>OY728163.1:987524159-990024159 GCA_963277665.1 Viscum album | reverse complement strand
ATAAAAATTGTGAGGGCTTAATTTCCAAAATGGGGGAAGGAAGTAACAGCCTTGGTAAATAAAGAAATAATACATTATATTTTTATCAATATTTTTGAATTAAATATTAATTTTACTTTAAAGGGATTCCTATATTCGATAGCATACCTGATAAGTAACAATGGGTTTCTTTGAAATGTTATGTTGCATACTAATAATATAATATTATTATTTTAAATGGTAGCTATATCCTAGCCATTGTGTTGGCAGTAATGAACAAAACTAACTACAATATTATTATACATCCTTGTTAAATGTATTTACTTTTATCCAAAAAAAGTTAGAGGCTAATAATGTGAATGAATCTAATTTTAAGCATAATTTACATTAAAAGGTCGATTTACAACATTTTAATGGGGAACCCTATTTAAATATAGTTTTGGTTAAATTTAATACATTCTAATTGACTGAATATATTCCTTATTTATAATATGGACATAAAAAATTACCTTTGTAAATTTTGGGAATTTTTTCGATAAAGTTCATTTTTTAATGAATAGTGAAAATATTGTATTTTAATTCAAAACTACGTTTTAATATAAATTATTTATATAGTTAGATTATCTTTTCAATAGGTTTTAAAGTGTAATTAAATTATATTTTTACCATTTAATCCAATTTTGTTTATTGGAATTAATTTTACATTGAAATTGGACATAAACAAGTATCAATCTTTTGATAGTTATTGTTTCTTAAAAACAGACTATTTGTTTTGATAACAGGAATTAAATTTAAAATTAATTAATTCCACTTCTCTGTATTGAATTTGAAAAAAATAGACATAATTTTAGAATTAGGATAATCAAATATAGCTTAGGATGAATTTTTGGTATTTTTATGAAAAACAACAATTGTTTATGAATAGTGAAACCACTTAGTAGTAGATAAAAAACTGACTTTTTCATTTAAATGAAATTTTACCTCTTCTGTGAATTGAATTTCAAAAATATAACATACATGGTTGTTATAAAAAAGTAAAATGTGGTTCAATAAGATGAAAATATTCTTTTGGTGAATAGTAACTTTTGACTTTTATTTACCGTAGTTAAAGGTAAATAGGCTAATTCAAGGTTAAAAAATTATTATAATAATTCAAAATTACCTTAACACTTGTCCTAACCTTATTGGATTTGTAATATCCGACCATGGGCATCTTTGGTTCTATTTGGGGACCAGATTGAGCCACTTATGAAAGATAATGACACTTTAGATTAATTAATTTAATGTAATGACAAAAATGACATAAACAAAATTCTTTTAGTAAATTAATTTTTATATGGTGACATATAAATTATTATTTTGACTATAAATATTCATTGTAAATATAAAAATATTTCCAACATCATGGTATTTTTTTAAAAATTTTAGACATCACATAAAATAAATTATTTATCACTCAATAATGATGTAGTATTTACCTCATTAATAAAAGATTTAAATAAATAAGATTATAAATATTAAAATAACATTCCGAACCTAAAAAATTCTTATTGGATGATATTACATTGACTATGAGTCATCGTATCATCGAATTTAATGATTTTTGGTCCTTTAGAAACCGAATATCATTATATAATAAAATAATATTATCACACATTCCTAAAGATCCCCTCCTCCCCCTTATAAAAGGAGACCACTTATAACCAATTCCTCACACCTATCAAACCTTATTTCTCATCCAAACTCTACCCAATTAAACTCCATACATCCCTCTTCTGCTCCTAAAAGCCTTACCTTAGGTAGAAGGCACTTCATGAAGTCCTTTTGTTTCAATCCAACAAAAAGTTGCCCAAATTAAAGGTAACAGTTTCACTTAACTTCTTTTCTTTTGTTTTACTCCTCCAACCACTAAAATCTTATTATTACTTTATTTTTTAACAATAACAATATCCAAATTATACTAGTATGTTGTTATGAGAAGTATTAAAACTACACTTACAAACACCTCCATCTAATGGATGAAGAACATAATGTTTCTGTGGATGGAAAACTAACGCCTCACGAAACGATGATTATTATATTATCTCATACCACCTCTCATGGTGGCCATTAATATGCAACTGTATTTATATAAGATATATATTATGTTTATGTTTGCTTTATTCTTCTATAATTTCCATTTATATCATGCCTTTATGTTTTCCATTATGGGTAAATTCGATAATTTCATTTGAGGAAGTGCGGACAACCACCCCTCAAAGTGATATGACTCGTTCATACCATATGTGGTACATATAAAGAATAGATTTAATGATATTATATATGATACAATACGAGACTTATAATACTAATATGTATCATTGTGTTTTAATTCCATTAAATATGAAATATAAATGGAAGTAGCGTTCATGTGTACGTACGGCTTACCATCTCCATGAATGGTGCATTTCATTTCTTACCTCTAAATGTTATGTACTATTACAAAAACATGTATATGCTGGATATATATGAAATATATGATATAGAAATCATAGAAATCATTATGTATATAAGTAACCTTTTACCACATGATTAACATGTAATTATAATAAGTCAATTTTTGACTCAAGTACCAAATATCTACAAAACGAACATTGCTAACCTAAATGATTACATAATGTTTATAACATGGTAATAAGTGATATAAAAGGAATAATAAACTTCGAAAATGTTCTTAAGAAAGTAAAAATTCACATTAGTTTATTATTCATGAGATTAAAGAATGATCGATTCAAGTCAGACACGAGGTAAGGGAACTTCTTAACCCAATTTCTTTTCTTTGGGTTAATATCCTACTTTTAAATTATATCATGTTGTGATTATGTCCTATCTTGTATTTATAAATTACTTATGTGTACGTATAGTGAATACACACAATCGATCTAATTTATTTAAAAAATTATCTTTATATGGGACTTTATCTCAATCTCCTTTCATTGAGGCGTATATTCATTAATACACAACTTTATTTTATACGGTGTATAAACCCCTTTTACTTTTACATTTTTTCAAAAGGAATATTTTTCTACTAATCATTTTACTAAATGAAAAAAAAGAATTTTTTTTAACGTTAGAAGTGACAATTACTTTTCCACCACCGCAAGTATTATTTGATCTTTGGATTTCTCAACAAGCCTAATGTTTTTAAACAAAAAAAAATACAATATACTCTTTTATGTATTTTGGTATTGAAAATGTTTTGATAATGGATTTTTTATGTCAATATATTTAAGTGATATATTATGATTGAAATGTGGAAATTGTTTCCTTTCCTTTATATTTGTTTTGTGTCTTATGATTTTATAATTGTACTTGGACATTTGACGGGTGGTTACGTGATAAACCAAATGACGGGCAGTGCCGTGATTACCAAGATGGGTGGTTACGTTATAACCTCCAATGCATTGGGTATGGAAGTTGGTTGTATGGATATTCCATTTAGTAATATGTGTGGAAGTCGAACGTATGGTTATTCAATTTCTGTATGTTTATGTTCCAAGTTACCTTTATATGTTATGTGTTCTTTATATGGGTTTTATGGTAATCATTTGGTTAAAAAAGGGTAAGTAATGATCTTTTATTCATTAAAGTGTATTTAATACTTCATAAAGGTGAAAATAACTACTTATGTTAATGTATTCATGGTTTAGTTGTCATTTTAATAAACTAACAGTTCTTCTTCTTTATGTATCCCTTACTAAGATTTTTATGCTCATCCCATGTTTTTTGAAATTTTTTTCATTGGACATAATGTGGAATAGGGTCAAGGATGGGATCAAGGAAAATTCAGGCCGTCTAAAACATGTAACTAAACATGACCCTTTTTTTCAAAGAGTTTTTATTTTATAAAAAAAAGGAAACATAGTAGAAGTGTCTACATTGTAATATTTTTCAATGTAATAGTTATGGAATAACTATCTAAAACTCTAAACATGAAAATATACTCAATGTGAATTATTCATTTAATTCAAGATTATGTAATTTTTTAAGGTCAGGTCCTTATAGGTATAGTTTCAATAAATCTTGTATGGATTTCCATTTTCATTATATTTGTAAAAAGGGTTTTGAATTGAAATTTTATGGAAGTTAATGATGGTGGGCATCATTAAATGTTCAAGTTTATTTGACCCCACTTGAGAAACACCTTGTTTTAAAAAAAAAATTCTTCCTATTAATATTCTTATTAATTTTTTTAAACATTCAGGATTTTAATACATGATGAATTCTAAAAACCTAGGAACAATACGTTAATACTTTAATTAATATATGGGTTGGTTTGATTGGATTGACACACCTAGGAGCATTATTTTTGTTATAGGTATAGAAACCAAGAGAGACCTTTGGTGTGGGTATGATCCTATATTACTGAATAAGTTATGAGTGGGGTTATTACTTTTCAAGTGATAAATTATTGAAATTCATGTTATGATGTGTTGAAATTTTTAGTCTTTATATTATATCAAATTATTTTAAAATGGAGGGGGTTTTGGTAGTTAGTCATTGTGTTAATTTATTAATAGATTCGGATATATTTTTGAGATGTGGTTACTTGAAGATTGTTACCTGACACAATTGAGATGAATTAATAATTTCATAGATAAATATTACAATATTTTAGTTTTATATTCAATATATATAATAAAAATATATTCCCCGGTTATATAGATCTTCAATATCTCTAACAATTTTCTTATAACATAGTACACTTATTGTACAAAGTTTATTTAAATCCTTTATCCATAACCAAGGAAAATAAAACATAAGAATGTGTTACCATATATTATTACTAAGGGTAAATGTAGGGGATATAAATAAATGATCATAAAATAGAATAATAAAATAATAATGGTAAGATAACATGATCATAACTTAAAATTTTCATCCCTAATTATATAAAGATCATTAATATTGAATCTTGGAATTAGGCTTTCTAATAACAAAATTCATGAGTCATATGAGTGTGGAATCCTCATTAATTAATCTGCATCCATGAGAAAATATAATAATATGAATATCTTGGTTTTTGAAATAAACATAATGATATAAAATCATATCAATCATCAAGGTTCGCTAAAAATTTTATCATAGTATATTGGGTTCACTCATTTATCCCAAATTTCATTAGTAATGGTTTCATCTAAATACAATCACAGTGGATTGATTCCCTTACTGAACTAAGTTCACTCCACAATCTAATCCTTATTATATGATTAGATATCATTGTTTACCCAAAGCATTAGATGTTTATGTAATTATAGTCCCAACAATCGTATAATGAAAACCATATATATGTGTGCTATAAGATAAAAATTAATAATCAATTAATCCTATAATTACTTAGACAGTAATAATTGGTTTTATAAACATTAAATAATTTCAACAAATAATATCCTTTATAAAATAAATGGTTTTAATAAAAATTTCATCATTTCACTATATAATTATTCTAGTAAAGGAAATGTGTTTCCTAAACATTTATTAATATCTTAATTAACTCATGAAAAGGAAATATGTTTTGTAGAATCATTAATAAATAATTATAATCCATAAATTTAATGAAATTGGATGGTATCATAAGATGATATCCCAGGAGATTGATAATAATATATTATATAAAATTTAGTAGATAGAAAATACATTTAATGGATTATTTGAACATTTCTTTGATAATAGGAATAATAATTTTTCTTTCAATATCTTTTAAAACCAAAATTTCTCAAAATGATGAGAAATGCATATTCTTTTAAAATAAAAATGAAATTATGTAATTTAATATTTAAATCAATTAAAATTCATAATGTTTTTAAAATACATTCGCATGGTAAATGTGAAAACAAAGATTCCTTTCTAACATATTTTTAAAACAATCATAAATAACATGTTTGGGAAATGTTATAAAAATTCATTTTTCTGAAAATAAAATGAAATTAAAATAAAATTGATGATTAAATTAATAAATAACTAGATTATAAAAATATATTAAATTATTTTTTGAAGGATGTAGACATGGAAACAATTTTTACTAACCAAAGAGAAAATAAGTTCAATTTTTCTTAAAAATTTATTTTTAATCATTTAATTAATAATATATAGAAGAACTGTACTATTTTCTAAAAACTATAGGAATAAACCTTGTATGAAAATATATATTTGTTTTATTGGATAATATTCATATAATTATCCTCAATGAAAATTTATCAAATACAATCCTGAAAAGAAATGATATTTTAACATAAATCCTCACCTCACATTTCATCTTTTCTTGTACACATTAAAAAATCCCATATGATCAATGTATTTTTTCTGAATCTATTATAGATAAAAATTCATTAATATAAATAAATACATAATTTACTTATAACATCTTATCAACTTTTTTAAAAAAATTGTTTTTTAAAATTAAGGTTTTGAGTGATAAGTATTTTTTTCATATATGTTTCTGTTTTAGAATTCGGTTCCAGGTACTTTGATCATGGTTCCATCGTCTCTATAATTCTAAACATGTCATTAGAATCATATATAATAATTATATAAACTCATATAACTATTCATATAAATTAGTGATGAAAATTTAATTTCAAAGATTCATGGAGATTGTTGTCTATACAAATTTATGATCGTTGTTCCCACATTTTGAAGTGTATTTGAAGGGTTGGGGTAAAAAAGATAGCTCTTCTTTGGAATGCATCCATAATATTAAACCTTAAGACTTATTAGGATATTACTAGTGGGAAAATAGTATATTTTGGACTATGTGGATGAATCTAATAATGCAATAGGGTATGGATTGTACCGATATAGTGTAAGTATAATAATAAAGAGAAGATGTGGTTCCCTTTTATATGTGAGGGAAAGGAATCACTTGGAATTACCTAAAATATATAAATATAATATATATCCTATTCATTCCATGTTTAAAAGAATAGTAATTATATATTATGAATTGATAATTTTGGAATCCATTTAACCAATAAAATTCAAAATGAAAAAGTTATATTTTAATGATTGTCATTTAGTTTAACCCCCCCCCCCCAATTAACCCTTTTTATCCTTTACTATGGTGAAAATATTTTATTCTTTATGGTTATAAATGTCCTTTTAGGAATAAAATTGGAACAACACTGGTCCATAATAGATATATTATACCATTTACCATCAAACATTTCATATTTTTAGATTCATTTTATTTTTAAATCATTTAATAAATTATTCATTAACTTAATGTATCATTAAAGTCAATCTTAGGACTATTCAGTTAATTTGAAATCAAATACATGAATAAATAAATGGAATTATAATATAAACATATTAAATAATATTAATAATTTCTAATTCCATATTAATTTCATGTAATATCAAAACTTATCAAGAACATTTTAATTATTTATTTTTAAAATCATGTAACTTTATTTATCCACGTCTAGTATAAAAACTATATTAAATATTTATAATAATTTAAGTTAATTATATCATCACTAAGAAATAAAAATAAATTTTATAAAAAATTATAATTTATTAATTTTCAAAACAAACTTTTATATTAATCAGTAACATCTTTTTATAATTTTGAAAACATATTAGTGAAATTAAAATTAAGAAAGTGACATTTTTTATTTATCCCCTTCATAATGTAATAAAAATTTTATTATAAAAGTAAATTGGAATAAAATTGTGATTTTCTAAAATATATTATTACTCTTCTTTATTAAAACAAAAAAATAGTTTATAGGAATGTGTTTTGGATATTTTGAGCCTTATCTCAATGTTTTAACATCATTTTACCATTATCGAGGTGACAGACATTTACCACAATTTCTATTCATGATGGTCAAAAATAAAAGAGGAAACATAATAAATTTTAACCTAATGATACTAAATATTTGGCATATTTTTTATATTCAATTTATATAAGGTAAAAAATAATTTTAATATAAATTCAGAAAACAAACGAAAAAATAGTTTTTAAAGAAAAAATTAATATAAAACATAATTTATCTGTATTCCAATAGAAGTAAAACCCATTAGATTAATTTTAGAATATTTAATTTAATATATTATTTATATGTTTAATTAAAACCATTAATTGACTGTAAATTATTTAATTTATTAAAATATACACATCATGCACAATTATTTTTTAAAAAAAATAACTTTTCGGTCTACAAAATATATATTTTTTGTTTTCTATCATATTTTTAACAACAAAATGCATTTTATAAATGTTTAAGAAATATTTTTTTCTAAATTTTTTTTTTACTTATTCATATCTTCAAACCCATATTCTTGGAAACCAATCTCACATTAAGTGATAATAATAATTTAATAGTATATCCTTCTTCATTTAAACTCGGTGGTTAACACAAAGAATGTTATCCAAGAAATTAATTTTTTTGAAGGATATTGTATCATAAAATCTGATAGTTTAACATTATACCATCCTATAATAATTTTTCATTCAAAACTCTATCACTTTGACACAAAAAATGATGATACTTTTTCATCGTCACATCCTTCTGTTCCTATATAGCGTTGTCAGAATTATGGGTTCACTAAAGAAAAATTAACTTGGTGAGTGGTCTTTTTCCCTAACACTTTCCCATTTTAATCATGAATATATACTATTATTTCATCATAAGAGAGTAATTTCTCTAGTTTTATTACATATTAGTTCTATTAATGTGATGTATCAGGTGTGAAATTCTATAGGATTAGTATATAGAACACATTATGAACATAAGATAGAGTTGATATAACAAAAAATATCAATATGATCAAGAATTGAAAAGAAAAAAATATAAAAATATAATAAATTTCCAATCACTCCAATTATAATAACCTTATTCTGTGGATAAATTAAAAGGTATAATTGTTAACCAACATTGAACTCTATATCTCATTATAGATTGTTATCATAACATTTCTATAACCTATGAACTTGTTTGATGTGTTATAAAATGGATCTAAAAATATATACCATTTCATCATCTTTAGAAAGTCATATAACCATTTATTTTTTAATTACATCCCACCACATTAGATATTTTACCTTCTTTGAAAAGATGGTGTTATAAGGATTCATGTGAAATCATGAGTGAAAGGCACTGTTTTAAGAAAACATTACTAGAGAGATATAGATACCAAACATATTTTAAATCCATATAACATTATCTCAACATAAATTCTATGGTTTTAATGGTCCTATTATATTGTCCATATTTCTGGGGATAATAATAAGTGTTAATTATCATCTCAAAATACAATGATTATTTAATTCACCTATAAAACATTGAGGTAAACCTAAGATCTTGATCAGATACAACATGATATAGTACTATATGAGTCCTTACTAATTACTCAATGTATATCCTAGAAATAACATACATTGAGAAATATTTTCTAATGTAAATAATATGTTTTAATTTGATAAGGTGATCGACTACAACCCAAATTGAATTTTTCTCTTTAAATGTTTTGGGGAGTCTAAAAATGAAATCCATGGTATTGTTTTAAAATTTCAATTGTATTATGGGTAATGGTTATAAAATCCCTATATAAATTTTTTTGGGCCTTAACTTGTGGTCACACAATTAATTAAAATACATAATTTTCAATATCACTATTCTTGTTATTACACCTTAAATAATCTTTTAGATCTATATACATTTTCATAATTCAAATATGATTCCTAAATACCTAAACCTGTACTTCCAGATTCAGTACTAAAACATGCTGCGAATTTTGTTGTATAATAGACAACAGAAAAATACACATCACAATATACAAATGAGGACCTTTTATGGTCTAGGTTCTGAAGAATTAGAAATAAAATTACATATATTGAATTAGAGTTTAAAAAAAATATAAAATATTAATATTTAGATTCATCTAAATTAGAATCTTAACAATCCTTTTAAGATATATGGAATCCTTTGAAAAACATTTTAAAAAATCTAGATGAGGTCCCAAAGCTCAGTAAGGTATATAATGAATGAACAAAAATTTGTCCAGTGGAAACATGACAACCCATTAAAAATGTTTTTTCTTTAAAACTCATACGCATGATTAGAAAAATCGTGTAGTTTCCTTGGTACATATTTATCATATCAATCATAGAATCACCCTTACATAAGGAATAACTATTCGGTCAACTTCTATCTACAGAGTACCCAATGCATTGGAGATATATAGTGGGGATTACACTTTATACCTTGAGCTATAATGGGATCAAAAGAACATATCATGAAATATAATGGTCAAAAACCTACATATATTGAGCTATAATGGGATCGAACCAACATATCATGAGCTATAATGGGCTCAACCCAACATATCATGAGCTATAATGGGCTCAATCCAACTTATCTTGATGTACAATGGTCTCAACCCAACATATCTTGGGAAATAATGGTCTCATCCCAACATAAATATATCCAAGGAACATATAATGGGAATAAACTATCATGAAATTTGGATAAACCACTCATTCCATATATATAAAAAACATTCTTTTTGAATATCATTAAAGCTACATTAAAAAAGATTTTAAAAGAATAATCCTTACAAAAAAAAAAGAAAAAGATCCACCTTCAGAAAACATAAATGTAATTAAAACATTAATAACAATATAGATAAATATATAAAACCATTTTGAATACATAGACATAATATATAAATATTTATAATATTAAATCATTAAAAAATTTAAAATAATGTTTTCGTTAAAGAGTCTCTTACCTTGGATTTGACATCCTTCAAGCTTGTTTAGAAATTATGTATAATTGTTAGAAGAGTGTTATTAATATCTTAATTAATCATGTTAATGTTTATAACACCTTTCATGATTATTTTATACCATTATTCTATGTAATAATTAGTAATATTTTGTTAATTCCATTATTATTGGGTGCATTCTTCACATGGTTTCCATGATTTGTTTGTGATGGACATTTTTTTCGATTATAATTGAAAATATAAAATTGGAATTAAATGGTATTTGAATATTTATAGAACCAGAAATTATACCACTGTTCATTTTTAATTTTTACATGAGGATTGTTCATAAATTTTAATATTATTGATATTTGTTTAGGTTATTTGGGTGATTCTTTGATAATAATGAAATCATTTTATTTTATAGATTAATTAAATTAGTCAAAAATGATTCCAAAACCTTATATATGATATTATTCATAAATTATAATATGTTTAAACCGTAACACATTATTTTATGATCATCCTTTAAGGAAGTAAATGAAATTTCATTCACATCATCCATGATCCCATTAAATGGACACATTACGAATGATGTTTTAATTTCTAGAATAAGTGGGAGAGGAGAAAAAGTATAATGGTGATTATTCCATAAATATGATAAAAATATTTCTTATATGTAATACACGAGATTTCATGCCTCATTTATTAGGGGAATTGAAGATATTATAATAAAATAAAAGTAATTGAAAAGAAAACACAAGAGAAATGAAGATGATTCTTTCATCTAGATCTCTTCTCCCTTAGATCCTCCTCAAGCATTTATGTTTGGCCTTTTTGTTTTAAAAATAGGTCTTGGACTTGGGTAAGAGTATATGGAGGGGTATTGGTTATAAATTAGGAAAGTATCAAGGCTTGAGAGGTGTGTGAGGAATAGGGGGGGATGCGTGGTATTTGTAATGGATGAGAGGAGGAGTTTTCCCATATTTTAATCATTATTTTATTATTTTAACACAAGAAAATAAATTGTTATGATTAAAAGAAAAAAATAGTAATAAGTGAATGTGAGTTTAATATATGTGTTCTTACATCATAAAAACATGATTCATCACTCCATAAATCATGTATTTAACTTAATTTTTAAATTATCATATTTTACTATTCAAAAAAATCATGTATTTCAGAAAAATACCAAAATTTTACCCCAACCATTTTTTGATGTCTATAATATAAAAAAAATCTCCATATTATAAAAATAGTTTTATAAATATGTGAAATTTAATTTTTAGATAAAATCATAATTTACTTGAAAAATACCATTTTAAAATGAAACTTTCTTTTCTAAAACTTAAAAAAATTACATAACGTCTCTTAAAATTATATTATAGTCATATGTCATAAAAATAATTATTTATGATCACATTTTATGAAAATAAATTTTCTTCTAAATTATTAAATTAATTATAAATTTGTTATTAAATATATATGACTTACAAAAATATCAAAACTTATTCAATAATTTTTATATATTTATTTAGTTATATTATCACATAATTATGACATATTGAAACTTATAAGATTGAGAAATTTTATTTATAACTTCCTTGGTGAATTAATATTCATAAGGGTTTATTACTATTCATTAGGGCCAAGTAACTATTAATAAGGGTACATTACTATTCATAAGGTTCATATTACTTTTAATAGTGGTAAATTACTATTCATGTACTATTAATATGGGTAGGTTACTATTTACTAAAAATTAATTACATTCTATTAGACTCTAAAAACATACTGATCACAACCGTGTATGTCCGTTTTTTGAAATTAAAAACACAGAAGCGACAAAATTAGTTTAAATGTTTAGTTTATAAAGGTAACATAGAATTTAATAGTTCATTTAAGCACATAATGTTTCCTTTTAAAATATTGGAATGGTTTATTTTCCCCCCGTTAAATGAATTTCTCCCTCACAATTCGATTATAGTACTTATATTTCTAAATTTATATATCCATAATTAAGAAAACCATTTTTTAGGTGCACTTAATTATCAAGAAGATTAAATGTAAACACTATCACTAAAATTTTTCTAAATAAAATAAACACATCTAATCAGCAATGTAGTCGATACCGTACCTCTAATACCAGCTGTAAAGCCCTGAACCTGCGCTTCCAATTTCAGTACTAAAACATACAGTGTATTTTTTTGTATAATAGAAATATGAAAAAATAGTACATTATAAAAATAAATACGTTTTATGGTATAGGTTCTTGAGAATTTGACAAAAAAAATATACATATTTAATAAGAGTTTAAAAAAATATTTACAATAAATTTAATATGATTCATCTACGGTAGCACTATAACATACCTTTAAACATCTAAGGAATATTGTGAAAAACTTTTTAAAAAGATGGAATGAGCAAGAAAATCTCAGTAAGGTGCATAAATAATGAATAATAGTTAGCCCTATGAAAATACGAAAAACCATTAGAACCCTTTTCTTAAAAACTAAAAAGAATGCATAAAAACGTCATGTAGTTTCCTTGGGACATATTTATCATATCTCTCTTACAATCACCATTAATCATGGAATAACCATTTGGTCAACTTTCATCTCCAGAGTACCCAATGTATTGGAGAGCTATAATGGGGATAAGTTGAAATATATTGTCCTATAATGGGCTCAAGAAAAAATATCATGAGCCATAATGGGATCAACCCATCATATCTTTATCTATAATGATATGAACCCAACATATCTTCAGTTATAATGGTCTCAGTGTTGAGCAATGTATTGTTTTCAAACAATTCAAAATAATGTTTTTTAAAGGGGGAGATTATTTTAAATAATACTCTGTCTCTTTATGCTGGTTTTGATGCTCACAAATACCCTTAATTATTTACTAATTATTTCGTTGAGTATTTTGCAGGAATTTATTTTATTTATTTATTTCATATAACGAGATTTTATACTTCATTTATTCCGAGATCAATTTTAGCGCGTTCTGGAATCACTGTAGTGTGAGATCAGTTTTAGCGCGTACTGGAATCATTGTTCATACCCTACGTTGATGAACGTAACGTATGGATGAAAAGTTTACTTTTTATGTTAAAAGAAACGTATGGTTAAGGAACCTTACGTTATTTTGAAACGTATGGTTAATGAACCTTACGTTGTTGAAAAGTATGGAAGAAGAACATTACGTTTGGAAGGAACCTTACGTTTTTGTTGTTAGACAAGTATGGAAGAGAAACCGTACATTAGTTTTCAGTGTGGAGTTTGTTTCTCAAATGTATGGATCATCAACCTTACTTTTATAATCAACTGTACGTTCTTTGGAGAGTTGAAGCAAGTCAAAGTATGGATGATCAACCCTATATTTGAATGCTGAAGAGAAAATATGTATGTTCAACCTTACGTTTGTGAACCTTACGTTTGTAAACCTTACGTTTGTGAACCCTACGTTTGGAGCCACGTCATCAACCCTACGTTTGGCGTCGGGATATTTTTGACAGACGATATTTCCTTTTGCATTGGTCAAACAGGCGGATTATTAAGCGGATTTCGAGCCGATTCTTAAGTAAGACTTTGACGGAATCAAAGACGATTTTCAACGGATTAATGATTGATTTAAAACGGAGATTTTTATGCCGATTCTTCAGGGAAGTTACAACAGCTCTGTTATTTAATATCACGAATCTAAAGGAGATTTTCATGGATCTATTTATGCGAAAGATTTTCTCAGATTTGAATATATATGTTCTATCTTGGAAACTTCGGATATATATATACACAGGAAAGTGTATGAAATATACAGTTTGATCTTTTAACGAGCAAGAAACAGAGACTGTGTGAAGGCGTTATTTTCTGGTGATCGAGAAGAAGTGTAAAACCTTTATTATCGAAGGAAGATCTTGATAGCAGATTCACGTGTTCTTCATCGACTATCTGTTGTGAATCTACTGCTGCTGAAGTTGTGAAGTTTCTTGTAATATCTATTGCAACTGGATCGACTCAGAACTGTTTTGATTACAGATCTTTATTTTCTGAAGACGACGATCTATCTACTGTCAATTGCATTCTGTTGCAATTGTGAAGAACAACTGGAGAAGTGTTTTCTTTATCGAAACCCTTTTTATTTTTGAGTGATCAGCTTCTCGTTCTAAGCTGTGTGGGTTCGTGTTTGAACCAGGAAGGCTGTGTTTGCCTGAAACTTGTAAAGGTGTCAACTGCCTGTACTCAGTTGTGAACAGGTCTGTGGAAACGAGGACCAGATAGTGAAAATCGCCAAGCTCGTGGATTTGAGCGTTGGTGGAGTGGACTAGGGGCCTTCTGTTCCCCGAACCACTATACATCCATGTGTTCATGCTTTTACTTTTTCCGCTGCATATTTAATCGTGCTAAAGCATAGTGGACAGAATTTGACTAAATTGAAGAGATTGAAATAATTTTGAAAAGACACAATTCACCCCCCCTCTTGTGTGTAATCCGTAGATTCAGATCCAACAATTGGTATCAAAGGAGGAGCTTCTTATTTTCAAAGTCTTATCAAGCTAGAAGTATTTAAAGATTATACATAGTGTATCATGGCTGATACGAGAGAGGGAATGTCAATGGTCAGAGCACCTTACTTTAATGGAGATAATTATGGCGGCTGGAAATCACGTATGATTATTTATTTGAAAAATATTGGTTATAGAGTCTATTCAAAGATTCTGACTCCCTATGAAATTCCTGAAAATCCCGATACATGGAGTGCTGCTACAGAGGCTGAGTATGACATGAATTCAAAAGCTATGAATGCAATCATCTGTGGTTTAGGACCGGATGAATTTAACAGAGTATCTCAATGCCCGACTGCATATGAAATGTGGCAAACAATAGCTGTTGCTTATGAAGGAACAGATAATGTAAGACAGATGAGATATGCAACTGCTAAATTAAAATTCGATACTTTCAGAATGATTGAAGGAGAGAGCATCACTCAGATGAATGGAAGATTGACAGAAATTGTCAATAATATAACAGCTCTAGGAGAATCAATCAAGCAGGCTGATCAAGCGTTAAAGGTACTGAGAGTACTTCCTACTCGATGGAATGGAATCTCTGCAGCAATCAGACAATCAACTTCTGTTAAAGATCTAACTATGAGAGAGCTGATTGGTACATTGATGATGTACGAGGCTGAAATGAAAGATGAGGTAAATGAGCAAAAAGTCTACATAAAAAGGGAAAATACTGCTTTGAAAGTGACTTCTCAACAAAAGGATAGAAAGATGAAGAACAGAGAAGTAAGTGCTAAATCAGAAAGCTCTGATTCTTCAAATTCGGATGAAGAACTGGCTCAGCTAGCCAGAAAATTCAGAAAGTTCTACAGTAAGAAGAAAGACTTCAAGAAATCCTTCAAGAAGGATAGCAAGGAAGTGAGATGTTATGAATGCAAAAAGATGGGACATATCAGACCGGATTGCCC
Source organism: Viscum album (assembly GCA_963277665.1). Lineage (NCBI taxonomy): Eukaryota > Viridiplantae > Streptophyta > Magnoliopsida > Santalales > Viscaceae > Viscum > Viscum album. The sequence continues at coordinate 990,007,953 of OY728163.1, read as the reverse complement.
AAAATTGAAAGATGCAAAGAAGAAGAAATTCTTCAAAAGAGATGATTATTGTAACAGCCCGAGATTTTATGAAAAGTATTCTTTTTTATTTTACTAATGTCTTGTGTTATACGCTACACCAAAAGGAGCTTGCACAACACGCATCCTTGACTTGCCTTGCATTACACGCAATCACAACCTTCCTCGATAGCGTGTGTGGTACGTAATCCTGAGTTTCACGAAACAATGATATGCAATTAAAATATTATTAAAACTAGCCGTTATGAATAGTAATAACCACTTTTTAAATTTTAGAAATTTTAACTCTCAAAATGAACTTCATTTTTGGATTCGGAGTATCGAATTTAGCCTAAGGTGAAATTTTGGTACTTTTCGGATAACTTTCATATTCTGATGAATAGTGAAAATTACTAAATTATAATTAAAAACAACTTTTTTAATCAAAATAATTAATAGTGATAAATTATTAATTTGAGTTGTTTTAAAGTATATTTAGAATATATTTTTACAATTTAATACAATGTTGGTCATTGGATGTAATTTCACATTTAAACCAGACATAATCAAGTGTCAATCTTTTGATAGATATTGTTTCTTAAAAACACGCTATTTGTTTTAACAGTGGGATTTAATTATAAAATTAATTAATGCAATTTATATGTTATGAATTTGGTAAAATAGACTTCATTTTTGAATTTAGAATATTAAATATAGCTTAGGATGAAATTTTGGCTTTTTTCTGAAAACTTTTAATTTTTGATGAATAGTGAAACCACTAAGTGGTAGGTTAAAAACTGAATTTTGCATTAAACATAATTTTACCGCTTCTGTGAATGGAATTTCGAAAATCCGACAGACACGGTTAATATCAAGGACTTAAATGTGGTTCAATGAGATGAAAATAATTTTTGGTGAATAGTAACTTTTTACCTTTTTTTACCACAGTTAATAGTAAATAGGGTAACTAAGGGTAAATATGATATTAATATTACCCTAACACATGTACTAATTCTATTGGACAAGTGTAATTCGACTAAAAACAAACTTAGGAATAAAATATGACCATTTAGGCCCACTTGAATTAGATTAGGACATTTATTATTAATTTATTTAAAGAAGGGTTAAAATAGTTAAAATCAAAGTTTAATAAGTAAATCATTTCTAACATGGGGTTATACATAAGATAAATTCGATTGTAAATATTCATTAGAAAGATAAAAAGATTTACTACATGATGGTATTTTATTTGTAATTTTTAGCCATCAAATAATTTAATTTATTTATGACACAAAGATGATGCAGTAATTATCTTGTTAATGAAATATTGACATAATTGATGTTATAAACACCCAAATAAATGTAATTTGAGACTTTTTATGAATTACACTAATTTTCTAGGTTACTATGATATATTAGTGTTGATTTAATCAACTTGGTTTGAACATATAATTCTGTTATGACTTTCACAAAAATCATATATCAAATAGTGTCAAAATTGACACAAAATAGTTTTTAAATCAAATATTATATTATTAATTGTTATTTTATTCCTAAAAATCTAAGGTTCGGCCAAATGACTTAGATAAGGATATATGTATTAATAATATACAATTTGGGGTTCGTTTGGCATGTTATAGTAAGTTTATTAACCGTATAGTGAAAGAAAACAAAAAGACACGGTAAAAGATAAATTATTTAACTTAGAGTTAAATCTAATTGATAAGGTTAAAATAATACCCTAAACTTGTCTAAATCCTATTGGTTGATAGGATTTCGACCCATCCCCACTTTAGCTTCGAAATAAGACCCTTTGGAACCATTATAAACCGATTTTGACTTTAATATAAAATAATATTTTGAGATATTCCTAAGGTGCCCCTCTCCTCCCCTATAAAAGGACACCTCCTCCCCCTCCTCCTCACACCAAATTGAGCACTCAAGCTTGGCCAACCCCTGCCAAAATCTCTTCTCCACTTCCCTAAAAACATCCTAGAGGTTATGGTCTTACTCAAAGACCAATTTTAGTGCCCTAAGAGGAGGTCTCAAAGAGGCACTTCAAAGAAGAGGTAATTACCGTTACCAATTCTTTCATCTTTATTTCTTCTTCCACTTCTTCTTCTTAGGTTGTTTCATTATGAAGTAATAACATCAGTATCACTCATATACTGATATGTTATTATAAGTATGAAACAACCCTATTTCACCATCTATCCATCCTATGGAAAAAGAAATCACCGCGCGTGCGTACGTACGGAATACCGTCTCCACGCCGTGGTGTAATCTATTTTCCACCACCGCCTTACATGGATGGGTATAATGGTGTAAAGAATAACTATACATAGTTATTACAACATCATATTGATTCTGATATATTTTATAATACACTCCAATTCAATTCAATATTTATAGAAATGATATCATCGCTCGTGCGTACGTACGGAATACCGTCTCCACGACGCGATGAGATTCATTCTCCATGTTAACCATTTAAGAATGATTATAATGTATATATAAGAAATAATAATGAAATATATGACATTATAAAGCTACTGGATTTATTTATATATATACATATGTATTTCATCTACTTACTTCCATTTCAGGACAATAAGGAAAGGAAAACAGCGTTCATGCGTACGTACGGACTACCGTCTCCATGAATGGTGTTTTTCATTTTATTTATCTACCTATTATATATATATATATATACTGAATATATATGATATATAAATCATATTTTATATTCTGGAAGTAAGTAAATCATGATATAAGTAATAATGATGTCAAGAACAACAAGTCAAAACACCTACGATAAATGAAACGATTTTACCCAAAACGCTTCTTTAACATGGAATTTACAAAAGAACGGGTAATATAATGTCATAAGTGAACCATATATGATATCATAACAATTAATATGATTCTGTAATAAGTCAATAACATGATTTAAATCATTATACAGGAGTTTCGGACACTTACAAAGCAAGTCGGACCTAAGGTAAGGGATAAATTTTCAATCTCATTTTTATCCGAGATTTCTTATACTTAAGTATTTACTGGGGTTACGTTTAACATCCATGACCATGTTTTCTAAAAATGTTTTTATAAAATGTTTACCATTCTTCCATGAATGTTTAAAGTCATTTTTACCCTTTATTGACTTTTTACCACATTGTATGAATGGAATCTTTCCTTTGGTTACCATATATGGTACTTTTTGACTTTTCCGAAAAAAGTACGAGGAGAATGTTATTTTTAACTTATATGGCGTGAAAGGATTTTTACGGTTTCATAATACCTCATTTTCAAGAAGATTACTCTACAATATTGCATGATTATTTTCAAAAAAAACCCTTATACTTTAAAATTGCATGAAATTTTGTGAAAAGAAAATGATTTTAAAGAAGAAAGGATATTTTCCTCAAGAATTCATTTCAAGTGTTTTTCCTCAAAACTATTTTCCATCTAAGATGACATTATTTGATATGTATGTTTCATGTAAAATGTCTCTATGATTTAAATGGTTTCAATTTTCTTATGATGAAATGATATCAATTGTTTATGGATTTTGATGGCATGATGTTTAAGAATCCCATTTTATCACATGGGTTATGTCATGATGTATGGTTTATGATTATGTGGCACACATAAGAAAGGATTCATTATAAGATGGGTGGGACCTATATCTCCCTCCAATGAATTGGGTAAAGATTTTATATCTCATGAGATAGACATGGCCGGAATGGTAGGTTATACCGGTTCAGTGATACAGGACTGAAACGAGGAGTGAACTCGGTTCAGAAAGGGACTTTGTCCACTAAGATAGTCTTGGTGATGAGTCATGACTAACAAGAAATGATTTTCCATGATTATGTGTGCATGCCACAAAGTTTCAAGTTTTATGTTATGATTATGGGGATCTCATTTTCACTTCTATGATTTATCCCATGATATGATAGTATGAGCTCTTTTGCAGGTTAAGATTTCCAAAAGCTATGTTCTTATGTATATGATGTGATTGATATTTCTTTTGTTTACCCTTACTGAGCATTTGAGCTCACCCTTTTATGTTTTTTTTCCCCGGGATATAAAGAAAGGTTTTAGGTAAAAAAAAGGGAAGATCTTTATGGGAGATATTGAAGATCTTTCACCATGATTAGAAGATTACGTTCCGAGTTTCCAAAGACACTAAACTATTACGATCCTTGTGTGTGTGTTTTTGTTATGTACTAAGTATTCCGCAAAAGTAATGTAATGTCCATGTACGTCAAGATACGGGTCTCTACAGTTGGTATCAGAGGAAAGGTTTAGTCAACCTTTGGAAACTAGGATGCGAAAACGTTAGTGAGATCCCTAGAGATATTTCTAAGGTATGTCTAGGGATGCCCCTAAGGATATGTATACGTATAGGATATAGTCCTAGAACTATGGTAACGATATTAGATTAAACCAATGATGATAGATATTTAAGTTACTCCCCCTTTATTATGATTTTTGCATCTAACACTATTCTGTTTGGGTTTTAGAAAATGGCTGGAAACAAGATGATTCGCAATAATGGAGGATATGATGGACAATGGAATGATATTATTCATGAGAAACCAAATGAAATGGGATTTGGATGTCCAAACATCATTATTATGCCGAATCAGCAATCTCACAACATGATCAATAAAGTAAAATTTGGTAAGTTTCCTGACTCGACTAATAAGAGAAAGATGGAGTTCCATGATGATCATAGAGGAAAGAAAGTTCAATTTCCCCTATGTAAATCATGTGGGAAGAGGCATCAAGGAGAATGTTTCAAGGGAACTGTAAGATGCTTTGGGTGTGGAAAAGAAGGACACAAAGCAAGTAAGTGCAAAGGAAAAGGGTCGGTTAACACCATGGATGAGGATAAAGGTATTGCTACAACATCAAAAATGGTTAAGTGTTTTAAATGTGGAATGTATGGGCATTATGCAAACAAATGCCCTAAGGGAAAGACTCATGAAGAGAATCAGTATGGTCATATGGGTAGTATTTATGTGGATGATGATGAAGAGACTACAAATGATATGTGAGATGAAATAATTTTTGAAGCTCGGTCAATGGTTTGAGAATGTAGTGGAATGATTACATGTTTATCATGTGTAATTTTGGAATAAAGAGACATCTATGGATTGTTACACTGTTGTCTTTCCTTGTGTTTTGAAAGTGTATGATTAATTTTACCAGTATCCATGAAAGGTTATTCAGATATTTTTGGAATGTAGATGATATGCGCATAATGAAGGGATAAGGAGAAAATTAAATGTTTGATAGTATTCATGAGCTCATGATTGATATAAGGACTAAGTGATATCATGGTTTGAGTATATAGAATTTTGAGGATTTTGGTATGTGGAAAGTGTTAACTTTTAACTGCACTCATGTTTTCACTAAGGTATTCAAGAGAATACACGATTAAGGACTTTGAATGTTTGGAATGTGACCAACAAGACATATCTTATGATATGTGGGGATCAACGACAGTATTAAATCTCTGGTAATCATTGTCACTGTATTATGAGAGGGGACTGCAGTATTATGTATAAGCCTAAAGATTAGACTGGATTATGTTGGACATAAGTTAGTATTGTTTAAGGATAGAAGATTTTCGATATTATTGATGGGATGTTATAGTAACGTAGTTTTAGAAAAAGGACAACCTGCAGGACGGGCGACAGCCCATCGCTTCGGACAAGGCTGTAGGAATCGAACCCACAACCGAAGTGCGACTGGCCTTTATCGCCTACCACTGACCTACAGGAAGTCCCTGTTTAGTAGAAACTAGTTTTATTATATTAAGCAGTATGATATATGAAGTATAAGTCCATTTTAGGAACCATATATGATTAATCTCACTATAGATCGATTTATGCATATAATTTTTGCTAACCTTTTGTTTGAGACAGATGGAATGACCCGTCATTCTATCACATGATCTGCTAACACTTCACGAATAACAAATTCAACTTCATTTATTTAAGAGATGAAGTGGAAATTGTTCAAGGCACGAACAACAGTGAGATTGTACCAAAATAAAGTAAGTATTTATTCTAATTCAAATTCTTCAACTTTAGGGAAACGATCTTGAAAACCAAAAATGTTGTCCTAGTGCTCTTATATCTGATTAATCAGATGGTACCTTAGATCGTCACAAATTTATGGATTTGTGATTGCTAGCTTTTCCATAGCCATGTTCTCTACCACTCTCCATCAGAACATGATGGTTAGATTTCTCTTCCATATCCATATTTTCACCTATGTGGAAACCCAATGATTAGTTTATTTGGGTAATCGTTACATTTCATACTTTAGTTTTTAAAGCCAAGTTTTGGTATTCCCTTTTACGATGTGGGTTTCTATTAAAGAAACTTTCGAATAGTAAACCATTTATAACCCCGACGAATTTCGAGGGCGAAATTCATTTTAAGGGGGGTAGAATGTAACAGCCCGAGATTTTATGAAAAGTATTCTTTTTTATTTTACTAATGTCTTGTGTTATACGCTACACCAAAAGGATCTTGCACAACACGCATCCTTGACTTGCCTTGCATTACACACAATCGCAACCTTCCTCGATAGCGTGTGTGGTACGTAATCCTGAGTTTCACGAAACAATGATATGCAATTAAAATATTATTAAAACTAGCCGTTATGAATAGTAATAACCACTTTTTAAATTTTAGAAATTTTAACTCTCAAAATGGACTTCATTTTTGGATTCGGAGTATCGAATTTAGCCTAAGGTGAAATTTTGGTACTTTTCGGATAACTTTCATATTCTGATGAATAGTGAAAATTACTAAATTATAATTAAAAACAACTTTTTTAATCAAAATAATTAATAGTGATAAATTATTAATTTGAGTTGTTTTAAAGTATATTTAGAATATATTTTTACAATTTAATACAATGTTGGTCATTGGATGTAATTTCACATTTAAACCAGACATAATCAAGTGTCAATCTTTTGATAGATATTGTTTCTTAAAAACACGCTATTTGTTTTAACAGCGGGATTTAATTATAAAATTAATTAATGCAATTTATATGTTATGAATTTGGTAAAATAGACTTCATTTTTGAATTTAGAATATTAAATATAGCTTAGGATGAAATTTTGGCTTTTTTCTGAAAACTTTTAATTTTTCATGAATAGTGAAACCACTAAGTGGTAGGTTAAAAACTGAATTTTGCATAAAACTTAATTTTACCGCTTCTGTGAATGGAATTTCGAAAATCCGACAGACACGGTTAATATCAAGGACATAAATGTGGTTCAATGAGATGAAAATAATTTTTGGTGATTAGTAACTTTTTACCTTTTTTTACCACGGTTAATAGTAAATAGGGTAACTAAGGGTAAATATGATATTAATATTACCCTAACACATGTACTAATTCTATTGGACAAGTGTAATTCGACCAAAAACAAACTTAGGAATAACATATGACCATTTAGGCCCACTTGAATTAGATTAGGACATTTATTATTAATTTATTTAAAGAAGGGTTAAAATAGTTAAAATCAAAGTTTAATAAGTAAATCATTTCTAATATGGGGTTATACATAAGATAAATTCGATTGTAAATATTCATTAGAATGATAAAAAGATTTACTACATGATGGTATTTTATTTGTAATTTTTAGACATCAAATAATTTAATTTATTTATGACACAAAGATGATGCAATAATTATCTTGTTAATGAAATATTGACATAATTGATGTTATAAACACCCAAATAAATGTAATTTGAGACTTTTTATGAATTCCACTAATTTTCTAGGTTACTATGATATATTAGTGTTGATTTAATCAACTTGGTTTGAACATATAATTCTGTTATGACTTTCACAAAAATCATATATCAAATAGTGTCAAAATTGACACAAAATAGTTTTTAAATCAAATATTATATTATTAATTGTTATTTTATTCCTAAAAATCTATGGTTCGGCCAAATGACTTAGATAAGGATATATGTATTAATAATATACAATTTGGGGTTCGTTTGGCATGTTATAGTAAGTTTATTAACCATATAGTGAAAGAAAACAAAAAGACACGGTAAAAGTTAAATTATTTAACTTAGAGTTAAATCTAATTGATAAGGTTAAAATAATACCCTAAACTTGTCTAAATCCTATTGGTTGATAGGATTTCGACCCTTCCCCACTTTAGCTTCGAAATAAGACCCTTTGGAACCATTATAAACCGATTTTGACTTTAATATAAAATAATATTTTGAGATATTCCTAAGGTGCCCCTCTCCTCCCCTATCAAAGGACACCTCCTCCCCCTCCTCCTCACACCAAATTGAGCACTCAAGCTCGGCCAACCCCTGCCAAAATCTCTTCTCCACTTCCCTAAAAACATCCTAGAGGTTCTGGTATTACTCAAAGACCAATTTTAGTGCCCTAAGAGGAGGTCTCAAAGAGGCACTTCAAAGAAGAGGTAATTACCGTTACCAATTCTTTCATCTTTATTTCTTCTTCCACTTATTCTTCTTAGGTTGTTTCATTATGAAGTAATAACATAAGTATCACTCATATACTGATATGTTATTATAAGTATTAAACAACCCTATTTCACCATCTATCCATCCTACGGAAAAAGAAATCACCGCGCGTGCGTACGTACGGAATACCGTCTCCATGCCGTGGTGTAATCTATTTTCCACCACCACCTTACATGGATGGGTATAATGGTGTAAAGAATAACTATACATAGTTATTACAACATCATATTGATTCTGATATATTTTATAATACACTCCAATTCAATTCAATATTTATAGAAATGATATCATCGCTCGTGCGTACGTACGGAATACCGTCTCCACGACGCGATGAGATTCATTCTCCATGTTAACCATTTAAGAATGATTATAATGTATATATAAGAAATAGTAATGAAATATATGAAATTATAAAGCTACTGGATTTATGTATATATATACATATGTATGTCATCTACTTACTTCCATTTCAAGACAATAAGGAAAGGAAAACAGCGTTCATGCGTACGTACGGACTACCGTCTCCATGAACGGTGTTTTTCATTTTATTTATCTACCTATTATATATATATATATACTGAATATATATGATATATAAATCATATTTTATATTATGGAAGTAAGTAAATCATGATATAAGTAATAATGATGTCAAGAACAACAAGTCAAAACACCTACGATAAATGAAACGATTTTACCCAAAACGCTTCTTTAACATGGAATTTACAAAAGAACGGGTAATATAATGTCATAAGTGAACCATATATGATATCATAACAATTAATATGATTCTGTAATAAGTCAATAACATGATTTAAATCATTATACAGGAGGTTCGGACACTTACAAAGCAAGTCGGACCTAAGGTAACGGATAAATTTTCAATCTCATTTTTATCCGAGATTTCTTATACTTAAGTATTTACTGGGGTTACGTTTAACATCCATGACCATGTTTTCTAAAAATGTTTTTATAAAATGTTTACCATTCTTCCATGAATGTTTAAAGTCATTTTTACCCTTTATTGACTTTTTACCACATTGTATGAATGGAATCTTTCCTTTGGTTACCATATATGGTACTTTTTGACTTTTCAGAAAAAAGTACGAGGAGAATGTTATTTTTAACTTATATGGCGTGAAAGGATTTTTACGGTTTCATAATAACTCATTTTCAAGAAGATTCCTCTACAAGATTGCATGATTATTTTCAAAAAAAACCCTTATACTTTAAAATTGCATGAAATTTTGTGAAAAGAAAATGATTTTAAAGAAGAAAGGATATTTTCCTCAAGAATTCATTTCAAGTGTTTTTCCTCAAAACTATATTCCATCTAAGATGACATTATTTGATATGTATTTTTCATGTAAAATGTCTCTATGATTTAAATGGTTTCAATTTTCTTATGATGAAATGATATCAATTGTTTATGGATTTTGATGGCATGATGTTTAAGAATCCCATTTTATCACATGGGTTATGTCATGATGTATGGTTTATGATTATGTGGCACACATAAGAAAGGATTCATTATAAGATGGGTGGGACCTATATCTCCCTCCAATGCATTGGGTAAAGATTTTATATCTCATGAGATAGACATGGCTGGAATGGTAGGTTATACCGGTTCAGTGATACATGACTGAAACGAGGAGTGAACTCGGTTCAGAAAGGGACTTTGTCCACTAAGATAGTCTTGGCGATGAGTCATGACTAACAAGAAATGATTTTCCATGATTATGTGGGCATGCCAAAAAGTTTCAAGTTTTATGTTATGATTATGGGGATCTCATTTTCACTTCTATGATTTATCCCATGATATGATAGTATGAGCTCTTTTGCAGGTTATGATTTCCAAAAGCTATGTTCTTATGTATATGATGTGATTGATATTTCTTTTGTTTACCCTTACTGAGCATTTGAGCTTACCCTTTTATGTTTTTTTCCCCAGGATATAAAGAAAGGTTTTAGGTAAAAAAAAGGGAAGATCTTTATGGGAGATATTGAAGATCTTTCACCACGATTAGAAGATTACGTTCCGAGTTTCCAAAGACACTAAACTATTACGATCCTTGTGTGTGTGTTTTTGTTATGTACTAAGTATTCCGCAAAAGTAATGTAATGTCCATGTACGTCAAGATACGGGTCTCTACAATTATGAGCAGAAAGACAAGAAAGCTATGAAAGATACTTGGAGTGTTTCTGAAGACTCAAGTAATTCTTCTGAATCAAGCTCAGAGAAGGAGGAAGCCAATTTAAAAGAAAATATGTGTTTCATGGCTGAAACTGATGAGGTACACTCATACTACTCCTCTGACTCAAATAATGAATCAAACTCTGAAACAGGTTTCTCAAATAAAAAACTTGCAGCTTACTGCAATATGCTTGAAGAAAGGAATGACTCATTATTTAAAAAATATAAATCTATAAAGAACTTTCATAAAGCTATTTCAGATGAGAGAAATACTTTGCTAAAACAACATGAGGAATTAATTGATAAATACAACTCTGCTGACTCAAATAAAATTAATTTTGAATCAAAAATAAAAACTCTACAGGATGAAGTAGAATCTTATAAAAAGGCTGAATTAGTTTTTACAAAAGGAGAAAACGCCTTAAATGAGATACTTGGAAAAACTGTAATTAAAAAGGAAAGGTTTGGAATTGGAAGTAAAGGAGAAAAACCTAAGTTATACAAAAATTATTTTGTTACTAGAACTAAACAGGTTATTTGTAACTTCTGTGGAACAAAAGGTCATATAGCTAAAAACTGTTTTCTAAGACAACCTCAAATATGTGGAATTAAGAAAGCTTATATTTCCAATGATCTATATGATTCAATCAATTTTAAGAAAACAAAGCAAATCTGGATACCCAGATCACTTCTTGCTAACACTCCTGGACCCAACAAAATATGGGTACCAAAGAAATTTGTTTGAATGACTTTGCAGGTAACAGGTCATCAAAGAAAGAAAGAAATATGGTATATGGACAGTGGCTTCTCAAGACACATGAGTGGAACTTCAGCTAATTTCTCTTCTCTTACTCGAAAGGAAGGAGGACTTGTCACCTTTGGTGACAATGCCAAAGGAAAGATTATTAGTATTGGAACAGTTGGAGATCCAGAGACAGTCTCAATCAACAAAGTACTTTATGTACAAGGGTTAAAACACAATCTGATAAGTATCTCTCAACTCTGTGATGATGGATAAACTGTTGATTTTACTAAAAATAGTTGTACTGTTTCTAAAGATAAACTGTTTAAGTTTAGAGCACCCAGAACTGATAATGTTTATACTTTGGATTTGTATTCCTTGTGTAAACAACAAGTAAACTGCTTAACTGCTAATATAAGTGAATCCTGGATCTGGCCTAGAAGACTTGGTCATTGCAATATATATGCTTTACATAAATTATCTAAGAAACATCTAGTTTCTGATTTGCCTAGTCTCAAATTTGAAAATGACAGATTCTGTGATGCATGTCAGCTTGGCAAGCAACACAAATCATCATTCAAATCTGTTAATAAAGTTGCTACAACTAAACCTCTAGAACTTATCCATATGGATTTGTTTGGACCTTCAAGAGTAGCAAGTTTAGCTGGTAAATTATATGTTTATGTATTAGTTGATGATTATTCTAGATTTACTTGGATTTTCTTTTTGAAATTTAAAAGTGAAGCTTTTAGTTTATTTGAAGGTTTTTGTAAATCTATTCAAAATGAAAAAGGTTTTAATATAATCTCATTGAGAAGTGATCATGGTGGAGAATTTGAGAACTAGGAATTTAATTCCTTTTGCTCAAACATGAGTATTAAACACACCTTCTCTGCTCCAAGAACACCTCAACATAATGGGATTGTAGAAAGAAGAAATAGAACTATTCAAGAAATGGCTAGAACTATGTTAAATGAATATAGCCTACCTATATATTTCTGGGCAGAAGCTGTTAATACAGCTTGTTATATAATGAATAGAATTTTAATAAGACCTATATTGAAAAAGACACCCTATGAACTATGGAATAACAGAAAACCTAAAGTAAATTACTTTAAAGTTTTTGGATGCAAGGTTTACATCTTGAATACCAAAGATAATCTTGGTAAATTTGATCCAAAATCTGATAAAGGTATTTTCTTAGGATATTCTGCAACCTCCAAAGCTTATAGAGTCTATAATAAAAAGTCAAGGATTGTTGAAGAATCAGTTCATGTGAAATTTGATGAATCTGATCCTTTTGAGAAAATGATAGAACAAATAGATGAACCTGATTCTAATGAAAACATGAGACTTGAGAATTTAAAGAATGATTTTGAAAATGATATAAAAGAAATTCAGTCCAGTTCAGAAGAACATGACACTGAAGAACCATTGAATGTAATGCCTAGACAGTCTAGAACCTTAAAGAATCACCCTTTAGAATCTGTGATAGGTGACTTAGAGACTGGTATTCAAACTAGAAGAAACCTTGGAAACATAGTTGAATTCTCTGCTTTCCTATCCCAACAAGAACCTAAGACCATAGAAGAAGCCTTAGATGATGAGAGCTGGGTAATAGCAATGCAGGATGAATTGAACCAGTTCAAGAGAAATAAGGTTTGGGAATTAGTTGAAAGACCACATGATTATCCAGTAATAGGAACTAAATGGGTATTTAGGAATAAACAGGATGATCAAGGGATAATAACTAGAAATAAAGCAAGATTAGTAGCTAAAGGATATAATCAAGAAGAAGTAATAGATTATGATGAGACCTTTGCACCTGTAGCCAGGTTAGAAGCCATTAGAATCCTTTTAGCCTATGCATCTTATATGAATTTTAAATTATTTCAGATGGATGTTAAATCTACCTTTTTAAATGGTTATTTAATGGAGGAAGTTTATGTTGAGCAACCTCCTGGTTTTGAAAATTCTCAAAAACCAGATTCTGTTTTCAAACTTACTAAAGCTCTTTATGGCCTTAAACAAGCACCTAGAGCTTGGTATGAAAGACTAAGTTCTTTTCTTTTGAAAAATGATTTTACTGTTGGACTGGCAGATCCAACACTCTTTAAGAAAACTGTGAAAAATAATGTTTTGTTGGTACAAATTTATGTTGATGATGTAATTTTTGGATCAACCAATAAAATTCTTTGTCATGAATTTTCAGAATTAATGCAAAAAGAATTTGAAATGAGTATGATGGGAGAATTAAATTTCTTTTTGGGTCTTCAAATATTTCAAAAATATTTTGGAAATGTTTTAAATCAATGCAAATACATTACTGATTTACTTAAGAAATTTGGACTTGAAAACAGCAAGCCATTTACAACTCCTATGTGTACTAATATAAAACTTGATTTGGATGAAACTGGAAAATCAGTGGACAACAAGTTATATAGAGGTATGATTGGTAGTTTGTTATATCTTACTGCTAGTAGACCAGATATAATGTATTCAGTATGTCTTTGTGCTCGATTTCAATCAAATCCCAAAGAATCCCATTTAACTGCTCTTAAAAGAATTTTTTGATATTTAAAAGGTACTATTTATCAATCTCTGCTTTATCCAAAAACCTCTGACATTAATTTAATTTCATATTCAGATGCTGACTTTGGAAGCTGTAGATTAGATAGGAAGAGTACTTCAGGAACATGTCACTTTTTAGGAAAGTCTTTAGTATCATGGTCTAGTAAGAAACAACACTCAGTTGCCCTGTCAACAGCCGAGGCAGAATATGTGTCTGCAGGTAGTTGCTGTGCACAGGTGTTGTGGATGAAAAACACTCTTATGGACTTTGGATTAAATTTCAATAATACACCTATTTTATGTGATAATACTAGTGCAATTAATATTTCAAAAAATCCTATTAGTCATTCTAGAACTAAGCACATTGATATAAGACATCACTTTTTAAGAGATCATGTATTTAAAAAGGATATATTTTTAGAATTTGTAAATACAGAAAATCAATTAGCAGATATTTTTACTAAACCACTTCCCACGACAAGGTTTGAATTTATTAAGGGGGAGTTAGGTTTATTTAATTTTAAATAGTTTTTTTTTATTCTGTTTTCGAATTCTGCTTAATTTCTGTTTTCCTCTATAAGTAATTTTATTTTGTTTTAAATAAAAGTAATGATTAGTGATTACACGGGAATCAAGGCTGTCAGAACCGTTTCACCTTCTAAACTGCTTCACCTTTTTCGGAAACCTTTTCGAAAACCTAAAACCGCACATCTGCTCCAAAACCCTTTTCTGAATCTTCAAACCCCAAACTTACGAACCTTCAGAAATCGTTGTTGGAATGGCAATGACTAAGCGTCCAGATAAAGCCGAGAGCAGTGCTGCAAAGAAACCTAAGGTAGTAGGTCGGAAAATACTGCAAGGTAAAGTCATAGATTTAGAGTGGCTGTTTGAAACTAATTTACTGTTGAAGCAAGCGTTGTCGTTTCAAAGCCTTGAGAAAGCTTTTAATAGTGCAAATTCTGAGTTTCTATATGAGGCAGAAATGAGACATTTCTTTAGAACTGTTCAGTTTAGCCTTGGAGATACGGAGGATAGTTTATTGGCTCAAATAGAGGATAAGGACTTTTCAATATCATCTGTAGAGATAAGTCAAATTCTTAACTGCCCTCATGAAGGAGTTTTTCATTTCGATTTACGGAATATTAGAGATTCTGTACATAAGTCTGAAGACATTATGTCTTTTCTGTTTGGAACCAGAGTGATAAAGAAGATGTTTATTAAGGATTTGGAGCCCGATCAGAAAATTTTGGTAAAATTTGTTCAGACTGGTTTAGCACCAAGAATGGCTGAGATGGAGAAAATCCTATACCCGGACATGTACATAATGTATCTTCTGATGTGTGATATTAAGTTTAATTTTCCTCGGTTTATGATAACATATCTGAGTTACTACTGTCAGAGTGAAGCAAGAATGACCTTTTTCCCTTATGGAAGGTTCATTTCTTTGTTTTTGTTTAAAAGAGGAATGATCAGATTGGTAGATGCTGGGTTGAAATGTCACCACAGTAATGTTTTCAATGCTGGAACTTTAAGGAAAGTAGGATACTTCTGGAGCACAATTAAAGGAAAACTCTTACCTGTTGGAGCTGAAGAAAACTCGGAGAGTGCTCAGGCTCAACCGGCTAAGTCCAAGGAGGGACAAGCAGAATCAAGAGTTAGTACAGTGGCAAGGAGAATTCGTTTTGATATGGAGGAAGTTGAGGAAGAGAGAAGTCAAGAAAGACTTCAATCTAGAAGGAAGAGGTCAATTGATGAAGAAGTTATCTCTCCTGCCTTGAAATCCTCTGAACCAGTAATTTCTTATTCTTTTGTGAGAGAAGCTGTTGTGGAGCAGACTGCACCGATAGAGGAACCAGCAGCTCAAACAGAAACTCAAGAAGAACCTCAATCTGCTGATGTGGCTGTTGAAAAAGTAATTCAACAAGAACAACTTATGGAGGCAGTGCCTGGTGAAGAAGTGGCCGGACCTCAAGAATCAGTAGAAGTCAGAGAGACTACTGTTCATGATGAACATACTTCTGAAGCTCATACAGAGGTACTTCAAGAAGATTTTTCAGTGGAAGAGTTACAGGCTTCAAAAGATAGTTCAGTGGATCAACCTTGTCAGGACAAGGACAAAGAAAAGTCGGATGCAGATTCCTTACCTCTTTCCCTGCTTCATCAACCTACTTCTGAACATGAGAATCGAGCACAGGGTGCCCCTGATTCGAGAAAAGAAGAAGTTGTTGAGTTGTACAAGCGTATCTCTCAGTTAGAATCTGAGAATGTTAGTCTCAGAAATTCTCTGGACTTAGAACAGTTGAAGTTTCAGAAGCTGAAAGAATGTACTGTTTCAAGACAGGAAGTAGATTTGTTTAAGACTGATATGCTGCATGCTGTTGATCAGTTAAAATCAGAGTTGGTAAAGAAAGATGATTTGTCTGAGTTGAAGATTTACATGGAGAATAAATTTGAGTTTATTGCAAACAGTGCTGTGAGTGGATCAGGCTCTTCACCTGATTTGATTCGGAGATTTCAAGCAATTACTGGAGCAATGAGCAATATGAGTGACAGATTACACGATCTTCAGTGTAATAGTGCCCCTTTGTCAGTTTTTCTAGATAATCAGAGATTTTTAGTGGATCAGTTGACATCTGGAGAGCAACCGATTAGGATTCTTTTGAATCAGTTATCAGAAAAACTAGATCTTTTTGTTAAAAAAGAAGAAAGAATGCATGAGTTTTTCAGAGTTAATTTGATTGAAGATATTCATATGACTCAAGAAAACAGAGATCTTATCATCAAGTTAGGAGATGGGATGATGAAGAGACTCAGAGAACAGTTTATAGAGATAAAGACCGCGTTTCAAAGGAAATAGACACTTTTTTCTCTGTCTTATCTATGAACCTTGATTCCTCTGTATATCACAATCGTTTATATATAACATCTTGTGAATGAAAATTCTTTTCTTATTTATTTTGTTTTGTTTATTGATTTATGATTAAGTTAGCCAGTATAACAAATTCACTTATTCATACACAGTTAACTATAGCGTTTACTTATAGTTCAGTGCAATATTGAATGTGTTCAAATCCGTAATTTTTTCATTCTTTTTGATATCACAAAAAGGGGGAGAATTTGGATAAACACCAACATTTAAATTCATTTGTTTCCTAGGAAGAAATTTGGATATATGGAGAATTTGGATATATACGATATTTATCTTTTATCTATTTTTAGCTGAAAATTTATTTTTATGGGGGAGAAATTTTATTATAGTTAAATATTGTTTTAATCCTTTCAAAATTCTAAAATTTTATAAAACTAAATTTTCAATAAAGATTGCAATTAAATTAGTTCTATTATTTTTATGGGTTTTGTGATCATCAAAAAGGGGGAGATTATTGAGCAATGTATTGTTTTCAAACAATTCAAAATAATGTTTTTTAAAGGGGGAGATTATTTTAAATAATACTCTGTCTCTTTATGCTGGTTTTGATGCTCACAAATACCCTTAATTATTTACTAATTATTTCGTTGAGTATTTTGCAGGAATTTATTTTATTTATTTATTTCATATAACGAGATTTTATACTTCATTTATTCCGAGATCAATTTTAGCGCGTTCTGGAATCACTGTAGTGCGAGATCAGTTTTAGCGCGTACTGGAATCACTGTTCATACCCTACGTTGATGAACGTAACGTATGGATGAAAAGTTTACTTTTTATGTTAAAAGAAACGTATGGTTAAGGAACCTTACGTTATTTTGAAACGTATGGTTAATGAACCTTACGTTGTTGAAAAGTATGGAAGAAGAACATTACGTTTGGAAGGAACCTTACGTTTTTGTTGTTAGACAAGTATGGAAGAGAAACCGTACGTTAGTTTTCAGTGTGGAGTTTGTTTCTCAAAAGTATGGATCATCAACCTTACTTTTATAATCAACCGTACGTTCTTTGGAGAGTTGAAGCAAGTCAAAGTATGGATGATCAACCCTACATTTGAATGCTGAAGAGAAAATATGTATGTTCAACCTTACGTTTGTGAACCTTACGTTTGTAAACCTTACGTTTGTGAACCCTACGTTTGGAGCCACGTCATCAACCCTACATTTGGCGTCGGGATATTTTTGACAGACGATATTTCCTTTTGCATTGGTCAAACAGGTGGATTATTAAGCGGATTTCGAGCCGATTCTTAAGTACGACTTTGACGGAATCAAAGACGATTTTCAACGGATTAATGATTGATTTAAAACGGAGCTTTTTATGCCGATTCTTCAGGGAAGTTACAACGGCTCTGTTATTTAATATCGCGATTCTAAAAAAGATTTTCATGGATCTATTTATGTGAAAGATTTTCTCAGATTTGAATATATATGTTCTATCATGGAAACTTCGGATATATATATACACAGGAAAGTGTATGAAATATACAGTTTGATCTTTTAACGAGCAAGAAACAGAGACTGTGTGAAGGCGTTCTTTTCTGGTGATCGAGAAGAAGTGTAAAACCTTTATTATCGAAGGAAGATCTTGATAGCAGATTCACGTGTTCTTCATCGACTATCTGTTGTGAATCTACTACTGCTGAAGTTGTGAAGTTTCTTGTAATATCTATTGCAACTGGATCGACTCAGAACTGTTTTGATTACAGATCTATATTTTCTGAAGACGACGATCTATCTACTGTCAATTTCATTCTGTTGCAATTGTGAAGAACAACTGGAGAAGTGTTTTCATTATCGAAACCCTTTTTATTTTTGAGTGATCAGCTTCTCGTTCTAAGCTGTGTGGGTTCGTGTTTGAACCAGGAAGGCTGTATTTGCCTGAAACTTGTAAAGGTGTCAACTGCCTGTACTCAGTTGTGAACAGGTCTGTGGAAACGAGGACCAGATAGTGAAAATCTCCAATCTCGTGGATTTGAGCGTTGGTGGAGTGGACTAGGGGCCTTCTGTTCCCCGAACCACTATACATCCGTGTGTTCATGCTTTTACTTTTTCCGCTGCATATTGAATCGTGCTAAAGCATAGTGGACAGAATTTGTCTAAATTGAAGAGGTTGAAATAATTTTGAAAAGACACAATTCACCCCCCCTCTTGTGTGTAATCCGTAGATTCAGATCCAACACTCAGCTCGACATATCATGAGGTATAATTGGCTCAACCAAACATATCTTGAGCTATAATGGGCTCAACCCAACATATATTGAGCTATAATGGGATCAATCCAACATAACAATGTCCAAGGAACATATTATGGTAATAATGTATCAAGAAATTAACATAAAACACTCATTACATGTATAAAAAATATAATCTTTTTGAATTTCATTAAAGAGACTTTTAAAAGGATTTTAAAAGAAATAACCTTATAAAATAAAAAAATTTCTATTTTTAAATAAAATGTAACTAAAACATTAATAACCATATACATACATTTATAAAAACCATTTTGAATACATAGAAATAAAATAGAAATATTTAGAAGGACAAATCATTAAAACAATTAAAATAATTTTTTAGTTTAGGAGTCCCTTACCTTGGATTTGACTACCTTCAAACATGTTTAAAACTAATTTATAGTGGATAAAAGAGTGTTATTAATATCTTACCAAAATATATTCATGTTTATAGAACCTTCAAGATCATTTTCTAACATCATTCCACCCATTCGTTAAATATATTTTGTTTATTCCATTATTTTTGGCTGCGTTCTTCAAATAGTTTCCATGATCAGTTTATGATGGATATTCATGTAGATTGGAAGTGAAACAATAGAATTTGAATAGAATATATTTACATATTTAGAAAACCATAAATTGTACCATTTTTAATTTTTAATTTTGATATCATGATGATTCATAAGTTAAAATAGTACTGATATTTGTTTAGGTCATTTTGTAAATACGTCAAACATAATGAACTCATTTTGTTTTATAAATTAATAACATGTGTAAATATGATTCTAGAACCTTATATAAGATATAATACATAATTTATAATTTATAATATTTATAAACGATAAAAATAGTTTCATGACCATCCTTGAATTAAGTAAATTTAATTGAAACCACATCGTCCACAATGTCAGTAAATTGACACATCATGGATAGACTTTTAATTTATAGAATAACTGTGGAAGGAGATGAAGTATAATGGTGAATCACGATCTATACTCCTTGAGATCCTCCTTAAGGCCTTTTTTGGTCTTTTGGTGAGACCAAAAGCTCTTGTAAATGGGTAAGAGTATTGGGAGGATTATTTGGTAGAACATAGGTAGGTCTTCAAGCATGAGATGTGTGGGAGGAAGAGGGGGGAGTTGGTGGTATTAATAGTGGAGGATAAGAAGTGTATTCCCTTAATTTAATCATTTTTTTATAGTACCAAAACACTAAAAATAGTTAAGATTCCGAGACAAAAAATTAGTAATAAGTGAATTTTTGATTGAGATAAGTGAGCTTACATCAGAAAAAAATCATCCAGGCCTCCATAAATCATCTATTTATCTTAACATGTAAATTATCAAATTTCACTATTCATCATAAAATTTAAGTATTCATAACACTATTAATAATTTACCCTGACAATATTTTGACATTTAGAATCCCAAAATGAACTCCATTTTATCAAAATAATTTTCTAAATATGAGAAATTAAGTTTTTAAATAAAATCATAATTTACATGAAAAATACAATTTTAAAATGGAAACTTCTTTTCTAACACTTTGAAAATTTATGAAAGGCCCATTAAAATTATCTTATAATCACCAGTAATAAAAATAATTATTTTTGAATATATTTTATGAAAATAAATTTTCATCTAAATTATTTAATTATTCATAAATTTTTAATTAAATATATATGACTTAAAAAATATAAAAAATAATTCAATATTCATTAAAATATTTATTTACTTATATTACGACAAAAATATATCATATTTACACTTATAAGACGGGTAAATTTTATTTATAACTTCATTGGTGGATTTTTTATTCTTAAGGGAACATTACTATTCATTAGGGAAAAGTTACTATTCATAATGGTATATAACTATTCATAAAGGTCATGTTTAAATTGATAAGGGTATATTACTATTCATGTTACTATTCATACAGGTAAGTTACTACTCACTAAAAATTATGTTTTTTCTATTAGACTCAAAAAAAACTTATTGATCGCAATCGTGTATGTCTATTTTTTCAAAATTCAAAACACAAAAGCTAAAAAAATTTGTTTAATGATTTGTTTATAAAGGCCACATTGTATTTAGTAGTTAATTTTAGGAAATAGTGTTTCCATTTAAAAAACAAGATGTTACAGAAATAGAGGATGATGAGCTATGAGCTTTATCAGATAGATCTTTCATCAAATGTCGGACTAATAATACACATACAGGGTTCTTTAACCATATCCTTCAATTGAATTCTTGGATGAACTAAAAAATATTCCTCACATTCTTAAAATTTACACATCTTACTTTTATACTTCCTTAATTCTTACATGAATGTAAAATTTATAATTAATTTTAGAAATATATGATATATTCCCATTCATCATGATTTCTAGATCAACCTTCCACAAATTCAATAATATTTTATCCCTTTGAATCCTCAGTAGGTAAACATTTTCTATGTTCTTCTGATTTAGAGCATCAACCACCTTATTCTCCTTCCCAGGGTGGTAGTTTATTAATGTATTATAACATTTAATCAGATCAACCCATAGAAAATATATCATATTAATCACTAGATATGTTAATATATAATTCAAGATTTTATGAATCATATATATAACATGTAATTGACCATAAATATAATTCAACCATATTTTAATGTAAATAATTACTACTAGCAATTCCAAATCATGAGTCATGTATTTTTTCTTATGAATTAATAATTTTCTTGAACACCTTGTTCGATGCATCACTATAGATCATAAAACAGTCTCCAATATAGGTTATTGTAATCACATATTCAGTGAATATCAATCTATTCAACACCTTGAATTTTTATCAGATTCATCTTCCAATTGAACATAGTTCCCTTATAAGTCAACTAGGTTATTGGATATAATAGTCTAGAGAAACATCTCATTATGAATTTATAATATCGATACAACCTATGAAAAGTATAGATCTCAAACCCCATAGTTGTTCTTGGACTCATTCCAATAACTATGTCTATGAAGGATCCACTGATATATACTTGGTTTATATTATATGACCAAAGAATGAGTCTTTCTATAACCATAATTCACTATTTTTGAATCAAGTAGGAATCTTATCCTCCCATAGGGTCTTCTGAAAATTTATCAAATTATTAGTATTCTATTTATTTTTCTTGGAATATATATTCATATCATCTATAAATACTATAAAAAAACTAATTGATTTAAAATATAAAGACTCTAATTATTATATCCATGAAAATAAAAGAGGAATTGGTATTTACAAATGGAATCACTATAAATTCACAATGTCTATACATCATGTTGTAGACTATATTTTGTATTACCTAATTCTGGAACATTAATTGGTGATATATTTAATAATTATCAACCATGTAAGGTATTGAGATCTATATTTTTGATCAAAAAATCATCAATTTGTGTTAGAGGATACTTTATCTTGATTCTAATCCTATTTAGTAATTGATAATTAATCAAAAGACACAATGAACAATAATTATTCCAAAAAAATAATAGGATCACCATGTCATGAAACACAATTGGATATGAATAACTTATCATGATTCTCCTAGAATTGTGTTTTCAATTCATGCATCTTAATTAGGGTTGTTCATTATTGATTCCAAAAATAGAGTGTAGTTACAGGTATTAGTTTTATTGAAAATCAACATCAAAATTTGGGTGAAGACATGTAATCTATTTCTAAAATACATCATCACAATAGAAAAACAATAGTTAAATATTAAATGATTAGTTTCTCAAAAACCAAATATAGAAAATATCCCTAATGATTATATATTAAGAATTATTCAAATGAAATAATGTATATTTTATGTTCACATTCCTACTCATACGAAAAAATAATTTTTACGTTAATTTCAAATTTTCAAGAAGACTTTCCTTACTCGAAAATTGATTTAGGATATATATAGTGTGATAAAATGTCATTCCCTATCTCAGGTGCCACTAAAACTGATTCCCCATTCAAGATCACAATATGACATCAGGCACACCTCCCCATATTCTTGATGTTTCTGATGAGTAGCAACTGTCAAATGAGGTACATGGGGAGACAATACCCACTTCATAAGAGTCACATAATAGTGAAAAACAAGAAAAATAATTAACTAGAAATAATTATAAACAACCATGGATTATATAATCAATTCATCAAAATGGTTAAGTTCTAAAAACCATAAAAATAAACATATCATGTCGTAGTAGTGTCACGTGTCATAAGAAACATAATATAAGGACACAATACCATCCAAAATTTGTTATTGACATCAGGTATGGTTACTTCAACCATGATTCATCCCATGTCACATATAAACCATGTAATATTGACCCTCTACCATTATCCTGACCTGTAACCATGATGTCTGATTAGGCACCAAATGGTGGACCAAGTAGGGCAAGAGAATAAATCAGTTGGCCACCACCAATGGTGTAAAAAATAATATCGAGTAGAATAAAAATGTGTGTATAATTATTATAAAAAATAGAAAAGAAGTTTATAATCCATGATTCATTACATAACATTATTTTATTTAACCATACTTATTCTCATATCCACGTGATACTCATATACATCATTCCTGTGTCAGTCCACACTAGAATATTGAACCATACCTTGGGGAATATTATAGTTATAGCGATAGGGGAATTTATTAATTATTAATATATAATTTCTTGCACCTTGGATCACCAGTCTAAGTACACAAACCATGGTATGGACATCCATGATGAACACCTATTCTCGATATGGCCTTCCATGAACATCATATTTTTCATGGTGTGGACTAACATGAAAAACACTCATTTCTGGTGTAGACCTCCATGACCATCATCATTACCGTGGATTGAAATTCCATGAACAAAAAAATTACTGTTGGTTGGAACTCCATAGAAACACTCATTACTATTTCATCAATATTTAGCATTCAATATTTTACACACTTATCCTCTTTAAAAAAATAATAAAGTGTTTACATTTATCCACAAACATCATTTCCACAGTTAATTCTAATATTTATCTCAAATCCGATAAATAACCCATTTTACCATTAATTATATCAACATTACTTACATGTTATTTAAATCATTTATTAACATGGACAATCATCTTTAACTATATATCTCATTTTCCATTTACAAGCCATAACTCATTTAAATTTTTCATGTTAAGTCAAATACCCCTTTAATATATATTAAAATTATTTACACCATTACACTTTTTTTAATGGCAGAAACCATTAAATTCATCATTTGAAAACACAATTACCATGTTCTTGGGAGGGAAACTCCCCGTTGATGGCCCTAAGGCAGGTCTACCCATGGTCAATGGGTCCAATGGGGATCATAAGGGGTCCAACACATCATTTAAACAACAAATACATATTTTATTATCAAATAATAAACTTCATAGCATAATATAATGGAATAAAAACCACATACACATAGATTAAAACCTTGACTATGGGATATAACATGTAGAACATGTACCTCATGTCCATAGATAAGTACTCATCCAATGACTACCCTTGATTCTTACTCAAACAACCCTTAATGCTCAACCTAATAATCTTCTAGAAACATATGGTTTTATGGTTTCATAAGGGGTGAAAACATCCCACTAAGATTCATCAAGAAAATTGAAGATATAGATGTGGTAGACTCACTTAGAGTATCTATTAACTAGTAATGGTACTACAAATGATCAATGATCAACATAGAATAACCTAGGTGAATATAATGACAAGTGAGTTTTCACCTGAGGATGCAAGAGTGAGAAATGGGGGATGATATAAGGTTATAATTCAAAATATTAAGTGGGAAAAGGTAATATTTCCCTTTTTAGTGAGATTCATTATTTGGAAACCTGGTTGGGAAAACCATTTGCAAATAGTGTGAGACATTCTATCCATGATGAGGCATAGGTTGGACGGTTCACTAGAGAGTCTAAACAGATTATAAAACCATGGCGAGGCCCAATGTTTTACTATTTAGAAATCCATAGGGTTCCTTGGATCCCCCATTCATTATGTGTGAACCACCCCTACATGACATATCTTTATGTAGAATGATTATTACTATCCATGCACCTTCTGTTCACCCCAAATCGTAAGGCCACTATTCCACTATTTTTTGTGCCTCGAACACACCAAACACCACCATTATTTCTCATATTATTAAATAATAATTAAGTAAATAATTTTAAATTTTGTTCAATAATAATTTAAAAAATAATACACCTCATAAAAAGGAATGGATCTTATAACCACCCAACCTTATAACAGATCGTCCTCAAGAAGCTCTCACAAGTATCTCTAAGCCTCCAAGGTAAAACAATTAGGCCACAATGACCACACATCTTCTTCCCACTCCACAATGTTATCTTCAATGTAACATTTTCAACATATCACTTAGACAAAATGAATGGTCCTACCTAGTAAAATATTCTTACTATGATCCCAAATATGAACTAGAATCTCCTCGAAGGATGGATCATCCTATAACTCTATATTTTCATCATCAGTCTCATGATATGGGTTAGGTTGATATTGGTGAAGCTGTAACACAAGTAAAAAACCATGTATACCACTATACCAATATGTAATAGTCTATTAGTACAACATCAATACAGTCCTCTCTACAATACCAAATAGTAAAACATTTACTGGTTTCATCTTTCCAAGCTTTAGAATCCAACAAATACCTAATATTGTAAAAACTAAAAGGAATTCATTGTAAACTAATGTAAACTCCATTGGATGATGACATTGGGGATCATATTACTTATGTCTACTCTAGGATACAAAAACATTATACTGAATCATTCAAATGTACCCTAACATCTCCTACATGATAATTGATCCCAATTTCTGTAATTCCCCTCCTTCCATCCAACACAAGGGTGAGTGACATAGCGTAACATAGAGCATGTCATATGGTTCAATTTAAATAGTTACTTGATAATAGTTTTTATAGGACAAATCTATGACCACCAAGTTTTTCATCTAGGATCTACCATAGAATATAAACCATTCCCTCCACTTTTCCTCTAATACATTGATATTCTGTTTCAACTACCTTACCTTCTATGGGTGAAAGTCTATAATCAGATATACTCGTGTAACAAGAATATTCTTCCCCCCATTCTATATGTTCAAGTTAAAAAATTGATAACACTCCAAAAAAAAACTCAGAAGTACCCCATGAAAACATAAAATCTCCCAAACATAAAATTTATATAAGTGGAATTCTCCCTAATCAGTACAAATTGTGAATCCTTTTCCTACTATTCTACTGTAAACCCAATGAAATAATTCTTTCAAACTATCCTCAGATTTCATACAAAAATATCCATGGTAAGAATCAACCCACATCCATTTTAGAATATGAGATGGTTGTAATAGAATAAAAGGTAATTTAATCTCTCCTTTCACCTACAGATAGTTATAACATCATGTCACAAAAAATGTATTCTAAATTTTTATTCCTATAGACTAATATCATAATTGAAGATCACTGTACATGTTGGTCAAACTCTTGTTCACCACCCACATTGAGGAATTTAAATAATACATCATATATTACCTCATATAATTAGATACAACAAAATTTCATAGAACATGAATAATCTAATCCTCATCAAAATCACAATATTAAGGTAGATCCCACCATTAAAACTATCTCTAAAAGAAATAAATTATAAATCATCATGTTTCATTCTTTTAAAACGATTTAGAATAGAGGGATCAATGGACAAGGACATGAGTTTCATCATCTCATGATACTCTTGAACACTTATATTCTTCTCAGTAAACAAAGCCATCATCATCCACTTGAAAAAATACACATAAACTACTTCATTCGGTGTCTTCTAACTCAATGCATCTAAAACACTATTTCTCTTTCTTAATATATAATCTAGATCAGAAAAAAATGATTTTATATACTAAACACATATTCTCTACTAAAGATTAAAATCAAACAATGAATTGATATATTCAAGTAACATATAATCCATATAAATGAAAGGCTTCTCACCCATAAGGTAATGCCACTAGGATTTCAATGGATAAACCAATATAGATTATTTGAGCTCATGCGTAAGATATTACTATCCATGTGGCCTCAACCAATACGATCCATACTCCATAAACCAATATCCACACATCTACACTCCCACTATAAAATCCCAGATGTATTAAAAATATTTATATAATCTTTACCAAACTCATGTAAGATAGATATTAGAGCAATGGTCAAACACTTCTTCTTCTCCTAAAAAGAATTTTAACCTAATTCAAACCAATCAGACAATATACCCTTATTTTTCAAGAATAAGAGTGGTACTTCCAAGATAGAATATTCATTGATGAACCTTAAATACTTAGAGTCTATAGAGAAAAAACTTATAATATCAAAAACATTATTAGCCTACTCTCAAGAAACAATGTCTTTTAATTTCTTTTGGTCAATGACATATCTTATTTAGAGATGATATATACTAATAAATTCACCTTATTGAAATAGAAATAAAATTTAGATATCGTGGCATAAAGGTGATATTCTATCATTATACTCATGATGACGATGAGATATTGCGAGTGGCCATTGAGAGTTTGAGATTAAAAGATGACATAATTCAGAATAACATCTATGAACTGATCCAGGAATGGGGGGATGCTTTGTTTCACGAATTCCATAAATAAAGTAGGACATTTCCTCAACCTGAACAACATTATGATGATCTCTTACAAACCATACCTACTTCTAAAATAAGTATGTTGAATATCTGATTGTCCCATACTTGACGGATTATAGCCTTATCTCAAATTTATGTTTGAGAATATTATAATAACCCTCATATAGTCAAAGAGATCATAAATACAATGAATACGACACCAATTTATAACTGTTATCTAATTCAACATTCGATAATCAACAAAAACTAACAACAGTTCATCAGTCTTTATAGGAAAAAAATCTAAAGAACCACAAGATGACATAGTTGGATGGATAAAAATATTATCCTAAATCTGTACTAGGTATTTTTTATCTCTTCATTTTTGTCTAATGTAATTATATATAACTGGGTAGAAACAATCTCACCACTAAAAATTAGATCAATCATGTACTCAATAAATCTATTAAGTGGTAGCTATGAGAAGTCATTAGGAAGTATATCTTGGAACCGACCTGCTACATAATATAAGACATAATTCTCCACTTCCTTATTATTATGAATAATAATCACATATTGGGATACGATCTCACAGAGTTATTGAAGAACTTTCCCTCTTTGACCTACCTAGATATTTAATTATCAATGATGGATAAAACTATAACCTACAAGAGATGTGAAACTTACTCTCTAATGGTAACATTAATATTAATCATGGTATGTTACAAAACCATTCTTTTGCAATATCATATATAAAATATCATCTCAAGGATGTAAAATTATTGAAAGATATGATACCCACTAACCTCGAGGTCATAATCATTACACTGATAGATACTCTTTTATCTCACCCATGATAGAGTATCAACCAAAAAAAACTGAAATATATATTCCATTTCCAGAACCAAACCTATGAAAATATGGGAGTATATAAAATAATTTGAGGCCCCATATGAAAAAAAATATCTAGAGATCATTGAAACTAAAATAATAATTCTTATAATAGTTGATAACATAGCCTCTCCACTGACATGTGTAGGCTAAACATTTTGGAACTGACCTTCCTATCTCTCTGAAACTCATGTTTGATTCCATGTTGTGGTAAATTACTACTGATATGGATTCTCTTGTCCTAAATTACCATATTTCAAATAGTGAATAGTACATCTAGTGGAACTCAAAATGATAAACAGATATAGAGTACCAAATCCCTTATTTGTAATCAGCTTCAATTTTTGTCACCCATTACTACCCATTTTCGAGTGATCCAACATAAATTCTATATGTGTCTCATCCTGCTACGTGAAAAAAATCCAATAGGGGTTAAATTCACTGACCTCACATATGACCAGGACATCCACTGTTATGGAGATGGATAAAATACATCCCTATGAAATAGATCCTTTTACTTGGATACTATTTCTTCCACATCCCTATAGAATGTTCTCATGATGGACCATCCTACTATGTGAATATTAAAAACTAGGTAACTCAACTAAAATTGTCCTCCCCCCACTTTATGACTCCTTCAAGTTGTCCTCTAAAATGAGATCTTGAGCCACTACATTTAAAAACCTATTAAAAAACATATTTATAAGGGACATGATCACACATATATGCCCATCCTGAAAACATCTAGTCATATCTACCTCATCTGTTGTCAATATCAGGGACACACACTCCAAGTCTTTGAAGCATCCGACATAATACATCACTGGCACACTTCACTATTTCAATTATATAAAATATTCAACTTTACATTTTTTTAGGTTCTCGGGGTAAAAGGGCTCTGGGAACATCCCAGAGATGTCCTTTCGTGTTATGCCCTTCAACTACTCATCCCAAGTCGTAATATCACATCAGCTCTTTGCTAGTACTCAGGTCATTTATTCTACTAACATGAATCTATTATCAAGTGAAGTCTTTAAGTGGTATAATATATTCTAAATATAATCAGTCCAGAATACTTTTTTCTTGGTTCCACCCTCTTCATAAATCATTGGAGGATGTTTTATATGAAACTCACTTGTCAAATCAAACCTAATTGTTGTATCCCACTATGGATCACTCTCTATAAACTACATAAAATATGATAAGTTATCATTTATCTTATCTCCACCCAATTAATATAAATCAATTGTGTTTTCATACCACTAATGAAGGAGCATTCTCAGTGATTACCTCCTACCTCAAATCAAATCAACATTGTTGTTTTGGTTTCTATCTACAATTCTAAATTCATATCTCATAACACATAACATACAGTTTCTCAATTTTACATAGAAGTGGAATCACTACTATCCATTAAAAACCACCCCATATACACCATCCAAAAAAAATATCAAATCCTTTTCAGTTTCCTCAACCATCCCCAATATGGTCCATGAATAACATATGGATAAACAAACTTACATAATAGAATACCTTTTTATTTTACAACATTTTGATCATAAAACTTAAGAAAACATAAATCTGTAATATTTTTGAATTTTTTTAACAATATCAATTTTCAATTCACAGTTAAATACTGTTATAACACTTTATTATCCACTATTTTCAAAAAATTACATGAAAGGAAGAAAACCATTTTGATTTCGGAAAACATAACCATAAATGTATTTCCATTTTTTTCAATTATGATGAATGATACAAAATTCTTCAGTTCCTAAAATTATACATGCATATGAAAACCTCTTTATATGTCATGGAATAAATAAAACCTCACAGAATTATGACATTAGAAAACAAATGAATTGCCTAAGGTGAAAACATATTCTACCGTAACAATAAAATATTTAGAACTATAATCCCATCCAGGGTACATGGGTTTTCCCCTCCACATTAGTTATCTCATACCAGAAACTAAATAATTTCTAATGGTAGACACGACCTATAATCATCTAAAACATCTACAAATATTAAATAAATATAAATTAACTACATTTATACAACATTGTAACATATTAAAATGGGAAAAACTATAACTAGTTCCCCATGTTGGAACTCTAGATGACGTCAGGAATGCCTCCCGATATTCTAGAGGATACCAACTATCAATAAGGGTATAATGATGTATTTAGTGATACAATACCCTCTTTATCAGAGTAATACAAAAATGGAAAACAATAATTATAATAACGAAGTTCTAATGTCCATATACCATTCATCATATAATCAATTACCCAAAATGTGTAAGTTCCCGTAACCATTCAAATAAACATGTCATGTCATAATAGTGTTATGTGTCTTAAGAATTTAAAAATACATGATGAATACCATCCCAAAATTGGTCCCAAAATCATGCCCATTTCCATTATACATGTTCCATCCCATGTCCCATGTCCTTTGTCAACGTTCTAACATCGGAAATTTCCCTTATCATGACCTAATACCTTGAGGTGTTATAATGTACCCAAAAACAACTCAAGAAAGGTGTGAGTACAACTCAATATGATTCCACAAACAGTGTCTATAATAATATCAAGTCAAATAACAATGTATTCATAATTATAGTAAATAATAGAAATGAATTTTATAAACCTTGATTTATTATTTAACAATAATTAAATTAATAATAATTATTTTAAGTTCCATGTGATACTCATACCCAACAATATTGCTTCGACCAACAAAAAATGCCTGAATGACACAATAATGGATTTACCACATTGATTTATAAGGGTGATTATTAATTATTTTCCTATAATTACTTATAACATGGTAAATTAGTCCAGTTACTCAATACATGGTGTATACCACCATGTCCAACACCCATTCCTGACATGGTCCACCATGACCACCACCTTTAATATGGTGTAGACCACTATGAAAAACACCCGTTCCCTTTTTTGGACCTCCATGTAAATCATCATTACTATAGTTTGGATATCTATAACCAAAACCATATTCTGGGGTGGAAATCCATGACCAACCACCATTACCATTTCATCAAAATTTTCCATTAAAGACTTAGCATTATTGTCATCATTAACATAATGAACAACATGGTTGTACATCTCTTCATTATCAAAATTTACCTGGATTGTTCTATTCAACATCTTTTACTCAAATTATATGAGTATCACATTTTACCATTTCCTCAAATCTACATACATTACACATTTATTAAATCATTAATGGACTTGGAAAGTTATCTTTAACCGTTTATTACATGTACCCATTTACAATAGAAAACTCAATTAAATTATTCATGGTAATCCAAACACCCCTTTATTACGTTATAATATGTCAAACATCATAAAAATTGATTTATTAATATAAACCATACAATTAATCAATAAAAAATAAATTTCTTTATTCAAGGGAGTTACACTCATTATCGGTGGCATTAGGCACGATCTACCCATCATTAAAAAATCTAGTGGAGATCATGGGGGGTTTAAAACATCATGTATACACCCAATTCATCGATTTCATAGAAACGAATTAACTTAATAGAATACAAACAAAAAATAACAACCACATACACACAAATAAACATCAGTACAGAGGGATTCAACTTATAGAAAACCTACATAATGTTCATAGACTTGTACCCATCCAACGATGAACCTGTATTTAATCCTAAACAACACTAAAATACAAAATATAAATCTTAATGAAACACAAGAGATCAGGAATTAAAATTCCTATAAAAAATCCACTAATTTTATTCAAGAAAATATAAGAATGTGGTGTGGTGGAATCACATAGAGAAACAATCCATATCCAACAGTGCTTCGAACAACCAATTATTGAACGAGAATCACACATTGAAAGATTATGAGTATAGGATTTGAACACAAGGCTTGTATAGGATGAAATAATGAATACATTGAGTTATAATTACTAATTATCGAAGGGGGAAATGATACGTTGCTCCTTTTTATTGAGGCACATAGTTAGACAACATAGTAAAGAAAACCACATGCCAACCATGTGTCACCCAATGCCCATTAGGGGGCATGGGTCACACAGTTTTATAGGGATCCAAAATTCTATTCCAAACCATACTAAGGACATTTATTTAGATATGTCCAAATCTACATGGATCCTGGTCTGCCCCATTAATGGGTTTTCTACCACACACTGCCATCGTTAGGCTGTACAGTTATGGTGTATAGTTATTACTCACAGTTTTCGAACTCGGCTACAGGTACGATACAAAAACTTTCAAAATAATTTTCATTTTCCAAACTCTCAAAATAATATAGAGAACCCTCATACTCTTTGTAATAATTTCGGTTTCCATTTTAAATGGATTTAACTAAAAATGTAATGAAAAATATACCTCATTAAAATGTCGGGATATTATATTCTATCAATGACCAAAATATCATCTAATCTAACTATATGGAGAATCACAATATTTATAGGGAGAATATTCCCACAAAATTATATTAGAGAGCTGTTATAGACATGGGATATGAACATTATACCATTTTGAGTATTTACTGCTAACTTAAAACCCAATCATTGAGGCAGTCACATGATACCCATAATAAATTATTTAGATATAAAAGGGTGGGAAGAGAAAGAATCAGATAAAATATTTACGAATCCAGATTGGATGGAAATTTTACATTTCAAAACATTGTTATTATAAGCTACATCATTTGTTTTTAGTAGGAGATTTATCTCTGTATCTATTCATAAGAGGTTTCTGATTAAGGTTCCCATCATTAACCATAAAATTCATGCACTAATTGTCATTATATTCATAATCCTTACAATCATTACATTAGAGTGTATGTGTATCATTTGGATGAACATTCTTAACATTCTATTCACTGTATGGACTCTTCAAATCACATTTACATTTTATTGTTGATCTTCATCTTTTATATATATAATAAATTTTCCATAACCCATATGGAAAATTACACCAGTCTTCCTTCCACACTTTAGACATGAAGGAAGATAAATTTTCTTTCCTCAATTGGTTTTATTATAATAATTTTTTTGAAATCACATCTTTCTCTTTAAATATCCAAAACCCTGAGAAAAACGAACATATCCCATTTCCACATATAACTCTTATAAACATCAATTGATTTCATCATAGATATCAATGTCTCTTATAGCCAATTAATTTTATCGATATGGTCTCATCCAACTAAAATTTGATCATTTTTTATTTTTGGGTTGATGATAAACCTGAAGTATTCCTTTCATGTCTTTTGAAAATTCCCTCATTAGTATTTATTGACTAATTATCATTATTTTCAGTTCTAGGAATTACCTATTTATTTTAATAGGAAGTTTTTGGGGAAAATACTAATCATAAAATACATTATTAAACTATTCCATTATCATGTAGTAAATTTCATAATCTTGTCTCGTATTCCTAAAAAGAGTATAATTGATATTATTAATTTCCAAAATGATGTGCTTTAGGGAAAAATTGTTAGGTTCCATACACTACAAAATAGAAAATATATTTTCAGGGATATTTATCTATTGATTAGTGGATAATGGAACCCACTAAAAGAATATGGATTTTTCCTTATGAATAACTCAACATTATTTTATTCCATAGATTTCCCATGTGGATTATTATCATGATTTAGTAGTTGATAAATTTACAAAAGAAAAGAAAATACATTATTCATTCTACCAATCATAACATCTAGTTTCTCAGAGATAAAATCAATACATTTTTATCACATTTAGCATTAACATGATTCCACTAGGTTTCGACCACTGACTAAAACTAAAAATAATAGTTTCAGAAACAATATTCATAATATATAATCATGTAATCATTAAAAATCAATCATTGGATGTTTAAACCATGACAATGAATTTTATTCTATGAAACTATAGGTTTATCATAGGTTATTCATGGTCATCATCAATTCATGCCCCTTATAACGGTTAAAAAATTAAATGATAAATAATCTAAGAATATCCGGTATCAGTGTGTAGCTAGATGTATAGTCTTAGGTAAAATATTTTTTATTGGATAAAGATCAATTTAATAGACAATATTATCATTTTATAGTTATTACCCCTAGGTGAATCTATGTCACATACACATCAACATTATATTATCAAAAAAGGATATATTACTTGTTAAAACCATATATGATATAAATTACTAAATATTGATGATGTTATCCAATACATAGACATATTACCAATGTTTTAAACAAGGTTCTCAAATACTAATATCCAATTATAAATAAACCCTTCTATGATAGAAAATGAGGTGACCCGAGAATTTCACACATAAATAGTACATCCTTTTTGTGAATAATCAATACTTATTATAAAAAAATATCCCCTAAAACAAAAAAAAATATTGCTTTAGTTAAATTACTAACTAGATAAATAAACATATTATTTTATTAAGGATCTTAATCATCCCTTAAAAATTTATTCACATATAGGTAAGTCATTAGAAACAACCTACTTAGAAAATTACATTATAACCTAACGAATGGAAATATAAGAATGGGTGAGATAAAATTTTTAATAACGGTAAAATTATGATTTTTTATTCAATGATCATATATGACTATAAGATAAGAATAATGATATAATAAAATGATCAGACATAATAAGGTTGTGCACCATGAATAAGTGATCTTAATCCCAAATCAAGGAATATGAATTTATAATAATAGAATTCATATAGAATATGAGGGTGGAGTAATAAATAATCAATCATTGTCATTTAGAACACATAATATTCATAATATATAGTTTTTTGGAATACACGTATTAATAAATAAATCATTCACTAAACCAAGGCTCACTACCAATTCCATCACTGTGTATTTGGTTCACTCCCCATATCATCATTTCCTTAGTCAAGGTTCACTACCAAGACTATAATCGGGAATAATGTCCCTTAAATAACATGGATAAATCTAGATTACAATCTATATTATCTTAGTAGATATGATTATTTACCCAATTCATTAGACTTCTATAGAATTCTAGGACCACCCATGAAATATTAAAATCCATACATATGAATTCCATAAGATCATTAATCGTTAATCAATTATTCATATCATTAAAAATGGAAAAGAAATAGGTTTCATTACCATTATTTAATATAATTATATAATATACTATAAAAAATAATTTTTTTGTAAATATTCAATCATTTAATCATAGCATGACCCACGCAGATTAAATGTGTTTCATAAAAATATCTTTATAACTAAACTTAACTTTACAAAAGACACGAGTTTCACATAATCATCAATAAATCAATATAAGAAATCTGTTGATTATAGTTTGATATTATTTTAATAACATATCTGCAATGAGATATAAAATCCTTAATGTTTTATGGAATAGATGAAAATTTTCATTAAAATATGATTGAAAATTTTCTTTATAAACTAAAAAAATGAGAGTTTATTTTGGTATATTTAAAAAATAATATTCCAAGAAAGTTGATTAACATTATTTCTTTTTTATTATTTTTAATTTTGTTAAAGAAAAAACAATTTAATAGAGTATCCACAATATTGGTAAAATTCATTCTTGTGGTGAATGTTAATAAAAAGATTCACTTCTCAATTTTTGTAAAAAAATAATAATAAGATCTTTAAAAAGAGTTGTAAATATTTATTTTTAAAATGTCGAAAATAATTTAATATATGGTTGAAAATTAATATAAACATTTAAATTATTATTTTAAATAACTTCATTGAAAATATTTTTAATGCTATGAACAAGGAAGAAAAGGTTCTTCGAAAAAAGAAGAAATTATGTCAGTTTTCATAAAAAATAATTCAAGATTATTAAAAGAAAAAAATAGAGGAAATGGAGAAATAATTTAATAATTATATTAATTACAAGTTTGATGAATATTATATAAGTTTTAAAGGATTATATTAATATAATTCCCCTCAACGAAAGTATAGCATAGACAACCCTGAATAGAAATCAGATTGTAACATAAACTCTTACCTCAAGTCTCTTTTTGCATCGCATACATTAAAAACACACTTATAATAAATATATATTTATTATAAATAAATTATATAAATTTTATATATATATAATAAAATATATTATTTTCATATAACATCTTATCACATGTTAATTAAAAAATCATTATTAAAATCCATGTTCGGAGTGATAATGGTATCCTTTTTTCATGAATGTTTCAATTAGATTTTTCTAATACATGTAATTTAATCCTTGTTTCCTTATATAAATAATTTCAAACATGAAATAATTTTCATATTTAATATTTATTTAATCATTTATAACAATTCTTATTAGGCGGGTTCGAAGAATGAATTACCTCACTTCTGAGAGATGACATCCCATACGTACAATTGAGTGATGTTCCCACATTTTGATGGATATAATGAAAGAAATATAAGCAATAATTTACCCTAATGGAATAATAATTTTATAATAAATATCATATAATAAAATTTAATAACTCACAATAACCAAAAATGGATGACAATGATGGAAAAAAATCATATCACTATGTGAAGGCGGTTGTCCAAACGTACACAAGAGCGAAACATTCATTTTGAATTTGATGGAAAATAGGATGAAAATTGTTCTAAAATAATAATAATAACATATCTCCATATTGATGATACTAAATTAACCATATTATATGATGGATATAATATATTTATAGTAAGTAAAATAAAAAATATATTTTTAATAAGACATGTAAGATGATTACCTATTCTTTGATGTGACCTCCTTCAGCATACACCTTAATCCTACTTATTATTTATTAGGGTATAACAAAATCTATAATAATAATGGGAATAATATATAAGGTTTTAGGGTATTTAATTGATTTCATTGAGTACTCAATCATTATAAATAAACAAGAATATGATGTTCTCTTTTATTAGTGAGCGAAATGAGACACATGAAATTATTTAAATGATTTTAATATAATATATATCATATTCATTAAAAGTGGAAAAAATTTACATAATTTACTTGTATGAATATTATAATTACAAAATCACTCCAACCTATAATATTAATACATTTTAGGATGAATTTTAAACCTTATATTTTAGTTTAACCCCCTTAGTATATCTTTTTATCCTTAACCATGGTATAACATTTTTTATCATGGAAGGATCATAATTTTAATTATAAGGTGAAAATTGGTTCAAAAATGGTGCATAAATGAACTATTAAACCATTTCCCAAAAAATTTCCTATTTCAAGATTTTTTAAATTTTTCAATCATTTCATAAAATATTAGTTAACAAAAAATTTTACATAAATCATTTTTTGGACTATTAATTTAATTTGACTTCAAATTCATCATGATAGAAATAGATTTATAATATAAACACATTTATCAAACTTTATAACTTATAATTACCTATTACAGTATTAAAACACCAAAAATTCATCAAAAACATGTTTACTCTATGGTTTTTCAGATCATTTTCTTCAATTTCTCTATAGATTGCACAAGCATTGTATCAACATCATGTATGTGTTTAAAGAAATAATATCAAAAAAATAAGAAATAAATTAATATAATAAAAATAAAATATTTATTTTTATCAAAAAAATTTAAAATCATTAACAAATATTTTTTATCCAAAGTAAAATATATAAGAGAAAATAAAATCCATAAATTTACATTTTTTAATTATCTTTTACATAAAATAACATAAATCTAATCAAATGAATGTGGAATGAAATTGACATATTTTCATATCTAGTATGTATTTGGATGAAAATAATCATCCAATAGGATAAAGGTATGTCTTATGGATATTTTTAGGCCTTATCACATTGTTTAAATCCTATTTTATCCTTTTCGAAATGACAAATATTTATCCTAATTACTATTCATAATTATTAAGTATACAAGGGATCTATTTATCAAATTTAATCCTCATTACATTAAATATTATATAAATTTTTTTATGATTCCTTTTCTATAAGTTGAATAAATAAAAATTATTATTAATGTTTCAGACACAATGGTATTCAATTTTTAGAAAATTGCATTTTGAATCATAAAATTGAATTTATTCTCATTTTATGCCAAGTAAAAACAATTTGATGAATGTAAACTTTTTTAATGAATATATAATTTATTAATTTATCTAAAATCATTCATTGATAGGGATTTATTTAAATTTGTTATGATGTATAGACTTTGTTCACAAAATAGTTTTCTTAAAAATAATATTTCTTATCTAAAAATTAATGAAGTATATTTTTTAAATATGTGACAACCAATTAATTAATTTTATACATGTGTAAAATATAATTTTTGTTTAATTAGTATGTATTATTCACACCCTCTAACCAAACATCTAGGAAATATGTGTCATTTTAATTACAATCTAATTAATAAGATGGTCCATTAAATCATAGTGCTTCAGGTAAAGTATGATATCAAATAAATTCAATTTATTTAAAGTGAAATATATCATACAATATAAGAGTGTCATTACCATGGTGACTAATGTACATCTATCTAATTTAATGTAGTTTGAATATGTGAAATGTGACATGTCAGGAGTAATCATACTTATTTTATGACTTTATGAACTGTATATGGGGTCATAATGTGTTTTGTGTTAAAGAAGAATGTGGTGTCCCAGACTCAGATACCACTTCGGTGGTGCCCCAAGCCCGGTTGCCCACATATACTCATGCACATCTCTTTAAATGCTAGAGGATACTGACTAGAAACAAGTGCCTCGGGTGAGTCAGTGGGGAGACTATTCCCTCATTACCAGAGTATAGAAAATTGGATAAATGTATACATGGGTAAGTAGTGGATGAAATATAAGTATATAGAATGCACTGTGGAAAGAGAAAAATCAGTAAATGAATGATTGGAATAACAGATAAAAGCATGAAATAAATAATGATGATTTATGTGATGTCACATGAAAGATGGAAATCATGGATACAAATTTTCAAGATTACATGAAAAGACAATTTATAAAAAAGAAAATAGATAAACTATCAAAACCATCTAGATCTATGGCTTGGTCATATGATACAAGTTCCATTGTATCATAGCAAGATATCAAGTGTCTAAAGCATTACACTACCCATTACCAGCACCTACATACATCTAATCTTCCTCTAATACCAAACTATGTTGAGATAGGGAGTGAGATAAAGCATACTGGGCCATAGAAAATGGTGTCTATAACATTCATACCATGTAATGGAAATGTAACAGTGAGTAGACATTCATATATATAACGTAAGGTGGGACAATGTAACTAAATACCCAGGTACATTCTTCTTCCCTCCACGGGTGTCTTAATGAGTAACATGTTCATCACTTAATTAATTACAAATTTTTATTAATATGTTATGTGAGAAATATCCAGAAAAAAATTCACATTGTGATAGTATAAATAGTGAAGGTTCTATGAATTAGAATGGAAACAATAATTGATAAATAATATTAAATGGTTCCATTTTAATTTTCATGGAGAAGTAGACCTCAAGTTTAGTGATCTTATTAGTAACTTATCCTAGATAAGGGGTCATAATGAAATCCAAGAAGTATCAACTAAAACATTTCCACCGTGATGATTCAATGAAAATATAAGGATTACATCCATATTAAGAATGTATGATTTCATGGTTAGGTGTGAGGGTGTAACCAAGGAACCCAACATCAAGCTGGATCCAAGGAGTGTATCTAAGGAATCTTGTAAAAGTAATAAATGGATCCTACTATTTCATATCATGATTCTAGAGGGAGTCAATTAATTGGTTCCACGGTGGGTCATACCCTTTATAATAGGAATCCTTGAATCATAGTGGTATCCAAAAGTACTGAAGAATTCTTTCAAGAATCCAAAAGCTAACATGAGTAAATCCTTTTATAATGACGTTAACGACCATGTTAATAATGATTCACATTTCATTTAACTAATTTACTGTAATAGGTAAAAATTATAAATATGTATTTTATCATTTTAATTTGATTCAATACATTACTTTTATTAGTTTGACAAGGAAAATTATGACACAACCCTCTAATTAAACTATAGAAGTCATAATCACTTCCCTTGGTTCATCCTCTACCTTCCACTGTAAGTGGAATGGGTTTTATGAAATGAATCCATAAAATTTTGAATCATATTAGTCATGTCAAATAAATATTGTTCACACCACTACCTTAAAAAAACATATAATAGTGTGCTAAAGACATGAAATCAAACATTCATTTCCATTCAACATGGCCATGTCATATTTAACCAACATAATTTCAAAATAACCATTTATAATTTAATTAATGAATTGAAGAACATTCCTTAGGTAGGTCAAGTTGTACTCAAGGCAAACCATTAGAATTATATTGTCATTTAACATATTATGGATAACCATTAGTGTGGTAAAGATTGAGAACACCTGAATATTGGCTCAAAAGTATCAAAACACTAAAAACACAATATAGAATATCTCCAAACATGTGGTGTTTGGAGATGGCTGAATGAATACCAAAAATTAATCACATATATGAAAATACCATAACCATATGGTCATAATTACTATAATCCTAAAATATAAATTCAGTAAATTACACCCGATGAAATCAGTGGGCACTACATGTCAAATCTAAAATCAATGAATATGAGGGATAAGTTATAGACCACCCAAATCATACCATATGATTATATTTTCACAGTATCGTCCTTTAATTTTTCTTGGAATAGATTATATCTAATAAAATGGCATTAAATATTACACCATGATAACAATGATGAGAGAAAGAGAAAATAATAATGGATTAAAAGGAATCAAGTACTGACTAATGCATATCCGTCATGATGAAGGAATTCTCGTTCGAAAACCGGATGAAGGAGATCTCTAGATCCCAATATTTGGCCATCAAAAGCTCTAAAATGGGAGAAAGTATATTTCATGTCACTGGATATCCAAAATAGTGAATATGGATGGATGAAATAAGATCCTTAAGGAAAATTGGTCGTATTTTCAAGTATTTGGCCTCTACATGGTTTTGTTACATGGTTTGAAAAACCATGTGCCAACCAAGCACGATTACCTAGAAAAGGGTGGCATAGCACACTGTTAGTCCACATAGTTTTGGAAACTATGAACCCACTATGCAGAATGGATCTTCTATAAAATGAATACCATCAACATTGTCAGATCTAACAATGCACTCTACCCGTAGGGTAACACTACCCATGTGACCTCAAACTTCTCCAAAAAATCAATGCTCCTATATCTTAATCAGCCCAATAAACCACAGATGCCTCTGTCAACCCATTAGTAATCTGAAAAGTTCCATATGAAGAAGATAATGTTAAATTTAAAGGATCGATACCTAATTCAAAATTTGGGTTCTTAAAATCTCCCCTATAAGGGAAGTCATCCCCAAGTTCACCTTCCAAGTGTGGTGAAACACTATCTAAGAGCAACTATTTCCATTGGGAACGTATGTTGGCCTCCCTATTCCATGTGTCATCCTCTACATGGTAATGCTGTAATTTAACCCTTACTAATGGGAATAACCATCCTTGTAGGGCCTTTGTTCTCTAGTCAATTATGCATGTATTATTTTTATTAGATTTAGCATATCTATCTAGATAAAATTCTTCAGGATAAAAAATATGATGTGGTTCGGCATGATAGTGATGAAGCTATGAAACATGGATGATGTTCTTGATCGAACGATACATCTATGTTAGTGATAACAGATAGGAAATTGGCCTGAATCACTATAGATTTTAAAATGACAGTAATTAATGAGGGGTTGGCTTCACTTTCCATTATGTTCATCAATTCACTAACCTGGGTGATTCCTATAAGAGAACATGATCAGTAACCCCAAACTACAGTGATTTTTTTTCGTG
This sequence comes from Viscum album, assembly GCA_963277665.1. NCBI lineage: Eukaryota > Viridiplantae > Streptophyta > Magnoliopsida > Santalales > Viscaceae > Viscum > Viscum album. The sequence goes on along the minus strand of OY728163.1, from coordinate 989,965,202 downwards.
ATCAACACAATATATATATCCTTACTGAACAGTAGTCACGCGGTTCTCATCTACGAGAGGCCTTCAGAAACTAGAACAATATCACTCGACCAACAGGGGTCACAAATTCTAGTTCCAACGGTCTTGTTGCATTTCCAAATGACCAATGTTCCATCAAGTGGACTTTAAACATACCACACATAATCCATTAAAACTGGATCCAACGCATCATTTTTAATCGAAAAACTAAAATGAGGAATAGTCAAAATTTCTTATTCAGAGACACAATCATGGTCATTATAATTTCCATATAAGGAATGAATCTAAAAATTCCCACGATGCATCAAGTGTGAGATAGTTGACATGGTGAACCCAATTACCTTTGAGCTTATATTAGTGACCTCTCTAAAAAAGTCAAATTCCAATAAACCAATCAAAATATGGTCATTCACTCTTTCCATGAAAAACATTGAAGAACATTTAATCCACACCTGACATATACTAAAAAAATGTTTTAACTAGTTTCTTATTAATTTTATCATCTAATAATAAGGATTATGAATCAATAAACCTCCCAACTACCTATTTTATAAGAAAATGGTCACCTTAGGTACACAACAAATTTTCAACAGAACTGTAGTTCCTTCTACCAAGACATCATTCGTTGAAAATGAACACACTCACAATATCCCTTACCCAACATCTGGTGAAATTCAATATTTAAAAAATCACCTTTTATCTTGATGAAAAGACTAGGATAACTTTGAATTCACTAAACTAGAGTCTATGAACTATCCCAATGTATTATTTAAACCATGTTTCCAAGTGCAACGTTTGTACGAAGAAAAAACATCCACAACCCATAATTTTCCAATTCTAGAGCAGCATCTTCCTTGTGGTCATGTTGGAGAAGAACAAATGGTGTCCAAAAGTACATTCATGGAATTCTTAGTCTGGAATCTAGGTATTACTCAGGAATAACCACCCCTCTAAAGAACCACACATCCAATAGGAAACGCAAAAAGTGATAACCCAAAAAAGCCTAGTGGCATTAACACACTAGCGCAACAAAAGACAAATACTCTCATAGTGCATCAATGATGATGTCACGATTGGGAAAATGATCATAGCTATGTAGAATAAATTAAGAGGAAATGAAAAAATTCCAATAAATCATACCCAAATATGGGAAATAATGAACATTATTACCAAAAAATAGTCAACTTCTCTTGAAAGAAGCTCAACCTCACCTACCAACACAAAGATCACAACTGATCAAAATACCTTCACCACCCAAGACATCACATGATCTACTAATGAATGGAAATCATGATGATATAAACCTTTATCCTACAAAAGGAAATAGGAAATATGGCTGGTCACTCCACTTAGAACATAAGCTCTAGTCCATTTCTACTATCTTGTATATCCTAATCACCATAATGTGGATAACTACTACCCTCTTGTGATGTAAAAATCACCCTCTAGTGATAAAATTCTACAAAGGTATGATATAGAACCCACCAATCCAACATTATAATGACATACATTCCCATCATATCAAGAATAATTTTATCCCATAGAGAGTAATAATAACTTACCTCAATGGGGGCGTCCCTATATTAGCATATTACCTCTAATTGTACCCTAAACAGTGTTACTAAGATCATTACACAACAAAAAAACTATACTTCGAACAAAAGAATTTCCATGATAGATAAAGAGACGAACGAGTGTGAATCAACTATATCAAATAAAGAAGATAAAATAGTAAAGGCTACTAGAATAATACCTCACAATATAGATGGTCCAACAGCCTGATCCTCAGGTATCATCTATAAAGCATGATTCTGGACTATTTTATATCCTTGGTAAATAGCTAGACTATAATGATAAAAACTGCTTCTTTAGCACTGCTGGTGATCAGAGGTCAGGAAACGATGACCATGACCTGCTCCTCAACCAGTCTTGTTTGTGTTACTCCAAATCCCTACTGAATGTGATGTACAAGTACCTACTCTTGAAGGTAGAGGAAATAATGAACCACTTCCACTAGAAGGTGAGTGACAGGTCATACAAAAATGTGGAAGATAGACCACACTTCCAAAATCCTGACAATCTAGTAGGTATGTTTCACATGAAGGGTTCATATTCCAATGTCACCCATACTGATATAATACTATACATCTACCAAAATTGGAACCCTTGTTTCCACTACCCTGGTGAGGAACCTCGAGGGAACACTATCATTCCACTGGATGAACTTTTGGAATTTATTAACACTTACCCACTATGCCCAGTACTATCTTTGTCCCCCAAGTGGTACTCTGTGATTAGAGACTAAATTATGATCTTAGAGAATGTAGGTGGGAATAATTTATTAACCTGAGCATAGTTGGAATTTTAGATCCCATCTTCAAAGCATATATACCGTGAAATCTCATCACTAATTAGAAGTGGTGTAAATCATGGTAACAATGTGAAACAAACTGAATACTCAATAACTGAAATACAACCCTTCTTGAGATACATGAACACTCTTGATCTATCTATTTTTTGTATTTTAGAAACGAGTTGATCATAAAAGGAAGTCTATAAATTAATCTATACCATGTCATATGATGATAAACCTGGGAAATCATATCCCCCTACATTTAGATGACCACACAACATATAAGTATGATGGTTGACCCTCCACTCTAGAGGAAAATCTAGATTCTCAATGATATATAGGGTGGCTTCTAGCCAAGACTCACCAGCCTATGTACTGACATCCACTAAAAAGGTGGTGGATGTTGTAGCTAAAACTCATTATTCAGACCATGCATCATAGGTTCAGCTCATGGAGCACCATGCATGGACTAAATTAGACCTAGAAAACAATCAAGAACATGGTAATCAGGTCTTGGATTAGGTACAACAATAAGTTCCTTAAGTTTTACTCATTGAATTAAGATTGGTAGCTTAGGGACCACCGTGTCTAAAGCATGGTCATCGCCCCCTTCCTAGTGTACAACATGAGAAAAATATGGTGGAATTGGTCTATAAATTAAAATAACACACCTCATAGAAAAAATATAAGAAAAAAGATAGTGTCACTAGTGGAAGTAAAACATTATAAAACCGACTTCCCAATGTATACTATCCCAACAACCCACATAACAAATAAAAATCATTTATTTATTTTATAGAATGAGCCCTGCAATGGATGAATAAGTAAAACTATGGGAGCCTAATGAAATGAAACCTGAGGGCATGCCCAAGAATAATGGCAGCCCACATGACTAGTGGTTATTGAGGTCATGCCCCCAACAACCCGAGGGCATGCCCAATCAACTTCTTGATTTTCCTAGTATGATAAAAGATAGGATATGATGTGGAGGCAGTACCTAGGATAGACTTGTGGATGATTAGAGAGTTGGTCTCCAAGACTGCTATGGAAATGTTAACCCTTTTTCATAACTAAATGCCAACCAACATAGCCAGAGACTCAGCTTGAAGGGTTGTTCCATTCCATATGAATGTCAAGAAAGAAATGGGCATAGAGTTTAGGGAATCATGAACCAACCTAGCACCACACATAACTTCTAAGGAACATGAATCATCAGTATTAAGTTTCATCTCCCTACTGGGTGGGATCCAACTGATCCACATGCAATAAAGATATATTATGGTGGCAGGTGAGATCTGATAGGGTCCATAAACAATAGAAAAATAGGTGGAAGGGTCTTTGTTGGGAATGAGGTAGGCAATGCCAGAAACCAAAAACCTCACATGAGTAACAATGGATGGCCCGGAGGACGTTTTACCCTCAAAACATTCTTTACTCCCCACCTTCCATAGGCACTAGCTACAAATTAAGAGAATAGACAAAAACACTTTAATATCTCTGTTGTTCCTCCCCACCGATTTGAACCATTAATAAAGGAAACACGACCTTATATGCCTGATTGGAATCCTTCCAAGAAGTACATTGAGGGAAGACCATACCCTAATGACCCATTACCCCTGAAAAAATAATTAACGAATGGATTCCTCTTGAGAGTTACTGAAATAGCTGCACAGAGACCCCATTTAATATTGAATCCATTAATAATCACATTAGTGGGAAAATACATAAGATAGATGAACAAGACAAAGAAGTCATACTTTATAGGGTTCCCCTTAAACCACACTTCCTCACATTATTATACAAAACTAGTCGGGTCCACGCAAAATATTGCACTACACATTAACCAAAAAATCATCAAACGCAGCACCTATGAAGACAAAAAAAATAGGTTGTTTTAGGGTTCAATGAGGACGAAAACCTTTCATTGGATCCGGTCTAATATAGATAGGATCATCATTGGATGGTGGATGCTTTGATTGAAGGTCAGTTTCAGATTGGGGAATCCTAGATATCCAAACATAACACCTTCCATGTTATAGAACTAGAAGTTAATCAGACCCTGGACAATGATCCAATGGGATTGGATTTCTACCAATGGTAACCGTTTCATTTTTTGGTAACCATTTCACTTCATTTTATTTTCAGTTACTAAGTTTATTAATTTACCTTCAATAAGCATGGAATGGTGATATAAATATGTGAACCAATTTCACTATTATTTTTGGATTTACATAGAATATTTATCAATGTTAGTTTAAAATGAGGTTCAAATCCCAATTAATCAGGTCTCATACTCATTATCAATGAGATTAACACCCACTTGAATTTCTAATTAATGTCTAGATTTAGAAAATAATTCATTGCAACCCATGAGGTCCCATAACACCTCATGAATTGAAAAATAAATCACTCAATCCTGACCCAAATGCTGCACAAAAAATATTCAAATCAATAATCACTCTATGATAAGATGAATTAAAAGAAATGAAATGGAGATAAATTCATATATATGGAATGGAAATATGCATGACATATAAATTCTAGGTGATAATAATGATGGAAGTAACCAAACTCCTAGACCTCATATCCTCAGGACAAGGATAAAATGAAATTATAAAACAAAATAATAATCAACAACTCAAAACAACATGTGAGTCACCCAATGGTGAAAGGAAATCGAATGTAAAATGAAAATGATATATAGTAATCACAATTCATGAAACTAGGCTTTTACCCAGAACATGGGTTTACGATTCCCTAACACATATTGTGAAAAAGTTCCAAGCATTCCTAATCTCTAACAATTGTCTTCAAATAGTAATGAAATAAAATAACCGACTCTGATGCCACTTTGTGACATCCAAGACTAGGATTGTACATAATATTTTCTCCAAGCCTATAGGGGCATAGGGACTTAAGTGCGTCTCCCCAAATGACAGAGGATTTTGACTAGCAGCATGGGCCTAGGGTGTGTTTGTGGGGAGAATATTCCCTTATTATCAGTGTGTATCACAACCGTTAAATATTAACAAAGGTAAATAGAAGAAGAAATTCAAGTAAATTGAATTCAAAATGGAAGAAGACACATCAATAATTGAATAACTAGAATAATTGATAAAACCATGAAAAAAGAGATGAAGTTATATTTCTTGTCACTAGAAATCTTGAAAACATTGTTAAAAATTAGTCTAGATACATGAAAAATCCAATGTAGTGAGAAAAGAAATATATAAACTATCCAAAACATCCCATGAAATGGTTCGACCATCTACTACCTTCTCCAACATATCATATAATGAAATCATGTTTCTGAGGAATTATACATCAATTTATCATCACATTCATACATGTAATCTCCCTCGGGTACCAAGCGGTGCCCTAGAGACGGTGTGAGAGACACATAAATGGGCCACCACCAACAGTGTATATAATATATGTCCCATGTAATGGAAATTTAATAGTGTGAATGAATGCATATATATAATGTAAATAGGTACCATTAACATAAATACCCAAGTATTTGCTTCAACCCTTGACTGGTGTCGGAATGTGTAACCAGTTCATCAATTAATTAATTACCAATTTTTAATAATAGTAACGTGAGGCATAACCATCACTGACATCCCCTCCAGAATGTATACATAGTGAAGGTTCCAAAATGAAACAAGGAATCCATAATTGATAATTAGTATTAAATGGTTCCATGGACATTACCAAGGAAACCTAGACCTCAAGGGTTCCTAGCAACGTAGTAACTGAGTATAGTTATTGAGTAAGAGTGTAATTCATGAATCATCATCCAAGTAATTTCCACAAAAATGTTTCTAATAATATCAACGGATTACATCCATGGTATGATTGGAATAAGCAGTGTCCAGGCCCGAGGATATAACCAAGACACCTTACATCACACTTGATCCAAAGAGTGTATCCAGGGAATCCTATAATTGTAATGATATGATCATATGGTGTCATAATGAGCATTCATTGGTAGTAAAAGAATGGGTTCAATGTTGGGTCTCAATCTTGGTAATTTTTTTCCTTGAATCGGAGTGGTGTCCTCGAGTACCAATGCATTCCCTCCGGATTCTAAAAGGTAACACGAGGCAAGCCTTCCTATAAAGAGGTAAAGGTCCATCTGCTTCAAGATTAACCTATAATTTAATATATTTAATGTAATAAGTCAATATTATAACTATTCCTTTTACCAATTTCATTTGTTTTAGGCTTTTCCTTCCATTAGTATGACAAGTCCATGTTGTGTGAAACCATTTAATTAAACTATATAACTCCAAATCACGTCCCTTGGTTCATCTTCTACCTTCCACCATAAGTAAAAAGGGTACTATGACATGAAACCATATAATTTGAATTGTGTATGTAAAGATCAATTAATAAGGTTTATTTTGATTCCTTCTATAAACAAGGAAATGCGTGCTACAGACATACAGCTAAACATTCATTACAGTTTTTCAAGGCCATGTCATATTTAACGAACATATTTTCAATAATAAAAATTTAAAATTTAAAAAATTACGTAAATAACCTTACATTGGAAGGTAAAGTGGAACTATACTCTAAAAATAATCAGTCATAAGTCATTTAAAAAATTACGGCTAACCACTAGTGTATTAATGCTTGAGAACACCTAGACGATGGCTCGAAAGAGTCAAAATAGTAAAAACACAATATGGAATATCACCCTTCCTGGTGTGTTTAGAATTGTGGGTGTAACAACAAGTAATTAATAACTTAAATGGAAATATCATAACCATTATTTTATAGTGACTATAATCATGGAATAAAAATTCATTAAACGACACCTGATGAAATCACCAGGCTCCATAGAGCAATTCCAAAATTAGTGAACTTGTGGGATGAGTTATAAACCACCATCCTTCTACTTGTATGACTATATTCATATAGTATTAACCTATAATTTGTATTCGAGCAAATTAGATCTAATAAATGAGCATAATCACTTACCCCATAATAAATAGGTTGGGAGAAAGGTAAAAGAAGAATGACTTAAAAGGACTCGAGCACATACCATTGCACATCCAATTTGATGAAAAAAAACTCGATCGATCACCAGATGAAGGATATTTATTGATTTAGATATTTTGTGTTCAAAATATTCAAAATGGTATAAAATGGAGTTTATCACACTGGAAATAAAATACAGGGAAGTCGGAGCAATAATATTATATCATTAAGGAAAAATAGTTTTTTTGCCTAGAATTTGGATTATTCATGGTTTGGGAACATGTTTTTCCAAACCATTTTCCAACCAGTAAAATGTACCTAGAAGAGAGGGGAATACTGCTCGATTAGTCTACATGGTTATGGAAACTATATGTCAACTGTGTTGAATGGATCTTCACGATAATATAGACCATTCACATCATTAGATCTAATAATCTGCATTTCCCTCACAGTTCATTCTAACTATGTGACATGCCAATTCCTCCCAAAAGCTATGATTCAGGCTTTGATCAAGATCTAAAAACCCATTGAGACCTTCAAGAACCCATTATGCATTCAGAAAACTTCCATAAGAAGAAGTTAGACAGACATTTAAAGGATCCATTAATGAGTCAAAAACTGGTCGTTAATGGAATTTGAGTATAACATTTGATAGTGATGATATAGACTCTTTTAGAAATTTTGGGATGGTTATAGGACTTTCTATGCTAACCATTGTAAGTGGTAGAAGTATGGTTCCTTATGTCTTAATAATAAGGTGATAGTTAATTGACATATTTTGTGGATATTGAGGGATGAATACTTAAATCTAATTGTTAAATTATTATTGTGGTGTTACCATTAAATATTTAATTAGTTATTTATTTATAACATATTTTTGGACTTGTGGTACTTTATTCATAATTAATATTAAAAAATAGAAATAAATATTTAACATGGGGAAGATGAAATAATGGTATATCACTCACCATTTGGGTATTTAAGTGGTTATATATCATTCAACCCATATTTTTATATAGTGATATATAAATAATTAGGGGTTGTGAGATGTTGATACATCATTGAACTTTTTGTTTTATGATTTCTTCATATATCATTCTCCATGATATTGTTCATTCATATTGGGATTGTTGGGGTGGTAGATCATCTTACTAAGAATTTATATTTCACTATTTTAAATATGAATTTTCTCTTGGTTATTAATATATATAATTTTAAATAATATATTAAATTCTATTTTTAAATTTATTTTAAAAAACCCAATGTTAAATATATACTTTTAATGATATTATTTAAAAAACATATTTTTAATACATTTAATAATTTTTTTTAATAAAATGATATAAAATTAATATTTTGAAAATTGTTTTCAAAAATCCAATGTAAAATCTCTAAGATTACATTTTTAAATATTTTTGTAACTAATTTTTTATTTTTCTCATGATAAACTTGTTTCATTGGTCTTTACTATTAGGAATACATTATTTCATTGCATATTTTTTCTTATCTCCTTTCAATACATCAACATGATCACATTGAATCATTCAACATAAAAAAAATGTACGTTAAGTTTTTATTTATATATCTACAATTGTTTATCCTTTTAGTAAATTCGAGGTATTAAAATATTCATATTGTTGTTATTTTGTTTATTGTTTTCATTATGTACATTTTTTGAAAATGTTTCCATTTTTTAATAAGTTGATTCTTCCAATGATTATTATGCTTCCATATGAGATATTCATGATAATGAGAAAAATTACACATGATTATTTCATCATGTACCAAAATAATTATCATGATATGATCTCTAATGATATAGGAAATTAGAAAATACATGTAGAATTAGTGAAAGAATGAAGTCTAATTTTTTAGTTTGTTAGATGAAATGTTATGTGTACTATCATTATTATTAATTAAAGTTATTTTCTGTGTATTAAAATTTTAGTTTCAAAATAAATTTATAAATTTCCACATTTGTAATATATGTAACTGACATAATAGAAAATTCATTTTTGTTATTGATTTAAAGATGTGAAAAGTTACTTTTCGAGTTGGTTTTATAGATAAAAAAGCTAGAAAGAATTCATTAAATAACATTCAACATTAGTTTTTAATATAATATATATAATGTGGTTTTACAATACTTTTACAAATTAGATGTATATAATTAATGTTAAATTCCATTTATAATGTAATCAACAGTACCATCAGTTAAAAATAGATGATAAAATAGAAAAAAAGAAGTAAAAATTATTTTCCCACTAGTGTTTGGGTATAGATCATAATTTTATGGAATTTTATTAGAGTTATATTATCCTATTATTAAATTTTATAAGGGTTTATACCATTCCCCTTGGGGTGATCAAGGATGAAACACCACTCACTAAGAGAGACCTTATTAATATATATTGTTTTATAGTGATGTATCAAGTACGGAGGGGTGATGTGTTAGTGATGTATGAGTCACTGGGACCTAGACAATGTTGATGTATCATTAACCATAGGTATATGTTTATAAATGTATTGTCCGTTATGGATATGTGTTGGGGTGATGAATCATTCACATTGGATCTATAGTTTAGTGATACATTATTCACCATGGATACTTATATGGAGATAAATCATTGACCATGGATTTGGAAGGAGTGATGATGGATCATTCACACAAAGGATATGTTTGGACTATGGGACCATCACCCAGTTATAGAATTATCCAATGATGGTATTTTCACACATCAAGTGCCTTGTTAGAACATAATGATGTAAAAATTATTATGGTTGTTAATGGGTGATTTTATTACTTGTTTGTTTTATTTTCTGAAATGGTTTTTCATGCATGGGTTTCGATTATGGAAGGGTGAGTAGCACCAAGAATTATAGTTCACTATTTCCTATTATTTTTATACATATTATTTATAGACCATCACACAATGTATTATTGTGAGTGTAGAATATTAAGTTGTCCTTAGAATATCCCTAATAGAGTATTTGATTTGGGATTCAGTATACATGGTTAGTATTCATATTTTATTTTATTCATAAGTATAAGATATGATATGGACACATCGATCATTAACAACTTGGTATCACAATCAGATGATTTGGAAGCATTATATCAAGTTAGATCGGTAGAAGTCCATTTTTTATTTACATTTTCAATTATTTTCGACATATTTATGTACCAAAGTGCATGATGTTTAGTTATACTGAGGATTTCTATTATTTTGATTCATTATACTACTATATTATTTTATGACACACAATATATAATTATACTACTAATTTATAGTTTATAGAATATGCACTCTTATCTCTCTACTTATTATCTATAGTTTTTGGATGTTTCCAATATATGTATGGTTGATGGTGGATTTTAAGAATATTCGTGCATGAACATTATGTTTTAATTTTTAGGTGATAGTCTCCCCAAGAATTTTTAAGGTCCTAATTACTAGTATGGAGCCTATGGAGTATGGGGAGGTTGGACTGATGTCATGAAATTACATAGGCGAGTTGTGGTGTTACGTCAACAATATATATATATGTATATATATATTTGTGTGTGTGTGTGTGTGAAATTCTATATGGTATACTCAGAATATATCATTATATTTAATAATCCTTATTTATATCTCATGAGTGGTAATTGTGTCTCAATAAGATCCCATAGACACAGATAAAATAACCTATCTTTATAACCCATTACAATATCTAATGACCATTTTTGGGATAATTCAATGTTTGTACCGCTAATGTGTTATTTTAATGTCAAATATCAAGTTATTAACATAACATACATGAATGAATGATAAATTTTGATGTATTTTATTAATTATAATATATAAAATATAGTATTTTCCATGGACTTCATCATATTAATAGATTTTGGACACATATATTTATAAAAACATATACATTATGTCCAAACAACATACTATATAATACCTATGAGGTTTAAATAAACATTGTAGTTTTTTTAAATAGTAGTTTTATAATAGGGTTTACTATATTTTTACTTATATAATCCAAAAAATACTAATATTTCGTTTTCCAATACAGTTTGATAATTTGATATTTAAAAGGGGTGTATTTATAATTTTATGAAAATATTAATATTAATTTTTTATTTTTAGAAAAACCACGTTTTCAATATGGTATTTTTTTATGAATTTTTCATCAATAGATCAAAAATTATAATATATTCTTATTTTATTATTTAATCTATTATCTGTTATTGTTGAGAAATATCTAATGTTGATGCACCATTATTCATCCAGAACAAAACCCATGTAACAAACTGACTCCAATACCAAATGGATCCATAGCATATTCTCCATAGGATATTAGGAGTGCAATTTTATGTCTAGATACTGACATAAAAGTTGTAGGTTAAATTTACTAAAAGTTTAATTTAACCTATTTGTAGATATATATAAATACTGGGATGATGAATTAGAGATTCTATTATGGATTTTCTATATAATATACTTAGTTACTGTTGATTCCTACAAAATTATCATTGAAAAATTTATAATGGAATGAATACCAAAATCATGGGTATTATTTTATCCAAAATATAATGTAAGAGAAGGTGGAAAAGACATGCGGACCATGTAACATTAAAAAGTACATGTGATCACAAGACCATTGGAAGGGAATGTGATTGGGTCATGAGTTTTTCACAATCTTTGTAAGATCACATGAATCCCCTTTAAGAATCCTCATTGTACTTTACGAGGGATTCCTAGAAAGAATTAGTGATCGAGAAAGGGATGAAAAGTTAGTTCCCCTGCCTCATGTGACTAATCAATCAATAATACTACGAAATATTCCACACCACTTATAAAATAATGAATGGATATATGAAAAAGTAGGATAACTTATTTGGTCATTGATATTCATGTGACAGATTACTGAATTTCTCAAAACAACAAGATTTCCTTAAAGACATGTATACCATGTCGTACAATAGCTTATTGGTCTGTCATTTTCATCATGTGATGGGTTTCATAAATTTCCATTCAATTTATTACTATTACATTGGATATATAGTCAAGAATAGGGGTTTTCCAGGACAATGTTTGAACATCACCAAAAGAACCATTATAAGTCATATTATGCAACATTGGTAAGAAGAGTGACTTTCATTGACAACACTGGCATAATTGTGAAGGATCTGTAATCCATATAGAATAATGGAGTAAATAAAAATGGGAATGGTGGAAGCTTCTTACAATGGATATATAAGAAAAAACGTTTTGAGAGAGGGGTTATATGCCATAAGTGACCACCATCGATCACTCAAGGATTCCTTGATAGGATGACATGATCTAACAAGGGACCTTAGATTGGATGACATAATCATAGGGAGGCTCCATTGACAAGTTTCCTTAATATCACACATGAGCCAAAAAAATCATCTTGAATAACACAAAAGCCTTACCAAGGGAATCCAGATATCAAGAAAACACTTGTACATTTTAAAATGATATTCTAAAGGATATTTGACATGTATAAATGTTTAGGATAAATCTGTTTGATCAAACATGTACTAAAAAATATAGTGGTGAAGGGATGTTATTTAAATCGCTATTTATCATGAAATGAATGGATAATTCGATCAATGAACTACAGTAGATTCATGAATGATGCATGACACCAAATCCCCTCCACCAACTCCACCTCATGTCCTCAAGATATGCACCACACAAGGAAGCGTATAATTGTCGTGGTGAGGAAAAAAAATCTGTCCCCCCAATCACAAAAGGCTCATATATATATATCGATAATAGACGGGAATACATTATTAGAATTCATGGAGCATCCAATAACAAGATTGAAAAGCTCTCCCAATAGGTAAAAAATGAAATAATTACATAAAGGATCAAGTGAAATGTATATGTTATTTGCATGATCACTCTATATATCACATGGAGGACATTTTGATTATTGGCCAGATTATGAGAAGGAGACCATGCATGTTGGATAGCCCATGTGAAACATAAAATAAGATAAAAAAGGGCCAACATGATGAAAAAACACAACAAATGATGGAATAAAGACTACAAATAAGGGAGGATTATTAGTAGACATATTTATTAATGTTAATTCACATCACATGAATCATCTATACCATGAGAATACATCAGGATATAAAACCCAACTCATGAAATGATCTCATAAAATTTAATTCGGATCATGGGATATCCATTGGACATGTGAATAATGTCACAAAATTCCCTTAAAGAAATCCACCCAAGTCTTGTAAAGTCATTCAGTCTTCCCAACCATGATTGTAACACCCCGAGATTTTATGATAAGTATTTTTTTTAATTTATTTGATGTCATGTGTTTTGTGCTACACCAAGATTATCTTGTTCTATACGCAACACCATATTAGCTTGTAGTATATGCAACACTAATCTTGGATTGTGTTACACACAATTTCAAGTTTGTTTGATAATAGTTATTCTACGCAACATTGAGTGTAAATATATATATATATATATCCTATGTATAAATGAAATATGGTTGGATTCTGTTATGCGCAATAACAAAGGAGTCTTTCACTACATGAAACCCTGACTTGGCTTGCATTACATGCAATCACGACCTTCCTCGATAGCGTGGGTTGTACGCAATACCGGGTTTCACTAAACAATGATACATAGTTATAATATTATCACGAACTAGCTGTTATGAATAGTATTAACTACACATTTAATTTTATAACATTATTTTTCATCTGACACATTTTCTAGAACAAGGTAAGAGAACAAAAAAAATTTGAGTAAAATAATTATTTTTAAAAAAATGCAGTTTTTCCTCCTTTTGATGGCGCAACAACATTAAATATAGTTTTTGACATGTTTATAAGTTCAATATTACAAAATAAACTTCTTCTTTTGAATCAGTAAAAAAAAATTTACATTGGATAAAGTTTTGATATTATTATGATAACATTCATATTTTAATGAATAGTAAAAATGCGCTATATTTTAATTAAAAACAATTTTTTTCCTCGTAATAATTTAGTTGGTTAAATTATAATATTTAATGGTTTCAAAGTATAAATTGAATATATTTTTACCATTTAATATAATTTATGTCATTAGAATTGATTTTACGTTGAATTCGTAGGTTAAATCAATTCAATCTTTTGCAATGTTTTAAACGAAAACTTGTTTTCTTTCGACAACAGGATTAATTAAAATTTAATTTATGCAACTTTTGTGTATTGAATTTGGAAAAATGGATTCCATATTTGGAATCAGTGGGTCCAAATTATGTTAATAATATACTTTTTATTTTTTGGTCATTATGAATATTAACTACGGTAAATTTTATTACCATAGTTAAAGGTAAAACGAGTAATTAAGGGTAAATATAAGATTATAAAATTACCCTAAAACCTTCCAAAATCCTATTGGATGACTAAAAGTCAACCCATATCACCTAAGGGTTATATTAGATTCATTTAATGGACTTTTGTCTATGAAAATAATTTAAATATTATGAAAACCAATGAAATTGACAACATGTCACTTTCTTAAATATTATAAGTATAATAATTTAATTTATTGATAAAGTTCATGAAACATAGGATATAAATAGTATCCAGAAATATAATAAAATTATCTACATAATATGAATTTATTTAGAATTTTTTAGGGATTAAATAATTATCATTAAAGGTGAAATTATAGTGATGTTGAAATTATTTTATCAAGAGAAATATCAAATAAATGGTTTTAAAAATATTAAAATAAATATTATATGAAATATTTAATTTTCTGCACTAATTATCTAGATAAATATGACATATTGTGGATCTATTAATTCTTTTAGTTTGAAAATATATTCTGTATATTTTTTATTTAAATTCAAATAAATAAATAGTGTCAAAATTGACACTATTGTTATTTTATAAAAATAACATATTATTAAATTGATTTAAAATCACAAAAATATTTAAAAATTATAAATTGAAATTTATATAGTCTAAAATGTCAAAAATGATCCAATTATGGAAAATTAACAACACATAAGTGATTATTTATAACCATTTAAAATTTAGAAGTTTATTACCACAAATAAACTTAAATAGATAAAATAAGGATAAATCAAAATGATTAGGTTTAAAATAAGATCAAAACACGTCTAAATTTTATTGGTTGATGAGATTACAACCCTATATCATCTAATATTCTAATTGAGTCTTTTTTGGAGGTTTTTATGTGGGTTTTGAATTTATATTAAACTAATATTTTTGAGGATTCCAAAGGTACCCATCTCCACCTTTATAAAAGGGCACCTCCTCCCTCTCTTCATCACACCACATTGAGCCTTTAGGCTCGGCCAAACCCTGAATAATTCACTTCTCCACTCACCTAGAAACATCCTCGAGGTCCTGGTCTTAGTCAATGTCCAAATTTAGTGCCCTAAGAGGAGGTCTCAAAGAGGCGCTTCATAGAAGAGGTAATGTCTGTTACTGATTCTTTCAACTTTATTTCTTCTTCCGCTTATTCTTCTTTAGTTGTTTCATTATTAAGTAAAAACATAATTATCACTAATATAATGATATGTTATTATAAGTATGAAACAACCCTATTTCACCATCAATCCATCCTACGGAAAACGAAATCACCGTGCGTGCGTACGTACTGAATACGGTCTCCACGTCGTGGTGTAATCTATTTTCCACCACCACCATACATGGATGGGTATATTGGTGTAAATAATAACTATATATGATTATTTTAAAGTTATATTGATTTTTAAATAGTATACATACACTCCTATACAATTCCACGATCATGGGAACGGTATCATCGCTCGTGCGTACGTACGGACTATCGTCTCCATGACGCGATGAGATTCATTCTCCATGTTAACCACACATGAATGATAATAAAGTTTATATAATGAATAATAATTAAATATATGAAATAATAATGCTACTGGATTTATGTACATATACATGTATGTCATCTATTTAGTTTCATTCAATTCAATAAGGAAATGAAAATAGTGTTCATGCATACGTACGGCCTATCGTCTCCATGAACGGTGTATTTCATTCCATTTATCAATCTATAACGACCCATACTTTACATACATTGTTAGTAATTAAAAATTTAAGTACACTTATTACAACTTATAACAAAACAATGAAAGTACC
The DNA here is from genome assembly GCA_963277665.1 of Viscum album. Taxonomy (NCBI): domain Eukaryota; kingdom Viridiplantae; phylum Streptophyta; class Magnoliopsida; order Santalales; family Viscaceae; genus Viscum; species Viscum album. The sequence goes on along the minus strand of OY728163.1, from coordinate 989,948,661 downwards.
GTATAGGTATAGTGTCTTTAGAAATAGGGAAACATAAACAACTGGTTCATAAATCGTCTACACTTTCTCCCATTTATTTCATCATATCTATTGTCCCTTTTGGCATATCATACTTAATAACATTCTTCCTGAACTGGGGAAAGAAAACATACAAAAGGGTGAGCTCAAATGCTCAGTATGGGTGAAAAAAAAGAAATATCAATCACATCATATTCATAAGAACATAACATTTTGGAAATCTTACCCTGAAAAAGAGATCATAATTTCATAAAATGGGATAAATAATGGTAGTGTAATGTAATCACAATAATAATAACTTAAAACATGAAGCTTTGTTTCATACACACGTAATCATAGAGAATCATTTCTTATTAGTCAAGACTCATTGCCAATACTATCTTAGTGGACAAAGTCTATTTCTGAACTGAGTTCATTCCTCGTTTCAGTCCTGTTTCACTGAACCGGTTTAACCTGCCGTTCCAGCCATGACTATCTCATTAGATATAAAATCATTACCCAAAGAATTTGATGAAGATATAGGTCCCACAAATCTCATAATGATACCATTCTTATGTGTTCCCCAAAATCCTAAACCATACATCATAGCATAACCCATATAATAAAAATGGGAATCTTAAACATCAGTACATCATAAAAAATACATATAATATAAAGGGATTCATAAAAATAATTCCATAACAACATAATCAAATCAATGTAATAATAGGGATAGAAACATAACCCTTTATTATCTTATATGGAAAATAATTTTGATTAAACACTTGAACTCCATTCTTGAGGAAAATATCCTTTCTACTTCAAAAACAATTTTCCTTTCTTAACATGTCATTCAATTCTAAACTAAAATAATTTGATTAAAAATAAACTTGAAATATTTTAAAGTAAGTTTCTTGGAAATAATGTTTTAAAAATACATTCATGCCGTATAAGTTAAAAAACCATTCTTCTCATACTTTTGTCAGAAATGTCAAAAAGTACCTCGTACGAAAAACGACAAAAGATTCCTTTCATATCTTTTACTGAAAACTCACCGAAGGGTAAAACTGGATTTAAAAAAATTTAAGTGGATGGAAATAATATTACATATTGAGGAAACATGGATGTGGATGATAAAATACACCCCAATAAATTCCAAAGAAAAAACAATCTCGGATAAAAATTAGATTTTGATATTTCCCTTACCTTAGGTCTAATTTGCTTTGTAAGTGTCTGAACCTCCTGTTTATTGATGTAAATAATGTCATTGACATATTACAGAATCATAATCATTGTTATGATATCATATATGGTCATATTCCTACCTTATTATTAGTAATATTTCATTGCTACTTTTTATTCGGGTGTTTATTACTTTTTGTTCTTATGCGTGTTTTGTCGAATAAATTATTACTCTTCATTTTAGGTTATAGATACCTCATTTACATAATGGTATTAGTGTAATATATATCATATTTATTCACTCAATTAATTTATGTAATCATTATGAAATGAAAATCATGTATAACGAGTTGCATCACATCGTGGAGACGGTATTCCGTACATACGCACGAGCGATGATATCGTTCCCATGACCGTGGAATTGTATTGGAGTGTATGTATACTATTTCAGAATCATTATAACTTTAAAATAATCATATATATTCATTATTTACACCATTATACCCATCCATGTAATGAAAATAGATTATACCACGGCGTGGAGATGATTTTCCGTACGTACGCACGTGCGGTGATTTATTTTTCCGTAGGATGGATTGATGGTGAAATAGGTTTGTTTCATACTTATAATAAAATATCATTATATGATTGATACTGATGTTATTAATTCATAATTAAATAAATAAAGAAGAATAAGTGGAAGAAGAAATAAAGTTGAAAGAATCGGTAACAGACATTACCTCTTCTTTGAAGCGCATCTTTGAGACCTCCTTTTAGGGAAATAAAATTGGTCTTTAAAGAAGACCAGGACATCTAGGATGTTTCTAGGGAAGAGGAGAGGAGAAATTGGTAGGTTTTTTCCGAGCATGAAGTATCAAAGTGGTGTGAGGAACAGAGGGAGGAGGTTCCCTTTTATAAGGGAGGAGAGGGGCACCTTTGGAAAAACTAAAAATATTATTTTATTATAAAGCCATATTCAGTTTTAAATAGCTCTAAATTGATTTATTTCGAAGCTAAGGTGGGGATGGGATGGAATCCTCTAATACAATAGAATTTGGACAAGTTTAGTTTACTATTTTAACCTTATCATTTAGATTTAACTTTAAGATAGATAAGTTTACTTTTACCGTGTCTTTTTGTGTTCTTACACTATAAGGTTAATAAACATACTATAACAGGCCAAAATAACCCCAAGTTGTTTATTATTAATATATATAAACATATAAAAGTCATTTGGCCGAACATTAAATATTTAGAAACAAAATAACAATTAATAATATAATATTTTTTAAAAAAACTATTTTATGTCAATTTTGACACTATTTAGTAATTGATTTTTGTGAAAATCATAACAGAATTATTAGTTCGAAAAAAGTTAATTAAATCAATTCTAACATGTCATTATTAACCTAGGAAATTAGTGGAATTCATAAAAAGTCTCAAATTACATATATTTGGGTATTTATAACATCAATTATGTCAATATTTCATTAATAAGATAATTACTGCATCATCTTTGTGTCATAAATAAATTAAATTATTTAATGTCTAAAAATTACAAATAAAATACAATTCTTTAGGAAATATTTTTAGCTTTATAATGAATATTTATTGTCGAATATATCTTATGTATGACCCTATATTAAATATTATTTACTTATTAAACATTGATTTTAACTATTTTAACCCTTCTTAAAATAAATTAATAATAAATGTCCTAATCTAATCCAAGTGGGACTAAATGGTCATATTTTATTCCTAAGGTTGTTTTTTGTCGAACTACATTTATCCAATAGAATTAGGACATGTGTTAGGGTAATAATAATATCATTTTTACCCTTAATTACCCTATTTACATTTAACGTGATAAATAAAAGTAAAAAGTTACTATTCACCAAAAATTATTTTCATCTCATTGAACCACATTTTACATAATGAAATTAATCGTGTCTCTCAGATTTTTGAAATTCCAGTCACAGAAGTGGAAAAATTATGTTTTATATAAATTTGCAAATTCTCCTAGGAGGTGGGTAAAAGATGGTGAAAAGTTCAATAAAATTTTTATATATATATAATTATTACAAAATTACTCCGATGAATTACATTGAACTTATATAGGTATTATGTATCAATTTTTACCTAAAATAAATTTAAATAAAATAAATAATTATTTAAATAAAAAGTCAGTTTTTAAATAGTAACCCAGTGTTTTCACTATTCATCAAAAATTAAAAGTTTCCAGAAAAATACGAAAATTTCACCATAGGCTAATTTCTATATTCCGAATCCAAAAACGAAGTCCATTTTGAAAAATACAATTTACAAAATTTTAGAAAGTTTTTATTACTATTCATAACTGCTAGTTTTAATAAAATTTTAATAGCCTATCGTTGTTTAGTGAAACTCGGTATTGCGTACGACGAAAGCTATCAAGGAAGGTCGTGACTGCGTGTAAAGCAAGCCAAGCTAGTGTTGTATGTAGTGAAAGATTCCTTTGATGATTTATATAAAATAAAAACAAAATATTTCTTATAAATGTCTCACGTGTTACATTCTACCCCCCTTAAAATGAATTTCACCCTCGAAATTCGTCACTTGTAACAAACAGACGAGGATACCTCTCCCTCATCATATCCTCAAGCTCCCATGTAGCTTCTTCTAATTGGTGGTTCCTCCATAAAACATTCACCAAGCGAGTGGTCTGGTTCCGTAGGACTTTTTCACTATGATCGAGAATCCCTATCGGCTGTTCTTCATAAGAATGATCTTGTTACAGCGGTACAACTTCTGAGCGGAGTAAATGTGAAGGATCAGGTATGTAATTTCTCAGGATAGATACATGGAACACATCGTGAACTTGATAGAGATTCGGTGGAAGCGCCAATCCGTAAGATACCTTCCCAACACGATCCAGTATTTCGAAGGGACCGATATACCTAGGGCTCAGCTTTCCCTTCTTTCCAAATCTCATTACTCTCTTCCAAGGAGATATTCGTAAGAACACTTTATCACCCACTTCAAGCTCTAAGTCATTTCTTCGGTTGTCAGCATAACTTTTTTTGTCGAATCTGAGCTGCTCTTATGTGTTGTTGAATAGATCGGACCTTTTATGCCATCTCATCATCAAGATCAGGTCCTAAGAGCTTTCTTTCACCAACATCATCCCAGCAAGTTGGAGTCCTAAATTTCGTTCCATAGAGAGATTCATAAGGATCAATATGAATACTAGAGTGAAAGCTATTGTTATAAGAAAATTCCACCAAAGGTAGGTGTTGATCCCAACCACCTTTGAAATCCATAGAGCAACCTCTCAACATATCTTCTAGAGTTTGAATTGTCCTCTCAAACTGACCATCCGTTTGAGGATGATAAGCAGTGCTGAAACTCAACTCTGTATCCAGAGTATGTTGAATACTTCGCCAAAACATTGAGGAAAACCTAGGATCCCGATCATATATAATAGAAAGTTGTACTCCATGCAATCTTACCACTTCCTTTACATATATCCTGGAAAACTGGTCCGGAGAGAAATCCTATCTAATAGCAATGAAGTGTACAGACATTGTAAGATGATCAACTATGACCGAGATAGTATTATTGGCTTTGGATGTTGTAGCAAGTCCTGTGATAAAGTCCATAGTGATGTTTTCCCATTTCCATTCGGGTATGGGTGATGCTTGTAACATCCACTTAGACTTATGTCTCTCAGCTTTAACTTGCTAACAAACCAAGCATTGAGTGACAGATTCCGCAACATCTCTTTCCATGCCATCCCACCAGAAGTACTCTTTCAGTTCCCTATACATATTAATGCTTCCAGGATGAATAGAGAATGAAGAACTATGAGCCTCATCCAGCAGCTCTTTCTTTAATTTGGGGATGGGAGGAACACAAACGCGATTCCTGAACATTATTATCCCATCACAATCAAGGTTGAATTCAGGAACATATCTTACCTTCTTTTGCAACTCTACATATTTTTTTTGCCTCTTTAATCTTCACAAGTACAGATGGTTGAACATTCATTTTATAATGATACGATTTGCCCCTTTCATTATAATTCCAAGATCCATCCTTTGTAAATCCAAAAATATTGGATCTTTTGTGATCCTCATCATGGATAAACTGGCATAGTCTTGTCGACTTAATGCATCTTCCACCGTGTTTTCTTTCCCAGGGTGGTAATGAATTGAGAATTTGTAATCCTTAATCAGCTCCAACCATCTTCTTTGGCGCATATTCAGTTCCTTTTGTGTGAAAATATACTTTAAACTTTTATGATCAGTATAAATGTCACTCCATTCTCTATAAAGATAATTCCTCCAATTCTTTAATGCAAAGATTACCGCAGCTAACTCCAATTCATGAGTTGGGTAATTTTTCTCATGGATTTTCAACTATCGTGAGGCATAAGCTATCACCATATAATTTTTCATAAGAACACACCCCAATACCTTCTTGGATGCATCACTATAGATCACAAACCTTTCTCCACTATAAGGCAGTGTGATCACATGTGCGCTGGATAACATTCTTTTCAACTCCTTGAAATTATCCTCACATTACTTTGTCCAAACAAACATTACTCCTTTCCGAGTCAACCTTGTTAGTGGATTAGATAATCATGAAAAATCTATCACAAAACGTTGATAATATCCATAAAAACCAAGAAAACTTTGGATCTCAGTTACTGTTGTTGGTCTCAACCTTCTTTAGAAAACCTCTATTTTTTCTGGATCCACAAATATCACTTATTTTGAGATTATGTGACCCAAAAATGAAACTTTTTGAATCTAAAATTAACACTTGGTAAATTTGGAATAAATATTATCCTTTCTCAGGGTATTCAATATAATTCTCAAGTGATATTCATGTTCTTCCTTGCTCTTTGAATATACAAGAATATCGTCTATAAAGACTACCACAAACTGCTCAAGATAGTCTCTAAAGACTCTATTTATCAGATCCATTAAGATAGTAGGGGAATTAGTAAGACCAAATGGCATCACTATAAATTCATAGTGTCCATACCTTGTACGGAAAGCCGTATTTGGTATATCCTCCCTTTTGACCCTTAATTGATGATACCCTGAACAGAGATCAATCTTGGAAAAGTATTGAGTTCCGCGTAGTTGGTCAAATAAGTCATCAATGCGCGGGAGAGGATATTTTGTCTTGATAGTGATCTTTTTATGTTATCGATAATCAATGCAGAGTCTTATTGATCCATATTTCCTCTTAACAAATAGAACATGTGCTCCCCATGGTGACGCACTAGGGCGTATGAACCCCTTATCATGATTCTATTGGAGTTGCATCTTCAATTCCTGCAACTCAATTGGGGCCATTATATAAGGTGTCTTTGAAATAGGTAGAGCACCTAGTACGAGTTCTATTGAAAACTCAACTTCACGATTTGGTGGAAGACCCGAAAATTCCTCCTGAAAGACAACATCAAACTCCCGTACAGTGGTCATATTCTTAATCGTGAGTTTCTCACCAACAATTTGAGATAACTAACCTTCATTTAGTGGAATCAAGACCCATATGATGGATGAAATTTCCACTAGAAGGTTATGTTCATCCTTTCATCGATAGATGATCAATGATTGATCTGGAATATGAAATGTGACTTTACTTCTTTGGCAATTGATATGAGCTCCATATAGAGAAATCCAATCCATGCCAAGAATCACCTCAAATTACACTCTAGGGAGGATCACAAGATTTACAGGAAGCACATTCCCACATACTTCAATCAGATAAGAATTATAAACTTTTTATGTGACTGTTGTGCCATTAGGGATTTTCACAGCTAACTCAACATCTAATTGTTGAGGTAATACGGTGATACCCTTAGAAAATTCTTCATAAATAAAGGAGTGGGTGGGTCCAGAGTCAAATAAAACATTTACTACTTTAGAGTGGATGGTAAGTGTACCTTTCACCACTTCGTTATCATACTCCACATCGCTGATAGAAATTTCATGTGACTCTCTTTGTCTTTATCCTTAAGAGTTTGTTGACGTCGATCATCATCAACAACCCTTGGATGAGGGCATTGATTGGCATAATGCCCCATTTCCTTTCACTTGTAACATTGAAGTGAAGGAGGTGCACTCTGTGTAGCCTTTTCATTGTTCGTATCACTAGACATCATCTTCCCATCATTGCGGCATTCAAATGCCCGATGAACTTCCTTTCCACATTTGAAACATTTACTTGTCCATTTAAGAAAACTCCCTCCATGCTTCATTCCACACATTGACCATAAGTGAAAACTCATATTATTTTCAATGTGATCTTTAGATTTTCCTTTGAATTCCATTTTCCTCTTCTTATCAAACCCATATGACTGATGGGTTACTCCAATATCCATCTCAACCTTGAGAGCACATTGAAGATTTCCTCGTAGCTATTGAAGTCCCTTATGGCTAACGCCCTTCGAAGACTTGGTTTTAAGCCACTAAAGAATCGATTGATCTTACTCTCAGGTTGGATAATAAAACCAGAAGCTTACCTTGGAAGTCTTGTAAAATTTGCTTCATATATACCAACAGATTCATCATCCTTTTGCTTTAGTTCAAGAAACTCATTCTCCATATTAGTTCGGAGAATACTAGGGAAGTACTTATTGAAAAATAAGTTCTTGAACTCATCCCATTACATGGACTCAATTTCAGCTCTTGGCCTCATATTCTTGATAAGATTCCCCCATTGATCAGCATCACCATCCAAACGATACAATTCTAAGATGACTTTATCATGTTCATAACATTGAAGAACCAAAAATATATTTTCAGTAGTACTGATCCATTGATCAGAAACTAATGGATCAATAGACCCACTGAATGAAGGTGGACATTGTCTCATGAAGGATTAAACAAAATGTTGCTCCTTCTTTTGCTCGTTTGGAAGTCCTGCATGATTCATAGCTTGAGAAAGTTGTGTGAGCATGGCTACAAGATTTTGTATTACTTCTCCCATAACGTTTGGTTTCTTAGGGGGACAATCATTGCATTGCCCGTCGCATTCCTCATTAACATGGTTCCTTCGGGTTCCAGCCATTGAATAAAACCAAGAGAAATAGTGTGAGAAACAGTAATTATAATAGGAAAAATACATAATCAAGAATAAAATTTCACACTTAAGGTATTGTCCTAGTTTATTCATGGTCATTTATAAAACACTAAGACTGTGTTCTATGCTTAGACTTATCCTTAAGATTCTTACTAAGGCTTTCACATCCTAGTTTTCAAAGGTTGACCATACCTTTCCTCTGATACCAACAATAATGACCCATACTTTTCATAAATTGTTAGTACTTCAAAATTAAATTACACTTATTAGAACATATAACAAAACCATGAAAGTACCGTATAGGTATAGTGTCTTTAGAAACTGGGAAACATAAACAACTGGTTCATAAAGCATCTACATTGTCTCCCATTTATTTCATCATATCTACAGTCCCATTTGGAATATCTTACTTAATAACCTTCTTCCTGACCTAAAGAAAGAAAACATACAAATGGGTGAGCTCAAATGCTCAGTAAGGGTAAACAAAAGAAATATCAATGACATCATATTCATAAAAACATAACATTTTGGAAATCATACCCTGTAAAGGAGATCATAATTTCATAACATGGGATAAATCATGGTAGTGAAATGCAATCACAATAATCATAACATAAAACATGATTCTTTGTGGCATATACACATAATCATAGAGAATCATTTCTTATTAGTCAGGACTCATTTCCAAGACTATCATAGTGGACAATGTCCATTTCTGAACGGAGTTCATTCCTCGTTTCACTCCTGTTTCACTGAACCGGTTTAACCTTCCGTTCCAGCCATGTCTATCTCATGAGATATAAAATCATTACCCAATTAATTGGAGTGAGATATAGGTCCCCCGATCTCATAATGATACCATTCTTATGTGTGCCACAAAATCATAAACCATACATCATAGAATAACTCATGTAATAAAAATGGGAATCTTAAACATCATGACATCATAAAACAATTCTTATAAGATAAAGGAATTAATAAAAATAATTCCATCACAACATAATAAAATCAATGTAATAATAGGGATAGAAATAGAACCATTTATTATCTTAGATGGAAAATAATTTTTATAAAACACTTGAACTCCATTCCTTGAAGAAAATATCCTTTCTACTTCAAAAACACTTTTCCATTCTTAACATGTAATATATTTCTAAACTAAAAGATTTTGATTAAAAATAAACATGAATACTTATAAAGGAAGCTTCTTGGAAATAATTTTTTAAAAATCCATTCATGACGTAAGTTAAAAAAACATTCTTCTCGTAATTTTGTTGGAATAGTCAAAAAGTACCTCGTACGAAAAACGACAAAGGATTCCATTCATATCTTTTACTAAAAACTCACTGAAGGGTAAAATTGGATTTAAAAAATTTTACATGGATGGAAATAATATTACATATTGAGGAAACATGGATGTGGATGATAAAATACACCCCAGTAAATTCCAAAGTATAAACAATCTCAGATAAAAATGAGATTGTGATATTTCCCTTACCTTAGGTCGGATTTGCTTCGTAGGTTTCCTAACCTCCTGTATAATGATTTAAATAATGTCATTAACTTATTACAGTATCATACTAATTGTTATGATATCATATATGGTCATATTCTTAGCTTATTATTAGTAATATTTCATTGCTACTTGTTATTCGGGTGTTTATTACTTTTTGTTCTTATGCGTGTTTTGTCGAATAAATTCTTATTCTTATTTTGAGGTTATAGATACCTCATTTACAGAATGTTATTAGTGTAATATATATCATATTTATTCACTAAATTCATTTATGTAATCATTATGCAATGAAAAACATGTAGAACGAGTCGCATCACATCGTGGAGACGGTATTCTGTACGTACGCACGAGCGATGATATCGTTCCCATGATCGTGGAATTCTATTGGAGTGTATGTATACTATTTCAGAATCAATATCACTATAAAATAATCACTTATATTCATTCTTTACACCATTATACCCATCCAAGTAAGAAAAATACATTACACCACGGCGTGGAGACGGTATTCCGTACGTACGCACCCGCGGTGGTTTCGTTTTCCGTAGGATGGATAGATAGTGAAACAGGGTTGTTTCATACTTTTAATAACATATAAGTTTATTATTGATACTGATGTTATTAATTCATAATTAAACATCTAAAGAAGAAGAAGTGGAAGAAGAAATAAAGTTGAAAGAATCGGTAATGGACATTACCTCTTCTTTGAAGCGCTTCTTTGAGACCTCCTATTAGGGCACTAAAATTGGTCTTTAAAGAAGACCAGGAACCATAGGATGTTTCTAGGGAAGTGGAGAGGAGAAATTGGTAGGTTTTGTCCGAGATTGAAGGCTCAAAGTGGTGTGAGGAAGAGAGGGAGGAGGTGCCCTTTTATAAGGGAGGAGAGGGGCATCTTAAGAAAAACTAAAAATATTATTTTATTATAACGCCATATTCGGTTTTAAATAGCATAAAATTGATTTATTTAGAATCTAAGGTGGGGATGGGTCGAAATCCTCTCATACAATAGAATTTGGACATGTTTAGTTTAGTATTTTAACCTTATCATTTAGATTTAACTTTAAGTTAGATAATTTTACTTTTATCATGTCTTTTTGTGTTCTTACACTATAAGGTTAATAAACATATTATAACAAGCAAAACGAACCCCAAGTTGTTTATTATAAATATATATAAACATATATAAGTCATTTGGCCTAACCTTATATTTTTAGGAATAAAATTACAACAAATAATATAATATTTTCTTTAAAAACTATTTTATGTCAATTTTGACACTATTTGGTAATTGATTTTTTTGAAAATCATAACAGAATGATTAGTTCGGAAAAGTTACTTAAATCAATAATAAGATTTCATATAAACCTATAAAATTAGTTTAATTAATAAAAAGTCTCAAATTACATTAATTTGGGTATTTATAACGTCAATTATGTCAATATTTCATTAATAAGATAATTGCTGCATCATATTTGTGTCATAAATAATTTAACTTATATAATGTCTAAAAAATACAAATAAAATACCATTATGTAGGAAATAATTTTATCTTTATAATGAATATTTATAGTCGAATGCATCTTATGTATAACCATATGTTAAAAATTATTTACTTATTAAACATTGATTTTAACTATTTTAACCCTTCTTTAAATAAATTAATAATAAATGTACTAATTTAATCCAAGTGGGCCTAAATGGTCAGATTTTATTCCTAAGGTTGTTTTCGGTCGAATTACACTTATCCAATAGAATTAGGACATGTGTTAGGGTAATAATAATATCATTTTTACCCTTAATTACCCTATTTACTTTTAACCGTGGTAAATAAATGTAAAAAGTTACTATTCACCAAAAATTATTTTCACCACATTGAACCACATTTTACTTACTGACATCAACCATGTCTCTATGAATTTTGAAATTCCACTCACAGAAGCGGTAAAATTATGTTTTATGTAAATTTGCAAATTCTCTTAGGAGGTAGGTAAAAGACGGTAAAAGTTCAATAAAATTTTTATATATCTAAATGTATTATAAAATTAATCAAATGAATTACATTGAAATTATATAGGTATTATGTATCAATTTTGACCTAAAATAAATTTAAATAAAATAAATAATTATTTAAATAAAAAGTCGGTTTTAAATAGTAACCTAGTGTTTTCACTATTCATCAAAAATTGAAAGTTTCCAAAAAAATACCAAAATTTCACCCTAGGCTAATTTCGATATTCCGAATCAAAAAATGAAGCCCATTTTGAAAAATAAAATTTAAAAAATTTCAAAAAGTGGTTATTACTATTCATAATGGCTAGTTTTAATAATATTTTAATAACATATCGTTGTTTAGTGAAACTCGGTATTGTGTATGACGCAAGCTATCAAGGAAGGTCATGATTGCGTGTAAAGAAAGACAAGATAGTGTTGTGTGTAGTGAAAGATTCCTTGGATGATTTATATAAAATAAAATCAAAATATTTCTTATAAAAGTCTCAAGTGTTACACGATCTATCATATATATATCTATATACTGAATATATATTATATATAAATCATGTTTTACATTCTGGAATTATTTAAATTAGGATATAAGTAATAATATCAAGAACGACAAGTTGAAACACATATGATTAATGAAATGATTTTACCCAAAATGCTGCTTTAACATAGAATTTACAAAATAACGGGTAATATAAATTCCTAAGTGAAACATATATGATATCATAACAATGAATATGTCTATGTAATAAGTCAATAACATTATTTAAATCATTATACAGGAGGTTTGGATCCATACGAAGCATATCGGACCTAAGGTAAGAGATAACCTTTCCAATTTCATTCTTATCCGAGATTGTTTATTCGTAAGTATTTTCTGGGGTTATTGTTACCATCCAAGTCTATGTTTTCCAAAAGTTTTTTATGTATGTTTAATTTCCTTTTTACCCATTTTTTTATTTACTACATGTTATGTAAGGAATCTTTATTTTGTTTATGTTATGTGTTACTTTTTGACTTTTCCGACAAAAGTACGAGAAGAATGTTATTTTTAACTTATATGTCATGAAAGGATTTTTACGGTTTCATAACAAATTATTTTCATGAATCTTACTCTACAATATTTCATGACTATTTTCAAAAAAAATACTTTTCTTTTAAAATTGAATGACATTTTGTGAAAAGAAAATGATTTTGAAGAAGAAAGGATATTTTCCTCAAGAATTCATTCCAAGTGTTTTATCAAAACGATTTTTCATCTCAGATTACATTATTTTATATGTTCATGTTTCAAGTATAATGTTTCTATGATTTACATGTTTTCACTTTTCTTATGATGAAATGATATCAATTTGTTTTATATGGATTATGTGATGTGGGATGATGTTTTTGAAGCCCATTTTATTCTTTGGGTTATGATGAATGTTTTAAGTTTATTTTGTGGCACAAGTAAGAATGATTTCAATATGATATGGGTGAGACCTATATTTTCCCTCCAATACAATTGGTAAATATTTATATCTCATGAGATAGACTTGGCCGGAATGGTATGTTAATATGGTTCAGTGTTATGGGACTGATATGGGGAGTGAACTTGATTCAGAAAGGGACTTTGTCCACTAAGATGGTCTTGGCAGCAATGCCATGGATACTAAGGAAATCATAACATGTGCTGAATGGTTTCCACAATTACATATTTTATTCCCATGCTATTTTATCATGATTGATGTTCCTTTATGATATATGCTTATGTACATCGAAGATTTATGTCTTTTCTCATTGTTTTTTATGTTTAGAATTTATGTTCAAGTTTTTGCATTCAAATTTTTATGGATTGTTTTATGTTCTCTATGCTTACCCTTACGGAGCATTTGAGATCACCCTTTATATGTTTTCTTTTCCCTAGGATATAAAGGAAAGTTTTAGTTATGAAAACAAAATGGGAATGTTTTATGGAGATGTTGAAGATCTTTCACCATGATTAGAAGATTATATTCCGAGTTTCAAAATACACTAAACTATTACTGTCCTTGTGTGTGTGATTTTGTTTTGTATTATGTATTCCGCAATAGTAAAGTAATGCCTATGTATGTCAAGCTTTGGGTCTCCACAGTTGGTATTAGAGGAAAGGTTGAGTTAACCTTTGGAAACTAGGATGCGAAAACTTCAGTGAGATCCCTAGAGATATTTCTAAGGTATGTCTAGGGATGTCCCTAAGTATAAGTATATGTATAGGTTATAGTACTATAACTATGGTAACGATCTTTGAATTTAACCTAATATGTTAGATATTGACGGTACTCCCCCTTTATTATGTTGTTTTCCCTAGTATGATTTTTTCCTCTCACAATATTATTTTTGGGTTTTAGAAAATGGGTGGAAATAGGAAGATTCACGATAATGGGGGATATGATGGACAATGGAATGATATTCTTCATGAGAAACCAAATGAAAAGAGATTTGGAAGCCCAAAAATCATTATTATGCCTAGTCCAAAATCTCATAATATGATCAATAATCTCATCTTTGGTACGTTTTCCAACTCAGATAATAAGAGAAAGATGGAGTTTCATGATGATCATAGTGGAAAGAATGTTCAATTACCCTCATGTAAATCATGTGTGAAGAGGCATCAGGGAGATTTTTTCAAAGGAACTGGAAGATGATTTGGGTGTGGAAAAGAAGGACACAAATCCAGTAAGTGCAAAGGAAAAGGTTCAGTTAACACCATGGACAAGGATAATGGTATTTCTATGACATCAACAATGATTAGATATTTTAAATGTGGAATTTATGGGCATTATTCAAACCAATTCCCTAAGGAAAAATCTCATGAAGATAATCAGCATGGTCATATGATTAGTATTTATGTGGATGATTATGAAGATACTACAAATGAAATATGAAATGAAAGAAATGATGAGGCTCAGTTAGTGTTTTAAGAAGTTAGTGGAATGATTGTATGTTTATAAAGAATAATGTATAGTACTATGTAATAAAGAATCATCTATGGATTGTTACACTATTGTTTTTCCTAAATTATTTGAAAGAATATGTTGAATGGTACCGGTAACCATAGAAGGTTATTCAGATATTTTTCGAAGGTAGATGATATGCTCATAATGAAGGGATAAGAAGATAATGAGATGTTTGATTGTATTCATGAGCTCAAGACTGATATAAGTACTAAGTGATTTTATGGTTTGATTATATAGATTTTTTCGGATTTTGGTATATGGAAAGAGTTACATTTTGATAGTATTCATGTTATCAATAAGGTTCTATGATAATATATGTTTCAAGAGAATATATGACTAAGGAATTAATGTTTACAACCAACAAAATATATCTTATCATATATGTGGGATAAATGCTTGTATTCAAATTCTTGGTAGATAACCATTCTGGTAATTGTTTTCTTTATACTATGAGCTTGGACCAAAGTATTTTAGATAAGCCTAAATATTGGAATGGATTATGTTGGACATAGGTTAGTATTGATTAAGGATAGAAATTTTTTCGATGTTATTGATGGGATGTTATAGTAATGTAGTTTTAGAAAAAGGACAACCTGCAGGATGGGCGACAACCCATCGCGTCGGACAAGGATGTGGGAATCGAACCCACAACCGGAGTGCGACAGGCCTTTATCACATACCACTGACCTACAGAAAGTCCCTTTTTAGTATAAATTAGTTTTATTTTATTAATAAGTATGATATTTGAAGTATAAGTCCATTTTTGGAATCGTATACGATTAACCACAGCATAGATGGACTTATATATATTTGATAACTTTTTATAACCTTTTGTTTGAAACAGATGGAAAGACTCATCATTCTATCACATGATCTTCTAACACTTCATGAATGAAAAATTCAACTTCATTTATTTAAGAGATGATGTGGAAGTTGTTCAAGGCACGAACAACGGTGAGATTATACCAAAATCAAGTAAGTATTTCTTCTAATTCGCAAATTCTTCAACATTAGAGAAATGATCCTAAAAACCAAAAATGTTTTTATAGTGCCCTTGTATCTGATGAATCAGATGGTACCTTATATCATCACAAATCTATGGCTTTGAGATTGTTGGGTTTTTCATAGCCATGTTCTCTTCCACTGTCCATCAGAACTTGATGATTAGATTTCTCCTCCATATCCATATTTTCACCTAGGATCATATATGTGGAAAACTAGTGATGAGTTAATTTGGGTAACCATTATGTTTCATACTTCATTTTTTAAAATTAAGTTTTAGCATTCCTTTTTACAATGTTGGTTTTTCTGAAAGAAATTCTCAAGTAACAAACCATTTATAACCCTGACGAATTTTGAGGGCGAAATTCATTTTAAGGGGGGTAGAATATAACACCCCAAGATTTTATGATAAGTATTCTTTTTAATTTATTTGATATCATGTGTTTTCTTCTACAACAAGATTATCTTGTGCTATACCCAACACCGTATTAGATTGCAGTATACGCAACACTAATCTTGGATCTTGTTAAACACAATTTCACGTTTTGTTGATAATATTTATTCTACGCAACATTGAGTGTAAATATATATATATATATATATATTCAATGTATAAATGAAATATGGTTGGATTCTGTTATACGAAACATAGAAGGAGTCTTGCACTACACGCAACCCAGACTTGGCTTGAATTACACGCAATCACGACCTTCCTCGATAGCATGTGTTGTACGCAATACTGGGTTTCACTAAACAACGATACATGGTTATAATATTGTCACAAACTAGCTGTTATGAATAGTATTAACTACATTTAAAATTTTATAATATTATTATTCATCTTAAATATTTTCAAGAACATGGTAAGAGAACAACATAAATGTTTCAGGTAAAATAAGCATTTTTAAAAAAATGCAGTTTTGCAGCCTTTTGATAGCACACCCAAATTAAATCTAGTTTTTGAAATGTTTATAAGTTCAATATTACAAAATAAAATTCTTCTTTTGAATCAGGATATAAAAATTTACATTGGATAAATTTTTGATATTTCTCTGATAACTTTTATATTTTAATGAATAGTAAAAACAAGCTATATTTTAATTAAAAACAACTTTTTTCATCATAATAATTTATATGGTTAAATTATAATATTGAATTGTTTTAAAGTATAAATAGAATATATTTTTACCATTTAATATAATGTATGTCATTAGAATTAATTTTACCTTGAATTCTTAGGTTAAATCAATTCAATCTTTTGCAATGTTTTAAACAAAAACCTGTTTTCTTTCAACAACGAGATTAATTTTAATTTAATTTCTGAAATTTTTGTGTATTTAATTTGGAAAAATGGATTTAATATTTGTAATCAGTGTGTCCAAATTATGTCAATAAGCTACTTTTTATTTTTTGCGCATTATGAATTCTAACTACGGTAAATTTTATTTACTATAGTTAAAGGTAAATCGGGTAATCAAGGTTAAATATAAGATTATAAAATTACCCTAACACCTTACAAAATCCTATTGGATGACTAAAGGTCGACCCATATCATATAAGGGTCTGATTATATTCATTTAATGGACTTTTTTCCATGAAAATAATTTAATGATTATTAAAACCAATGAAAGTGACAACATGTCACTTTCTTAAATCTTATAATTATAATAATTTTAGTTTAGTGATAAAATTCATGAAGCTTCCGATATAAATAGTCTCCAGAAAGGTAATAATATTATCCACATCGTATGAATTTATTTAAAATTTCTTATGTATTAAATAATTATCATTAAAAGTGACATAATAGTGATGTTGAAATTATTTTATCAAGAGAAATATCTAATAAATGGTTTTAAAAATATTAATATAAATATTATATGAACTATTTAATGTTATCCACTAATTTTATAGATAAATATGAAATATTATGGATCTATTAATTCTTTTAGTTCGAACATATATTCTATATATAGTTTATTTAAATTGAAATAAATGAATAGTGTCAAAATTGACACTGTCGTTATTTTATAAAAATAACATATTATTAAATTGTTTAAAAATCAAAAAAATATTTAAAAATTATAAATTGAAATTTATATAGTCTCTAATGTAATAAATTATCCTATTATGGAAAATTAACAACACATAAGTGATTATTTATAACCATTTATAATTTATAATTTTATTACCACAAATAAACTTAAATAGATTAAATAAGGATAAATCAAAATGATGAGGTTTAAGATAAGATCAAAACACTTATAAATTTTATTAGTTGATGATATTACAACCCTATCTCATATAATCTTATAATTGAGTCATTTTTTGAGGTTTTTATGTGGGTTTTGAATTTATATTAAACTAATATTTTCGAGGATTCCAAAGGTACCCCTCTCGTCCCTTATAAAAGGGAACCTCCTACCTCTCTTCCTCACAACCCTTTGAGCCTTAAAGCTCGTCCAAACCCTCCCAAATTATCTTCTCCACTTCCCTAGAAACATCCTAGTGGTCCTGGTCTTCTTCAAAGTCCAAATTTTAGTGCCCTAAGAGGAGGTCTCAAAGAGGCGCTTCAAAGAAGAGGTAATGTCCGTTACTAATTATTTCAACTTTATTTCTTCTTCAACTTCTTCTTATTTAGTTGTTTCTTTATGAAGTAAAACATCAGTATCACTAATATACTGAAATTTTTTTATAAGTATGAAACAACTCTATTTCACCAACTATCCATCCTACGGAAAATGAAATCACTGCACGTGCATACGTATGGAATACCGTCTCCACGTCGTGGTGTAATCTATTTTCCACCACCACCTTACATGGATGGGTATAATGGTGTAAATAATAACTATATATAATTATTATAAAGTTATATTTATTATTAAATAGTATACATACCCTCAAATACAATTCCATGGTAATGGGAATGGTATCATCGCTCGTGCGTACGTACGGACTATCGTCTCCACGACGCGACGAGATTCATTCCCCATGTTAACCATACATGAATGATCATAATGATTATATAATTAATAATAATGAAATATATGAAATAATAATGCTACTGGATTTATGTAAATATATATTTATGTCATCTATTTAGTTTCATTCAATTAAATAAGGAAACGAAAAGAGCGTTCATGCATACGCACGACCTACCGTCTCCATGAACGGTGCATTTCATACCATTTATCGATCTATCATATATATATATATATAATGAATATATATTTTATAAAAATCATGTTTTAAATTCTGGAATTATATAAATCAGGATACAAGTAATAATATCAAGAACGGCAAGTCGAAACACATACGATAAATGAAATTATTTTACCCAAAACGCTGCTTTAATAAAGAATTTACAAAAGAACGGGTAATATAAAGACATAAGTGAAGCATATATGATATCATAAAAATGAATATGATTTTGTAATAAGTCAATAACATTATTTAAATCATTATACATGAGGTTCAGATCCATATGAAGCATATCAGACCTAAGGTAAGGGATAACTTTTCAAATCTCGTTCTTATCCGAGATTTTTTATTCGTAAGTATTTGCTGGGGTTATTGTTATCATCCAAGTTCATGTTTTCTAAAAGTGTTTTTATGTTTTCTTCATGTCCTTTTTAACCATTTTTCCTTTTACTACATGGTATGTAAGGTATCATTCTTTTGTTTATGTCATGAGGTACTTTTTGACTTTTCCGACAGAAGTACAAGAAGAATGTTATTTTTAACTTATATGGCATGAAAGGATTTTTATGGTTTCATAATGAATTGTTTTCATGAATATTACTCTTCAATATTACATAACTATTTCTAAAAAAATCCTTTTCTATTAAAATTGAATGACATTTTTTGAAAAGAAAATGATTTTGAAGAAAAAAGGATATTTTCCTCAAGAATTCATTTCATGTGTTTTATCAAAACCATTTTTCATCTAAGATGACATTATTTCATATTTGTACGTTTCAAGTATAATGTATCTATGATTTACAAGGTTTCACTTATCTTATGATGAAATTATATCCATTTGTTTTATATGGATTATGTGATGATGGGATGATGTTTATGAAACCCATTTTATTCTTTGGGTAATGATGAATGTTTTATGTTTATTTTGTGGAAAAAGTAAGAATGATTTCAATATGAGATGGGTGGGACCTATATCTCCCTCCAATGCATTGGGTAAATATTTATATCTCATGAAATAGACATTGATGGAACGGTAAGTTAATCTGGTTTAGTGTTATAGGACTGAAATGAGGAGTGAACGCAATTCAGAAAGGGACTTTGTCCACTAAGATGGTCTTGGCAGCAATGCCTTTGCTACTGTGGAAATCATAACATGTGCTAAATGGTTTCCACAATAACATGTTTTATTCACATGATATATTTATCATGATTGATATTCCTTTATGATATATACTTTACGTACCTCCGAGATCTATGTCTTTTCTCAAGGTTTTTGATGTTTAGATTTTATGTTCATGTTTTTGCATTCAAATGTTTATGGATTGTTTTATGTTATCTATGATTACCCTTACTAAGCCTTTGAGCTCACCCTTTATATGTTTTCATTTCCCCAGGATATAATTAAAGGTTTTAGGTAAGAAAAAAAGGGAAGATTTTTATGGAGAACTTGAAGATCATTCACCATGATTAGAAGATTATGTTCCGAGTTTCCAAAGACACTAAACTATTATGGTCCTTGTGTGTCTGATTTTGTTATGTATTAAGTATTCCGAAAAAGTAATGTAATGTCCATGTATATAAAGCTTTAGGTCTCTATAATAATTACGTGATATCATTTATACATGTCTCCCAATCCATGTTCTGATAGCTAAGAAATTTATCCATGTGTTGTAATTTCCTTTAGACATGTCATCCATGATCTTGTGATGTCCTCAGGACAATCCTTCGAGATCATGTGACACCATCCAAACATGCCACCCATGCAATACGGTGACACCATACCATTTCGGTTAAGAATCATGATGACACTAGGAAATGTCATCCCGAATTATGTTATTTTCAGGAGGAAAGTCTTTTAAACACCATGAAATTTCTTAAAATCCTCATCCAGGTCTTTCAATACCCTCTAGACATGTCATCTATGTCATGCAACACCCTCCAAATACATTAACATTGAACACGAGATGGTCCATAAATATTCCATTCATATTATTTGATATCTTTAGAAAAAGTAAATGGGATAAAACAATTTACATTATGAATGTCAGCTAGGAAATAAGGAATTGTCTAGATATCTCTAGGACAATTATGGACATCCTTAGACATGTTACACAGACAAATCAGATTTTTTTTGGGAAAAGGCCAGGATGTTTTAGGTAGACATCATTGGACCTAAAAACCTTGTCCATTGGATATATGAGTGAAAACATATAGTGTAATCCATGATGAAGATGAATTATGAGAACTCTAATTCCAACCATACTCAGAATATGTGGGACACCATCCTTTATATTAGGATCAAATAAGAATCCACCTCTGTGTAAGTCTCCCCATGTATTAGGCATTCCAACCATTGAGACCCAATCTTTACCATGTTCTTAATTCCCAAACCTTTAGTAGACAGAGAATGAAACTAAAATATGATATGGTTGAGGATTTACATAATCGAGATACCAAGGAAGGATTCATATGTCTCGAGAAAAAATATGAATCCACCTCTGTGTATGTCCTCTAATTACTCAGACATTACATCCATCGACACCTAATGTATCCCAGGAGCTCATCAATCATCCCCACCTACTAGAAGGTTGATAAGGAAATTGAACTACAAGAACAATGATTCATTCCATAAAAATTATACAACGGTTTCCATCATAAGGCCTGAACTCCATATCAAACATCAAAAGGGGTTTCCCCTATACATAATTCACACATCCATATATAGTGAATCTAATTAATATTTATCCCTTATTTCTCACAGTAATTTGGGATATCATGAGATTTGTGATGTAAAATGAATATATTATTCACATCTTGAATTTTCACTTGCTAGTTATCCCTTAGTGTGTAACCTTGATCTGGGGCATGATATGTCTACCGTCATAGAGTGTCATCCACCTTGGGTTATGTTCCAAGTGCATGATTGGTCCATGATGAATATGATTCCTCCCTTAGCCATGATATATTGGATTCATCCTTGAGTATTAGTATTAGTACTCTATACATATATACCCTCATATATGTACATTAAACATGACAATACACTACATGGGGAAAATGGAATATGTGGGTTTTGATTTCTAATATAAGCAGGATGCGTAGGCTGCCACAAAAAAGTTTAATATTATCATTGAAATATTATTCACCTATCTAGGTTGTAGTGATATACAAAGATTGTAGCTACATTGATTGAAAATATCGGCTGCTACCTATTAGATGGTAAATATTTGAACAACCTCAGATACATATTGGCGGACATGTTAATAAACCCCCATTTTCATATGAAAGGATTCAACACATGATCAAGATGTAAGGGTTATCAATTCCATGTTTGGATTAAGAAGAGATTCATGAAAACGTCTAAAATCTATATGAGAGTCCCAACGTAGGAAAAAATATCCCCTTAAAAGGGTGTGATGAGCCCGACCACTCATTCTCTTGACTAATGTGAGTCCCTAATCATCCTTGGGTCTGAAACAAGAATTGACAACATGTTGTTTGAAAGAATATCTGTACATAGATTATGATGGGGGAACTATTGGGAGATTCCATGAAAGGAAAACATGGTAAAACCATTGTGAAGAATTGTGAATCATATTCAACCCCAATCACAATCAACCATCAGGAATCTCAAAACACACACTTTCCCATGAAACAAAAATTGAAAACCTGATGTGAATCTACAAATAAAATATATGATTGGTTGAACAAATGATACAGGGGTTCTCATGAAATATGTCCAACCTTGCTCTATTAATTCCACATTAGTTGAATGTCTTGTCCAAGAATAAGAAAAAAAATATTGTGTTACATATGCATATCTTTTTGGGAACATATAATAGTTATGATGATTCACTAATAGCTAATGTTGTTCTTCAATTTCTTCATGATTACAAATAAATGTCCCACAAACAGAACACTCCTAATGATCATGACTTTTTATAGTGACTGATCAGAAAAATATTGTATGGCTTCAACCCCTATGGGTCATAGAACGACCACACCCTACAAAAACCGTTACCATTGAGTGAAAAAAGAAATCGACCTGGAATATCGCCAACACTATATAATACCGACCCATGAGGATAAAAACAAGGATATTCAAAATATAAACCCAATTAGTCCACATCATCCAAAGAAATAAACATTAAATCCAAGGGACCACATTTACACCGCCATTCAATTTTGAATCTTATCCATAGAGTGCGACAATCACTAGAATCAATATATGATGAAGGTGGTTCAAAGATTCAACTATGGAACCTGTTCAGTTTAATGAAATTCAATGAGATCGCATATCAATTACCATTAGTAGTTCTATATCACGTATTCACATCATTATCATGCTTAGGGAACCATCTAGAACATTTCCACCTCTAATTCTCATGCACGGGCACCAAGGAAGACACATTAGTCATATAATTATCATGATAACCAAGAGTGGTGTCATATCTAAAATTCAAATGATGAAGCTAGATAACATATTCTAGTGGTTTCCAGTGTTTAAGATAATATCCATGATCACTCAAAGAAAGTCTATGGTCATATTCCTACAACATGAATGGTGGAGTCACATTTCCATACCCCCATTCATGATGCCCATCAAAATCTTATAATTGATAAATTAGTAAATAAGTGGTATCATATACTCACTTAAATGAAATATATCTTCTTGTATATAATGAATAAGGGAAATTTCTATGATTACATTCATTTTCATACATTTATAATGCATCACAAAATTGATAGAAAAGACAATGATATCTTTTACAATATCTTAATACTTTTTATAAATATTGGTCAGTGTGCTAATTCAGATCCTTACAGATATGGTAGTTAAACACTAAAGTATCCATGAATATTTGGCTACTCATGAGGAAGGAATCATGCATTCACCTTTCTAAGAGGATTATTAACATATTCTAATGAATGGGGCCTGCAAGTATCATAGGGGGTGAACCCCTTGGTGACCGAAGTTTTTAACCGACTGAGGAATGATTTGCGTGCACCTCAACTCCAGATGCAGGCTAATTAGGGGTTTGGGGTTGGGGCATAGGAACCATATGTAGGTGTCAGCAACCGGGATGTTTCACAAATAGGGGATGATGAATTCTACACGTTGCATGGTAAGGCCTCTTATACAGAGGTGCTGAAATCGGATGGTGGAAAGCACGGAAGAGGAGTTACTCTCTTTGAACAGGAAGGTAAGATTACAACTACAGTCAGGGGAAGTTCCACAGTGGTCGAATGTATCGAGATGGTAAATCGTTTTTTTTTGCTCTAGTAGTCGAGGAACCCGCTCAAGATTTTGGCAATGACTTGGACCGAGCCTATACGAAGGAGGATAAATCTTCTAAGAGAGCATCTAGTGATGAATTATCAATCCTCTTTGCTGGTGATATAGAGGATGAGGATCAGGGAAGGTACCTTAGTCCAAGGCGGATAAAGAATAAAAGGGGAAAATAGAAGGAGAAAAATGACTACTCATATTTACCCTTACCGATGGAGACCCGATTGGAAAAGAAGGTGAAAGAAAAGTCTAAGGACTGTGGCCCCCATCCTCTCAAGGGGGTCAGCCAGCAACGGGAGGTGGATTATAACCCTATTGAGATGCTTATGAGCTTGGATGAGGTTATTATTGAAACTGTTCTGACAATCAACGCTCTTGATGAGGAGACAGAAAGAATGATGACCAATATTCTCAATGTGGACAGCAATGATGAGCAGAGTGCATGGATAGACAAGCAGGACTTGATTCTGGTTCGGGGGTTCAACAACGACAAGATAAATGTAGAGGAGTACATCCAATCATGGGGAAAGATGGCATTCAGGCTTGAATACATTCTAATGGTGCAACTGGACATCCAGGTAAACACTATATCATGGGAACTATTTAGAGTGGTTAACATGGGTAGGCTGAAATTCCATTTTTGTGACATTTTTCTCCCCTTCAGTGCTTGACATGGTTTCTCAATTTTTTCCTTAAAAGTGGTTGATAATAATAAAAATTTAATTTTGGATTGGAGTAATGATGATGCAACATAATGAGTTTATATTCCCAATCAATAAGTGTCTCATCATGTGGGAGTGGAACATGCCCCAAGTTAGGTGCACATAATTATAAAAAATGAATTTCATAATCCAAGGATCAGGATCAGGCTCATATAAATGTTTTAAATGGGGATCAAAAGGTTAGAGTGGCACATGCCTTGGGATAGTCTCATATTACTATAAAAAATGATAGGTTTTATACTCATAAAACATAGGGTCGTTATCATATTCATGATTCTAGCAGGTCTCACCAAGTGAGAGTAGATTGTGCCTCGGTATAGGCTCATATTATTATCAATAAAGACTAATGGTATACTCCAGGGGCTTTGGATCAGGATCCGAAACCCATTTAGACAAGTTCTCACCAAGAAAAATTGGAACATGCTTGGTGTGGGATGTTATTGATGTCAATGGTTCTACTTGGAATATTCATGTAACTAAGGGAATCTTATATCATATCCATATCTCTACCAAATAAAGAATACAAGTACATCTTCCAAAGGATATACAAGGGGAGTCTCATACTTTTTCTCCCATTTCTAAAATACATTAGAATATTTTATGGAGAATGCCTATTTGGACTGAGCACATATCCCTTCTTCAGCCATGGTTTTCCAATATATTCTGGAAACTACCCACATGAAGGGCCATATTCCTTCTAAAAATTTAGATGCTCATAGGCATACTCCAACACCTTCTCAATATCAAGATAATACCCCCACATCAATATACAGTTACCAATATATTAAAGAAACCTTCATAGAATAGGGTTCTATAACTAATATACTCAAAAAGGTAGGCTGGAATATTCTAGGATGTTCTCAATGTTAGTCTCCTTGAGTTTGTTTTAGACACACTATCAATACCCTAAGGGTCTGTTGACTCATCAAATGAAGGAAAAGGTGATCATTACCATAATATTCCACCTCACAGTAGTTAGGATATATATAGAAGGGACTCTACTGGGGACATCTACCATGGTCAACCTACCCACTGTGATATATCCTATGAAAAATTGAATCCCCCTTGATTTGACACCTATATATAAATAGGTGATCGAAACATGTAAATGTTTTAAAAGATTGGTTTTCAAAGAATAGGGTCAACCGTATATATTTCCCATATACTACCAACAGACCCTCAAAATGGTCAGCTGGTGACCTTGAGAATAAAATTATATAGTCAGACCAAGTGGATGCATGGAATCCAGATGAAGAGAATGATAACATTGACATATTGGAATATTTTTATAGATCAAACCTCTCCACAATGGTATACCCCATCTTCACTTCTGATAATGAGATCATAGATGAGCTATAGGATGAGTGAATTCCTTATCTATGACAAAATATGTGGAAACACATTAGTGATAGAATGATATAGACCACCCTTATCTAGGATAAATGGTTACCCTTCAGATTATCATGATATTTTTTGGTCAGCTAGACCTGACTGCCATCTCCATAGAATAAGACCAAAATCAAAAACAATAAAATGTAAGTGTACATCATTGTTGCCTCTATTTCATAAAGAATCATCAGAAACTAGTTTCCTAAGGCTCATTGTGTATTTTTATTTGAAAATGGGTATTCATAGAGAATTTTAGTTCACCTCACCATTAGAACAAAAGAGATCCCCAAATACAATGTCCTATAATGTCATAGCCTCTGGCATGATCAGGGAACAATGTAACATGTGGGCCTGTATATACAACAATAGAAATTAATTTCATTAACAATTCCATGAAATATTTAATATAGGAAGAGGATAGACAAAATGAATTTGAACTTATCACCTTGAAATAATGGGAACACATTTTTTTCATAGAATCCAAATTTTCAATCAACCTGACAACCTCTTATACAAAAAAATCCAAATAAAACATGTCAAAATATAAACATCCATTGATTTGATCTTCGTGAGAAAACAACATAACAGGATGGGGAAATATCTACAACTTCAAGGATCATCAATACTTAAGAGGATTCCTAACATATCTGTATTAAACTGCAAAACAACCCCATACCAATAGGATGTGGTAATTTTTATCTCAATTACCATCAATAGGTTCACCAACCCCATATAGGGTCCCAGATAAATCAACGATAGTTTTAGATCTACTGAATCACATAGAGAAGGGGGGATTTATATCTCCATGCCCATCCTATGATCTATCAAATCCTCGAGTGGAATCATTGAGTCCTCACTTGATGGATAAAAAAATTCCAACTATGGCATCAAGTAGTCACTAACCCGTAGGGCTCGGGTAATTTTCATCATCATCATCATCCTTACCATTGAGGGAATCAGTCTTCTCTAGAAGATGAGGTAAATATTTATGATCATTATCCATTAAATTCCTCTCACCACTAGAAACATATCTTCTTTTAGGGGATTGTTCATCTGAAATTACCAGAAGATCCTTCATATTCACTATTCAGATGCCAAGATAATAAGAATAAATGGAAAAAAGGAAAACCTCAAAATAAGTTGATATCCCAAAAGGTACTATGTGGACAACGGTTTAAGAAAATACCCTAATAGTAGCATTGATGTATTACCATGTTGTGTTGAGGGTAATGGAAAAAATACCACTATCTGATGTACTTCTATGATTTTCATCACCATTAACATGGAATATTGTATTGATCATGAAAAAAATGAAAAGGTATGAAATAATGATAACATAACATGGTAATAGGAATATTGGATGCACTAAATGAGGATATGTGTACCCAGATTAAAATGAGGATCCTAAAATGGAATCCTCTGAATGTTGAGATTCAACCTATATGATATGAAACTTCCAATGAAAATGGGAATGTTGTGGCTATATTCTTATCACCACCGAGAAGAGTAGAAATTATTTTCATAGAGGGATGAATTTCAAATATGTGAATTAAATTTACAATCTTTGATAACTCAAAGAAGATCTACTTTGGGTAAACATTCGCATCCAGTATCATTATTAGGATGTGTTGAATGTCCCTCCTCCCATACACTAGAAGAGAGATTATCAAATTGTAAGTGAATTATCTACGCCTTATACATGATACAGATCTAGGAATATGGTATAAATAAATGAATAGTTTAAATATTATGACGAAATCCATTCATTATGGTGACATTCTCTAGCTTTCTAGGTAAATATTTCATCATATCATGAATTTTGAATTTTTGGGAGAAAAAAACATGCCACCTCATCAAGCTTCTCCCACTAACTATAGAAGGGAGGAGGCTCAGGGAGCAGTATCTCCAGAACTAATCAACCCCCTTTATTATATGGTGTTATAATGGAAGCCATGGAAGGTTGATTTGCACATGTGTAGCATGAGTAAAATAAATATCTTGAGTGGGTGGATAAAATATTTTATC
The DNA here is from genome assembly GCA_963277665.1 of Viscum album. Classification (NCBI taxonomy): domain Eukaryota; kingdom Viridiplantae; phylum Streptophyta; class Magnoliopsida; order Santalales; family Viscaceae; genus Viscum; species Viscum album. The sequence goes on along the minus strand of OY728163.1, from coordinate 989,920,281 downwards.
CACCAAATTTAATCATTCCTACCATCTCTAACATTGGTAGTGTGGGAGATACAAAATTGTTTCTCAATCACATTGTGTCTTCATGTACTCTAATGATGGGAACTCGAGATCAATATTGAAAAAACAAGATGAGGTGTTTAGTGAAAATTTGATAGGATCATCCTTTTATTAGTATATAAGGCTTCCATAAGGATCTACTATAGGATGTAATGACCTTCGTTTTTAATTTATTTATCAATTCAACTTTATGACGAGGAAACCAAAAAAATAGACCTAAAAAATAATGGTAGAGAGAAAATAATAGGGTTTTGACATCATATCCAGGTTGGAAGGACAACCTATTCATTCAACATCCCTCTATCACAAGAGAAATTGATGGAGCTCTGTGCTAAAAATCATCTTGATGATCTAGAGACACCATTGATCCTAATGAATTAACTAGATGGATTCTTTATGTTTGTAAAAATGATCCAATTTATGGAATGTGTCATTCAATAGATAGATGGAATGTATCGAACGAAGCCTCCATAATAGGGTAAAAGACTTGAAAATTAAATGAATTATGATAATACTTTGAATCTAAAAAATATTCCTATTTGAGCAACTAATAAGTTCCAAAACATCCCAATGCTTCCTATAATGTGAATAAACAATCACCCTCATCCAAAATAAAAATATACAATAGGGCCACCTGGGATTTGATGAATGGATTAATAAATTATACTCCTTATGAAATGATAAATTCCTCGGTTATTTTCTTATAGGAATGGAAAATAGCCTTCTCATGCTACCACAACACATGAAGTACATTGAGGTGAACCTCACAGAACCTCATAACTAAATGCATTTCATCAAAAGGTAATGTCATAGAATATGAGATAGATTCATATTCAAATACCTCCTTCTAATAATATTTTATTCTGGATAGGTGATTTTAGAGAATTCTAAATGATAGGTGACCTACAAATCCATTTCCCGGTCAAATGAAGAGGGTTAATGAAAAAGTGTTCTGACTAGGTGTCAGAAGAAGATTGATTACTAGATGACATGAATGACATTTGACAATGATCCAGCCACACTGGGATAAAAAACTCAAAACATATATAACAATTATTTCTCCTATTTAGGTGAAATCATATATGCCTCCTAATGGAATACATGACTTCCAGACACAACAAGAGATAGAATATTAAGATTCATTTTCATCTCTGATTCCAGATCTAACTATTGAAAATTTCATTCTTGAAACATTTGAACAACATACATCACTCCACTAAATGAATCCCTAATTGAATAAAGAGACCATATTTGGTTCTATTAACATGATACACTATGAATACTGTTTATGTGATTAGGATTATTTCATATAATATGAGTTCCCTATAACTTAATGGGAAGTTAGAGGCTAGAAGCATAGGATTTGAGGATATAAGGGGCAACAAAGGCATGATAGGACACAATTTCCCAATAATATAACTAAAGAGGATATATATATGGCATTGAAAAAAATAAAAAAGAAGTAAAAAAGTGTAGAAATTGTAGGGAGGTTCCTTAGATGCATCCAAAAGTTTCCCGATTCTAGTAATGAAATATGAAATTCAGGTATGGAATCGATTTTTAGATCACCCTAGGAAACATGGAACACTATAATGACCTACTCCCCTAGTATTAAATTCCCCCACAACCTTTTCACATGAACCAATACCATATTCCATGAACACCTTAACTTATTATTCACTTAATAATGTGAAATAACACCCTTTTAAAGCATCAACATTTTTAAAAAAAGTATGGAATTTTTAAACCACTAGTGGTTATCCCAGACAAACTCCCATTGCTGGATTCTTTTCATATTTAAAAAGAACATAAATAGGTACACATAGAATCACTATAAAGCCCAGAATAATTTGATCCAAATGTTTTTCATCCTTGGTATATCGAGTGGAGACTATGATATCATAATTATGTGTCTCCAGCATATTCAAAGAATTCGATCAAGAATATTTCATATGGGGAGACATCTACCCCTATATGTTTTCGGTATGATTGATAATGTTGATATCTGAAGGTCCATGATTGAATATGGTTTGATGATTAGTCACATACTTATTTAGAACTTTCATCATTTTTTATATAGTGAAAGGGACTTATCTCTTACAAAAAATCTATTAATGTTTATGATAAGAGTCAGTAAAGGCCACTATGGGAGATTAAGATCAAGTCTCAGTTTGGGGATCTCACATCTTACATTGAATTCATAGAAATCTATAATGGAACTACAAATAATATATTTCTCATAATGAATTGTCGTCAAAGACACATTGTTGTACCTTTTACATTTCATCAATGATTGAAATACCAAATCTAAAAGAAGATTGAACTACTACAAGATGATAGGGCCCCCTTCGAGTATTTTAAATTCATATATGATGAGGCATGAATCTACAAAAGTGAAGAAAAATGACTAATGGTGGATGTGATATATAGGCTGCATCCCCCAATTTCTTAAAGACATGCCATATTTAACCCTCTATTATTCTCAAAAAATTATGTAATACCCATAAATTTATATGAGGAAATAGACTCAATTATATTTGTCTATTCTTTTTCTAACAACCATTGATATTGTAAATGAAAACGAGTTCTGAAATTACTCTAAAATGAATGTAGTAGTAGGGTAGCACAATGTCTCTTTCCATGGCCTCTCTCATCTTGAAAGTGATTGGGATTCTGTCAGATTTCTGACCTCATTGAAAAATGCATCCACAGACTAAAAATGGAGGAAGAAGATGATAATATTCACAATTCCCCTTCAGTGTTTTAAGAATGTATCTATACCACCATCAAATAGATCATGAGGGTAAGTCAAGCATAGAATATAACACATGACCTATATGAATTACTGAATCCATGCATCTGGGGGAGAAAGTGATGCATATTTTATTTCTAAATAAAAATCAATATGTGTTTTCTTAGATTTATACATAAATTCGTGGATTGAATCCAATGGTGGACCCACACCATGTCAGATTACCCAATGAGAATTGCATATTCATAAAGTAATCTAGGAGCTTAAATCCCTATCGTGATATTAATATAGAGTCATGACTTGAGAAATATATTAAATCCAATTTTTTGGGAAGTTAAATACCCAAGATGGCATACCAATAGCATCTCTATCCTGAAAAATAATGGATTTATTATTGATTACATCAATTTATGATACCTTGATAAAAAATTTACAGAGGATAAATTCCCATTTCTGTTCAATGAAATATTGATTGATACAACTAATGGCTTCCATGCCTTCTACTTATGGATGGGTACTCAGGGTATAATCATATAAAGATGGGCCATAAAGATGAGAAAACCTATACCTTCATAGATCCCCATGAAAATGATTCCTATCTTTTTTTCCCATTTGTATTAAAATATGTATGCTACTTATCAATTATAAATGCATCGTATCATTAAACAATTAATTATGTGAAAATTATAATACTAAATTGATGACTTGGTAGTCAAATCTCAAAAATTGATGTGATCAACTCATAGTCCCTAAAGTATTATTTGACAAGCTATAACAGCCGAGGATGAAAATGAATCCTGTGAAATTTACTTTTATGATAACATCAATGACGTTTATTAGATTTTTGTTATGCCATCCTAAAATTTGGGTTGATCCTGATAATACTGGAGAAATTCTATTAATGTAACCCAATTGGAATCTCAAGTATATAAGGGGGATCCATGGGAACCTTGACTATAGTCAATGTTTCATAACCATCCAGGATGGAAAATATCTCCCCTTAATCAATATAATAAATATGTAGATAATTTATTGATGGGATAAGGACATCCAATAATCCTTTTAGACTCTCTATAAGTACTTGATACACCCACAAGTACTAATGTTTTTGGTGTAAGGAAGGCCACCCATTCTATATGTGGCCTCCATGGAATGATTACTTAGTGCTCTCCCCAAAAAGATAAATGATGTAAGCAATGAGAACAATCTCTTTTAAAATTAAAAAATGATGCTATGTATTATGAACTGATATTATGATGCCGAAATGAACTTCTTCACAATCTAATTTATAATGAATAAGATGAGGCATTTCTTCTTGATCCACAATGTCCAGATCATCTCTCGCATTTACCCAATCAAGTAAAACCTTGGTTGTACCATACAAACTGGAAGTTTAGCCTAACAGGAGGAAATTATATTACAATATGAAATCCATTTATTGTCACATAAATCTATAGAATGAAAGGTCCATGATGATTTACTCATGAAACAAATAACTCAGGAAAGTACACCAATGGACAATGAGATTCTAGTAGAGGAGGTTTCCTATGGCCATGAAAATCCATGAACATAGTAGATGTATCTTGATGTCACATACCAATTTCCAATTGGGTAGAGACCAAAAAACCCCAAAGCACGGTAGGGTTTCCTTACATATTGTAATTCCTTCTCTAGATAAAAAATGTTCTCCCTACTTATTCTCAAAATATTAAGGCTACAAGAATAATTCATATGAATACCAATCCCTCGTCACTAGAATGGAACTAGAATAATAACTGAAAATTTACTACTTAAAAATAAAATGGAAAAAGGAGGTAGAGATATTGTAGATCAATGGTGAATATGTAATAAAAAATGAATGATTGTCCCCTCTCATTGGATACATAAGGGAACTAATGGAAAAATTCCCTTTTGATCCCACATTTCATCATATAACTAGGTCACACAAGGATCATGGAAATACACATTCCAATAATTCTATGTTTTATACAAACCACCATCATGAAGATGTTGTTTTCTTCATCATGAACTAAAGGGAGGTATCTTATTTTTTCATATGTGACATGGAGGAAATCAGTCAGATAATCACTTCACTTGAGCATGATAAACCAATATCAAACTATGAATGATTGGATATATTAATTTATTAAATTTAGAATGGGTCTGTCCCAATAGACTAATTTTGGATGGAAAAAATTCTACACAGAGCATTGAAATTCACACTTTGGGTTGGACCCAATAATAAAAAATACCTCTAAAAGAATGTGTTTGATATAATCTTCTCCATATTCATAGTAGATTGAGAGATTATATCCACCAGGGAAAAATCCCATGCACGTTCGTTCATCACTCAACTATCTAGGACTAGGATCTCCCTAAAAATCAAGATGTGAGGTTTCTGATTGAAAAATGTGATACAAGATAGTGTGTCATTCATTAGGAAACTTCATTCAAGCTAGATTGATAAAAACTCCATCCATCAACCACTAGAATTTCTAAAAATTGCTAAATATTCTTTGGCATTTTTCATATGGGGAATGAATGTTTCAGGAATATATCCCACATATATAAATAAGTAGTTAAGTACATCATCACTATAACTGAATTCATTTCCAAATGGGTAGACGTAATACGCCTCAAGTAATTCAGGTTGAGGAATTTAATCAACTTCATGAAGTCTAATATAATCATCAGGTTTAGGGTACCTCATATTATATTAATAGATAATGAATCAAACTTATATTCTATTGATTTTATGAAATTATATGAGTAATACATCATGTCCAATCACTCATCCCACAATCGTTCAATGGAAAATGAAAAAATAGAGGCCTTCAACAATAATATGCCAAATAAACTCTAAAATGATGTAAATAAATGTGGGATGTCCTTGCCAGAAATGCTCCACAACACTTTATTTAATTACCTTACCAACACTCATACTGGTAAACAAGAAACCCTATATATATTGGTCTACCAATGTATGGTAGTTTTCCTATAGTGGTCCAGTAGGCCTATCGTCAAACAGATATATGAAGAAAACTCTCAAATGATGAGCAATCAAAAAATAACATTGAAGAATTAGAGAACTTATATGATAAAATATTGTATAAAGTCCATAACCATTATTTCCATCAGAATTGGATCAGACATGCATTCAATAAAATTGAATTTCTCTGTATTTTCTTTCAATGAGAAATGATATTGGCTCTCAGAATCAAAATTAGACTATGAAAGAAACCTCTAAAATTGAAAAAAAACTATATGGTCATTATATAACACATATGGTCTATCTAAATGGAGCCTATTCACTTGCCACAATGGATGAGTAACATGTCACACCCCCCTAAAAATTTATTGTTTCTTGAGATATACTTTTCATAGATACCATGAAGCATGTCTCATATTATTTACATGCTGTTAAAAATCCCAAAATAATTTTGATCATATGAAAATAGATTATACAGAAAAGGTCCTAGAAGGAAGAAGTTAAACTACGTATAATCTAACATCATAACCTTATGATGTTAAACTATAATAGAACACGTGATGTCTAAATGATGTGAAACTATAATTGAATACATCCTCACCGTATTACATTAAACTGCACAGGTGATGTCCTTACTACATGGAATTAAAATTCATGGGGGAACATTATCTCAACGAAGAATGATCACACATTAGATAGATCTGTGTAGAAGAGAAATGGTGTTCCTCCATCCCTATGTTATAGTAGGATCTATATAGGGTATTCCAAATTCAGGAACTACAAGTTGAATGATTCCTATCATCATATAATACATAATGATGCATAGATATCTATTTCTGGGTCAATCCCTGGTCTTTATTCATTCACATTAGGTAACTGTCATGCTTACCACATGATGTTAAAATGAATGTCTAGTTTCCTCCATACATGACACTAAATTTCATTGTTTTTGATAAACTATGTGTGGATTGATTCATATCATCATAGGATACATAGAGATGTGTTGATCCTTATTCTTGGGACCATTTTTGATATTTATTCATATTGAGCCACCCTCATCCTTAACACACAAAATTAAATTACATGGCTCTGAAACATCACCAAATTTACATTATGTCATCTTTTTCCTTACATCATACCGTTAAAATGATTTTCTGATGTCCTCACCACATTACACTAAACTATAAAATTTTTCTAAACTATGTATGGGTTAATTGAAATCCCAATTAGAGTTGTAGGGATACCTAGATCATATATCATGGCCCAACCATCACCATATGATTCAAAATTACCTTGTATTATCATTTAAATTTCTAGGTGAGGGAATTTAACCCTTTTAAATTCTTTTTTTCTCACAGTGATTATAGATCACACAGACTTTAGAATTTTGGTGAAGGCTTCCCCATACAATTGAGACATGCTAGTTGATAATAGAGACAATATGGGTTTTAATGTAAGACTTTAATAAGAACAACACAAGCCACCTTCAGATGAAATTAAACATCATGGTAAATGTTTCATGAAAGAATTTTTTTCACATTTCTACATTCCTTTCATTATTGTAAAAATATCGTCGTTGTTGGTCTCCCATAACAACATCGTTCAGGAACCATGTGGGGATTGATTCAAATCGTCCTAAGATATATAGTGATTACAAATACTTGAATCTTTTTCCCATATAAAATAATAAATATGATCTATTTCCACATATGGATATTAATCAGAACAACATATATATTCTCAAGATAAGGAAATACTTGTTTCCGGATTCCTATAGTTGCAGGATATATAGGGACCACTATACCCCAATTATTTCCCCAGCCGTAATATCCACCTTTCACATTGTGAAACATAAATCCTTATTGTATGGAGTTTAATTTCCTGGTTTCATCAAAACAATATGTTTCACGATTGTAATTATCATAGGATATATAGTGACACCTAGCTCCCCAATCCAATTTCCTTCATCAATAATCAATAGGAACAATTCCCCCTTAATGTATGGGTCATACATGCATATAGTGTTTCCCATTATAGAAAATTGTGTGTCTTTATTATTAACATAATTGGATATATATTAATTCAAGGATATCCAATATTTGGTATTGTAAAAATAATCAACATATAAATAACTCATTTTTCAATGTATGGGTCAAACCTTCACATGAATCTTTTGTGCAATAACTATGTGTTGCTTGATTCCTGCCATCATGGTATATATAGTGAAACCTGAATATTTAATTCAAGGTATAATCTATATATATAATATAATGTAAAATTAACCCCTAACATCATATGTACTATTATTATCTATCAATCTACATGAGACCCAATCTTGAAAAGCTCATTTGATGACCATGTTTCCCCTTATCTTTCAAACCAAGCATAGACCTTGCGAGTATAGGGAATGTGGAATGATGTTTTAGACAATGAATCAAAAAAAAATATCATATCAGGGACCATGTCCTTATAGTCATATTTTAAATTTCATAGAACATATATGTTTCCTCTCCACATGATGTTATACTACAAGGATAATTTTGTAGTCACATGATGTCAAACAGTATGAAAAAAAGGTCCTCACATTTAATGAACAATCCCCATTAATGGTTGTGTATCCATGATTAAAATGTTTTATTCTTTATAATTTATCTATATATAATACAAACATATGAACTGTTTATTATTCTCAACCACCTCTTCATTATTTTAATTTTAAAAACCCACTTTAATGCCTTTCATGTCAGAGCTAACACCACTAGTTTCATGAGTTAATATCCTTCTCTTGGAACCACATTGACCTAGGGATTCTTTCTATCAACAATCCCCCATAACATAATAGTAACCTAAGTGGATCCTTCTATCAGACCGTTATATCAATGAATGAAAACCCTTAAACCTTTTAGTTATTGGCTAGACCATGTAGAACATTATAGGCTCACTCCATTTCAAATAGTACCCTCGTAAACACTAGTTCTCACCACTAGTTAACTTAGATATTCTTTGGCTATGATTTCTATTTTTCATAACCCAACTATTCTAGTGGATCCATAATCCCTTTATGTTACACATTTGAACATCATACTCTGTCTCAAAGCATGATTATGGAATCATATCTATATTCAATTACATTCTATGGTATACACCTCCTATGAAGACCTAATCTCTTTGAGGTAGTCAACCCTCTCCCCTATATACAAATCACATATATTTAGCGGGACATCCATAGAAAGAGATAATTAAGACTTGATTTATTAATTTATAATATTCATTGGTAAAACCATGGAATTATAGAAATAAAATAACAATATACATCCTTTAAAAAGGGTCAAGTCATACAATTTCACTCGCCTATCCACAAGTCATATCTACACATGGATTACTTTTTGTGAGATAAAATATGTGCACGAAGGGAAACCATATACAACTACCCATAAATAAGCCCATTTATGGGTACGAGTTTATCCCTAAATGAATATTCCCTTGAATAGTTCAAATCATCCCCATAAATATCATTCACAATTTGGAATTGGTTCCCATGTTCTTACTACATGATGATAAACTATAATGAAGGACTTCACACTCATTATGACCTTTATCTTCATGCACTTTGGTCAATGTTGTATGACATTAAACAATATACATTTATGGTATTAATTATAATGCCTTATATCTTTTAGTAAATGACACATAAAACATGTCATGTTGGAAAACTAAAAATAGAGGCTAGAGAAAACTTCATGTCTCTCCTTCCTAAAATATTCATCTACAGAGTCTAGGAAAAAATTAGAGAACAAATGAATAAGGAATATATCTCATAGCCCTCACATATTATAACTTGTAATTTGTGATATATGCTCACTGGACACCTTTGTCTAGGAATGATATATAGTAATTATTTATCACATATCTATCCTGTAATAACATGTTTACCAAGAGGTGAAGCAACCTTTATGGCGCCCATACCATTATTTAATATTAAGAATTATTTAAATCTCACTACATTATTTGAGAAAATAATATCACCACAAACATTCTATGAACCTTAGAAAATGATACCTAATTTTAGAAGATCATTTACTTGACTATGAATGTATGCTTATGGATCGGTTTTATGCACATATGGTTGTCAAATAAACTATTGAGATATTGAAAAAAATTGAATTATGATACTTGTGATAAATGTCATTACCATGGTGGAATGAATAACCAAAAGGTGTTTTAGGACAACCCCTAAACAATTTTCCCATATCATCCTCATGAAATGAGCACCTTTGATTGTTATTTATAATACCCATAACCATAATTTTAATGTGGGTTTTAAATCCTCAATGTCACATCACCATGTTGTGTACCCTTTCTAAAAAAACATAATGTGATACTCTATTCCCAAACCATTTCATGGCCCACCCCATGTAATTCAAAACCACATGGTGTTGGGAGAGAGCCTCCCCATAAAAAGACTCACTATTATTTTGTGTCAGAACCCATACAAGATATATTTTGTTCCAAATACAACATCATCACCCATACATTTGAGTATCCATGGATATCTCATGGCCCATAGAAGGTGGATTGGATCATCATTTCATGACCATGCATGTAGGACCTATGGGCTCATGCATAATGGATTTGGCCAACCAACTAGAATAATTTCATCCTTTCAAGAATGGAACTCAAATCTCTATGATCTCCTACAATATCATGGTGGAAATCAACACCTAATGTTGTTACAAGTCATCCAATATGTTTTAAACCTTGCATACTCAATGAATCGATCTGTTTGGTGTTATGAGTTGCACCACCCATATTCCAACTATCGAGGTGGAATCTCCATTCTATACATTTCACCCTCATCCAAGTCTATCACTATAAATATTTTATAGCCCCTGGAAAATAGTGGGGAAACATTTATCTGTCCATAATACCAATGAAGAATGGATTTTACCAACCAACAAGAGGAATCAACTACATACAATAAAGGTATTCCAAATCCTCAAGATCTTTGTAAACAACATGGGGGAACTCATCACCTTAGGGTGTTCTAGGTCACCCTATAATGTATAACACTTTACATATTCATCAATTATGTTGTTGATGAAAGAACATATACTACACAATATTTGATGTCCTGACAGCATGACTTTAAACTGCACAAAATATATATATCCTTAAAGCAAGACATTGAACAACACAAATAGAATCTTTATCACATGACATTAAACTGCACAAATATTGACACTTTCTAGATTATATTCTACCAAAAACTATAGGTTTGATCTAAAATATACAAAAATAATTCCATATAAATTCAAATAAGAAATACCTAAAACTACCAAAATATAAGGCCATAGCTAAATTATCATAAACTACATAAATAAATGGTTTGATATAAAATAACCCAAACTACATCAATAGAAGGACTAACCTTGAATACTGTAAACTAAAACACATCAATGTTCAAGTTTTCATGATTAAAAATGACATAATGAACTCCAGGTTGAATCAATAATAATGAAATCCTGATAAAAAATATTGTCTCTACTCACTAGATAAAATAATTGAGTGATCTGGGATATTTTGAGAATTTATAAACCAAAAATTTTAGAAATCATGTTACGCCAATGACATGTAAGAGGGAAGATTTAGAAAAAATCCAATTCCATTTCCACTAAATCAAATTTTATGGAAATATGAATATAATAAATACAATCCATGTAGGCTAGAACATATGGTCTTAGAAAAAATGGAGCAATGTTATGTATGTCCATTGATGGCAGAAAATGATAGAGCATCCTCCATTTGGTACATTTATCCTAAAAATATTATCCCTTTGTAAATATGATAATCTCAAGATAACATTCAAATATATTTCAATGAGAAATCTAATGTTGGTGGGAAATCATGACAATTTCTCATGAAAAACTTATTATGGTTTAATTAATCAAATCCACTCATTCTGGTTTAATTGATATTATATGAAGGATGGGTATCATTGATTATCCATGTAACATTATATCAATGACATATAATTCAAATCATGAATGAAATAAAACATGATTAGACATATAATATTTGGAAGATCTGTTCATTAAAAGTATTCATATGAAGCAATATTCATATATCAGAATCTCTCCTTCAAATACATAATTAAAGTTAACGTTTTGAAATTTCATGTTTGTCATTGTATACATTAATATAAGTCCTTTATATCTTTTAATTTTTTATCAAGATAGTATACGTATTAGAAAAAATGATCAAAATATTTGATTTCTACCAACTTAATCCACTATGAAACATATGAACTTGTAACAAACATCATTCATGGCCTTCTCCACCATTTAAAAGAGACCCTATTTCTACATTACTATTTTCTCTGATATTTGAAATGCATGATGAAAATAGGATATGTATTCTTAATGTTTAATTATTTCCAATTGCATAAGTTTGATTTAAACAATCTCGGCACTCACCATGACCCAGTGAGTTTCCAACTCCACCGCTCACTGGAAATAATAATTTAAGGCCATATCCAAGATTTTCATTATGAATGAGGTTGTCCATATGGTAATAGAGTTTCCATCACCACCATACCATGTATAATACCAGAGCATGCATCCATATCCAAGAAAATCCATCCATTCAGGAACATGACCACAATAACCATTAGCATAAGACTCAAGGATATATTTAGTCTCACTAGATAACCCCATGAATCATATCCCCTGACCTCAAGGATTTCCCAATCGGAGCCTGTACTATAACGAATCATCGGGGAAGGTCACCAGTGAGGACATATAGAACTTGGTTCAACCCAAATATAGTGGATAAATAAAATGATCGAATCATTAACATAATTCAACAAACATATATTTATATCCTTACATAACCTCTCTTTCATAATGTTGAGTGTGTCCCTTTCTAAAATGTGAGATTTTGCGGGATCATCCTAGATATCCAGAATAGGAAGGATGTTGTTTTACATTTCTCAGCGGGGGGGGGGGGTATCCCTCCTTATCAGTAGATATCCCATTTTTTGATTCAAGATTCTTCATTAGACAGATGGACTGAATTTTTACAATGGTAGAAAGAAGTAATCATCTCTCTTAGAGGTTTTGACATTCATTATATGATTAACTAAGAAACGTGTTGTAACTCATAATGATGGATAGTGTTTTTCCAGTTATAAAATTATTATCAGATCTATCTTACACAAAATGGACATGCCCATTTATTAGAAAAATCTCTATTGGGTTGGAAATCCCTTTTTGAGCTCCAACCACCACCTGAATTTTTCAACGAAGAGACAGAAATGCTCAAATATATTTGAGCAATGATGTTTTTGGAAAAATGTAGTATTGTGGACCTATATGGGAGTTCACCATAGTATAGGAAAACCTATAGGACTTCACTAAAACAAATTTTCCATCCCCATAAACTAACATGTTATTATAATTTAGGGATAATGATAGACAAAATTTTAGAATATTGTAGTCATTTGAGGGAATGAAAACATCATCACATAGCTTGAATCCATAATGGGGAAGCTGGTATGATAAAGGATAGATTTTAATTTTGAAAGGTATAAGACTCTTGATAACCTCATTCTTAGAGTGCATATAATATTATGGTTTAATTTCATAGTCCCCAGCAATCATGGCCCTTAGGAAAGCAATTGTGGAATATGCAATGAAGTTGGAAGCCATATATGAAAAATAAATAAGTATAAGTCAGATTAGTGAGAATCAAAATCAAAATACATTCATGAACATGACCGAATCATTTGAATTTCATTAATCATAAGAAGATTAATGATCACATGACCTGATATGGGCCCCACAAACCACTTTCCCCACAATACATCTCACTATCACATGACCCATCAAATAATGTGTGATCATGTGACCCTAACAAGGTAAAACAAACTCCATGATAGTCGAGTTATCATATTACAAAACTAGTGTATCATACAAAACCTATAAGACAGACCCCCTTTAACCAGACTCCTTATTCATTTAAATGAAATTTTTCAAGCATTGGTGATCATGGAAGGGCTTCCATGAGTGATTGTATCCATCATGTGACTATTCAATCAAAATGTCTTGAAAAAATAAAATACCATCATAAAATAATGAATGAAAATATAAAAAATGTGGTGAACATATGCAATTTTGATAATCGTGTGATTCTTCATATAGTTCAGTAGACACCACGGTGCCCTAGGTGACATGTCTAACATTTCCTGAAAGAGAATATTGGTGTGTCAACATCATCATGTGAGGGGTTTTGGACATGTCCATAAGATTTCTCACTACCCCTTGGACTCAATAGGCATGCATGTGTTTTATCCAGGACAATTCTCATGCATAATTACAAGACCCATTATAAGTCACATAATGAATCAAATGAAAGGATGGTTATTTTCATTGATAAAACACGCACAACTGTGCATGATCTCATATCCTTGAAAAATAAAAATGATATAAAAAGAGGAATGGTAGATGATTCTCTGGAGGGAAGGATATATTGATCATCATGAAGAAGGGATTATATGCCATAAGTGACCACCATTTATCATGATGGTATCCATTTAAAATATCTCATCATCTCACAAGGGCCCTTAGATAATACATAATGATCTCATGGAGTATACCCTAAAGTTCCTCTTTAGTGTCATGAATGATCCAACAAAAATATAATGTTATCATGAAAAAACCTTCCAATGGGAGTCTTAATATCACGAAGACTTCTGCACATGGTGACCAAATCATATAAAGTCCATTACACATGTCAAACTGGTTACTTACACTCTTGGATCTGGAGAGGAACAATAAATTTAGTGATGATTGGATGGTCTAACTATTGTTGTTTATTATTTAACACATTGATAAGTTCATTGATGACCCGAGATATAATCATTAGTGGAATGTGAAAACAAAGTCGCTCTACATACTCCAACTCATATCCATGAGATACATTATACCAAAGGAGGTTTATGATGAGGGTAGAAATGTATATAAATCTATACCCCTCATCCCAAAAAAGACACTAATAGATCAATCAAAGATGAGAACATAGGAGGATACTTCTTGAAGTAGCCAATCATTTGACCACAAGGTATTTTTATTTGTCAAAAACTGGGGAATAACCTAAAGGATCATTCATCATGAATATGAAAAATATGTGATCACTTTATAGATCAAGAGATGAAATTCGAGCATGCCAACCTGATTTTGATAAGATGGTCCCACATGTCATTTGGGTCATGAAAAACCTAATATAACCTAACACTGGATAAACCTGAGGCACAAATTCAATAAATTCTATAATAATGACTAAAAAGAAGGTAGGATTATGTGATGATACATTCAATGATCATAATTCACTTCTCATGAATCATCCATGTTATGTGAAATCATTAGGACATATCACCCAAATCATGTGATTATTAATTGATGTGATATTTGGATCATGAGGTGTACCTTGGACATATATAGAATGTATCACAATTCCATTCATGAATTTCACCCATGTCATGGGAAGTCATCTGGGCTTGCTAGCTTTGATCCTGAGATGGATTGCAGAAAAGATGGATAAGGAACACAATGCTGCCAGGACGAGTCGTCCAAGTCTCACAATATCCACTAGACATGCTAGAATTGATTTATTGATGTCATCTAGAAAAGCGCAAAAGATCATGCAGTACCCTCTAGATATATCTCCAAATCCATACAGTGACACCATGACATGTATAATAGGTATCGATATGTAACTAGTTCACGTCATCCTGGATCATGTGATTGTAATTAAACATGTCCAATAGACAACAAGGAATGTTTTTACATCCCCACAATGGTCATGTGACTCCCTCCAGACATGTAATCCTTATATTAGAACACCCTCCTGACATGTCACCCTTGATCTAGTGATGGTCTCCCAACATTCTATTGCCATTATGTGAAATCATTCATGAATGTCCTATTGATAATTATAGTTTCATTAATCGTGTACTATAGGAAAAAAGAACATGTACATTCATCACCAAGAAATGTGGAAGCATCCTCATAAATGTCATAAAAACAATCAGAAGATGTCAGGAAGATAATCAGGACACATTTAGTAGACATCCACCGCATGATAGCATTATCCCATACATATATGATGGACACATCAGTGTGTAAGTCCTAATCAAACTGAACTACATGAACTCATATGCCTTACAAACTCACTATATAATAGATTCCATCTAAAGGATCAATCTCAAATAGGCATCCCCCTCAGTGTATGTTCCCCACGTATCTGAAATTCAAACCATCGGGACCCTATATCTCCCATGGGCTTAGCCTCTTTCTTCATTTTCTAGAAGGTAAACAATGGAATTGGACAACATGAACTATGATTCCTTCCATACTCAGGATATTTAGGTTGAATTTATAAGGCATGAGCTCAAATATGTGTCCACCTCAGTATAATTCCCTCTATGTCTTCTCTATTCCAACCACCGGGACCTAATCTCTCCAATGGAATCATCATTCTTCCTTATCCATAAAAAGATTTAGAAATAATTGACTTATGTGAACTCTTATTCGTTCCATATTCAAGATATGTAGGATGCCTTCTTATGCCCCAAACACCATATAAAACATCCAAAGTGGATGTCGTAGTACATATATCCTGCATTTATATGTAGTGAAATAGATTATTTGATATTCGATATTTCTCACACTAAGTCTGGATAATGGGGGCTAAGGAATTTTCAATGATCATGTAATTCAAATCACGAGTCTCCACTAACAGGGGAAACCTCAATATTTATGCACCATTCGACAGTATGATATTTCCACCCCAATATAAGATAATACACCTGGGGTTACGTCACAAGAGTGTGACTAATATATGATTAATTTGATTTTGGAAATAGCCATGATACATATGACACATCCTTAAAGACCAATCTCAATAACCGATTCATATGTTCCCTCATATATGTACATTACACATGATGTTAAACATCATGTGTCTAAAAAATACACTTGTTTAGATTCTTGTTATAATTAAGAGACACATGATTCCCTATAATGGTTCCATCCCATATTCAAAAAATGAATCCCCTCCATGAATAGTAGTGCACTCTAAAATTACAAGTCATATATATTTTGAATTTATTGAGATACCCATTAAATTTTGAAAAATGAATATCATTGGTTAAATTTATATTGTCATATTAAAAGACCTCATTGTCACATGAATAGATTCATCCCTTGACAATTTTGTTAGGGTAACTGGTTCCATATTGGGGTTCAGAATTTATTCAGGAATATATCATATATATAAAAGAGAGTACCATAGAAAGAAATATTTCCCCCTAATAAGGATGTGATGATCCCGATATAACATTCCCTAGACCAATGTGAGTTTCTAAGAGTCAATGTTTCTGAAACCCTCATTGACAACCTAGCTTTGGAAATAAATTTTTCCCTAGTTAGTGATGGGGGAACCATTTAGGGTTTTAGTGAAAGGAAAACGTGGTTTACCTAACACGAAGAATTGTGAAGAACATTAAACCCCCCTTATAGTCAACCATCAAGAACCACCAAAAACCACATTCCCACGAAATAGTGGGAAAACATAACGACTCCCCAATGGAATTTATATTTGATGAGTTACCATGGAATGACTTTATGCATAAACTATATGAAAATTTATATACATCAAACTGTGGTCTAGGACATCCATACTATTTATTAACATGGTCAAACTAAAATCCACATTGTACATATATAGTTATCCGAACATAGCCTAAGGTAAAAAATATAATTTCATATTGAGTATACTTTCATAGAGAAGCCCTACGACAACCCTATTATACCCACTCCACAATGACAAAAAAATATTTTTTTATTATAGAAAACACATTTAAGTAAAAAGTGAGAAACCATAGTTCAAGAACTAAAGGAAATATAAGTAACATTAAAGGAAAACTTAAGCCTATTTGATTTGATCCCCATGCATAATTTCCATGAAATACTATTATCCTAAGAGTTGGGATCATCATTCCAAATTCCTTATAACCAATATGACAGCCTGTCCCAAGTCTAGATATACACCTCTTGACTGATATTCCAATCATTCAATCCTCTAATCAATATTTGATATTGTTTTTCAATCTAGTTACTTTAATCCTTTTTGGTAACCACCCTTAATTACCTTTCCATCATTATCTTAGCTTATACTTTAGTAGCCTTAATTAGAAAAATTGATTCATCAATTTATTCTTCTGAGTGCATTAGAAACTCTATAGAAGAGTATCTCAACACACCAAGCTACAGCTACTGCCTAGAATAAAACATGGAGGGTGGAACACTTTAGTTCCATTTGTTCACAAATCCGGTCTTCCTCGGTGGAGGAAAAAATGAATAATCCTTACTCACTTTTTGATTACCCCTCAAGTTATTACTGTGTCTTGGGATTGAAATATAATAAAATTGGGTGTCACCTTTTATATTTCATGATGAATTCTCAGTGTCCTCATCACTGGACTTGGTCCTGGAGGAACTCTTTTAATCCATCTATGGCCTAACTGTTTCAATTTCACCCTCTTGAACTTGATTATCATGAAAATCCCTTAAAAACTATTTATTAACACAATAAAAGCCACCTCCTCACACTGCACCACTTTACAACCAGATGATCCACCCTCCCTTGGTGACCTAGAGGCCTTAGCCAGACCATTTTCAAAGGTATTTGTCCCTGAGCGCACTACCTCAACATATGAAATATTCATTGGTGTCATGGAACATCCTTCATCAACCATGTGTGGGTCCACAAGAATGATTCCACTATCATGTCACACATTCTCCATAGTAGGACCCTCTAGCCCCAAAAGAGTATACAGAGGGGATTGGGGTACTACAAAATCACTCATCAAGAGACTAAAGTTTTCAGACCCCAAAGAATTCCCTTCTTGTGATCCACGCTTGACATCTGTTGTTGATTTAGACTTACTGTCCACTCCCGCTGACTTCTGTCTAGAAAATGATGCCCCAACACCAGCCTCTGTAACCCTACCACTATCTACACACAAATATTTAGTGGGATTTAAAGGGCCTCATCTACAATCTCACAATGAATGACCCAGATGCTTACAGACAATACACAAGTCAGACCACAATTCGTAAAACGCATTCTACTTATACCAAAACTCTTCACCTACAGTGATCCAAATATTATCGAATATAAATATTGACACATCCACCTACACACAGACTCGCGGGTTAATAGGATGACAAATAGATTTATTACGGCTATCCAAACACAAGAATCTACCTACTACATTCCCATGCATCCTAATCACAGAGGGGGGTTTGAAATGGTAGATGATGGTTAAAAAACTGACCCATACCACCATCAAAGAATAGTCGCACTTTATATGAAGGTCATAAGACCATCTGAAGAGGTAGAAATGAAATCCGTTGGAGCTATAGGGTGCGCTGGACTTGGATCTAATTAAAATTTTCATCTGAAGAGAAGTGTATCATAATATGCTTGCAATCCTGAAAACCCACCGTCACCCTCTCTTATAAGTCCCAAGATCTAAAAACATTCCCATAAGTGGTTGTGTGTGTATATATATTTATACATTAATGTGTATATGTATGTATGTAGGTATGCATGTATTTTTGTATATAAAATTATGTATATATATATATATTTATTTATTTTTAATCATCCTCCCAGGGAGTCTAGTCATCACCTCATATTGAGGACTTGTATATCAATATCTGAATTTATAATCACCTCAGGAGACCCATATATTCTCATAAAAAAGGGCACATTTATTGTAATGTCTCATATTTTCTATGTATTATTTTTAAATATTTTATGGAATTATTTTGAGACCGGGAACGAAAACGGAACATCATTCCAAGTTCTAGTGAGCTTGGAATGGTGATTTGATTTTTGTAAGTTAAGTGAGTCAGCACTTGTGCGCGGTTGTGCCAGTTTCCAAATTGATGCCCGGATTAAAAATCTGAGGGCACTGTTGAATCCGGGGTGATGAATTTACATAAGAACGAGCCTAACCTCGACCGGCGCAGGATGATGGAAAAAGTAACTTTTCGGATGTTTTTAGTAAAATGGAAATAAAATAAATTGCTAAATATTTATTTTATTTTTATGGAAACATCTTCTGTAGCACAGCGACAAGGTAGATGTTTCAGTCATTAATTTCAAGTCATAATGACTCAAAAATAGCAACACTAGCTCATTAATACTGCATTGTATTTTGAAGGGCAATATGTTTCCCTTTTTATTGGGATTATCGAACGACGATCGTTGGCGAGAAAACTCTGGAGAAAACTCTCTTCGGATAATGATGAAGAATCGAAGGTACAAATTGTTTTTCCAATGATGTTGAAGGGTCTCAATGATGGAATCAGCATGACACATTCATCGGCGATCGATCCTAGTTAAGGTAGAGGTTTGTTACTTGAATTATTTTCCCCGTTTTTGATTTTAAACGACAAATGTGGATCAACCACGAACATGTTGATCTGAGGATTCTTTCATTCTTGTTGGAGGTTTTTAACTAGATGATTTGGGGAATTGATCCATGTTGTTTTATTATTGTTGATTCTTTCTCTGTTTAAGCCTACTAATGGGAGCAGATCAACGCTGTGAAGAACGACGGCTGGGGTTCGTTCCTCACTTTTTTAATCTGATTTCTCCCCCTTTATTTTCTCACGTGTTCTTCGTGTTCTTCACGGGGCGACAAAAATCGAATCATTGCACATCTGTTCCACAACGCAATGATGAAAAATAAAAGGTTCGACACTGCAAAGACCTTGCAGAGTTGCAGCGACGATGGTGGAAGACGAATCAGAACGAATAGGAAAAGGGCATTCTTCGAGCGTTTTTCCCGCGGGGAGATCAAATCATGTTTTTAGAGAGGATCGGAGGTCCGAAAACATCGGGAGCAGTTTCGGGGTGTTGGGGAGACCAAAACCTGGAACTTTTGCGGCAATTGGACGGCTGAATCGATAAAACGATCATCACTGGAGCTGTGATGATGGAAGTTCGTGTTTCTGGAAATTTCCAAAATACACAGCATGGACTTCTGAAGAACACTCCGTGTAGTACTGGCGGTGGCTAGGGTTTCAGGGGACATAGGGGAATCACACGGCGTGTGACCCTGGTCACACGGTGTGTCAGACATTCCCCAAAGGTCATAGTGTATTTAAAAAAAGTACACGGAAACGAGATGATTTACATGGATTCAGGAGACACAGCGTATATAGCATGGCAGAGGCGGCTACGCGGGACTCAGCTTGTATCCAGGGAAAACACGGACACAGGATGGAGTACACAACATGTACTTCATCAAACGACCAGTCTAGGCCAGTAACGTGGGACACTGTGTGTATCGATTACACAGGTTGGCGTACACGGGTTGATGACAGTGTACGGGAACATGGCCAGCTTACACAGAGCCAACCCCAGTTACTCGGACACGACATGTACATCATACTACACGTTGTGTACCAAGTGTTTCTACAAGACCAGCCTTATGATACGGACCGTTGTACACGGGCAGTACCCGGGGTCATGTAACACAGCGTGTAACTTTTCTACAAGTCATGTACTTATTAGAAAACAGCATAGTCGTCATGTTCACCGTATCTTGGAAATATTTCATTTGAGTTAGTACCCTATCTTATCGTTCCCCCTAAAGGTCAAGCATAATGTCCTCACACAAGAGTATGATCCCTTCAGCAGGACTTTCTGTGATAGTGTCAGGCATCCATCCGAGAGGCCCGGATCGAGATCCTATATCCATTCTTGACCCTAGGTATAGTCAGGCATCGACATGACCATATCTATGGGGCATTGATCCTATACCTACTTGGTGTATCACCTAACTAGTTAATCCAGATGAGTCATGGTATCCTCCATGTCCCTGGAAGTAATCCTCATCTTTGTATCGTGATCTTTCGCATTCAAGAGTGTGTCTCCCGTTATGAGTGATTCTATCTATCGTGATCCTTCCCAATCAGAAGTGTGTATCTGGTAATGAGTGTGAATACCTTTAGTTATGGTTCTCAATTAATGGTACTTCTCAGAAAGATGTCATCAGAGTTGTAATACTCGGGGACTGTGTTCTCCTGGGATGAGTGTATTGCGAAATCTTTGTACTGAATCCCTAACGGGGGTATGCGGTTGTGAGACTTGTCTCTAGACCATTACTCTGGGTTTGTAGTATATATGGTTTGTTCTATATGTTCTGTAGACATATACTGTGCATATATGAATGTACCTTTACTTTTTGTACTCCTTTGTGGTTTTCAAGGTCCCCTACTAAGAATTGTTATACTCACCCCTGCACGGGCCTTGCTAACACGTCTGGTGTCTTGTGTAGACGAGCAGCCTTTTGACAGAGTCCAGGGTGGACCAGGATAGGACCGAGAATTCTGAGTTCCCTACAGGTCGAGGCATTCCTATAGTTACGATCAGTAGTCCCAGTACCTTTTTTGTTTATAGGATATACTTTTCAGTTTTCAGACTCTTGTTTTTGGTGGGCTCGTATTCCTGCCCAGTTTAATTTTTGTACTCTACCTTTCATTGTACTCTATTTTTTGGGTTTAGTTTTATGATTTCATTTTTGTTCCTTAGTAATTTTTACATTTCATCATTGTGGGCTTAGAGATGTGTGCGTGTGTACTCATACATAGGTAATGCCTCTAATGTTTGTAATATGCCTACTTTGTGCTCGTCACCAGCCCCTGGCCTATTGGAGGCGGGCTTGGGGAGTCACGATGCAGGCCCCACTAGGACAGGTCGTGATAGAGTTGTATCAGAGGTGGTCAGTTCTACCTTAGGACCAAAAGTCAGGGAGTTTGGTTTGGGGAAATTGTGTTGAGTATTTCGGGTTCGTCTTTTAGGGCAGAGACTCCAGTGTTGGTGCGACGGCCGAGGTATCCATACACCAGGACTCTGATAACCTTCTTTTCGACTCCGTACACTAAAACACCGGTTGCGGGGGAATAAAGGGTACATGAATCATATAGGAATGGTTTTTGTTTTCCATTTCCTTTGTGTCAGCTGTCCAGATATACTCTTTGACCATGGTACATCTTGTTTCTTTACAGGATGCCTCCATGATGGATACCTGCTAGGATTTAGCATCACGATCACGAGGATGACCCCCTTAGTGAAGAGGCTTCGATACAGGGACCAGTTCCCCTGGAGTTTCCACCAGGTGGTGCACTAGTTATGCCACAACCAGTAGAGCAGCTAGTGGTACCTGCAATACTGACCAGCGAGGAGCACATGCTTAGCTCGCCCCATGAGTTCTAGAGACAGAGACCCCTCAGGATCCAAGGAAATCCTGACCCTCAAGAGGTTGAAGAATGGCTTGAGGAGGTGATTAGAGTTTTCCTTCAAGTGAGGACACCATCAAACCATATTGTGATCCTAGGAGCGAGCCTTCTTCAGGGTTCGGTGGGATGATGGTGGAGTATGACCACATAGAGTCACAACGGGGAGACTCTTTCATGGATTTAATTTTAGAAACTCTTCTGGGATGAGTTCTTTCCAGATATGCTAAGAGCTATACGCATCCCGGAGCTTCTTCAGCTCTAGAAGGGTAGTATGACAGTAACAGACTATTCATCGAGGATCACCAACCTCGCCAGGTACTCAATGGATATAGTCGGGGATTAGTACTTCAGATCTTGGACCTTCGAGAAAGCTCTACGACGAGACATCTGATCTAGTGTCGTACCACTATGCATATTGAATTATGGTGGAGTGATTGAGCGGGCCTTGGTGACCGAGACCTTCTTGGAGGAGCAGAGACAGCCGTTGGTAGTCGGTAGCACACAAACAGTTGAAGAGACCCCAGCAGCAGGGAGCCGACGTCAGACACGGGGACCTGGACGTGGGAAACTTCATAGAAGGTCCCAGGACAGGGGATAGACAGTCCAAGGCTCTCAGGTAGGATCCAGTCAGCCTAGGGAGAAGCGATGCTACACATGTGATTCTAGAGGACATCTCGCTAGAGATTGGTCGACCCATTGAGCTGCTGACAGGGAAGCGGTGGACGGACCATTGAGGTAGAGTCATTGAAAAGAACGGGAATACCCTCTAGGAGGTGGACATGGTGGAGGAGCAGGGAGAGCTGCTAGTGGTGGCAGACACTTCGACTTACTTCCTCCACCACTCCCAGGAGGTCCACACCAGGCTCAGGGAGCTGGGGGATAGGGGTGGGGACAGCTGCATGTTGTCGAGGAATAAGACCTAGGGATTCTAGGGATGATTCGAAGTATGATCTGTGTCGTCTCTACCTTGGCAATTGTGCTTATAGACACATGTTCCTATCATTCCTTCATAGCCACATGTCTTGCAAGAAATCTCTAGATTCTGGTAAAACCGTTGACTCGATCCTTACGTTTTGATACACCTACGGGAAGAGTCTTGATGATCATGCACCTTTTCAGATAGTGTGATCTTACCCTTAGAGGCGGGAGTTTCGGTTGGGACCTCTTGGTGGTAGCGTCGAGGCCTTATGATGCCATTCTCGGTATGGATTGGTTATCTTTGGTCCATTCCTAAATTGACTGTTTTAGGAAAAGTGTGTGGTGTGTCCGTCGTGATGGAACGAGGTTTTCCATTGTGAGAGAAAAAGGAAACCTAGTTAGCACAAAATGGAATTATGCACAAAAGGGTGCATCCAATCACTCATGAGTTGGCTAGCCTTTACCTCGGAGCAGTGGATGCTGTGATCTCCCAGTTCCTAGCAGTAGTGTTGGAGTATGAGGACGTCTTTCCCAAAGATGTTCCAGGATTACCTCCCCTCCGGGAGATCAACTTCTATATAGAATTACACCCTGGGATGGAACCGATTTCCTCATAGGCATATCTGATAACTCCAGTAGAGCTTCGTGAGCTGAGTGTGGTGTTAGAGGATTTGCAGGGCAAGGGTTTCGTGAGACCCAGCGTCTCACTCTAGGCGGACCCAATCTTGTGTGCCAAGAAGGCATACATGATTCTGAGGTTGTGCATGGATTACCGGTGCCTAAACCTTGTGATGGTGAATAACAATTATCCACTGCCAAGAATTGATGACCTCATCAATCAGATAAGAGGGGCATAGTGGTTTTCGAAGGTTGACCATCGATCAAGCTATCACCAGCTACGAGTGTGGGAAGAGGATATACCGAAGATGGATTTTAGATGCCGCTACGGTCACTATGAGTACTTGATGATTCCTTTTGGTGTGACGATCACCCCCGTATTGTTCATGGGATTGATGAACCGGATCATCCAGCCATACTTGGACTAGTTCGTAGTGGTCTTCATCGATGAAATCCTTGTGTACGCAGAGACAGAGGAGGAGCACGCGAGACACTTGCGGATGGTTCTGGATGTACTCCGGGAGCACTGGCTTTATTGGAAGCTCTCGAAGTGCCAGTTATGGATTCCGGAGGTCCACTTTCTAGGACATGTCATCTCAGCAGATGGAGTAGCATGGACCCAGCTAAGGTGGAAGTTGTGCAAGCATGGGAGCCACCACGGAGAGTTACAGAGGTGAGGAACTTCCTTGGGATGGAAAGATATTATTGGAGACTCGTTATATATTTCTCTCGGATATCAGCACCAATGACAGCCTTGACCAGGAAGGGGAATCCCTTCATATGGACGGAGAAGTGCCAGAAAGATTTTGAGCACCTGAGATAGAGTTTGACGAGCGCCCCAATCTTGAGATTTCCAGAGGAGGTCCTAAAGGAGTTTCATAAATCCCCTTTGGAGGTACATCCTAGGGTGGAGAATATATACCAGGATCTCTGACGACAGTTCTGGTGGTAAGTTATAAAGAAAGTTGTAGAGGAGTTTGTTTGTCGATGCCTCACATGCCAGCAGGGGAAGGATGAGCACCAGGTTCTATTGGGATAAGCTCACCCCTAGAAGTTCCAGAGTGGAAGTGGGATATAATATTGATGGACTTCATGACAGGCTTACCACGTAATTCCAAGGGGCATGATTCCATCTGGGTGATTGTTGACTGACACACCAAGTTGGCCCACTTCCTAGATATTAGGGAGCAGAGATCTGTATAGAGCTTTGGATGCCTCTATGTGCAGGAGATAGTTTGTCTTCATGGCGTGCCCTCAACTATAGTCTCAGATCAAGACGCCTGCTTCACATCCCGGTTGTGGAAGGGATTGTAAGAGGCTTTTGGGACTCAGCTATGCTTGATCAAATCATTTCATCCCCAGACTGATGGTTAGATGAAGAGGACCATTCAGGTTCTTGGGGATATGTTGCGAGCTTGTATCGTGGACTTTGTTCATGGCTGGGAGGACCACCTACCACTGGTGGAGTTTGCGTACAACAACATCTACCACTCTACCATTGCTATGGCACAATTCGAGGCCTTGTACGAGAGACCCTGCTAGTCACTGCTTTGCTGGTCCGACCCCAGAGAGTCAGCACTCATGGGTCGAGAGTTGGTACAATCTATCACATAGAAGGTGCAGATGATCCGAGTGTGGATGAAGACTGCACAGAGCCAACAGAATTCCTATGCTAACAGACAACGAAGACCTCTGGAGATCGAAGAGGGAGACTACGTCTTCTTTCGGGTGTCACCTCGACGATGTTATAGAGATTTGGCCGAGGTGGAAAACTATCTCCGAGGTTCATCAGACCCTTCCAGATACTGTACAGAGTTGGCAAGGTGGACTACCGCCTAGCTCTATCGCAATAGTTGCATCGGGTACATGATGTCTTCCATGTGTCATAGCTGAGGAGGTACGTGCCTGACCCATCGTACGTTATCGACTGGGGCGAGCTAGACATCGAGGATGGAGTGACCTTTGCTGAGTACCTAGTTGAGATTGAGGATCTGCAGAATAGGATCCATTGTGGGTGATCGATTACCTTTGTGCGAATCCGGTGGCAGCATGGGAATCTTCAGTAGAGCACTTCGGAGTAGGAGGCTCAGATCCATGCCCAGTACCCACATCTTTTTGAGTAGCGTTAGTTTTGTCTTTTCAGGGATGTAAATCCAAAAGGTGGGGATAATTTAATGTCTCGAATATTTTGTGTATTATTTTTAAATATTATATTGAATTATTTCGAGACTGGGCGCGAAAACGGCACATCATTCCGAGGTCTAATGAGCCTGGAATGGTGGTTTGATCTTTTTTATGTTAAGTGAGTCGGCACTTGTGCGCGGTTGTGGCAGTTTCCAAACGGATGCCAGGATAAAAAATATGAGGGCACCATTGTATCTAGGGTGATGACTTTACCTAAGAACGACCCAAACCTCGACCAGTGTGGATCGAGGGAAAAATTTAATTTTCAGATGTTTTTAGTAAAATGAAAATATAATAAATTGTTAATGATTATTTTATTTTTATGGAAACATCCACTACAACACATCAACATGGTAGCTATTTCAGTCATTAATTTCATGTCATAATGACTCAGAAACAGCAACGTTGTCTCTCTAATACCACATCATATTTTGAATGACAATACATTTCCCTTTTTATTGGGATGATCGAACATCGATCATTGGCAAGAAAACTCTGTAGAAAACTCTCGGTGGTGAATGAAGATGGATAAAAGCTACGAATCGTTGTGACAACAATGTTGAATGATCGTGACGATGGAGGAAGCATGATAACATCGTTCGCGATCGATCCCAGTTGAGGTAGGGTTTTTTTATTTGCATTCTTTTCCCCGTTTTTTATTTTAAACGACAAACATTGATCAACCAAGAACATGTTGATTCATAGATTCGTTTTTTCTTGCGGGAGGGTTTTATCAGGAGGATTTGGGGAATTGATCCATTTTGTTTTGTTATTGTTGATTCTTGCTCTGTTTAATCCTGCTAATTGGAGCAAATCAATGCCCTAATGAACGACGGCGGGGGTTCGTTCCTCACTTTTTTTATTGGATTTCTCCCCTTTTCTTTTCTCATGTGTTCTTTGTGTTCTTTGCAGGGTGACAAAAAATGGATCATTGCACATCCTTTCCACGATGAAATGATCCCAAATCGACGGTTCAACACCGCAACGACCTTGTAGAGGTCCATCGATGATGGAAGACGATGAATCAGACCGAATCGGAAAAGGGAGTTCTTCGAGCGTTCTTCTCATGGGAAGATAAAATCATGTTTTTGGAGCCGATCGGAGGTCCTAAAACATCGGGAGAATCCTTGTGGTGTTGGGGTGAACAAAACCTAGAAGTTTAGCGGTGATCATATGACCGGATCGACGAATGGATCGTCACCAAAGCCGTGACAGTGGATGTTTATGTCTCTGGAAATTTCCAGAATACACAGCCTGTATTTTCGAAGAACACGCCGTGTAGTACTGGAGGCGTCTAGGGTTTTGGGGGTCAGAGAGGAATCACACGGCGTGTCAGAAATTCCCCGAAGATAGATGTGTATATAAGGAAGTACACGGACATAGGATGATCTACACGGCTTCAGGAGACACGGCATGTACAACATGGCAGATGTGGATACGCGAGACTCGGTGTGTATCCAGGGGATACATAGACACGGGATGGAGTACATGACATGTAATCCATCACAAGGTCAGTCGTGGCCAGTAACGCGGGATACTCCATGTACCAATTACATGTGTTGGAGTGCACTGGTGGATGATCATGTATGGGCACATGGACAACTTACACGGAGCCAATGTAACGTCACAGTTCTGGAAGCCACCTAGAGGCCACCCGTACCAGGTTGGTCACATGGCCTCAAGCGCATTTACACAAATGCCAGAGGATGCCGACTGGCTGCGAGGGCCTTGGGTGTGATAGTGCGGAAACTATGCCCTCATTTGCAGAGTACACAGTGAAAATAAATAATCATGCAATAGCAGAAGTAGTAAATAACACACAACAATAAACAATGAAAGGATAAACCAACAAACAACTAGAGCACACATGTATATATATGAAATGATGCACGATATATATATATATATATCTAGGAAAGCATCCAAACAAGTCACAATGTTGGAAAACACCACCATACCAAAACAAGTACATAAAAAAGAAAAATATCTCCTCAACATCACAAGCCAAATCATGGTCTTTCGCTCTCATACTCCAAGAAATCATGTACCAGAAGTCAAAGGGCGCTTTCCATTGTCTATACATGCAACAATATAGTCTATTTGGGCCCAAAAGCATGACCCAAACAGGGTGTGAGACTAAATACCAGTAGGCATTCAACCGAAGACATGTGCCTAACAGTCAATGAGTATATGGCAGGTAAAAGTACAGTAATAAGTAAACAACAATAGCAAAGCCGCAGGCAGTAAACAGGATTATGAACAACATCAATCAACCCACAAACAACAGTAGCAGTGAAGGAAAACAGCTAACACAACAGGAAACCCTCTGGAAAGTACCCACATCCATCCCCTCTGGTCCTAACCAATATGTACCACAACCCTATAGGAATGGCACTCAGCCTAACCCCTATGGCATGGTCATACGAATTTATGAGTCTCTCTGGGAATGCTCACTCGGTCAATTCCCCTTATAGTCTAGGTTAGTCAGGGACTTTCTGAGGAAGAACACATGGTCTAACCCTCTTAACCCCAAGGTCTAGATACTATATGAGGAATATATCTCGGGAAATTCCTCCTATAGCCTCAGGTATACCATAGACTCTCTGAGGAAGCTCACTTAGTCAATTCCTCCTCTAGCCGGGGAAGGTTCTTAATGAGAAATCAAACAAGGTAAGACTCTCTGAGGAAGCTCACTCGGTCTACCCTCCTATAGTCTATAAAATATGAAGACACTCTGGGAAGCTCACTTGGTCTATCCCATGTGTCCTATAATGACTAAGACTCACTGAGGAAGCTCACTCGGTCTACCCTATTGATGTATATAATGTCAAAGACTCTCTGGGAAGCTCACTCAGTCTATGACTTATAGTATATAGCACCAGGTTCTCACATCCCCGTGCAAGTCAGTGCATGATAATATTATAAGGACAAATTACCCATATAGAGCTACTTGGCTAACCAATGTATTCCTATATAGCTACATGGCTAACATTCTACAGGACAACAAGCCTGTTATGGATCTCACTCCATACTATGGTCACAAGGAATGGGAATAGGTGTAACAGCCAAAGGAATATGAAAACCAAAGGTCATAAC
The DNA here is from genome assembly GCA_963277665.1 of Viscum album. Lineage (NCBI taxonomy): Eukaryota > Viridiplantae > Streptophyta > Magnoliopsida > Santalales > Viscaceae > Viscum > Viscum album. The sequence continues at coordinate 989,890,292 of OY728163.1, read as the reverse complement.
CAGAACAAAGCATGGAAAACATCCAATCACTAAAAAATATCCTCTAACATGGTTAATTTACATCTTCACAAGCACACAATTAAGGTAGAAAAACAACAAGAGAAAAAAGGTAAACACACAATATCGCGTTCACAGGTATTTGTGTAAATTTCACATAGAACTCAAATACATTGAACGGTAAGGAACAAAACACCTACCTTGATCCTAGGAGATCGATTTAATTGAACCATGATGACTGATTCTCCCTTGAACATCGTATATCTGAGAAAACATCCAAAAATCCAAAACGATGATAAAATGAGAATGAAGAATAATCAAAGAATGAAACTCAAGAAGAAGGAAGAACTCACCGCTGCAGTTCCAATGCAATCGACGGTGGTCCAATCAGCCAACAGATAGAGGCTCAGGAATCTAGAGAATTTTTGCGATCATACAACATCTCTCATTTGAACCAAACCTAGAAGAAGACGTTTATGGCGATCAGGCACGACCCCAGTCCGTTTAATGGAAAAAAAGAATGTACACGGCGTGTAGTGGGTTTTTCTGTACTCCACATAAATCGGCCTCCACCTCACCCCTACACACCGTGTGTGTGGCCCGGAAGAGGCCATCACATGGCTTCGAGCGGTAAAAGTGTACACGGCGTGTACTCAGAAAGTACATGGTGTGTACTTCAAAAATTTCCAGAAACGCTATTTTTCACAAAAACTCTAGAAAAAGGAAAGACATACCTAAAATGCAGATTCTGGTTCATACAAACTTCCCCCCTTAAAAAAATTCATCCCTGAATTTCCCTAGAGTGGCGTAGAAGATGAAAACCCAAATAGCTCTGGCCACTGCGATCGAACCTCGGCCGCACTCTCCCAAGTCTCGTTCTGTACACGCCCGTGCTGCCATAGCACCCGTACCAGAAAAACAGACCGGCCTCAAAGATCCATCGTACATAGATCGACAATCCAGATGGGATGATCCTCAAACGATGCATCCACTTCGAGCTAAACCTCCTCGGGATGAAAGTCATTTGATGGGTCTGAGAAGTAACGTCAGAGCTGAGAGATGTGGACGACGTCGTGCATGGCCCGATACCTCTGAGGTAACTGCTACCAATAGGAAACCTACCCAACTCTTTCCAAAACCTCAAACAACCTGACATACCGTGGTGAAAGTTTACCATGTCTCTGAATCCTCTTGTGTCCCAACCTCGGTGCAACACACCAGAAAACATGATCTACGAACTCGAACTCCATAGGTCTCCTCCGCTGATCAGCATAAGACTTATTTTGAGACTGTAATGTAGCCATCCTCTTCCGAATCAACTCTATCTGCTCGGAGGTCTACTGAACAAGGCGAGGTCCCAGTAGAGCTTCCTCTCCTGTCTCCATCCAGTTTAAGGATGATCGGCATGGCCTACCGTACAAAGCCTCGTAAGGTTCCATCTGAATGGTCATCTGAATACTGTTGTTGTTTTCAAACTCCAAAATATGAATATGCTTTTCCCAAGAACCGCCGAAGTCTAGAATGCAAGCTCAGAGCATATCCTCAAGCACGTGGATCGTGCGCTCGGATTGGCCATCATTCTGGGGATGGTATGATGTACTCAAAAGAACATATGTACCCAAATCCTTCTGAAGTCCCTGCCAGAACCAAGAGGTAAAGCACACATCCCTGTCTGAAACAATTTAGTGTGGAACTCTAGGTAGACGTACAATCTCTCAGATGTACAACCATCCCAGATCTTCAACACTGAAGGTCTCCTTAATAGGCATGAAGTGAGAAACCTTCGGAAGCTTATCAACGAAAACCCAAACAGCATCACTCCCTTGAGGCGATCTTGGAAACCTGGTCACGAAGTCCATCGCGACATCATTCCACTTCCAAACGGGAATGGGTAGCTGTTGTAAAATCATAGCTGGTCACTCATGCTCTGCTTTCACCTGATGAAAAGTAGAACAACTCATGACAAAACCAACAACATCTATCTTCATAACTGGCCACTAGTACTGGCGGTGTAGATCACGATACATCTTGGTGATGCCAGGATGAACTACCCAAACCGAGGAATGAAAACCCCACATCAGCTCCTCATGTATGTCTTCTGGCACCCATACACGTCCCTTGAAATGCAAGATCTCATCCTCACCCTCTGTCCATCCAGGAAGAGGGTCGACTCCTGACACACCCTCCCACAAGACTAAGGCCTCCGAATCTGATTGCTTCCACATCTGTACCCGATCAAGAAGTGTGGAGGTAACAGCTACAGAAGATATGGCATTCTATCCCTGCCTGTCGTGCACTTCCAAGTGCATCTTAGAGAACAGATCCATAAGCTTCCAGTCACTACCAACCTCTTGAGCTGCCTGAATCTATGTTCTTCTTCTCAACGCATATAACACTACATTCCCCTTTCCCGACGTATAGAAAATCTCGATGTCAATGGACTAAATATACTCAACCCACCTACGCTATCTTAGATTCAAATCACGCTGAGTGAAGACATACTTGAGACTCTTATGGTTGGTGAAAAACACAAAGTTCTCTCCCAAAAGGTAGTGTCTCCCATAGAATAAGGCATGAACAATAGGTGACAACTCCAGATCGTGCGTAGGGTAATTCCTCTCGTGTGGCCTCAACTGCTGAGACCCATACGCAACGACGACATCTCCCTGCACAATCACATCTCCTAGCCCGATACATGAAGCTTTACAGTAAATAGTGTGTCCCTGGTCCGGCTATAGCAAGACTAGTATAGGTGCTGAGGTCAACCTCTCCTTTAGCTCCTGAAATGATGAACTATAGGAATATGACTATAAAAACTTCGCCCCCTTCTTGGTCAGACCTATAAACGATGGTACTAGGCGCGAGAAGTCCTGAATGAAGTTTTTTTAGTAACCCGCCAGCCTTAGGAACCTCCGTACCTCAAAGACGTTCTTCGACTGCTACCAGGAAAATACACCTCTCACTTTCTCTGGGTCCACAGATACTCCCGCCTCTGAGATGAATTTACCCAAGAAGTGAATCTGATACATCCAAAAGTGTGACTTCAAGAGTTTAGCATGCATCTGATTCTCTCTCAGTTTACTCATAATGATCTCAAGATGTGTCACATGGTCATGTCAACTATGATAGTACACCAAGATATCGTCCACAAGGACCACGACGAAGGAGTCCATGTACGGATGGAACACTCGGTTCATTACTTCCATGAAAAACTGCAGGTGCGTTCGTGAGACCGAACGACATGACTGTATACTCATACAGACCATACCTACTCATGAAGGCTATAAGAGGTGTATCTGATTGTATAACGTGAAACTGAAGATAACCGGACCTCAAATCAATCTTTGAGAACACCCGGTCTCCTCAATGATGATCAAAGACGCCATTTATCCTCAGAAAGGGGTATCGGTTCTTGACCGTCAGTTGGATCAGCTTCTGATAATCCACACAAAGCCGAAGGGTACCGTCTTCCTTCTTTAAAAACAGGACAGGAAAACCCCAAGGATAAGTATTGGGACGGATGAAACACATTGCTTACAACTCCTGCAGCTACTTCTTGAGCTCCTGTAACTCAGGTGTAGCCATACTTTAAGGAGGAATGGACACTTGTTCCACTCATGGCACGAGCTCAATCGAGAAGTCTACCACACTCTTCGGAGGAAAACCTGAAAATTCCTCTGGAAAAACATCCCTGAAATGATTCACAACTGGGGGAAATTCTAACTGCAAAGTCCCCTGGTCATCCAGATAAAGACTGGAAATATAGACTGTATCTTCCTCTAGCCCTTGATGCTTTGGTCTAGCTCTACCTGCCTGGACATCCCACTTGCCTCTATGAAGGAATGATCCGCCCTCTAGTGATATGAAACTCGCCCAGTGGTGATAGAAATCGATGACTGCCTAGAAGGGAACCAACCAGTCTATTCCGAGAATGATTTCATAGGCCGTCATCTCTAGGACATAAGGGTCCCATAAGAAATGACACCCCAAAACATCAAAAGGGAACTCTCTGAACTGACGTACACAAGATGTCTGTGTTCCCAACAGCATGTCAAGAGTCAACAAAGCAGCGGACGAAGAGATACAAAGCCTAAGGCTCTCTATGTCCGCAACAGAGATAAAGCTATGGGAAGAACCTGTATCGAAAAGAGTTGAAGATAAAACTGAGGCTACTAAGATCGTACCTCAAACTGTAGAAGGGCCAGGATCCTGCTCTTCATAGGTATTCTCCACGGCAATATACTGGCCTGCACCGCGGCCCTGCTCCCCTGACTGACCACTCTGAGCTGATCCACTCTGATGTCGCGGATGACCTGGTGATTGAACACCACAACTGTGACCTCCACCTCATCCTGAATTTCCAGAAGAACTCCAGTTCCTAGACTAGTGGGAAACTGGATAAGCATCTCCATAAAGCGGGGCCATAGAAGAACCCCTACCACCAACTGAAGGTGAAAAGATCTGGCAAAAATGCTGAAGATGGCCTATCTTTCTGCAAGATCAGCACTCCATCGGATCTCTCTTTCACTGAGGCCTAGTATTCCCACACCTACCACACTGGTAACATACAAACTGGATGCCAAAAGACACATCACGCGAACCTCAATCTCCTTGAGAAGACTCTATGCGACACTTCCTACTATCTGTAGGAGGAACACAAAATCTAGATGTCAAACCGCCCTGGCTCACTCCTCTAGAATCCCTCAGATTGCGCTTAATAATTAGCGTCTGGTTGATGATGGAGGACATAGAGGTCAACTGGAAGATATTCACCTAGGAGTGGATCTCTTGTCTGAGACCCTCCTCAAACTTACTAGAATGTATCATGTCATCACCTGCTAGGATAGGTTTGAAACATTACAGCTCAGTAAAACAGGATGATTACTACATGATAGAAAGAGTACCCTACTATAGACTCATAAACTCCCAGGCTCGATCGGCCCTTATGGTATCCAGATATAAGTATTCATAGAAGGTGTGTCTAAACTCATCCCATGACAGACCCTGCTAGCATCCTGACTGTGAGATCAACTCCTACCACCTCTTGGCGGTGTCCCAGAGCATATATGTGGCCATCTTTACCCTTTTCTCTGGGGGTATCTCCAGATGCCCGAAGATATTTAGGGTGGCCTCCAACCATGACTCTGCAGCATGGGGTCCTCCATCCCCTGATAAAGTAAGATGATGCCGCAGCTGGAAAACCCATGTCAACTCATCCATCAACGGGGCAGGAGGCGATGCTCCCTAAAAAGTCTGCACCATCCTCAGGAAGTCCTCCTTGAACTGCGTATCAGCACCTGCAATGGGTATAACTGCCGGTGCCAAGGCTGGAACAACAGGAGGATCAGCAGGAGGTCCCTGATCGGCCATTTCTGGTGTCTATTCACCTTCCGGAAACTGACGTATGATAGGAGGACATCTCAGAGGCATAGCTCTGAAAGATCAAAAGCACACATTAGATTAGGATTATCAAGGATTGAAAACACATGAGTACAAAACGGGAACAAGGGGAAGAACATCATGTTTTACAAAACATGACTACACAACATGTATTAAAAACTACACGGCATGTACGTTGAATCCATTAACATTGGCGTGTAATCCTGCCACTACTGGTCATGTAACACACCAAACAAAATGGTGTGTTGTTCCCACACACGATGTGTAATTGAACTCTAAACCCCTGCCCGAGTCTCCTTACATGGCTAACCCACACGGTCCAAACTAACCCCGGACTACACGGAATGTTCCCTAGGGACACGATGTGTACTAGAAAAGGTCTTGGCGGCCCGTGTTGTTAGTTACATGGCTGTCTACACGGCTTCCCTTATACAGTGTGTTCCGAACAAACACAGCCTGTATAGGGTATGATAACACCGACCCATGTTGTTCATGACATGGTCAGGTACCATGGAAAAAACTACATTGTGTGTTCTCTACCAACATAACGTGTTCTACTCGAGCTTCCCCGGCCTGTGTTGTTAGTGACACAGCCTGGTACATTGATCTAAACTACACATCGTGTTTTTTTCCAACACGGTGTGTTCCAGAAGTTATTTTCACAACACCGTGTTTCTGCTAACACGATCAGTGACACGACCTGAAACTACATGGAGTGTATCCATAATGTACAGGCCGTGTATTCAGGGTTTTTCTGGGTAGTAACTCAGAAACTGCACAAAATCCCATAAAACAAAAAAAACAAAGTAAGGAGGTGCCAAATTCCAACCTACGAGGGCCCATACTCCCCACAAATCAAAGCTTGGCATCTTCTACAGTCATATATAAGGAAAAACAGGTCAATGATCCACCTATTTTCATATTCAAGAGGGCCCATATCACCTCAAGAACCAAAACATGGCATTCATATAAGCTAGGGACAATAAAAAAAGTCCTCTATCAGCAGTAGATATTTTATCAAGCATCTATCACAATAGCATGCATAATCTACACCATGTCTATCACAACGACATGCAATCACTAATTAACCCTATATGGCATGACAAGAATGCATGGCATGTTATTTCTACAAGTGCCTATATGATGCATGATATGGAATACCCTCATATCATCGGGTTGCGATAGAAATAGAACCGCAATAGACTAACAATATTACCAACGCAAGTCATGTGAATCACTCTAGGTGAAATCATATCATCCGTAAAATCTCAAAACCAGAAAAATTATAGTAACAAAGTATTATGGCTTTTCACTGTACATGGGTTAGCTACTCCCGGGCACATCTCATTAACAAGTACTGAATCTGTCCTATCCCTAGCTAAAGGATCCAAAAAGTAAATCAAGAGAAATGAATTCCTCCGATACCACTTTCTAACATCCCTGTCCTGGAAGCCTCCAAGAGGCACCCCGTACCCGGTTTGTAAAACGACCTCAAGCGCATTTCCCGAAACGCCAGATGCTGCTGACTAGCAGTGAGGGCCTTGGGTGTGATAGTGGGGAATCTATGCCCTCATTGGCATAGAACACAATGGAAAAAAATAAACATGCAATAGAGGAAGCATTAAATAACCAAAAACAATAAACAGCAGAAGGCCAATCAAACCAACAATAGGAGCACACATGTATATATATGAAATGATGCAAGATATATATATGTCTAGTAAATTATCCAAACATGTCACAATGATGGAAAACACCACTGTACCAAAACAAGTACAAAATAAAAGAAAAGAAGATCCTCAGCATCACAAGCCAAAGCTTGGTCCTTTGCTCTCCTACTCCATGAAATCAAGTACCAGCAGTCAAAGGGCGCTTTCCCATGTCTGTACCTGAAACAACACAGTCTGTTTAGGCCCAAAAGCATGAACGAAACAGGGTGTGAGACTAAATCTCCATAGAAATTCACCTGAAGATTTGTGCCTAACAGTCAATGAGTATATGGTATGTAAAAGTACAGTAAGCAGTAAACAATAACAGAAAATAAGAAGGCAGTAAACAAGATGATACACAACAGCAATCAACTCACAAACAACTATAGTAGTGATGAAAAATAACTAACACAATAGGAAACCCTCTAGAATGTACCTGCAGCCATCCCCTCTGGTCCAAACAAAGAATTACCAAAACCCTCTGGGCAGTGCACTTAGTGTAACCCCTATGGATTGGTCATATGAATTTATGATAATCTCTTGGGAAGCTCACTCGGTCAATTCCCCTTATAGTCTAGGGTAGTCAGGGACTCTCTGAGGAAGATCATGCTGTTTAACCCTCTTAGCCCCAGGGTCAAGAGACTCTCGGAGGATTCTATCTCGGTCAATTCCACCTATAGCCTCATTTATACCACAGACTCTCTGGGGAATCTCAATCGGTCAATTCGTCCTCTTGCATGGGAAGGTTCTTAAGGAGAAATCAAGCAAGGTAAGATTCTCTGAGGTAGCTCACTCGGTCTACCCTCCTGTATTCTATAAAATTTGACGGCACTCTAGGAGGCTCACTCGGTCTATCCCATTAGTCCTATAGTGTCTCAGACTCATTGAGGAAGCTCACTTGTTCTACCCTCCTTAAGCCTATAATGACAAAGACTCTTTGGGAAGCTCACTCGATCTATCCCTTATAGTCTATAGCAAAAGGTTCTCACAGCCCCCTGCCAGTTAGTGCATGATAATACTATAAGGCCAAAGTACACATATATATCTTCTTGGCTAACCAAATTACACCTATAGAGATACCTGGACAACATTTTATAGGACAACAAGCATGTTATGGACCTCACTCCATCCTATGGTCAAAAGGCTTGGAAATATGTGTAACATCCAAAGGAAAACGAAACTCGAAGGTCGTAACCAGAAAAAATCAAGGGAAAAAATCCAAGAACAAAAAAATATCCTCAATCATGATTAATTTACCTCTACACAAGCATATAGGAAAGGAAGGAAAGCAAAAAAGGGAAAAAAGATAAACACACAATACCCCGTTCATGGGTATTGGTGAAATTTGCACATAGAACTCATAGAAATTGAATGGTAAGGCACAAAACACTTACCTAGATCCTAGGAGATCGATATACTTGAACCACGACGAATGATTCTACTTTGAACATCATAGTTCGGATAAAATGTCCAAAATGATCAAACCACGTTAACTTGAGAAAGATGAAGAATCAAGGAATGAAACTCAAAAAGAAGGAAGAACTCACTACTTCGGTTCCAACGCAATCAACGGTGGTAGAATTGGACAATAGATGGAGGCTCGGGAATCTAAAGAAGTTTCGTGGTTGTACGAAATATCTTTGTTGAAGCAGACCTAGAAGAAGACATTTATAGTGATCAGGCGTGACATTGGCCCGTTTAATGAAAAAAAAGAAAGTACACGGCGTGTTATTTTAGAGTAAATGGCATGTAGGGGGTTTTATGTACTCAAATTAAATCATCCCCCACCTCACCCCTACACACCGTTTCTATGGCCCAGACATGGCCAGCACATGAATTCGAGTTGGAAAAGTGTACACGACATGTACTCAGAAATTACACTGCGTATACTTTAAAATTTTCCAGAAACTCCATTTTTCTCAAAAACTCCAGAAAAAGGAAAGACATAATTGAAATGAAGATCTATTTTCTTACAGCCAACCCCAGTTACTTAGACACAATGTGGACATCATTCTACTTGCCGTGTGCCCAGTTTTTCTACACAAACATCCTTACGACACGGGCCGTTGTACATGGGCAGTACCTGGGGTCAGACAACACTGCCTGTAACTTTTCTGCACACCGTGTACTTTTTTGAAAATGGCATGGTCCTCTTTTTCATCATATCTTGGATATCTTTTGTTTCAGTTAGTGCCCCTTATTCTCATTCCCCTGAAGGTCAGGCATCATTTCCTCACACAGAAGTATGATACATTCAGCAAGACTTTCTGTTATAGAGTCGGGCATCCATCCGAGTGGTTTGGATCGAGATCCTCTATCCATTCCTGACCCTAGGTAGAGTCAGGAATTGATATAACCATCTATACCAGGCGTTGATCTTCTACCTAGATGATGTATCACCTAACTGGTGAATCCGGATGAGTCGCGGAATCCTCCATGGCCCTTGAAGTGATCCTCATCAGTGTATCGTGATCTTTCCCACTCTGGAGTGTGTCTTCCATAATGAGTGCTTCAATCTATCATTATCCTTACCAATCAAGAGTGTGTCTCCTGTAATGAGTGTGAATACCTCTCGTGACAATTCTCGATGAACAGTCCTTGTCGGATGGATGTGATCAGAGCTATAAGACTCATGGAGTGGGTTCTCTCGGGATGAGTGCTACGCAGAATCTTCGAATTGAATCCCTAATGGGGGTACGCAGTTGTGCAACTTGTCTCTAGGCCACAGGTCTGGGTTTGGAGTATATCTGGTTTGTTATATATGTTCTGTAGACATATACTGTGCATAGCTGACTGTTCCTTTACGTTGTGTACTGCTTTGTGGTTTTTGGGGTCCTCTACTGAGTATTGTTATACTCACCCCTGCACGGGCTTTCCCCGCACGTCTGGTGTCTTGTGCAGATGAGAATCCTTTTGATAGAGTCCAGGGTGGACTGGGAAAGGACTGAGTTTTCTGAGTTCCCTAGAGGCTGAGGCGTTCCTATGGCTACGAGAATCAGTCCCAGTACCTTTTGTGTTTACAGGATGGACTTTGTAGTTTTCAGACTCTTGTTTTTGGTGGGCTTGTATTCCGGTCCAGTTTACATTTTGTACTCAACCTTTCGTCATACTCTGTTTGTTGGGTTTAGTTGTATGGATTCATTTTTGTTCCTTAGTGGTTTTTATATTTTAGCATTGTGGGCTTGGAGATGTGTGCGTGCGTACAGGTACATTGGCAATGCCTCCCATGTAAGTAATATGCCTACTCGGTGCTAGTCACCAGCCCCTAACCTATTAGAGGTGGACTTGGGGAGTCACGGCGTGGGCCCCACTAGGACGGGTCATGACATATATGCATATATCTATAATTATATACATATTCTTTATCATCCTTTATATGAGGCCTATCTACTTATAGGAAGGATTTGTATCATATATTCATATAATATAATGTGTATGTAGAACAATAATCCTAAGCTATAACCAGAAAAAGAGTATTCTAATACCTATATATGAATTTCATAGATATATAAGGTTATACATATTAAATACCATCATATAGGCCTCTATGAATAATGATAATTTTAAAATAAAAAAATATATGATTGGGAATCTAGATAAAATGATATACATATGAAATGAAATCAAAGAAGCATATAAACATCATGATCATATCCATATCAAAAAATAAAAGGATGATAATTTATAATTCAAATCAAAAGTCTAGCCATCCTTGATATAGGAATTAAAATCATACATAAAACATGTCAATGGTACAATTTAACTAATTTTAGAAACATTACATGGAATATAGTAATGTATTCTATAAATCCATATGTAATTATGATTTATATTGGACATATAATAAGAGATGATATAATTATATTTTAAGGGTTTATTTAGAGAAATAATTCACATACCATCGGAATTGTATTATATAATGTGAAACAATCATAATATAGATTTATGATGATATAGTCAAAATTTATTGTGTACTTACTATCATTAAACATGGAAGTTTTATTTGATGAAACACATGGAATAAATATAGATAAATTTATGTATTAAATTCATTGTATTAAGAGGGTTTATATTGGTTTTAACAACACGGAATTTTATCAAATTTTATAAACATATAATTGTATAAATAGTGGCATGTATAATTCTATACATGAATTCTAAGCCATTGGTAAAGAGAAATCGATTGAGTTCAATAAATTATTATTTTTTCTCTCGTATAACCATATCTATCTTTTTTCATCATTATATACCAAAAGATACTAGCATAACGTGGGTGTAAGAGAATCCCATTTGAGCAGCATGTGATACAATTCATCATGTGGATACATCATAGATGAGGGAGTCTAATGGATTCTTGTTGATGATAAACATAAAATTAATTATTAAAGATAGTTTTATTGGAGTTCATTGACTTATGGTACACAAAATATTATTAATTTTATAGTTTCTTGGTTTCATGTCTCGTACATGGTGATATTAAAAATTTTACATTTTTAATGTATTCAGATGAATAAAAGTAAACAAGAGATAACCCACCAAGATGTCACATTTGATGGTAGTAAGCTGAGTGTTCCACACAATCCCCTCTCCAATAAGATAGTGGTTGGTAACTAAGATAAATAAGGAATAAAATACATTGGATGACTCACCCTATAATAACCAATAACCTAAATAAATCTCCAATATAAAACAATATCTGAAAAAATAGTAGATATATATTTCATATAAATGGTTGAGAAAGTAATAATGAGATATAAAATGAAATAGTCAATGAAACATGGGAGTAAAATGAGAAGGAAATAAAAAATGTGGTAAACTCGACCACTAGGTGAATCTGATAATGGAAAGGGAAGAAAACTCCTTACATTAATCTAACGACACTTGATTGACATACATGGATAGTACATTTATTTTTTAGAATACCTAATACATTACACAAATATATTCCCAATGAACTTATTTGTTAAGTATCCTTGGAAACTAGGAATAAATTATTCTAGATTTGTTAATGATATTCAATATATCTCATAAAGATATTCCCTATTAGTTTTCCTTACAAAAAAATTCTTTTTATCCCGGGGAAAGGAAAACATAAAACAAGTGACCACAATTTCTCAATAAGGGGAAAAGGATAATGTAAAACAAAACATAAACATAATAATGTAAAAACATGGAAATATATTTCTAATATCAAATTCATGGCTCATAAAATTATACTTGGTATTCCGTATGGAATAAATCATAAAATAACATCAACAATGATAACATTGCATTGGAATAAAACATAGAATTGTAGAAAAAACATAAAAATAGAAAATAATCTCCATATTAGCCAAGGCTCATGTTTATTACCATTATAGAAGACAATGTCCATTACTGAATCGAGTTCACCCCTTATTCCTGCCCAGTTTTACTAAACCAGATATACTTGTCATTTTAACCCTGTATTACATAAAAACATATACATTATATCTAAACCATTTATTACTAATTCGAGTTTACATTTTATTTCAGCCCTATCTATCTCATGAAATACAAATTTCTTCACAATTAATTGGAGGTAGATTTAGGTCCCACCAATCTCATAATGAAATCATTCTTATCCGTGCCAAAACAAATTAATCATTCATCATCGAATAACCTAATAAATAAAATAGGTTTACTAAATATCATTACATCATAATATAATCCATGTAAAAAATGGATTTAATAAATATAATTCAATCATTAACATAATCAAGCATAATAATAAGAGGGATATTATACTTGAAACATATCCTTAATCATTGGTGGATAATAATTTTGATAAAACACTTGAAATTAATTCTTGACTAAAATATACTTTCTTCTTCAAAAACATTTTCTTTTATCAAAATGCCATATAATTATAAAATAAGATAATTAATTTGAATATAAAATTGAAATTATATATAATAATCTTCATGGAAATAAGGTGTCAAAATATATCAATCTTGTATAGGTTAAAATAACTTTCTTCTCATACTTTTATAAGAAACTCCAAAAAGTACCTCATATAGAAAAAGAAATAAAGATTCATTCCATAAAATATAAAAAAAATTCAGAAATGGGTAAAATTAATTTTAAAAATAGTATAATAATAGAAATAATATTATATATATTGGAAACATGTTCGTGGATGATAAATATACCCTAGTAAAAACTTATGTATAAAAAATCTCGAATAATAATTAGATTGCAAAATTATCCCATACCTTTGGTCTACTACGCTTTGTATGTATCTGAACGCCCTCTATAATGATTTAAATGATGTAATTTATTTATTTTAGAATCAAAGTAATTTTTATGATATCATATATGATCATATTATCATTCTTTTGGTAATAATATTTCATTATTACTTATTATTCGGGTATTAACTGCTTCATTTTCACATGCATGTTTTGTCAGATAAGCTCATGCTCTTGTTCTTAGGCCATAGTTATATCATATAATATGATATAAAAATAGTATATATCAAATTATTTTATTCTTAATACTTATATAATCATGATTTAATGGGTATCATGTAGAACAGATCTCATCACATCATGGATATGGTTAGTCGTACGTATGCACAAGTGACGATATCATTCCAATAATTGTTAAATTGTATTAATTTTGATTGTTTAAAATATTTCAGAATAATTATCATGTTATAATAATAATATGAAGTTAGTATTTTCATCATTATAACCATCCAATTAATGTGGTGGTGAAAAATTGATTACACCCCGACGTGAAGACGGTAAGCTGTACATTCACACACTTTGTAACTTCTTTTTTCAAAGTATTGAAAAAAGGTGGAATATTGTTTATTAATAACTATAATAAAATATAAATATATGAGTGATACTGATTTTTTTACTTTATAATGACACAACTAATTAATATTAAGTATAAGAATAATGATGTTTGATAAAATCGGTAGAAGAGATTACCTCTTCCTTGACATGCTTCCTCTAAATCTCTTCATAGAGAACTAGAGTTGGTATTTGAAGAAGACCATAACATATAAGATGTAAATAGACAAGTTTTGGAGTAATATGGAAGGGGAATGAAGATAATTAAGTCTTAAATTTATCTTAATTAATGAGGGAGGAGGTTCCCTTTCATAATTGATGTGAGGTGCACTTTTTGAAATTTTAAAACTATTAAATTATAATATAATAAAAATACACTAAAAGACCTCGAAAATGTCTCAATTTTTAATTTTATATTATATAGGGTTGTAATTTCATAAAAATATAAATATTTTACAATATTTTATGTCAATTTAAATATTATTAGTTTAATTTACAATTTGATATTCTATTAAATTTTAATTAATATTAAAAAAATTTAAATATAAAAAGGGTAAAATAATTATTTATTTGATGTAAAATGGACCTCTAATAATAAAATTAAATCATTAATGATCATATAATAATTATTCAAAATTTTATCAACATGTTTTATGACTTTTAAAGAGTTTAATAAAACATTGTTTTGTCGAAACAACAATATTGTCAATTTTGACACTATTCCATTAATGGTATTTTAAAAGTATAAAGAAAAAGTGTTATCAATGAAAGAATTATTTTATCATATTTATATGGGGCCTAGGTCATTTTTAAAAATAATTGGACATATAAAATATTTCATATTATATTTTTTTTATTATTATTAATAAAATTAATTTGATATTTCCATTAATAAAATATCTGATACATCAGTATTTTGTAATTATTTAATATAATTATTTATTGGGTAAAAATTTAAAATAAAATATTATCATGAATAAAAATATAATATATTTCATAGTATTACCTGTAGTGGAATTTATCTTCTGTAAATTTCAGCATTAAAATTGTTATACTTATTCAATCATGACTGTGACTACATTAGCAACACTTTAAATAAAATAATATAAGTGTCTTAGTCTCTTCCATATATCTCCAAATTTTAAATAACTAGACCATGGGAGGATTGTGGTCGATATTTACACATCCAATAATAATTGGGAAATGTTTTGTGTCTTTTTTATGGTTATTAGTATTTTAAGAAAAAAAAATTTTGTTTATTTATTATCATTTATTTAATTTTTACACCATCAATGTATAAGTATATAAGTTAATTATATATTTCATAGAATTTAAATATAAATTTCCATAAAAAATATGAAAATTTTATCTTTAAAATAAGTGTTTATAATAGAATTTATACTCTGTATATCCCTATATAAAAAATGGTTTAATTATTAAAATTTGAGTGAGATATAATTAACTTTTCATTAAATAAAATAATTAAATTATCCAAACCTCAGCCATGTGGATTAGAAAAACATAATTTCAATGAAATTATGATTTATTTCGAAGCCCACCCACCCAATTATATCTATACAACAATTTGAGAAACTTTATAATAGTAATCTTACCCTTAACTATTAATTTTACCCTTTTACCATATTGAAAAATTTATTAAAGTTAACATTCATAATTCCCAAAAATAAAATAAAAATATTTACATAATTTGGGACTAATGATTACGAATATGGAATCAATTTTTCAATATTAAAAACAAAAATGGTTCATCAAATAATTTAAAAATTAATCATATTATTGGAAAGAGAGAACATGTTTTTAAATGTTAAAACATTCAAAAAGATTGAAATGATTTTACATCCAAATTTAGTGTGAAGTTAATGATAATGAAATAAGTTATATTTAATGATAAAAATATATTATATTTATTCTAAAAACCCATTCAATAATATAATTTAATTAAATTATTTTGTTGAAAAAACGTTTTTTAATTAAAATTTAGTATAATTTTACTATTCATTTAAATTTAAAACTGATGGGAAAATTATAATAAATACTTCATTAGAAAATTATTATTACCCACTTCAAAAGAAAATGATTTTTATTATATAGAATATATAAAAATGTCAAAAATAGATTTAAATTTGGTGTTCAATCAAATGGTGAAAATACAACATTTTTTGAAAAATAGTCTTTTTATCCGAAAAATTGAATTTGTGCTTATATCTCTTACAGAAAACATATAAGATTAATTTTAAACATTATATTGAATTAATAGAGAGTGATTCTATTATTTTATATAGAAACATATTTTTATTAAAATATTTTTTTAGAGGTTAGATAATATTATTCATACCCACCATTATAATGACTATGTTATAATATATAGTTATTCACTTATACATAGTTTTGTTTGAAATGAATTATATAAAAAAATGAGATTATGATTAACACAAGGAAAGAATAGTATGGAATATATCAAAATCTAATACATTGTTGCATATAGATCATGCTAATCATGGTGTAGGATACAAGACAATGAAATAAAGAATATAAAGGGCATCTATCTCGTAAAATATCGGGGTGTTTCATTCTACCCCCTAAAAATATTTTTCTCAAATGAAATTCCCCATGGTTATAAAATGTTTAATAATTGAAATTTTCCATCCTAGAAAACCAGATTTTAAAAAAGAATACTAAAATATTATTTTAAAAAAGGAATGTTAGAAGCATAACTGTTACCTAAAGTAACCCATCATTGGGTTTCCATATTGGTGAACATAGGTGGGAAGTGACAACATGCATAGGGAAGAAAACTATTACCATCATGTTCTAATGGAGAGTGATATAGAACAATGTTTGGATAAAGATAACTACTAGAAATCCATAAATTTGTGATAATTTATGGGACCATTTTATTCAGCTGATAAGAATGTAGTAGGATATTATTTTTGGTTTTTAAAAATACTTTCCCAAATGATAAAGAACATGAGAAGAAATAATTATGTGATTTAAATAAAATCTCATAGTTATTCAGGCTTTCAAAATTTTCCACTTCATCTCTTATTCAAATGAAAAATTATTAATTTTTTATTCCTGATGTGTTATTATATCGTGTGATCTATAAATAGAATGATAGGTCATTCCGTATGTCTCAAAAAATGGTTAGAACATGTTATAAAATATGAATAAGTCCACATATAGTGAGATAATAGATTAATATAACAAACTTCAACCAAAGTATAACATATACTATCCATAAATGGAGAACCATAAAATCCTTAAAAAAAGTAGAAATATACAACATTAGAAAGAGGTGAACTAAATCAAATAAGCATTTATCTCCCATATATCATCTATAAGTTCTTGGTTTTTACATTAAAAATATTTTAATACATTAATAATATATTCTTTTGAAACAAGGTAATAACATGAATTACCATGGATCCATAGTGAAATCATTAATGTAGTTAAAAATAACTCTTACCAAAAATCCAAATAAATCTATATACTCAAACCGTGAAATAAAATTATCCTTATTTTAGTCATGAATTTATTAATACTATCAGACATCTCATTATCTACGTAACCCATCATTATTCACATATCATGTATTTTTAAAAAAATTATGAATTACCTTTATTCGTTGATGGTACCATTCATGTTATACATTTGAATACTTAATGAAATAAATATTGTAACTATCCTTAGATGTTTCATTATTCCTTAGTACTGTAAAATTGGTTGTAAAACATTAATCATGAAAAAAAAAATCAATACACTATCTTCATAAACCATTGGTGGAGCTTTATCATTTTAATACTTAACACTTCCATCATCTAATATATAATTTTTAGTATCCTTATCATCAACAATATAAATATTTCCCATACGACCATGATGATTCTCTTCATGAGATTTTCACTTAGGGATTTTTTTCAAAATGTACATACATTCCACATTTAAAACATTTAACCATTGTTGAGGTCATATTAATACCATTATCCTTTCCCATTGTGTTAAATGATACTTTTCTTCTATGTGACCTACTTTTCCACAGCCAAAGCAACCTCTGATTCCTTTGAAACATTCACCTTGATTCCTCTTCCCACATGATTTACATGATAAAATTTGAACATTATTTCCTCTATGATCACCATGGAACCCAATATTTCTCTTATTATGTGATCCAGGAAACCCAAAAAAGTTGATATTATTTATCATATTATGAGATTGTTGATTAGGCATAATAATAATGTTTGGTCTTCAAACTCCAATTTAATTTGGATTCTCATGATGAATTTCATTACATTGTCTATCATATTCTTCTATAAAATGAATCCCCTATTTATATCCATTTCCTAAAACCCAAATAAAATGGTGTGGGAAGAAAAAACAATACTACAAAGACAACATAATCAAGGGTGAGTGCATTCTATCTCTAACATCCTAGGTTTAATCCTAGGTTTTTCATGATTGCTACCTTGACTCTAGTATAGTAACATATAATTTGACATACCCTTTGGGACATATGAAGATGTATCATAAAAAATATCTCTAGGGATCTCACTAAAGTATTTGCATCCTCATTCCCAATGGTTAAATAAACATGCACTCTGATAACAACCCTATCAACCCATGCTTGATATACAAGGAAATTAAATTTCTATTTCAGAATACATAATACATTACAAAAATAGATTCCCAAAGACCATATTTGTTTAGTGTCTTTAGAAACTGGGAATAATTTCTTTTAGAATGGTGAAATTTCTTCATCATCTCCCATAAAGATCTTCCCCATTAGTTTTTTTACCGAAAACATTTCTTTATATCATAGGTAAAATAAAACATAAAAAGGGTGAGACCATATTCTATGTAATGGAAAACACGGAGAAAATAAAACAAAAAATAATCATAAGATTGTAAAAACAAGAACGTTTTTTTAATATCAAAATCTCAAGTCATAAAATTAAACATGGAATTACGTAAGGCATCAATCATAAAAGAACTTTAACTCTGATAACATAAGATTGGAATAAAACATGGAATTTTGGAAAAAAATTATAGAGAATCATTTCCATATTAGCTAATGCTCATTTCAAAGATCATCATTGCAGAAGAAGTCTATTACTAGACTGAGTTCACCCCTTATTCCAGCCTTGTGTTACTAAACCAAATATACTTATCGTTTCAGTCTTGTATTACTAAACTAGATAAACATTCCTTTTCAACCATGTATTACTAAATAAAATTTACATTATATTTCATTTGTATTTATATCATGAGATATAAATCATTAACCATTGAATTGGAGGGAGAAATAGGTCCAACCCATCTCATAGTGAATTCATTCTTACATGTTCCATAGAAATAAAATCATTCATCATTCCATAACCGAAGAAACAAAATGGTTTTCTTAAACATCATTCCTTCATACATAATTCATGTAAACAAATGGTTTTCATAAAAATAATTCCATCATAAAAAAATATAACCATAAGAATAATAGGTATAGTATACTTGAAAAATATCCATAGTTTTATATGGAAAATAATCTTGATAAAACACTTGAAATTAATAATTTAAGAAAATATACATTCTTCTTCAAAAACTTTTTCTTTTCTTAAAATGCCACGAAATTTTAGAGGAAAATAATTTATACGAAAATAAACATTAAATTATGTAGAATAAGCTTCACTAATATAAGGTGTACAAATTTATCTATGTCGTATCAGTGAAAATATTAACCCCATACTATTGGTGGAAAACTAAAAAAATCACCACATATGGAAAATTGTATAAAGATTCCTTGCATACCTTTAAAAACAATTCACAAATGGGTAAAAATTAGTTGAAGTAGTATAATTAAAATATAAATCATATAATATATATATATATATATATCATGGAGGTGGAATATAAATGTACCCCAATAAATAATTATGTATAAACAATCTTGAATAATAATGATGTTGTGAAATTTTCCCTTACCTTAGGTAATTTATCATTTCGGTGTATTAGAAACTCATGTATAATGATTTAAATGATGTAATTTACTTATTAACAAATTATATTGATTATTATGATATCATATATGATCATAATATCATCTGTTTGGTTTAAATATTTCATTAATACTCATTCTTAAAGAGTTAACGACTTCACTTTCTCATGGAGGTTTTCTCAGATAAGTTCATGTTATCCTAATTAGGTAATTGTTATATCACTAAAAAATGATATTAAAATTATATATATCATATTTATATATTCTATAAATTTATATAATCATGATTAAATTGATATCATTTACAATGAATCACATAGAATCGTCGAGACGGTAGGACGTGTGTACTAATGAGCGACAATATCATTAACATAATTGTTGAATGGTATTTAATTGTATGGTGTATAATATTTCAAATTCATTATCATGTTATAATAATAAAATATTGTTATTATTTCCATCATTATACCCATCCATATAAGGTGGTGGTGAAAAATATATTACACCACGATGTGGAAATGGTAAGTTGTACTTACGCACCTGTGATGATTTTTTTTCATAGGATGGATAGAAGTTGGAAGATGGATTTTTTATCATTATAATAACTTATCATTTTAGACCATATCTTATTTAATCAATTTTTTTGAAATTTTTTTATGATTTTCATATAATTTAATAAAGCATTGTCTTAAAAAATGATAATAGTGTCAATTTTGACTCTATTGAATTCAGGGATTTTTTAAAAAAAAATTCAAGATAATATATTATCACCGAACCAATTAATTTATTAAATCTTTATAGTTTGAAGATCATATAGAAAAATTATTGACATATTTATTTCCTTAACTTATATTTATTTTAATATTTTTAACAACATTAATTTTATATTTCCAATAATGAATTAATTATTGCATCAACATTGGGTAATTATTTAATATACTTAATCCAATGATGAATATAAATATACTATATTTAATTAGAATACATGTATTATAATTTAACTTTTGAAAAATATAGTATTAAACATTTTATAATTATTAAATTATAAATGTGATACCATTGACATTACTTTAAATAAAATAATATAAGTGTCACAATAAATTCCATATGAACCCAAATTATCATTAACTCAACCCTTGGAAAATTATGGTCATGATTGACTAGAAAAATATTAATTGGGTTTTGTTTTTTGTCTTTTATGGTTATTATAGTTTTAATATTAATTATTTTATAGATTTCTCGTCAATTAATTAATTTAAAAACCATCAAATTATAAGTCTTTAAGGGAATTACTTATTTCCTAAAAATTAAAAAAAATTACCATGATAAAGAGAAACATTTTTATTTCATACAATTATTTATTATTTAATTCATATTCTAAATAACTTTATACAAAAAAATTTAGTTATTAAAACATGAGTGAAATATATTTAACTTTTTATTAAATAAAATAAATTCAATGTCAAAATCTCATCCATGTGGCTTCTAAAAGACACCATTTAAACCCAAGTATGATTTATGTTGAAACAAAATCATCATATGATATTAATACAAGTGTTACCGTTATTTTATAATATCACTCTTACACTTAATTACTAGTTTTATCCTTTTACTATATTAATAAAAATTATTGATGTTACTATTCATATTTCCCAAAAATAAAATAAAGGTATTCACATAGTTTGGGAATATAGATTCCAAATATGAAATCCATTTTTTAAAATTAAAAAACACAACATTTTCAGTAATGAATTTAAATATTATCTCTACTATTAGAAATAGAGAACGAGTTTTTAGAAGTTAAAACATTACCATAGATTGAAATGTTTTTACATCTAAATTTCAGATAAAATTAATGAAAATAACATACATTATATTAACTGATAAAAATAATTTTTTTATATTTTAAAATAATTATATTATATAGTTTAATTACGTAATGTATTTTGACATAACAATTTGTTTTCCATTAATTTTTAGTATAGTTTTACTATTCATGAAAATTTAAAACATATCAAAAAAATATAAAAAAGTCATCCAAATTAAATTTTTATATCTATAATCCAAAGAAGAAGTTTGTATTATTAAAGGGAATATTTTAATGTATCAAAATATAGATTTTAAATTTGTGTGCCATCAAAAGGTAGCAATACCGTTTTTTAAGAATACTCCTTTTATCCAAAAAAATTCATTTATTCTTATATACTTTCTAGAAAACATATAAGATGAATTTTAAATATTATATTTAATCCATAAATTTTGATTTTATCATTTTTATAGACTCAATTACTTTAATTTAAATAGTGTTTTTGAAGGAAGTTAAAATTAATCATATCCACCATTATAATGACTAGGTCATAATATTCAGTTTTCACTTATAATTGGTCATGCATGAAATAAATTATATAAAAATAAATTAAAATTGTGTGTAAAACAAGACAAGAATAGTTTTTCTTATACCACAAGCTAATACAGTGTTTCATATATCACAATATAATCTTGGTGTACTGTACAACACAAGACATCAAAGTAATTAAAATTAATCTATCTCATAAAATATGAGGGTGTTATAAACATGGTATCCTGGAAAGAATCTATTAACAACCATATTAACCACAAAACGTAATATCAACCTATTAAAAATCAATGATAACTCCACCTAATCTCAGACCAACCCAAAAACTATTTGGAATTTTTATAAAAGAAACATATGTTGTCATAACTCCTATGTATGTGTGATTATAAGTATATCTAGTAGGACATCCTAAAAACAAAGTGTAAAGATATCCAATTACATAGCTTCAATCTAGTATCCAAGGAATAAAAGAAATTGTCTCTAAGGAACCATATATATTTAACATTAAGATAAACTTTTTAAATGGAATAATCCCAATCATTTCATCTCAACTTCAATAATGACTATTTAAAAGAAGGTACTAGTGATATCTAGTGTAATGAATGACCTGTAATACCAGTATTCAATATCATAAAAAAAAGTTGTATCTGAAGGAATCCTTGAATTCTTAGAATGTCACTATTATCCTAAACGAATCCATAGTTTTGTTACATCATAGAACTAATGATCCCTAAAATATTAGACATTAATTACATTCATGTTTCCTCTGAAAATATAGTGGTGCATCACACCTCATTCAAGTATATGTGTATTGTCTGAGATAGTACATAACTGTTATAGAGGGCAGTTCTATGACATAAAAGAGATCACAAAATAAACATATAAAATATTGATAATACAACCATAGGATGAAAATAACATCGGTATGTGTAGGAAAAGTTTCCTATCATGTGGGGGAATACCGAAGATTCATATAGTTTGGGGACCCACTCCTCATAAACATTAAGGTATTACCAACCCTATTTATAAATATGGGTGACCCACACCCTAGTATTTTGGGGAGTGTAAAATATCCTAATTATATCTCCGGTAGAGTACTCTAACCCCATTTAAGAAGGTGAACACCCTAATGCATATATAAGTACTCAATTACATGTGTTCCATAAAAAATTATCATAAAATTCTATTGTAATATCTACTATGATAAGATCCATAAATAATCCAAAACATCTCAACTATGGCCTATATTTGTTGAATTTGTTATGATTACATTGTATACATGAAAAAATACTTATAAAGGACCACTCATACATCTGAAACCAAAAATCAAGTGAGAAACCATAATGAATACTATAAATATCAAATTATACGGTGTGTCTAGTGGAGTACATGACATGTTGGGATCTCAAAAAATGCTACTCAAATTTGAAGGCAGCTAAATTAGACAGAAGAAAATGTACACAATATGTGTAGTGTGGTACATGGAATGTATAGATCCCCTGTATTATTGATGAATACACAAGGTATTACTCATTTATCCTTTCCATATATGTAGGGTGC
This sequence comes from Viscum album, assembly GCA_963277665.1. Lineage (NCBI taxonomy): Eukaryota > Viridiplantae > Streptophyta > Magnoliopsida > Santalales > Viscaceae > Viscum > Viscum album. Next base: position 989,866,445 of record OY728163.1, on the reverse strand, counting down.
CCAGGGAAATTACATTGTATGTGGAATCTAGTTGTACACAACATATTGAAAAAATACTCATCTTTTATTCCTACACATGCCATTTTTGTGTATAGATTATACACATTGAGCATCCTAACCTGATCTACATGGAATATATAATGGATAAACACATCATGGAGGTTCGGATCTCAATCTTTAAATGGATTAAATTCCACATTTAAGTACATGGTTTCCAAAAACATAATGTTTAACCTAGAGCCTAATAGTGTGTGATAATTATATTAGAATTGCTACTCGATGACTTCACCATGTATTATTTAAGGGATTTAATTATATATACTTGGGATTTTTGAACACACATCTCAGGGAACATCAATAAATTCATCTTGTCCTTTCTCTCCAACCATGCTATTGGTTCCAACCCAATCCAATTGTTATAGGGCCTCTATCAAATATCATTGGGATAATTTTTTTCCTTACATCCCCATATAGTCCATTTTCATTCAACATTTCTTCAAACCACAATATATTTCTTTAACGATGTCACTGTTACTCACTCAAACCCGTGATTCTCTAGTTGGTTTGATGATAACATATTCAAACTCAAGCATGAATATTTGGAGAAAATCATTCATGAATGTGGATGTCAAAATAGTATACAAACACCCATTTTCAATCTCACATTCATGTTCATTGATTGATGAATGTATGGAAAGATAACGTAATTTCATTTCTTGATGGGATAATATCTCAACTATTTATGAATATTTTATTAATTGTCTATTTTATAAAGAAAACATTTATAAATGTTATATTTTGTTAAATATAAATGATATTATAATATCACACCAATAACAAACCCAATAAATAATTAATTCATGTATAATTTGTAAAATAAATAATGAAAAATAATCAATCTTTATTTCCATGTTTATTCCATTCTCTAAATTAAATTACAAAATATTTAGTCTATTATAATCAGAGACAAATATATTATTGAGGCTTAAATTTTTTCTTCATATAAAATGAACCAAAAAACACAATTATGTAATAAAATATCATTTAATTCAATGTGTTCTTGATATTATAAAAACTATCAAATAATCAGATTCGTGTAATTGAAATGTTTTTTTAATAGTAAATTTTTTATCAATGCTCATACCATGAGAGAAAAATTATTATGTGAAAAAATATTATACTTTTTGATAACTGATTACATTTCATATATTATTTTCTAAACCCACTTTTTGTAGGTAAAATTTTCTTAAATATATATAATTTTGAAATTTGAATAAAATTCCTTTATCCTCCAGAAAAAATGTTTATAACGAAAAACCCATTGAATCTATTTAACATTCCATTTTCTCATTAAATAAATACTTTGTAATAATCGTTGTTTAAATTATTATAAAATATTTGTAAAATAATCATATTTTAACTATTTTATAATTTTAATTATTTTATTAACAAGAATATTTAAGTTATTTGATTATTATGATGAGAATATTGAATCATAAAACCTAAGAGAATCCTGGGGACATTGAAAAGTATTCATACATTGATGGAGAATTATTTATGCTTGATAATTAATAGATTCTCTTTATTTTTCATTGTCTAATGCACAATGAAAAACAAAAATATCTCAGAGGTCTTCTTCTTCATTATTTGAAGGTTAATGATTTTATTAAGGACATTATATTTCTAGTAGAGAGTGGTGTGAGAAGGAATTACACTCAATCTTGGTAATGATAAAAATAATTATAGGTGGGATAAAATAATTATTTCCCTCCTTGAATCCCACCATAACTCACAAATTTAATTTCCATAATTAAAAAATAAATTAATTTATTTATTATTTACAAGCATCCTCTCTAAAATAGAACTCGTCCACCAAAAAATCAAAATATTTACATTTCGTTAATGTTTCATTTTATTTCCATGTCACCTTGGCATATCATTTCCATGTAATTTTGACATGTCACAATTATGAACTACATTATCAATAATAATTATAATAAAAATAATAATTAAGGCAAAAAATTATGTGTTGTATGTCTTGACACTTCACCACATACAGTATACCAAGACTAAGTAAATACATACAAATTTAGACACAAATATAGGGTAACAATTTTCATATGAACCTCAATTTAGGTAATATTAATAAGCACTCTCACATGATAAATATTTATATATTTAATAACTATTATTAAACCACTAAATTTAAACTAACACAAAATTTCCCTAAAATTAAATGTAATATAAAAAACCCTATTCTGAGTTAAATTGAATCATCATAATTATTTTTAATATAAAAAATATTGTAAATTTAAAAGTTTACATTTTTATGGGACATGACCCTTGGAACATAAAAATTAAATTATTTATCCCGTAGAAAAAATATGGGATGCTTCAACATCCTTAAATTTTAAAATTTTCATCCTAAAAAGGAAAATAAAGGTAGATATTAAATACAAGATCATTAAAAAACCTCACACAAGAAAAAACCACTATAATAGATTCAATTTTCACCTTAAGAGGTTTAAAACCAAATTAGTTCTAGAGACACAACTACTCAGTAAAAATATTTTACCTCCACACATGACTCATCCAAATTAATCATATTATATCTAGGACATAAGGGAACAATGTAAGATTAAATTATATGTCTATTTATAAAATCCATTATAAAATATTTTTCTAACCGTAGATTATCCATTCACAATACATGAAACTAAAACCATAATCCTCAAATATCAACATTCTAATGTATCATTATGCCAATACTATTTTTAAGAGTATTAGTACCCCTAATTTAATGAGCAACGAACAACTTATAAGTGGAAAAATACAATTAAACATCAATTCCATACAATAACCCATCTACTATTAAAGATAACAAGTTGGGTTACAGTCACACTGTTGAAATTAAATGGAAATTATATCATGAAACAATTATAACATACTCACATCACTATGTAGCAAACCGAAATATTCATAGTGACATAATTAAATGCTACATACCATGTAGAAAATCTTGTATATTTAGATAACCCAAATCAATCATGTCCATATCTGGTAATAGTACACTCTAAACAAAATATAAAACAACTAGAACCCTCATATCACCATCATTTATTGAATAAATTAAATAATCACAAAAAAACACCAATGATCCATGAGACATAAATCACAAAGGTTTCATTCCCATTGTATAACCATTACTAAAAACAACTCATTTCATCACCCAATATGAGACTTCATAACTCATCAACGATCAATATCAATGAAAAATAGAATACTCCCACTAATAATGTAACTTGTTCGTAGATCTATCTATAATCAATAAATCATACATGATACCAAATTCAATGTCACCTTATTTATCGACATATATTTATTTATATGTTATGTTCTTTTAGACTTTTAAAGGATAACCCACACCATCCATGAAAATCAACAATGTTGAGGATAGTTGATCGGACCTTACCAACATTCCATATGAAATGAAACTGAAGTTAGGGTATCAACTAACACCATACCATTTTCCCCCTATAACAACTTATGTTGTTTATCCTTGTTATAAATGTATTCAATTCACAAATCTATTGTCTTGAATATCATTCTTGAAATTTTTTATTTTATTAAATTTATATCTCCACCTCATGAGTTCCCAATTGTTGGTGTTTTCAAAGTAAGTCAAAAAAAACCTCCATACACATACGATCCACAGCCACTTTTTTGTTTAAAATTTTAATGTCTATATTTGATCAAGAACTACTAGGGGGTTGAATCAGGGGTTTCCTATTACTTTAAAATAATGTTTTTCTAATTATTTTTAGTGAAATTTCTTAACCTATGAATATTGTTAATGTTGTGAGACACTCAAATAAACATCTCGACCTAAAATTTTATATTAAGAAATATAATTACAGGGAAGAAAATGATATTAATAAGGTTTGGTATAATGATATATTCTATACCTTGCTGGATAGTCCCACAAGCATGGATTCATTCACTATCGTATTTCATGAGTAAAATGGTTCTAGAAATCAACAATAATACAATCCTAGTAGAATCATTATTGATTAACTTGGTTATAACCCCAAAAAATCATTTATTGTATCCATATTCTAATTTTTGTTTACAAAACCTTAAAATTCAATCCTTTTTATCTATTGGAATGTATCCCCAGTCACAATATTCACATTCCTTCTTCTTTTCTGACCCACTTCATAATGTCTTCACTTCCTCCAAAAGTAATATAAATTAAAAATTACATGAGTAAAATAATCAATAACATAAAAAATTATCAAAGGTACTTGTTGGTCACGAAACTTCTTCGAGAAACCCAGTCTGGAAAATTTCATCATCATAGTATATCTTATCTTCCTCAGTCTGGTACCCTCTGTCCAATGGTCCCCATCAGATTAGCATTGGATTTATTCTCCTTTTACAATTAATTTTTAAATTGTGTAGGTAATCAATTAGTACCTTTACATTCATATTTCTAAAGGAACTCTGTCATATGAACCTTGATTTGATGGATCTCACTCTAATGGGATCACTCAGATAGACTTAATCTGATGAAGAATTATCTGATGGACCTTTAAATGATGATCATATTGAAGCTCACTCTACTGGATATGTTTTAATTGAAATTCCATAGTATCAACCAAAAAAGAAATATATAGTAAGAGAAGAAATACCTAAAAAAAGAAACATGAGAGCTATCATATAATGTTAACAATTTAAGTTTTATGATGGTACAAATTTCAAATGATATTATATTAAAGTAACCCTAGAATAGAAATGGAGGGAAAAACAATTTTCATTCCCATTCAGTGAAGTTTGTATCCTGAATTATTCACTCATTTAATACTTCTATACTGACTTATTAAACACTTCCTAATACTTATAGTAACTTCTTGAATCTTCTCAAAACATATTCTAGATTTATAATTTCTTATCTATTTCATTTTGATTCTTATTTCCATTCTGATTTTCACATAACAATTCTCTCCACGACATCACAAAATAATCCACCAAATACAGTTAATATATTATGATGAAGACAATAGAATCTTTATTAGGTTTATCTACATCAAATTAAACATATAAAAGAAATTTTTATTTTCATTATGTTTCTTATAATCAACTGATATGATATAAACATTGAAAATAATTCTTCAAACATCTTTAATAATATATATGACCCCTCTAATCAACACATCAACACATTCATGGAATTATTCATTTAATATTTTTCATTAGGATGATAAACCTAGGTCTAGTGATATTTTCCATGTCATACAATGTCTTATGGACTAGTCTCTTTTCAACATTGACGAATAATTTCATTTTCCAATCTGATGGTTCTTCACCTCTTTTATAAAAACAATCATTTATATTGTTACATTTATCTTTACCCAGTTGTTAGAGAACATGGAATGACTTATTGTTTATTTGATACAATTTAAATAAAATTTATCCTTTCACAAACAATATACCTTTAGTTTAACTTAACATATGTCCTACAAAAGTTACCAACAATATAATCAAAATAGGGGTCAAGATTTATTATAATGGATTAGTGTCATACCACGTCTAATGGACCAATGTCAATATCATAGAATTTAAAAACATATTCTATTTTCTAATTTTGTTACCAATGAACATCAATAAAAAAATTCTATTTTTTTTTCTCTTAGATTTTTGTTTATACTAGAAAATATCACCTTCATTTTATATCATTCTGAACAAAACTCTAAACCATTAATCAAATATTTGTCCAGTAATCTCATACCAATGAACATGAGAGTGGAAATAATTTACTTCAGCCACATCCTAGTTTTAAAAATGTCATCTAGTATCACTAATTCATTCATGAGTTTTAATATGTTGAATATCTAATTCATCAACAATTTATTTTTCAATGGAATATATTATTATATCCCACCCTTCCTATATGAATTATTTTTCAAACCAATCCTAAATACAATTTGTAGTACCATCATTCTCCCTTTCATTAAATTTATTTTATATAATTTTTCTTAGACAACATATTAATGTTGTTAATTACAAAATAAAAAAACATCTAAAGATTAATAGAGAATGCAGACACTGATTCTTATTCTCATTATGATAAAAATTATTACTCCATACTCAATGCTATTTCCAAAAGCTACTAGAATTCTATCCAAATCCCATTTTTATGGATCATATTGACTCATGTTGATGGAATAAGTTTTATATTCAAGATCTTATTTTCCTGTTTATTATTTTGGATCCAATTGAGAGTTGACACACAAATAATTCTTCAATCAATATTTCTATTACCTTTTTAACATACATTTTTTCTTAAACATAATAAACATATTGATCTTTTAACAACATATATAGTGAAAACATGACTTGGGCCCTACAATCCACCCTGTTGAGTTTTTATTTAAGACCCACTTCAACTACTTCAAATCAATACTATTTCTTATTCTACCAATTCTGTTCTTGCCCCCCCTATTTCTTTTCATTCCCCATTTTTTCAAATCTCTATATTTTATTTGCAATAAAATTCCAAGGATTCATCATACCATGTTTAAACCTTATTGGTAAATTATTTTATTTACAAGGGTTGTAACTTTTCATCTCAAAACATTTAAATTATTGTTCACGAGAACATAAGTATCACACGGGATTCATAACTAAGAGAATATAACTAAACAACTCAAAGTCTACATCAGTGAACCGAGTGTTGAAAATGAGTGTGCATAATAAATGCTATCAATATTGTCTATAACACATCTTCTAGGTAATAAATTTTCATGGTTCTTTCAACATTCTCATTTCTGGTTAACTATTGAAAGTATATTTTTATTGTAAATGATTCATTTCTCCATATCAACAATCATATCAATAAGTTTCGGTGAATTAACACAACCTAAAAAAATATTTTTTATAACCAAATTACAATATTATTAAGGAAGAATAAATCACTCAGCAGCATCAGCTTTATTATTTAATCTTCTTCAATTACCTATAAGTTTGGACAAATACAAATATTTCAGAAAATAGGAGGAGCCTCAAAGATTATCCAAATAAATTTTGAATTGAGATTATTCTCTCACTCTTTATTTTTCTTATTCTTCCAAGATTTTCCATTGGCTGAATTTTATTCTTTATTAACATGATACTCATATTTTGTAACATGTTTGTTTTTATAAGAAGACTCTTGTAATAAATATTTCATCTTATTGTCCCCTTTTGTAACCTTTTTTACAGTGATTTATTATTAAATACCTCATTCCATTATTTTGATCCAATATGATAATTAAAAAACACTTTATAATATTCCATTCTTGCCCACAGATCTTCTATTTTTTCTGAATTTTCAAATCATAATCTATTGATATATTTCTATCAACTTATCTCACATCATCTTGATTCTTTTTAATCCTCTTATCATTACCTAATTTTTTTTCTTCATATAACATGTTCGATATGTCATATTATTCTAGAAAAATAACTAAGTCTTCTATTATTTATGACTCTATATGTTTAATTTTCTTTTCTTTATTAATATACTCATCTTTTATCTTCTTATCAATTATCATTAGTAATAATTCAATGATTTTATCCTTCTTTTATGGTTCTAAAATATTTCTGTAATTATTGGTAACATTTTTTAGCATAGATTACCCTTAATTAATACCTTTTTCTTTGTAGATCCATGTTATTCCATCATAGATAATCTCTGTGTCCATAACCCTCAAAGAACCAAAATTTACCTCTGAAACAAAATTTTTAGGACTGATAGTGAACTTTTTTCGATCATTTTTTTCTTTTTTTCATAAAAAAGTTTGATAAAAATTTCTAGGGATGTAAACTTTTTAAACAATTCCAATTTTTCATAGTGAAAGATGTTTTCTCACAATCCAAATTCGGTATAACTCTTTGCTTACCATATTTTAATGTTTTACCTTTAGTATCAACTTCATTTCTAATGTATCAATCATATTTCAAATATCACCATGGGATCTAATAAAGATGTATTTTATTTCTAGAAAATTTTCATTTTTCTCAACCAACTTACTTTTCCAATCATACATTATTTCTTAGAAATCGTCTAAATTCAACTTGTTTTGTTTACTTTCTTCAACAAGTGTATATTCTATATTGCTTACATTCCCATTTCTACCTAACTTTTAATAAAAAAAAATTATGTCTTAATTAAAACTCGCTATTCTGAATATCTATGTCTTTAACATATTTTTTCAACATTAATTATTCTTTCTAGGGTTGAGTTTTTTTTTCATGTGAATTGTCTAAATTTCTTTTGTGAATACAATAAATTTATACCATATCATTATTTTCATTATTACGTATTGTTGAATAACTTCCATTTTAAACAAGAAAAATATTGTTGATTTGATAGTCGTGTTGATCAATGGATGAGTAATCTCTTAATTTTTTTGAAAAATTTTTTTTTTTAGCTTCTTGTCATTAAAAAAACTCCATATTTTTCATCCACTTTTTTTCTGAGATATATTATCATATTCCTTAGACTTTTATTTTTTAAAATTATTTCTAGGGAAATAATATGAAACTTTTCATTTCCCTTCACAATTACATCATTTTAGAGTTTAACATTTAAATTTACTCATTTTGTATTTTTTTTAAGTTGGGACATAATTATTTTAAAATTTTTAAATTATTCATCCACTTATGAATTAGATGATTATTATTTTTCATAAATATATATGTTTCTACCTTTAAAAAAATAATTTAACGGAATTTCATGCTCAAATGTGTTATAATTTTTTTAACCTTCTCTTTTCTCATTTCATAAGTGAAAAGAGTATTATGAAGGCCACCCAAAGAAAGAGTTTTACTATCACAATTCTCTTAGGATGAAGACCTGGAATAAAACATATCAAGGATAATACTAATGATATTTTAAACAATATTAAAATATTGTAGATTCTCAGTAAGACATTTAATGGTGATAACGTTATCATATTCCCTTATAAATAATTCACTAACTAATTCATGCACACTAATTTTCAAATATTCATACATTAGCCTTGGTAGTTATAACTTTTCCTTATTGACTTTTTTTCCATCATAATTTATTTTTTCAATTTATCAAAGATAACATTAGTGTTTTCAACTCCTTATACTATAATAAACACAATTTTAGTTACATATAAGAATAAATCATTTTTATCTCTTTGATTATCCTCAATAATTTTCTTATCAACCACAATGAGTGGATTATTATCAGTAAGAGGAGAAAATATATCTATAGTAACTTATAAAACATCATACCCACGGGTCATAAGATATTGAAACATTATATCATAACAGAAATGATATTTCTGAACTTGGAAATCTAGAATCCTTTTATAGTTTACAAAATTAAAATTCTACATTCTCCGAGATAGTTATTTTAGAGGGAAACATCTCATAAAAAATTTTAGTGTGCATATAGGATCGAGACCACAAGCGAGGGGGGATCATCATTTCATTTTCTTTTATAAGAATATTTTTATAATCCTATTTAGAAAAAAAAATGCATAACATATGAATTTTCTTAGTGTTACAATCCACTTAAATAAGTTTCTCAAAATCCACTTTGATATGGAAAAAATATAAATAGATGGAATCACATGAGGTTTAAAAGTTTCAGTACAAATACCTACACATTTCAATGTTGGAGAGTCCCAATAATAAAGAATCTTTCAAAATCTTATTTATAGGATGCAAATGAATAAGAAATATAAAATTCTACATTTATGCTAGAAATATTCATTATAAACTTTATTATACCCCAAATATCTTTTTCAGTATCCACTTTCAAATCGATGGTTATACACCCTTTAAAGGAAATCTCTTTCACCAACTAATAAGTATCCATAGTTACACGATTCACCTTTATTCTTCAATTCTAATACACTTTTGAAAGTATTAACTACCTATATAGGTATTCTAAATCAAAAATACCTAAATAAAATCATCAAAGAAATCTACAAATCTAAAAGTAACATGTTAGTCTTGAATCTTCTTCTAGAAACATAGTTTTGAATACATCATTATAAGTGTTAGTCTGATCTTCTTCATACCAGTACCCTATAACTGATGAGATTTGTCTTATTAGCCTCAATATGATTCTCATTATTATATTCATTCTATAAATGAGGAGGAATTCAATAGTATGATTACAAATCCTTAACCCAATAGAAATATAATGGATGAAAATTTCTCTATGGGATGTTGCTCTGATGGGATCACTCTGATAGACATGATCTGAAGAATAATTTTTCGTTGGAACCTTATCTGATGATCGGATTGAACCTCACTCTAATGGATTAATTTTTGACTGAACTTACTCACCATAAAACTGAATAAACCATGTCTGTTTGGAAACTCAATACATGACACAAAAATGTTATAGATCTCATTGTACAATAACAAATCAATTTTATCACGTTGTATAAATTTTATGTTCTCTCATTTTATAGGCACCCCATAATTGAGAAGACAAGAAAACCAATTTTAATTCAAAGATACTAAAATTCACTATCCATAATTTTTCACGCATTGAATTCCTCAACTTTGAAATATTAAACCCTATAAAATATTTCTACAAGCATTATGAATCTTATTAAAAAATATATTCACCTGAAACATTTTTTTCATAGTTCATCATTATTCTTATCTTCTCATTACAACTCCCAAAACCACTTTACAAAAAAATATTCTTAATCTAATTCCATCATGATGATGATTATTATAGAATATGATTAATTACAAGTCTCTATATGAAATTTTACACATGAAAGTCACATATATTTTCATTATGATGCTCTATATCAACTGAAAATATATAAATATTGAAAAAAAACTTCATTATTTTTCAATCACTTTTAAGATCCCCCTTGACAACAATTTGAAAAAAATTAAACAATTAATAGTTTCTTATTTTTCCTATATCTGATGAACCAGTGTTCCTAATGTTTTCAGGGTCACCCTGTGTCATATGGTTATGTCTCTTCTTAAATATGATAAATCATTATCAGTTCCATTATAATGGGTGTTCATATATATTTGAGAAACAATCAATAATTTTATTTATATTCACTTGAACTAACTATAAGAAAACAATGTTTGAGTACTTACATTCATGACCCAAATAAAATAAAATTCAACCTTTCTCAAACATTATTCCTCCAAACAAACATTTCATCCATCATACAAAAATACAAAAAATATGAAAAAAATTGGTTTCATGATTTATTATAATGGATCGGTGTAATACCAAGTCTGAGAAATTGGTTTTGGAAGCTTCAACTTCAACAAATTATTCTTTTTTTATTACAATATCCTTGAATTTCAAGATCATATCTTATTTATATGAATACTGTTTCTCATGACTTATTGGTCTTATAAAAAACTAGATCTTTAAATTTCACTTTATATAATGAAACTTATTATCCTTTAAAAAAATTTATGTATATTGATCTCACACCAATGAACATGAGACCAAGAAGCCTATACTTTATTTACATCCTTCTTTTACAAACATTATCTAGTATCATAACTTCTGTCATGACATTGAATATGTTGATGATCAGTTTCAGCCTCATATAACTTGTTAATGGAATGTATAATATGTTCGGAATCTTATGGAAATATGTTTCTTTCCATACAACCCTAAATATGATTCGTACTAGAAGATCTCCCCCTTTCTATCCTGTATCTTGTGTCACCGGTTTCTCAGAAAACTAACGAATTTTGGAAATTACAAAACAAAAAATCATCATTAGGTGTAGTGGTGAATGCAGACTCTAATATTTATTCTCATTAAAATTAAAACATTCATTCCAGAGTCAATATGATTTCCTATAGCTTCTTAATTTCATTCAATATCCGAATCCTATTAATTTTATTGACTCATTCTGATGCACTAATTTTGATAGACTAGATCTGATTTTCATGTGGAAAATTTTGTATTTGATTAATAACTTTACACACACACCCTTCTTCAATCAATATTCCCACTACCTTCTCAACATACATTATTTATTCAATATAATAAAAATATTAATCTATTGAAAACAATACATCCAAAATATGACTAGGTACAAACATGGACATGGGTGGTATCAATGAAATTCACTAAAAACAATATGTTGGTCTTAAATTCGTAAATGTTTTTATCACTCCCAAAATCATCCTAATGATTTCTAATAGTTTCCAATGGTTCCTTGAATATTTCACAAGAATCATCATTCTCACAAAGGTATAAATTTTTCTAATAATACATACATTCTAAATCCAAGAACCATTTTACAGGGTTGTCACACAAAGCCCAATAAAATAATACCCATATAAGATTACAAATTATAGGGTAAATAAATAGGCTAAGCTAGGATCTATGATAAATATTATGAAATATCATAAATACATGTGAATAAAGTTGATATGAAAAAAATATATTTATTGGATCTATCCATAGAATATTATCCATTATAATTTTTTGAATTTGACATCTAAAGTAGGTAAGCATAATACTATAGATCTCATACCTAAAAACATAATCCTTCCATTTGTTGAATAAGTTACTAAAACTCAACAAGTGGCCTTCCTCATTAAAGTGAAGACTCACACATTATATAGTCATTAGAATTTAATGATCAACATCATTAGGAGTCTCCAACCATAATAGTCTTGAGAGAATATCTGTTGGATTCACAAACCCTCAAAAAAAAAACACTTGAATGGGTAAATATCTCTAGTCCACATTAATGATAATATATGACTTTTATGAAGATATAAATAATACCACATCCTATTAAAATATTACATATCTATAGTTTTCCATCACAAAAAACACAAAACATTTGACCGTTAGAACTCTTGATTAGATAGAAATCCCATAAAGGTGGATATGATTTAAATAATCATATATCTCAAGAATATTACGCAATACAAAATACAATATTGTAGATATCTTCTAGAGGGATTAAATATCATTTATAAGGAATATTTAAATCATAATGTTTTCATCAACATAGAGTTACATCAATTTCATGAAACTAGTTGTGTAGAGAGGGGAAATTCTATGTTTTAGATTCCATGGTGAATCGTATCATGATAAATCACATCTATCAAAACTCACATTAGGTATTCTAAATAGGTGGGGTTACTAAGAAAGGAATAAAAAACATGTATGTAACACTAGATTCCCTTACCAAACTCTTATTTTTATAAGAATCAACTTATTTTCAGTCTCATACAGTCATTTATTTTCAATCATATATATAGTTGCAACTATAATGCCCTTATAAGGGATCCCACGTCTTATAAATTCAATCTGTATTTAGAATTATTGAATATGACTCCCTAATAAAAATATATAACCCCATCTATGGTTTCATAAAACCGTCAAGAGATCAAAGAATTGTTATGAACTGAATCCACTCACTGTGAATGTTATTTAAAATAAAAAATAATTTTTTGGTCTGTGGGTTTTTGGAATAGAAATTTAAGTATATATCTCAGGATATGTCCAGTACTATAAATTTTATGGAATGTGATCACCTCAGAATATTGGGTGGTGTACTTCACTATACCCCCAATTGAATATTTAGACTATATTTCTAGTAATACATCTTATTGGGAAGTACTATATTCACTATAAAGAAGATATACACTATGAATAATTAGTGGAGAATTTTCCCTTTTCTAAAAATGAAAATATACATCATAATTAGTCTCTAAATGGATTCCCATTGCAAAAATAACTGTCAAAGGGGGAATTAACCACAAGTATGAACATATTTAAAATCCTTTCATTTTATATATGATAGATTAATGTGGGTATTATTTTCTTCTAGATAATAGGAAACAACTATTTATATAGAGTTAATATAGATGAACTAATATAGGAAATATATGAGAAAATATGAATGAACACCTAAATATTAACATACGAAATTATTTAAAACCATTAAATGATGCCATATAGTTTTAATTTGACTAACATGTTATGAAATTCATAGTGGAAGGAAACATTGGTTTCTAAACCAATATTGTTGTCATTGGTCTGAAAAATAATCCCAGGACCCCCTAACCACCTCTACCCATATACAATACAATAATTGTAAATAAAAAATCTGTAAAATCTATACCTAGTTCATAAAAGTCTCTAATAACAATCTGATACAAAACTACCCACCATAACCCCACCCAGGTTACTGATATGATAAGTGTGCTACCCTAATCCCACCACCAATAGGTAAGAAACATGAAACTATTAAAAAAAATTATTAGAGTACTTATCCTTTAATAACCTATATCATAAACACTTATATATTATACAATTATAAACAATAACACTAGAGGATATATATACTAACTAAACTATATAAAATTTATGTGTGGGATATGAATTGACTTATAAAACACTATAAGGTAATAATATAAGAAACAAATAAAAATGATATAAAGTCTACCACTAGGTGAATCTAAATCTTGTAAGTGAGGAAACTTATAGGATCCCATGAAATTTTAGAAATAAAATAATTAACAACTATTTTCACTAATATCCACAACTAGCTACTATTAAAAAACTCCTCCACTTTACTAGCTCTATGATCACCCCAAACCTATGAAATTTCGACTAGATAAAACCCATATGGGAATAAATAAAAAATAGGGGTGAGTATAATTATACATAGTAAGGAACCTTGAAAACACAATGAAAGTATAACCAATTTTTTATCTCAAAACCCAAGACCATGGAATATAAAAAAGTGTCCTCAAGGAAAGATATATGCTCTAAAGTCAATAACTCTATGGGAAATAGAAGAATTCATATTTTCATAAAACATCATCATAATTAAAAATGTCATAGTAAAAAATATTTAAACATAGGATAATAAAATACCTATAGTTCTAAAATATCATAACAAAAATTCAATACAGATCTTAGGTAATACACAAGGTCTCTATATGCCTCTACTACACAAAAGAAATATATATGTCATTTTACATCATAATCCCAAAGATTCATGAACTAATAGTATTTTTCATATTCTAATCTACCTAGAAATATGTTGTTTGGGTGTGGGTTCCTTATATATCAATGTATATGTGTGTCAAACAAGGGATTACCTAACCGATGTGGAGGAACACACCCTATCAATTATGGGAGTTCTAACTCCTTAGATGAAATACCTAGTACCCATTTAAAGGAACTCACTGACCTCTATAAGTGAATGATGTGAACTCAATCATATGAGGGAGTACCGACCCAGAATGTAGCATGGGAGACTATACCAAATTCAGATTAAGTATGTACCAACCCAAAGCCTAAAAATTATGGACATGATCCTCAATATCATGGAGGATTATCAGAACTCAATCTATCATTTGGGGGATAAATCCCTACAATGTTAATTTTTTCTAAGGAGTACCTAAAACCCATGTGTATTAGTCAATTACTAAATTATTGAGGGAGTATCAGAACCCCATGTCTAGTTAAAAACTTATAACCCTTGTTGGGTATGTCTACGAGTATTGTTTCATAATTATGTATTGTATTTTTTTGAATGTTAATTATTTAGATGATACAATTGATGTAACTAGATAACAACTTCTTAACATCACCTTATAAGTCTATGTTAAATCAAATAAATGTTATATTATATAAATAAACTCAACCAAATTTAGTTAACTAGAATTCAATTGATCTAGAAAATCTTAATATTATTTAGTTCATAGGATACAACTCATTGGAATTGGTTAAATGAATTACTATTCAATTTTAGCTGAAATCAATAGACATGAAGGGTTGTAGTGATGTGGGAGATAGATCATTATAATGACTCAGTATATAGAAGATATATAATCCAAAATATATAGTGATTAAACTAGAATAGAATTTTTTACCTAGAATATAATTTTCTAAAGAGATGATACATTCTTCATAGATAAAGCTTACAAGACGGTCACTAATGGTGATATGTAAGGGTTATTCCTCATGTATTAACAATAAATGATATTTTATAATATTAAATTAATTTATATGTTTATATAACATATTCATTTTACTATAAGATTATGGAAATGGGGAGATTTAAATATATAACAATATGTTACTGATGTTTATGTAAGAACCCCATGAATGTTCGTGTGTAGAAGAATCAGTTGAGAAGACGGGTCCCACTATGTTAATGTGATGATTCCACATGTGAAAACTGGAGTGGAAAATATGTTAATACATCCAAACATAATTTAGAGGATTTATTTTTGAGCTAAATCATCAATGTTACAATGAATAAAGGTCATAGTCAAGAAGGATGGAAGACCAATAATAGTGGGCATTGATGATGCTACTACTGAAGGGACCAGATCCCTCCAAATCGTGGGTTATCATAGTTGAAACTGTATTAGTATTTGATTATCATGGTAGGGTTAGATTTTATTATTTTTTTATTTTATACTGGCTTAATAGAAATTTATTTCCCTTATAAAATTGATGAATTTGTTTTCCTTGTATGAAAGAGTCTATATTTTAGCCCACAGACAACATAATCCTATGTGTTGGGATTAAGTGTTTCATTCATGTCACATGATTATTCTTCTTTACACTTTTCAGTATAAGTAACCTACCCAAATATTAAAATAGAGTATTGAAATCCTAGTGATATTTTGATAAGTGTAGAAGTGTTTGATAATGTCAATCAAGTGCGCACTCATCCACACAAGGTGAGAAGTTTTCATATCTGGTTGGTACCATGTAGAAAGAGATAGATTCAAACTAATGCTCCTATTTAGAAGGGGTAATTTTTTGTGGAGGTTCCCATTCAATAATTTCATGGATGGTTCTCAGTATAACACTTTGTTGTACAATTCCAATTTACTCATATGGTGTGATAGAGCACATAATATTTTTTGGGGGTATAACACCAATTAAATCATTTGGAAGGACGTTTCCCATTCTTTGAAAATTTAGAGAGTAATTATGGTATGTACTAAGTTCACTATTTAATGGATGATGCATTAATATATTTTAATCATTTTTTAATATGGATAATTTTCTAATTCTTATACTTCATTTGGAATAATTTCCAATAAAAACATCATAAAAAACATCATATTTTCCCATGGAATGTTATTATATTAAATAATATTTTTACACATATCATTGATTAAAATCATGCATGGATTTCAAGAGTCATCATATGATGATAAGAGATATAATTATTATAAAAAAGTTGTGATTCCTAGTTTAGATTCTTGAATTTTGGTAATATGATATGGTTGTTCACTACATAGAGATTATGCACCCTAGAACCTAATCATTCAGGAAAAAATAAATTTTATTCTTTATACTTTTAATGTAATTTCAACTTTTAAATTTTTGCTTAATAGAGAGATAGATAACTTTTATAGTCCATAAGTTCCTTATCCATTATGGTGTTACATGTCAAGATGAATATTTAGGTATGTGAATAACATTCTATAAACATGCTGACATATTCAAAAATTATCCCAACCCACCAGTATACATCAGGGGTGATCATAGCTTACAACTCATTTTATAGGAACTAATCATTGATATCCATAAATTATTCGTGGGGGGGGGTTTAATGAAAATTCCAAAAAATTAAATCTCTACATGAAATAAATGAATCTATCATTCTATTTATACATTATGTTATAGTGTTCAATGATAGTTATTTTACCTAGTGTAGAGCTAAATTGGTAGATTAATCTCTAATGGATAGCATCTATACTCACAATATACTAAACTAAATGGTTTTATACCATGAAAATACATGACCAAAATACTTCCTAAAACAAGTAATAGTGTAAAACTCTTGTTTATGGGGTTTCCAAAATTAATACACATTGGGAACTGAAATGGGTGATATTCTAGTCTCAATCACCCATTTCATTGAATGTTATGTAGATGGTATCCCCAAATTCTGGTGGATAAGGATCTAATCTACCAACTTGGGGAATCATATTCATATTTTATTGGACTATTTCCTATCACCATTAAATATATTCATTCTGAGTAGTGATGTAATCATATAATTCTAATGTAAAGTGTTGAATCTCCAATGTAGAAACATTTTATTCAATAGCATGTATACCACACTACACCAAGAGCATTAGGGATTATAATTTCGAAATAATTTATAATATTTTTACTATATAATATAAATTACATATAATGTATATCATTAAATACATGAGATACTAAGTTAGCATGAAACATACACAAAAAATATTTACTCATATGTCTTCATTTTCACGTAAGGCTATGTTTTAACAAACAATAATACATTATTAAAATACAATTATTTAATATAATAAGACATAAAATAGAATTTGTAAATAAGGTAAACTATATTATGAAAATATATGATTTAAATAAATATAATATTAATTCATTAGTCAAAATGTATTTAGAAATGATTATAAGAACCAATTTAATATAAAAAGAATATTTTATAGAAAATTATTTTTATGCTCACAAAGATATTTTTCCCAAATAAATTAAATTAATTATAATTCATGTGTGGTATTAATTATATATATATATATATACTATTAAGTATATTATTTTTAAAATTAATCCAATATATTTAATAAGAATAACATAAGAACAATCCCATTTTTTACATAAAAACATGTATTTTTTATGGCATTTTTATCACCTTTTATTGGAGAACCAATTTTAGATTTTAATTTTTTTGGATTTTAAATATTATATATGCCAAAATATTAGTAATATTTGAAATTAAAAAATAAAAATTGGGCTGGGGTGAATTTTTTGGAATTTTTCTATATAGTTTTATTTTCTAATAAACATTGAAAAATAATGAATTTTAACTCAAAAATGATTTTTTATGTTAGTTATTTATAAATTAAATTTACCTATTAAATTATTTTTTAAGTTTAATTAGATAAATTTTTATCAACTAATACAATTTAGTTTATTTTAATCTTTTTTGTTTTGAAATTGTGTATAAAAACAAAGAAAAGTTTCAGATGTTTTTTCCTTTAAAACCCACATAACCGTCCTCTCAGCGGGATAAAATTTAAATTATTTTCTTCCAGTCCTATGATTGTAATTTGGAAAGATGGATTAAATATTTGGAATCATAATAATTTATAATAAGTTGGACATATATATTGAAAAAAAAAATATTTGGGAAAGAAATTAAAATTAATTACAATGATTAAGGTAAAATTATGTTTAATATGGGTATAAACCTTAATCTTATGTTCCAAAACGACCTATCCACTACTACAAGAGACATTATATGTACATATATAGACCATATACTTAATTTTATCTAAATTTTACCATTAATGGATCCAATTACACTCTTAATAACATGTAGAGAATTCTATTATCAAAATATTACAATATTGTTACTCCCCCTCCACTATGAAAATGAATTCTCTCCTCAAAATTCCTCGTACCTCTAAAGAAAATTTGGATAAAAAAATATCTTAAAAAATATATCATATTAGTTTTTACCCTCTTAATAGAAGCCTTCGATTGGTCATAAATAAATCCAAGGAAGTCATTTGGTTCAAACTAAAAGAAGTTACATGATTAATAGATAACATATTTCCTTAAGATCTTTTGTTTTATTTCCATTCTCCTTTACCTAAATTAATATTATTCAATTTTTATATAAAAAAATTGTTTCAAAAATATACTATTAATTTTTTATGTTAATTTTTCTACCATAACATAAAAAAACATCCATCAAATGGATAAAGATCATACTATTTACGTGTATTGTGAACTACAACATCACAAAATGATGATTGTTCATTTTATCCTTTACCACATATCCTCGTAGGAATAATTTGGAAACTATATTTATATATAATTTATATGATATTAATAATTTATCTATGATTATTTAGTTTTTTATAATACATACCATTACACTTTCAATTTTTATAAATATAGTAGCATCGTTTGGGGAAGTGTGGACTACCCTCTCCTCAAAGTGATGTGACTTATTAACACTATACATGGATTGGATAAATCATGGTTTTTTTAAATAAATTTAAAATATATAAAATATATATGATACTGGATTTATAATATATATATTTATCATTTATTTTTTGGTTCATTTAATACAACACTGAAATGAAAGGAGCATTCATGCCCACACACGCCCTATCGTCTCCATGAACAATGCATTCAATTTCATATCTCTAAACAATATGGACTATAATAAATACATATGTAATAAATAAATTTGTTAATTAAATTATGTTTTAAATTATAGAGATTATTAAATTATCATCTATTTAATATGAAAAGGAAATAAAAATTCAAAACATAATTGAGAAAACTATGAAATTGACACCCAATATAGTGAAAATAATGAAGGATTGTTAATAAAGAAGTAATAAGATATTATATAATGATTATGAATGACATTATGAAATTGAAAATTGTTATATTATATGTCAGTGTCATATTTTAAACTACTATATAGGAGGTTAAATACCACACAACAAAAGGAAGGTTTATGTAAGAGATTTTATCTCAATTTACATTCCATTGGGAGTTATTTTTTGTTACGCACCAAATCACTTTTATTTGAGGTATATACTACTATTTTGACATGTAATACCAAAAATATATTTATTATCATAATATTATAAGTTTCATTTATTATTATTCTTTCTTGGGTGTTATGATTCAAATGCTTCAAAGTAGTATTGGACACTTTGGAGTGTTTAATGATTTTTTCACCAAGAATGTTTTAATGGGCATTAAATGGTTTATCCATTCATAAAGTCAACAAACCTTGTTGTTACTTATAATAAACTAAATAGTTATTGATAAATACATATATTTTATTCAATATGGACATTTGATTATAAGGAATATTATTTATTTATTATGTTTTTTATTTTATTTGAGGAATGTATATGACATAAAAGAAAGGGTTGGATACCATTTAATGTAATCTCAAGAGGCTGGGGACTTCTTAATGATGGCCCCTCGATGCATCAGTAGTCTCAGGGAATGATATTAGGTTAAATAAAACATTTTCATTTGTAACCAGTATGTTATAACCTATATTTTTAATGACCATAATAGTAGATTTAAGGTTAGACACACCAAATTGTGTTCTAAAAATTAGGATCTAAACAGACTATTGAAAGGTATTGATAGTAAAGGTTTCATGTACATGGAAAACCTGATTCATAATAATGAATAATTTACCTTATTTAGTTTCAGTTTTTATTTATCCAGGATATTTTTCATCAACGTATATGTGGATACATTTCATTTTCATTTAATTAATTAAATAGAACGTGTTTCCATTTCTTACCATTAAATAATTTTTTTACCTTTTCTAGTTATATGAATAGAATGTGTTTCCAATTATTACCTTTCCATATTTTTTATTAATTTATTACTCAATTAAGTGATTATATAGTATAAATGATAAATTTTTAAATAGTTCATAATAATTATTCTCATTGATGAATTATTACTTCTGTTGTATTTTTCCC
Organism: Viscum album; assembly: GCA_963277665.1. Classification (NCBI taxonomy): domain Eukaryota; kingdom Viridiplantae; phylum Streptophyta; class Magnoliopsida; order Santalales; family Viscaceae; genus Viscum; species Viscum album. The sequence goes on along the minus strand of OY728163.1, from coordinate 989,844,887 downwards.
ATTATGAGAATTTTAGCTCACCCTTATTATGTTTTTTCCATAGGACAGTAAGAGAGATATTATGAAATATATAAAAGGATATAATTGATAGAATAAATATATCCTCAATGGTATTAATTTATTAAAAAATATGTTATAATCTGTGTATTAATTTGTAAAACAAGATTCATGTATGTATCTAGATTATGAAGACTACTAAACTCTTTGTCCTTCAAGATCTGATTCCATGTAATCATTTCACTGAAATAGATAGAGGACATTGGATCCATGAATTTTGGATTTCGGTCACTATAGTTGTTATTATTCGATGTTTAGTATCAATAATCGGAACTAGAATAAGGGAAACATAGATTATAGAAGATATCACTTAGGATTAATTTGAGGATAATTTTATAAGAACATCATAAATATTTGGATAGAAAAATATTATTTTGTTTTAAAAAAATTCCTTATTTGGATACTACAAGTGGACATGGTTCTGACACATATGTATCTATGAGTAACTACAAAGAAAAGATGTGTTGGGAGTTCCCAATACCCTGAAGACACGCTCAACCCATTCAATAAACTATGTTGTCTCCAACGGACCCTGATCACTGTTAAGGGTAGGAAACGTTCGAGAAGGACCAAAAACTAGGCATAACTTCTTAAAAACATTTTAGACCTTTCTGGGTGGAATTTTTTGAAAAAAATATAAAACAAAAATCCAAAACCAATATCAAGGCAAAGCAACATCATTTAAAGTGACTACATTAGAAAAAAACAAGCTCAAAAAACCATACAAATACAAACTAGACCCAAAATTAATTTTTCAATTTAGATTTCAATGCAACCTTCTTTCAATGCCAATTTATAAATACCAAACCCAATTTTCAAACCAAATTCAATTTCCAAAATCATTTCCCCTTATTTCAAAAAAAACACTTATAGAAAAATAAGGACATGCCTTTATTTCCAAATACAATCCCCAGTAATCCCATGAACAATTCAATATGTATTCATCTGAAATCATTCATATGTACCCACATGCACTTCCCATGCATTAGATCACATGTGAAAACATTCATAGAGAGTACTCGAGATTCCACCCAAACCAAATCTCTACTAATTCCTAGGAAACACCATATTTTTAGACCAAGATTTTCCAATTATAAAATCCATTTGACGAATTTAAATCCATTTAAACGAAATAATTATCATTAAAAAAACACTTTTCCACTTTCAAAAATGTACTTACAGCAACCAGAACCAAAATGACACTCAACATCCCCTAAAATATAGGAGTGAGGGACTAGTAGTCTTGCTTAACCTGGGGACATGGTAGTGGTCCATGCCCCACGTAATCATAAAAAACTAGGGGGAACTTAATCCATGTTCTCAGACTCCACATGGGTCAATAATCCTTGTGAAATCTGTAGGGTCGGAAAAAGACGGGAAGGATGGCAAGAGGGGGGGTGAATTGCCTTTTAAAAAATGATTAACAAATTAAAATCAAAGTTGAAAGTGCAGCGGAAATAAAGAGGCAATCACACAAGAAATTGATAACGGAGTTCGGCCAAAACCCGGCCTACGTCTCCGCTCCCAACTCAACCGTTGAGAGATTCCTACCGCTTGCTTTTCAATGGTTTTAGCAAGAAACCCACTAGGCTTTAAGGTAGCACTAGGACCTATTACAGCTTGCTTTTATTGGTTTAGCAAGAACCCACTTGCTTTTAATGGTTTAGCAAGAACCCACTAGTCTTTTTACGGGTGAAGACTAGCTCACCGAGACACAAGCCTTTTAAAGGAAAAGCTTGAGAAAACCTCTTCACACCTTAGTGGTGGTGTGAGAACCCAAAGAAGGGGAGATGAGAAAAGAGTTGGGGTTTGTAGGCACAAACCCAATTTTAAAGCTCAAAAAGAGATAAACAATAAAACCCGTAATGGAGAAGCCTTGGGAGCCTTTGATTGATTGATGATGTTTGAGGGCCGCTTCCAAGCTTCTATGGAGGTGCTCTTGGATGTGGAAGTTGTTGGAGCACTTTGGGTTCCCTTGGAACAATCCGTCGGAGCTTCGCCAAAGATGTAAAAATGTGTCCGGTGGCTTGTATGTTGTTCCGGGGATTCCTAGGCCTTTATTTATAGGCTAGTAACCTTCAAGTATCCGTTGGAGGGCTTTGGAGCCGTTGGAAAAGGCCTCGGAGCCGTTGGGAGGCTTTTGGAGTTGACTGGTCAAAGCCAACGGCTAGTTTGACCAGTGCTACCGGCTGGCCGGTACAGCTCCACCGGCTGGCCGGTGCCTTGGCAGTGGAGGAGAAGTCTGGTCCAGGGGCCACCGGTCGACCGGTACATCTCCACCGGCTGGCCGGTGCCTTGGTAGAGAAGAAGAGTCTTGATCCAGGCTCCACCGGTCGACCGGTGAGGAGCCACCGGCTGGCCGGTGGAAAGACAGTAGATTGCACTATTTGGGCTGGATGCCACAGGTCGACCGGTGGCAGAGCCACCGGTCGACCGGTGGGGAGGCAGTAGCTACCCCTTGAGTCTGGGTGCCACCGGCTGGCCGGTGGTGAAGCCACCGGTCGGCCGGTGGACTGAATTTCAGTCCATTTCTGCCTCTTCCTTGGTCAACTTCTTGGCAATCAAATGCCTATCAACACAAACACTTAAAACACAATGTTAGATAAAAATGAAAGTGATTGTGATCATGAAAATCAAACAACGAGAGGTTCGAGATGTACAACAATCTCCCCCTATTTTGATGATCACAATCACTTAAACAATTAAAGTAAAAACATGAATTGAAAGGAATGCTTAAATAAAAATGAAATGTAAAGCAAAGCATGATCAAAAAAGTTTCTCCCCCAATCAATCAAGAAATTCTCCCCCTTTGTGATTATCAAAATAGAGTGGGGCATAAAACTTGATTGAGGGAAATTTTGAAAAACAAGGGATGAGATTTGAAAATCAATTGAAATTTTGGAAATTGAATGATTTGAAACAAAAATTGAATAACAGTTTGAATTGAAAGTTTTGAATCAAAAACCAATTCGATACCAACTGTTGGAAACTAATTGAAAATTGAAAATTCTAAATTGAATTTTAAAAAGAATTGAAAATTGAAATTTGAAACCAAATGAAATTTTTGAATTTTGAGATTTTGAATCAAAAATGAGAAAGTTCTCCCCCTAAATAAAAAGAACTAATCACCGGGGAGTGGTTTTTGAAACCGAAACAAATTTAGGCCCGGAGAGACTTGCCAATAGGGATTTTTCAATCCATACTTGCCTCATGGCGGGTCTTCTCCTATAAAATTCATCGGAAAAGAAAATAGACTTTGGTTGGCCGTACCGGGCATTTTTACAATTACACTCATAAATGAGATGCCCGGTTTTCTTGCAATAATTACAAAATTTGTAATCGGAGCTCCCCCTTACAAAAACAGTTTGAGCATGGGAGGAGGAGGCTCGGTTGGTATAGCCAAGTCCATTGGTGGTTCTAGAAACACGTTGGGAACCAAGCAAGTTGTTCAAATTTTGTTCACCTTGGGTGAACTTGGCTAGGGTCTCCCTAAGGTCTTTTATGGTTGATTCCATAGAATCAACATTTGGAAAATTTTGGATTTTAAGGGTGAGTTCCTCCTTCTCTTTGAGAAGTTGGTCTTTTTCGGAGGAAAGTTTTTTGAAAGACTTTTTTAAAGCAACGAATTTTGAAGAGAGTTCATGAAAACCATTTTCTAATTGGTCTCTAGCATATGAGAGTTCTTCATAAGACAAATGATTCAAAGAATTGGAATTTGAAGAACAAGAGGAGGAGGAGGATGAAGAGGAGGAAGATACCTCATGTTTTGCCATTAGGCAATTATTACCATTGTCGCTCGAGGAGAAAGAAGAGAAGGAGGAGCTATCACTCCAAGTTTTCTTAAAAGCCTTCTTCTTCTTCTTCTTGGCCCTTTTCTTGTGAGGTGGGCAAACGGGCTTGATCTTTTCGTCGGGTTCTTGCTCTTGAGCGGGTTCTTGCTTTGGAGCTTCGCTAGTACCTTCATAGGTTAGTTCTAAAAGCTTCCAAATATCATGAGAAGATGTGCAAGAAGAAATACAATCAAAAACATAACGATCTAACCCACAATGTAGAGCATTCATGGCTTTTCCATCAAGCTCAAAATTTGCAATGTCTATGGGGGTCCATTTAGATTCGTCGAAAGAAGTGAGGGTAAAACCATGCATAACAATTTTAAAAATTGGATAACCAATGCTTTTAAGAAATGTGGTCATGCGGGTTTTCCAAAAAGAATAATCGGTCCCATCAAAAAATGGAGCCCGATCCAAAGAAAAGCCTTCGGGGGATTGAGAGGAAGAAGCGGTAGAAGCCATCACAAAAAGAAATAGGATCTTTAATTTGAAACCGGGTTAGGGAATTATTCAAAAACGTCCTCTGATACCAATTGTTGGGTCGGAAAAAGACGGGAAGGATGGCAAGAGGGGGGGTGAATTGCCTTTTAAAAAATGATTAACAAATTAAAATCAAAGTTGAAAGTGCAGCGGAAATAAAGAGGCAATCACACAAGAAATTGATAACGGAGTTCGGCCAAAACCCGGCCTACGTCTCCGCTCCCAACTCAACCGTTGAGAGATTCCTACCGCTTGCTTTTCAATGGTTTTAGCAAGAAACCCACTAGGCTTTAAGGTAGCACTAGGACCTATTACAGCTTGCTTTTATTGGTTTAGCAAGAACCCACTTGCTTTTAATGGTTTAGCAAGAACCCACTAGTCTTTTTACGGGTGAAGACTAGCTCACCGAGACACAAGCCTTTTAAAGGAAAAGCTTGAGAAAACCTCTTCACACCTTAGTGGTGGTGTGAGAACCCAAAGAAGGGGAGACGAGAAAAGAGTTGGGGTTTGTAGGCACAAACCCAATTTTAAAGCTCAAAAAGAGATAAACAATAAAACCCGTAATGGAGAAGCCTTGGGCGCCTTTGATTGATTGATGATGTTTGAGGGCCGCTTCCAAGCTTCTATGGAGGTGCTCTTGGATGTGGAAGTTGTTGGAGCACTTTGGGTTCCCTTGGAACAATCCGTCGGAGCTTCGCCAAAGATGTAAAAATGTGTCCGGTGGCTTGTATGTTGTTCCGGGGATTCCTAGGCCTTTATTTATAGGCTAGTAACCTTAAAGTATCCGTTGGAGGGCTTTGGAGCCGTTGGAAAAGGCCTCGGAGCCGTTGGGAGGCTTTTGGAGTTGACTGGTCAAAGCCAACGGCTAGTTTGACCAGTGCTACCGGCTGGCCGGTACAGCTCCACCGGCTGGCCGGTGCCTTGGCAGTGGAGGAGAAGTCTGGTCCAGGGGCCACCGGTTGGCCGGTGGAAAGACAGTAGATTGCACTATTTGGGCTGGATGCCACAGGTCGACCGGTGGCAGAGCCACCGGTCGACCGGTGGGGAGGCAGTAGCTACCCCTTGAGTCTGGGTGCCACCGGCTGGCCGGTGGTGAAGCCACCGGTCGGCCGGTGGACTGAATTTCAGTCCATTTCTGCCTCTTCCTTGGTCAACTTCTTGGCAATCAAATGCCTATCAACACAAACACTTAAAACACAATGTTAGATAAAAATGAAAGTGATTGTGATCATGAAAATCAAACAACGAGAGGTTCGAGATGTACAACAAAATCATGATGTAACCTCGCCCTCCAATTATAGTAATCCCTCAATCCAAAAAAATAGAATGGGAAAAAGACACAATTCCCAGAAAACTTGTGGTGATTTGAGGTTCGAAACGGGAGAGGGATCATGAATTCCTTCTAGTAGATAACTCTCAAATACCGACAGTCTTAATCGTTATCTATCGGATACCCCAAATTATAATGGCCTCCTTTGATTCCATTTTTTCAATAACCAACCGAGGTTAACCCTGAACTGGTCACCCGATACGGTCTGTGACATGCCCCAAAGGGAATTTCTGATCCCCATGAGATGTAAACTAGTATTGGACATCACAAATTATTCATTGGGAATGTTTTGGACCATTAAAAAACGATATATAGATAAATGAAAACAGATGATGAAAACAGTATTAGCGGCATAAATAATGTAAAGCCAAACACACCTCCATGTGAAATTCCATGTCACCACCCAACCAAAGGCTGACCATTCTCCAATAATGAGAAATTCAACCAATAAAACCAGAGGAAATAGCACCTAGGACTGTTATGATAAAATGTGAGTGACCATTAAAAAATATTAGTAGGGTTTCATAGATAAACCATAGAATCCCGAAATCTCACTTTCCAAAACAATAAATTAACACATGTTTGAAATACAAATATAAAAGTAGGGTTTTTACATTTTAAAATAAGAAACATGTTTTTCTCATATAATAATCCAACACACATTACATACCATTTCCAAAGACATTTTTCATTTTATAAACAAAACCAAAAAGAAGGTATACCAATGCCGGGATAAAGAAGAAAAGGTAAGTAGTGTAAGTTGGAAATAAACTAGTATAATGGAAAGTGAATAAGAAATGAAAAATAATCTAGAAACCATGGGTGATCCTAAACATCCCAAGAAGACCCAAGGGTGTACTCGATTTTGGAACCGCCATCCAATGTATAGTGAATCCCCTATGTCTATAACTAACTGGCCTCCCTAAACTAACCAATATTGTAGAAAAGCATGCATGACGTAACAAAAATCCAAGGGAAACATCACATCTAATCGGGGATGGTTAGAAAACATCACTCGATCATCTAAAAATCTCCTAGGAACCCATGGGGGCTATAATAATACTCTTTATGTAGGAGGCCCTCACACATGTGAATCATCTCACCACACTTTCCTACCCCAAAAAATGGACACTATATATGATAACCCATAAGGGATATTCCCCTATACAGGTTCCCCAAAAATATATTTACATCATATCACTAACGGTGCCAACCGGGAAGTCATGCCATTATATCATTAAAACCATTTGACACCTTCTTCAAAATATTAATGTTCTTAAATTGGAATATACTGATAAAAATTCCATCCTTTTTAAGAATCAACACAAACATTACACTGAAGATGAAAGTTCCAAATGGGATTTCACGTCACATCTATATAGTTTTTTTCTAAAAACATTTAAAAATCCAACCAAACACACACAGTTTTCCAAACCACATATTTTATTAAAATCCTAGTCAACATCACCTTTTATGTTAAAAGTTACAAATGGTACCATGGAATCTAACCACAACCAAATGCTTTATATTTTCCAAATGGGCCCTAGTACTTTTCAAACACACAACAAAGAATTTATCAAGGACAAATGGGATAAAAGTTTAAGAAGTGAATTTGATGTTATTTAAGGGAACCGCTCCATAGACCAAACCTCATTTAAGAAAAAAAGAATTATTTAGAAAACCATAGGTGTAATGAAAAACCATTTCAAAGGTTCCATTATCATTTGTGAGCACATCTATGTGTTCAAATAGTACAGACATGGATGTGACAACATCCAATGGAACAATAAACAACCAATAAGATAACTCATTTCCATTACCACCAAACACCAACTTCTTTAAAACAAAACCAACTATTCACAACATTTAAGAAAACATGTATGCCCCTTTAAAATTATTAAACCCTTTCCAAAACATTTTAACACACATGAATTGATAAAAAAATACCAATCCATAAAGTGACTCAATAAAGAAAACACTAATACGATTTCAAAACATGATTTTTAATCACTTACATGTTTTTAATAATTCATTTAATCAATAAAAAACACTTATAAGTAGCATATTAACGATTCAAAATAATTACAAAATCGAAATACTCTTTTAAAAGAAAACACACACCAAATACCTATCAAAATAAGTTTTTCAACTCCAACAAAATTCATGAAATGATACCAAAGGGATCAATTAGTTTACTAAAAATTTTCACAGTGAAAGGAATATACAAATCAACAGATTTCTATCTTGATTAAGCTGAACTAAAATTTGATCAATATGATAAACGGTACCAACTAAAAATCATGTTTTAAAAACTAATTCTTGAAAATTTCACAATCAAAAAAGACTATCAAAAAACTAGTCGATAGAATAATAATTATGGAGTGAAGCACATTAGATGAACTATTAATTAAAAGAAAAAAGTATTTATAGAATGCTTTGGAATGTAAAAACCTATGAATTCGGCTACCATAAACACATTTGTACGATATTAATCTTCAAGAATGGTATAACAACATCACATAGACTACTCAAACACTTTAATCAATGAGAATAATGTTTGACCTAAAAATCATGGTATTAAAGTTTGGATAATTTGAGAATGACACCCAAAAGAATGAAAAATATCCAGAAACAGGATTTCACAACTAGGAACAGTAGGGTGGGTGGCCGTAGGGGCTTGTGAAAGGGTGTGGTATGGTTTCAGAGTAGTGCGGAGCATCAGATTGAGCAAGGATGTCAGCTTGATAGAGCGCAGACCACACAAGATGGTCTACACCGCTACTGGTTGGACATGGAAATGGGACGATGAGGGGTAGGGTGATGTGGGAGCCGTGTACACCATTAGAGGGGGTAAGGATCCTTGATGTTGGTGTGACGAGGGGGTGAGGTAGGCCGGAGCGCGTAGAGAGGTGTGATGGTTGATGTGGTCCGGTGTGCTGGTAAGAAGCTGAGGATGTGGGATAGGGTGGAGTACGGATGGAAGGACCCTCCCTAGGTGGTCGCGCGTGAAGAGATTCAAGGCCGGGAGAGGCTGCTATGATGGGATGATTTTTGAGGCAAGGGAGAGGCCATGAGCTACAGCTGAAGGATGTGAAAGGCATCACTGTGCCAGAGGGTAAGGGGGGATAGGGGTGAGGCCGGTGGAGTCTGAAGTAAGGATGAGCGAGCATGGAGGGGAGGCCTCCTATATTGTGGTGAGGTGGTGGGCTAGAGAAGGAGCAGAGAGGGCGTGGGCTGGAGTGGCGCTTAGTAGGGGAAACCAGGGTGGGGGATGATGGTGGCGTTGTGAATAGAATATTACGGTGAAAGGGGAGGTGACACAGGTAGATTAGGGTTACTTAGTTTTTTTTTCAAAATATTACAACAATAATAATGATAAAAAAATATAAATAAAAAATAAAAAAAAATATAATTAATAATAATAAAATCAATAATAATATAAATATTCTTAGTGATATTAATAATAATAATAATAAAATAATATTATTATTATTATCAAACATTAAATTTTAAATTTTTATTCTATTTATTTATCTTATTCTCATTTAAGTTTATCTCTTATACAATCACTTCACTTATTCAAAAAAATAGATAACTGCACACTCGTCGCACAACTTAATAAATAGTGTGCATAATGCATGCTCCAACCCAGACCACTTGGGAACCCCCACAAGATCATAGGGAGACTGCATGATTACAACATAGCACACGGTGCCCATACACTAGACTGAAACCCAATAAAACTTTAAATTCCCAAAATATTAAACTAGGACCCAGCCCGGACCATGGCATAAGAACTCATTGCCAAGAAGTAATAAAATATAAATAAATTATAAAGTCAGGGTGTGACATAAAAAATAATGAAATTTTCAATGAAAAATCACATGTAAGAGTATATGATTGATCTATTACTTTCATTTTTAATGAATTGACACTGGGTTCATCGTCATGATTCTAATGAAAACTTTAGAAGCTTTCCAAACCTTGTGATTTTAGCCAAAGAAGACATGATTTATGAAGGTATTCCATTTCTAGGGATTATTTAGTGAAAACATTTAATATGTGTTAGTCTAGATGATGGAAGATCAGGCTCATTTCAAACTTTAGGTTAAAATTAACAATTAATTTTGGACTCTCTTATAGATTAATGTCTTGTTTCATGAATCCTTGTCGATATCATTGAGGAAACCATCAATTACAACCCAAAATAGGGATGATAATTTACATGAATGTATAAGAACTAATATATATATTTGATGTACTCTAACTCTTTTTAAGGATTATTCAATTATTCTATTTTCCTATAAGAATAGCTAGGTCATGCGGTGTTTATTTTAATTTATAGAAGTGTAGGTTTCTCTATTGTTTTTGTGTAAATATCATCATATGGGATTCCAACATATCCCAATAGCGGTAATTAGATCCCAATTAGTTTTAGTGTTTATTTAAAGGTTATATACTGGGTTATTACCAATCACTTTAACATCATGTACTAACGACGGTTTTTTTTTGTGAAAAGTGGGACATCAATTTATTAAGTGGGGATTATTCAGTGGTTCATCCCATAGATAATTTGTATCACTGAGTGGGAAATATATTAGAACATAAATGACAATAAGGCCAATTATTACACTTGATTGGATGTCTATATTTTATAGACCCTAGACTTTGTCAAATAAGATAACCTAATTTTAAGAGTAATTATACATTAGAGTAGAAGCTAAGGGTCTTTATGTCAAGGGTATTGGAATACTAGGTATATAAAACATAAAAAATGGGGCAAAAAAAATTATTTAGTTATGATCTATAAATAGATCTTAACTTCCCTTGACCCCTTATATCTGTATAGGGTACCCTGGGAAACACATTAACAATCAGAACAGCTAAAAATCACAGTAAGGGAATGAAAATAAGAATACGGCCTCAGCACATGAGTTAAGAGGCATGACATCATGATATCAAAAGCATGGAACATATAAAATCATATCATATAAACATGGGATAATTTAAACATGGATTCATATAAATGTGTAAGAATCATAAAACATGTCTTTAGTACATATTAAGGGAAACCTCCAATCTTGTTTCCCATAGTAGTACAGGTCAAGGAAAACCGCCAATCCTGTTTCCCATTGTAGTATGGGTCAAGGCTAACCACCAATCCAATTTCACATCGACTCTCATGAGACTTAATTGTACCCAATGAATTTTTGCACTATATGGTAACACTCATCTCAAGATTTTCATGAATATTCTTTCCACATAATCTACCATACATAAACATTAGGGTACACAGGGAAGGAATTGGGTACCACAATCATGACATAAAGCATAACCAATGGGTGTATCATGAAATTGTCCATGAAAGAAAGGGATTCAACCAAACATGTCCGTTCATAAGGTAAAATAGGCATGTAACATGGTATGTGATGTAAAATATTAGTGTCAACATATTATAAATGTATTTATGAAATATTATCATTAAGGCATTTTTGTACGGTTTTAAGGAAAAAACTATAGAGATTTTAAAATAGAAAAGAGGAAATGTTTTATATAAAACCATAGTTTAAACAAAAAGGATTTCATAATAAAATTAATGATTTTATAAATAAAATTTTGGCTTAAAAAAGAGGATATATTTCACTTGAAATTGGGTAAAAAATCGGGATGTTCTCTTTAAACATGGCTGCTTATCGAAAAGTTCTAAGGAGGAAATTTTAGAAAAACATTTATATCTCCAAAACAGAGTGATGAAAGGGTATTCATAAATTAATTTTGATGAAATGGACATAATTTATTATTTTTACATAAACACATAAGATAACTCGATTTTGATATAAAGAATGATTAAGAAACCTGAAAGAACAAAGAAGGTTTGACTAGAATTCATTACAGTTTATCGGCATGGTGTCGAGTATACGTAAGAGGGATTGATTAGAGAGAAACTAGGATTATCAACAATTATACGTCATGGGGGAAGTATAGGTTAGGTGCTTAATAATACCCCATCATTAGGGATTACACATAAAAGTTCATAACATAGAGAACAATCTTGAATAAAATAGAAATGGAGGGGATCCCTTACCTTAAGTACAATGGTGTTATCCACTTTTTATTAATGACCTGAATAAAAAAATTTGGTTTATTAATTAATAATTAATTTACCACATCTATATTTAATCAATATAGAATAATATTTTTACATTCATTCTTGTCATTTTGGATGGGTAAATATTTTCATTTTTATTGTTCGGGTCTGTTTGTTTACTTAACATTCATTACAAGGTTTCTTATGAACGAATAATCTTGTAAGATGAGAACAGTTTTCCATAATTTTATTCATAGGTTATTAGTGAAAAACTAGAAGATTTTATGTTTTTTAAAATTCATTTGGATATTTTAGGTGGAGTTGAATTATTATATAAAACCATAGTGATAATTGTTTTGGTTAATTAGTGGGTTTGATTACAATGAACATGTTTTTATTTTTAATATAATACCATTTGTATAAAAACATTACAGATCCATAACTATGATATATTACATATATAATAATCTAGTTCAAAAATAACCCAAATGGTTTCATGACCATAAATAATTATGATAATAGGCATTTATAAATTGTTGACCATGAATGTGCTAAATGAGTACATCAAAAACAGTATTTTTATTTTTTTTAAATAAATCATGGGGAAAAGGAATATATAATTAAGTATACCATTAGCATTATAACATTAAAGTACATATATATTACTGGATATATCCTTCCATTTGGGTTAAGGGAGGTGAGAAAAGAAACACAAAGTACTTAAAAGAAATGAATGATTTAGAAAGCGGAATTTACCTCTTTCTTCTACCACCTTTGAGAACAACTTAAGGAGATAAGTTTAGGTATTTTGAAGAGACTAGGGGTCTTTGGACGTGTGGAGGATCTTGGGGAGAGATTTGGGAAGAATATTCGCTAGTCACAAGGATTGAGAGTAGTAAAGAGAAGAGGAAGTGAGGGGGGTTTATAGTGGAGGAGTAGAGGGTTTTCACAATTTTTTAACCAATAGGTTATTAATTTCTCTCAAGACCAGAAATATTGATGATTCCAAAACCAAGAGTAGTCATAAATGAAATTGGGTTTGACATTTGGGTTCTTACATCACTTCTAATGTCATGAACAATGTATTTACATAATAGTGTATTTATACGGTATGTTAATGTATTTTACTATTCACAAAAAAAATCAGGTTTTTCTTATCGGACTCCAAATAATATACTAATTGAAACTGTGTATGTAAGTTTTAATAGATTACAAAGGAGTGACACAATTATGTTTAATGTTCACATAGAACATAATAGTTCATTATGTCGTAATTTCATGTGATTATATGACATAATTATAAGAATTGAATTTCCATTAAAAACATTGGGTCGTTACATTCTTCCCCCCTTATGAAATTTCTACCTTAAAATTTCATATTACATTCTAGGACATAAATAGGCGTGGGTACATTTCCTTCATTTCCTCCTCTAGTTCCCATGTGACCTCTTCCTACTTATGGTTTCGTGAAAGTACCTTGACCAGATGAGTAGTCTTGTTTCATAGAACATTGCCTCTACGTTCTAGGATCATCACTAGATTTTACATGGAACATAGATCATCCTAAAATTGTACCACCTTTGAAGAGTGTACATGTGATGGTTCTGGTATATACTCTATAACAAGGATACATGAAATACATCCAGTACTTTGGCCATAGTTGGTGTAAGTTCGAGTTGATTGGCCACATCTCTAACTAGAGAAAGGATCTCAAAGGGGTCAATATACCTAGTACATAACATCCCTTTCTTTCTGAACCTCATGACCTTCTTCCATGAATATATGTGTTGAAATACCCTATCTCTGACTCTGTACTCAAGGTCTCATTGACTGATATATTTATAACTCTTCTATCGTATTTGGGATTCCTTGATATGTTGCTGAATGGTTTTAACCTTATCCACCATTTCTTTGACCATTTCAGGTCCTAGAATCTTACTCTCTTCAACATCATCCCCACACTCTAGTGTTATTCTAATTTTCCCATAAAGGGATTCATATGGTGGAATTCAGATGCTCGAGTGTAAATTATTGTAGTAGCAGAGTTCAAACAGTGGAAGATGTTTGCCCCATCCTCCATTGAAGTCCATTGAACAAGCTCTCAACATATATTCTAGTGTTTTAATACTTCTCTCAGATAGTCCATCAGTTGGAGAATGATAAGACGTACTGAAGTACAGTTTAGTGCTTTGAGCATGTTGGAGACTTCTCTTGAACATCGAGGTGAATCTCATATCTCTATCATAGAAAATAGATATTGGAACTCTGTGTAGCCTTACCACTTCTTAGATGTAAATCTGAGCAATTTGATCCAATAATATTTCCTATCAAATCATGATAAAGTGAGATATCTTTGTAAGACGATCCACAACATCCAATATATCATTGTTTCATCTAGATGTTCTTGAATTTCTAGTGACAAAGTCCATGGTAATGTTCACCCACTTACATGTTGGAATGGGTAGTGGATGTATCATCCCGCTAGAATTTTTCCAATTGGACTTCCATTAGTAACACACCAGACACTTTGATGAATACTTAGAAATCTCCCTTTTCATATTGTCCCACCAAAAGTTTTCTCGAAGATCTCTATATATCATTGTCCTCTCTATGTGGATAGTGAAGGCTGAGTTATGTGCATCATTCAGAATCTACTTCCTTATCTCGGGATCAGATGGTACCCATAATCCTAACCCAAATCATACAAATTCGTCCTCATCAATCTTCAACTCTGATGATTTTCCATTTTTGATAGCTTCCACCCTTTTTAGAATTTCCATAGCCTTTCTTTGAGAATCCTTTATTTTCTATATGCATGATGGTTGAGAAAATATTTGAGAAAGGAATGATGATGTTCCTCCCTTAATGATTCCCATTTTTATCCTCTTCAACTATTTTAATATAGGATCCTTTTAAATTCTCATCACTGAAATGATACATGATCCATTATTCTTAGAGAATCTTCCACCTTGTTTGCCTTTCTAGGATGGTAGGGTATTAAGTATTTATAATCCTTGATGAGATCTATCAATTTTCCCTAGTGCATATTAACCTCATTCGGTGTGAATATATAATTGAGACTATTGTGGTTAGTATATATCACACACTTCTTCCCATAGAGGTAATGCCTCCTGATTTTCAATGCAAATATCATAGCCCCCAACTCCTTATCATGTGTGAGATAGTTTTATCATGGATTTTCCACAGCCTTGAAACATAAGCTATCACATTATAATTTTTCATCAGAACTCATCCTAAGACCGTATATGAAGCATAACTATACCCCACAATTAGTTTTGTACATTATTGGGAGTGTGAGTATAGGCACAGTGATAAGCCTCCTTTTCATCTCCTTAAAATAGTCATCGCATTCATAAGTCTAGACAAACATTACTCCCTTCATTATTAGATTGTTCTTTGGGTTTTACAATAATGAAAAGATCTTCCCAAATCATTGATAATATCCAGATATACCCAAAAATCTACAGATCTCAGTTACCAACGTTGGTCTTGGAAACTCTTTAATTTACATTGTCTTGGATGGGTCCACAGATATCCCTTTTCTGGTGATAACATTCCCCAATAATTATACTTCCTCCATCCAAAAACCAAATTTACTGTACTTTTTATATAAATTATCACTTTGTAAAGTCTTTAACACAGTATTCAACTTCTCTTCATTTTCCTCTCTACTCATGGAGTATATCAGAATGCCATTAATAAAGACTACCAAAAATTTGTATAGGTAATATCTAAAGACTCTATTCATTAAATCAATTAATATTGCGGGATCATTAGTGAGTCTGAAGGGAATCACTATGAAAACATAGTGTATATATCTCATTTGAAATGCAGCATTGTGAATATATCCCTTTCTCATATTTAGTTAGTGATATCCTGACTGATTGTCCACCTTAGAGAAATAACAGGCCAAACGAAGCCGATCGAAAAATTCATCTATCCTTGGAAGGGGAAACATGTTACCTATTGTGATTTTATTTATTTCATGATAATCTATGCAGCGACACATTTATCAATCATTATTCTTGGGGAAGAGGAATGGCGCACCCCACGGTGAAGTACTTGGGTGTATAAAACCCTTCTCCTGATTCTTTTGCAATTTCTTATTCAGCTCCTCTAGCTCTACAGTGGCCATTCTGTAAGGTGTATTTGATAAAGGTAGAGATCCAGGGATACATTCAATTGATAACTGAACCTTTTGGTTAAGAGGAAGACTTGGAAACTATTCGGGGTATACATTAGTGTAATCCGTAACGATGATCATTTATTCAAGCATGATTCCATCCTTTATCTCAATCATTTGAACTAGATATTCATGATCATAAGGAAAAAATATCCACACATTAGACTATGATTATAAAGAAGTTTAAACATCCTCATTAAATTTTCAATGAATCAGAGGATGACTCAGGATTTGAAGAGTGATCCCCCTTTCCCGATTGTTGATGTTGGACTTTTACAATGATATCCAATACATGCCCAAGATAGCATAAAAACCCACTAAATCATGTATGATGAGATTTTCTGAGAGTTTCAGTCAAAAAATGTTAACTAGGGAGGAGTTATAAACTATGGATGAAATAATTTCCCCATTATTTATTCTCACAGATAACTTTTCCTAAAATTTTTGAGGTGGTGTTTGAATAGTTCAACTAAACTTTCACAATGTGAATGAATTCATAGAATTATAATCTAATAGTATGTTCTCTATTCATGAATTAATAACTAGTGTACCTATCACAACATCGTTGTTCCCCTCCACTACATCAGTAGTGATAAAATAATCCCTTCCTTTTTGTATTTGAGGTTATTGTTGATTACCTTTGACCACCCTCATCTTATGGAAATTGTTCACTTATTTCACATGCTCCTTGTTGTTATAACACTACACTATAGGCTGAGTGTTGATCTGAACCTTCCTTTCTTCCTCTGTATTACTAGGATTCTTCAAATCCCTTCTGTAGTTCGTTAGCCACATGAACAAACTTTACACATTTGAATCAATTCCTGGATCCCTTTAGATAGTTGTCAGGATGATTCTTCCCAAAACATTTATAAGAGGAAAATTCAGGCATCTATCCATCATGGGAATTTTTTTTGAACCACCCATGTTGATCTACATTTTTCACTTTCTTCATTGGGCCCATGAGAACATTGAGGGTCTACAATTTCTATTTCAACCTTGAGGGCACAACAGACAATCACTTCATAACTATTGATGTCTTGAGTTTCCAATGTTTTTCATAGACTCAACTTTAGTCCGCTAAATTAACGATCCACCATGATTTTTGTGTTCATGAAAAAGCCAGAGGTGTACCTTGAAAGCCTTATAAGTTTTTATTTATAAATCAGGATGGACTCTTCTCCCTTATGCTTGAGATTGAGGAACTATCTTTCCATAGTGAGACAGTGGGTTTGAGGAAAATATTTGTTGAAAAACATTCTCTTGAATTCCTAATAATTCATGGAATCAATTTCTTCATGGGACATTGTATTCTTGATCAGTGTCTTCTACTTATTTGCATCATCATCAAACCGATAGACTTCCAGTACAAAATTTTCCTCTTCTGAGCACAAGAGGACAGAGAATATATTTTCAATTGATTTAATCCATTATTCTACCATGAGGGCATCAGAAGATCAGCTAAAGATAGGAGGCTTTTACTATTTGATGGATTCTACAGAATCATTTTCTTTACATGGATGAGGATGGAATTCCTCCTGATTCAATTTATTATTCATAAGTCGAGCCAGCTGATAAAGAACTATCTGGATGTTTTGAGAACTAGTTCTTATCATATCTAGCATATCATTATGGAAATATTAACATTTCCTATCACATTAATTGGTGTAACATGTTCTTCTATTCCCCACCATTAACTGTGAAACTAAATGTACAATTAGAGGGCTTGTATACATAGTTATTTAACATAAAAAGGAAACTTTTGAACATAATAGGATAAAATTGTAGTGGAGAAGTATTTCCAAAGTTGTGACTCCTTAGGTTTAAATATAGGTTATCCTGAATATGTTTCTTATCTTATATCCTTATGGGGGTTTTATTCATTTCATAATGGATTGTACTAAGTGTATGGATTTACCAAAGCATATCATCCAGGAGTGTCAACACCAAGAGTGAAGCAAGGCTCGTTGTCTGGTACCAGGATACCCCGAGTCATGCCTGAAACTCCTTATCGATGTTTTCACTCGTAGGTATATTTTTTTCAAAGCTCCCTCTAATTGTTTGTATCTATATACAAATGAATTTTCTTGATAAAACATTTAATCTATACTTACCAAAATTTAAGGATGTTTTCTTATACATAGTCTCATCATTATGGTTCTCACTAAGGTGCTTTATTCCTAATTTCAAAAAAAATAACTAGACTGTCCTCTAATACCAAATATAGTGACCCTAGACTTTTTCAAATAACATAACACATTATTAAACCTAATTATACAATATAGTACAATCCATGGATCATTTCCTCTAGGGTTTTGGAACACTAGGTACATAAAACAAAAAACATGGGTCTAAAACACATCTTTATTTAATCTCTATAAAGAGCTCTTAACTTTAATTAAGACCACACATCTACTTACGGTACCCTGGGGAACAATGTAGAATCTGATGATCTAAAAATCCCAGTAAGGGAATGAACATAAGAATACAAATTCATCACATGAGTTAGGAGTCATGACATAATGATATCAAAAGTATGGAACATATGAAATCATATCTTAAAAACAAGAGATCATGCAAAGATGGAGTCATATTAATGAGGCAGAATCATAAAACATGTTTTTAGTATAAGTCAGGTCTAACCTCCAATACTATTTTTTATTATATTATAGGTCAAGTCTTACTACCAATCTGGTCTCCTATAGTAGTACATGTCAAGGATAACCACCAACCTCGTTTCACATCGCATCTCATGAGACTTAACATTACCCAATGTATGGGAGCACTATCTGGGTGCACCAATGTCAAACTTTTCATGAAAATGCTTTCCAAATAACTAATCAAACATAATAAAAAATACATAAACATATATGTAACCATGGAACGAATTGGGTACCACAATCACGATATAAAGCATAACGAATGGACATTTCATTAAAGTGTCCATGAAATAAAGGGATTAGAAAATACATGGAAGTTCACAAGATAAAATAGTCGTATCACATGGTAAGTGATGTTAAACTGATGTGACAACATATATGAAATGTATTTCAGAAACATTAGAATTAAAAAAAATTTGCGGTTTTATAGAAAATATTATAGACCCTTTAAAATTAAAAAGAGGAAAATGTATTATATAAAACCATAATTGAACCAAGAATGTTTTAATAATAAAAATACTGATATTATAAATACAATGATGTCTTAAGAAAGGATATTGTGCACTTGAAATTGGGTAAACATTTGAGAAGTTCCCTTAAAACATGTTTTCTTGTGGGAAACTTCTAAGGAGGGAATCATTTAAAAACATGTAAATCCCCAAAACAGAGTGATAAAAGGATCTTCATAAATAAATTTTTTAAAAATAAATAAAATTTATAGTATGTACATACAAATATAAGATAACTCCATTTTGATATAAATAAATATAAAGAAACCCAAAAGAAAAATGAAGTTTCAGGTAGAATTCGTTACGGTTTATCGGCATAGTGTCTGGTGGCCCAAACATGGATTGATGAGAGAGAAAATGGTTTTATCATCACTTAAACATCATGATATAAGAATGGTGTAGTTTATTAATCTTACCCCGTCATTAGGGATTACACTTAAAAGGTTATAACATAGAGTAAAAAATAGAAATGGATAGGATCCCTTACCTTAAGTCTACTGGTTTTCTGCACTTGTTATTAAGAACCTAAATAAAAAAATTATATTTATTAATTAATAATTCCAAAAAATCATACATATGTAATCTATTCATTATAACCACTTTAAATTCATTCTTGTACTTTTTGATTGGTTATGATGGTCAATTTTATTGTTCGGTTATATTTTTTTTCCTTAACATTCAATACCAGTTTACTTCTGAAGGAATAATATCATAAGATGAGAATGGTTATCTAGAATTGAATTCATAGGTTATTAGTTAAAAATCATAAGATTACATGGTTGTAAAAATTTACTCGGTTATCAGTGGGTTTGATTAAAATGAACATGTTTTTCTTTATAACATAATACCATTTGTACAGCATGATTATAGAACAATAACTTGGATATCTTAAATATATAATAATCTTGTTCAACCATAACCCAAATGGATTCATGAACCTAATTAATGACAATAATAGAAAATGATAAACTATTGTCCTTGAATCTGTGAAATTAGCACATCTCAAATGCTGTTTTCATTTCTTTTAAATAAAACTTTTGGAAAGGAGAGAAGATAATGTAGTATCCCATTAGCAAAATTGAATTCTAGTACAAGTATGTTATAGGAGTTATCATACCATTTGGTTGAAGGGATGTGAGGAAAGATATAAATTGTATGTAAAAGAAAAGAATGAATTGGAAAGGGTAATTTACCTCTTGAGTCTACCTCCTTTGAGAACCTATTAAGGTGAGGGGTGTTGGTATTTTGAAGATACTAGGGGCCTTTAGTTGTGGGGGAGGGGCATGGTGAGAAATTTGGGGAGAAAAATGGAAAGTCACAATGCTTGAGTGTAGTGAAGAGAAGACAGGATGGGGGTTATAGTGGAGAGGAGGGTTTTCATAATTTTTTAATCATTAGTTTATTAATTTCCCTTAAGACCATAAATAGTGATGATTCCAAGACCATGAATAGTCATAAATGCATGTCAATTCACGATTTGTGTGATTACATCACCTGTGATGTCAGGAATAGTGTATTTAAATTAAAATGTATTTATATAGTAAATTAATATATTTTATTATTCACCAAAAATTCTTTTTTTTATCAAACTCCAAATAACTTACTAATCGCAGCCGTTTATATCCGATTTTTGATATTCAAAACACAAAAGTGAAAAAAATATGTTTAATGGTAACATAGAACTTAGTAGTTCATTATGTTGTGAATTCACATTATTATATTACATAATTATAAGAAAAGAATTCTCATTAAAAACTTAGGGTCATTACACATATATAGCTATAAATATTCTACCTATTGGTAACTAGATACAAAAGGAAGACTAGAAAGATTTGAGCATACAACTAGTTGGAGGCCCGTATGGGAATAAAATAGGATTATCTTAACTCAAGGATTAATTGTGGAAATAATAAGACTATCTCAACTCAAGGGTACATCAGAGGAAAACCTGGAGGAGTATCGAATGTTATAATATTTTGGAAGAATGGGATGTTTTTTTTCACATAAGAGAAATGTTATATTTGATGATATATGTATAGATACTAAACAAAATTTCATATGTATATAGATTAACTTGAATCAAATCCCATTTAGTTTTAGATGTTCGTTTTATGTAAATGTTGGAGCTAATCAAATCATTTGATCATCCTGCGTAAGGACGTATGTTATTAATTTTAATGTCATACAGATAAAATATATTTGGTAATCTCATATTATAACAATCAATGTCCTAATCAAGATAACATAAGAGTAAACTAAAACCTCTAATTCCCTGTAATCCATTATCAATGTGTGAATAAATATGTGATAAAAAATTTATTTAAGGAGAGAACCCACTAAATGATTGATTGGGGATTTTCAATTGGGATTCAATTTCTAATTTACCCATTATATTGGTATGTTGATAGGAGAAGGTATATTAATATAATACACGAAATAGGAGGCACAATTATATGTGCTTAGTTTTAAAATGATAAGGATGTTTGGGTCAGAAAATAAATGATGTCAATGCATGATATTTGGATTATGTATTAGTGATTTCCATTTGGATTTACTCTATTAGGTAACCCAGATTGTCATGACCCCCTAGCACCCAAAGATGCCCCTCTTGAACTAGCAATGGTGAAAGGGAGATAATGACCCCCCGAGTCCCACCTCTAGTAGGCCCCGGGTTGGCAACTTGCACCAAGGGTATGAGTTTTCACAATATGGGAGGCATTACCCTTTAATTATTTTATGATCGGGAAATAGGACAAGTTGACCACCAAAATTTAAAAGAGCATGTGTATATAAATAAACCCAAACCAAGCCCACATGCATGTTTAAAAATTTTTATAACAATGTACAAGTACAAGAAAGATCAAAGTATAATACCAAATGAAAACAAGAGTACAACAACTGCAACAACTCCAACTGTCCGACTAGTAGGGTCCCGCACGACCCTGGTAGTCCTCCTGGAAACCTGAAAGTAAACGTAGGGTGAGCATACAAGTATACTCAGTATGGAATCCTAAAGCTCTCATGCACAAGTTGGGAGACATCCTAATGTCCCGTGAGAACAACAGAAGAAACCTATCATGAAATTCTATCCACGCAACCTCACCAGCCAACTCACCAAAACACAATCACAATCGGTAGTAGTATATTAGAACAAGATTATTTGGGTACCCCACACCATTTCCTTTTAGTTAGTTGCTCTAAATAATAGCGAACGTCCTGACGCTGCCACACTCTCCCCGCCCCGCACACACCTGGGCCTCACAACCATGTATCCCGCCCGCACACACCTGGGCCTCAAAACCAGTTATCTCGCCCGCACACACCTGGGCCTCACACCACGTATCCCACCCACACACAACTGGGCCTCACAACCACGAATCTCGCCCGCACACACCTGGGCATCATCCCGATGATTCTTGGGAAACATTAAAACCTGCCCGAAGAGTCTTGGGCTAGAACCACCCCAATCAAAACCTACCTGAAGAGTCTTAGGTGTAAGGTTGCCTCAAGCCATCAAAGCCTAGGGAAGAAGGAACAGGAAAGAGCTAGTAACTAAAAGAAAAACACCCTCTCCCATAAAATGGGAGTGTTCGGCACTAAGTGCTCAACATGGGTGGGGTGCGATAAAACACAAAAGATATAGATATATATATATGTATACCAAACACTCAGCCCAACCTATGGCTTCTAAAAATAGAAACTGAGCACGTGCCTCGACACTGCAACCACGAAGCATGCATAAAAAAACAACCCCAACCCCATTTAGGTTTTCACATTTCAGAAGAATTAGTTTATTTAGTTCCTCAACTACTGGGAAACCATTCACAACCAACCACATCGATCATTCATAAAAAATATCCCTGACATCCACAAATCAAGTTAGGAAAACACAAGCAACACAACCAAGTCCTTCTTATTATCCAAACAACACCATGATTATTATTTCCGTTCCATTACCAAGCCCCACCATTCATTAAATTTTATTATTCACAACCAATAGCCCATTCACATTCAAACCCATCCCTACAGCCCCACAACCAACTGCCATAACCACAATCGCACCGAAACATGTACATCATTATTCCTTTAATACCATTTTTCACAGCCTCGTTATAACATTCACACCAACCCACAACCAAGCCAACTGTAACCCCGCTGCTCACCCGATCCACAACAAACCACAAAACACCCCCACCACATGCCACGTAACCAAGAAAACACCCACATGTTCATTATTCCATTTTTTTAACCGGGGTGATCACAAAAGGGATACCAGATTTTAATCAGCCAACATTATGTGATTAACTAGATTCCACATTCAACAAAGTTCCATTCATAAAAATAGTCTAGTAAGATAGGGAAACATTTAATAGAAAATTGAAAGGCCCCCAACGACCGTGATTTTTAGTAGGCATAAGCCTATTCAATTCACAACATAATATCATTTGAAAAAAGGATAGAATAACAACACACACAGTCTTCCCCATCCCCGTTGTTTAACCAGTTATTATCTTTATTTACTGGTTCAACTGTATCCCTCGAAAATAGGAGGACACTCACCCTGCATGATGCACAATTTAGAGAGACAAAGGTGATATCCCTAACTCAATAAGATCTGATTGCAACGATCCCCCGAATCAACTTTAGAAGACGTCCGTCGGTGTCCGTCACTTCTTTCGGGTCCCAGAAAAACCTCCTCGGGTGAAAGTCGGAAAGTAAATTCTGAAGGAAAGACAACAGATCCAATCTCAGAAGTTCCGCCTCAGCGTTATGATCTCGTGGCCGCTGATGAATCGTATATCAGAGCTCGGACGAAGAAGTTATGGAATAAAGAGCCTTCAAGTCTCTTGGGAGAACTCTTCTTAGAGGAAAGGGGAGGAGAGGGGTGAGTTGAAAAGTAGGAGGGGACCCCTCCTTTTATAGGAGATAAAAGAAAAAGTACACGGTGTGTAATTTATGGTATACGACGTGTACTCAGTTATTTTACACAGTCTCTGCACGGTTTCCAATACGGATTCGTGGCCGTTGACTAGTCAACACACGATTTGAGGGTAACGCATACGCACGAAGGGACTACATGGCGTGTAGTTTAGACACACGGCGTGTACACATTTATTTCACACGGCAATGACACAGCTCCAACATGGCACACAGTCATTGACTGGTAACCCATATGCGGGGAGGGACTACATGGCGTGTACCCATTTACTTCACATGGCAAGGACACAGCCTTAAACATGGGGTATACCCAGTGAGGGGGTACACGGTGTGTACTCACACTACATGGCGTTTAGTTTTAAAATTCTGGAAAGTGTGGGAAAAGTCCATTTTACCCTCCAGAACATTTCGTGACCTTATTTTGACAATGGAATGGGCTGGAGAGGTCCGGTCCATTACATCAGATACATCTTAAAACATTATCATCCCCGAGAATTCAAAAACCATCAGAGAGGAAACCAATAAGATACCTCTAAGGTTTCTCATTATTATAGGAACCCAACCAACAACCCTAATTGTATGCATTAAGAATTCATTCATTTATATCGAGATATTATCGGCGTTAGCCGACACTGACTCGCCTGCAGGGGTTTAATCTCATCCTCATTAATGCGTCTCGATTAAGAATTGGGTATTCCCGCTTTCATAAATTAGGATTTTTCAAATCACACTACCCCAAACACCACATAACCAACACAGTGCCTGAACATGTGGTTTGGGGAAATTCCTTCTCCTATGTCGAGATATTATCTGCATTAGGTGGCACTGACTCGACCGCACGGGTTCAATCGCATCCTCCTTAATGCGTCTTGATTATGGATCATGTTTTTTCCTTTTCCCCACTCATTCGAACATGCTACACACTTCTAGAGAAAAAGGAAACAAAAGGACTCACAACTGACAAGCCAATCATTCCATATATCAAAATTACAGAGTATGAAATAAATAAAAAGTTTATAAGAACAAGGAAAAAAATAGTAAAAAAAACTGCGAGAACTGAGTGTGCATCTGGGACTTCTGCTCCCAAGTGCTCTCCTCGAGGCCGTAATGCCTCCACAACACACGAACCAACAGAATGGTTCATCCACGGATCACATTCTCTTTACGATCCTCAATTCTGAATGGTCATTCCTCGAAGGTCATGTCGTCTCCCATATCTAACTATCCCCAGTCGATAACGTGAGAGTCATCGTTTAAGTACCGAAAAAGATGGGAGACGTGGAAGATGTCCTAAACCTTCTCCAACTGGGGTGGTAGGGCCAGCTGATATGCCACCTTGCCGACTCACCTCAGCACCTCAAAAGGTCCGATGAACCTAGGTGAGAGCTTTCTCACTTTCCCAAACCTCTACTTCCCCCGTAGAGGGGAAACCTTCAAGAACACATGATCTCCCACCTCGAACTCCAAGGGCCTCCACCTACGGTCATTATAAGACTTCTGTCAGTCCTGAGCTGCTTTCATCCTCTCACATACAAGATGGACTTTCTCTATGGTGCCCTGCACTACCCATGGCCCAACGTGACAAAAGATATGCGCTTCCCATCAATATCGGAGAACATGACTCTTCTCCAGAAGTAGTCGATAACAACACTAACAGTAAAAAACCAGTCGATTCCTTTGATGACATTGTATGGCTGCATCTGTAACAGAAGAACGTCCCCACTAGATCAACGTGGTCCCAACATCAGCCCACATCCACGGAAAACACAAGATACGCTGGTCTGGCCTCCAACTGGTGTACTCAGCACCAGTGTTACAGAAATTCTCTCTATGTCTAGTCCCAAAGCATGGGCTAGACCAGGTGCAACAAAGGAGTGTGAATCTCTCGAATCCAAAAAAGCAGAAATGAGAGTGCTGAACAAACAAATCGTACCTCGCACCACCTCTGGTCCTTCTGGAGTTGTCAACTCTGCTGCGTGCAACTATCCACCCCCAGGTACTCTGCCTCTCTAATGTCATCCACCTCCCCGACCATGCCCTGGTCGAGGTCCCTGAGTAGCACCCTGAGGTTGGCCTCCTCCCACAAAGTCTGCCCTCAGAGGAGCATGGTCCTGCTGCTGCTGGAAGGGCCTCGCTGGAAAGTGGTGCTAGTGAGGTGGGAACTGAACCTTCCCACCTCCACTGTACTGAGCTCTGGTCGGGCACCAACTCTAAACATTCCCGAAACCTCTTTAAAAAAACACTACGGTCCTGGGCTTGTGAAAAAGGGACGAGGACCTGAAGATCTAAAGTGGAACTGTCGGGGGCTTGCTCCGCACTAGCCTGAACCTGGAAGGTCCCGTCGCAGGAGACCTGCTACTGACTGCCTTCCCCTTCGATGAGCCTCGCTGGATCCCTTATCGCGGTGCACCTCCCAGTGATTGCATCCGCTCTATAACCTCTACCTTCTTCTGTACCACCAATTTTTTCAGAAGGGTGAAGGAGGTGACATCAAACTGGAGCAAAGGACGATGCGCCTCCTCCAAACATCTCACCCGAGACTCCTCATCCGGAAAGAGATCCGGAGAAAAGCGCAGGAGATCCTTGAACATGATCTCCAACTCTCGTACTGACTTACTCCCCTGCTGAAGGGAGGGTAACTCCTACCACTTTTCTGCCTTGATCATGGAAGAAAGGAATTCCTCTCAGAATACCTTCTCAAAGTCAGCCCATGGAACCTCTGCCTCTATCCTCTCTCCAAGGAAGAGCGTCCACCACTCTCGTGCTTCACCTATCAGCTGAGTGACTACTAGGGGAACCCAGTACTCCCTCAGAGCACAAATCAAGGTAAAAGCGATCCATATCTCCTCAAGACACCCTTCCTTCTCCATATCTGAAGTACTACCCTCGTATTTCTTGAGGGTTTCCCGCTAGAATGAACTAAGATTCTTCTGCCACTGGCTATATTCCTCCTCGCGATCATTCCAAAACTGATCGACCGCCTGAATCTGCTAGGCCACGGCCATCTGAGCCACCCAGGGATGACGTCCAAGTGCCATAGCTGCACGGTAAACAAAGATCGCCTAAGACCAAGTAGTAAGGAAATTTATCAAGGTCTTATTATATCATTTTATTTCAATTTCATTCCCAGAACACCCAAATCATGTAAAAAACAATCATGATGACGCATGTTCCTTCCCTAGGGTCTCTACCATGCAATCAATGTAGTCTCACTTGGTCGTTTGTTAAGCTCAGAGTCCTTCCATCGGATCGCGGGGGGACCTAAAATCCTGTTTCCTAGCTAGTCTTACCTGGCCTATGTCATGCACCAAGATTTACTAACAGTATTGCCCTAAAATCCCATGCAATTCTCATTGTTCCTAACTTGAGACTCCATCATATCTCTCAACTTACCTCTGATACCATTCTGTCACGACCCCCTCCCACCCAAAGATGCCCCTCCTGAGCTGGAAATCGTGAAAGGGAAATAATGACCCCCAGAGTCCCACCTCTAGTAGGCCCCGGGTTGGCGACTAGCACCAATTCTTTCACGACCCCCTCCCACATAAGATTCCCCTCCTAAGATGGCAATGGTGAAAGGGATATAATGAAGTACGAGTTTCGGTGTGGTTGTGGTTATGGTGGTTGGCAGCCGGGCTGTAGGGATGGGTTTGAATGTGAATGGGATATGGGTTGTGAATAATAAATAATAAAAGTGGAAGATTTATTGAATGATGGGTCCTGGTAATGGAATGAGTTTGATAATAAATGGGTTGGTTGGTTGATAAGAAGGATTTTTTTGTGCTACTTGTGTTTTACTAACTTGATTTGTGGATGGAAGGGATATATTTTACGAATGATCGATGAGTTTGGTTGTGGATAGTTTCCCAGTAGTTAAGGAACTAATAAACTAATTTTTCTGAAACGTGAAAACCTAAAAGGGGTTAGGATTGTTTGTTGTGTGCATGCTTCATAGTAGCAGTGCTGAGGAACGTGCTCAATTTCTCTGTTTAAAAGCCATAGGTTTTGCTGTGTGCTTGGTATATATATATCTGTATCTTTTTTGTTTTATCGCACCCCACCCATGTTGAGCACTTAGTGACGAACACTCCCATTTCATGGGAGAGGGTGTTTTCCCCTTAATTACTAGCTTCTTCATGTTCCTTCCTCCCTAGGATTTGATGGCTTGAGGTGACCTTACACCTAAGACTCTTCAGGTAGGTTTCTATTGGGGTGGTTCTAGCACAAGACTCTTGGGGAAGGTTTTACTATTTCCCAAGAATCTTGGGGATGAGGCCCAGGTGTGTGTGGGCGGGATACGTGATTGTGAGGCCCAGGTGTGTGCGGGTGGGATACGTTGTTGTGAGGCCCAGGTGTGTGCAGGAAGGGAGAGTGTGGCAGGATCAGGATGTTCGCCGTTAGGAAGAGAATCTAACTAAAGAAAAATTGTGTGGGGTACCCAAATACTCATGTTCCTATATACTACTACATGTTGTGATTGTGTTTTGGTGATTATGGATGGTGAGGTTGGGTGGATAGAATTCCTTTATAGGTTTCTTCTATTGTTCTCACAGGAGATTAGGATGTCTCCCCTATTGTGCACAAGAGCTTTAGGTTTCCCTAACGAGTATACTTGTATGCTCACCCTACGTTTACTTTCAGGTTTCCAGGAGGACTACCCAGGCCGTGCGAGACCCGACTAGTCGAACATTTGGAGTGGTTTTAGTTTTTGTACTCTTGTTTTCTTTTAGTATTGTACTTTGAGCTTTCATGTACTTGCACCTTGTTATAAAATTGTTTAATCATGCATGTGGGCTTGGTTTGGGTTTATTTCTATACAATTGCTCTTTTCCTTTTTGGTGGTTGACTTTTCCTATTTCCTGATCTTAAAATAATTAAACGGTAATTCCGCCCATATTTGTGAAAACTCATACCCTTGGTGCTAGTCGCCACCCCGAGGCCTACTAGATGTGGGAATAGAGGGTCATTATCTCCCTTTCACCATTTCCAGCTCAGGAGGGGCATCTTTGGTGGGAGGGGGTCGTGACAGTACTACCCTCGTACTTCTTGAGGGTTTTCCCCTGGAAAGAATGGAGAGTCATCTACCACTAGCTATCTTCCTCCTCTCGGTCAATCCTGAACTGATCGACCGCCTGAATCTGCTGGGCCTCGGTCGTCTGAGCCACCCAAGGACGATGTCCAGGTGCCATAGCTGTACGGTAAACAATGATCACCTATGCCCAAGTAGTAAGGAAATTTCTCAGGGTTTCATTTTATCATTTTATTTCAATTTTTTTCCCAGAACACCCAAATCATGTAAAACACAATCATGATGATGAATGAACCTTCTCTAGGGTCTCTACCCTGCAATCAATATAGTCTCACTTGGTCGTTCGGTAGGCTTAGAGTCCTTGCATTGGATCACAGGGGGGCCCTAAAATCCCATGTCCTAGCCGGTCTTTCCTAGATTTTGTCGCACACCAAGATTAACCAACACTATTTCCCTACCATCCCATGCAATCCTCACTGTGTTTTATCGCACCCCACCCATGTTGAGAACTTAGAACCGAACACTCCGATTTCTTGGGATAGGGTGTTTTTCCCTTAGTTAGTATCTCCTTCCTGCTCTTTCTTCCCTAGGCTGTGATGGCTTGAGGCGACCTTACACCTAAGACTCTTCGGGTAGGTTTTTATTGGGGTGGTTCTTGCCCAAGACTCTTCGGGCTGGTTTTACTATTTCCCAAGAATCTTCGGGATGAGTCCCAGGTGTGTGCGGATGGGATACATTGTGAAAGGGAGATAATGACCTCCTGAGTCCCACCTCTAGTAGCCCCGAGTTGGCGAATAGGACCAAGGGTATGAGTTTTCACAATATGGGAGGCATTACCCTTTAATTATTTTAAGATCGAGAAATAGGACAAGTCGACCACAAAAAAAGAAAAGACCAAGTTTATAGAAATAAACCCAAACCAAGCCCACATGCATGTTTAAACAATTTTATAACAAGGTGAAAGTACAAGAAACCTCAAATTACAATACCAAAAGAAAACAAGTGTACAAAAACTACAACAACTCCAACTGTCCGACTAGTAGGTTCCCGCACGACCCTGGTAGTCCTCCTGGAAACCTGAAAGTAAACGTAGGGTGAACATACAAGTATACTCAGTAGTAAAACCTAAATCTCTCGTGTAAAAGTGGGGAGACATCCTAATGTCCCGTGAGAACAACAGATGATACCTAGAAAGGAATTCTATCCACCAAAACTCACCAGCCACACTCACCAAAACACAATAACAAAAGGTAGTAGTATATAAGATCAAGAGTATTTGGGTACCCCGCACCATTTCCTTTTAGTTAGCATCTCTTCCTAATAGTGAACGTCCTGACACAGCCACACTCTCCCCACCCACACACAACTGGGCCTCACAACCACGTATCCCGCCCGCACACACCTGGGCCTCACAACCAGGTATCCCGCCTGCGCACACTTGGGCCTCACAACCACGTATACCGCCCGCCCACACCTTGGCCTCACAACCACATATCCCGCCCGCACACTCTTGGGCCTCATCCCGAATATTCTTGGGAATTAGTAAAACATTACCTAAGAGTCTTGGTCTAGAACCACCCCAATCGATACCTACCCGAAGAGTCTTAGGTGTAAGGTCTCCTCAAGCCATCACAGCCTAGGGAAAGAGTAGGAAAAAGCTAGTAACTAAGGAAAAAAAAACCTCTCCCATGAAATGGGAGTGTTCGACACTAAGTGCTCAACATGGGTGGGGTGTGATAAAACACAAAAGATAAAGATATATATATATATCGAACACTCAGCCCAACCTATGGCTTATAAACAGATAAACTGAGCACGTTCCTCGGCATTACTACCACGAAGCATGCATACAACAAACAACCCCAATCCCATTTAGGTTTTCACGTTTCAGTAGAATTAGTTTATATAGCTCCTTAACTACTAGGAAACCATCCACAACCAACCACATCAATCGTTCATAAAACATATCCCCTCCATCCACAAATCAAGTTGGGAAAACACAAGCAACACAACCAAATCCTTATTAGGAAAAGAGTCCCATGAATATTATTTCTGTTCCATTACCAAGCCCCACCATTCATTAAATTTTATTATTCACAACCCATATCCCATTCACATTAAAACTCATCCCTGCAGCCCCACTGCCATCCACCATAACCAAAACCACACTGAAACCCGTACATCATTATACCTTTATACCATTTATCGCAGCCTCGATATAACATTCACACCAACCAACAACCAAGTCAACCGCAACCCTACTGCTCACCCGATCCACAACAACCCACAAAACACCCCCACCACATGCCACGTAACCAAGAAAACACCCACATGTTCATTATTCCATTTTGTTTAACCGGGGTGATCACTAAAGGGTTCCAGATTTTAATCATCCAACTTTACGTGATTAACCAAATTCCACATTCAACAAAGTTCCATTCACAAAAACAGTCTAAAAATATAGGGAAACATTTAATTGCACAAGAAAAATCCCCCAACGACTGTGATTTTCAGTAGGCATAAGCCTATTCAATTCACAACATAATATCACAGGATAAAAAGGATATAATAACAACATACACAATATTCCCCATCCCCATTATTTACCAAGTTATTATCTTTATTTACTGGTTAAACTGTATCCCTAAAAAACAAGATGACACCCACCCCACATTTTTCACAATTGATAGAGACGAAGGTGAGACCCCCACCTTAACAGGTTCTGATCGCAATGCTCCCCCGAATCAACTTTAGAAGATGTCCGTCGGCGTCCGTCACTTCTGTCAGGTCCTGGAAAAACCTCCTCGAGTGTAAGTCAGAATGGAAAGGCTGAAGGAAAGACAACATATCCATGTTCGAATGTTCTGCCTCATTGTTACAATCCTATGGCCGCTGACTGATCGTAAATCAGAGCTCGGACGAAGAAGTTATGGAATAAAGAGCCTTCAAGTCTCTTGGGAGAACTCTGCTCAGAGGAAAGGGGATGAGAGGGTTGAGTTGAAATGGAAGAGGGGACCCCTCCTTTTATAGGAGAGAGAAGAAAAAGTACACGATGTGTACTTTATGGAACATGGCATGTACTCGGTTATTTTACACGGCCTCCACGCGGCTTCCAACACGGCTCCACGGCCGTTGACTGGTCAACACATGGTTTGAGGGAAACACATACGCGGGGACTGACTACATGGTGTGTAGTTTAGACACACGACGTGTACCCATTTTTTCACACGGCAAAGACACGGCTCCAACACGGCACACAACCGTTGACTGGTAACGCTTACGCAGGGAGGGACTACAAGGTGTGTAATTTAGGACACACAATGTGTACCCATTTATTTCACACGGTAAGGACACGACCTTCAACACGGGGTATACCCGGTGAGGGGGTACATGGCCTGTACTCACACTACACAATGTGTAGTTTCAAAATTCTGGAAAGTGTTGGAAAAGTCCATTTTACCCTCTAGAACATTTTCGGAACTTCTTTTGACAAAGGAATGGGATGGAGCGGTCCGGGCCATTACACAGATAGTGTTAGTTTTTTCAAAGAGATTTATATCATCTGATTTTATGTAAGGAAATTGAGAGTATTATCACAAATCAAGGATGTATGATAGAGATGATAAGAGTATCTCAACTCAAGTCATATTAGGTGACCAAGAGTATTATCTCAACTTGTAATGGCTCGGACCTATCTGGCCCATTCCTTTGTCAAAAAGAAGGTCAAGAAGTTTTCTGGAGGGTAAAATGGACTTTTTCCACACTTTCCAAAATTTTGAAACTACACGCCATGTAGTTTGAGTACACGCCGTGTACCCCCTTCCCAGGTATACCCGATGTTGTAGGCTATGTCCTTGCCGTGTGGAGAAAATGGGTACACGTCGTGTGTCCAGTACTACACGTCGTGCAGTCCTTCCCCATGTGCGTGTTACCGTGTGTTAACCAGTCGTCTGCCATGTGTCGTGTGAAGGTCGTGTCCTTGCTGTGTGCAATAAATGAGTACATGTCGTGTGTCCAATCTACACACTGTGTAGTCATTCCCCGCGTATGCGTTACCTTCAAACCATGTGTTGATCTGTCAAAGGACACTGAGCCGCGTTGGAGGCTGTGTGGAGACCGTGTTTAAATGGCCGAGTACATGCCGTGTACCATAAGTACATGCCGTGTACTTTTTATTTTCACGCCTACAAAAGGAGGGGTCCCCTCCTCCTCTCAACTCACACCTCTCCTCCCCTCTCCTCTGAGCAGAGCTCTCTCAAGAGACTCGAAGTCTCTTTCTTATATAACTTTTTCGTCCGAGCTGCGATTTACGATCTGTTAGCAGCCACGGGATCGTAACGACGAGGCAGAAATTCCAAGCTTGGATCCATTGTCTTTCTTTTGGCTCTTCCTTTCTAAAAAAGGAGGTTTTTACAGGACACACACGAATGTATTCTAATGTTGATCCGGAGGCGCATTGCGATCTAGAACCTATTGAGGTAGGGATCTTACCTTTGTCTCTCTAATTTGTGCATCATGCGGGGTGGGTGTTCTCTTGTTTACATGAAACACTTTTGAACTGGTGTAATAACGATAATAACTTGCTTATATAACGGGGTTGGGAAGTTTGTGAATGCTGTTACTTTATATCCTGTGATATTATGTTGTGAAATAAATAGGCTTATGCCTACCGAAAATAACAATTGTTGGGGGCCTTTGCTTGCGCAATTAAATATTGCCCTATCTTCTAGACCTTTCTGTGAATGGAAACTTCATGGAATGTGGAAATTGGTTAATCACGTAAAGATGGATGTTTAAATAAAAATATGGAATCCCTGTGTGATCACCCCGGTTGAACCAAAATGGAATAATGAACATGTGGGTGTTGTCTTGGTTATGTGGCATGTGATGGGGGGTGTTTTGTGGGTTGTTGTGAAATGGGTGAGCAGTGGGGCTGCAGTTGGCTTGGTTATGGGAAGGTGTGAATGTTTTATTGGTAATGGGAATCAGGGCTGCAATAAATGGTATTAAAGGGATGGGGATGTGTGGCTTTGGTGTGGTTGTGGTTATGTTGGTTGGGAGCGGGGCTGTAGGGATGGTCTTGTTTGTGAATTATTAGTGGTTTGTTAATAATAAATTAAAGTGGAAGAGTTAATGAATGGTGGGGCGTGGAAATGAACCAGAAATAATAATTAATGGGGTTGGTTTGTTGATATGAAGGACTTGGTTGTGTTGCTTGTGATTTCCTAACTTGTTTTGTGGATGGCAGGGATATGCTTATGAACGATCATTGTGGTTGGTTGTGGATAGTTTCCAAATAGTTAAGGAAATAAATAATCTAATTCTACTGAAACGTGAAAACATTAATGGGGTTGGGTTTGCTTGTTTTATGCATGCTTTGTGGTAGCAAGGCTGAGGCACGTGCTCAGTTTCTCTTTTTAGAAGCCATAGGTTGGGCTGAGTGGTTGCTATATATATATATATATATATATATATCTTTATCTTTTGTGTTTTATCGCATGACACCCATGTTTAGAACTTAGTTCAGAACACTCTCATTTCATTGGAGAGGGTGTTTTCCCATAGTTACTAGCTCCTTTTTCTCCTTCTCCCCTAGGTTGTGATGACTTGAGGCGACCACACACCCAAGAATCATCAGGTAGGTTTCGATTGGGGTGATTAGGACCAAGACTCTTCGGGCAGGCTTATAGGCTATAATGGATTGAGGCGACCTTACACCTAAGACTCTTCAGGTAGGTTCTGATTTTAGGCCCAGGTGTCTTCGAGCGAGAGTTGTGTTACTATTATTGTTCCCAAGAATCTTCGGGATGAGGCCCAGGTGTCTTTGGGCGGGGATGTGGTTGTGGTAGTGAGGCCCAGGTGTGTGCGGGTGGGATACGTGGTAGTGAGGCCCAGGTGTGTGCGGTCGGGGAGAGAGTGACAACATCAGGACATTCAGCTAACTAATGGGAAATGGTGTGGGTTACCCAATGCTCTTGTTCTTATACTACTACTACTACCTGTTGTGATTGTGTTTTAGTGAGTGTGGCTGGTGAGATTGGGCGGATAGTTTTCCTTGTTAGGTTTCTTCTGTTGTTCTCAGAGGACATTAGGATGTCTCCCCACTTGTGCATGAGAGCCTTAGGTTTCCCTACTAATTATACTTTTATGCTCACCCTACATTTACTTTTAGGTTTCCAGGAGGACTACCAGGACCGTGCGGGACCCTACTAGTCGAGCAGTTGGAGTTGTTGCAGTTGTTGTTCTCTTTTTTTCTTTGGTATTGAGCTTCCTTGTACTTGTACCTTGTTATAAAATTGTTTAAACATGCATGTGGGCTTGGATTGGGTTAATTTATATACACTTGTTCTTTTATTTTTTTGTTGCTCGACTTTTCCTATTTCCTGATCCTAAATAATAAAAAGGTTAATGCCCCCCCATATTTGTGAAAACTCATACCCTTGGTGTTAGTCGGCAACGCAAGGCCAACTGGAGGCGGGACTCGGGGGTCATTATCTCCCTTTCTCCATTTCCAGCTTAGGAGGGGCATCTTTGGTGGGAGGGGGGTTGTGACAGAATGGTATCAGAGGTGATGGTTGAGAGATAGGATGGAGTCTAGAGTTAGGCACAGTGAGGATTGCATGGGATGGTAGGGAAACAGTGCTAGTTAACCTTGGTGCGTGACATAGGCCAGGGAAGACAGGCTAGGACATGGGATTTTAGGGCCCCCCGTTATCTGATGCAAGGACTCTGAGCCTACCGAATGACCAAGTGATACTACATTGATTGCAGGGTAGAGACCCTAGGGAAGGTACATGCATCATCATGATTGTTTTTTACTTGATTTGGGTGTTCTGGGAAATTAATTGAAATAAAATGATAATTAAAACTGTGAAAAAATTCATTACTACTTGAGCTTAGGCGATCCTTGTTTATCGAATAGCTATGGCACCTGGACGTCGTCCCCGGGTGGCTCAGACAGTCGAGGCCCAGCAGATTCAGGTGTTCGATCAGTTGAGGATTGACCGAGAGGAAGAAGATAGCCAGTGGAAGAAGTCTCTCCATTCCTTCCAGCGGCAGACCCTCAAGAAGTACGAGGGTTCTAATTCAGATACGGAGACGAAGGGGTGGCTTGAGGAGCTAGGGATTTCTTTTACCTTGATCTGTGCTCCGAGGGATTACTGGGTTCTCCTAGTAGTTAGTTAGCTAAGAGGTTTCGCGCGACAGTGGTGGACACTCTACCTCGGAGAAAGGATAGAGGCAGTGGTTCCGTGTGCTGACTTTGAGAAGGGATTTGAAGAGGAATTACTTTCTTCCATGATCAAGGCGGAGAAGTGGCAGGAGTCACTCTCCCTTCAGTAGGGGAGTATGTTGGTACGAGAGCTGGGGATCATGTTTAAGGATCTCATAATCTTTTCTCAGGATCTCTTTCCAGATGAGGAGTCTCGGGTGTGACGTTTGGAGTAGGCGGTTCGTCCTTCGCTCCAGTATGTTGTCACCCCCTTCACCCTTCTGACGTACTTGGCGGTGCAGAAGAAGGCAGAGGTCGTAGAGAGGATGCAGTAGCTGGGAGGTGCACCGTCTGAGGTGTTCCAGCCAGGTTCGTCGAAGGGTAAGGCAGTCAGTAGCAGGTCTCCTGCAATAGGACCTTCCAGGTTCAGGCCAGTGGGGAGCATGCCCCAGCAGTTCCAGTTCAGATCTTAGGGTCCTCATACCTTTTCCACGAGCCCGGGACCGAGGTGTTTTTCTTGTGGAGGTTTCGGGCACATTCAGAGTTGGTGCCCAACCCGAGCTCTGTACGGTGGAGGTGGGCAGGTTCAGCGCCCACCGTAGAAGAACCAGTTGCCGGTGAGGCCCTTCCAGCAGCAGCAGGACCATGATCCTTCGAGGGCAGACTCTGCAGGAGGAGGTCGACCTCAGGGTGCTCCTCAGGGACCTTGACCAGGGCGTGGTCAGGGAAGTGGACGACATCAGAGAGGCAGAGGAGCTGGGCGTGGAAAGTTGCACGCAGCAGATTTGGTAGCTCCAGCAGGACCAGAGGTGGTGCAAGGTACGATTTGTTTGTTCAGCACTCTTGTTTCTGCTTTGTTCGATTCAAGAGATTCACACTACTTTGTTTCACGTGGTCTAGCCCATGCTTTGGGACTAGACGTAGAGAGACTTTTCGTACCACTAGTGCTGAGTACACCAGTTGGAGGCCAGACCAGTGTATCTTTTTTTGCTGGGGATGTGGGCTGACGTTGGGACCACATCGATCATGTGGGGACCTTCTTCTGTTATAGATACATCCATACGATGTCATCCTAGGCATCGACTGGTTGTTTTCTGTTAGTGTCTTTATAGACTGCTTCCGATGAAGAGTCATGTTCTCTGACGTGGATGGGAAGCACCTATCTTTTGTCGGTGAGAGGAGCTATCAGGAGGGAAGCCGACCTGTGCAGCCTCTCCTTTCCTTTTTAGGAGGGTTAATAGTGGTTCCAGTTGATACAGAGATGATGGATTTCTCGGAAGTTTTTCAGGAGTTCCTTGATGTTTTTCATGAGGAGGTTGTGACTCTACCCCCCCCCCCCCCCCCCCCCGACGTGACGTTGAGTTCGGGATAGACTTAAAACCTGGCACCGGTCCGATTTCGATGGCCCCTTATAGGATGGAACCGTCGGAGTTGTGGGAGTTGCGGATTCAGATTGACGATCTGATGGAGAAGGGTTTTGTTCAACCTAGCGTGTTGCAATGGGGTGCTCCAGTTTTGTTCGTGAAGAAGGCAGATGGTGGTCTCAGGCTATGAATAGAGTACCGAAGGATGAACCAGGTAACGGTCAAGAACCGTTACCCCTTCCAAGGATATATGATCTCTTCGACTAGTTGAGGGGAGAAGGTTGGTTTTATAATATTGATCTACGATCAGGATATCATCAGCTGAGGGTGAAGGACATTGACATCTCGAAGACAGCATTCAGGTGTAGGTATGGGCACTTCGAGTTTGTAGGGATTCTTTTTAGAGTTAATAATGCACCGGTTGTGTTCATGGGACTTATGAACTTTGTCTTCCGAGAGTTTCTGGACCGGTACGTTGTTGTGTTTATTGATGACATCCTGATCTACTCAAGATCAGAGGAGGAGAAAATTGAGCATCTCAGGGCAGTCTTGGAAGTCCTTCAACACCACCAGCTGAATGGGAAATTGTCGAAGTGTATGTTCTTGACACAAGAAGTACACTTCCTTGGGCACGTTGTGTCTCTTCATGGAGTATCGGTGGACCCGTCAAAGGTGGAGGCAGTTGTTTCTTGGGCAGCACCCAAGAGCGTGGCAGAAGTTCGTAGTTTCCTGGGGTTAGCAGGTTACTATTATAGGTTCGTTTCAAACTTCTCTTGAGTTTATTCCCCATTGATAGCTTTTACTCGGAAGAATCAGGTCATCCTATGGAGAGATCAGTGCTAGAAATCTTTCGACTACCTGAAGGAGAAGTTGGTTAGTGCTCCCGTGCTCAGGTTGCCAGAGGAAGGGTTATTGTATGATGTGTTTTGTGATGCTTCTGGCCTTGGTATGGGGTGCGTACTGATGCAGAAGAAGGGCGTGATTTGTTATGGGTCTACGAAGTTACACCCTCATGAGCGTAACTATGCCACCCATGACCTGGAGCTTGCAGCAGTAGTGTTCGTATTGAAGTTGTGGCAACATTACATATTTGGTGAGCACTTTTTGGTCTTCTCATATCACAAGAGCCTGCGCTATATCTTCTGCCAGCATGACCTGAACTTACGGCAGCGGAGATGGGTCGAGTTTCTCTAAGACTATGACTTCGAGATCTCTTACACTGAAGGTAAGGGCAACGTTGTGGCTGATGCCCTGAGCAGGAAGTCACATAACGAAGTGGTCCGGGAATCCGCAGATGCTTGGAAGGTGATGGGAGAGTTGGCT
Source organism: Viscum album (assembly GCA_963277665.1). Taxonomy (NCBI): domain Eukaryota; kingdom Viridiplantae; phylum Streptophyta; class Magnoliopsida; order Santalales; family Viscaceae; genus Viscum; species Viscum album. Next base: position 989,805,865 of record OY728163.1, on the reverse strand, counting down.
GCCCTGCACTTAGATGCAAGGGATGAAGGTGTGAGAGGATGTTTGTTCCAGATGATGGTGAAATCCTCCTTGTTACAGCAGGTGGAAGAGTCTCAACGGGGGGACTTCGAGGCAGAGGTGATGCGGGATCGTGTCGATCAAGGGAATGCTCTAGAGGGAAGGTCATAGGACAACCGACATCAGATGCTTTTCCATGGAAGGTTGTTTGTCCCAGAGGCGATGCATGAGGGAGTTCTCCGTGAGTTCCATAGCTCATCCTTGGCGGTACATCCATGTGTTTCAAAAATATACTGAGTACTGAAGGATCAGTTTTGTTAGCCCGGGGTGAAATGGGCAGTGGCAGAGTTTTTCGCTAAGTGCCTAGTGTGTCAGTAAGTGAAGGTTGAACACCATGTTCCCGGTGGTTTGTTGCATCCTTTATATGTCCCTGAGTAGAAGTGGGATTACATCTCAATGAACTTCGTCTGAGGACTACCCAGAGCTCAGCGTGGTTATGATGCTATCTGGGTATTGGTGGATAATATGACGAAATCAGCTCACTTCCTAGCAATCAAGGAGTTGAGCCCGGTGAGAACCTTAGCAAAGAGGTATGTAGACATGTTGGTACGCTTTCATGGAGTTCTGAGGACTATAGTCTCAGATTGGGATACTCGGTTTACCTCACGAGCCTGGAGGGGGCTACAACATGCTTTTGGCACCCAGCTACGCCTTAGCACTGCTTTCCACCCCAAGACTGTTGGGCAGACAGATTAGAATATCCAGAAGTTGTAGGACATGCTGCGAGCATGCGTTCTGGATTTCATAGGATCATGGGTACGACACTTGCCTTTAGTAGAGTTTTCCTACAACAACAGCTTCCACTCTACTATTGGCATGGCAACGTTTGAGGCTTTGTATGGGAGGCCATGTCGTTCATCCATTTTCTGGGCATAGGTTGGTGAGACAAGTTCTCTTGGGCCAGAGGTAGTGCAGAGAACCATGGAGAAAGTCTAGCTTGTATGCGAGAGGATGAAGGCGGCTCAGGACCGACATAAGTCTTATGTTGATTGTCGGAGGAGTCCCTTGGAGTTTGAGGTGGGAGATCATGTGTTATTGAAGGTTTCCCCTCGACGGGGGTAGTAGAGGTTTGGGTAAGGGAGCAAGCACTCACCTAGGTTCATCAGACCTTTTGAGGTGCTGAGGCAAGTGGGCCAGGTGGCATATCAGCTGGCCCTGTCCCCTCAATTGGAGAAAGTTCATGACGTCTTCCATGTCTCTCAGATTAGTCGGTACTTACCCAAAGACACCCACGTTATCGGCTGGGGAGAGTTAGATATGGGAGAAAACGCGACCTTCGAGGAACGACCAGTCAGAATAGAAGATCGTAAAGAGAAGATGCATCGTGGATGAGCCATTCCGTTGGTTTGTGTGATGTGGAGGAATGGCGGCCTCGAGGAGAGCACTTTGGAGCAGGAGACCTAGATGCACGCTCAGTACCCGGAGTTGTTTTGACTTGGGTTTTTCCTTGTTATTCTGATCTTTGTGTTGATGTTGTACTCTGTACCCTTATTATATGGAATGCTTGGCTGGTCAGTTGTGAGACCTTTTGTTTCTTTGTTCCCTGGTAATGTGTAAACATGTCCGGATGTGTGGGAAAGGGAAAAACCTAACCCTTAATCGAGATGAATTAATGTGGATGCGATTGAACCCGTACAGGCGAGTCAGTGCCGCCTACAGAGGATACTATCTCAACATAGGTGAAGGAATTTCCCAAACCAATGTGTTCGGGAAGTGTGTCGGTTGTGTGGTGTTGGGTTTAGTGCGAGTTAAAAAAACTCCTAACGTGTGAAAGTGGGAAGACCCAATTCTTAATCGAGACACATTAATGAGGATGCGATTAAACCCATGAAGGTGAGTCAGTGCCGCCTAAAGCAGATAATATCTCGACATAGGAGATGGAATTCCAAACACATATGATTAGGGTTGTTGGTTGGGTTCCTATTATAACGAGAACCCTAATAGGTATCTTGTTGGGTTCCTCTGGGTTGGTTTTTGAATTCTCGGCGACGAGAATGTTTGAAGAGGTATCTGATGTAATGGCCTGGACCTCTCCGGCCCATTCCTTTGTCAAAAATAATGTCAAGAAGTGTTTTGTAGGGTAAAATGGACTTTTTTCACACATTCTAGAATTTTGAAACTACACAGATCCCGGGTGTACCCCGTGTTGCAGGTCATGTCATTTCCATGTGGAGAAAATGGGTACACGCCGTGTGTCCAGTACTACACGTCGTGTAGTCCTTCCCCGCATGCGCGTTACCGTGTGTTGACCAGTCGTCAGCCGTGTGCTGTGTGAACGCCGTGTCCTTGCCATGTGAAATAAATGAGTACACGCCGTGTGTCCAATCTACACACCGTGTAGTCCTTCCCCGTGTATACGTTACCTTGAAACCATGTGTTGACCAGTCAACGGCTGCAAAGCCACGTTGGAGGCCGCGTGGAGACCGTGTGAGTACGGCCAAGTACACGCCGTATACCATAAGTACACGCCATGTACTTTTTCTTTTCACTCCTATAAAAGGAGGGGTCCCCTCCTCCTTTAAACTCACACCTCTCCTCCCCTCTCCTCTGAGCAGAGCTCTCTCAAGAGACTTGAAGGCTCTTTCTTCCATAACTTTTTCGTCCGAGCTCCGATTTACGATCTGTCAGTGGCCATGGGATCGTAACGACGAGTCAGAACTTCCGAGCTTGGATCCATTGTATTTCCTTCGACTCTTCCTTTCCACCCATGGAGGTTTTTCCGGGACACAGATGAACGTCTTCTAAAGTTGATCCGGAGGAGCATTGCGATCTAGAACCTGTTGAGGTAGGAATCTTACCTTCGTCTCTCTAATTTGTGCATCATGCGGGGTGGGTGTTGTCTTGTTTACTTGAAACACTTTTGAACCGGTTCAATAAAGATAATAACTGGTTTATATAACGGGGTTGGGATGTTTTTTATTGTTGTTACTTTATATCCTTTGATATTATGTTGTAAAATGAATAGGCTTATGCCTGCTGAATATAACGGTCATTGGGGGCCTTTTCTAGTGCAATTGAATGTCGCCCTATCTTCAAGACTGTTTTGTGAATGGAAACTTCATAGAATGTGGAAATTGGTTAATCACGTAAAGTTGGCTGATTAAATGAAAATCTGGAACCCTTGTGTGATCAACCCGGTTGAACCAAAATAGAATAATGAACATGTGGGTGTTGTCTTGGATATGTGGAATGTGATGGGGGTGTTTTGTGGGTTGTTGTGAAATGTGTGAGTAGTGGGGTTGCAGTTGGTTTGGTTATGGGAATGTGTGAAATTTGTATTGGTAATGGGCATCGGGGCTGTAATAAATGGTAATAAAGGGATGGGTATGTGTGTATTTGGTGTGGTTGTGGTTATGGTGGTTGGCAGCGGGGCTGCAGGGATGGGCTTGTTCGTGAATGATTAGTGGGTTGTGAATAATAAATTAAAGTGGAAGAGTTAATGAATGGTGGGGCGTGGAAATGAAATAGAAATAATAATCAATGGGGTTGGTTGGTTGATAAGGACTTGGTTGTATTGCTTGTGTTTTCCTAAATTGCTTTGTGGATGGCAGGGATATGATTACGAATGATCGTTGTGGTTGGTTGTGGATAGTTGCCCAGTAGTTAAAGAACTAAATAAACTAATTCTACTGAAATGTGAAAACCTTAATGGGGTTCGGGTTTTTTATTGTATGCATGCTTTTTGGTAGCAGTGTTGAGGCACATGCTCAGTTTCTCTTTTAAGAATCCATAGGCTGGGCTGAGTGGTTGCTATATATATATATATATATCAGTATCTTTTGTTTTTTATCGCACCGCACCCATGTTGAGCACTTAGTGTCGAACACTCCCATTTCATGGGAGAGGATGTTTTCCCATAGTTACTAGCTCTTTCCTGCTCCTTCTCCCCTAGGCTTTGATGGCTTCAGGCGACCTTACACCCATGACTCTTTGGGTAGGTTTCGATTGGGGTGATTAGGCCCAAGACTCTTCGGGTAGGCTTATAGGCTATAATGGCTTGAGGCGACCTTACACCTATGACTATTCAGGTAGGTTCTGATTTCAGGCCCGGGTGTCTTCGGGCGAGAGTTCAGTTACTATTAATGTTCCTAAGAATCATCGGGATGAGGCCCAGGTGTCTTCGGGAAGGGATGTGGTTGTGGTAGTGAGGCCCAGGTGTGTGCGGGCGGGAGTCGTGGCAGTGAGGCCCACGTGTGTGCGGGCGGGATACGTGGTTGTGAGGCCCAGGTCTGTGCGGGCAGGGAGAGTGTGACAGCGTCAGGACGTTCATCTAACAAAAGGTAAATGGTGAAGGGTACCCAATGCCCTTGTTCTTATACTAATACTACTACCTGCTGTGATTATGTTTTGGTGAGTGTGGCTGGTGAGATTGGGTGGAGAGTTTTCCTTGTTTTGTTCCTTATGTTGTTCTCACAAGACATTAGGATGTCTCCCCACTTGTGCATGAGATCTTTAGGTTTCCCTACTGAGTATACTTGTATGATCACCCTACATTTACTTTTAGGTTTCCAGGAGGACAACCAGGGCCGTGCAGGACCCTACTAGTCGGGCAGTTGGAGTTGTTTCAGTTGTTGTTCTCTTGTTTTCTTTGGTATTGTACTTTTGAGCTACCGTGTACTTGTACCTTATTATAAAATTGTTTAAACATTCTTGTGGGCTTGGTTTGGGTTTATTTTTATACACTTGTTATTTTCTTTTTTTGGTGGTTGACTTGTCCTATTTCCTGATCCTAAATAATAAAAAGGGTAATGCCTCCCATATTTGTGAAAACTCATACCCTTGGTTCTAGTCTCCAACCCGGGGCCTACTGGAGGCTGGACTCGGGGGGTCATTATCTCCCATTCACCAATGCTAGCTCTGGAGGGGCATCTTTGGTGGGAGGGGGTCGTGACACAACTCAAGGTATTCTTAGGATCATGGATGGGGTAGTTTGTGTTGTAACATAAGGATGGTTTGGTCGATTTGAAAACATTAATATTGTGACTACTGGTTATTATTGGGTGAGGGATAAACGTGTAGGGATTAGGATGATGTCTGTGGATCACAACCCAACACTAATCCCGATCATGGTTATATGGAAAAATACCCAAAATTATGGACCAATCATCTAATTCTAAAATTTACATTAAAAATACATAATGATGGATCAGATGTTCATGTTGAGGCCTCTAGACTGGGTACTTTCATAGGTATTTCCATATATCATGCCACATAACACTATATGAAGGTACATATGGGTAGGAACATCTACATAAAACGTCATTAAGGGGATTCCCCATCAATCCTTTCTATGGGAAATTTAAATTTCATGTTTTCTGAATTGGAATTTTTACATTGACCTTAAAAATGTATCATTTAATCACTTGGTTGATGATATATCCTTCACAAGTTTCCTTTGTGATATCCCTGTCTCTCTGTAGTTTATGCTTGAAAATACCAAAGGGTAGTCTCTTAATGAAGTTTCCTTCCTTTTTCTTGTCTATTATGATGTATGTATAGGGTTTTTATAAGATGTGATTGATAGTCACAAAAAATGAAATTTTAGGTTTTTATGGATGATAAGATTTCAATATTAAACTATAAACCATTATAATTCATTAAGGGATTATGTGATAGGTAATAAATAATTCCCTCTAATCCATAAATGAAAATGTCACCAGGGAAGAAATACATGATGGGGAAAAAAGCAACACACTCGTGTAATAAATAAAATTTAATAATGAAGGATTTTCTTGATAATGGGGTGTTACATCATCAAGAAAGAGATACATTATGAATATCAAAACTTCTAGAAGAATGTATTTAGTTTAACCATTTTATTGTCATATGAATGTAATTATCTAATAAAATCTCAATAACTTCTTATCTGAAAGTACATTTTCCCCAATGAGTACTCAAATCGAAGAATATGTTACAATATACACATTTTTATACATGGTTTTTCATTATAATGTGTTTAATGTGGATAAAAAAGATCCTTAAATACCAAAAAATATATTTTTCAATGATTCACCAATAATTTCATCATAAATATTTGAAATCCATGGCCTATATATAGTGGAAGGTTTTTTCACAACATCATTAGATATATATTTTTTAGGAATATATATATCTCATCGTGAGGTTAATAATGTGAAACATAAATATCATATTTTCATATTTTTGGAATGGGGGGATACTACGACACCATATAATTTTAGTATGTTTTTTCATTTAAATAATAAATATATTAAATAACATGTATCATATGAAATATTAAACTAAAATAAACCATGATATATTCGAAATTGAAGATAAACATTAATATACTATGATAATAAAATATGAAATATCATAATGAAATTTACAAGTAAAATAGAACTCCAAGTAAATAATATGATAATTAAAAATTTTTATTACTAAAATATTATTATTATAACATTAAAGAATAAATAGAGGATTTATAATCAAAATATATTAAATTTATTTAAGTATTAAAAAGTAAATGAATAGAATTAATGGGATTTTATTGATATCATTTTGTTTTAGATGGACTAATTTTCATATATTTCTATATTTCCTTAACACAAATAAATTATATTGGATAATTATAAAGGATTATACTAAATAAATGACTCAAGGATAAAACTTCTATATTTACACTCATTTAGTTATTAATTGATATGAAATAATATTAAATGCACTTAATTTTTTAAAAAAGTAATTTTCATTATTAATTTTTTGTCAGTATATAATAAATTTTTATTTAAAATATGTATTCCTAAATTATTGAAATTTAATTTGATTAAAATTGACACATATTTGGAATTATAATGTAAAAATATCTTAATGTGAATTTTTTGATTTTTTTAAAAGTTATTTTTTTATGAATAATGAAAAATAATAATTTTATTAATACCATGAATTTAATGAAATTAATATTATATAATTATGACATAAAAAATTATGAATATTTATAATTTAACAAGAATATATTTATGAAGTTTGAATTTAAAAATGTTAATATTACTTTAGAAAGCCATATTTGATAAAATGGAACCAAGATTTTATTTTGTTCAAATAATAGAATATTTTTCATTTTGATGTATTTAAATAAAAGGAATAAATGTGAAATTCTATTTTGGATTGACCAAATTATCCAATAACCCAGAGTTTTTAATAGTAATCCAACCAATTTCTTGGGAACCACTACCATTCGTGAGTGTTATAAATGGTAAAATAATTATTATTTTAATTAAAATACCCATATACTCATGTATAAATACCCCTATCCATTACCATAGAAATATTTACGATTAAATTCCTAAATTAAATGATCTATATATATTACATCTAATAAATCTCATATAAACCATAGTTACATTATAGAGATAGAAACCCCCAAACATAATGGCTTTAGTAAAAGATAGAATCTCCCATGAAGAGATAATCCTAATTATCTTTTTTTAATTTATTTATCATATTATTTTAATTGTTCTAATAAATTTTATATTGTATATTTATAAAAAATATTTTAAATATATGTATTTCACATATTAATTTAAATATGATACATTTACAACTATTCTAATATATTAATAGTATATAACACGACTTCCCCTCTTTTTACATGTCTGGATAAATGGACAATCTAATACACCTATGAGGAAATTATCAATGATTTACCTATGTTTAACTACATGGATTGTTAGTGTATATAATGTCATATAACTTTTTAATGTATAATAATCTTTAGTTAATAATTTTACATAACAATGAATTACAAATAATCAAAATCATTAAATTAAAACCAAGTAAGATAATTTAAAAGGGAAACATGTATTTTGGTTATTTTCTTTTTGAACGAGATAGTAATAAAAAACTACAATGATTATAACTATTAATGAATGAATAAATGGTCATTTAATTTACTTATTTATAAATATATTTAAAAAATATGTTTATTATTCAAGAGGTGTGAACATGATAAATTTAAACATGACCTATGTTACAATTTTGTTTGTCTGAATTTAAATCCATTGTGACATTTTTATTAAAAATTATTTTAATTTTATATAGTAAAAAATACGTATTTAAATTTTTTGCCATTAAAAAATTGTTACACTTTTTTAAACTTCCATTTTAGATCTATATATTAATTTTTCATTTCTTCATACATTACCAAAGTGTTATGGTTAGTAGTCATCTTAATTAACATTAGTTATGTTAATAAAATTGTTCTCAAAATACATCCTTATAATTTTGGATTCTTCTAAAATGTGATTTTATTATATTTTATTCACTCATTATTATATTGGTTTTATATATCTTCTTTAAATTTCATATAGTTATTGTCCACAATTCAACAAAAATGTCACATGTGTGTGGTCTCATCCTTATATCTTCTTTGTGGACTGTAAATTTTATCCTCCATATACATATTCATTATATTGATATAATAAGGATTATATAAATATATCAAATATTTATTTAGTTCATTTTATCCTTTATCCTTCTTTAACATTTTTTAAAATTAATATTCCTAATATTTTCTATATAGAACATTTTTTACTCTCATTATAAAAGTGTGAAAGGAATCTCATTTTGAAAATTTATATCAAGATATATTTTTCATAATTTTATGTAAGTTACTTAGTAATAAGATACTATCTAATGATTTCATGGATTTTTAATAAAAATTCAATTCTAATTATTCTATGAATTTATTATTTGGAAAACAACGGTCAATGTTTTAGATGAATAAATAATGGAATTTTAATCCACATATGTATATTTGTATCATAAACTCCACATTTATTATTTTTTTAATTTATTTATTTCTTGGATAGAAGATGAACATTAATTTACTTTTTAATTAATCCTTCAACATGTTTTCTGAAAAATACTATAGAATAAAAATACACATGCATGTCTCCTATGATTCAGCCTTCTCAACATTTCTCTATTATAGTATTTAACATTTAAAATTATTTAATAGAATTTATTAAATGACATAAAACAATTCTAATTTTATATAAAATCATAGGAATTGGATTTGTATATTGAAAAAAACAATAGATAAGAAGAAACTATATAATAATAAGTGGTGGCCAATTCCCAATATTCTAATGGATTCTGATTTCTTCATTATATTTTTTTTACATTTATAACTCTCTCAATAAATAGATTAATATCTCAAGACACGGATTTCATTCAGATTAATATTTTGAGATGTATAACTCAAATCCTATTTATAAATGTCCTCTTTATTATTATTCAATCAGTGCACTCTATGGCTGTTTAGGATAATGACATAGTTGATCACCCACTATGATCACAATTCTCAATCAATAATTATTAAATTTTAATATTGATATTAATCCCTATAATAATGCACAACATGACTTAAAAATAAACATTTTATGAATTAATCTACTTAATAAGTGGTGTGTTAGTCACATATAGATGTAAGAGTAAATTTAAATGAAATACTAAACAAAAATAAAATATGAATCAAAATCCAAAGATAATTTATCGAGATAAAATTAAATTGTGGAATTGATGTAATAAAACATAGAGAGAAATCACCAAGATAATATATTAGTTTTGGAGACTGATAAACTTATTATATTATGATCAAATAGTAAGATAAATTTCCACTCTCCATCTTCATCAAATAAATTAGTAGGAGTTCCACCTCTTCCTCTAGACAATTATTTTTGTTTCATTCTCACAAAATTATATCACTTCCCTATTCCAGATACCCATCCCTTTTTCATGGATGTAAATACAATTTAATTTTTCTAAATACATTCTTCTAGATCCATATCATTGTCAGATTTTATGAAATCACCTCATAAGATTCCTTGTTCCGAACCATCACTATTCATCTTCCCCATTGAATGACTCGATATATACATTTTAATAGAAAATAACCTCATGTTCACTTACTTTATTATTATGAATTATTGACCTAGTCATTATTTTAGTTCATCCACATCATAAGCATCCTTATCACATAGATTATATAATAACTATAACATATTTTCATATTGGTAAAGCTCCACCCCCTTAGATTACAATGAGTCTTGGCTTGTCTCAAATTTCAAGTAAATCACTATCATGTAGATAGTTAAACAATGTTCTTTTAGGGAACTTAAATTCCCATATACAATCAACTCATTCACAATGTCTCATTGAAAAATTGATTACAAAACATTATGAAACAAAATAATTTTGTAATTTGATTTTGGTTGTACATAATTACTATACAAAGATATAATTCTATGTTTCCATTTAGAAGCATAAATATATTTCATTTTAAATTCAACTATATCGAATTCACTTTCATAAAAAACTAGGATTTGTGAACATTCCATTACATTTTTGGGTGGTTTAGGAATTCACCTACAAATCAACTTGAAATTGAATTTTTTTTCAATGTGATCATCCTCCACATTTAGACCCACTTCCAATTGGGTATGTAGATTTTGGGGATTTGGAACATTATTATGTGGATTTATCTACATTAGGCTCTATTCTGTTATGCAGCACATTTGATTACATTTATAAACTTATTGTTTCAATACATGAATAACAAACATAAATATTTCATCATTTTATATGAATATAATATAAATATCACACATATACATACACCATAACTTTAAATAATTAGATTCATTAGAGACTGGATACATAAACTTATCATTTCTTAAAAAAAATATTCAACATATCATAAATATTTCTTAATATTAATACCCTTATAAAAATATCATACTTGGAATATTCCATCAGAACCTAGGAGGGGAAATATATCAACAGGTGAGATCTAGTGTCCAATAAGGGTAATTATAGGAGATATAAATTAGTGATCATACTTCATCATAAGGATATTAGAACATGATTATAACATAATAAATTCATACCCAATCATGTTAATATCATTAATAATGAGTCAGATAATATTTATTTTCTAGTAAAAAAAGATATAAGTCATAATAGTAAAGAATTATGAATAATCAATCCTGGTCCATGAAAGTATATATCAAAAATATGAATGTAGAAAAACATAATCTTATAACAATTTTAACATGTATAAATAGTTATAGGTTCTCTATGTAGGTTTTGGAAAAGAAATAAAGTCCAGAAATAACCTTTTGGACATGAAAAGAAGCCCATGAATTAACTTATAGTATTAAAATCCAGGATCATACATCAAATTGTTCACTTAAAAATATGACCACACAAAAAATTTTGAATATAAAATTATGTTCACACATAACATATCTATATCATGAGTTATCCATATTTTCCAAATGCAATAGGGTGCTATAATGGAACCTCCAATAACATAAGTATAACTATACATATATAATCCAAAACATCATAAACAATAAAAAATTTGATCATATTATAACACATGGATGTGAAATGGTTTACAATCAAATTTCAAAATTTCTTCATAGCTTACCTAATGCAAAATAAAAGGGTGTCATAGTGGTTTAATCATTAATTAATTGACATGTGGGAAAGAAACATGTTCCATATAATCATCCATAAATCATTATTATAATTAGATATTTACGGAATGAATTTGGATTTTATCATAACATTATATCTTCGGGGAAGAATACAAATCATTAAAGGATGTTTACACAGACTAAAATTCCATTAAAAATCATTGGAACATTTCATGAGAGAGATACCTTTTTCATTTAGAAGTCACATATATAAAATATAAAATTAAATGAAAATTAGTAAAAATATTATGTTTAAAATAACGATAGATACTTATAAGTTTATATTTATATTAAATAATGATCATGATGGTGGAAATATTCATTCATGCCATATATGTTAAAAGATATAATTCTATTCACCCTATTATAAAAAATCAAAAGTGACTTGTATAGACAATGATTACTTAAATTGGTTCCGTTTAAACCATTATATATGAAGTAAAATGTAATGAAAATGAATTTTAATAAAATTCAATTATAAGTGAAATATTTTATGAAATAATTTTATGAATAGTGGACATGGAAGATAAGGTTCGTCAATAAAAGTGTAAATAAGGTCAATGATTCCTTAAAAACATTTTCTTTCTTTTTTAATTACAAAATAGTATGGAATGGTAATTTTATTTTAAAATTTTTTAAATAAAAATAGTATAATGAAATAGATGGTATTTAAAGGATGTGATCTATTTAATTTACCTCAATTGAAATTCAGCATTGATAATCATGAAACGAAATGAGATTGAAATATAAAACCATTGACTCAAGTCCCATCTTGCTACATACATGTTATAATATCCTGTACAATACATATTTATTTTCATAAACATATTATAAAACAATATTTATAAATAAATTACTATTCATAATTAATTTATAATTTGGAATATCTTTTTTGTGAATAATTTAATCAATAAAATGAATATTATGATAACAATTAGTCTATCTTCCATTCATGTTTTGGTTTGATGGGTCTATATATTCAAGGATTTTAATGTTTTAATCTTTAAAAAATCATTATAATGATATAAGTACAATATGTATCAATAACATACACTTTTATAATCGATCATATAATATGATGATCCGAAATTAATTATATTACTTCATGGAGATGATAGTATGTATGTATGCATGAGTGATGTTCCCTCTTTTCGATGGATGGAATGAAATAATGGTAAATTATAATTCATATTTACATAACCAAAATTATTTCATACATATAATATATAGTCTTAAAATATACCCCTATTACCATTCATGTAAATCATAAATGAAAAATAAAACACATCGCTTCGTGGAGGTTTTATTCAACATGTATACAGATGTAATGACATCATTTTAAAATATATGGAAATTTAAGATGTTAGATAAGATATTATAATTTATGTGATATTTATACATAGGATCCACATAACCCATAACTAGAGATTGTAGGTCACATGGCCTCATTCTTACTTTCCGGTATTCAACCTGCCACTGGCTTTCAATGAGGGTGCAAATGTAGTAAAGTGGTCATACTCTACCCTCATATCAGAGTGGAACATTACATACAAATATACATCCAAAAACATAAGAATATATAAATTTACATAATCACTAAATTATAAGAGTGAAAATAATTAGAAAGAATATACAAGTTGTCAGAGTTTATTTAAATGAATAATAATAAGAAGTTTCAAGTACATAAATGTAAGGAATATTGATACAAAAAGTGTAATAGGGTTATGCAGATTGAAACATGCTATAAAAAAGAAAAATTAAATAAACAAATATTCATCATAAGATTCTTAATCTATGTCATGTTCTTCTACTCTTAAGATCCAACTATAAGTAATAATATCAATAACATGTAGAAGGGAGTTTTCCCTTATGCATACCTGAAAGAAGATAATCCTCCCATGCACTAAAGGTTGCTCCAGTTTGGTGTGAGATAAAAATCACAATAGGACACCACCAATGGTGCCTAAATTTAATCAAAGTAGTTATAATAACTAAATAGTTTAAGGTATAATAGTATTAGAAAAGAATACTTACTAAATAATATGTTGGATGATCATGTTCTTAGAGGACCCTAACAACTCTACCTTCAAAGACTAACAGCCGGAATGTAGTCTGACCAGCAATTGTATATATTTATTAATTATATATATATTATAATTATATATTTCACCCACATATGTGAAAAAATATTATGTTCAATCATAAGTGGCCATTACCTAAAATGAATTATGCTGGTTAGGCCATGACATAACTCAAAAAGCCATAACCAGTCTAAATGAACCAAAAAGATGAATTAATGGGGTACATTCCATACACCCTTATAAGATTTTGAGACTTTAATCAAGACACATGGGTTTTTTAGTGAGCCATAATGTCGTCTCTCAATAAATAGAACGTGTTTCATCAAGAAAAATGTCCTAATAGTGTCACTGTTGGGATATTTTATACTGAAGAATTATATAAAAAAGCATGATTCCGTCATTCTCAATCGAACCCTATAGTCGTACCACATACATTAATGATGAATATTAACAATTATAATATATTAAATGAGGAAAAACCTCCCGTGTAACTGAATAATCATTTCATTTATAATGTGGAATAATCACCCTTGTAACAAAGGTATGATTTATTACCTCCCATGAATTTAATTCACGAGACCCAAATATATAAATTAGGCATAATAGTTAAATAATGCAATTAACGAGTAATGAAATAATAAGAATTGACGTAACACACTCCATAAACCATTTCATTTAATTAATCCAATTTTTTAAAGTAATATAATCATGATAAATAAGTCATTTCATAGTCACATTTATTAAAATCATCGAAATCTAATTCGTTTGGATCATTGAGAATTAAAGGTTCTATATTAATATTATTGAATTTCCTATATGGAAAATTAAATATATCAACGGGCCAAGCACCTAAGAGGTGACTTCGGTCTCATTTAATACACATGTCTCAACAACTAATTCAATCTATACCTATGTCAGTAGTTCATTAGGTGTTCTAGAAAATTATGAATTTGACCCTTAAGGGGAAACTCAATTTGTGACACCCAAGGGGTGTCCATAAATGATACAAACAAACTCTGACACACTAATCAATGATAAAAAAGAGTATATAATAGTGTGAGAATCAAATTTAAAAGAAAAACTCAATATAAATGGGATTCACAACAAAGGATAGTGTGACACAACAACATTGCTATGATCCCACTAAAAGAAAATGGAAAATGATATGACTATATACCTCAAGGTCATAAAAGACTCCTTGATTGATTTTAGACTCATATTTGAACATCTTTTCAAGAGATATGAGAAATGATCCAATTCCTAGAAAATAATAAAAAATGATATTGCACATAAATAGTTATCCAAATCATAGGAAAACTAAAAAAGGAAGGGAGATACTATGTGTGATTGCTGAGATGGATCATATGAAATTTAATGATAATCATTTTTATATTGGATGACATAGTTACATTGATTTCAAGGTTGATAGAGGGGGATGGTTATGGGATAGGAGAATAGGTGTTGCATACTAGAAGAAGAAAGTCAAAAAGTGAAGTAAATTTTAAGAATAAATTAGTGTAAAAAACAAAATATCCCCCCAAGTGGGGGTATGGTTTAGATGCACAATTTCCAAACCATGTGTAAAATATGAACATGTCACTACTACTCGTGGCACCCCACAGGGTTAGGCACATGTTTTATCTATTGATGATAAAAATATGAAAAACATTCTTTCCCAAAACCTATAAGCCATGAATGAATTTGTACATATGGTTACATGGTTTCATAAAAATATTGTGGCCTACAGGTCTCATCTTTTTAAAAATAAATGGTTTATCCAAACCATGAGTCCTAATCTTTTGCGCATTTTTTTAGAAATCTAGTCTCCGATCAAGGACATGGATCTTCAAGTACCTTATGTTGGCTATAGTACATGTTTACCATGATTTAAAAAAGGGTTCAAATTGAAAAAATAATGATATTTACCTTTCAAAAAAGACATTCCATTAAAACCACCCCTCCTTATATAAACTCAACTATGATTTGGCCTTTTGAGGGAATATAGGCATCCTCCAAGAAAATCTCTCGCCACTACGTTCATATATCAACATCCTATTCCTATGTCTCATTCTGTACTCGGTCATGATGCCATATCTCTTATACCAAAGGAACTAAAATAACTCATTGTGTCTTCATGGTTTGATCCACTATACGAACTGAAAACCACTCAAAGGAAGAATCTACATCTCATTCAACCTCATGAGATTGGAATACATGTAACATTTTTGTATAATACCTACAAAGCTGGGATACATGAATGAAATCATGAATAGAATGGTATATCTGAGGAAGTTCCAACTGGTAAGGCACTGGTCTGAACCTTTTTTCAACCACTATGGGTCCAATGAACCTCAGTGAGAGTGTAACATGCTTCCAAATATGTTTATAGCCCAACCTATATGAGAATTTTAAGAAAATACAATCACCTATTTCGAACTAAATATTTTGTCAATTTCTTCTAGTATACAATTACTATCTCAACAGATCATTCATCTTGCACATTCTGATTAGTTAGACAAAATATCTAGTCACTTGCATGAGACGTGGTTTAATAATAAATACCACCCCTTCTTATAGAAAGCATAAAAGTGTGAAGTAAGGCTTCCCATGTAAGAAATTGTAGGGATATATCTTGATGGTATCTGGAATGTTGTTATTATTAGATAATCAAGAAGGGGAATGTGTTTCACATCAGAAGTCCCAAATTCAAGGACACTTGCACAAAGAGAGTCCTCTTTCCCCTGAATCGTATGATTTTTCTTTTTAATGGTCTGCGGGTGACAGGTCATGATAAAAAGTAATTTTGTACCAAAGCCTTTTTCAACCCCTTCTAGAAATGGGATATACAGAAAAAATAATTGATTGATCCAATATAACAAGCAACTCCATGAAGGCATATAACATCCATGATGTACATACTTCCATTCTCAATAACTGAGATGATCTCTATCATAAGAAATATGTATGAAACCATTATTAAATGATAAATAAAAGCCCTACTCATATCATTTCTATGAAGTGATCTGGGTAAACCAATCATAAATTCCATTGAAACATCACCCAATTCCCACTTAGGAATGGTGACCAACTATAAAATCTAATGCAGATGCTGATGGTAATACTTACATGCTTATAGGTGGAACACTGATTGATGAAGCTAAAAATCTAACATTTCATACAAGGACACCAATATTGGCACCATATATATCTATACATATTGGTGAAACTATTATGAACCATGCATGACGAGGTATCAAATTCATACATTGCCTCCTCTTTGATGTATTCTCGGGAACCATACACATCTAGGTAATTGTTAAGTATCATCTATATCCAAGGTCAAATGAGAATATGTACATTATTATGAATTATTTATCTTTGGAAAATGCCTTTAGAATCAATTAATTTCATCATTATTACTCATTCTAGAAGAGTAAAAGTCATTTCTAGGGCTGAGAGGATAATCTGACCATGGTCCTTCGGAACCTCAACATGTATCTCTAAGAATAATATTATAATCTTCCATTCAACATTGGATTCTCGAATGGCCTATGTTTGAGTCATTTGACTCAGAGCATCGACAACAAAATTCCCCATTCCCGGTGTCTACATAAGGATGAAATAAAATAATTTTAGGTACTCAAACATCCCATGTTATCAATGATTGAGATCCCACTGTTTGAATATGTACTTGAGTATTTTGTGATAAGTGTATTCCAAAAATTGATCTCCAATAATATATACTATCTAATATTATAAATCATTAACTAAATCAGTGATCTTGAGGTTGTGTATCACATAATTCTTCCCATTATTCCTCAATTAAAATGACATGTATGTGATGACTTGGTTATCCTTCATTAGAGAAACTCCAAACCTAATTCCTGATGTGTCACAGAACACTACATAGATCTTTAATGGCATTAGATAAACCAATATTAGAACTGACATTAAATGTACATTAAACTTCAAATATGAAAATTCACATGATTATGAACATATTAATTTTAGACCCTTCAATGTGAAGCCCATAAGTAACAATTCAAAGTGAATTAAATAAAAGATGATGCATCTGTAATATCTAGAAATCTCATTGAAACTCTAAATATCAATGAAATTATTGGGGTCCTCCCAATATAATACATCTCTCTCATTATATGGGTCTATTGAAATTATTAATTCATAGATAGTGTGACCCATGATGATTAAATCATAAATCAAAATGTGTTATTTACTAATCATAGAATATAGATTACTATGTATCAGTGTATTCAACATGATATCAATATGGGTTTCATGTTCATGTCAAGAGAATGAATACACCACTATATCTTCAATAAGGACCACCACGAATAAATCCATATACAGGTGGAAAACCCAATTCATATGATCCATAAACACTATAGCTGCATTCGTGATACAAAAAAAACCTAGTACTTTTGTAGAAAATACATTCTCTTGAATTTTGTGTGTAGTGCATCCAATGTTCATTCATTCTAGTGGTGATCGATTGACCTCAAATCTATCATTATGAACATATTCACTCATTGGAGGTAATCTATGAGGTCATCTATTCAAGGCATTCAATCATTATTCTTTATCATGATATGATTCAAATTACAGTATTCTAGACAATGACTAAGGGAACAATTACCTTTCTTGGGGAAAAGGACTATTGAACACCACCGAGAAGTGTTGGGGCGTATGAAGCCATTATCCTCTAAATCACCCAACTATTTCTTGACCTTTTGAATCTATTTATCCTCCATCTTATAAAAAGGAATGGTCATGGTTGCTACGCTTGGTACTATATCAATAGAAAACTCTACCTCTCACACTAGAGGGAGACCCTCAAAGTAATCATGAATGATGTACCTGAAATGATATACTATAGGAGAAAACTCATAAAGTTAGAACTACTGTTCATTGAGTAAAATACTAGAAATCCAAGCTACCACATTAACAATCCTCTACTGGTTAGATCCAACTTGAGTTTTATTGAAATCCCATTTTCAATTTTTAATGTTATTAATACCCTCTATTAATGTAATCATAACCCTCATATGAAATAATTAAATATTGGTTGAATAGAGAACAAATTATTCCATCCCAATGATTACATCAATTCACATCATATCAAGGACGTAAAGATTCAATACGAAATGGTAATAACCTATCTTAATGATACAATCCTTACAATGATAAACACACTCTTATTTGATACCTAACTAGGTGTTTAGAATCATAATTTTATTGTATTGCTTGATCTCGAGGCCAAATCATCCCATAATGATATCATAGATAAAATAGTGAGACACCCATGTGCCAAATAACGTTATCACTAATGTAGAGGATACTATAATTGTACATCATAGAATAAAAGGTACAATGCACTTCTCATCTGGTTTATAATGGACTACATGTAACTAGCCCGTACCATAGACCTAATTTACTTCATGACAACATTGAGTAGGCTCACTCAGCTGGCACAAAATCCTATTTCTGAATGCCTCTACCTCAACTGCCAACTCAGCTTGATCGGCTGGTGGTATTCTTGCTACATTCCTGAAACTACCAATCTGGATCCTGATTGTGGAGTAATAGTATATTCACACTTTCTAGGCACTGATGAGAACATTCATATGAAGTGACTGTTATGACCCATCAAACCATAACCTCAAATGCTTATATGTCACATAGGCAATATGTTTTTTCTCAGATTCTCACACTAGTGAGAAATTTAGAAGCAATCATCATGTGGAACCCGACTTATAGTGCATCCCGGAGTACCCTCAAAACATATCCTTCTCCCAAAAGAAGAACCACAGATATCTCTAGGTGCTAAACCTCCATGACTGACACCATCATCTTCACTCAAATATCTCTATTTAATAAGTTCCTAGTTGAAAATTTCAGAAATGTTATTCAACGTAAAATACATTTACCTTTGACATGATGGAATAAACCATCCCATCCTCCAATATTATGGTGATCATAATATTTTCACCCATTATAGTATGAGTGAACTACAACATCTCAGTGAAACGAGCAAAGTATTCCATAACCAACATTCACCCCTGATAAAGGATCATGAACTCTCTAGACCTGTCATCCCTTGGAGTCTAGGGAAAAGAATATTTATAGAATATCGTCTGAAGGTATTCCCAAACCATATTGTGTTGCTTATCCACCTAGGGGATCATATCCCACCATATATATGTATAATCATGTTACTTATATGTTTCCATCCTGACCCTCATTTATATAGGTGACTTAAGATTATCTGAAATAAAAAATATATATTTTAACTATGTATCTACACTATGAGGTCTCCCATCCAATGAAAATGTTGGAGGAATCTTCTAATAAAATTCATGAGTCATGTCGTCCATACTTATGGTAGGTGAAACAAAACCATTCATAAACTACAACATAAACATGAATCCCTCTAGTAATGAGGAATCTTTTCCCATATCTCGAATATGAAGATATGCCACAGGTGGAACTATAAGAGGTTCCACTAGAGTCTCAAGTCCCACCACTTCAAGATGATGGTAATCACTACCTTCAAGGCATGTAATAAGAGGATTTCATGGTGGAATAGTTCTACCATTCTAAAAAACAACATAGAAAATATGTTACCAACTGATAAGATCGAAGATAGAATGCTAGTACAGGTAATAAAACATTCCTATAGAAATGATCAGGCCTCTCCACATTCTGAAAAATATCGGTGTAAGTAGTAGAAGAGAACAGAAAAGGCCAAAAGAACATAGGAGACACGTATCTACCCACTACTAAGGATGTGTTTAGATATGAGTCTTGGATTCACATATATATGATATTGAATTTCACATTAATAATCAATAAAATTGTGAGTTTTTCACTGTTTAAATAATTAATAATTTTAAAAAGTTGGAATTAAATAAATGACAATTTCCATTTCATAAGGGACAATAAAAATAATCAACTAAAAAAATGGAATCTGCATAACCCACACCATAAACCATTCCATCCCATTTGACTAATGGTCCATGGCTCAACGTGCCATAATTTACTTCTTAAGTTGTCTTCTTTATCCTATTCATAAAAACACAATTCAGTTAAGGAGGTTACATTAAGTAACAATTATAATCTCCAATATCTATAATTTTTTTTTAAAAAGTCAATATATTTTCAAGGCACTAATAGTTTGTAATAGGAAAACAGAAACTAAAAAACATGTCATGGAAAAATGCATTGAATATTAGTCCTAATGTGCCTAATATGGTGCATGTAACGAATTTCAATGATTCCATCAGGTCATGATAAATAAATACCATTTTAATCATACCAATATAAAAAACATCATAAGACATGTGAATCACCTAATGGTGAAATTCATTTAACCTCAAATGGCATAATAAATAATACCAATTTCATATCTTAGGTATTTTGGGTTCCCTAATACATGGGCTACTTACATCAACACACATGTTCAATTCAAAACCCCATTAACTCCTAATATCATGTATAATACTTGAACTGTAAGATAGAGGAAAATAAAGTACTGATACCACATTTCAATATCCTGAACCAGGATCCACCTAACTCATTCCCTGAGTTGGTGGGTCACATGTCTTCAAGCATGCCTCCCCATATGCAAGAGGATTATGAATAATTGTGAAGGTGTAATGTTAGTAGAGTGGGGATACTATACAATCATATTAGAGTTTCAAGAAAGATAAACATAATCATAAAACCATGGAATCATATATAAATAGACATATTCAATAAACTGCCGAAGCATAAATAATTAGACATAATATATATTCATTGGATGTCTAATTAACTAAAAAATAATAAAAATAAAAGAGGTAGGTCATACACAGGGATGAATGAAATGTTGATATAAAAAGGGGAACATTTGAAGGAAGATAAAAACATGTAATACAAAAAGTACAAAAAAACAAAAGCTACTCCACATGAATATCAAACCAAGGCCTGGTCCACTTCTCGTAAGCTATAACTAGAAACACACATATCAAAAACCAATAGAAGATATCATTCCATTATCCATAGATATATGAAGATAATAATCTTATATACCAAAGGTAGCCCAAGTTGGGTATGAGGTAAAAACCTTAGTAGGCCACCACCCACAGCTCTTATGTGTAATCCATGTAGTTCTGAAAATGAGACAGTGCACAAGTATAACTGAATAAGAAATCAAGGATGAATAAATAATAACCAGGATATTAATGTACCTAAAGGAAACTTGTTGTCTCTATGTGCTTCGAATCATAGCTGGAATTGAGTTTGATTAGTTACTATATATATTGTAATATATATATGTGGTATAATTACAATTTTTATCCACCAATATAAAACAATTATGTGCGAGAATAAGTGGATATATACTTGGAAAATAGTTTCTGGATTGAGTAGGGAATAACTCAGACATCTTTTACCAGTATAAATGAGACAAAAATATCAAGTAATAGGGTACATTCTCTATATCCCAATAATATTGTGAGAGTTAAAACAAGGCACATAGGATGGTGGGTGAGCCATAATGTCATCTTTCAAACAAAAAATATTGTGTGATAAACACAACACCCTAATAGTGTCAATGGGGTATGATGTCATGCTCAACACTCGATATAAGTGAGTGTTATTTTTTATTTCTCAATGGAACCCTTACCATAATACCACAACCTTTTTAGTGGATTATTCATAATTATAATATAATATATGAGGAAAACATCTCTTTTAACTCAACATCCCATTTCATTTATAACATGGAATAATAACACTTTTAATATAGGCATGATAAATTACCTTACAATAATTTAATTCATCAAGATTAAATATATAAATCCTGAATAATTACTAAATTAAGTATTTAACAAGGAATGGAATAATAGGCATGACCTTACCACACTCCCTAAATCATTTCATTTAATTAATCCAATATATTTTAATCAATATAACCATCATGAATAAGTCAATTCATATTCATGTTAATTTAATTCACTAAATATTTGTTAATCCATTTCATTAGGACCATCGGGAATTTAATGGTGACATAGTCAAATAATGAAATTTCTTATACAGTAAATTCAAACATTGAGTGGGCCAAACACCATAAAGGTTCCTTAGGTTCCATTTAATACACATGTCTCAAGGGAAAGTTCATTTTAACACAAATACTTTTGATAATTATGTGTTTTGGGAAATTATGTATTTGTCTATTAGGGGTATTCTCAACTTTTCAAAACCAAGTGGTTTCCATAAATGAGATCAATAACCATTAACCTAGTAAGAAAGGATCAACAATATTATGTAAAGATGAGAGGATAAAAGTGATATAAAGAAATCAATATAAATAAAACACTCAAAAAATGCAGGTGTGTGCCAAAATGATGTAGATACAAGTCAATTAAACATGAATTTTAAACGACATGAACACCTACCTCAAGGTCATAGAAGACTCCTCTCTCGATATCAGCTTTATATTTAAAATTAGATTGAGAGAAATTTGAGAAATAGTCAAACGAACATAAAATATGAAAAAAAGATATTTCATCTAAATAGCGTAATGTATCCAACTAAAAACTGAGATAGGAATGTATATATTAGTAGATCATACCTAAATAGATTTGATTCATCCGAAAAATCGTTATTTGGAGTCCGGATGATTGAGTAACATAGATGACTAGGTTGATGGAGGCGGAAACTCATGATAGTGGATAATAGGTGCTCTATTCTAGAAAAACAAAGGTGATATAATAAATATTCATTACTAATAAATGAGGGGAGTTTTTTAATTTCACCTAGATTAAAAATAGGCACATGGTTTAAGTTCACAGTTTTCAAACCATGTGTAGGCCTTCCCTGGTCACTGCAATAAGGGGGAACCCTGCATGGTTAGGCACAAATTTTTTCTAACAATGTGAAAAATGTGAAAAAATACTCTATCCTAAAACCCAGTAGCATTACAATATTATGTACATCAAGTGTCATGGTTTCAGACTAACTCTATGGCCAATATGATTCAACTTTCTACATCCGCACTGTTTAAAACAAATCATGTGGGCTGGGTGGAATAGTTTCTCTATGATATGAGGACTAATATTTTTCCCATGTTTTAGACCTATTATCCTTAAAGTATCCCTAAACTCTCCTAGGACAATCCATAGTCTATATTACACTTTTCCCATGATTAAACAAATGGATCATATTGAATAATAGAACAATCCATACCATCATGAAAATATGGGTCATTGCATTTTCCAAATAATTTTTATTCCAAAAATAATATATATAAACATTAAATGAATTATAATAAACCACCATGAATGATGGAGATGGAAAGAGGAATACATCATTTATTAAGATAGTTGTCTGCATGAAAACATGAATGGTGATTTTTCTAACCATTTGTGGAAGAAGGAAATGAATAAAGGCTACTCGGTAAATGTAATAGAATATAAGAATATTTACTATATTGGACTTAATATTTTATAGTGGATAAAACATGATAAAAAATTGCGTAATATTAAATTAAATTGAATTTACTCATTTAATAATTATACATCATCGTTATGAAATATCTTTTTGAATAAACTATATCCCATGAAAAGAAGGTATTTTGATGAAACCATGGCCAAAAAGAAATGGATTGGGACATTATGAATTGATTAGGGTAGGAAATTTCTAATTTAATAATTTCATGTAGTGTGTGGAAGATAGGAGACATGTTATCTAATTATAAGGGATGGAGATGACATGTTTCTTATTCTTTTTTAAAAGATGAAAATATATTAATGGATTAATAAATTCTTCTGGATAAAAAAAGAAAAATCATAAATTATAAGAATTTTATAATATAAATAAAATTAAAAAATAAAATTAAATATAATTTTTTAAATATTTTAAACCCAATCCCATAGGAAAAAACCCTATATATTCATTTTAACATTGATCCTGATGACAAATATTAATTATTTTTACATTTATTTATCAAATTTTTTTATCTTATTAAATAATATTTATTATATTAACTAAAAATATTAAATCCTTTTTAAATATTAAATTTCTATAGGTGCAATAAATTCATTTAAAATAACTTCACAAAACTAAAAAACTATTTTTTGCAATAATTATTTTTTATTCACAAAATTAAATTTACCTTTATTCCTGGGAATGTAAAAAGTGTTTTATGAATGGTAAAAAAAATTCTCTAAAATTTACGATATATATTTCATTAAAATAAATCATTAATAGTGATTAATTTAATTTATTAAAAATAAAAACACAAAGTCCTTTTCAAAATATTTTTTAGAAAAAGTAGTCTTTTTTTAACTTTTAAATAATGTTTATATTTTTTTTTATAAAAAAATTATCTATAATGAAATCAATTTATACCAATGTAAATAACTATTTTTTTCATAATTTATTTGGTCTTATTAACACCCTACAACCAATGGCTTGGTGATAACTATCAAAATAAATAATAACAAGTTAATATTATATCATTTTTTATTAATACTCAATGTTTTTTATAAATTAGGCTATGAACAAAATTGAATTTATTTGAAGATAAATATATCATAAAATCATTGGATGTTATATTATACCCATCTAATAAGAATTCAAACCTCAAAATAAAATTCATTTGAAACATAAAACTATGTATACCTCATCCTCATATTATCCTTAAGTTCACAAATAGGATCCCCAAATTTATGTGTTTTCCAAGAAAACATTCATTAGGTGAGTGGTATAGTTTAACATAAATATCACTATTTTACATATAGATTCCAATGGTAGTTCCCCATATGAGAGGCCACGCTTTACTGGTATATTGTTTGAATCAGTATTTGAGAAGTATCATGAATTTACATCCTCTTGAGTTATTTATGGAACATATCGTGAACATGAGATAGATTCTGTTGAAGCTATAATTGACAAGAAACCATGTTGATACAATTGTGATCATATAATGGATTATTATATATAGGAATTTCCTTTCCATTCATTATAAATCTCCCAACATTATTCAAAGTATTTTTTAATAATACCATGTCACTAACATCCAACTCTATATATCGCCAAGGATTTTTAGCGTATATTTTTTATCGACTCTGATCTCCCATGATGTGATGTTGAATGGATCTAAAGTTCACTTCCATTTCCTTATCTATATCAGGTCCACGATAAATTATTTCTCTAACATCATTCAATATCATTGGGGATATTTAATTCCATCAATATATGGTTCTATATCGACGCTCGAGTGAAAGTTATTATTTTAAGACATTTATACCATTGGAAGTTGTTGATCCCAACCACATTTGAAGTCCATTTAATATGATCTCATTATATCCTCTAAAGAAATGAGTTATCCTCTAATACCTGACATCAACGCAAGGATGATATTATATATAAAGTTCAACTTTTTATTCAAATCTTATTAAAGACATATCTAAAACAATGAGGTAAACATCAAATCATAATCTAATAAGATAAATTTTGTTAATCAAAAAAACTGTAAAACATTCTTAATCCATATATTCGAATTATTATTAAGGGATAAATGTACTCTGATAGAAATGAAATGTTATAACTTTTTAAGGTGATCGACTGTAACCCAAATAACATTATTCACATTAGTAGTTTTGGGGATTCTGATGGAGAAATCATTTTTAATTTTTTCTGATTTTTATTATAAAATGGGTAATGGTAGATATTTCTACATAGAATTATATTTATCTTACATAAGATTCTATGAAATCATGTATCAAGTTACATATACTAAAATATACATTTTCATGTTAGCACACCGTAAATACTCTTTCACATATCTATAGATCATATTACATCTGCAATGAATAAGGAATGATGAACTGTGAGATACATCTAATAAATACTTATTCATGTATGGTATTTTTGTAAACCAAAATAATTACAATAACTTTATCTTTCCACCAAGATCATGGTTTAGATCAGGAAAATTTATCACTATCTTTTATTTTATTTTATTATCCATATATGCCTTTTTATTCTCCAAATTAATCGATGGTTTATAATTAATATGAGAAAGATGTGAATTTTCACCATTCCTCGTGATTTCAATATCGATATTCTATAAATTGATAAATATTATATCTCCTTCAATAATCATCATGGAAAAATATCATTGACTATCTATCTTAGATAATTGACTACTATGTTTAGATTCTATGTGTGGATGTGTGTTGAGAAGATAAAACATTTAATCAACTATAACAATCTCATTTGGTTAATATTCAACTATTTCTATGTGAATACCAAATTTAATAATTTATTATATATATATATATGAAATATTTACATATAATGATATTACCTCTATAACTCCCTGAGATTTTATGAAAAATATTCTTTTAATTTCATTAATGTCTTGTGTTGTATGATACACCAAGATTACCTTGCACTATCCGCAACACCGTAATAGCTTGCAGTATAAGCAACACTATTCTTGGATCATGATACACCCAATTTTGATCATAGTTATTCTACCCAACATTGAGTATATATATATATATATTCAATATATAAATGAAATATGGTTGGATTATGTTATACGAAACAACGAAGGATTCTTGCACAACACGCAACCCTGACTTGGCTTGCATTACACGCAAGCGCAACCTTCCGCGATAGCGTGTGTTGTACGCAATACCGAGTTTCTCTAAACATTGATATTATAAGGCCCCATCCTTAAACCTTACTTAATCTTGAGTTATTACAAGATTACACATTTAGGATTTTTTAGGTTTAGAGTTTTAGAGAATTAGATCATGAAACATTCATTACATTCCACATTTAAACAAAGTGGTTACATAAAAGATAGTATTCATTCTTCCCATCAACAGAAACATATTGAAAATAAAACATGGATTCTTTCTTGACACATCCTTGACACTATCATCACATCATGTATCTTTCCCTTGACCTGTGAAAAAAATTTCAAAAACTTGGGATGAGCATAAAAATCTCGGTAAGGGTTATAAAAAAATATGGAAAGGAAACATGAGTTCATATATACATAAGAATGAAATCATACATTACCCATAAAACATAGGAACTTTAACATACCTCATCAAATCATGAATAAATTATCGAAATCATAAGACATAAAAGGTAACTTGAGGCATTCATAACATTCTTACGTAGGGAGTAACCCTCTTGGTTACGTTTGGAATACCCATCAAAGTATATTCCCTAAATCTTTTCGGAGAAACCTTAACGTTTCACTCCTCAGCATTACCCAAAGCATTGGAAAGTTATATCGGGCTCACCCAACCATAGTTTATCACAGAACCACCTGTTTTCATAATAATACCCAAGAACCTCAACATAATCATATCACATAAAACATGCATAAAGGAAACATAACATTCCCACCTTTCAATCACAAGATATCAATACAAAAAATTGATATAAAAACATTATGAAAACCATTTTCGATACCAAAATAAAAGAAAAGTAAAACATGGTATTTATTTTTCTTTAAAAAAAAGATATGGCTTGTAGAGTAAGTCGTAACTCAAATAATGGTCAAGGCGGCGGAGAAGTCGTTGTCGCCGTATACATACGACAAAAACATTCCTTTTTGTCTTTTAGTAAACTCTTCATATAAAAAATATTCCTTTTGAATAAACATAAAAGTCAAAGGGGTTTATACACCGTATAAAAGAAGGTTGTGTATAAAATAAAATATGCCTCAATGAAAGGAGATTGAGACGAAGTCCCATACAAAGACGGTATCCTTGGTTTAAGGATAAATAAATTACATAATTATGTGTGACAAACGAATACACCAAATATAAATGGATATTAAGTTTAAAATAATCAAAGGTCATTCACACATATTCAAAGGATGACATATTCAATAACTTCATGTTGAACCCAAAGAAATCGAAATTGGGTTAAGAAGTTCCCTTGACAGCCTAACGGCGTCACATTAAAATGAGTTGATGAGAGATTAAAAAAAATGTATCTCTTCACTTGGACATAAAATTTACATCAATAAGGATATATTAGAACATATCTCAATATAACAATATTTAAATTAAAAGACCTAACAAAAGAAGTCATTTAAAAAAAGGAGGGTGAAAGGTTCCCTTACCGACTTGGGTATCTTTCAAAACATACACCCCATGATAGAAGGAAAATACAACATTGATGTAAATACTAATAAAAGAATGTATATTACACAATGGGTAAAATAATGGGCAGTACATACACCACTCAAAGGAAATTTTGCCAAATGTAGCATAAATCTCACGGGAATAAAAGTGAGATGAAAAATCCCTTACAAAAACTAGGCAGCCCAACGACGCCACATAAAATTTACAAAAATGGATTGATGAGATCAAATAGGGTATCTCATCATATTAACATGAAGTTTATAGAAAGAGGAATATAAAATAAAATCCCCCAAAATAACAAATATGAGCTTAAAAGAAGTGACATAAAGGAGAGTACTTAAAGAGAAAGAGAGAGGTTAGATCTCTTACGAAAATTCGGCAGCCTAACGGCACCACTCAAAACTTCCAAAATGGATTGATGAGAAAGAATAGTGTCTCTTATCATATGAACATAAAATTACAGTATGATTAATATAAAAGAACATACCAATAACAAGAAAGATGAGCGTAGAAGGAATGACATAAAAGAGTGTACTTAAAAAGAAAGAGAGGAGTAGGATCCCTTACCTCATGTCCAAGTTGTCTTGTTCGTTTCTATATATTCCTGAATAATAAACTTTGGTCAATTAATAATTGCCTAAGTATCTCATTTAGAGAATATTATTCAGTTAATATCTCATATTATAATGTTATAACAATTGTTTAATAATGTTTGTTCATATCAGACGTTTTTGCCGATGTTTGGTACATGAGTCAAAAATTGAACTTGTTGGAAAACAATTTTCAATGTATTTATCGGTACATCATATCCAGAATAGTATTTATGTTTTAAATATCATATATATCCATTATATATTCATTTTATACTATTCCATATCATTTGGAGATAAAAAAAGAAAAGCATCGTTCATGGAGACGGTAGGCCGTACGTATGCATGAACACTACTTTCATTTTTTTGTCATATTAATGGAATTAAAACAAAATGAGAGATATATATATGTTATAATTCCAGAATTATATCAATAATTTTTATGTAATATATAACATATATATCCATTATATATATGTACTTATAATATTACATAACATTTTGAGATAAGAAATGAAATGTACCGTTCCTGGAGACGGTAAGCCGTACGTACGCATGAACGCTACTTCCATTTCTATTTCGTATTTCTGGAATGGAATCATAATGATATAAGAGTATATTATAATTCCAGTATAATAACATATATAATATCATTAACTTTATCCTCTAAACATCCCACATATGGTATTAACGAATCAAATCACTTTCAGGGGGTGGTAGTCCGCACTTCCTAAAATAAAGATATCGTGTTTACCCATAATGGAAACAATAATGGTATGCCATAAATGAAAAATACAGAAGCATAAGGAAAGAATAAAAATATTATATATCATATATAAAAATAGTTACATCATAATGGCCACCTTTGAAGGTGTTAAATGAGTATTGAACAATCATCGTTTCGGGAGGCAGAATTTCGCCATCCACAGAAACCATATGTTATTTTACCATTTGATTTAGTTTTGTGAGAGGTTAGCTCTAATAAATCTTATAACATAATCCTAGTATATTGAAGATACTGTTGTTTTTACAAAAGAATGAAATAAAAAGAGTTTAGGGGGTTGGAGATGCAAAATAAAACATATGAACATGAGAGAATGAATTACACTTAAAAGTGTAACTCCTTTTGATTTGATCCTAAACGCTTCCTTTGAAATGATTATGCCCAAAGGGAATCCTCTAGGATGAGGAGAGGGATGTGGAGAGAGTAAATGGGCATGGGATGGCCGATCCAAAGGCTTGAGGAGTGTGTGAAATGAGGTAGAGGTGGGGGCCTTTTATAAGAGGAGAGGAGGGGCACTTTTGGAAATCATGAAACAATTATTTTATTTTCAAAAGTTTTTCGAATTTATAAGGTCCCACATTGATATTTTTCGAAGCTAAGATGATAAGGCTTATAAATCTACCCAACCAATAGGTTTTGGACATGTTTAGGTTTTATATATTATATTATCCTTCCATTTTATTTAAATCGTTAAATAATGAGGTCATCGCTGCATCATCATGATGTCATAAATAATTTAATTTATTTAAAGTCTAAAAATTATATAAAAAATACTATTATGTAGGAAATCTTTTTATCTTTACAATTACTATTTATAATCAAAACTCTGATCTTTATAACCCCATGTAAAATTTTTTTTTGTAAAACATATGATGTTTCTGTCATTTTTACTTTTACATTAAATAAAAAGTTACTTATGTCATTTCCCATCCAAAGTGGCTCCATGGGGTCCCAAAGTTGACCCATGGCTTTTCTTGGTCGGCCATGACACAACCAATATGGGTAGGACATGTGTCAAGCTCATATCATATTATTAAAACATTATTTTTACCTTAAACTACACTAATTACCACTAATCGCGATTAAGAACTTAATAAGTTACTATTCACCAAAAAATTATTTTAATCCCATTGAACAACATTTTACTTCTTAATGAAAACCATGTATGTTGGAGTTTTGAAATTAAAAACACAATGATGGAAAATTTTCATTTAAACGGAAAATCAGTTTTTATAAGTACCACTTAGTGGTTTCACTATTCATAAAAAATTGAAGTTTTTCAGAAAATTACCCAAAATTCAACCTAAGCTATATTTGATATTCCAAATTCAAAAATGAATTCTATTTTACAAAATTCATAACATATAAGTCACATTAATTAATTTAATAATTAATTCACGCTGTCATAGTAAAGAGCGTGTTTTTATAAAACAATAAGTATCAAAAGATTGACACTAGTTTAAGTCTGATTTCAAAGTGAAATTAAATCCAACGACCACTATTGGATTTAACTGTAAAAATATATTCTAATTTCAATTTAAAAACAATTCAAAATATAATATAATAATATAAATAAATTAGATTAAAAA
The DNA here is from genome assembly GCA_963277665.1 of Viscum album. Lineage (NCBI taxonomy): Eukaryota > Viridiplantae > Streptophyta > Magnoliopsida > Santalales > Viscaceae > Viscum > Viscum album. The sequence continues at coordinate 989,774,084 of OY728163.1, read as the reverse complement.
GTGGTTTTGAATTAAAATACAACATTTTACACTATTCATTAAAAAAATGAACTTTATCGGAAAGATACCAAAAATTTACACAAAGTAAATTTTGATGTCCCAATTCTTAATAAGAGTTTTATTTGGTCCAAAATAATGTATAATAGTGAACAAAACTATATTTAATGACGGTTCTCCATCAAAAGGCGATAACTGAATCTTTAGTGAAAACTAGGGCATATACGCCTAAAATTGAATTCTTTCCGTATTTTAAGCCTTTATCTTTTATTGGATAAATGCAAAAACATTTAAAAACATATATAATAATATTTTAGTTATTTCTATCCATTCCCGCCAATACAACGTCTACATGTTAACTACCATTTAAAATAATATTATTTTATTACTAGTTTGCAATGTAAGATTTCAATGAAACTCTTTGTTGCGTATCGAGTACGCTATCGAACATAGAAACCCTTTAAAGTAATATTAATATTTTATTCACAAATATGGATAAATATAAAAATGTCATATTATTTATTTACCTTGGGTGTTACATCCTTCCCCCCTTTTGAGAATTGCATCCTCGAAATTTTTAAAATTGAGCTTGGAAACATCCTTGAAAGTCCCACATCGGAACAAGAGCCGGTAAAACAATCACTTTAAAATAACGAAAGATAATTAAAATGGTCACCCGAGTTAACCCATACTAGGATTCCATGTAGAAAAATATGGACATGGAGGAGAAAACATAGTGTCAGGTTCTGATGGAGAGTGATAGAAAACATGTTTAGGAGAAAGTTAACCACAAGAAAATCACAAACTAGTGATGGGTTAAACGGTATTCGATTCCCCAGTAGGAAAAGTTAATAGACAACATTTTTGTTTTAAATTACTTTTTATTGAGGAATTTATTCATAAGGAAACATAATCACTTATCATGTTGGCTTTCAATTTTTATTAGATTCCTTACACAAACTCATATTTTCTCCAAAAGACGGGTATTTAAGAAGACTTGTTCACATCAACTTCTAGAGAATCAACTAATCCAACAAAGAGGACTATATACATCCCATGTCTTTATGCTTTAACCAAAACCAAAACCAAAATGGTTAGTACAAGGTCAGATAATCAAGAAAAGTATAATCCTTTAAAAAGAAAATCTATGCTTAATCACCAAAATTTTTCCAACAAAACCCAAAGTTCAACGAGGACCATCCGACAAACAATTTGTCCATAAAATTATTCAAAGTAAACCAATGTAAGATTGAAACCCAAACATTCGAAGGATTCAGTCACATAGTATTCCATGTTAAATCGTAACATTTATCTCCAAACAATATCGGTTGCTCCTAAAGTCTCGTATTGAAAAGTAATTAACCTAATCACATATCCTCCATGATAGGTTAATCATTTTCATAAATAACCCAAAATCAACTAACTCTTAATTCATAAAATCATATAACTAAAGAGAATAAGTCAAAATAACCAGGGACTTCACGTAGTCCAGTGGTAGGCGATAAATACCAGTCACACTTTGGTTGTGGGTTCGATTCCCGTAGCTTTGTCCGGCACGACGGGTTGTCACACGGTCTGCGTGTTGTCCTTCTTCCAAAACTATATAATTCTCAAATCATTCCCCAAAAAGAGATAAAATCATAAAAAATGATCATCACATATTTTAACCTCATGTTTATCTCATGCCTTTCATTTTCGAGCATATCATATAATAACCCATAATTACCTCAAAAGTAAGGATCATATAAACTCTAATTGTTACCTTTATAATTATTACCTAAACTTCCACATCGATTTGGTCATCCCGTACATGATGCATTATAGAACATACCATGTTTCAATTGGTTGATCATGACTCCTTGATAGTTGGTTTAGAACAACCATGAGATTCCTCATTGAATCCCCCATTTTATCTAGTATCTTAATCATAGAACCACCACAGTTTCCTTCAAACCTGTTGTCACTTTGGTTCCTGCTAGATCCATCCATTCACTAAAAACAGAAATGTCAGTGTGAGTATATCAAAAAAACCATCATGTACTAATGAGGAAGGTAAACACTAAGATATACTTACTCATTCACTTTATCTAAAACTAGGACTCTTTCTGAAATCCTAACCAATATGGTAATGTCACTTGTGCTTAGAGAATACCCTAACCTCTAAAGTTATCTAAACTAACCTCTGATACCAACTATAAGGCCCCAGCCTTAAACCTTACTTAATCTTGAGTTATTACAAGATTACACATTGAGGATCTTTTCAGGTTTAGAGTTTTAGAGAATTAGATCATGAAACTTGCATTACATTCTACATTTAAACAAAGTGGTTACATAAAAGATAGTACTCATTCATCCCATCAACGGAAAAATATTGAAAATAAAACATGGATTCCTTCTTGACACATCCTTGATACTATCATAAAATCATGTACCTTTCCCTTGACCTGTGAAAAACATTTCAAAAACTTGGTATGAGCATAAAAAGCTCAGTAAGGGTTATAAAAAAATATGGAAAGGAAACATGAGTTCATATATACATAAGAATGAAATCATAATTTACCCATAAAACATAGGAACTTTTACAAACCTCATCAAATCATGAATAAATTATCAAAATCATAAGACATAAAAGGTAACTTGAGGCATTCATAACATTCTTACGTAGGGAGTAACCCTCTTGGTTACGTTTGGAATACCCATCACAGTATATTCACTAAATCTCATCGGAGAAACCTTAACGTTTCACTCCTTCGTGTTACCCAATGCATTGGAGAGCTATATCGGGCTCACCCGCCCTTAGTATATCACGGAACCAGCCGTTTTCATAATAATACCCAAGAACCTCAACATAATCATATCACATAAAACATGCTTAAAGGAAACATAACATTCTCACCTTTCAATCACAAGATATCAATACAACACATTGATATAAAAACATTATGAAAACCATTTTCGATATCAAAATAAAAGAAAAGTAAAACATATTATTTATTTTTCTTTTAAAAAGAAGGTATGGCTTGTAGAGGAAGCCGAAACTCAAATAATGGTCAAGGTGGCGGAGAAGTCGTTGTCGCCGCATAGGTACGACAAAAACATTCCCTTTTGTCGTTTAGTAAACGCTTCGTATGAAAAAGATTCCTTTTGAATAAATGTAAATGTTAAAGGGGTTTATACACCGTATAAAAGAAGGTTGTGTATAAAAAAAATATGCCTCAATGAAAGGAGATTGAGACGAAGTGCCATACAAAGACGGTATCCTTGGTTTAAGGATAAATCAATTACATAATTATGTGTGACAAACGAATACACCAAATATAAATGGATATTAAGTGTAAAATAATCAAAGGTCATTCACACATATTCAAAGGATGAAATATTCAATAACTACATGTTGAACCCAAAGAAATCGAAATTGGGTTAAGAAGTTCCCTTGACAGCCTAACGGCGTCACAACAAAATGAGTTGATGAGAGATTAAAAAAAAGGTATCTCATCACTTGCACATAAAATTTATATCAATAAGGATATATGAGAACATATCCCAATATAACAATATTTTAATTAAAAGACCCAAAAAAATAAGTCTTTTGAAAAAAGGAGGGTGAAAGGTTCCCTTACTGACTTGGGTATCTTTCAAAACATACACCCCATGATAGAAGGACAATACAACATTGATGTAAATACTCATAAAAGATATTATATTACAAAATGAGTAAAATAATGGGCAGTACATACAACACTAAAAGGAAATTGTGTAAAATGTATCATAAATCTCACGAGAATAAAAGTGAGATGAAAAATCCCTTAAGAAAACTCGGCAGCCTAACGGTGCCACAGAAAACTTACAAAAATGGATTGATGAGATCAAATAGGGTATCTCATTATATTTACATAAAGTTTATATAATTAGGAATATAAAATAAAATCCCCCAACATAAAAAATATGAGCTTAAAAGAAGTGACATAAAGGAGAGTACTTAAAGAGAAAGAGAGAAGTTAGATCTCTTACGAAAATTCGGCAGCCTAACGACACCACTCAAAACTTCCAAAATGGATTTATGAGAGAGAATAGGTTCTCTAATCATATGAAAATAAAAAATAAAGTAAGAGTAATATAGAAGAACATCCCAATAACATGAAATATGAGATTAGAAGGAATGACATAAAAGAGTGTACTTAAAAATAAAAAGAGGAGTAGGATCCCTTACCTCAAGTCCAACTTGTCTTGTTTTTTTCATTATATTACTGAATAATAAACTTTGGTCAATTAATAAATGCCTAAGTATATCCTGTAGAGATTATTATTCAGTTCATATCACATATTATAATGTTATAACAATTTTTTAATAATGTTAGTTCATATTAGATGTTTTTGCCGATGTTTGGTACATGAGTCAAAAATTGAACTTGTTGGAAAACAATTTTCCATGTAGTTATAGGTCATCATATCCAGAATAGTATTGATGTTTTAAATATCATATATATCCAGTATATATTAATTTTATACTATTCCATATCATTTGGAGATAAAAAAAACAAAAATCACCGTTCATGGAGACGGTAGGCCGTACGTACGCATGAACGCTACTTTCATTTTTTTGTCATATTAATGGAATTAAAACAAGATGAGATATATATATATGTTATAATTATAGAATTATATCCATAATTTTGATGTAATATATAACATATATATCCATTATATATATGTACTTATAATATTACATAACATTTTGAGATAAGAAATGAAATATACCGTTCATGGAGACGGTAAGCCGTACGTACGCATGAACGCTACTTCCATTTCTATTTCGTATTTCTGGAATGGAATCATAAGGAAATAATAGTATATTATAATTCCAGTATAATAACATATATAATATCATTAACTTTATCCTTTAAACATCCCACATGTGGTATTAACGAATCAAATCACTTTCAGGGGGCGGTAGTCCGCACTTCCCTAAATGAAGATATCGGGTTTACTCATAATGGAAACAATAATGGTATTCCATAAATGAAAAATAAAGAAGCTTAAGGAAAGAATAAACATATTATATATCATATATAAAAATAGTGACATTATAATGTCCACCTTTGAATGTGTTAAATGAGTATTGAACAATCATCGTTTCGGGAGGTAGAGTTTCACCATCCACAGAAACCGTATGTTCTTTAACCATTTGATGTAGTTGTGTGAGAGGGTAGCTATAATAAATCTTATAAAAACATCCTAGTATATTGAATATACTGGGTTTGTTACAAAATAAGTAAATAAAAAGAGTTACGGGGTTGGAGAAGGAAAATAAAATAAATGAACATGAGAGAATGAATTACCCTTAAAAGTTTAACTCCTTTTGATTTGATCCTAAAGGCTTCCTTTGAAAGGATTATGCCCAAAGGGAATCCTCCAGGATGAGTAGAAAGATGTGGAGAGAGTAAATGGTCAGGGGATGGCCGATCCAAAGGCTTGAGGAGTGTGTGAAATGAGGTAGAGGTGGGGGCCTTTTATAAGAGGAGAGGAGGGGCACTATTGGAAATCATGAAACTATTATTTTATTTTCAAAAGTGTTTCGAATTTATAAGGTCCCAAATTGATATATTTCTAAGATAAGATGATAAGGATTATAAATCTACACAACCAATAGGTTTTGGACATTTGTAGGTTTTAGATATTACATTATCTTTCCATTTTATTTAAATCATTAAATAATGAGGTCATCGCTGCATCATCATGATGTCATAAATAATTTAATTTATTTAAATTATAAAAAAAATACTATGATGTAGGAAATCGTTTTAGCTTTCCAATAACTATTTATAATCAAAAATCGGATCTTTATAACCCCATGTAAAAATTGTTTTCGAAAAACATATGATGTTTGTGTCATTTTTACTTTTACATTAAATAAAAAGTTATTTATGTCATTTCCCAACCAAAGTGGCTCCATGGGGTCCCCAAGTTGACCCATGGATTGTCTTGGTCGGCAATGACATAACAAATAGGGGTAGGACATGTGTCAAGCTCATCACATATTAATAAAACATTATTTTTACCTTAAACTACACTAATTACCACTAATCGCGATTAAGAACTTAATAAGTTACTATTCACCAAAAAATTATTTTAATCCCATTGAATCACATTTTACTTCTTAATGACTACCATGTATGTCGGATTTTTGAAATTCAAAACACAATGATGGAACAATTTCATTTAAACGGAAAATCAGTTTTTATAAGTACCACTTAGTGGTTTCACTATTCATCAAAAATTGAAGTTTTTCAGAAAATTACCAAAAAATGACCCTAAGCTATATTTTATATTCCAAATTCAAAAATGAAGTCTATTTTACAAAATTCAAAACATACAAGTCACATTAATTAATTTAATAATTAATTCACGCTGTCAGTGCAATTAGCGTGTTTTTATAAAACAATAAGTATCAAAAGATTGACACTAGTTTAAGTCTGATTTTAAAGTGTAATTAATTCCAACAACCACTATTGGATTTAATTGTAAAAATATATTCTAATTTCACTTTAAAACTAATTCAGAAGATAATCTTATCATATAAATAAATTAGAATAAAAGGAGGTTTTGAATTAAAATACAACATTTTACACTATTCATTAAAAAAATGAACTTTTTGGAAAGATACCAAAAATTTACACAAAGTAAATTTTGATGTCCCAATTCTTAAGAAGAGTTTTATTTGGTCCAAAAGGATGTATAAGAGTGAACACAACTATATTTAATGACGGTTCTCCATCAAAAGGCGATAAGTGAACCTTTAGTGAAAACTAGGGCATATACGCCTAAAATTGAATTCTTTCCGTATTTTAAGCCTTTATCTTTTATTGGATAAATTCAAAAACATTTAAAAGAATATATAATCATATTTTAGTTATTTCTATCCATTCCCTCCAATACAATGGCTACATGTTAACTCCCATTTAAAATAATATTATTTTATTACTTGTGTGCAACGTAAGATTTCAATGAAACTCTTTGTTACGTATCGGGTACACTATTGAACATAGCCACCCTTTAAAGTAATATTAATATTTTATTCAAAAAAATGGATAAATATAAAAATGTCATATTCTTTATTTACCTGGGGTGTTGCAGATATGCTATTAAAATATTTTTAAAACTAGCCGTTATGAATAGTAATAACCACTTTTTAAAATTTTGTAAATTTAATTTTTCAAAATGGACTTCATTTTTGGATCCGGAATATCGAAATTATCTTAGTGTGAAATTTTGGTACTTTTCGGATAACTTTCATTTTTTGATGAATAGTTAAAATTACTAAATTTTAATTAAAAACAACCTTTTTAATCGAAATAATTAATAGTGATAAATTATTAATTTGAGTGGTTTTAAATTATATTTAGAATATATTTTTACAATTTAATACAATGTTGGTCATTGGGTGTAATTTCACATTTAAACCAGACATAAACAAATGTCAATCTTTTGATAGTTATTATATCTTAAGAACACGCTTTTTGTTTTGACGACAGGAATTAATTTTTAAATTATATAATTCAACTGATATGTTTTGAATTTGGTAAAATAGACATCATTTTTCAGTTCATAATATTAAATATATCTTAGGCCTAATTTTTGGTATTTCTCTGGAAACATTCATTTTTTGATGAATAGTGATACCACTAAGTGGTAGTAAAAAAAATTATTTTTTCATAAAACTTAATTTTACCGCTTCTGTGAGTGGAATTTCGAAAATCCTAGAGACACAGTTGATGTCATTAAATAAAATGTGGTTCAATGAGATGAAAATAATTTTTGGTGAATAGTAACTTTTTACTTTTTTTACCACGGTTAAAAGTTTATAGGGTAATTAAGAGTAAAACTGATATTAGTATTACCCTGAAACATGTACTGATTCTATTGGATAAGTTTAATTCGACCAAAAACAACCTTATGAATAAAATATGACCATTTAGGCCCACATGGATTAGATTAGTACATTTATTAATAATTTATTTAAAGAAGGGTTAAAATTGTTAAAATCAAAGTTTAATAAGTATATCATTTTAAATATAGGTTTATACATAAGATAAATTCGACTATAAATATTCATTAGAAATCTACAAAGAGTTCCTACATAATGGTATTTTATTTGTAATTTTTAAACATTATATAATTTAATTTATTTATGACACAAAGATGATTCAGTAATTATCTTATTAATGAAATATTGACATAATCGATATTATAAATACCGAAATAAATATAATATGAGACTTTTTATGAATTAAAATAATTTTATAGGTTAATATTACATGTTATTATTGATTTAATTAATTTTTTTCGAACTAATAATTCTGTTATGATTTTCACAGAAATCAATTACTAAATAGTGTCAAAATTGACATAAAATAGTTTTTAAAACAAATATTATATTAGTAATTGTTATTTTATTCCTAAAAATCTATGGTTCGGCCAAATGACTTAGATACGGTTATATATATTAATAATAAATAACTTGGGGTTCTTTTGGCTTCTTATGGTATGTTTATTTACCTTATAGTGTAAGAACACAAAAAGACACGGTAAAAGTAAAATTATCTAACTTAATGTGAAATCTAAATGATAAGGTTAAAATAGGAACCTAAACATGTATAAATTCTATTCGATGAGAGGATTTCGACCCATCCCCACCTTATCTTCCAAATAAATCAATTCGGAGCTATTTAAAACTGAATTTGGCTTTATAATAAAAAAATATTTTTAGTTTTTCCAAACGTGCCCCTCTCCTCCCTTATAAAAGGGCACCTCCTCCCTCACTTCCTCACACCACATTGATCCTTCATGCTCGGCCAACCCCTGCCAAATTATCTTCTCCAATTACCGAGAAACATCCTAGTGGTCCTTGTATTCTTCAAAGACCAATTTCAGTTCCCTAAAAGGAGGTCTCCAAGAGGCCCTTCAAAGAAGAGGTAATGTCCGTTACCGATTATTTCAACTTTATTTCTTCTTCCACTTCTTATTCTTTAGTTTTTTTCATTAAGAAGTAATAACATCAGTATCACTCATATAATGATATTTTATTATAATTATGAAACAACCCTATTTCATCATCTATCCATCCTACGGGAAATGAAATCACCGCCCGTGCGTACGTACGGAATACCATCTCAACGCCGTGGTGTAATCTATTTTTCCAACACCACCTTACATGGATGGGTATAATGTTGTAAATAATAACTATACATAGTTATTATAACATTATAATTATTCTGATATATTTTATCATACACTCCAATTCAATTCATTGATTATGGAAATGATATCATCGCTCGTGCGTACGTACGGACTACCGTCTCCACGACGCGATGTGATTCAATCTCCATATTGACCATACATGAATGATCATAAAGTTTATTTAATGAATAATAATGAAATATATGAAATAATAAGGCTACTTGATATATATATATATATATATGTATTTCATCTATTTAGTTTCATTCAATTCAACAAGGAATGAAAAACAGCGTTCATGCGTAAGTACGGCCTACCGTCTCCATTAACGGTGTATTTCATTCCTTTTATCAACCTATAATATATATATATGTATATGATGAATATATGTAAATCATGTTTTACATTCTGAAATAATTTAAATCATGATATAAGTAATAATATCAAGATTGACAAGTTGAAACACATACGATAAATGAAATTATTTTACCCAAAACACTGCTTAAACATTAAATTTACAAAAGAACGGGTAATATAAAGTCATAAGTGAAACATATATGATATCTTAACAATGAATATGATTCTATAATATGTCAATAACATTATTTAAATCATTATACATGAGGTTCGGATACGTACGAAACATATCGGACCTATGGAAAGGGATAAATTTTCAGTCTCATTTTAATCCGAGATTGCTTATACGTAAGTATTTAAGGGGGTTACGTTTATCATCCATGACCATGTTTTCTAAAAATACTTTCATAAAATGTTTACCATTTTTACATGGATGTTTAAAGTCATTTTTACCCTTTATTTACTTTTTACCACATTGTATGAATGGAATCTTTCCTTTGGTTAATATATAAGGTACTTTTTGACTTTTCTGATAAAAGTACGAGGAAAATGTTATTTTTAAATTATACGGCGTGAACGGATTTTTAAGGTTTCATAACGCCTCATTTTCAAGAAGATTACTATACAATATTGCATGATTATTTTCAACAAAACCCTTATCTTTTAAAATTTCATGGAATTTTGTTAAAGGAAAATGATTTTAAATAAGAAAGAATATTTTCCTCAAGAATTCATTTCAAGTGTTTTGTCAAAACTATTATCCATCTAAGATGACATTATTTCATGTGTGTATGTTTCAAGTAAAATGTCTCTATGATATAAATGGTTTCAATTTTCTTATGATGAAATGATATCAATTTTTTATGGATAATGTTATGATGGCATGATGTTTAAGAATCCCATTTTATTTCATGGGTTTTGCTATGATGTATGATTTATGATATTGCGGCACACGAAAGAATGATTTCATTATGAGATGGGTGGGACCTATATCTCCCTCCAATGCATTGGGTAATGATTTATATCTCATGAGATAGACATGGCTAGAACGGCATGTGAAACCGGTTCAGTAATACAGGAATGGAACGAGGAGTGAACTCGATTCAGAAAGGGACTTTGTCCACTAAGATGGTCTTGTAAGAAATGCCTTGGATACTATGGAAATCATATCATGTGCTTAATGGTTTCCACAATTAAATGTTTTCTTACCATGCTATTTTATCATTCTTATTGTTTCTTTATGATCTATGCCTTACAAACTTCTTTGTTTTATGTCATTGCTCAAGCTTTTGATGTTTAAACATTATGTTCATGTTTTTAAGTTCAAATGAATATGGTATGTTTTATTTTATCCATGTTTACCCTTTCTAAGCATTTGAGCTCACCATTTTTATATTTTCTTTTCCCCAGGATATAAAGAAAGGTTTTAGGTATGGAAAAAAGGGGATGATCTTTATGGGAGATGTGGAAGGTATTTCACCACGATTAGAAGATTACGTTCTAAGTTTCCAAAGACACTAAACTATTACGATCCTTGTGTGTCTGTTATTGTTATGTATTAATTATTCCACTAAAGTAATGTAATATCCATGTACGTCAAGATTTGGGTGTCTACAATTGGTATTAGATGAAAAGTTTAGTCAAACTTTGGAAACTAGGATGCGAAAACGTTAGTGAGATTCCTAGAGATATTTCTAAGGTATGTCTAGGGATGTTCCTAAGGATAAGTATATGTATAGGATATAGTCCTACAACTATGGTAACGATATTATATTAAACCAAAGATGTTAGATATTGAAGTTACTCCCCCTTTATTATGATTTTTACCTCTCACACTATTCTTTTTGGGTTTTAGAAAATGGCTGGAAACAAAATGATTCACGATAATGGATGATATAATGGACAATGGAATGATATTTTTGGTGAGAAACCAAATGAAATTGGATTTTTAAGTCCTAATATCATTATTATGCTGAATCAGCAATCTCATAATATGATCAATAAAGTAAAATTTGGTATGTTTTCTGACTCAGCTAATAAGAGAAAGATGGAGTTTCATGATGATCATAGAGGAAAGAAAGTTTAATTTCCCCTATGTAAATCATGTGGGAAGAGGAATCAAGGAGAATTAATTGCTGATTACTAGAGAGACTATCATTTAATTCAAGATCCCAGAAAATTTCCAAATTAATCGTAAGAATTAAAATTCTTGAAAATGCTTAGATTACTCAAATCTTTCCTTAATAATAAATTATAATTTCTTCACATAATATAATTATGTTAATTAATCATAAAAATTTTTGAATCATTTGAATACAACATTTTAAATTGTCCAGATATTCTATAAAGACTGTTTCACAAAACTCAGATAAAATCCTAAATTCCAATCTTTAGTGATGAAAATTAAAATGTAAGGTTCTTCCACAAAACAAAAAATTAACAAATATAGGGTTTAAATACATAGTATTCATTCTTCAAATGTAAGGATAAAAATGTATGGTTGATCAAAAAATTATGGTTGATGATCCATATGTTTTCTTCTTCAATGTAAGGTTCTTTATGTACATAGGGTTCTATAACCTTAGTTTTTCCCATTTTTAGACAAAAGGTTTCATCCAAACATAATTTTAATTATCCATATGTTACTATAAATGTATTTTTGATTAACCATACATGCTAATATTTTAGAATAAGGGGTAATACAAATATAGGGTTTGTTCTTTACGTTACTTTTCTTCAACATATGATGTGAACAGTGTTTCCAAAATATAGTTAGGATCATTCCAAACACAGTGAAGAATATTCCACATGAATAATAAGCCTTAGTATATTTATATAATAAAGAATACAAAGAATATTAATTTTCTAAAATACGCTCTAATTAATTTAATTAGAAAAACAAACAAGGTTATTTGGGATAATTAAAATAAATAATATTTATAGAGCGTTATTGAGAAAATACATGCCCATATGTCTCCCACTTTTTATATGATCACAAAACCCATAAAATTAGTATTAGAATTTTGAATTTTTTAAAAAAATTTAAAAGAATTACATTTGAAATAATATTTTATATAAAAATTTTGAGAAACAAAAATGAAAAGAAATATTATGTTACTTAAGTTTCTCCCAATTTTGGGAGGACAAAACAAATTTGTAGAAATGAATAAAAAATTTAATTTTTCACAGATCACTAAGTGAATGTTATAGTAATATATTTAATGAAATAAGGCCGGATTTTTGGGTTCTAGAAAAAAATAATTAAATAACGTACACAGAAATAAAAAAATGATATTTCAATATTCAAAATTTGTAAAAATACAATAATCAGTTAAACTGTGAAATAATTTTAGTCAACTGAAATTTTTTTGGTACATAATATTGGGTAGGAATTTCCTCGGTAAAAGATATGTTGATTTTGAGAAGCGTCTACTAAATCTTGCAACTCAGTAATCTATAATATCAACTTCTTCATAAAATTATCTCCCAATCTCATAATTAAAATTTGAGAATCTTGGATGATATGAAAATTGTCAATAATATTAACCTTCAAAAATTCATGCAATATTGTTCAGTTGAATTCTGATACCTGGTTCATTCTGTGTGAGTTGGCCAACTAGAAATTTATAATTTTCTAAAATAACTGACATAGGGTAATTATTTCATTGATGATTTTGACGATGATTATTCTTGTTAACAATGATTTATTTGATGGCCTAAAATATTTGAATCAGATATAGATTGGTATAAGGAGTAGAGGTCGATGTACTATTCTGACCAATAGTACTTTGGATTGATTAAAACAGACTCCCCAAAAACCACTTTTTATCATCCAATTCAGCCTTATAAACAAATTCAGATTTTATCTTTCCAACTTCATTCAGTATCTATCTCATGAAAGCATCAAATTCTTTCTTTAGAATAGAATTTTCATGAAGATCCTCTAACTTTATCTTTTCAACTTCCAACGATTTTGGATGATTTTCATTCTATTGCTGAGACATATTAAACTAAATTATAAGATCATAAACCTGATTTTTTAAGGAACTAGACTTCCATTCATCTTGATGTTGTTATAGACCAACATCCACAATTTCTAGAGATTTTGAAGGAAGTTTTTCAATTGACTTCTCTACTGGGTTTTCAATTTACTTTTCACTAGAATAAGTCAAACTATCAAGAAATCATAATTTTTATCCATTTATAGAATGATTTATTTCATCTATATGATCAAAAATAGAGAAAAGTAAATTCTCAGTAATTATTATAGCTGAATTTTTAGTTCTGATCTACTATTCCTCTCCTTGGATAGTCCATTATTCCTTCCAATCAACTAGAAAATCAATAGTATACAGATCATATTTTTTTTTTAACCTATTAATCATCCCCATGAAATTTTTCTTCCAAATGTACTGACTTGTGAGCCTTAACTGAAACCAACACTGGTCCCACATTAGGTTGATCTACTCTTTTTTGTGGTTTTACAAACAATTATGCTAGCATAACCTCTTTTTCCTCTTATTCTTATTCTATAACAAGCTTTAATTGTCCATTGGTTGGCATGGAAATTACTTCACCATGGGATTCACCAATTCCATCATCCCCAAATTCACATTTCCCTTTTGTAAATTATCATGAAAGTTTTGGTTATATACACTAACTAGTATGAGTTTTCCTTTGATTGAACTCCGGTAAAAACCTAATTTCATTATATTTCCAACATTGATCTTGTAGATGTGATGAAATTTAATTCAATAATCTATTAATCAAATAAGTCTTTTTATAAATGAAATTTGAGAAATTATCCTCTATAAGGATAAAAATGTTATCCTAGCATCTGGTTCAAAACTGTAATTTAAATACCTAAACATATACCTTATAAAATTCATCTTTATTTCACTTATAAAAAACATGATATACATGTTTGGAAATATAATTTTCTGAATCTCATCTATTCTAAGAGAAATTCTATTTTTGATAAACTTATCTACGATTTTATTGACAACCTTAAGATCCTGCAAAAATATTCTCTCATATTTTGAGCAAAAAAAGAAGACATAATGTCATCATATTTATAGATTTTATCTTCAATATGCCTTATTTTGAAAGGAAACACTCACCTATGAAGATAGTTCCTTATTTGAGAAATTCCAATTGAAGAAACCAAAAAGTCCTTATCTTCTATTCTATGAAAAAACAGTATCTTTAGAATCACCAATACTAAACTGAACACTTTTTTAGAAAGACTCCAGTCCTACCTCATAAAATAATTTTGAGTATTCCTTCTTGAACAAAGATTTAGATCCTTGAATGTCCATCACTATCATAATAAGTAAACTTATATGATAAAATTTTTTAATATCAAAGTACATTACACCACATAATCATTCTTCTAGAAATAATCTAACACTTTGGGTCATTGGCTTCACCTTCTTCAGTTATCTTAGTTTTCATCATTTTTTAGAAACTAAAGCTCTCATATTTTTTTTATTTATTTGATGGAAAAAAGATATAAGAGAAGTTAGATTAGGGTAAAATAAAGGTTTGAGTACTAGAAATGGTTTGTAGAGTTGAAAAGAATATGTATCTGAAAACTTTCTAACAAGCCCTTTTTTCCCATGTCATTACATAAAATAATCATTAAAATTTTTGAAATCAAGCTACATGAATAAATCTAAGTTTAATATAAATTAACTAAAATGGATTGAAAAAATAATAATAAAACAAATTATATTTCAAAAAATTAGTAAATAATTTTAAGACAAATAAATAAATTAAATAATATAAATAATTAAAAATTTAAAAGATTAACATTTATAAATTAAATAAACCTGTCACCGGATTAATAAAATCAAAACATTATGTTGGAAGTGGTTTAGTAAAAATATCAGCTAGTTGATATTCAGTATTTTCAAATACTAATGATATATCATTTTTTAGAACCTTTACCCTAATAAAATGAGGTCCAATATCAATATTCTTTTTTATAGAGTGACTTATTGGATTTTTTAAAATATTGATAGCACCTGTATTATCACATAAAATAAGGGTACTATTAAAATTTATTCCAAATTCCATTACTGTGTTTTTCATCCACAAAACATTTTCACAACAATATCATGTTGATATATATTTTACGATGGCTATTGACAAGGGAACTGAGTGTTTTTTTACTTGACCATGATACTAAAGATTTTCCAAAAAAATGTGACGAGTTCCTAAGGTACTTTTTATATCTAATCTACAACCTCCAAAATCATCATCAGAATATGATATTAAATTATAATTACAATTTTTTGTATGAACAATATATTGAAAAAAATTCCATTTAAATATCTAAAAATACCTTTTACAACAATAATATTATATTCTATAGGTTTTTTTTTGAAATATATGACATAAACATACTAAAAACATAATATCAGGTTTAATAGCAGTAAAATATAATATACTACCAATCATACTTCTATATAACTTTTTGTGCATTGGTTTTCCTGCTTCATCCAAATCATGTTTTATATAGGTACACATGGGTGTTGTATATGTCTTGTTGTTCTAGAGACCATAATTATTCAGTATATCAGTAAAATATTTACTTTTGTTTAAAAAAAATTCAATAATCATTTTGATATAAATGATATCCTAAAAAGAAGATCAATTCTCCCATAGTACTCATTTCATATTCTTTTTGTATATGTTTTTTTTAAAATAAATACAAAATTTTTTATTGGATGAACCAAAAATAACATCATCAACATAGATTTGAACTAATAAAATATTAGAATAGATGGTTTTTCTAAAAATAGATGGATCTACCATTCCAGCAGTGAATCTATTTTTTAATGAAAATAACTTAATCATTCAAACCAAGCTCTTTGTGCTTGTTTAAGTGAAAATAAATCTTTATTATATTTCAAAATAGAATATTTTTTTGTTGAGTTTTCAAAAAACTTGAGGTTGATCAATATAAACATCCTACATGAAATATCCATTTAAAAATGCATATTTAACATCCATATTATATAATTTAATGTTCATATATGATTTATAAGAAAAAATAATTCTAAATTCTTATATTCTATCTACCTAGTATAAGGTTTCATCACAATCTATCCCTTATTCCTAAATATTTCCTTTAGATACTAATCTATCATTATTTATAGTTATAATCCCGTGATCATCTTGTTTATTTTAAAGACCCACTTAGTTCCTATGACTGGAAAACTTTATGGACTTTAAACTAATCCTCAAGTTTCATTCCATTTGAGTTGGTTTGTCATATCTTGCTATTTTGATATTCAACTCTAATATTATATGGATTTATCAAAATAATTGGTTCTTGTTGAGATAGATAAGAAGATAATTAAATATGGTTTCCTCTGTTTCATCTTGTTGGTATTCATATGTCTAGGTATCCTATTACAATTTCCAAAGGATGATTCTTTAAGTTTTTTCACTATCTAGAAAAAAATATTTTGTTTCACCAGAATCATGTTATTATAAACTAGACTAAATTTTATTTATGTTATTTTCAAAATCCTTTTACATGTTTCCAAGTCTCATGTTTCTAGAGGATTCAATAGTTTCATCAGTTTGATCTTTCTCTTTAATAGAAGGGTTAGTTTCAATAAACTTCACACGAAATTATTCTTCAACCATCCACGACTTTTTATTTATATCATTATAGGCTTTAGAGGTATCATAATATCCTACAAATATCAGTTCACCATCATTAGGATCTAAACTAGGAATAACATCTTTGGTGTTCAGGATATACCCCTTACATCCAAAATATTAATGTACTTTTCCTTATATTTTCTATTAATTCAATGTTCATAAGATCTCTTTATTAAAACAGGTCGAATTAAAACTATATTCATGAAATATAATGTTGTTCTTATATCTTATTCTTATATGTATGTATATAATCTATATTCATTCAGCAAAGTCCTACCAATTTCTTTAATAGTATTGTTTCTTCTTTCAATAATTCCATTTTGCTGATGTGTTCTCAGTGTAGAGAATTTTTGTTTAAAACCCAAATTTGACCAAATGGAATTGGATTCTTAATTCTCAAATTCATTACAGTGACATCTTCTTAATGAAATTATCATAATATAGTTTTAATTTTGATTAAATTTACTGAATCTTTCAAAACATGTAATAGCTTCACCTTTTGGTTTTAGAAAATAAATCCAAGTAATTCTAGAGTAATCCTCAACTAAATAATATACATATAATTATACATCCAAACCTGATACTCTCGATGGTACAAACATATCCATTTAGATATGTTCTAGAGGATTTGGTGTAGAAATTATTTTAATATATTTGACGGAAGATTTGTGATGCATCACAATTTTGCATGCATCACAAAATTTGTCACTATCAAACATAAGACTAGGTAAATAAAAAAATAATGTTTTTTTATATAATTTTTGAAAATAATAAATATTACAAGGACAAGAAATTATATTCCATATCCATGACTCAAATATCTTAGCATTTAAACGATTCACTTTCTTTTTACACAAGGAATTAAAATTCAATGTATAAAAATTATCAGTTCTTGAGGCACTAAATGTATGCAGTTTGTCTTTAAAAACAGAACATGAATTGTTAAAAAAAATCAACATTATATCCATCATCAAATATTTCATAGATAATTATCAGTTTTTTCTTCTACCCTTTTACATATAGTTATTTTTTGATTGTGATAGTTTTTGGATATCCATTAGTTCTAAGTCCAATTAACTTTACATTGGTATTATCACACACAATTACTAGAACTCCATCTATTTGAGTTAGTGTATGTATTTTTCATGTGTTTTCACTCATATTATTGGATTATCCATTGTCCATATACCATATATATTTTCATTTTTATGTGACTTGTTTCCTGTAAATGAAATTTAAACAATAGTTGGCTTTGTTACCCATATTCGTTTGTGTCTAGCAATGTTTGCGAGCAATGATCTGTGAATCTAGATATTATTTTTTTCTATAACTCATATTTACTACAGATAATCAATTTGAAATAAAATCTTTTTTAATCCCACTTATTTGAGGATTTTGTAACCAACATTTTTTGTTATGTTCTCTTCAATTTTAAAAAAAATGTGACATAACTGTTGCTGAGTTGTGAAAAATATGATTCTTATATAGTTTTGGTTTTTTACCTTTACTTTCTATACAAAATATTTTCCTTATAATGAAATTATTACCAATATTTTAATTCAGAATATTTTCCTCTTTTGTAAATAAGATAAAATCATTTTTTTATGTTTCTACATCATCTTGTAATTATTTATTCTTTTTTTCATGATCTGCTGAGTTTGTGGTATATGAGTTAAATTTTTTAATTTACTCTTGGTTTTGTTAAAGAAAGGAATCTCTTTCTCTAAAAATTTAATTGTGAATATTTTTTAATGATTTTTTTTCTTGAATAAGGATTCATATTTTTCGTATAACATTGTGTATTAGGCATCTAATTTATTATTTGTGAAATGAGAATCATAATTAGATGAATAATATGTTTGTAACTTATATTCTTCTTCCATGAAGCACATATTTTTCTTCAGATTTGATTCTTCTTTCTCTAAATCAGATTTTGATGTGCTGGTGGAGTCTTCAGAGACCCTCCAAGTTACCTTCATCCCGGTTTTACCTTTATGTTCACTATCATCATTTTTTTATATTCCTTTTAATTCTTTCTATTTTCACTATCTAACTGCGGACAATCTGGTCTTATATGACCTAATTTCTTGCATTCATAGCATCTATCTTCCCTATAGTCTTTCTCATCCCATTTTAAAGGCTTTATCAATCCACTTTTTTACTTATAAAACATGGTAATCCTTCTATTTAATTGAACCAATTCCATTTCCAAATCATATGTATTCGAATTATTTTTTTCTATAACTTCTTGCATTATTATATTTATTTTCTTATTAGATGATGATTTTATAGAAATATTATAAATGTTTAATAATAATTTATGATCTTCAGCTTCATATTTCATTTCAACATCGCACATCATTACTTCCCCAATCAGTTCTCTCATTCTTAGCTTTTTGATAGGTGAAGCCTTTTGAATTATAGCTAATATACCATTCCATTATGTAGGTGAGACTCACAATAATTTCAAATCAAGATATGTTTGTTTGATAGGATCACATAAGGCTGTAATGTTTTTTTAATCATTGTAATCCTTCCATTCATCTCATTTATAATTTCTCCATCAAGCATTTTAATGTATAAATTTTTAGTTTTTTTGTTTCATAACTCATTTGTCTTACATTTCATGTTCCATCAAATGAAACTTAAATGATTTTCCACATTTCATAAGCAGTAGGAAATAAGGGGAAACAGTTGAATAAATCTTGTCCAAGTCCACAAATAATAGCATTTATATATTTATAATTTGTTTCATAGTTATTATTTATAGTATTTGTCCATGTTGTAGTATTGTGAATTATATATGGAGTAATGAAATTAGAGTAAACATTGAATCCAAAATTCTAAAAATATATAATCAACCTTGATTTACAGGATCCATTGTTTTCATCATTTAAACAATAAGCACGAACTACTGACATTCATTCTCTCTGAAAATTCATTTCCATAATTGTATATACCTTATACTTTTCTCTTATTATATAATTTTCTATATTCTATCATATGATACCTAATGTTATATCTAAGTATTCAAATCTACACAAGAGGAGGGTGAATTGTGTCTTTTCAAATTCCCCTACAATTCTGACTCTTGATGTTGACTGATGATTATGCAGGTGAGAAGTGTGTGTCTTCTATATTAAATAGTGAGAAGCAGATAAAAATTGAAATATAGAAAATTGATGTTTATAGTGGTTCGAGAAACAATGATACCCTTTCCCACTACACAAATTACTCTCTTTTCGAGCAAGGTGAATATTACTACTCAGGTCTTCATATCATACGATCAATCCAAAACTGAGGGAAGGTAGTTGACACCTTTAAAACAATACTGGAAAATAGTACTCTGGTTCTATATAGAGAATGGATAAACTATAGAATGGATTGAGAAGATGATACGCCACCACAACTGAGTATGATAAGTTGAAACTCTCAATAAAAAATTATTGATTTTTAAAGATTATGGTTGAAATTTTATAGTTTAACAACAACTGACGATAGATGAGCCTTCTTTTTTAGAAAATAGTTTCTTTGGGAAAGATATGTTTTATCAGATCTAGTTATAATAGATATTTGAAATAGAAACAATAACAAATATCAAATCAGACTTACCAAAAATACAAAATTTTGAATATGTATATTTACATTGTTGCTTCATTTGTAAAAAATTAGAGACTCACTTGTTGTTGAAGTAGATCTGTAAAGGATCTTCATAATAATATAGTTTTAATCTTGAATATGTGTTGGAATATATACCTAGATATATATATTTTTTCTTTCAATCATACACATGTATATATATAGAGAAAATACAAAGGTATTAGTAAAACCGAAGGATGGTCATTTAATTACAGATCCAAGAAAATCTATTGATTAATCTTAAGAATTCAAATTCTTGAGACAAATCATAGTAGTCATATCTGTCCTTATGAATATTAGATAATTTCTCAACTTAAAACGATTCATTGAATTAATCATAACAATATTTGAATGGGTTTAAAATGAGATTTAAATCAGCATGATATTCAGTAAATACCATTTCATAAAACACTAGAAATCATAAATTCAAATATCTCGTGATGAAAAGTACAACATAAGGTTCATTCACAAAACGAAAAAAAATTAAAAACCTAGGGTTCCACTATGCAATGTTCCTTCTCCAAATGTAAGGTTGACAATGTAAGTTAGATCACTAAAGTATGTTTGATATTCCATATGTTATATTCTCATATATACAGTTATTTACATACTTAGTGTTCTTTAACCATACTTTTTCACTTGGTTAAATGTATAGTTTTATCCAAATGTAAGGTTTTTTATTCATAAATTTCTTTCAACCTAGGGCCGATTAACCATATATTCAAATCTATGAACATAATTTATAATAGAAAAATAGGGTTTGTTCCTTACATTGTGTATCTTGAACGTATGGTATGAACATTGATTCCAGAATATGGTTGGGAGCATTCCAAACACATTGATAAATATTCCACATGAATAATAAGATCGAATATATTTTCAGGATAAGGAAAATAAGGAAAATTATTTTCTTAAAATTACTTTCAATTAATTTAATTATTAAAACAAAATAGGTTATTTTTTATCATCAAAATCAATAATATTTATAGTGTATTGTTGAGAAAATACATTCCCAACAATAATCCGCAATTTCATGCTTCATGTTTTCCCACAAAAAATCAATCATTAAAATCCCTATACATTTTAGTGATACTAGGGTTTATAGAGATATTCAATCTATGGTAATCATCCAATAACTCCATTTTTAGATTAGTTATATAGGGAAAACATATCCTTCCCACAAATTTTAGAATTCTATCCAAACAAATGATGTCAACTTTTGATCATTCATAGTAGTAATTTTCTTTTGAGTATTCTCATCATAAAATCGAGTTATTTTAATTCATTCTAATTAATATTGTTGGAAACAAATTGAAAAATAAATAATTCTTCAACTAATTTTATAATTCCCATATCTATCATCGCTATATCCATTCATATATTATCCTTGTCACCCATGATCTCTTTCATAACTCCATGATCCTTCCTACTCGAAGCATCTAGCACAATATTTTCCTTCCTTGGAAGGTAGTGTATAGAAAAATCATAATCATTGAGTAACTAAAGCCACCACCTTTTCCTCATGTTATGTTTTTTCATTGAGAATGAATATTTCAAGCTCTTATGATCATTATATTTCTCAAATCGTTCATCATAGAGATAATGTGTCCATATTTTTAGGGAAAATATTATAGATACTAACTCAAGATAATGAGTATGATAGTTATATTCATGAATTTTCAACCGAATTGATGCATAGGGAATAAATCTATCATTATACATAATTACACAACCAAGTCATTTATTTTATTCATCACTGTAGATCTTAATTCCACCCTTTCTCGATAGTAGAGTCAAGATTCTATCATTTAGTAACATCTTATTCAATTCATCAAAACATTATTCGTGTTATTTTTTCCATACAAACTTAACCCTTTTATGAGTAATCTTGGTTAATGGGTTAGCATATTGGGCAATGTTTTGAAGGAAATGCGTATAATAACCCTCTAAAACAATAAAACTACATACATCAGTTATGTTTGTTAGATTAGTTAATTTATAAAATTCCTTTTTGTTTGTATAATAAACTATGATTACATCCATAAAAAATTATGTCAAATAAAACAAATTGTTTAATTTCATATTTCACACATTCTAAACGTAAAATATAACTCATTTCTTATAAGAGTCTTCAAAATAATGTGGATTTCATTCTGTTGTTATTTGTATATTTTAAAGTATACCAAGATATAATCAATAAATACTAGAATAAATTCATCAAGATATTCATTAGAAACATAATTCATTAGATGCATAAAAATATAGGGTGCATTAGTTAATCCAAAATGTATTACAATAAACTCATAATTTCCATACCTAGTTTGAAAAGTTCTCTTTATAATATGTTCTTTCCTTAAATTCAATAGATGATATTCTTATCAAAGGTAAGTCATTGAAAAATATTGGGCTCCACGATGTTGATCAAATAAATCATCAATTCAAAGAATCTGATACTTGTTCTATTAATTAATGACATTGTTATCCATATAGTAATTGCACAACCTCATAGATATATATTTTTTCTTAACGAAAAGAACATGAGCTTAGCATGGATAAAAAATATGGTGGATATATCCTTTATAACGAAATTATTCATGTTCCTTTTTAAGTTAATCTAATTCCACTATTTCTATTCTGTATGGGGTATTTGATATAAGTCTTGAACTGGGAATTAAATAAATAGATAACTGAACTTCCTGCTCTAATGTATGTTCAGGTAAACCATCTATAAATAAAACAACATATCCTTTCAAATTTGGTACATCCCCAATTTGAATATTTCTTCCCACGCCCATATATATTTTATTCTCTTCCTTGCATGAATTGAATTCAGTAGAGCTACCTGGGTAGATCTAGATTAGAATCTGATAACGATGTTTATTCTCTAAAGATAATGAATTCCACACTATCCTCACAAAATGTAATTTCCTTCTTCTTACATTATATTTTTTAATCATATTTTGAATTCCATTCCATGCCATGGATTATGTCAAATTCAACCATAGGTATGAACATAAAATCTGTATATAAAGAATATTTATATTCTATAATGGGGACTTCTTGAAAAAATGTGTCGTAATGAGTCTTCCCTCAGGGGTTTTGACAAAAAATGTAACAGCCCAAGATTTTATGAAAAATATTCTTTTTAATTTTATTAATGTCTTGTGTTGTACGCTACACCAAAAGGATCTTGCACAACACGCATCCTTGACTTGCCTTGCATTACACGCAATCACAACCTTCCTCGATAGTGTGTGTAGTACGCAATAACGAGTTTCACTAAACAGCGATATGCTATTAAAACTAGCCGTTATGAATAGTAATAACCACTTTTTGAAATTTTGTAAATTTTATTTTTCAAAATGGATTTCATTTTTGGATTCGGAGTATCGAATTTAGCCTAAGGTGAAATTTTGGTACATTTCGGATAACTTTCATATTCTGATGAATAGTGAAAATTACTAAATTATAATTAAAAACAACTTTTTTAATCGAAATAATTAATAGTGATAAATTATTAATTTGAGTGGTTTTAAAGTATATTTAGAATATATTTTTACAATTTAATACAATGTTGGTCATTGGACGTAATTTCACATTTAAACCTGACATAAACAAGTGTCAATCTTTTGATAGATATTGTTTCGTAAAAACACGCTATTTGTTTTAATAGCGGGATTTAATTATAAAATTAATTAATTCAACTTCTATGTTATGAATTTGGTAAAGTAGAATTCATTTTTGAATTCGGAATATGAAATATAGCTTAGGATGAAATTTTGGCATTTTTCTGAAAACTTTCAATTTTTGATGAATAGTGAAACCACTAAGTGGTAGGTTAAAAACTGAATTTTGCATAAAACTTAATTTTACCACTTCTGTGAATGGAATTTCGAAAATCCGAGAGACACGGTTAATATCAAGGACTAAAATGTGGTTCAATGAGATGAAAATAATTTTTGGTGAATAGTAACTTTTTACTTTTTTTTACCGCGGTTAATAGTAAATAGGGTAACTAAGGGTAAATATGATATTACTGTTACCCTAACACATGTCCTAATTCTATTGGACAAATGTAATTCGACCAAAAACAAACTTAGGAATAAAATATGACCATTTAGGCCCACTTGGATTAGATTAGGACATTTATTATGAATTTATTTAAAGAAGGGTTAAAATAGTTAAAATCAAAGTTTAATAAGTAAATCATTTTTAATATGGGGTTATACATAAGATAAAATCGATTGTAAATATTCTTTAGAAAGCTAAAAAGATTTCTTACATGATGGTATTTTATTTGTAATTTTTAGACATCAAATAATTTAATTTCTTTATGACACAACGATGATGCAGTAATTATCTTATTAATGAAATATTGACATAATTGATGTTATAAACACCAAAATAAATGTAATTTGAGATTTTTTCTGAATTCCACTAATTTTCTAGGTTACTATGATATATTAATGTTGATTTAATCAACTTGGTTCGAACATATAATTCTGTTATGACTTTCAAAAAAATCATATATCAAATAGTGTCAAAATTGACACAAAATAGTTTTTAAATCAAATATTATATTATTAATTGTTATTTTATTCCTAAAAATCTAAGGTTCGGCCAAATGACTTAGATAAGGATATATATATTAATAATAAACAATTTGTGGTTCTTTTGGCATGTTATAGTAAGTTTATTAACCATATAGTGAAAGAAAACAAAAAGACACGGTAAAAGTTAAATTATTTAACTTAGAGTTAAATATAATGGATAAGGTTTAAAATAATATCCAAACATGTCTAAATTTTATTGGTTGATGAGATTACAACCCTATCTTATCTAATCTTCGAATATGAGTCATTTTTGGAGGTTTTTAAGTGGGTTTAGATTTATTATAAATTAATATTTTTAAGAATTCCTAAGGTGCCCCTCTCCTCCCTTATAAAAGGGCACCTCCTCCCCCTCCTCCTCACACCAATTTTGAGCACTCAAGCTCGGCCAACCCCTGCCATTTTCTCCTCTCCACTTTCCTAGAATAATCCTAGAGGTTCTGGTCTTCTCCAAAGACCAATCTTAGTTCCTTAAGTGGAGGATTCAAAGAGGCGTTCCAAAGAAGAGGTAATATCCATTACCGATCTTTTCAATTTCTTTCTTCTTCAACTTCTTCTTCTTTAGTTGTTTCATGATAAAGTAATAACATCAGTATTACTTACATACTGATATGTTATTATAAAACAACCCTAATTCACCTTCTATCCATCCTACGGAAAAATGAAATCACCGCGCGTGCGTACGTACGGAATACCGTCTCCACGCCGTGGTGTAATCTATTTTCCACCATCACCTTACAAGGATGGGTATAATGGTGTAATGAGTAACTACATATATTATGAAGTAATATTGATACTGAAATAATATATATATACTCCAATACAATTCCACAATCATAGGAACGATATCATCACTCGTGCGTACGTACGGAATACCGTCTCCACGATGTGATGCGACTCGTTCTACATGATCTTCATTTCATAATGATTATATAAATGAATTGAATGAATGAATATGGTATATACTACACTAATACCATTCTGGAAATGAATTATCTATAACCTAAAGATAAGAATAAGAATTTATTCGACAAAACACGCATAAGAACAAAAAGTTATAAAGACCCGAGTAACAAGTAACAATGAAATATTACTAACAAGAAGCTAATAATATGACCATATATGATATCATATCAATATGTATGATTCTGGAATAAGCCAATAACATTATTTAAACCATTATACAGGAGATTCGGACACGTACAAAGCTAATCGGACCTAAGGTAAGGGAAATATCACAAATCTCATTTTTATCCGAGATTGTTTATTCGTAAGTATTTACTGGGGTGTATTTTATCATCCACATCCATGTTTACTCAATATGTAATTTTATTTCCATCCACATAAAATTGTTTAAATCCATTTTTACCCTTCAGTGAGTTTTTAGTAATACGTATGAAAGGAATCTTTTGTCGTTTTTCGTACGAGGTACTTTTTGACTTTTCCGAAAAAAGTACGAAGAATGTTTTTTTTAACTTATACGGCACGAATGGATTTCTACTGTTTTATAAAGCCTTATTTTAATGAAGCTTCCTCTAAAAGATTTCATGACTATTTTCAATAAAATCTATTTCTTTTAAAATTGCATGATGTTTTGTGAAAAGAAATTGATTTTGAAGAAGAAAGGATATTTTCCTCAAGAATTCAATTCAAGTGTTTTATCAAAATTATTTTCCATCTAAGATAATAAAGGGTTCTGTTTCTATCCATATTTTTACATTGATTTGACTATTTTGTGATGGAATTATGTTTATGAATTCCTTTATCTTATATGAATTGATTTATGATGTCATGATGTTTCAAGAATCCCATTTTTGTTACATGTGTTATGCGATGATGTATGTTTTATGATTATGTGGCACACATAAGAAAGGATTCATTATAAGATGGGTGGGACCTATATCTCCCTCCAATGCATTGGGTAAAGATTTTATATCTCATGAGATAGACATGGCTGGAACGGAAGGTTATTTCGGTTCAGTGATACAGGACTGAAACGAGGAGTGAACTCGGTTCAGAAAGGGACTTTGTCCACTAAGATAGTCTTGGCAATGAGTCATGACTAACAAGAAATGATTTTCCATGATTATGTGTGCATGCCACAAAGTTTCAAGTTTCATGTTATGATTATGGGGATCTCATTTTCACTTCTATGATTTGTTCCATGTTAAGATATTATGATCTCTTTTGCAGGTTGTGATTTTCAAAAAGATATGATATGATTTTTATTTCTTTTGTATACCCTTACTGAGCATTTGAGCTCACCCTTTTATGTTTTCTTTTCCCCAGGATATAAAGAAAGGTTTTAGGTAAAAAAAAATGGAAGATCTTTACGGGAGATATTGAAGATCTTTCACCAGGATTAGAAGATTATGTTCCGAGTTTCCAAAGACACTAAACTATTACGATCCTTTAGTGTGTGTTTTTGTTATGTACTAAGTATTCCGCAAATGTAATGTAATGTCCATGTACGTCAGGATACGGGTCTCTACAGTTGGTATCAGAGGAAAGGTTTAGTCAACCTTTGGAAACTAGGATGCGAAAACGTTAGTGAGATCCCTAGAGATATTTCTAAGGTATGTCTAGGGATGTCCTTAGGGATAAGTATACGTATAGGTTATAGTAATAGAATTACGCTAACGATCATAGAATTAAACCTAAGATGTTGGATATTGAAGGTACTCCCCATTTATTATTTTGTTTTCCCTAGCATGATTTTTGCCTCTCACACTATTCTTTTTGGGTTTTAGACGATGGCTGGAACCCGAAGGAACCGTGTTGATCAATGCAATGGACAATGCAATGATTGCCCTCCTGAACAAACAAATGTTATGGGAGATGGAGTGCAAAATCTTATTGCTATACTTACACAAGCTATGAATCATTCTGGACTTCCAAATGAGCAAAGAAGGGAACAATATTCTATTGAGTCCTTCATGAGGCAACGTCCACCTTCTTTCAGTGGGACTTCCGATCCACTTGTTGCTGAACAATGGATCAGTACCACTGAAAAGATATTTTCAGTTCTTCAATGTTCTGAACATGATAAAGTCATCTTAGCAGTATATCGTTTGGAAGGTGAAGCTGATCAATGGTGGAATCTTATCAAGAATACGAGGCCAAGGGATGAAATTGAGTCCATGGAATGGGACGAGTTCAAGAACTTGTTTTTCAGTAAGTACTTCCCTCGTATTCTTCGAACAAAGATGGAAAATGAGTTTATTGAGCTGAAGCAGAAGGATGATGAATCTGTTGGTATATATGAAGCGAATTTTACAAGACTTGAAAGGTATGCATCTGGCATTATCATCCAACCTGAAAGTAAAGTTGATCGATTTTTCAGTGGCTTAAAACCAAGTCTTCGAAGGGAATTAGCTATAAGAGACTTCAGTAGCTATGAAGAAATTGTGCGTTGTGCTATCAAAGTAGAAATGGAAGTTGGTGTTACATATCCATCTCATGGTTTTGACAAGAAACGAAAGATGGAGTTCAAGGAGAAATCTCATAATAATGGTGAAAAGAAGATGAATGTTTCCTTATGCACAAAGTGTGGAAAGAAGCATGGTGGAGATTGTCATAAAGGAACTAGAAAATGTTTTAAGTGTGGAAAAGAAGGTCATCGAGCAGCTGAGTGTCGAAGTAATGGAAAAAGGGTTTCTAATGATGTGAATAAAGCAAACACTGCAGAGAACGCACCGCCAACACTTCAATGCTTCAAGTGCAAGGAAATGGGGCATTATGCTAATAATTTCCCTAATCCAAGGGTTAGTGATGATCAACATGAGCAACCACTGAAGGCAAAGGACAAAGGGAAATCACATGCGATCACTATTGGCAATGTTGAATATGATAACGATGTGGTGGAATGATTAAGTATTTATGTAATGGGATTCCAAAATAATGTTGTATCATGGAGTATTGGAATATTTATGTATTGGTTTACTGTGGTATTCAAAGTGATTGAGATATTTTTGGAAATAAGATGATATGCGCATAATGAAGGGAAAATAAGAAAATGAAATGTTTAACAATATTCATGAGCTCATGATTGATATAAGGACTAAGTGATATCATGGATTGAGTATATAGAATTTTGAGGATTTTGGTATGTGGAAAGTGTTAACTTTTAACTGCATTCATGTTTTCACTAAGGTATTCAAGAGAATACATGATTAAGGACTTTGAATGTTTAGAATGTGACCAACAAAACATATCTTATGATATGTGGGGATCAATGACAGTATTAAATCTCTGGTAATTGTTGTCACTATATTATGAGAGTGGACTGCAGTATTATGGATAAGCCTAAAGATTGAAATGGATTATGTTGGACATAAGTGAGTATTGTTTAAGGATCGAAGTTTTCTCGCTATTATTGATGGGATGTTATAGTAATATAGTTTTAGAAAAAGGACAACCTGCAGGATGGGCGACAGCCCATCGCTTCGGACAAGGCTGTAGGAATCGAACCCACAACCGAAGTGCGACGGGCCTTTATCGCCTACCACTGACCTACAGGAAGTCCCTATTTAGTAGAAACTAGTTTTATTATATTAAGCAGTATGATATATGAAGTATAAGTCCATTTTAGGAACCATATATGATTAATCTCACTATAGATCGATTTATGCATATAATTTTTGCTAACCTTTTGTTTGAGACAGATGGAATGACCCGTCATTCTATCACATTATCTGCTAACACTTCACGAATAACAAATTCAACATCATTTATTTAAGAGATGAAGTGGAAATTGTTCAAGGCACGAACAACAGTGAGATTGTACCAAAATAAAGTAAGTATTTATTCTAATTCAAATTTTCAACTTTAGGGAAATGATATTGAAAACCAAAAATGTTGTACTAGTGATCTTATACCTGAGGAATCAGATGGTACCTTATATCATCACAAATTTATGGATTTGTGATTTTTGGCTTTTCCATAGCCATGTTCTCTACCACTCTCCATCAGAACATGATGGTTAGATTTTTCTTCCATATCCATATTTTTACCTATGTGGAAACCCAACAATTAGTTTATTTGGGTAATCGTTACATTTCATACTTTAGTTTTTAAAGCCAAGTTTTGGTATTCCTTTTTACGATGTGGGAAACTTTCGAATAGAAAACCATTTATAACCCCGACGAATTTCGAGGGCGAAATTCATTTTAAGGGGGGTAGAATGTAACCGCCCAAGATTTTATGAAAAATATTCTTTTTAATTTTATTAATGTCTTGTGTTGTACGCTACACCAAAAGGAGCTTTCACAACACGCATCCTTGACTTGCCTTGCATTACATGCAATCGCAACCTTCCTCGATAGTGTGTGTAGTACGCAATAACGAGTTTCACTAAACAGCGATATGCTATTAAAACTAACCGTTATGAATAGTAATAACCACTTTTTGAAATTTTGTAAATTTTATTTTTCAAAATGGATTTCATTTTTGGATTCGGAGTATCGAATTTAGCCTAAGGTGAAATTTTGGTACATTTCGGATAACTTTCATATTCTGATGAATAGTGAAAATTACTAAATTATAATTAAAAACAACTTTTTTAATCGAAATAATTAATAGTGATAAATTATTAATTTGAGAGGTTTTAAAGTATATTTAGAATATATTTTTACAATTTAATACAATGTTGGTCATTGGACGTAATTTCACATTTAAACCTGACATAAACAAGTGTCAATCTTTTGATAGATATTGTTTCGTAAAAACACGCTATTTGTTTTAATAGCGGGATTTAATTATAAAATTAATTAATTCAACTTCTATGTTATGAATTTGGTAAAATAGACTTCATTTTTGAATTCGGAATATGAAATATAGCTTAGGATGAAATTTTGGCATTTTTCTGAAAACTTTCAATTTTTGATGAATAGTGAAACCACTAAGTGGTAGGTTAAAAACTGAATTTTGCATAAAACATAATTTTACCACTTATGTGAATGGAATTTCGAAAATCCGAGAGACACGGTTAATATCAAGGACTAAAATGTGGTTCAATGAGATGAAAATAATTTTTGGTGAATAGTAACTTTTTACTTTTTTTTACCGCGGTTAATAGTAAATAGGGTAACTAAGGGTAAATATGATATTACTGTTACCCTAACACATGTCCTAATTCTATTGGACAAGTGTAATTCGACCAAAAACAAACTTAGGAATAAAATATGACCATTTAGGCCCACTTGGATTAGATTAGGACATTTATTATGAATTTATTTAAAGAAGGGTTAAAATAGTTAAAATCAAAGTTTAATAAGTAAATCATTTTTAATATGGGGTTATACATAAGATAAATTCGATTTTAAATATTCATTAGAAAGCTAAAAAGATTTCCTACATGATGGTATTTTATTTGTAATTTTTAGACATCAAATAATTTAATTTATTTATGACACAACGATGATGCAGTAATTATCTTATTAATGAAATATTGACATAATTGATGTTATAAACACCAAAATAAATGTAATTTGAGATTTTTTATGAATTCCACTAATTTTATAGGTTACTATGATATATTAATGTTGATTTAATCAACTTGTTTCGAACATATAATTCTGTTATGACTTTCACAAAAATCATATATCAAATAGTGTCAAAATTGACACAAAATAGTTTTTAAATCAAATATTATATTATTAATTGTTATTTTATTCCTAAAAATCTAAGGTTCGGCCAAATGACTTAGATAAGGATATATATATTAATAATAAACAATTTGTGGTTCGTTTGGCATGTTATAGTAAGTTTATTAACCATATAGTGAAAGAAAACAAAAAGACACGGTAAAAGTTAAATTATTTAACTTACAGTTAAATATAATTGATAAGGTTTAAAATAATATCCAAACATGTCTAAATTTGATTGGTTGATGAGATTACAACCCTATCTCATCTAATCTTCGAATATGAGTCATTTTTGGAGGTTTTTAAGTGGGGTTAGATTTATTATAAATTAATATTTTTAAGAATTCCTAAGGTGCCCCTCTCCTCCCTTATAATAGGGCACCTCCTCCCCCTCCTCCTCACACCAATTTTGAGCACTCAAGCTCGGCCAACCCCTGCCATTTTCTCCTCTCCACATTACTAGAATAATCCTAGAGGTTCTGGTCTTCTCCAAAGACCAATCTTAGTTCCTTAAGTGGAGGATTCAAAGAGGCGTTCCAAAGAAGAGGTAATATCCATTACCGATCTTTTCAATTTCTTTCTTCTTCAACTTCTTCTTCTTTAGTTGTTTCATGATAAAGTAATAACATCAGTATTACTTACATACTGATATGTTATTATAAAACAACCCTAATTCACCTTCTATCCATCCTACGGAAAAATGAAATCACCGCGCGTGCGTACGTACGGAATACCGTCTCCACGCCGTGGTGTAATCTATTTTCCACCATCACCTTACAAGGATGGGTATAATGGTGTAATGAGTAACTACATATATTATGAAGTAATATTGATACTGAAATAATATATATATACTCCAATACAATTCCACAATCATAGGAAAGATATCATCACTCGTGCGTACGTACGGAATACCGTCTCCACGATGTGATGCGACTCGTTCTACATGATCTTCATTTCATAATGATTATATAAATGAATTGAATGAATGAATATGGTATATACTACACTAATACCATTCTGGAAATGAGTTATCTATAACCTAAAGATAAGAATAAGAATTTATTCGACAAAACACGCATAAGAACAAAAAGTTATAAAGACCCGAGTAACAAGTAACAATGAAATATTACTAACAAGAAGCTAATAATATGACCATATATGATATCATATCAATATGTATGATTCTGGAATAAGTCAATAACATTATTTAAACCATTATACAGGAGCTTCGGACACGTACAAAGCTAATCGGACCTAAGGTAAGAGAAATATCACAAATCTCATTTTTATCCGAGATTGTTTATTCGTAAGTATTTACTGGGGTGTATTTTATCATCCACATCCATGTTTACTCAATATGTAATTTTATTTCCATCCACCTAAAATTGTTTAAATCCATTTTTACCCTTCAGTGAGTTTTTAGTAATACGTATGAAAGGAATCTTTTGTCGTTTTTCGTACGAGGTACTTTTTGACTTTTCCGAAAAAAGTACGAAGAATGTTTTTTTTAACTTATACGGCACGAATGGATTTCTACTGTTTTATAAAGCCTTATTTTAATGAAGCTTCCTCTAAAAGATTTCATGACTATTTTCAATAAAATCTATTTCTTTTAAAATTGCATGATGTTTTGTGAAAAGAAATTGATTTTGAAGAAGAAAGGATATTTTCCTCAAGAATTCAATTCAAGTGTTTTATCAAAATTATTTTCCATCTAAGATAATAAAGGGTTCTGTTTCTATCCATATTTTTACATTGATTTGACTATTTTGTGATGGAATTATGTTTATGAATTCCTTTATCTTATATGAATTGATTTATGATGTCATGATGTTTCAAGAATCCCATTTTTGTTACATGTGTTATGCGATGATGTATGTTTTATGATTATGTGGCACACATAAGAAAGGATTCATTATAAGATGGGTGGGACCTATATCTCCCTCCAATGCATTGGGTAAAGATTTTATATCTCATGAGATAGACATGGCTGGAACGGAAGGTTATTTCGGTTCAGTGATACAGGACTGAAACGAGGAGTGAACTCGGTTCAGAAAGGGACTTTGTCCACTAAGATAGTCTTGGCAATGAGTCATGACTAACAAGAAATGATTTTCCATGATTATGTGTGCATGCCACAAAGTTTCAAGTTTCATGTTATGATTATGGGGATCTCATTTTCACTTCTATGATTTGTTCCATGTTAAGATATTATGATCTCTTTTGCAGGTTGTGATTTTCAAAAAGATATGATATGATTTTTATTTCTTTTGTATACCCTTACTGAGCATTTGAGCTCACCCTTTTATGTTTTCATTTCCCCAGGATATAAAGAAAGGTTTTAGGTAAAAAAAATGGAAGATCTTTACGGGAGATATTGAAGATCTTTCACCAGGATTAGAAGATTATGTTCCGAGTTTCCAAAGACACTAAACTATTACGATCCTTTAGTGTGTGTTTTTGTTATGTACTAAGTATTCCGCAAATGTAATGTAATGTCCATGTACGTCAGGATACGAGTCTCTACAAAAAACACCCAGGTTAAGGAGAATTGGAAACATATAATTTTTGAAGAAAACTAAGAGTATATAAATGAATACGATGATCTATAATTAAATGAATAATTTTCCAAGATTTATGAAATGATTATAGAACCCACCACTACATCATTAGGAACTTAAAAATCTATAGTTGTGACTGCATAAGCCTGGCCTTTCTCTCTTGGCATTCTCTAGGACGTTTTTCCTTGACTATTAAGTGAATAATTTTCTTAATGTCACATATTTTTTCAATTTAGTCATTGAAAATTGGTAGCTTATTTCATTCCTTTAAAATATCTAGATTAGTGGCATAATTCTCCACATTTTTAATAAACTTCTTTTTCTTTTAAGAAGGATTTGGATTGTTTCATTCCACAAGTATCACATGATTAAAAACTACCCTTTTTATTATTCATATTATACATTCATTCCATCACCAACCCCATATTCTCTTATATTCCTTTAAATTCATAAAACATTTTGAATTATTTATCTATCTCGATTGATCATGGGACTATATCTTCATATATTAAGAATGATTGGGAAACTAGTTCCCTTCAGAGGAATGGTATTGAACCATAAAAAATTAAGTCAATCATGATTCCAAGATTTTATATGTAGTCTGTGTAATGCCTTGTTATCCCTATTAAACTGGATTCAAACTTCGAAAAGTTTTCAACCTCATTTTATTTCAAACTCATGAATTCTCTCCCCATATTCTATCACTGTTCTCCAGGAGAATATTTTTCAAATAATATTTCCTTAAAGTTCCTCCATTTTATTACTTTTATTTCTTCCGCCTCTATAGTAAATTTATTTAATGAGAAAAAACTAACCCTTATCTCTAGATAGATAATAAAATAACATGACACCCTTATCCCTTTTTTGAAATCCCAATGTTAGAAATACGTTATCTAAAAAGCGTATCCCCTGATTCGGTGAAAATATGTTCATATTAACATTGAATGATTGGGGATGTTTTCTCATAAAGCTACCTAATATTGTTTCTCCATGTTTTAGATCTGGACTACCTATACGAGTAAATTTATTGTTGATAACCTCGGTCAATTGTCGTAGTATATTAATAAGTTTCTCAACACCAGTCACATATTCAATACAAACAACATTATCTTTCATAGGAGGACGATCCCTAATTGAGATACATGCATTCATTTGGTTTCCATTCTATTTATTACTAAGCATTTATAAATAATATAATACATTAAATTAGGTTATTAATCACGATGTATAATGTCGAACAAGATAAACATTTAGCATAAATTGAAATTTTATTCATGACGAATATCATATTCATATAAATTGCTACCTTGATGACATATTTTCATTTAAATCCTTCATTATACTATATAAATAATATTTCAATTATCTTATAATATCTTTTATGTGTGTCAATAAAGGTGTTTATTGATGACCATTATCATGTATGAGGTTTCCTTAGTCAATCATGGACTAATTTGTCGAAGTTGTTACTCCTAGGAACATTTATTCTCGAAAAATATATATTTGTAGTATCTATATAGGGAAGAATTTTCTAGATGAATCCTCAAAATATATATCTTACTAAAATACTAGGATATTATTATATACATATCCTCAAAGAATATATTATGTTTTTCCTTTGATAATGTAATTTTTTTAAATCTACTTTCAATTTTTTCTACTAAACATCCTATGATGTCAACTACAATGGAACATACCCCAGTTTCCCAAATCTAATGCCTTATATCCATACATTGACATGATTAAAAAAATGGAATATCCTTAATGAAGGAATAATTTTGTTGTTTTGGAAATCAATATACAAACAGAAGTTCAACATTACAAATTGAATGAAAATACACAATAGAAATTCTATTGTAAATATATATAACTCCAAAGTTATAAATAAAAGTCATTCATAAAATTCATCTTCACAGCTAAGGAAAAATAAAACATAAAGGTTTATCTCAGATTCTTAGCAAGGGTTTGTAATAAAGTGGATTTTATCATAAAAATAAACACTAGGCATGGTGAACAACTAAAAACAAATGTCTTCAAAATATACTTGAGAATAATATGATAGGAATGAAATCTCATTAAATAAGGCCATATAAATAAACATAAGAGAATAAAACATAACTGTTGATATTAGACTTGTAGATTAATCACTTTTTTATCCCTTACTAAAACTATAATGAGGGAATTGATAATTCCAAGCATCTAACACTTATTGCCATGTCCTTAGCCAATACGTTTAAAAATAATAGGGTAAGGCCTAAACCAAAACCTAATATTGTTTGGTCTCATAAGACCTACTAATTCATCAAGGGTCAATAATGGGCCCCACCGAATACATAATAATCCCAATTCATTCATCATATGAATGAGGATTAACAGAAAAAACATATAAATTCATATTGAATCTAACGTATGAAATGTTATTAACTTTCCCTAAAAATTTAACATAAACACTAACCATTTAGAGTAATATGGAGAATGGTATCAAGATAGAACATCCATAGTCAAAATAATAATAACCCATTCAATAAAATATGGTATATGATATCATAAAATTTTAATCCCAATTAAACATAATAATCAACCCAAATATTGAAATAGACCCAAATATACATACAAAACCATAGAGTAATTATTGAGATAATTACTATTTTACATTGAAAATAAGGGTTCGTTTGGAAAAATATTTTTATAAAACTAGAATTGAATTAATTTATTTTTCTTATAATTTTATTTATATAAAATAATGGTGGATAATAAAATATTATATAGTGAATTTGAACATAGGATAGAATTTGATATGTTCTTTTGAAACAAGATTTTTTATCGGGAAGAATTTTTAATTGTTCATTTTAAAACATATAAATCAATATAAAATAAAGAAGGATTATAGTTTGTAGAAATATATTGAAAATTCAAACAGGTTTTATTAAGAGTAATTAATAATAATTAACAATTTCATTGATGTATGTATAAGATAATATATGTAACCAGGAAGAAAATGAAGGTTCGGGAAGAAATCATTTACGTAATGTCCTGAATTGTTTTGTACTTGAACTTAATGTCACGGAAAATGAAATAAATAAATTACTTAATTATGAACCTACTTTAATTATTTTTTATTTTTTATAATTTTTTAATATCATTTATGGCCTTTTAAGGAGTTATAAGATAAAATTTTCTTGCTTGGGAGCATCTAGTTCCCTAGTTTTTATGATCAGTATACTAGTATATGAGTATGTAAGTTCATGTGGAATTGGTATAATTCACCAAAATTGAATTTATATTATATTAGTGAAAATAAATATGTTATGTGGTAATTTAATTCATTTGGTTATGTGGTATGAGGATGAGTTATTAGAGAGAAATATAGTGATAATCTTTGAGATTATTTTGGCGATATTTCGATTATTACGAACTAGTTTTGTCATATGATTTAGTATTATGTATATATACTAGTTCCAAAAAATTGAATATGTTTTGATATGTATATTTTAGTCTTGTTCAACAATAAAATATATTTCATTACATGACAAGAAGTAGAAATTAATGAATGAAGGTTCGTCGTCTGTAAAGATTGTAAATAAGCACCTCTCATATGATGATTTCCTTTTTAAAACAAGAGAGAGAGAGAGAGAGATAGTAGTTTGAGGAAGTATATTCCATACACATGATATCATTATAGTAAATAGATGATTTTGGAATTATCAATGTCATTTATAAAGAGGAGGTGAGGAGAATATAAGAAATAAAAGAAATTGAAAATGAAATGAAATTAAAAAAGGATGAGGGTTTACCTCTTGAAATATCCTCTTCGAGAACCTCTTTAAGGGAAGGGGTTTTGGTAGTCTGGAAAGAACTAGAGATCTGGGATGCAGGGAAAGAATATGGAAGATTATTTGGATAGAACACTGAGAAGCTTCTGGTATTGTCATGACCCATCCCTGTGGGGCCCGAGCCGCAACTCCCCAAACCCGCCTCCAATAGGCCAGGGGCTGGTGACTAGCACCGAGTAGACATGCTACTAACATGGGAGGCATTTCCTATAAACCTGTACACATGAACACACGCCTCCAAGCCCACAAAACTGAAATGTAAAGACTACTAAAAATGGAAATGCATTCATCCACTAAAAATATCAACAAACAGAGTATGATAGGAAGTAATGTACAGTAAGGGTAAAACCCTAGGCCAAAAGTACAATCCCACCAAAAGAAAGTCTGTAACAAAGTCCAACCTATATGGAAAGGTACTGGGACTGCTATCTGTAGCCATAGGAACACACCTCAGCCTGTTTGATCTCACTGAGTTCTGTCTGGTTCTGGTCCGCCTAGAATCCTATAGAATGCTCGGTCGTCTGCACAAGACATGACACGTGCGGGAAAATCCCATGCATGGGTGAGTATAACAATACTCAGTATGACACCCTGAAACCACAAAGGAAAATACAACAAAGTAAATATCAAAAAGAAAGATACAATCATCTCTACACATTATATGTCTACCTAACATATAACAAGAATATCCAGATATACTCATACACGATCGACTACCACGAAACCCACCACTAAGATCTAGATCGAAGATTCCACAAATCATACACCCAGGAGAACACACTCCTAGGTATGAAGAGAGAGATACGAAGTACTCGTTCCGGGAGAAGACACTCCACATGTATGTTAGAAAATGATGCTCATATGAGGATCACAACAAAGTCATGGGGTGATTCTAAAAACTCAGTTTGAGCTAATCTACTAACCAGAGGATCGATGCAAGGGTAGAGTTGGTCACGTCGATACCAAAAACTCTACCTAGGGTTCCAGAAATGAATAGAGGATCCGTCTCCAAGTCTCATTGAGGGGATTCCAACAACTCTATTCAAGAAGTCCTGCTAAAGGGATCATACTCCTGTATAAAGGAAATGATACCAGAACCTTCAAGGAAAAGACCAAGGGTACGAACCCTAAGGAAACTAGTCCAAGTCACAGAAGACAAGTTGCTTAATCAATAAAGAAATTGGTTACATGGCATGTAGTATTGTTACATTCCATGTTACTTGACCCTGGGTATTGCTCGTGTAAACGGCCCATGTCATCCGTCTAATCTGTGTAAAACTAAACTACACGGCGTGTAAAAAAAGTACATGTGGTGTTCCTTGACCCCGGGTACTGCCCGTGTAAACGGACCGTGTCATTCAGTTTGTCGGATAGAATGTAATTACATAAAATGTAGAAGAAACACACATCGTGTCCGAGCACCTAGGGCTTGCTCCATGTACGTTGGCCATGTGCCCGTACATGGCCTCTATCTGTGTTCGTGTTGCCTGATCGTGTACCAGTACACGTGGTATCCCGTGAATCTGGCCAGGTCTTGATGGGGAGGGGTATACACGGCGTGTCTGTGGCCATGTACCCAACCCGTGTCTGTTGACTCCCAGAGTACACTCCAAGTTATCCTCTGATAAACACACACCGTGTAGCCCATACTACACGGCGTGTAGTTAGGAAATTTACAGAAGCGTCGTCTTCCTCCACGCTTCTTGGCCGATTTTCCAGATCTTGATCCAACTATCCGATCATCACGAAACTCCAGATTTGGGGTCGTCTCGCCCTTATGAAACCGATTCCATCTGTTTCGGGCTCCCGATCGGCCTTGATAGCACATCCTGATCCATACGCACGAACACTCTCAAAGAATGAAAATTCGGAACCACATCGATTTGTCCGCCGTAATCACTGTCGCACCTCTGCTAGGTCGTCTCAGTGTTGGATCTTGAATTTCAGATCATTGTGCCAACAAAATAATGTACAATGATCGATTTCCTCCTTGAATTCATAGAACACACATGAAGAACACATAAGAACCATGAGAGAAAAACACAACAATCGAGAGGGACGAACGTCGATCGATGATCCTGTTGATCTTGGTTTTTCACCATTATAAGGTTGAATGAAAACAAAAATAATTTCAAGAATCGAATCCCCACGATTCCCAAAAATATCCCACCCCGCAAGAATGATCGATCCGAATGTTAATCTGTTCGTGGATTAGTCTGCGTTCGTCGTGGAAATCAAAAACGGGGAAGAAATAACAAACAAACATACAACCTGGATTCGGCGGCGTTCGTCGAAGATGATTCGGTCTCTGCGTCGTCGTCCCCGCGTTGGGAGGTTTTATCCAGATCCTCCAGAGCTGCAAATGGTTTCTGGGTTATTAGGTTTCTAACCCTGGACCTTTGCGCCAACCATTAATTAAAAAGGTAAGGGATATCTGTTGTAGTATATTTAAAATATTTCACTGCAGAATACAATATTTTTATTTAAATATTTTATTACTCACACATCCCAAAAACTGGATTCCACTACCGACCTGCACCAGCTGAAGATAGGCCTCGCCTAAGGTAAAATTGTTGTTCTGAACACAACAGTGCCCTCGGATTTCTGACTCGAGCACCCATTCGGGAGTTATTCTACTTTTTCAGGAAAACTGCACGCGCACATAATTTAATTATTAAATTAAATTCAAACATTTTTTTCGGGATCACCGGGCCTTAGAACTGCACACTGTCTCTAAGCCTGGTCTCAAATTAATTCCCATATAATATTAAAATAATACATGGAAAAATCAAGGAAATTACATCACACCCACCTTAGGGATTTTACGTCCTCGAAAAGTGAAAACAAGGGATACTCAAAAAGATGTGGGTACTGCACGCGAATCTGAGCCTCCCGCTCCCATGTGCTCTCCTGGAGATTCCCATGCTTCCACCAGACACACACCAAGGGAATTTCTCATCCATGAAGGATCTTCTACTGCACGTAGTGGTGTCCCATTCTCTGTACCGAAATTTTCTTCTGTATGGCTAGGATGTGGGCCGACTTGTAGAGTCGATCGACGATCACCCAGATGGCATCGTGTCCCCTAGACGTATGTGGTAAACCCTTCATGAAGTCCATGGATATCCCGTCCCACCTCCACTCTGGCACCTCAAGTGGCTGAGTCAAACCTGCTGGCACCTGGTGCTCATCCTTTACTTGGTGACAAGTAAGGCACCAAGGGACAAACTCTGCCACACCCTTCTTCATTCCTGCCCACCAGAACTGACGCTAGATGTCCTGATACATCTTTTTTATGCCTGGATGCACCACCAAAGGGGATGTATGGAACGCCCTCAGAACATCCTTTTACAATGTCGCTGGTACTACCGTGTGCCCTCTGAAAAGAACAACATGCTCCCCACCTTCTGAATATCCATCACCAGCATCACTTGTGGATATCTGAGCACATAGAGTCTCACTACTTGTATCCTCAAATTGTGATTCCTTGACTTGCT
This sequence comes from Viscum album, assembly GCA_963277665.1. Taxonomy (NCBI): domain Eukaryota; kingdom Viridiplantae; phylum Streptophyta; class Magnoliopsida; order Santalales; family Viscaceae; genus Viscum; species Viscum album. Next base: position 989,732,029 of record OY728163.1, on the reverse strand, counting down.
ATAAGAGTGGAGGTATAATAACCATCGACTGAAGGTAAGCTCCCTCATCTCCATCCACAAAAGATAACTATAAGGAGGCCAGCTACCTCGTCACCTCATACAGTAACTGCGAACTAGATTTCTTACTGAGAGCATCTGCCACTATGTTCCCCTTCCCAGGAGTATAAACGATCTCAAAGTCGTAATCCTGGAAGAACTAAAGCCATATCCTCTATCTCAAATTCAGTTCTTTCTTAGAAAAGATATATCTGAGACTCTTGTGATCAAATTAGACGGTGAACTGCTCGACCATCAGGTAGTGCCTCCATATCTTCAATCCAGTTTTTGGGATGTAAGAGTAATAAAATATTTAAATAAAAATATTTTAATCTATAGCAAAATCTTTTAAATCTGCTGCAACTGATATCACTTACCTTTTTAAATAAAGGTTGTCATAAGGGTTCAGGGTTACAAACCTAATAACCCTGAAACCCTTGGCGGCTCTGGAGGCTCTGGAGAAAACCTCCCAATGCGAAGACGACGAAGAAGTGACCAGATCATCACCGATAAACGTTGTGGATAAGGCACTACCTGATATGGCAGCACTACCTGATAGGGGGGTAGTTCACTATCTAATTTGATCACAAGATTCTCATATATATGTTTTCTCAGAAGGATCTGAATTTTAGATAGAGGAGATGGCTTGAGTTCTTCCAGATATATCCGAGCACCCGTTCGGGAGATATTCCACTTTTTCAGGAAAACCTCACGTGAACGTAATTTAATTATTAAATTAAATTCAAACATTCATTTTGGGCTCACCGGGCCTTGAACTGCACGCAGTCTCAGAGCCTGGTCTCGAATTAATTCTCATATAATATTAAAATAATACATGGAAAAATCTGGGACATTACATGTATTATTGGGGTGAAGAGAAGAGGGAGTGAGGGGTGGTTTTATAGTGGATAAGAGGGGTGATTTTTGAATATCATATTCATTATTTTATTATTTTTCTCAAGAAAACCAATAGTGTTTATTCATGGGACCAAAAAAAGTAATACATACATGTGAGTAATAAACAAGTTTTCTTACATTTGATACGTCTCAAATATTACTATATTATGCTTCTAATGTATTTATATCATAAATTACCGTATTTTACTATTCACTAAAATTTCTTGTATTTCAGAAAAATACCAAAACTTAATCCTAAAATTTTTTATTATTTGTTAAATTAAATAACAGATTATAGTTTATCAAAATAATTTTCAAAATATGTGAAATTTAATTTCTAAAAAAAATTATTTTTTACTTGAAAAAATACAGATTTAAAAATTAAAACAGATTTTATAATACTTTTAAAAATTAATTTAGATCTCATAAAATTATAATAAAATCATCGGAAAGGATAATATTATTTTAAAAATACATTTTTTAATATGAATATTAATTCAATTCATTTTATTAATTTAAAACTGTAATGAAATATTTATTACTCACAAAAATACAAACACCTAATTACTTATTTTTAAAATGTCCACTATCATTTATAAGGTGCCTAAATTTTATTTATACATACATGTGTTAGGTTAGTATTCGATGTGTTATATTAAAATTTATAAGTCTCAAGTTACAAATAACAAAAAAATTATGTTAATCCAATCAGACTCTGAATATATTAATGATTACAACCGGGTGTTTCCGTTTTTAGAAATTCAATACCTAGAGGTAAAAATTCAAGTTTACCGGATAGGTTATAAAAAAATTGTTATTTTAAAGGGACTCATTGTTTTATATATTGCATTTTATAAAAAAAGTATTAGTTAAAACTTGGGGTGTTAAGTTAACGATGTTTTAAAATGTCTCTAATTCATTTACCAAAGGTTCTAAATGTCATCGGAAAATTGATTTTCACTAATTTATCAACATTTTTAATGATGAGTAAATTAGTGATATATAAAAAAGCCACTAATTATTCACCCAAGATATTCTGATTTTATTGAGAAGGATAACTAAATAGAACCTCATTTATTAACAATACAAAAAAAGTTTGGTAATTTTTTTTAAATTTTTGGATTATATTTTTGGGAATTTAATTATTCTTATAATCTTTTTATATTCCAACATTAGAGTCCCTCCTACCCTAATTCATTGCATAACCCTACACCCGCACTGCTCCATGACCCTACACCCAAACCACACCATGCCACTACCACACACCCACCTCGCACCTCTCCCAAACTATGCCTCTAACATGCACTGTGAATCCAACTCTCTACACCAAAAACCATCCCACCATCCCTTCACCATGCCTTCACCATTCCCCTACACTATGTCACCAGCCTACACCCTTCCTCTACCTCGCACTACCCCTCTATCTCCCTCAACCATGAACACCCCTTCCTCAATCCACCTCCACCCCACAACCACCCTATAGCTCTCTCTACCCAGCACCCTCCCTATCCCTCCACCCTACAGACTACCAATTCGACACTCCCTTCATCCACTCCATGCCTTCTTCTCTCTCCCTCCCAGTGCTCCCTTAATTGTTTTGGAAAACCAGTGTTGATCTCTTCCTCTAAATACTACCAGTTAATAATCTAACTACTCATCATGATCAATTATGTTTTTTAATTTTTTATTATAGTATATTTATAAATAAGTTAATTGATTTTTCTATTAAAAATTATATTATATATATAATTGTATTGTGTAATATACTTATATTATTTTTTATATCTATAAGTTTATATATATATATATATATTACTTATTTAAGTCATTAAATTATATATGTGTGTGTGTTTATATTTTTGTGTCCGTGTTTATATATATGTATATATAAATATTATGACATAAAAATATTTATTAATGTTATTCTATATAAATATATGTTAGTATAATTATATCATTATAAATATATGTATGTTTATATTAATATATTTTTCTATATGTATATATATATATGTGTCTGTGTGTTTATATGTAAATTTTTATTGATATGATTATATTATATTATATATATATATTATTAATATATATGTAAATTTTTTTATATATGTAAATTAATAGAATTATATATATTTTTGTACTTATATATATATATGTGTGTGTGTGTGTGTGTGTTTGTATAAATAAATAGAATGATAAATTTTTATATTAATAAATTTATATGTCTGTGTGTGTGAGTGTGGGTACATATATATAGATATAATTGCAAATTTTTATTTTTACATAAAATTTAATTAGTATATTTCTAATAATTCTATATATATAATTAGAATTAGTTTAAAACACATGTAAAAAATTAACAAAAAATAGCACCATTTTCTTAAAAACATAGAGAAATTTATAATGTGTGTGTGTGTTTATATATATATATATATATTTGAATTTTGATATATATTTATATATTAATATATATTTATGTGTGTGTGTTGGTGTTTTGTTTATATATATATATATATATGTGTGTGTGTATGTATATAATTTTATATTTACATTGATGTGGTGAAATAGGCTAAAAACATGAAACACACAAATATAGGGAAGAAATCAATAGTGTTCGAACATGAGACCTCGCCTAAACTCATTGACGTAACTACCATTGAGCTTTAACCTGAGGTACATATATATATACATATAAAATTTTATTTAAATATAGGTTGTTTTATTTTTATATAAATATATATATATATATATATAATCAAAATTATAAAATTATTTATAAGTGTCTAAATTAATTGAATAATACATATATATAATTAATAATTTTTTAAAATATATGTAAAAAAATAACTAATTCATCGACATTTAAAAGCCTTACAGTTTTTAAATATATTGATTTTTTTGAATATATGGTTAACGTAGATTTATGTTTTAGAAAAAATCGCTAAAATTATAATTATTGATGTTTTATGAACGACTTTACAAATAAAACATCACCACATTCTAGTTTTGTAGTTTTAAAATTGAATTTATTTTTATATCTTTCTTATAAAACACATAATATGAATTTTACCCATTTTATTGAATATATAATAAGTAATTATTATAAAAATCAATCACTAAAAGTGATTTATTTTTTTATTAAGATAAACATATTTTTTTTGAAAAAATTATTATTTTAAAAAAATATTTCCTTAAATTTCAAATTATTCTTATTTTTAATTTAAATAAATTGTTATGTATATAATTCATTTTATATACATGTATAAACAATATATTTTTATAATTTAGTTAAATCAGTTCATACCCTCCATTCCAATAGTGTGTTAATAAAATTATTATTATATAATAAATTTTTAATTGTCTCTCGTAATTAATTTCAACATGATGTGGTGGGTGACATAATCTAAAATAATATTTTTCATGTGACACAAGCTAAAATAATTATTGAGTGTAATATATGATATGAAAAAAGTAAAAAAATATTATGAAAACATTTCAAAAAATCAACAGGTTTTACACAATTCATATGACATCCTACATGGGGATAATAATAAAGAAGCATGCATCTTGGAATACCCTTTTACATTTTACCTTAAGATAGACACCCCTTACCATAGTCAAAATAAGAAAAATTCATTAATATAACCATCAGTTCAATGGAATATAATACCAGTCCACACAACAATACATTATAGTCTAGGTACGGAATGGTTTCCTTTCGTATAAATATTTCTTTTACGGATAAAAAAATTTCAAACACATATATAGAATTTCAAGGGTATTCAATATTCTTTTAGAATATTAAGGCACTTGGTTAAATCCCATAAGGATATTTATGTATCTATTTTAGATCCCATGAGAATTAGATATAAATTGTTTGGTATTTCCGCAAAATTAGTATCCTTTGTAGATACTTGTAACATATCCATTAGGATTTACATCTTTAGGGACTCTTGGCCAGCTATTATTGTTGAAGAGAATGGCCCATAATATCATCATTTCTTATTTATCTCTCCCAAAAAATGCCTTGATATTCACTAGAGCATTATGTATGTCAAATCTATGAGGTTTTTTTATGGAACTTGTGTCAGAACTTATCCAACCATAACCCCATTCATAAAATAAAGGGATTTTTAATCGGATATCTCAACATGTTCCACAACTTGTTGAAGAGTTTGGGTTTTCATAATCTAAATATATCTCTATTAGAGAATTCAATCCATTTATAAATTCTAACTATCTTATTGATGAATCATGTATATGAAATCAATACCCCAAGGTTGGTAAAATGTCTAATGTCCTGAAGTAGAATAAACTAGATAGATTATTTGCTTCTCATGATTTTTGGGATCTCTATAAAGAACATAAGGTCATATATTTGAGCAAAAATTCCTCATAACACACACCATTCCTTCAAAAAAATATTCTCAACTTCAATGAATCACTACTTACACTAATTATATTTGAATATGTGGGTTAAAAATGATATATTTTTATATACTATCCTTCTAGTTTGGGTCCTCAAATATATTTTTTATCTATACATGGGTTTGAAGAGAAACGTAAAGGCATTAAATATTTTATTTTTCTTTGGAATAAATGTTCATTTGGTTAGGTGTCTTTCAAGGTCACCTCTCCGGAATATGAATCCCATTTTCTTGAGTTTATAAATGAGTCCTCCCCTATTAAGCACAAGCGAGAGACCGTTAAAAAACTACAATATTATTTTATCCTTAAATAATAATGATTAATTATACAGACACAAACTTCATATTCAAGGGCATAATGAAGGGAACATTAACAATAGTAATTTCTTTCTCATGTTATAAATAATAAATAATCCCCTTTAGTTAATGTTATAAATATAGTTATGGAAATTTCATTGATTAAATCATTACATTGAAATATATTTCCACTAAATTATTAACAGATCTATATAAGGACTATTCTATATTGAAAGACCATTATAAACATTATTTTAATACAAATATTATCAATATCACCGAAAACAAAGCTCTGATAGCTTTATATATCCTATAAAAACTGAAAAAGAAGTTTGGGATACAAACATTAGTTGTCTTCTATGATATTTGGTTTTCAATTGTATTTTTATAGAATTAGTGGAATATTATCAGCAAATACCTTATTGGTATAGAAAATATTTTTTTAGTGGAATTCCAATTCTATCCGTAGAGGGATGTGGATATATTAACCATATTCATAAAACTAAAAGTCCCACAGATATTAATTACTCAATATTATATATCTTTATACATTCATAATAATGTCCTCAATAAAGTCCTCAAAGGCCTTATTTCTTCTATTTTTGAATTCTTAATCTAGAAACGATGATAATGATCATATAAAAAGTCACATTCAAGGAAATGTTCTAATATAGAAAGATTTTATGAACATCAAGAATCGTAAAAGTATAGTTTATAAAAAAAATTATGTTAGACCTATAAAAATCATTCAACACTATATCTTGGTACATTGTTCTTTATGTATTGCATTAATTTGAATTTCACTCATAGTTAACCATATATACCATTAACGTCCAATACTATACGAAGTTATTTATTTTAATCAATATATTCCCTACTAGGTTCTTCAAACCATCACGATGGAGTTATGTTAGGAGATCATATATCCCCAATTATTTTTCTTATAGTGTTGAAATCCCTTAGAGGGAACTTATCATCTCTATTAAATCAGGGAATCCCTAAAACTTTTTCCACTCCACGAAATACCATCCCAATTATTCATATGGAGTACGCAGATGATGTCCCAATATTCACTATGGGAGAATCTCATTCCATTTAGAACCTTCAATATTTTCTTGTTAGTCTGCAAAATACTACTGAATGAACCATCAAAAAAAATTGGGGTGAAGGATCTGAACATAAAATATTATAAGAGACACAGAACATATTTTAGGTATGTGACAAGACCATAAATCCATTAATTATTTGGGATACCCCATCTTATCAGAAGAAAATAATAATTCTTTCTTCCTTCCATTGATTTACCAGCTTGATAATCATTTTTCTACTTAGAAAATAAATATCTCTTAATTGTATGGAAAAAAACAATTAATCATATATATCAGTATTCATTTCACCACCTACTACCTTTATGTTTAAAATCGCATAAATTCAGCATCATATATTCTGAATTTCATTATGTATAACTTATTTTGGGGTGATTGTGATTAGTGATCCAAAAAAATGGGCTTCTTTTAAAATAATTTGTTATCTAACAATATATAATATTATATGAATATAGAACATATATGATGTATAGAAAGCATACATACTTGTGATTTTATATATTATTTTTAACATTTCAAATCCATAGACTAGCTTTACATGGGAAAAATGTATTAATTATATGACTAGTCAAAAATTGTATACCTGGAAGGCGATTAAAAAAGTTCATGATTTTCCCCTCATAATTTTTTATAGATACTGGTCATCACACTATATTCTATATTTAAAATATTTGTAATGATAATCATAAATGTTACTTGGAATGGACTTTTGGAAATAATATCTAGATTATCCATATTACCACTAAAACCTTAATTTTATTAACATTTTTAATTAATAATTATTTTTAAACCAATTATTCGCTATCTAAGTTTGTTATTTCATGGCCTTTTAGTTGTGTCATTTTCCTTAGAAATAGTGAAACAACTGATCGATTATTTCCTTGGTGATTTGAGGATAAAAATGTATGTTTATTTGTTCCATGATTTTGTTTCCCCCATAATGGATAAAATATATAATTGGATGGTTACAATGATCATTAGTGGGGAAATTTTGAACATAATGGACATAAAGTCGCTTTTAAATTAATTTCCATAACATTATATTGAATCATATGGGTAAAAAGTAACACAATAATCTGTTATGGGTGTTTATTTAACGTGGATCACACCATTGAATATATCAAATATCACCTTTATTTTATTTCCTCTACAATAACCCTATTATCCAATCGGGTTTGGGTTATAGATTTTTCCATAATTATGAATATTTCATATATAATTCATACCAGATATACTTCAATGTTTATTGCATGGAACACCAAAAGGTTTTATTTAAATAAATAAAAAAAATTTTAAGAAACATTATCTATGTGTGTTGATATGATTTATCATAATTAATATTGTTAATTTTAATATGACTCATATTTAGAGGTTGTAGATTAGCCAACATTCCATGTATAGGCTATAGCTTTCCACATTACCATTCATTGGAAAAAAATTATATTTTTAATTGTAATTATGAATCAAATAAAATTTTATTTAGATTATTAATGATATCAATTGTAATGTATGGTAATTACACTTCAATTTTTATATGTCTAGTGTTCCATCTCATATTTAGGATCACCTTTTATCTTAACAAGACACACAATTAATGTATTCCTCTAGGATTTGTTTGCTTTAGATATACTCTCTTTCATGAAATTGATGAGAATCCACAATTGTATCCATCACAAACACATAGAAGGAATTTAAAAATCCTTTATAAGTGATAATTATTAATTATCAAAAACCCTTCACATCTTTGATGATATCACATTGTCATTATAGACACCTTTGGGTTTTCATGTACACTAGTATGCATTTTCTTCTTGTATGCTATGTTAGGATTTTGTTTTTCCCTCACGGTGATTTAATACATATTTATTTATTAATTTAAATCTGGTCTCATATGTTATATCAGAAAATTTGGATGTTATAAATTCTTTTCGCATACATAATGTGGTTCATTGTTTTTAAATGAAAACATGTATAAACAAGATATTGTTTATTGGTGATGTCCTGAATGAACATTTATTATATAATAAAATTTTTATATTAATCCCCACATTAAAATAAAAACATAGTTTGAGTTATAATATCAAATGTGAATTACCTTATTTAAAAACAAATATGGGATCTCTATGGAGGTAACCAATCCAATCCCAAAACCTCACAATATTAAACTAGTGGAAGAATCAAAACACCTTTAGGAATAAAACTCACACACTCTTCCATTACAGAGGAGCGATAGAATTTATATACAATCATTATACTTGTAACTCCCCAACCACAGAATCATGGGGATGGAGCATTATTTTAATAAATTGGATTGATTACATGGAATCAAGTACTGAAGGACCGGTTAGTTTGGTAGTCTTGGAAAATAGATTACACACATGAACGTTACATTACACATTCAAACATAAAACACAACATAAATAATCCATTGAGAATGCCATTATTACCCAATCTTAACCCATCATATCAAACATAATATAGTTCCAGGAATCCTTGTAAAATAAAACATAAGAAATGGGTGAGCTTAGATGGTCAGTAAGGGTTAATAATTTAGTAGAAGATATAAATTTTTAAGGAAAGATGTGTAATAAGAAAACATCATTTTAGACATAAGCATATACATAATATAGAGAATATAAAAAAAATTTCTATTTAATCATGATCATGGATATTATACTAGTAAAATAATAACTTGTAATTATTAATTTCATAATGAGAGAATGCCTAACATTAGACATAATTACCACATAGTCAAGGCCTCATGCTAAGACTACAACTAATATTTTTGTCAAGGACTTGTTCCAAGACAATATTAGGTCTCATGAGACCTACCGGTGCATCTAGGGGCCATTGCGGGCCCAAACCCTCACTTACTAAGTCTAATGAATTCCTCATATGAAGATTTTAAAACATAACATAAATATTCATATTAAAACTAGCATACAAAATGTCAATAATCTAATCAAAAACTTGGAAGGGTATTGAAATAGTCCACCCACAGTCAAATATATCATAACTCATTCGATACAATAAGGAATATTGTATTTTAATAAATCAACCTTAATCAAGAATAATATCCAATAAATAATGTTGACAGAGATGAAAATTATCAGTAAAACATAATGAGAGAATATCCATTTTTGTGAAATAATTTGAATGTCACACATTTATAATGATGTTAATTAAAATATATTTTTTGAATCAAAGTGTCCCATAAATCATTGAAACTTTTTAAAGGAATTAATATTTTAAAACAATCATATGCATATAAATAAATCCTTGAAACAGTTTTGAAAACCTGGACATTAATTAAAATTATTTAGAAAGATAAATCTTTAAATTTTTTTGAATAATCATCTAGTTAAATAGACCCTTATAGAAAATTTTAAGTGATTATTTTTTAAATAATTTTAATAAAACATGGAAATAGATGATAAATATTTCTCAGTAGATACTTACAGATAAACAATCTCAGATAACAACGAGATTGAGGAAATAATCATTACCTTGCACATTCCTTTGGACGAGGGTATGCTTAACCACATGTATAATGAACATAGTATGTTATTAAAATATACCAAAACCATATTCATATTTATTATATAACACATGAATCAATTATGACATTATACTACCCATTTAAAAATGACTTCCATGTAGAATTAACATTTTGGGTAATAATAGCTTTCATTATCGTACATGTTTTAACTTGTTATTATTCATTGAATCATTTAAATAATGATTTAAATACTTATAGAATATAAAACTTGATTAATATATCATATATATTTAGAATATAAATATGTATAATAGATATATATATCATATGTAAAACACCATTTTAGGAGATGTTTGACAGTACGTACGCATAAATGATGTTTCTTTTTTCCTGACGTATTGAACGAAAGTAAGTGAATAAGATATATGTAAGTACATAAGTACATGCATACATACATACATACATACATACATACATACATACATACATACATACATACATACATACATATATACATACATACATACATATATACATACATACATACATACATACATACATACATACATACATACATACATACATACATACATACATACATACATACATACATACATACATACATATATCCAGTAGAATTATTATTTCATATATTATAAACTTTTTAATAATATATAATTTTATAGTCATTGTTGAATGATGAACGTGTAAATGAATCTCATCGCGTCCAGGGGACGTTATGTCGTACGTACACATGAGCGAGGGTATCATTTCATTAATGATTGAAAGGTGTGGAATTCGATGGTGTTTTAATTTTATATATAAATTAGCATGTTATTTTAAATATTTGTGTACATATTACTTATCATTATATTCATCCAAATAACACGGTGTTGAATAAATAATTACACCACGACGTGGAGACGGTAAGTCATACGTATGAATTCATAGTGACATTATAATTCATAAAAGAGATAAAATAATTAATATGGTTGTACCATATTGATAATAAAATCAATGTATGTAGTAGATATTAGATTTATTTTTTTGGTATGGAAATAACAAAGAAAGATAAAATGGAAGAATAAAATAACAATGAAAGAGGTGATAAAATAACGACCTCTTCTTTCGGTGTTTCCTTTTCATTTGAACAAAATGTCTCCTTAGAATGGCTTTATTCTCAATGGAATTCTATTAGGTTTAAGTGAGAAATTTTGGGAGGAGATTTGGGTTGGGTTTGGCCAAGCCAAATGGCTTAGGAGGTGTGATTTTGAGAAAAGGTTAAGTACTCTTTTATAAGAGAGGTGATGATCACTTTAGGAAAGGTTTGAAATATTATTTTATTATAAAACAATTTTTGTTTTTTAATGGCTAAAAATAAATTTATTTAAAATATTAGGTGGGGATGGGTCTAATTCCTCTCAACCGATAATTTTTAGACATGTTTATGTCACATTATTAACCCTATATTTTATATTTAACTCTTAGTTAAATAGTTAAACTTTTACCATGTCCTTTTTTATTATTTAAATAAATGGTTAATAAACATACTATAAAAAGCCAAAGGAACCACAATTAGTTCATTAATAAAATATCTATTATTATATAAGTCTTTTGGATGAACCCGGTTTCTTAGGACAATTATATCATTTAATAATATAGTATTTGTTTTAAAAAATCATTTATGTCAATTTTGACAATATTTAGTAATTGTTTTTTGGAAAGACATAAAAACATGTTTAATTATAAAAAACTAAATTGAATCAATAATAAAACGAAATATTCACCTATTAAATTAGTTTATGGAATCATAAAATTCAAAATAATGTTTTTTAATATTTATAAAATAATTAATTTGATTCTTTAATTAATAAGGAAAATACATCATCATTGTTGTGCCATATATAAATATATTTATTTTATGTCCAAAAATTATAAATAAAATATCATGATATAGGAAATATAATTATATTTCTTATGATTATTTATAGTTGAATTGATCAATTATATATCATCATATAAAAATTGTTTTACTAAAAGATTCATGATTTTTTTATTTTTGTTTTTACTATAGATTATTTAACAAAAATGTCATTATCACTCCCATGTGGCTCCATGGGCTCCCAAAATTGACCCAAGGATACCCATGGTCAGAAATGTATAAGACATTATGGTTAGTAAACATGTTAGGTTAATTTAATATTATTATAATATTATTTTTATCCTTATTTATACTATTTACTCTTTAATCATGGTAAACAAAATATTAGAGAAATAATTATTCATAATGTCTAAAATTAAAATTTTTGTATTTACACAATGATTCCCTCCTAATTCCAAATATGAACTCCATTTTTCCAAATTTAAAGGACAAAAGTTACAGAATTTAATTTAAAATTAATTCCCATTGTCGAAACTAAGATACAAGTATTTAAGAAGTAAAAACTATCATAATATTGACATATGTTTATGTACTATTTAAATGTAAAATTACTTCCTATGAAATAAATTATATAAAATGGATAAAATATAATATAATGATACATTAAAATAACTCAAATTTAAAATTTAGAAACATAATTTATTTTGATTAAAAATTTTATTTTAATTAAAATTTAGTATTTTTCACTATTTATCAAAATATAAAATTTATCAGAAAAATACCAAAAAATCATCCAAAGATAATTTTTATATTATGAATCCAAAAATAAAGTCCATTATGAAAAAATAAAATTTAAAAACTTTAAAAAAGTGGTTATTACTATTCATAACGGCTAGTTTGATTAGTTGTGGTGTGTTAGAACTCGAAGTTGCATATAGAGCAAGCTATTGAATTATTCAAAGAGAAGAGTACCATGGTAGCTTGGGGTGTTACAATATCCCACCTAAAATAAATTTTATTCTCTTAATTTGATATTTTTATTTCAAAATAAATGGTTTAAAGTAGAAAATTCCTTTGTGGAAAATCCACTTCTGAAATATGGTTAATAAAATTTAGTCTTAATAAGATGGAAAGGGAAATGAAAAAGCCACCACCAAATTAGGGATTTGAATAGGAGAACATTGATGGATATTATAGACACATAATTGGTGGGAAAACATAAATATTTATAAGGAGTGAATGTGGTCATCAATCACAAACAAGTGTTAAATTGAGGGCCTCAAAGCCATCAATTTATGATTATTTAAAATATCATCGGTCCAACAAAACAAAAGGTATTAAGATAACAATTTTTTGGTTTTAATATCCCTTAACTAATGTTTATGAATTAATTTTACTATATAATATGAGAAAAATATATACTTGAAAGGTAGTGTTCCATCCTTTAACTAATTTCTACCACAAACTCATCTTTCACTTCAAAAGAAAATAAAACCCAAAAATATTCTATTTATCCTAATAGTAATGTGCACCAAAAAAATTTATTTATAATTATTATATCAGACCATTAAAGAAACTAAATTATATAATCTAGGACATCACTTAGCCTAGTGGTAGTTGGTGAACCCTTGTCGACCTTCGGTCGTGGGTTCAACTGTCACAGCATTGTCGGACGCGACAGGTTGTCACCCGGCCTTCGGGTGGTCCAATTTATCACTGTTTAAAAATAATCTTATGAAATGATTTAATCATAACAATAGTATCCAATGTCAAAATTAATCCATTAAATCCTTTAGTCATATCCAAAATAATTCAATCCAACTCATAGTATTGAATTTATAAGGAAGGTAAAAAAAATGAAGATTGTTTTTTTGCAACGTATTAACATTTTAATTCCCTCATTATGAAAATAATAATTACATGTGATTATTCGACAATTAGAATATCTAGTAAAGAATGTTGACATAGTTGAAAATGATCAATAAATCTTCTTGAGAGAAATATCCCTTTTTTGAAATCATTTAAAAGTAACATAATTATAAAGGATGTAATTTGAAATAGATTTTTGAATCAATGCGTCCCATACCACTTTGAAAATTTTTAAAGGAATAAATATTTTAAAACAATCATATCATTATAAATAAATCCTTAAATTTGTTTTGAAAATATGGACATTAATTAAAAATATTTTGAAAGATAAATCTTTAAAACATTTCAAATGATAATCTAGTAAAATATACCCTTACATAAAACCTTAAAAGATTTATTTTTAAATAATTTTAATGAACCATGGGAATATATGATAATTTTTTCCTAGTAGATACTTAGTGATAAACAATCTCGGATAGTAATGAGATTGAGGAAATAACCCTTACCTTGCCCATTCCTTTGTTCAAGGGTATGTTTAACCACATGTATAATGACCATAGTATGTTATTAAATTATAATAGAACCATATTCATATTTATTATATCATAAATTATTCATTATTGTATTTATACTACCCTTTTAATAATGATCTCCATGTTAAATTAACATTTCGGGTAATAATCACTTTCTTTATCATACCTGTGTTATCTTGTTATTCTTGATCATATCATTAGATCATGATTTAAATAATTAAAAAATATAAAACATGATTTATATATCATATATATTTAGATTATAAATATTTATAATAGATATAAATATTTGAAATGGAAAACATCGTTTATGGATACGGTTGGTCGTATGTGTGCATAAACGATGTTTCTTTTTCATGTCGTACTGAACGAAAGTAAGTGAATAATATATATGTAAGTACATACATACATACATACTTAATAAAATAAATAAATAAATACATACATATATATATATACATTAGCATTATTATGTCATATATTACATAATTATTAATAATATATATTTTTAAAATCATCATTGAATGGTGAATGTGGAAATGAATCTCATCACGTCGTGGAGATGTTAAGTTGTTCGTACACACGAGCGATGATATCATTTCTTTAATGATTAAAAGTTGTTGAATTGGATGGAAAATTAATTTTAAAGGGAAATTATAATTTTATTTTCATTATTTATATACATATTGTTCATCATTAAATTCATCAATATAACATAGTGTTGAATAACAAATTACCCCACTATGTGGAGACGGTAAGTCGTACGTACGCACGCACGTTGAAATTATCATTCATAAGAAGGATTGAATAATGAATATGGTTGTAATATAATATTAATAACATCACAGTATGTAGAAGGTACTTGATTTATTATTTTGGTATGGAATTAACAAAGAAAGAGAAATAGGAAGAAGAAAAAAACTATGAAAGACGTGACAAAATAATGACCTCTTCATTGGATGTTTCCTTCTGATTTGAAAAAAATGGCTCATTAGGATGACTTTTTGCTCAATTTATAGCCTCTAGGTTGAATTGATGAAAGTTGGGATGAGATTTTGGTAGGTTTTGGCTAATACAAATGGCTTTGGAGGTGTGTTTTTGAGTGAAGAGAAAGTACCCTTTTATATGAGAGGTGAGGGTTACTTTTGGAACAATTTGAAAAATTATTTTTTTATAAAATCATTTTCGGTTTATAGTGGATAAAAATTAATTTATTTAGATTATAAGGTGGGTATGTTTCAAAAAATTCTAAATCAATATGTTTTAGACAAGTTTAGTTCACCATATTAACCATATCTTTTAGATTTATCTCTTATTTAATTAGTTTAACTTTAACCATGTCCTCTTCTATTATTATAAAAAATGGTTAATAAACAAACTATAAAATTCCAATAAAACCACTAGTGGTTCATTAATGACATATCTATTATTATATATTTCTTTTGGTGAGACCATAGATTTTTTGGACTATTATATCATTTAATAATATAGTATTTTTTTTTAAAAACTCATTTATGTAAATTTTTACATTATTTAGTTTTTTCTTCTTGTGAAAGTCATAAAAACATTATTACTTAGATAAAAATTAATTAAATAAATAATATCATGTAATATTAACCTATAAAATTAGTTTATGGAATCAAAACATTCAAATTATATTTATTTTAATATTTATAATATCATTTATTTGATTCTTTCATTAATAAATAAAATACAGCAACATTATTGTGTCGTATATAATTATATTTATTTTATGCCTAAAAATTATAAATAAAATATCATGATGTAGGAAATATTTTTAGATTTATAATTACTATTTATAGTCAAAGAAATCAATTATATAACCTCATATAATTTTTTTTACTAAAAAATACATGCTTTTGTTATTTTTGTCTTTACTTTGGATTATTTATTATTAAATATCCTTATCCCTCTCACGTGGCTCCATGGGGTACCAAATTCGATCCAAAGTTTTCCATGGTCATACATGTATCATAAAATAGGGATAAGACTTATGTTAGTTTATTTTAATAATATTATAATATTTTTTTACCCTTATTTAATAGATTTACCCTTTAACCATGGTAAATAAATTTTTTTTTGAAATAATTATTCATAATCACTAAAAATAAAAGTTACATATTTACACAATTTTGAACGCCTTATTCCAAATATTAAATAAATTTTTCCAAATTAGAAACACAGAAGTTGCAGAAATTAATTTAAATTAAATTCTCGTTGTCGAAATTAAAAAACGAGTTTTTAAGAATTAAAAACATTCAAATGATTGGCATATGTTTATTTACAATTTAAATATAAAATTACATCAAATTACCCAAATTATATAAAATGGTAAAAATTTAATCAATTGAAACTTTAAAAAAACACAAATTTATAATTTAACAATACAAATTATTTTGATTTAAAAAGCTATTTTTAAATAAAATTTTGTATTTTTCACTATTCATCAAAATGTTAAATTTATCAGAAAAATACCAAAAAATTCACCCTAAGATAATATTGATATTAAAAAGTGAAAAATAATGTCAATTTTTAAGAATAAAATTTATAATATTCAAAAATTGGGTATTAATATTCAGAACGACTAGTTTGATTAGTCGTGGTGTGTCAGATCTCGATGTAGTGTACATTACAAGCTATTGTTTTATTCAAAGAGAAGCATACCATGTTATCTAAGGCTGTTACAATACCATTACGTGTTTTCACTAAAAAATCATCATTAAATCATTTTTGTGTTATTATGAAATCCGTATTATATTTCATTGTTATAAAAGAGTGTGTAGAGATAAAATCATATAAATCATAATTTGTTCCAGAGCGGATGATAAGATTAATTTTAAACTCATCATTAGTGAAATATACAATGGTAGTTGGGATCAGCGGAGATTTACATTTTCCCATTTAATTTATAAGTGGTTGATTATTATTATCGTCATTATATAAGGCGCCAACCTTAAACATTATATAATATTAAGTTAATTCTAGAAATCACATTGAAGATCCTTTCAGGTTTAGAGTTTTCGAGAATTAGGTCTTGAATATTACATTACATCTCCAAATATTAAAAAGTAAAAAATTATACTCTATCCAATTTTTTCACAATTATAATATTATTTAAATTAAACAACAATTCTTTTCATGATATAATTCATCGTGAATTCTTCCTTTATCTTACCCTTCCTCATACCTCGTGAAATGTTTTTTTCAAAAACATGTGATGTTCATAAAAATAATATCAATTTTTATAAAATAAGGAAACAAAATATTATTCCATCAATTCATTTAATCAATGAAATCATATATTTCAAAAATAAAACATATGCTCATTAACATACCTCATGAAATCATAGGATTTAGGAATAGCATATAAAATCACAAATTATAATGGTAACTTCTGTCATCCATAACATACTTACATTGTAGCTTTCACTACAATGTAGGGAGTTATATTTGGAATACCCATCACGTCATATTCCTTAAATCTCGTAGGATAAACATTAACATTGACCTTTTTCAAGTAACCTAATGCATTGGAGAGCTATCTCAGGCTCACCCACCCTCGATTTATCATGGAACCACCCACATATACAAACAATACACATGAACTATAACACAATCATAACACATAAAAGAAGCGTAAAGGAAAGATATAATTTCAAAATTCGCATAAAAATACAACACTTAAATATATTGACAAAATCAATTCTTTCTCAAAACCATTTTCAATACCAAAATAAGTAAAAATGGTAAATGGTATTTATTTTCCTTTTATAAGAAGAATCCAAATATCAAATAATTCATATGGTAATGGAAAGTTCATTGTCACTGCATATGTTAAGAAGAAACATTCCCTTTTTCATTTATTAAAAAACATAATATAAAAATATTCCATTTGAATTAAATTAAAATTCAAAGGGTTTTGTACAAAATATAAATGAATGTTGTGTGTAAATTAATGTAAGCCTCAATGAAAAGAGATTGAGACGAAGTCCCTTACAAATATTAATTTTTAATTAAAAATATATGTTGATTATGTGTATTCACTATAGGTAAACAAAATTAATGTACAAATACAATATATGACATCAAAATTTATTTCATACATAATCTTATCATGACATAATTAAAAGTAGAAGATGAACCCAAATAATGGAAATTTGGTTAAGACATTCCCTTATGAAAATTTGGGAGCCTAACGACGTCACTTAAAAATTCAGAAAATGAGTTGATGATAGTTTAAATGGTCTCTCATCACATGAACATAAAATTTTTACAAATAAGGATATAGAAGATCATATCCCAGAATTTGAAATTTTAAATATAAATACATAACATAAAAGAATATTTTTACTAGAAGGGGAGGGTGAATGATTCCTTTACATTTTGTATGACATGTCATGTTCATTATTTATATCCCTAAATAATAAAACTATGTTAATTTTAAATTTTTCATACCATTTATCAATTTTATTATTCCTTTTATATCACTTAATACCCTGCTATTAAAATCAAATAAATATTCATGTTCATATTGTAATTTTGTCAATGTTTCTATACTTGAGTAAAAAATGAAATTGTTAAAATTAGTAATTGTCCATGTTGTCAAATGTAAATTATCTCTATAATTGTATTCAGGATTTAAATTTCATATATATCTAGTATATATGTATTTATATCTATTATATATGTATTTTATAATATTCCATTAAATTTTTCTATAGGAAAATAAAATGCACCGTTTATGGAGATAGTAAGTTGTACGTACGCATGAACGCTACCTTCATTTCCTTTTTAATTATTAAGGAATGGAAAAAAAATGTTAACTAGGAATATTATAATTTATTTATTAATTCTATGTTATATATGTAACATAATTTCACTAATTCCATCCTTTATACATTCCTTGTATAGGATTAAGATGTCATATCACTCTGAGGGGGCAGTAGTCCGCACTTCCTCAAATGAAATAATCGTATTTATACAACAAGAAAAGAATAAAGGTATGCTAAAATGATAATTAAAAAATTTGAGAAAATATAAATATGATATATACCATATATAAATATAGTTCAATCAAAATCGAATCCTTGAGAGGTTGTAGGGAAAGATTGAACAATCATTGTTTTGTGAGGTCGTAGTTCTTTGTCCATAGAAACAAAATGTTCTATACCCATTAGACAGAGGTCTGTTTAAGTGTAGTTCGAATAAATATAATAAAAAACTAGTATATTCATAATTATAATATTTTTATATAAACAATGATTAATAATATCATAGGGGGTGGAAAATGAAAATAAAATAAAGGAACTTGAGAGAAGACATTACCTCTAAATCGGGTAGATCCCTTTGATTTGAGTAAAATAGATATATTGAATTGACTTATACCCTAGTTAAGGATTATTATATGAATATAGGGATGTTGGGAGATTCATTGGCTATAGTTTGGACTAGTCAAGGGGGATTGAGAGGTGTGAGTAATTGATAGTTGTGGTAGCATTTTATAAGAGGGAAGAGGGGAACTTAAAGAATATCTTGAAATATTTTTTTTACAAATTATATTAAATTATAAATGAGTCCAAATTCATTTAAATATAATATAAGATGAATATAAGTATAAAAAAATCATCCAATAATATTAGTACAGGGTTTGGATATATTTTAATCCTTATTATTTTTATTTAACCATTTTTCACTCTTACCGTTTTATCTAGAATTTAATAAATTGCGAGTCAAAATATTTACCAAAACAAGAAAAATATACCATTAAATATTTAATAATAAACATTTATACTTATAATAACTTTTTGTATGAATCTTAGATTTTTTGGTATTTTATAATATTTAATAAAGTATTTTATATTTTGAAATATGAATTATAACAATTTTGAAACTATTCATATCATGGATTTTTTAAAAATCCATAACTACTAGATCACATAAAAAACAGAATTAATACAAATATATCAAGTAACTATCATCTATAAAATTCATGGATGACATAAAAATTAAATATTTACGTTAATTTGGACATTTATAATATCATTTATTTTAATTTTTTATTAATGCGGCAATCACTACATCACCATTGTGTCATAATTAAATATATTTATTTAATGTCTAAAAATTGTAAATAAAATACCATGATGTATTAAATATTTTTATATATCAAATTAATCTTTATTTTTTAATATAACACTTATATAACCAATATAATTTTTTTTACAATAATATATATGTTTGGGTTATATTTTCATTAACATTAAATTAAATTTAAATAAATGTCATTTTCACACACAGGTGGCTCCATGGGGTCCTAAAATCAATACATAGATGCCTATGGTCAGAAATATCATATAAAATAGGGTTAGTACATGTGTTAGGATAATTGAATATTATTATAATGTCATATTTTACCTCAATTTACCAGATTTACCTTTTAACAATGATAAATAAAATATTTACTGAAGTCACTATTCATAATGTATGAAAATAAAACTATCCTATTTTTACAATTTGAACCTCCTGATTCCAAATATGGAATATATTTTTCAAAATTCAAAAAAACTAATTTGTGGAAATTAATATAAAATTAATTCTCGTAGCTAAAACCCAAAAGAATGTTTTTTGAAAGTAAAAAATAATAAAATATTCACATGCGTTTATGTCAAATTTCAATGTTAAATATATTAAAATGACAAAAAATTTATTAAATTATTATAATATAATCCAATTAAACTTTAAAAACAACTAAAATTATAACATAACTATATAAATAAATTAGATTAAAAAGTGGTATTGAATTAAAATGTAGTATTTTTCAATATTCATTAAAAATGTACTTTATCAAAAAAATAGTAAAATATCGTCCAAAGTATATTTTTATGTTTCAATTATAAAAATTAATTTTATTGTGACCAATAAACATAAAAAGGTGGCAAAAACTAACCTTAAAATGGGTTATCCATCAAAAGGGGGTAAAACTATATTTTTAGAAAAATACTTATTTTATCTAAAGGAGATGATTTTCTTTCTTATATCATATCTATTAAACATATAAGATAAATTTAAAACATTAAATTAAATATATATCGTATATTTTTCATTAACTAAAAATAAATAAATAGTGATATGAAAACACAATTATTATTTTTTAAATATGTTTTCATAAAAACACATCCATTATGTTCAATTGGTGTTTATTTCCATTTCTAATAAATTTGGTAATAAATGAATCATCATTTAAACATGAGTAAACCATATTTAAAAGTTTATTTGATACTATTAATTCATGCCATTACAATTTCTAGGCATTAAATACCATTTAAAATAATAATTATAATATAGTACTATTTTTCAATTAACTTAAAGTTATGTGCAACATAGGTTTTCAAATAAAAATGGTGTTGCGTGTTGATTATGCTATTAGGAAATTTTTCCTCTTTAAAATAAAATTAATATATTATTCTGAAATATTAATATATATGAAAATTTATTATTCAAAAAATAATTTGGTCGTAACATCCTTCCCCATTTTATAAATTGTGTCCCTATAATTTTAAAATTGGGCTTAGAAACATCAATGAAATTCCAACATAGGAAAAATTGTCAATAAAACTATAACTATAAAATAATGTTAGAGAAGTAATAAGGCCAATAGAGATAAAAAATACTATTATTACATGAAAACATGTATATGGAGGAAAAAATAAATGTCAATTTCTGATAGATTATGATTGAAAACATTATCAAGATAAATTTAACTACCATAAAACCATAAACATGTAATGGGTTACACTATCTTTGATTCCCTAGTCGGAAATGTAAATATACAACATTTCTTTAGGTTCCCTTTCATAACGTTAGAGAATTTATTTATGATATTGACTAAAAACGTAAGTAAATATACATAATTTTCAATTAGAGTATCATCCTTTAATAAGTTTCTACCAAAAACTCATATTTTCTCTAAATAGTGAGTATTTAATATGACAGGGTCACACCTGAAGAGTTAAAATCAACTTCTAGTGAATCAAATAATCCAAAAAAGATAAACTATATTTGTATCCCTCTATTTATATATTAAAAAAACCAAAATTTTTAGAACAAGATCAGATAATCCCCCAAAAGGATAATATTTTATAAAAAAACACTTAATCTCTAAAATTGAACAAAAAACCAAAGATCATCAAGGACCATTGATTATACAATATTCCTTAAAATTATTAAAAATAAAACAAACAATGTTTGAAACCAAAAATTCATAAGGATTTGATGGCATAGTCTTCCACAAAAATAATAACATTTCTCTCCAAATAACATCATCTACTCTTAAAGGATCATACTAAAAAGTAATTAACCTAATCAAATATTCTAAATGATAGATTAATCTTTTATATTAAAAACCTAAGTCTATTAATTTACATAATAAAAACATATATTATTCCATTATAAAATTCTACCATTACACCTTAAAAAAATTCCTTAGTATTATATTTAACATAGTCATATAGTGTTCCCAAAAGAGAAATAATCTTCAAGAATAACCATTATCACATAATCAAAAAATCATTTTCTTATACCAAGGATATCCATTTGATAAAAAATATGATCCCAAATGAACTTATTCTTGATCAATAAAATCATTTAACTAAATATAATAGGTCATACTAACCAGCAGCTTCAAGTAGGCCACTGGTAGGCGATGTGCCCTTGTTGCCCTTCATTTGTGGGTTTGATTCTCGTGGCCTTACTAGACGTGACAGGTCGTCACCCTTCTTGTGTGTTTTCCCTTTTTATAAAACTCAAAATTAAACATATCATGATTTAACTTAAATGGTCATCTTGTACCTCTCATTTCAATCCCAACTCATAATGAACACAATATCTTAATTCATGGAGTCTTATATATAATGAAATTTTTTTACCTCCATAAAATAACACTATTCCCAAAGAAATCACATCGCACATTAATCATGGTGTCCACCTTGTTTCATCATCATCTTGTTCACGTAGATATATTGTCTATCAAATGAAAAAAATGACTTATTGATCCTTCAAAATAATATCCTTTCTTTCTCAAAATACACATCATACAACATGGGTCACAGGGGTGATCAAAAACAATAGTTTTAGAAAATAATAATGTATGACATATAATTTCAAAACATCAAATAATTTTTTTTATAAAATAGTCAGACTGAGATTGATTTGAAACATTCATTCAATGACCCTTATAAATTTACCTAAGTATGTGCTGTAAGACTATAATTTAAAATCCAATATAAATAGGTTTATTAAGGGTCTCCATCTTCAACACCTTTTAAAAAATCATAATATGCTTCATAATTTATTGATAAGGTAAAGTATTTGATAATTCCTTTTTAATATTTAACTCTCTCAAAAATATGAAAATATTGAGAATATAGGATTTGATTAAATACAACCCACGATCTATTTTGGTATTGAGGTATTGTAGAGGTGTTTGATATCTCAAAAAAATTCATTCAAGAGAGTTGTATGTTATAAATTTGTTTAGAATCATCTGAACAGTACTTTGTAATAAATATTTCAAGAAAGTCATAAAAAATATGTAGTAATGTCATTTGAGATCCTCCTCCTTCTATTTGTAATAAACTTTCCTGGATCTGAAAAATATACAAAAAAAATATTTAACATAAAAGGGTGACATAGAGACTAACCGTGTGTCTAACATAAAATCATAATCCCTAAATTTGTCTAAATAGAACTCTAATACCATATATAATTCCCCGCCCATAAACATTACATAATATTGAGTTAATTCAATAATTCACAATGAAGATCATTTATGTTTTAGTGTTTTAGATAATTGTACCATTAATATTACATTACATCTCAAAAGATTACAAAGTAGAAACTTATACTATATCTGCTGTCATCCAAAATAATAATACTACTTAAATAAAACATGAATTATTTTATTGATATAAATCTTCCGGAATTATTCCTTTTTCTTACCCTTTATTATACCTTGTGAAAGACATTTCAAAAACATGGTATTATCATAAAAATATCAGTAAGGGTTAGAAAATAAGGAATTAAAAAATTAGTCCATCAATATATAAAATCAATGAAATAATACTTTTCAATCACAAAACATAATATCTATAACATACCTCATCAAATCAAAAGATTTATGAATAACACATATAAATCATAAATCATAAAGGTAACTTGTTGCATCCATAACATACTTACATTTTATCTTTCACAGCTATGTACGAAGTTATGTTTGGAATATCCATCACTGCATATTCCTTAAATCTCATTGGAGAATCATTAATTTTTTCCTCTTTCACGTTACCTAATTAATTAGAGTTATTTATTAGACTCACCCTCCCTCATTTAATCATAGAACCACATATATAAATAAATATTTCCCAAAAACCATATCATAATAATAACACATAAAACAACATTAAAATAAATGATAACAATCCCAAATTCCAATAACAATATAAAATTTCAAGATATTTACATAATATATTCTTTCTCAAAACCATTTTCAATACCAAAATATGTAAATAGGGTATATGGTATTTATTTTCGTTTTAATAAAAGAAGATATATATCAAATAATTCTCATAGTGGTGGAAAGGTTTTGGTCACCGTATTCATTAAAAAGAATCCTTCCATTTTTTGATTAGTAAAACAATTGGTAGAAAAATATTCAATTTGAATGAAAATAATAGTAAAATATGTTTATACACCATATAAAGGAATGTTTTGTATAAATCAATGAGTACCTTAATGAAAATATATTGAGATGAAGTCCCTTACAATGATCATTTTGTAAATAAAATAGTTCAATTTTGTGAATTCACTATAGGTAAACATATGTAATTTAAAAATAGAAGATAAGAAATAAAAATTTATTTTCTACATAATCATATAAAGACATAAATCAAAGTAGAATATTAACCCAAATAATGGAAATTAGGTAAAAAATTTCTCTTATGGAAATTCGACAGCATAATAACACCACATAAAATTTTAGAAAATGAGTTGATGAGAGAGAAAATGGTCTCCCATTACATGGAATTAAAATTTACAGCATTAAGGATATATAATAACATATCGAAACATTTGTAAATTAATATTTAAATACATAACATAAAATAATTCTTTGATTAGAAGAGGTGGGTGAATGGTTCCCTTACTTTTTTTCTGACTTCTCTTGTTCGTTCTTTATCTCCCTAAATAATAAAATTATGATAATTCTAGTTGCATAAAAAAAGTTTTCATGTTTATTATTCCTTTAATATCACTTATTACCGTTCTATAACAATAATATAATTAATCAAGTTCATATCGGTCTTTTTTTCGATATTAAGTACTTGAGTCAAAAATGAACTTTTTATAATTACAAATCGCCCATGTGGTCAAAAGTCTACTAGATCGAAAATTGTATTCATTATTTTAATATCATATATATATAGTATATATGTATTTATATCTAGTATAAATATATTTTAGAATATTCTATAAAATTTGGATATAATAAAATGAAATTCACCGTTTATGGAGACGATAAGTCGTCTATAGCATGAAGACTAATTTCATTTATTATTCATTTTTAAAGGAATTAAAACTAAATTATACATAAGTATTTTATAATTATAGTATAATAAATATGTAATATATGTTACATAATTAAACTAATTCCATCCTTTATACATTCTATATATCTCATGATTGAGTCATATCACTTTGAGGGCATGGTAGTCCGCACTTCCTCAAATGAACTTATCATATTTATACAATATGAAAATAATAAAGGTATGTTTAAAATGATAATTAAAGAATAATAAACACAATATAAATATTATATATACCATATATAAATATATTACTATCATAATGGCCACCAAGAGATGTGGTGGGGAAAATCGAACAATCATCATTCCGTGAGGCTATAGTTCGTCGTCCACAGAAATTGTATGTTCTATAACCATTAAATAGAGGTATGTTTAAGTTTAGTTCTAATAAAAATAATAACAAAAAATTAGTATAATGAGGATAATGGTGTTGTTATACAAACAACTAGTAAGAAGATAATAAGGAGTTGAGAAGGAAAATAAAAGAAATGAACTTGAGAGAAGACATTAACCCTAAATCAGGTAACTCCATTTGATTCGAAAAATAAGGCTTTGTTAAATTTCATTATCCATAGGTTAAGGATTATATAATTAATAGAGGGATTTTTGAAGCTTATTTGGGCATATTTTGGATGAACCAAGGGGTATTGAGAGGTCTGAGTAAGGGATAGAGGTGGCAGACTTTTATATGCGGGAGGAGGGGAACTTAATTAATAACTTGAAATATTATTTTATTATAAATTATATTTCAAAAATAATTGAGTGAAATTTGCATTAGTAAAATTATAAGATGAATATAAGTAGAAATATAACCATACAATAAAAATTGGACTCCTTTTAGGTATTCTATGATCCTATCTTTTTTATTTAACCCTTTTTTACTTTAACTATTTTATCAAGCATTTAACACATTTAGAATCAAAATTGTTTCCAAAAAATGAAAAATATCCAAGTAAAGAGTTGATAATAAAAAATTATATTTATTATACATTTTTGGAAAAAAACATATATTCATTATAGTTATTTAATAATTAATTAAATATTTTATATTTTAACAAATGAATTATGCTAATTTGTACAATATTCATATCATTATATTTTAAAACTTCATAAAAACAACGATTACTTCAAAAAATAATTAATACAAATAAAACATGATAATATATTCCAAAAAATTCATTTATGACATCAAAATTACAAAATTACATTTATTTGGATATTTATAATATCATTTATTTTAATCCTTTGTTAATGAAGCGATCACTACATCACCATTGTGTCATAATAAAATATATTTATATAATGTATAAAAATTTTATATAAAATAACATAATGTATTAAATAAAAATTTATTTCAAATTAATAATTATATTAATTGAGATAACATATATAACCCCATATAATTTCTTTTCTAGAAGATACAAGTTTAGGTTATATTTTCCTTAACTTTAAATTAAAAGTAATTAAATATCATTTTCACACACATGTGGCTCCATGGGATCCTAAAATAGACCCACAGATGACCATGGTAAGAAATATATCATAAAATAGGGTAAATAAATGTTCTAGGATAATTTAATATTATTATAACATTATTTTTTACCCTTATTTACCAGATTTACCCTTTAACCATGGTAATTAAAATATTTACTGAAGTTATTATTCATAATGTCTAAAAATAAAAGTTACCTATATAAAAAATTTGAATATACTAATTCCAAATATGGAATCCATTTTTTCAAATTAAAAATATATAATTTTCATAAATTAATTGAAAATTAATCCCCATTTTCAGAACTAAAAATCCAGTTTTAAGAAATAAAAACAACCAAAATATTGACAAGCATATATTTCCAATTTCAAGGTGAAATTATTTGAAATGAACAAAATTGAATTATTTGATAAAAAAAAATTTAATTAAACTTTAAAACCAGTTAAATATATAATCTATCTATATAAAAAATTTATATTAAAAGGTATTTTTAATTAAAATGCATTATTTTTCACTATTCATTTAAAAAATGAATTTTAACAGAAAACTTCCAAAATTTCATCCAGAGTAAACTTTTTCTGCTTCAAAAAAATAATATATTTTTTTCAAATAGGACATATAAAAGTGACAATAACTATATTTAAAATGAGTTCTCCATGAAATGAATGTAAAACTACATTTTTAAAAAAATATTTCTTGTATCGAAAAAATGAATTCATTCTTATATCATATATAAAAGTCAAAGAATATGAATTTAAAACATTAAATTGAATATATATCAAATATTTTTCATTAAAATAATTTCTTAATGAGTGATATGAAAAAATAATAATTCTATTTTAAATAGGTTTTCATAAAAATAAAACTATTATATTCAATTGGTTTTTATTTTCATTTCTAATAAATATAGTAATCAATGAATCATCCTTTAAAAAGTGAAAAAAATATTTCAAAATTTAGTTAATAATATTAATTCATGTCATTCCAATGTCTTAGAGTTAAATACACTTTATAATAATAATAATAATATTGTATTATTGTTCAGTATAACTCAAAGTTGTGTGCAACGTAAGATTTCAAGGAAAACAATTATTGTGTGTTAAGTACACTATCAGAAAAAGTGACCTAATTAAAATAAAATTAATATATTTTTCATAAATATGCATATATATGAAAATGTGTTATTATATATAAACATGGGTCATTACACATTATCCCTTAGATTTGGAAACTGATCTACATAATTCTCAATACCCTTGAATCTAAAGAATTGATTTGTTGGTGGAGTTTTTAGTTGAGAATTCTCTCCATTCATTTAATTTAACTGCCTCATGAAATCAAATTGGAATTATTTTTCTTGACGATAAGGTCTTATACATTTAAAAAACCACTTAATATCTTCTAGGTAATTACCTGAGTTCCCCTAACATCATTTTTAGAGTGTAAGAGATTGTAACTTATTATTACCTCCATGGGACATAACTATGGGGGTTTCTGGAAATTATATCGTATATTTCATATCTCATGAAACATGGGGATTTCTATATTCCAATTAAATAGTGACTAAACATTTAAATATATCATCATAAAGCTTCTAAATAAGCTTCTGATTAATTAATTTTGAAGTCACAATTTTAAACCACTAAATAATCAATCAATCATTAATTATAGATTGATAATAATAATACTAGAAGTGTGCCTAACAATTATTGTAATGTTTTCATCATATGTTCTTTTATATTTATCATATATCTAATTCAACACTAGAATTTCATACTTTATTATAGTACATAGTGTTCCAGGGAAATACTTATTGAGGAATATCCTCTTAAACCCTTTCGTATTCCGTGGAGTTTATTTATACCAATTTATTTTTATTATTTAATACTATCCACCATTAATCAGTATCACCTTCAAATTGATATAATGTCAAATTAACTTTTTGATGTCCCAATCAATAATGAGTGTAAAATATATTTTCCATAACATTGATCCGTTTCATAGAAACTAGTGGATCAGAAGACCTACAAAAGGAGGGTGGATGATGTAACATAAAATATTTAATTTCTTGTTATTCTCTCCATTATGTTATAAGAAGTTAAATATGATCTATTTTATCACTCAATGATTTATAGACTTGAGTAATCATTATCACATGATATTACATCCCATATTCTAAGAACATTTGTTTCCGTTCTGGATGATCATTGTATTGGTCGTCACACTAATTGTTCACAATATTCAATATTTTTCCAAACATTGTGTAAAAAAACATAGTGTCAGGGAAATGATATAAAAATCAGAGTGACTAACTATATTTTTGAGAAAATAATTCTACATAATCTAAAATTGATAACACTTTATAATCAATCTATGCATCCTAGATTTAACCTAGGTCATTCATGGTCATCATCTATTGAAATAATTTTTAATGGTTTATAAAGAAAATGTAAATATCATGAATATATTATGAATGTATCTATCTTAATGTGTATTAATAGTCCTAATCATATTTCGTCATTGAAAATTGAGTTAATAACAAATATACCTCTTTAATAACTTTTACCCCATGGTTTATTTTTACAACAACAAAATCCACATTACAATATAATTATTGGGAATTATTTTCTTGTAAAATCACAAAATAATAACATTACCAACTATTTTGCATGATATCCAATAAATAGACATCAAATCATGGGTCCTTAAAATATTATATAACTATAATAACTAATATAACTAAACTGTAAAATGATGCTGACTATGAAAACCAAAAAATAACAACCATTAAAATTTCAACATTTTATATGAATATATAATTCATAAGAAAATTATATATTCCTAAAAACTGTAATGGTTTAGTGTCTATATTTATTATAAAAATAAACATATTATATCATAATGTATCTTCATATCTCCCAAAAAGTAATTCATATTAATACAATTTAATACATATCACAATTAAAACTTTTCATCAAAACTAGGGGAAAGAAAACATAATAAATGGTGAGATCATATTCTATGTAAGAATAAACATTATAAATATTAGTCACTAATTGTACATTTATATATGTTTATCAATACATTATCAAAACATAAAAATGACATACCTAATGAATAAAATATATTTAATCATGAAAAATTTCATAAGTATTTTTCATAAAATAAGTAAAATGCCATAACAATGTGGAATTATAAATAATAATTCATAATATATGATAGTATATCATTAACATAGGAATATTGGAAACAAAAAATCTTATAACATTGTAAACCTATATAAATAGTTACATTTTTCATAATGTTGTTTAGGAATTGAAATTAAGTCCTAACATTAACATATGGACCTGAATCCATGTCCATGTAATAATTGTGGTGAGAAAACTAGGTCCACACATAGACACATAGACATGAAACTAGGTCCATGAATAATATTGTGAACTTAAAATCTGGTTCAGACAAAACATAGATGTATCCTGAGATATCTGCATTTATCCAACACATTTGAGGGGTATAGTAGACCCACCAAACCAATACTCTAAACCATACATTCGTATTCCACAATATTGGAAAACACTAATCATTTCATCATATGATAATATAAAGAAAGTAAATGAGTATCATATACATTATATCAAATAATAACATATTAAAAATAAATAGGTTTCATTATAACATTATTAACTAATGGGAAATAAATTTTTTTCATAGAATCATTTTTTGAAAAAAAAATCATAAGAAATAAAAACAATAAAAATATATTATATTAATATATTATATACCTAGTGAATAATGAATGTCATAAATTTTTTTTACATTGATAAAAAAACATTAAAATAGTGCTCGAACATTTATTGATTAAAATGAAATTTTAATTTTGAAATAAATTATTTTGAATATTAAAATTTCCATTATATTAAAAAAAACATTTTATTTGAAATTAATCACAGAAAATTGTAATGTAATATTTCAATAAAATAGTGTTTATGATGACTGGAATATTAATTCATGTTTTATATCTTAAAATAGAATCTTATATTCGAACATTTATAAATAGTAAAAACAACTTGTTTTTAAAAAAATATTTAAGAAGGATCATTTTAAAAATATTAAATTGAATTAAAATGAAATAAAAATGTATTTTTTAAAAAAATTAATATATATGTATATATATATATAGAATTTTATTGAGTATAGTTTAAATGTAAGAAAAAAATCCAACCGAAGAGAAAAAAGATAAATATTCCTTTAAAATAATTTTCTCAAATATTTTAAATAAAAAAGAAGAGAAATTTGTTATATTAATTTAAAAAACACAATTAGAAATAGAATGAAAAATTATATTCAGTTTTAATTATAAGACCCAAGTAAATTTACACAATGGAAATTTAGTATAGATAATCTCGATATGAAATGAGTTTGCAATATAAATCCCCTACCTCAAATACCATCATTCTTATTAAATGTTAAAATTCCCTTTATAATATATATATATATTTATTTTAAATATATACTATATCTAAATACAGTCATAACGTACTATGTATCATTACTTTATAATTCCTCATATCATTTTATTAATTATATCTTCATTTAAATAAATATTATGGTGAAAACTAGTTTATTTTGAAAGCATGTTTCACTTCGATGATTCCAATAATTACAATTTGGTCATGTTTTTATCATATATATAAGATTAATCATGATATAAGTATATTATTTATTCATTATAGACACTTTTTATCCATTAATATAAAGCGATGAATAAAAACGAATTAACTCATTTGTAACACCCCATTATTTCATAGTATGTTATTTCTTTAAAGTAATTCAATATTTTCTGCTACATGCAACACCGATTTCAAGCGAACCACAACATACCAATCTAGAAATTCAAAATATATTATAAATAGTGTTATTTTTTATTTTATATTCCATAAAATTTTTTCATCCATATTATGTGTTTCTTAGACATAATATAAGAACAAATTCAATTTCTCAAATAAAGGAAGTATTTTTCAGAAAATGCAATATTACCGTCTTTTAATGAAAATACATTTTTAAATCCAATATCTGACACTATTATATATTCAATTTTACAAAATAAAATTCTTCTTTATAATTAGGGCAAAAAAATCTAGTTTCGATAATTTTTTGTTGTTTTTCTTATAACTTTCAAATTTTGGTGAATATTGAAAAATGCTAAATTTTAATTGGAAACAATTATCTTAATGATAATAATTTATAGTGTTAATTTATACATTTTAATGATTTGAAAGTATAATTATATTATATTTTTATCATTTAATGCTATATATGTCCTTATAAGTAATTTCACATTTAAATTTGACATAAACACATGCCAATCTTTTGATAATTTGTAATGTTTAAAAACCTGCTTTTTTTTGGTTTTGACAATTGGAATTAATTTTAAAATAATTAATGAAACTTATATTATTTTAATTTAGTAAAATTGATTCATTTTTGAATTCGGAATATTAAAATTATCTTAGGGTGATTTTTTGTATTGTTTGGATAACATTCAATTTTTTATGAATAGTGAAAACACTACGTTATTGTTTTCAACATAATTTTATTTAAATAATAATTATATTTTTATTAAAATATATTTTAATTTAAAAATATGTATATAATACTTATATTATTCAAATTTAATTCATTGGAGTCATTTTATAATAATACTAGATATATAAAATTTTGTTGAACTTTTATCATCTTTTACCCACCTTAAAGGCACATTTTCAAATTTGCAGAAAAAATGTATTTTTACTACTTCTATGAATTGAATTTCAAAAATTTGAGAGACACGATTGAAATCAGTTAGTAAAATTTGGTTCAATAAGATGAAAATAATAATTGTTGAGTAGTAACTTTTCACTTTTATTTACCACGGTTAAAAGTAAAATGGGTAATTAAAGGTAAAAATGATATTATAATTACCCTAAGACGTGTCCTAATTCTATTGGATAAGTGTATTTCGAACAAAATCAATATTTGGAAAAAATATGATCCTTTTTTATCCACTTGGATTAGATTATGACATTTATTATTATTTTATTTAAAGAAGTGTAAAAAGTGTTAAATTGAAATTTTATTATCTAACTAAATTTTAATATAGGATTAGACGTAAGATAATTTAGACTATAAATATTCATTATAAATCTAAAAAACGTTCCTATATCATGTTATTTTAATTCTAATCTTTATACATTAAATAATAAAATTTATTTATAACACAATGATGATGCAATAATTACCATATTAATACACGATTATAATAATTGATATTATAAATATTAAAATAAATATAAATTGAGACATGTGATGCAATCCTATAATTTTAGAGGTCAATATGACATGTTAGGGTTGATTGAATTAATTTTTAAGATATAAGATTATTATTCCTTTCACAAAAACCAAATGCTAAATAGTGTCAAAATTAACATAAATGAAATTTTAAAACAAAACTATATTATTAAATGATATAATAATCCTAAAAATAAAAGGATAATACAAAAGGAATATAAAATGATATATATTTCAATAATGAACTTCTATTGGTTCTCTTGGCTTTTAATAGTATTTTTATTAATAGTTGTTATAAAAATACAAGAAAATAAGATAAAAGTTAAACTATTTAACGAAGAGGTAAATCTAACAGATAAAATTAATTTGGTGACCTAAACATATATAAAACCGATTTTTGAGATGATTTAATCCCATCCCCTCCATATTAACAAATAAAATCATTTATATCCTTTATAAATCGAAAATTATTTCATAATAAAATAACATTTCAAGCTTTACCTAAGGTGCCCATCATCTCTCTTATAAAATTACACTCCCCCATCCATTTATTTCAAAACTAAAAATACATTTGGTTTAGCAAAATCCTGCTCAAATATACTTCCAGCTACCATCACATCATCCTAGAGTCCTTAGTTTTATAATAAATTCATCCTAAAGAGGTATTTTGGTCAAATAAAAAAAACACCCTAAAAGAGGTAATAATTTCATCAGCTCTTTCATGGTTATCTTCTTATTCCTCCTCCTCTTTCTTTGTTGTTTTGATAGAAAAATAATAAATCTTGTATATTCTACATAATGATATGTTATTATAAATATGGTACAACTATATTTATTATTCTATTCATCCTAGGAAAAACAAAGTCACCATACGTGTGTACGTATAACATACCGTCTCCACGTTGTGGTGTAGTTTGTTATTCAAGACATCATTATTTGGAAGATTATAATAATGAATATAATTAATATAAATAACAAATATAATATTTTAATTATTATTTATATATATTATACCATATAATTATATATGATTTCAGCATCAATAGAATGATATCATCGCTCGTGAGTACGTACGTCTTACCGTCTCCATGACGAGGTGGGATTCATTTCCACATTCACCATTAAAAGATGATTATAAAAATGAATATTGTTAATATTTATGGAGTATATGACATAATAATTCTACTGGATATATATATATATACATATATCTCATTCACTTACTCCCCTTCAATATGATATTAAAACAGAAACAACGTTAATACGTATGCATGACCTATTGTCTCTATAAACGATGTTTTCCATTTCATATATCTATATATTATAAATATTTATATTATAAATATAAATTATATATAAATCATGTTTTAGATTTTTGATGTATTTAAATCATGATCTAAATGATACGACCAAAAATAAGAAGTTAAAACATGTACGATAATGAAAGTGATTATTACCCGAAATGATAATTTAACATGGAAGTTATTATTAATTGGGTAGTATAAATTCATAAATGAATCATGTATTATATCATAAATATTAATATATATTTTTTATAATTTAATAACATACTATAGTCATTACATAAGGGGTTAAACATACCATCGACTAAAGGAAAGTTCATGGTAAGAGTTAATTTCACAATCTCATTATTATCCGAGATTATTTATGAGTATGTTTTAACTGGGATATATTTATTATCCATGTCCATGTTTCATAAATGTGTTTTCAAAATGATAAATTTGAAGATACTCTTTAATTATGAAATCATTTGAAATGTATTAAATATTTAATTTTCTAAATCATTCTCATTAATGTCCATGTTTTCAAAATGGTTTTAAGAATTTATTTATACGGACATAAATGGTTTTAAATGTTAATTCATTTATAACATTTCAATATGGTATGAGACACTTTGATCCAAATATATCATTAAATTTTCATCCTTTATAAATTGTGTAAATTTTCAATTATTTCATGAAAAGGGGGTATTTCACTCAGAGAGTTTTACTGATCATTTTCAACTATATAAATTTCTTTTTGTAGATGTTATTCATGATTGAGGTTGATTTAATATAATAAAATCTTCCATATTGTATTGAATGAGTTAGCATATGATTTATTGTGGATGTGATATTTTTATACCATTCACAATTTATGGATAATTTATTGACAATTCGTATGCTAGTTTTAATAAGAATGATTATGTTATGTTTCAACATTTTCATATGAGGAATGAAATAGACATAGTAAGTGATGGTTGGGACCCTCTATAGACCCTCGATGCATTGGTAGGTCTCTTGAGATAAACTAGTGTCTTAGATGAAGGCTTTAATAAAATAATATTTATAGTCTTGGCATGAGGCCTTGACTATGTGGTAACGATGTTTGGCATTAGGCATTCCCTCATTATGAAATTAATTACTACATGAAATTATTCGACTAGTGAAATATACATGTTTATGTTTGTATGGTAATGTTTGATTTATTTTTTCCATATTATGTTTAAGATAATGTTTAAAAAGGATATTGTTTTTATTACACATATTTCCTCTAAAGTTTATAGATTCTGCTAAATAAATTACCCTTACTGAGCATCTGAATTCAACATATTATTATGTTTTATTCTCCCAGAATGGCACAAAGTGTACTACGATTTATATGAAGGTTTAAGATAGAATAATAGTATAATTATCAAATTATTATCAATGTTTTATTTTATTTCAGTAATTTTAATGTAATGTTCAAGTATGTAATCTATTTTCCAAGACTGCCAAATAGATTTGTTCTTTGGGACTTGATTTCATGTGATCAGTCCAATGTATTAAAATAATGCACCGAATCTGATCTTATGGGGTCACTGCATTACTGTTGGCATCAAAGAAAGTTTATTACATACTTTGGAAACTATATTTAGTTAAACACTGATTATAAAGCATTACCATAAGTTAGACTTTGAAGATATGTATATAACAAAATACATGATTTTTTGGTAATGTAGAGATTTTGGGTAATTTCCAAGAAATACATCCTTGTCTGGATATGAGAAGGTATAGGAGGATCTGGTACAAATGTACATAGGATTTAAAACTCAAACAAGGAGTTTTGTGCTTGAACCGTTGTATCCTATAACATGAAAATAGGCCTTGCTGCACTCTTGGTTACGAAACTCCTAGGGGATATTCTTAGGATAATTAACATTTATTTTACAAACCGTTTTAAGGATTTAAGAGTAAATACCTCCTAATTGAATTTTTTTTATTATGGATTATATGCATAAACATTCTCATTTATGTTAGGAATTTTTCATGTTTTTAATTATGTATTGTGATTCCTAGACTGACCTAGTGTATTTCATTGTTTAGAAATGGTGCCTAGTTGAATGAATGAGAACTCCAGTAATACGCATTATCTTAAGAGTAATAAGGATCACATCTTTCATAGTCTTATGCCAAAATTTAGAAGGGTAATATTACCCCATGTATTCTCTTCATATAAGAAAATAGTATCACTTGTTAATAAGATAAGTAAATAATTTTTTGAGTCCTATGGAAATGAAGAGAAGTAGGTAATAACATTATTTTAGAGAGAAAAATGGATAAAGGAATGAAGGAAAATAATGAGTTTCCCATATGTGATAACTATGGAAAGAATCTCCTTGGTAAATCCGTGAAGGTAATGGGATTTTTTTATATATGTGGAGGTAAAGGACACCATGTACATGATTTCAATGGTAAATAAAAATGTTTCAAATGTACAATGATTCATTTAGAAGGACCTGGACACTATTCTAATCAATAAACCTATCATCAGTGTATACCCCAAACGATGATATTAAATAACAATAATGTTATGATACTACTGCAGATGAAGCGGAATAGTTAATGTTCTTATATTATGTCATTTGAGTGTTTTATCAACGATGTACAAGTTATATTAATTATGGAAATAAATACGAAATGTACTGCATTACTATTTCATTGAGGATTTGAAATTATATGGTACTAAAAAAAGTGACTCAACAACAAGTTAAACATTTTTGAAAACACATGGTTGATTGAAACATAAACCTTAATATGGTCCTGATACCGAGTTAGTGATTTTTGAATAAGAGATGGCTGATTGGGAAAAATAATATTTGATATTCTTAACAACCTTGGAACTGATTAATGATTTGTTTATTCCATTCTTGCTAGAGTATTAAAAATTTTTAGATTTAAGGAATATATCTAGTATTCTATAAGGAACAAGGGGGAATGAATGTAATCAATAAGGTTTTATAGTAATTTATTTTGGTACCATGTTTTAAATGTTTACATGATGAAGGTATTCACATGTTATTATTTGGCATAAAAAGTTCTTAATTGTGTTTACATTACATATAAATTTAGGTTTGTGAGTTTGGACAGAAGTATTTTTGAAAAGTATAAAGGTTGGAATGGATTAGGATTGTAATTGGATATTAGTGTTATGGTTAAATCATTTAATAATATTATTTTTAGACAACCCAAATGTTGGGTGAAAACCCATCGTGTCTGACGAGGTTGCAAGACTTGAACCCGCAACCGAAGGGCGATAAGGGCTCATCACCTACCACTGGACTACGTGATGTCCTGATTTGTATAATTTAGTTTTCTTAAATAGTCTGAAAAATAAATTACAAATTAATTATTTTTTTACCCCTTTACAATTAATATAAATAGAACATTTTTTAATTCTATTATATTTTGGAGTGAACGATTAGTTTGTGGTAGGAATTAGTTGAAGGATTAAACTCAACTTGTCAGGTATATATTCTTTCCTTTTATTCTATGAATAAATTGATACTTAAATATTAGGGAAGGTATCTTAAAACAAGAAAATTTATTATCCTAATAAATTATGATTAGTTGAACTAATGATATTATAAATCATTATAGATTGATGGCTTTTAGGCCCACAATTTTACACATATTTGTGCATGATGACCTCAATCGCTCCCTATAAATATGTACATTTTCCCTCAAATTATGTGACTCTAATTGCAACCAATGATCTTCTAATTGAGATTATAATTTTGTGGTTACTTCTTCATTTCCATTTCCGTCTTGTTAAGACTAAAATTCATTAACCCTATTTCCGATGTGGGATTTCAAAAAAGGTTTTTTCTAGTTTTTATTTTTTATTTTTGAAGAACAATTTCAAATTGTGTGGAAACAAATTATTGAAGTAGGGGAGAATGTAACGCCCCAGTATTTTATATTATGTTATCTCTTTAAATTAATTCAATTGTTTGCACTACACACAACATAGAGTTCAAGCAAACAACGACTTACCAAACCATCCGTTCAAAAGTGGATAAGAATAGTATTAACACAATTTTGACTTATATATATTAAATATAATATTAACTTTTATATTATGTGTTTCTTAGACATAATATAAGAACAAATTCTGTTTTCTAGATATAGGAATTATTTTTCATAAAATGTAATTTCCCTACATTTTGATGGAAAACCATTATTAAATCCAATATTTTACACTTTTATATATTCAATTTGGAAGTATAAACTTCTTCTATAGAATATGGACATAAAAATTTAGTTTCGATAAATATTTGGTGTTTTTCTGATTACATTTATATTTTGGTGAATAATGAAAAATACTAAATTTTATTGAAAATAACTCCTTTAATAAAAATAATTTATACTGTTAAATTATTCATTTTAATGGTTAAAATTATTATAAGATTATATTTTCATCATTTATTACAATGTAGGTCATTATATGTAATTTCACATTTAAA
This sequence comes from Viscum album, assembly GCA_963277665.1. NCBI lineage: Eukaryota > Viridiplantae > Streptophyta > Magnoliopsida > Santalales > Viscaceae > Viscum > Viscum album. The sequence goes on along the minus strand of OY728163.1, from coordinate 989,692,225 downwards.
TTTTACATAAACACATGTCAATCGTTTGACTTTTTTCATTTTTTAAAACCCCTATTTATTGGTTTTGACAACAGGAATTAATTTTAAATTAATTAATGAAACTTATATGTTTTGAATTTTGTAAAATAGAATTCATTTTTTAATTCGGAATATCAAAATTATTTTAGGGTGAATTTTTGGTTTTGTTCTGAAAACATTAAATTTTTTATGAATATGGAAAAACACTACGTTATTGTTTAAAAACGTATTTTATTTAAATAATTATTTTATTTTTCTAAAATTTGTTTTAAAGTAAAAATACATGCATAATACTATATTATTCCAATGTAATTCATTGGATTCATTTTATAATATGATTAGATATATAATATTTTATTGAACTTTTATCGACTAGTACCCATCTTCTAGGCACATTTTCAAATTTTGATAAAACATAATTTTACCACTTCTCTGAGTTTAATTAAAAATAACCGAGAGAAGTATTTGAAAACAATAAGTAATATTTGGTTCAATAGGATGGAAATAATTTTTTCTTGAATAGTAACTTTTGAATTTTGTTTACCACTGTTAAAAGTTAATAGGGTAATTAAAGGTAACAATAATATTATAATTACACTATAAATTGTCATACTTCTGTTGTATAATTGTATTTAGACTAAAATATACATTAGTAATAAAATATGATCCTTTTTTATCCACTAGTATTAGATTTGGACACTTATTATTATTTTATTTAAATAAGTGTTAAAACTGTTAAATTCATATTTTAATAACTAAAACATTTTTAATATAGGGTTATATATAAGATAATTTCTACTATACATATTCATTAGAAACAAAATAATATTTCCTTTATAATAGTATTTTATTTATAATTTTTAGACATTAAATAATTTAATTTATTTATTACATAATGATGTGGCAGTAATTACCATATTTATGTAATATTAAAATAATTGGTATTATAATTATTATAATAAATTGAAATTGAGAATTATGATGCATTACACTAATTTTATATGTTAATAGGAAATTTTATGGTTTATTCAATGAATTTATTTTGATGAAATTGGATTGTTCTGACATTCACAAAAATGAAATACGAAATAGTGTCACAGTTGACATAAATGAATTTTTAAAACAAATACTATATAATTAAATGATATATTATTCGTAAAAATCTACGGTTTGGAAAAAACATATTTAATGATATATATTTCAATAATGTACAACTAGGGGTTCTCTTGTATTTTTATTGTATGTTTATTAACAATTTATTATAATAATACAAAATGACATGTTAAAAGTTAACCTATTTAACTAACAGTTAAATCAATAAGATAAGGTGAATATGGTGAACTTAACATATCTAAAACCTATTTGTTGAGAGGATTTCGACCCATTACAACCTTATCCTCTAAATAAATCAATTTTTAGCCATTAAAACAGAAAAAATTATTTTATTATAAAATAATATTTCGTGCTTTTCCTAAGGTGCCCTCACCTCTCTTATAAAATGGAACTTCCACTTCCCTTAATTTCACCACTCCAAATCCATTTGGGCTTGCCAAACCCAGCTGAAATATCCTCCCAACTACACTCACTTCATCCTAGATGCCTTCCTTGGATCATAAAAAAACCTATGGATCCGTTTAGATCAAATCAAAAGAAAGCACACGAAGAAGAAGTAATAATTTCATCACCTCTTTCAATGTTATATTTTTCTTCCACTTCCTCTTTCTTTGTTGATTCCATAAAAAACAATAAATATAGTAGCTTATACATAATGTGATGTTATTATAAATATGGGAAAACTTTTTTCATTATTCTATCCATCATTTGAATAACAAAGTCACTATATGTGCGTACGTACGACATACCATCTCCACATTGTGGTATAGTTTTTTATTAAACACATCATTATTTGGATGAGTATAATAATGAGTATAATTTATGTAAATAATAAATATAAAATGATATTTATTTTTTATATATAATATATCATCTAATTTTATATGATTTTACCATCAATAGATTGATATCGTCGCCCGTGCGTACGTACAGCCTACTGTCTCCATGACATGATAGATTCATTTCTATGTTCACCATTAAATGATGATTATAAAGATGTATATTATTAATAAGTATTTAATATATTACATAATAATTATATAGGAAATATATATATATATTTACATATATCTCATTCACTTACTTCTCTTCAATGTGATATGAAAACAGAAATAATGTTAATGCATATATACGGCCTACCGTCTCCATAAACAGTGTTTTCAATTTCATATATCTACCTATGATAAATATTTACTTGTAAATATATTATATATATATAATGTTTTATATAATGGATTTATTTAAATAATGATCTAAATTATACAATCAAGAATAACAAGTTAAAACAATTAAAATAAAGAAAGTGATTGTTATCCGAAATGATGATTTAACATAGAAATTATTATTAAATGTGTAGTATAAATTCACAAATGAATCATATATGGTATAGTTTAATAACATATTATGTTAATTAAACAAGTGGTTAAATGTACCCCTGACTAATTTAATGTTCAAGGTAAGGGTTAGTTCCTCAATATCATTATTATCTCAGATTGTTTATGTGTATGTTTTTAATGGGAAATATTTATTATCCATGTTTTTTTTCATGAAATAGTTTCCAAAATGGTTCTTTTGAAAGTAATATTTAACTAAAACCTCATTTTAAATGTTATAAATATTTATTCTTTTAAATATTTCTCATTAATGACCATATTTTCAATATGATTTTAACGATTTATTTATATAAACATGCATGTTTTTTAATTTTAATTACTTTAAAAAGATTCAATGTGGTATGATACACATTTATTCAAAAATATATTTTAAACGTATTACTTTGTAAGTTGTGTGACTTTTAAATGATTTCATGAAAAATGGGTATTTCACTCAAAGAGTTTTACTGATCATTTTAAAAAATATCAACATATTTTACTTGATATTATTCTTAATTGAAATTGATTTATTGTAATACAATCTTCCATATTATATTGAATGAGTTATGATGTGTTTTATTGTGAATTTGATATTTTTATACCATTAATGGTTCATGTCTAATGTATTGACATTTACTATGCTAGTTTTAATATGAAAGTTTATGTTATGTTTCAACATTTTCATATGAGGAATTCAATGGACTTAGTAAGTGATCGGAGGTGGACACTATATCCCCTCAATGTATCGGTTGGTCTCATGAGACAAACTAGTGTCCTAGAACAAGGCCTATAAAAATATTAATTGTAGTCTTGGCATGAGGACTTGAAAATGTGTTAATGATGTTCGACATTAGACATTCCCTTATTATGAAATTAGTTACTACATGTGATTATTCGACTAGTAGAATATCCATGTAAATGTTTATATAGTAATTTTTTATTTATTTTCTCCATATTATGTTCAAGATTATATTTAAAAAGTCTATTGTTTTTATTACCCATCATTCCTTAATAGTTTATAGCTTCTGCTAAATTATTTACCCTTATTGAGAATCTGAGCTCACGCCATTATTATGTTTTGTTTTCAAAGGATGCCAAAAAGTGAAATATGATTTATATGAATTTTTAATCTAGAAGAATAATATAATTCTCAAAAGATTATCAATATGGTATTTTATGTTATAATTTTTAATGTCATGTTCATCTATGTACTTTTTTTCAAATACTGCTAAACTGATCTGTCCTTTGAGACATGATTCCTTGTAATCATGCCAATGTATTAAAATAATGTATAAGATTTCAGCTTTTGGGGTTGGGGAATTATAGTTGGTATCAGAGAAAGTTTATTACAAACCTTGGAAACTATATTTATAAAAACACTGATTTGAGAACATTACCCTAAGATAGACATTGAGGATTATTGTCGAATAACATCCTATAATTTTGGTAATGTAGATATTTTGGGTATTTTCCCAGAAATACATCCCTTTCTGAATACAAGTAGCTATAGGTCACTCTAAAACATATATACCTATGAGTGAAAACTATAAAAATGAGTTTTAAGCTTGACCTGGGGTATCATAGTACATGACAATGGGCCTTACTGCACTCTTGGTTATGACACTACTAAGGGATATTCATAGGATAATTCAAATTTTCTTTACAAACCATTATGAAGGATTTAAGAGTAAATATTTCCTCAATGAAAACATATTAGTGATTATGGATTATATGAATAAACATTTCAATTTACATTAGTAATTTTACAAGATTGTAATTATTCATTGTGATTCCTAAACTAACCTAGTGTATTCCATTATTTAGAAATGGTTCCTAGTAGAAGGAATGATAACACTAATAACATGCATGATCCAAAGTGTAGGAAGGATCTTATCTTTCATATTATTAAGCCAATATTTAAAATGGGAATATTCACCCATTTATTATCATCATATGAAGAAATAATATCATGTGTTAATAAGATAAGTAAATAATTCTCTGATTCCTATGGCTTTGAAGGTATGCCAGTGAATAAAATTATGGGAGAGAGAAAGATAGATAAAGGGAAGAAGGGAATGAATGATTTTCCCATATGTGATCAATATGAAAAAATAAACTTGGTAAATTCTTGAAAGGAATGAAATTTTATTATAAGTATGGTGGAAAATGACACCAAGTAAGTGATTTCAAGGGTAACAAAAGGGATTCAAATGTACAATACTTCATCTATAAGGGGATGGGACACTGTGCGAATCAATATAACAATCATTAGAGTTTACCCCAAAGGATGATATTGGATAATAATCATGTTATGATACTACCTTATAAGAAGAGGAATAATTAGTCTTCTTATATTATGTCATTTGAGTGTTATATCAACGATGTACTAGTTATAATAATTATATATATAAATAAGGAATGTACTTCAATACTATTTCATTGAGGATTTGAGATTATACAGTATTAAGAAAAGTGACTCAACAAAAAGTAAAGCATTTTGGAAAATACATGGTTAAAGGAAATATAATCCTTAATATAGTGCTGATACTGAGGTAGTGATTTTGGAATAAGAGATGGTTGATTTGGAAAAATTATATTGGATATTCATGAATACCTTGGAGCTGTTTAATGGTTTTTTCATTCCATCATTGTTGGAGTATTAAAAATTTTAGGAAATAAGGAATATATCTAGTTTTCTATATGGAATAAGAGAGAATTTATGTAATCAATAAGGTATTATGGTAATTCGTGGTATTACCATGTTTTAAAAAAATAAATGATGTATGTATTTACATGTTATTACATGGAAAAAAGATCTTCATTATTTTTACCATACTTATAAATTTTTGTCTGTGAGTTTGGACAAAATTATTTTGGATAATTCTAATGGTTGGAATGGATTATATTTGACATTGGATACTATTTTTAAGGTCAAATCATTTATTAAGATATTTTTTGGACAACCCGGAGTCTGGGCGACAACCTATCGTATCTAGCTAAGTTGTGAGACATGAACCCGCAACCGAATGGCGACAAGGGTGCATCACGTACCACTGGACTACATGATTTACATATTGGTATATTATATTTTTTAAAAATATTAAAAAATAATGATTTATGAATTATTTATTTTTGAAACCCTATATAATTAGAATATATAGAATATTTTTTTATCTCTATTATCTTTTAGAGTGAAAGATGAGTTTTTGTTAGGAATTAGTTGAAGGATGAAACTATACAAGTCATGTATATTTTTTTCCTTTTATTATGTGAATAAATTAATTCATAAACTTTAGTGAAGGGATCTTAATACCAAAAATTTGTTATCCTAACACCTTATGTTTTGTTGAACTGATGATATTTTAAATCATAATAGATTGATGGCTTTGAGGCCCTAAATTTTACACATGTTTGTGATTAATGACCTCAATCACTCCCAATAAATATTTACATTTTCCCTCCATTTAGGTGTCTCTAATTTCCACCATTTATTTCCTTATAGATTTGATAATTTGGTGGTGAATCTTTCGTTTCCCTTTCCCTCTTATTAATATTAAATTTTATTGACCCTATTTCTGAAGTGGGTTTCCCACAAATGTATTTTCTATTCTAAACCATTTATTTTAAAAGAATAATTTCCAATTGTGAGGATTAAATTTATTTAATTAGGGGAGAATGTAACACCCCTGTATTTCATATTACACTATCTCTTTAAATCAATTCAATATTTTGTGTTACACGTAGCACCGAGTTCTAGCTCACCTCGACTTACTTAACTAGCCGTTGAAGTGTTTAAAAATAATATCAATTGAATTTGGAATTTAATAAATTACATATAATTTAAACATCCATATTATTTGTTTTTTAGACATAATATAATAACAAATTCAATTTTTCGGATAAAGGAAGAATTTTTCAGAAAATGTATTTTTATCACCTTTTAATGGAAAACTCGTTTTAAATCTAATATTGTACACTTTTATATATTCAATATGACAAAATAAACTTATTCGTTAGAATCGAGACATAAAAATGTATTTTTGATATATTTTTGTTGTTTTTTTGATAACTTTCATATTTTGGTGAATAGTGAAATATACTAATATTTTTTTAATTTTTTTAATAAAATTAATTTTTAGTGTAAAATTATACATATGAATGGTTATGAATTATAAATAGATCATATTTTTATCATTTAATACAATGTAGGTCATTTTTAGTAATTTCACAGTTAAATTTGACATAAACACATGTCAATCATTTGATAGTTTTTACACTTTCAAAACCTTCTTTTTGGTTTTGACAATTGGAATTAATATGAAATTAATTAATGAAACTTATATGTTTTGAATTTTTTAAAATATAATTCATTTCTAAATTCATAATATCAAATTTATCATAGGGTTAATTTATGGCATTGTTATGAAAACATTCAATTTTTGATAAATAGTTAAAAAAATTGTGTTATTGTTTAAAATAGACTTTTATTTGAATAATTATTATTTTTTATTTTAATTTAATTTAGAATAAAAATATATACATAATACCTATATTAGTTCAATGAAATTCATTGGTTTCATTTTATAATAATATCATATATATAATATTTTATTGAACTTTTAACTTCTTTTACCCACCTTCTGGGCACATTTGCAAGTTTGCATAAAACGTAATTTTACTACTTCTTTGAATTGACATTCAAAAATCTGGAGACATGGTTGATATAAGTAAGTAAAATATTGTTCAATAAAATGAAAATAATTTTTTTAATAGTATCTTTTGAATTTTATTTACCACAGTTAAAAGTAAATAGGGTTATTAAAGTTAAAAATGATATTATAATTACCTTAAAACATACCCTAATTCTATTTTAAAATTATATTTTGAATAAATTAAATCTTAGGAATAATATATTATCCTTTTTGACAAAAATATATTATATTAAGAATTTTATTATTATTTTATTTAATGAAGTGTTAAAAGTGTTAAATTCCAATTTTAATAAATAATCATTTTTAATATAGGGTTATACATAATATAATTCAGACTATAAATATTCATTAGAAATATTAAAATATTTCATATATCATCATATTTTGTTTATAATTTTGAGACATTAAATAATTAAATTTATTTACGACACATTGATGATTCAGTAAGTCCTGTATTAATGAACGATTAAAATAATTGGTATTATAAATATTATAATAAATGTAAATTGGGTCTAATAATGCATTGAAATAATTTTATAGGATAATATGGAATTTTAGGGTTGATTCAATGAATTTTTATTGAATAAATCTTATTTTCATGACTATTGCAAAAACAAAATACTAAATTGTTTCCAAATTGACAAAAATGAATTTTAAAACAAATACTATATTATTAAATGATACAATATTCCTAAAAATCTATGGTTTAGAAAAAAGACTTATATAATGATATATATGTCAATAATGAACCACTTGGGGTTATATAGGCTTTTTATAGTATGATTGAAAACCATTTATTATAATAATACAAGAACACATGTTAAAAGATAAACTATTTATCTAAGAGTTAAATCTACAAGGGAAGTCTAATATTGTAACCTAAACATTCATAAAATATATTGGTTTAGAGGATTTAAATCCGTACATACCTTAGCCTAGAAATAAATCCATTTTAGATATTATATTCTGAAAATGATTTTATAATAAAATAATATTTAAAACTTTATCTATGGTGCCCCTCACCTCTCTTATAAAAGGAAACTCCACCTTCACTTAATTTCACAACTCTAAATCCATTTGGATCGGCCAAAATATGCTCAAATATTATCCCAACTACCTTTAAATCATCCAAGAGGCCTTATATGGATCATAAATCCAACCTAAAGATCCATTTTGATCTAATCAAAAGGAAGAACCGGATGAAGAGGTAATAATTTCATCACCTCTTTCAAAGTTATCTTCTTATTCCACATCCACATTATTGTTTATTTCCATACAAAAATAATAACTCTAGTATCTACAAAATATTGAAATATTATTATAAATATGGTACAATCATATTCATTATTCTATCCATCAAAGGAATAACAATGTCACTATACGTGCATACGTATGACATATCGTCTTCACGTAGTGGTGTAGTTTTCAATTCAACACTTCATTATTTGGATGAGTATAATAATTAGTATAATTTATGTAAAAAATAAATATAACATGTAAATTATTATATATATAATATAACATCCAATAATAAAATATTTCACTATTAATAGAATTATATCATCGCTTGTGCGTACATACGATTTATCATCTCAATGATGCGATGAGATTCATTTCCACGTCCACCATTCAACGATGATTATAAAAATTTAAATTATTACTAAGTATGTAATATATGAAATAATAATGATTCTCTAAATATATATATATATATATATATCTGTGTGTGTGTGTGTGTGTGTGTCTTTTCATATATCTCATTCACTTACTTCCCTTCAATACGATATGAAAACCGAAACATCATTAACGCATACATACAACCAACTATCTCCATAAACAGTGTTTTCCATTTCATATATCTATCTATAATAAATATTTATATTAAAAATTTATATTAATTATAAATCATGTTTTATATTTTTGAATTATTTAAATCATGATCTAAATGATATGATCAAGAATAACAAGTTGAAACACGTAGGATAAATAAAGTGATTATTACCAAAAAAAGTTAATTTAACATAGAAATTTTTATTAAATGTGTAGTATAAAATAATAAATGAATATTGTATCATATAATAAATTTTAATATGTTTATTTTATAATTTAATATCATACTATGGTCAATGAACACGAGGTTAAACATAGCATTGACTAAAGGAAAGTGCAAGGTAAGGGTTAATTGCTCAATCTCATTATTATCTGAGATTGTTTATGTGTATGATTTACTTTGAAATATTTATTACCCAAGTCCATGTTTCCAAAAAGAGTATTGAAAAGGATTATTTATAATATACTATTTAACTAAAACATCATTTTAATTGTTTCAAATATTTATTATTCTAAATCATTCTCATTAATTTCCATTTTTCAAAATGGTTTTAAGGATTTTTTATATGAAAAATAATGTTTTAAAATGTTAATAAAATTAAAAAGTTTCAAAGTTGTATGGGAAAAATTGATTCAAGATTATCTTTTAAATGCCTTCCTTAATAAATTGTGTGACTTTTAAATGATTTCATGAAAAGGGGTAATTCCTTCAATGATTTTTACTAATAAATTTCAACTATTTTAACATATTTTACAGGATATTATTCTTGAATGAGGTTTATTTATTATAATATCATCTTTTATATTGTATTGAATGAGTTATGATATTTTTTACTACATATGTGATATTTTTATACCATTTATGTTTTATGGCTAATGTATTGACATTTATTATGCAGTTTTAATAAGAATGTTTATGTTATGTTTCATCATTTTCGTATGAGAAATGCAATGCGCTTAGTAAGTGACGGGTGGGTCCCGTATAGCCCTACAATTCATTGGTAGGTCTCATGAAACAAACTAGTTTCTTTGCACAAGGCCCTGACCAAATCATATTTTTATTCTTCTCATGATTCCTTTACATTGTGGTAATGATTCCTGACTTTATGCATTCCCTCTTGATGAAATTAGTTACTACATGGGATTATTTGATTAGTGGAATATCCATGTGAATATTTATATGGTAATGATTTATTTTTTTCCATATTATGTTCATGATTATTTTTAAAAAGGATCTTTTTTTATTACACATCTTACTTTAAATGTATATATATTCTTCTAAAGTATTTACCCTTACTGAGCATCTGATCTCCCCCTTTATTATGTTTTATTTTCCCCAATTTCCACAATGTGTATTATTATTTATATGAATGTTTAAGCTAGAAGAATGATTTAATTATCAAAGGATTATCTGTGTTGTATTTTATGTTATAAATTGTAATGTAATGTTCATTTATGTAATCTATTTTCCAAGAATGATAAATTGATCATTCCTTCGGAAATTTATTCCTTGTAATCATTCCGTTGTATTAAAATAATGAACCTGCTCTGGGCTTCGTGGGTCAGGGTGTTACATCACTTTCTGGAGATGGTTGTATGTATGTATACATGAGAGATGCTTCCACTTCTAGATGGATGGACCAAAAGAAATATTAATTATAATTATTCCTCACGCATTAATTATTAAATTATAAATATCATATACACCTTTAATTTATATATATTTCATTCCGTGAAAATAAAAAAATAAAACAAATCACATATATTCAAAGAGATGGTTGTACACACATACACGCAAGAAATGTTTTCATTGTCCAGCAGATAGATAGTTTAATAGGTAGATAAGTTATTATAATTAAAAATTAATAATAATTAAAAAATATAATATATAAATATAAAATCTATCATAATGTCCAACAATGAATTGTGGTGATTAAAAATGAAATACCTCGCTTCATGAGGTGATTCTCCCCATTTGATAAATAAATATAAAAATAAAGCTTAATCCATTTAAATAATAACATATAACTATATTAATTGTATAAGATTCATAATTTTATGATGTATATAACATGTTTATAGAATATTAAATAATATATAAAATTTAAAGTACCAAGTTAAGAAATATATCTCTTCATTGAGAACCCTTCTCTACTTTAAATCTTATGAAATTAAACGATAATAATATCACCAAACCATGATATATAGGACATAAGTAGTAAAGTTAATAATCAATTAAATTATTCATTTATATATATATGGCTCATTTGGGGTTGAGAATAGAGTTTGGGTGGTATCCTTTTATAGGTAGCAGAGGGTACACATGTAATTTTTTAAAATATAAAAATATATTAATGTCTTACTCAAATCACGTGGATACAGAATTATAAATCATGGAATATTATAATTATAATTTTTTAAACACCTTATAAGGGTAGAATAAATCATATTCATATTTATTATTATGAACTATATAGTTATATTAGTTTAAAAAATATTGGGTAATTTTTTATTGAAAAAGAAAATCATTATATATAAACTCCTTTCGTGAAAGGTTATATTTAAATTTGTAATTCATAAATTTTAGGATTTTAATTTTAAAATATGAATATTTTTCCTAAAATTACAATTCTAAAAATTACCTATCATGAAATTTGGTGATTTAAAAAAACATAATGATTTTTATGTGAATAATGTAAATACAGATATTTGTAAAAAAGAATTTCATTTTGAATAATTTATGTATTTTAAATTTATGACTATTTTTTAAATATGTATTAATGTAAAATATTTATTATTTAGTTATATTTTATCCAGTTATTTACTTTTTATTCCACAAGATATTTCTTTTAATATATGTTTTTTGGGGGTTAAAAACTTTTTTTTTCAAAAAACTATTTCAAAAATCATAATTAGTATAAAAATACATAATGGGGAATGTTTTAAGTTAAATTTATATATTATATATCATAAAATAATAATTTTATTTCATAAAATGATTATAATTATTAATCAATTTAATAAAAAATCATCTTTTGTGCACACTTTACTCTATTTGAAATTTTGTTTTCATTACTTATATAGGATTTGTTTTAAATTAAATGTTTCCATGTATATGGAATGAATTTGGTAAAATTGATACCTTATTTTTAATTATAATAAGTTATATTTTATAACATATTCCACTTAATTATTTTCCAAAATGAATATTAAGAATATTAAATATTAATTATTATTGTTAAGGTAAAAACTGATTTATCATGTGGTTAAACTAAACAGGTAAGGGTTGAAATGACATAAAAACATGAATAAAATCTATTTTACAGCCATATTTCGATTTTATTACTTATATAATATATAAAATTATTTTATAGTTTCCTTGTTACATGGAAAAATCATTAATGGATTTCATTATTTTATTAAATTATAGATCTGTCAGTCACCTCAATTATAAAATGCTACGCCATATCCTCCTCTCATAAAACCATCAAGACAAATTGGTTAGGAAATTTCATGAAAAGTAACTTCTATAATGAACTACTATCATCATAGAACGCTTTTTTTTGGGATTAATGAAAACCAAGGAATGCCTTTCGTGCAAACTAAAATAAGTTACCCTAAAAATTGGAAAAATTCCCCAATGAGTGTTTTTGTTTATTTCTTCCATCTCCCCTTATAATTTTATTAGTACATAATTTTATAAAATACCCAATATTTAAGATATAGTAATATTTTTTAATGTTAATTTAATAATAAAAGTCTTCTCTTATTCCATCAAGTGGGTTGTTAAATCATCATTCTGTGTAAGGTGGACTACTACCATGAAAACCATTGCCATTAATTTATCCATTACCACATATTACTTTTGGGTGTGATGTTGTATATATATTATATATATGATATTCATAATATAATTAAAACAATATAGTCATTATTTCATATATACATTTTCATAAACCATTCTACAATGGATATGATAACATCACTTTTGTTTATGAAAAACTTCTTCATCACGAAGCGAGGCAATTCGTTTTTCACTAACACATTACATGGATAAATATATGGGTAATGATAATGAATATATGTTTTATTCATGGAATAATTATGATATTAACGAAAAAATTATCAATATTAAAAGAAAATATATCATTCTATTTCTTACCATTTCACTCATTGAAAAATGATTTTTCAATTCCATAATGTATGGACTACTACCTTCATAAAGAGATGTGAAAAAATTTTCATAACAAAACAGAACTGATTATATATATAATACTATATATTAAGAAATAATATTTTATATATTATATTAATATAATTCTTTAAATAAAGAAATTAATTACCTCTTTTCCATAGTGATCATTGAAAAATTGAAATGTTAAATATGCATAAGTATGAAAAACTGTGTCCATGACTGTACGATACAAAATTTATCGTAACAAAATTTAATAATTATTATTAAAAGTAAAATTTATATATTAATAAGATAATTATTTCTTGATTATAAATCTAGATAGGTTTAATTAATCAATTCTTTTACCATATTTAACCTACCATATTAATTTTTGGCACATAAGAAGACAATAGACAAAACATCTGATATAAAGATCATTGATTAAGTAGTTGTGTATAACATTGTAATAAATGAAATTAATGTAATAATAAGCTTGAAATTTCTTTAAATTATATAAAAATTTTATATTATGATCATTATTCATTGTGATAAATACACACACGATAAGTCAGACTAAATTTAGTGGACTTCGTCTAAATTTATATTTATTGATTCAGATTTTGATTTGATACATCTATACTCGTTTCTGAGGATTATATATATACCATTTGATATTTTATATCATGAACATATATATAATAATTTAATTTATTTTTTTGGTTTAATTTTATTATTTCATGGGGATTATGATCTAACTATTTTCCAAGTGATATGGTATTTTTTATTAAAGAATTATCTTTTAATCTTTTATTTCCAAGTAAATCTTTTCCATATCCTTGTTTTCAAAATAATTTTATGAAAATGTTTGTATGTACATAAAATAATTATTAATTACATTTTATGAGTCTTTAATATTATATTCAATTTTTTTAAAGAAATATTTTTTTCTCTTTCATATGGAACACACTGAAAAATGATATAGGAATCTTCTATTATTAATAGATATGAGAAAAATTTATTTTCCCTACACTTTGGATGTAATTTGTTTTCTAGATTCCTTTCGAAAAATTCATGTTTCCATAAATTAAAAACCATTCGTCTAATTTTTAGTTACTTTGGTATTGATTATTGGGTTTTAAATTAAAATGGTATTTTTATATCTAAAAATGAATTTCAAATGAGTTTAGGATATTTTTACAAATATTTTATGATGAAATAGTGAAATCATAAATTGATTTATTTAGGTTGTGGTTCATGAAAATTGAATACGACGGGTTCACCCTCATAGAGTAGGGTAATCTCTCTTTTTATAACTATATAAGTGATCCTAGATAATGTTCTAATGAATGTCGAAAATATTATATTATCCAAGGAATTATATTAGATTTTAGCTATATGGTTATTCAAATTCAAAAGGGACTTGTAACGGTTCTAGATGGGTTCAAAGGAATGATGTCCTTGTGTAAGATAAATAATCATCTATGATTTTTAATGCAATTTCATAGAAATAAATCTTTTTAAAAGGACATATAAATAATATTCTTAATGTAATTATAATTCCATATATATTTAAAAAGATGTGTTTTGAAGAACATTTTCCATGGGATATTTTTCTTTTCACTAGTCTAAAATTTTTCTTCCATTTTTTCCCTTACATGTTTTTTTGGGGTCATAAGACATTTATAAAAAAATTCATGGTGTATTGGTATCGGAAAAAAGGAACTCACGTTGAAAGTCATAATTATTTTCCATCATAACAAATCACCTTTTACTTTAAAGGTATTATAGAATGGGTAAAATGGATTCTAATTGAGACATTCCACATTGTATTATGTGGTATTTTGATGTATGACTTGGGGGATAATTATCTAAAATAATAAATAAATAAATATAATAAAATATAAGAAAATAATTCTTGACATAGAACCCACGATTATATAACAAATAAGGATGTATCCTTATAGTTATAATCTGAGAAAATGAAAGGAATATAATCATTAGGAACACCAACATGTGAGTTCTGGATGAAGAGTGAAACAACTATCAACGAATTAGTGAGAAATGATACGATTCATGTGATGGTGGTGTGTCCAACCCAGAAGGTGTATCCACCTATGTAGTTCTTATTTCTGTATCAATTATAGTCCACTAAAAATAATTTCAGAAAAATATATTTCATCTTTTAGGCTGGTTTAGATAACATTAATGTTTAGGACAATGTCAATATAAATTCTATGAATTATTTCACCTTATGGGTAAGTTCAAATGATTTAATATTTCCATATTGCCTCATCTAGAATATTATTTTTCAGAATGGATTATCAGAATGGATATAAAGAATCTGTACTGGGATGGAACTAAGGGAAAATTATGCTACTAATTTTTTATCTCAATAATTTTGTAATAAGAAGAGATTAGTTTTTTCAATGATTTATTATTTTAAACAAGCTATAAGTTTTGGTGGTATCCATACAATTGTTAAACCTAATATACCACGGAGGAACATGTATATAGTTGAGCATTTCATGACACAACATATCCAATAAATAAGAAGATTATCTGACCTGGTGGTATTATAAGGATGGATCAATTTTTTAGAGTAGATATTTGAAGTCCTGTGATTTTCAAAACATCAAGAAGTATGTATTTACATTTATTATTTTGAAGGATAAGCAGACCAATGGTTATATTTGGAAAAGAATATTATCAAGATAGGTGATATTGATTCAATGGAATGGGAAAATTTTAATGATTATTTCCTTGATAATTATTTCGATAAGGTTGTCTTACTAGAGATAGAAATATAATTCATATAATTTAGGTTATAAGATGAATTTTTTCCCATGTATGAATCCAATTTTAGAAGACATCCTCGCATGATCCTGATTGTTTTCACGATATGGATAGTAAAATTAATTGTTTTTCTCATGATTGAAACAAATTTTACAATGAGATTTGGTTGTATGTGAATTTAACATTTATAAAAAAGTATTTTATTGTTATAATAATATTGAGATGAAGTTTTTTCATACATATGTCCCCCAATATGATAAAAAAATAAGTATCCAAGATGGTGGGAAATAGGGAAGCATACAATAATGAAATCTACTGTTAAGAAAATGAAGTTACTATCTCATGGTATGTTTGGTAAAAATCAAATTGGAGAATGTATTTTAAATTAGAGGAAGTGTTTCTAGTGTATAAATATTGGCTATATATCACATTATTATTAATAAAATATGACAAAAAAATCAAATAATGGAGTATATTATATCTATTAAATGGTGATTGTTTTTCATAAAAATGAGATGGTTCATTATGATAACATGTACCTAAAGATTGTAATTTATATTGTAGAATCAGATGACTTTGTGAAATATATATTAAAGTTAATTATTTTTTTGAGATGTTTTCATTTCAAACTACACAAATAATAGGCATTTTTATTTAGTCCTTGTTTTATAGGAAATACCACGTTTACCTTTAACTATATGATATACTAATATTAGCGTGTGGTACATGCAACAATGAGTTTTCATATAGTATATGGAAAACCAAAATTTACCATATTTTAATGGTGAACATAACTTGAAACTCATTTTTGAAAATTTTATGAATCATATTTTAGAAAATAAACATAATTTTCAAATTCATAATTTCAAAATTGTCTTAGGGTGTATTATTTATATTTTTTGAGAAACATCATTTTTTATGAAATGTGAAAAATATTGTATTTTTGTTAATAACTAAATTTTCATTTCAATAAATATTAATGCTAAATTATATGTCAAATTGGATTAAAAAAATATTTTATACTTATTTAAATAAAATTTATAACTTTGTAATATATTTTATATTTAATATATAAAAAAACACTTATTGTACTTTTGAATGTTTTTACTTTATAAACCAGCTTTCTTAGAACATCTACGGGATTAGCGTTAAAATTAATTTTCCAAATATTGTGAGTTAAATTTTGAAAAACTCAAAAATTCCATTGTAACCATTATTATATTTTTTAATAATAATATCAACTTCATTTTTGACAAAAATTATTACTGAAAGTGATAAAATTTAATCATATAAATTCAGGTAAGATTAAGCTTCACTAGGGACTAAACCATAATCTTAAGGGCCAAAATGACCAGGAAACTTTTTGAAAAGCCATTGGATTCCAATAGTTAGAACATATCAACCATTTTTCCTAATTATATGTGTTATTGGGATATAATCAAATGGATGTTCCCTATATAAAAGGGTAGGAAAAAAGACAATAATAGAACTTCTCTTACCTTTAACATTTATAAAACATTAGGATATTTAAAAAGAATCATATTTATTGTTATAAAAAATATTTTGAAAAATTAATAGGTTATTTTTTCATAAAAATTTATCAATAATTTTTGGAAATTATTTAGTTACTTAAAATGATTTCAAAACACTAACATAGTTATTATTTATTTTATAAATAACTAATATAAATGATTAAATAAATATCAAAAGTAGAGTGAATTGAATGAATTATTTCCTTTAATTATTTTTTTATATTAATATTAATTTTTTAAAATCATTAACTATAATTTTTTTTAAAAACAAAATTATTTCGATATTTTTATATAAATTTAAATAAATAATTTCATATTGACATTATTGTTATTTTACAATAAATGATAAATTATTAAATGACTTAAAAATAATAAAAATAATGTAATCTACCAATTTATTTTTAAGAGTAATTTTTTCTCAAATTTGGACTATTAATGTACTAATTAATCTTTTATAATCAACATATAGACATAAATATTGTAAACACATTTATTACACTATTTGGTTTTAAGAAGTGTTTTGCACGTCACATGTATCTTGCTTTCAAAATTAATTTCCAATACACATGTAATTTTTTTTAATTAAGAATAATATTTGTAATGTAGTGCCCCCGTATTATATAGTATGTCCCAATTTATTTTATAAATAATATTTATATTACATAGGTTAGAAAAATAGTTTCATTAATAAAAACCTAAATAATGAAATTGTAGAATCCTTGAAGTTAAGAAACCAAATTATTAAAATTAACATATTATTATGTGGTTTATATTTGGTTCGACAATAAATTCTAATTAATACATTATTTTTTTAGTTTTTACAAACCTTAGGTAAAGGATACATCCCATTACTAAACACCTTTTGGTACAAGAGTGCCACTCCCCCTCAACTGTTAAAAGAAAAGAACTATACCTGTCCCTCACACCTCCCAGGACACTTTGGATCATCCAAAATCTACCCCCAAGTAGATTAAGAACATCCCTACCTTACATCTATAATCTTCTCATTGATTATAAATTAACCCAATTAAGCCTTTTGGAATAACCCAAAAGGAGTTCGCCGATTAAGAGGTAATGTCTTCTCTTATGATACATTCTTTATTTTCTTTATTCTCCCCTATATTATCATTATTACATTCATGTATAAAATAATTGTATCATGAATATAAAAGGAATTTCTTATGATAATAGGTTTACCTACGCTTAAAAACACCTCCATATAACTGGTAACAATCATATTTTTTATATGTACAACGAACCACCACCTCATTAAATGATTATTGGTCATTTTCCCTTATCGTCTGTCATGGAGGGAATTATGATGGAATATATAAATACTTCTTATATATTATATTTACTATTTATTTATTCTTTTTTAATTATTTTACAACACCTATCATTATAATTTTCATTTTCTAACTATATGATAATATCATTTGAGGATGTGTGTAATACAGCCCCCACAAAGTGATGTGATTTGTTCATACACTTTATGGAATGTATTAAAGATTAATTTAGTGAATATATATTACATTTATTATATAATTAATCTTATGAAATAATTATATATATACATATATACACATATATATCTTCTACTTCCTTTCATTCAACATGATAATTAAATAGAAAGAAAGTTCATTTGTATATAATGCTTACCGTCTCCATGAACGGTGAATTCCATTT
This sequence comes from Viscum album, assembly GCA_963277665.1. NCBI lineage: Eukaryota > Viridiplantae > Streptophyta > Magnoliopsida > Santalales > Viscaceae > Viscum > Viscum album. The sequence goes on along the minus strand of OY728163.1, from coordinate 989,672,994 downwards.
AAAAATTCAATATTCTATGGATTATCAAAATAAAAATATACTAAAAATAAACTATATTTAAATCCAATTTTACATTCTTGAAAAATTGATAATAATATATGGACAACATATATAATAATGTAAGATATACACGAAAAACAAGAAAGATATTACCTATAGTGAAACTTTAACATTTAATTGTTAACAATCAGGTAATATATATCCATAATAATAAAATGGTATTAGAAGAAACAATATTATTATATGATAGATTTATAATAAATAAAAATTTATTATACAAGAGGTTTTAATGAGTAAGACCAGAGTCAAGGCACAAGGTATGGGGATTTCATGTCGATTTTTATTTTTATGAGATACATTATTTATACCCCACCAATGATTTTTGTTCAGTGTGTGTAATGGACATGGATGTAATCAATGATTAATATATTCATATTTATGGGTATTTTCTTATCAATTCTATGACTTTTTTTGATTGGTTTTTTGTTTCAAAAGTTATCAAATTAGTAAAATATTTTTGTCCCAATTTTTAATTATTCAGATTATTTTTTTGTTATAAACCAAAATTTGCATTCAGACATTTATACCCTTATTTTACATGATATATCAAAATTTTATATTCCTTAATGATATTTTATGCTTATTTTAATATCCTTTTTTATATGTAGATTCTGATCCAATCACCAAGTTATTGGGGTTTATTAATCTATTATCGGAGCTATTCAATATTGTTTATGTTTATGCATGCTTTGATAAAATAGTAAAACCAATATCTCAAGAACCATCTTTACATATCATCTCCTATAATTATTTAGGATGTATTCATTTTTTAGTACCATATTTCTGATATTTGGTACGTAATATAGTTACAAAATAGTTTTTATGAAAGCATGATTGTACCCTATCTTCGATCGAAAATCTATGTTTTCTAAATAGTTTTTGAAGAATATTGTACTGTTAACATTTATTCATTAAAAGTATTTTTTTCCCTTTTATCATTTACCAATATCTAAAAATAAATCCTCTAATATATATCAAAACAAGGAATTTTTTTAAATATTTTATGATACAAAAGGAATGATCTTTTTACATCATATGACATGTAAAAATTTAACCGCTATCATTTCATTGAATTTTCAATTTTATTTTTAAAAGGATTGTTTTTTGATAAAGTTTTTAAAATTAATTTTCAATGAAAATTATTTTAATATCTTTTTCAAGATAATATTATAAATCATAAAGGAAAATTGTTTTCAAAATCTATTCATGAATTATTCATAAGTTTTCAAAGTATTTTCAATGAAATGGTTTCCAAATATTTTCTATATTATTAAATATTGTTAGAAGTAAAAAGGTATTTCAATAAATTTTAATGATTTATTAATACGTTTTATATTATTTTAAAATGATTTTTTTTAAAAAAAATATTTTTAAACTAATTTTTTATTTTTTTATTGAAAAAGGATTTCAAAATAAAATTCAAGTATTCTTTATAATATTTCAAGGTATTTTGTATGAAAATTATTTTCAACTGATTTTATGTAATAAAATACATTTTAAAATAATAAAGGATGTTTTCCACAAGATTCATTTTGAAAGATATTTTAGAATTATTTTCTATCGAAGATGAAATCCATTGATGTTACTCATTCACTTCTAAGAAATGTTCTAATGGTTGCTTTCATATTCATTCTATGAATTGATTATGAATAATGGTGTGGTATTTATGAAACAAATTTCTATTTCAACGGTGATATGTTTATGAAATACATTTCTCTTTAATTGGTTATTATTTTTATGAGATGATTATGAAACCTATATCATTGTCAACTGGTTATGATATGTTAATATGTCTATGATTCCCATTTGATTTCATGGTTTAAGATATTAATATTTATAATTTTGGGGACATTTATGTATGGTTTCACTATATAATGTGTAGGAAATATATATACCTTTAATGAATTATGAAATGATTTATATCTCATGGTATAAAAATGGATGGAAGGATAAATTAATTCTGTTATGTATAACATGGATTTAATGAGAAATGAACTCAGTTCAGTATTAATGTGCTAGAATGAAAAATAAACTTGATTCATTGTTACAGGGATGAAACCAGGTGTGAACTTGGTTCAGTTATATCGGGATTGAACATGGTTTTAACTTATTATAATAATGTACTTTTTCCACTAAGATAGCCTTGGATGAAATTCCTTGATTACTATGGAAATCATTATATATTCTTAAATGTCTTCAAAAAATCCATGTATTATTCCTATGATACAACTCTAAGGATTATGTTCATTATTCTGTTAGGATTCATGTCTTAGGAACTATAAGAATTTATGTCATGATTCATGAATATTATATTTGATATACATGGTATGATCTTCTATTTTAATGTTTATGTTCTGATACCCTTATGCACATGATTATTATTACCTATCTCCCTTGTTTACCCTTACTGATCATTTGACCTCACCCCTTTTATGATTCCTTCCCCATTTTAAAAAGATATTTATAATTTTTTATACATATAAGAAGGTTTATAGTCAATTAGAACCCATAAGAATATAATGTGTCTCATTTATGTAATAATATTTAGGTTTCCATGTTTCTATAAGAACTATACTAGTATGATATTTCCTCTTCTGTTTGTGTAATGTTTTTATTATTGCACAAAATATATGTAATGTTAATGTATAAAAGTAGTGGGTCACTATATTAGGTGTCATAGAATATTTTTAGTTAACCATTGGAATCTTGGATGATATAACCTTATTGATAACCCTAAGGACAAGTATATGGATAAGTTTAAGAATAATGAAAGGCCTAAGAAAATGTACTAGAATTTTGGTAAAGGGTAGAGTGAGTGGTTTCACATATATACATCCTTATATATATTTTACAAGCATACGTGGCTTTGGCATAGATGTACCATGGGGAAACATCTCTGATTAGGTGATTTGGGCCTAGATATGGGTAATTTGGTACACGATAATGAACCTTACTACACACCTGGTTTGACACTCATGTGGGTTACGCTTTGGAAGTTAAAAAAAACTTTACAAACCATCATGGATTATTTAAATATAAGTTAGCTATGAATGATCTAAGAAAAACCATTTTTTATAGATTATATACATATAAGAGAGGATATAAGAACCCTATATGTATTTTTTCATGAATGTCTTGTATCTAAATATAATAGCTATTTCTTACAATATGCTTTGTGGTATTAGAAAATTGAGGGAACTACAAGGAACATGGATAAAATTTAATGTATCTGATATAGAACATATTGAAATTATTCGAATATTTTTATCTAGTGGAAATATAATACAGAGAATCTGGAGTCAGTATGAGTATTGGTAATATTTATGAAGTTATAAAGATAAAGAATGGAATGTGAATTGTATGTGATACTATTATAGTATTAATTACCTTAAAAATAAAAACCATGAATAGATTGAGGTTTTGGAACCTTAAGAAATGATTAATATGTCATATTTTAGGTAAGAGGTATTATGGAATATGTTTATGAATCCTAAGTATTGGTTTAAGAATATTTTTTTTATTAATGATGTTTTTATGTTTTGGAATTCAATGATTATGTTATATTAATAATTAAATATATAAGTATTTTTATTATAACATTTAATTAAGGATTTAAAAGGACATGATAAAAGTGGATGAAGAAATATAAAAGTGATTTCATGGAATTGTGATATTTTTATTATGTGAAGGTATCCTTTTAATTAATGTGTAACTATGATATAATGATGTTTTGATAAAGATATGCCAGATATGAATAGGTAAATTGGATGGTACATATTACCTTATAAATGATTAATTAAAAAGTGTTCTATGTTATCAATGATAATGTTAAAAACTTCTTGGATTTCAATAATATATCCATTAATCATTAGAAATTGGTGTCACATATTTTTTTGCAAATGTATTTATAGTAATTAATGGAATATACAATGATGGTATTCAAATGTTTGGAATCTGACAACCATGTTTCAATTTTTGATAATTGGGGATATATGTTAAGATGATTTAATGATGATATTTGTAACAATTCGATTTTTCATATTTCATCAGGGTTATATGGATTAACATTAATGTAAATTTTAAGTAATCATCAGATGATGTCAATAATATTAAAGTGTTATCAATATATATTAGGATTAATGAATATTGGATATCCTGTTCAAAAAAAAAATTTGTTGATGATAACCACTATTAGATGGGATGACATATCATGGATCTCATGAGTTGTTAGTGATTTAAGAATGAATAATTCACCTTCTTTTTTGTAGAACATAGTGAAGTGGATAAATGAACAAAAAAGGGTGAGGCTCTCCTAAAACCATGAAAGTATATCAATTCACGAAAATTCATTAATTTTTGGAAAAAGGATCTTGATAAAAAATTATCTTATTACATCTATTTCTAATAATTTTTATGGTCCCTCAGTTTATCACAAATTTATGGATTTTTATTGATAAATTCCTGGTGGCCTTTTTCTCTTTCACTCTCCATAATAACATGATAGTTATATTTTTCTTTCGGGTTTATGTTATAAATTATCACCTATATTCCCCTATGAGGAAACACAATAATATGTTACTTCGGGTAATAACTATGTTTCCAAAATTCCCTTTTTAAATTATTGTTTTATATTAATTTTCATTACATGGTTTTCTATGAATGAATCTTTCTAGTATTAAACCTTTGATAAACTTGAAGAATTTTTAAGGTGAAATTCATTTTAAGGGGCGTAGAATGTAATACCCTGTGATTTTGTGAAATATTTTTTCCAAAATAATTAACATTTTGGATATATTTTATATCACATAATACTAAAAATAAATTGTTTAATGTTTGTATTGAATTATACAAAACAAAATTTTGACCTTTCACTACACTCAACACTTCGATTACCTTGTGATACACACAACACTAATTTAGCTTATAGTACATGAAAGACCGATTTTACCACCTTTCATGGGAGAAATTTTTTTTAAAAACCAATTTTGACACTTTTATGATTGTTATTTTTAAAAATAAAAATCATTTTTTAATTTATAATGTCGAAATTATCTTATGGTGAATTTTTGGTATTTTCTGAGAAACATCGTTTTTGATGAATAGTCCCTGCCCAAATGGCCCGAAGGCCTTCATTTTTATAAATTCAATTTATTTTATTTTAATATTTTTTATTTTTAAATTATATATACACACTTATTGATATTTTATACATTTTTACTTTAAAAACCTTGATTCTCGCCATGTTTGTGGGATTAGCATTAAACTTAATTTTCCCACTTATATGTTTTGAATTTTGAAAAATAGACACATGAAGATGTAATAAGTGTGATATTTGTCGTAGAATATGATCAATTTCCTTTTTGACCAAAAATACTAGTGAATGTCATTAAAATTAATCACATCAGTTATGGTAAAATTATGCCTAATTAGGGACGAATCTTTAATCTTGAAGGCCAATGTGACCTTGAAAATCATCCAATATTCATTTTATGCATATAATAGGTCCAAATACCCTCTTTTTTTAAAATTTTATGTGTTATTGAGATATTATTATATGGAATTTAATTATATAAAAATTTATATAATTTAAAATTCAAAAAGAGAACATTCCTTAACATTAATATTTAGAAAATATAGAGATATGTAAAAAATATCATATTTTAGTTATACATATCATTTGAAAATAAAAATGGGTTTTTTTTATCAAATTCATTCATCAATAATTTTTAGAAATGATTTACTTACGTAAAATTCTTAGAAAAGGTCAACATATTGATTATTTAGTTAATAGTTATCTAAAATAAGTTGTACATTAAATATTAAAAGTTATGTGAATTTATTTAATTATTCTCTTTAATTATTTGTTAATATTAATATATAATGTTAAAAATAATTAAAATTAATTTATTTTAATTCAAATATTATTTTGATATTTTAAAATTAAAATGAAAAAAATGTCAAATTGTCATTATTGTAGTTTAATAATAACTGATAATTTATTAAGTGATTTAAAATTAATATAAATACTAAACTAATAAAATTTATATTAAGTGGTAAAAAAATATTTTATGTAATATTAATTGTCGAATTTTTCTTTTATAAAACAATTACCCATATATTGTAAAAACATTAATAGTATTGTCTGGGTTGAAGTAGTGTTTTATGTGCCACAAGCTCTTATATTGAAAATTAATGTCTAAAACACAAGATATTTTAATTTTTTAAATTACATCCCATAACTATAATTTAGTGTCTCTATATTATATTATAAAAAATATGTAGTTTATTATTAATCATTATATTACATAGTTTAGAAAACTAGATGATTTAATAAAAACCAAAATAATAAAATTGGGGAATCCTAGAAGTCAAGGAATGAAATAATTAAAATATAAAAATTATTTTGTGATTTAGAATTTTTTAGGCCATAATTTTATGTTACTCCATTATTTTTTATTTTTTGAGGAACGTTAGGTAAAGGATTCCCCCCAATATTGAATACCTTTTTGTATTTAGAAATTTTCACTCCTCATCTACTATAAAAAGTCAATCACTATACAACTTTCTCAAACCTCTCAAGACACATTTACTCAACCAATCTCTATAAAATAAGTATCCCAACATCCCCACATTATTCATAATATCCGAACCATGGAAATAAATTATCCCAAGGAATCATTTTGGTACAATCAAAAATGATTTACCCGATTAGGAGGCACATGTTCTCCCAAGCTCCATTCATTTATAATATTTCTCCACACCCTCCATAATATCTATTAATTCTATGTATACAAATATAGTATAATAAATATACTTGGATATTTTTTTCAATGTTTTTTACCTACATTTAGACACACCTCCATCTAGTGGGTAACAAAAATATTGTTTATGTGTATGGGGAACTACTACCCCATAGAACGATGATTGTTCATTTATCTATTACAACATCTCATGGTAGAAGTTATGATAGTAAATAAGTATATATAAATTATAGATTATTTTTATTAATTTTTTAGTATTTATTATGTATTTTATGACACAAATTATTTTACTTACAATTTTGTGTTAATACAATAATTTCTTTTGACGAAGTGTGGACTACTGACCCCCTAAAGAGATATGATTCGTTAATAAACTAAAATGAGTTTTTTAAAGAGTAATTTGGTTAATATGTATGAAATATATAATATAATAAATCTAATATAATAATGATATATATATATATATATTTCTTTTCCTGTATTTCTTTCAACATTAATATTAAACAAAAATATCATTCATGTGTACGTATAGCTTAACGTCTCCATTAACGGTGAATTCTGAATCATACTTCTGTATTCTATAGATTTTAATAATAAAAATATATAGAATATAAATTATATTTAAATGAAATTTTACATTATAGAAAACATTATATTCATAAGGAATAAATATGCAACAAATTAAGACACATATTAAAAACAAAATAGATATTAACCAAAGTGAAAAAAATAATTATAATTTTTAATAAGCGAGTAATATAATTACATAATCAAAAAATATATTTTATTATAAGATATAATATGTTATTATTATTGATTTATAATAAATCTCTATTAATTATATATAAATTTTTAAAAAGCACGATGAATGTCAGGATATAATATAAGGGGATTTCATCACCTTTTTTATTTTCAGGAGATACATGATTTATTCACTACTCATTCCATTCGTTTTGTGTCTATACTTACCATAGATATAATCAATGATTCATATAATAAAATTTATTATCATTTACCTATCCAAAATATGACCTTTATTTTTTGAGTTTATATTTAAAAAGTTATGAAATTGGTAAAATAATTTTTTTCTCTATTTTCGTTCTTTTAGAATCAATTTTATATGAACCTAAATTATTTTTAAAGCATTTATACTTCTATTTTATATTACATATCCTAAATCTCCTTATTTTCATGATTTTCTATGATTCATTTAATTTTATTTTCTAAAATATATACTAGGATCCCATGTTACCATGTGATAAGAGTTTATTAAAATAATCTCATCAATTTTTAAGATTGCTTATGTTTATGCTTCCTTTGATGAAATCATATAACCCGTATCTTATGAAAATTAATGTATTTTATTATCTAATGGTTACTCATGATATATTCATGTATTTTTTCAATATTTCTACTCTTTTTAAAATATTATATTTATGTAACATTTTTTATGAACGCTTCACATGACCCTCAATTTTGTCAAAAATATATGTTTTTAAATAGGGTTCAAATAATATAGTACCAATATCGATTAAATGTTAAACGAAACTATTTTCCATTTTTTTATTTTACCAGTATCTTCAAAGAAATATTCTTGTCCATTTCGGAACAAATAATATTTTTTAACCTTTTTACCATTAAAATGGAATATTATTTTTACCTCATATGACATGTATAGAATTTCCCACCATTATTACATGGAAGGCTCCATTGAATTTTTAAACGGTTAGTTTATAAGAAAATATTTTTAAAATTAATTTTGAAAAACAATTTTTTTTCAAATTGTTTTCAAGGATGTTTTAAATATATTCATGGGAAATATTTTTCAAAATGTTTTAAAGATTTATTTATATGTTTTCAAATTATTTTTAGTGAAATGTTTTTAAAAAAAATTCAATATTCTTTTAGATGTTTTCAAGTAAAAATTAGATTCAAAAAACTTTTAATATTTATTTATATATTTGCAAACTATTTTTAAAGATACAGTTTCTTAAAATATTTTGAATCTTATTTTATAAGTTTTTAGGGAGAATGTTTTTCTAAATGATTTCAATTATTATTTATATGCATTCAAGGTATTTTTTAAAAAAATTATTTTCAAATGGTTTTGTTTATTTAGAAGAATTTTTCTATAAAGAAATGATATTTTTCTCAAGAAAGGATGTTGAAAGATATTTCAAAATTATTTTCCATATAAAATGACATTTGTTGATGTTTACAATTCTCTTATAAAAAATTATCTAAAGGTAAAATTCATATTTATTATATGAATGGGTTGTTCTTAATATCATGGTATTTATGATATCCATATCCATTTCATGCGTTATATGTTTCTTATATCAATTTCTACTTAATGAGATATTATTTGGCTGAAATGATTATAAATACTTTATCTTTTTCCAATGGTTATGATATGTTTATATGTCATTATAAATATTTCATTTATTGGGTTAATATATGATTATTGTTTATTTGGTGGACCATGAATGTATTATTTAACTATAAGATGGGTGGGGCCTATATCTCTTTCCAATTCAATAGGTAAATATTTATATATCTGGATATATACATTGATGTAATGAGAAAAGATCCCCATTCATTATTATATGGATACACTGAGAAATGAACAAGGTTCTGCATTACTGGATTGGAACCCGAAATGAACTTGGTTTAGTATTATAGGGTTGGAATGAGGGGTGAATATTTTTCAATTATACATGGCTGGAATATAGTGTGAACCAAATTTAGAAAATGACATTTCACTATATGATTTCCCCGGAATCAATTCCTTGATTACTATAGAAATCATTATATATTCTTATGTGTCTTACACAATTCCATGTTTTATTCATATGTTATACTTATATGGATTATTTTATTTATTTATTTATGGTTCATGTATTATGAACATCCATGATTTATTCAATGATTCATGAACATGATCTTTGATATTTAGGGTATGATCTTCTATTTTCATGATCATTGTGTCATACCCTTATGGTCATAATTATGCTTACATATTTCCCTTCTTTACCTTTACTGATCATTTTAGGTCACCACTTTTTATGTTTTCATCTGATGGTTATGATGATATTTATGATTTTTTATGTGTATAAGAAGAGGTCTAATAAATAAGAGTAACTCTGTGATAATATTTCTCATTTATGTACCAGCATTAATGTTTCCATGTTTCCAAAGGCATTATATTAGTACCATATTTTGGAATTTTTTTTAAAATGTATTAAGTATTCTATATAATTAATATAAGGTCAACGTATGAAAAGAAAGGGTCATTATAGTTATTTTTAAAAATCATGATCAAAAGGAAAAGTAGGTGGAGAAATATTTTCCAAATACAATACTTTATGTTGGGAGATCAAATGAAGTGGTGGAAGTTATGTTACTTATGTTTTAATATTGTTCAAATATCCTATTTGACACTGGATAATCGTATCCATTCATTTCATAGAAATTTTAAATTAAATTTGGAATATCTCTTCATGAAAGTAAGATATAATGTTTATTAAAAACTCGGCTTGGAATGATTAATGAAACAATTATTGATAGGAATTTTCTTATTACTATAAATGGGTTGGTCTTTCCTAAAAATCATATTGAAATAGCCTCAATAGAGTTTTATTTAATTTGTGTATAGATTGTATTTTATTTTTTAATTAAATTATATTTTTTTTATGAGAAGGTTATTTTCAATGATATCATGCCTTTTATGACATACGTAGATGCATTGAAATAGATTAGAGATGATTGTTAAAGTCACCAAGCACACATTTTTGAAAAGAATGAAAATTTTCTAATTAGTGATGTTCTAATAGAAAATTAAGACAATGATGTTTATATGGATTATTTTCATGGTTTTATTCATGATTAGGAGTATTAGTTTTTAATTTATTTAGTTTATAATGCTAATACTATTTCTAAACCCCTATCGAATAGATCAATGAGAAATTTTATAAGTGAAAAAACAAATCCCCGGAGTTATTTGATAATGGTTTTGTCCAACCTAGCACATCAACATGGGGTTCTCATACATCTTTTATTCAAGAAAATTATGGATCAATGATACTTGAGAATGACTATATATATATTTGAATGACATCATTGATAAAAAAAAGTATCATTTTCCTCATATCGATGATTAATTTGATTATCTCCAGGGAGAACAATATTTTTCTATTATTAATCATTGATACTTGTATAACCAGCTAAATTTGATGGAGGATGAAATTATAAAGACTGAATTTCATACTAGATATAGATAATACAAGTTATTAGTTGCATATTTTTTTTATTCAGTGGTGAACCTTCTATATTAATGGATGTTATAAAAATATTTTTTCATGAAATCATGGAAACATTTGTGGTTAGGTTTATTGATGAAATTTGGGTATATTCTAAAAGTATATAGAAAAATTAATGACAACTAATAAGTGTATTTAAAATATTAAAAGAAATGATAATATATGAAAAATTAATCAAGTGTAGATTTTGGGTGAAAAATATTTCATTACAAGGATATATTATTTATAAATAAGGAATAACTATTAAACCTGTTAAAAAGGTTGTTAAATAATGAAATATACCTAAAAATATCACATATACTCAAATTTTTCATATATTAGTGGGTTAATACAAATGGTTTGGTGAAATAATTTCCCTACTGTCTATCATGTTTACTAGGTTAACTCAAAAGGGAGATAAATTCATTTAGGCAAAAGAATGTGATTAATTATATTAGAAACTGAAAATATATTATTGAATGCTCATATTTTTTCTTTATCTTCTAGAAATAGATAAATTATTAAGTAAAGTGAAGGTCCGTTGAAATCACATGGTTGTGTCATATATAGGATGGCAATGAAATTTATTAATCTTCACGTTATTTTAAACCACACGAGTTAAATTACTATAAACTTGATCTACAATTTTATGCTCTGGTTTTTGGTTTAAAAAATGTTAGGCATCGTCTATATGCAGTAATGTGTTAAATATATAATGATAAAAAATGGATAAGAATATATTCCATCCAAAATAATTAATAATGTTATAAAGAATATGGTTAGATTTGGATAAAAATTATGCTTTCATGGTTCATTACCATCCTATAAAATAAATAATGTTGTGGATGGTTTGAGTCGAAATAAATAAAGTTATGGAGACAATGTAATGATTGAATTTTGATCCTTTTTTTTAATGATTTGATGATTTTTATGAATATGGTTATTGATATATGTACATTATAAGTTTATTTCCTGTTTTAGTGAAGTTAGACTTTTCACCACCACCATCGTTTTTTTGTATTTTACAAATGAATCACATTATTGTTATGTGAGAGACAAACAAGAAAAACCAGATAAGGCATCATGAACAAGGGAATCCAACATTGTAGACACAAGACATACCAACCCAGACAAACATAAACCAAAAATCATAGAAAAAATAATAATCTAGAAAAAATATGCACATGATTTTTCTAAGGAGGATGAATATTAGAGAGGGAATCAGTGACGGAGATCCAGAAAAAGGAACTATGAATCCACTGATCCACTATGGATGATGAAACATAAAAAATAGTACTAGAGAGGTTAAACCTTCATGAAATCCACCATAAATATCCAAAAGATCATGGAATCCATTAAACATGTCCTAAATTGGGTAGTATATGAAGGATTGTGATGAGATTTTATAGGAAACCAAGAAAACATAGAACAATCCATGAGTATAAAATGTGCCATTGGTCGGCCCCACAAACTGTTCACAAGTTATATAGCCATCAGCAGTGTATGCACCTACAAGCATTCTACACCCTGACTAACCACAAACTTGATAAGAATCGATATTGTGAATCATAAGATGTCGAGTCTATGTAAAATCAGAAGTAAAAGTTATATGCATCATATGATCTAATCAGATCAAGACTGCTAGTATACCAAGTATTACATAAAGGAACAGATCTAGAATTGTGAAATGTCGAGTTTGTCTGGGGGAGTATTATGGTGGAATGGGAAGGTGGGATGCAGGTAGGGGAGAATCTATCCAGGCAATACAAGAATTGGATAGGGGGTATTGTGGTTTCTTCCTCTAGGATACATTCCACTACACAACAAATGGGGTCTGAGATGTCCAAAGGGTGTCACTCAAGATATCAACAATAGTGTCCTCATAACAATGTGATCCAAGAGGGAGGCTTCCCCATCATCATAGATAACACCGTTCAGGTTTTCATTCATAGTTTCATCAAACAACACATCAAGAGGTGTAGTTTTAGATATTATGACACACAAGTGGGAGACAAATCAAGGAAGGGATCATAGAAGTAGTGTAAAATGTAGGGGGTGGGGGATGGGAGATGAAGTGGAAACCCTAGACTGCTAAGACCTCCCCAGTGAATTCAGATTTGAAAAAAAAAATTTATCATACATAGAAGGAGGACCAATATTTGAATGAAATTTTAGAATAAATTGGTAACATCCCAACCCAAAAGACCACTAAAGTAGAAACCCGACTTGTCAACACATGGCCTCATGATCACTTTCCCTCATGACAAAGGATTCCATCTATTAGTGAGGGTATAATGTAGTTATGTTGGTGAGACTATAATATCATGGTCAATGTTTGAAAACAATATTTTAGGTGTAAATAATAGGATTAATAAGGAAATAGTAAAAATAAATGGAAAAATAGAGGAATATATGAATACTAACTGAGTAAAATTAAATTCCCTACACCAAAATATAAAATATTTCTTTTCTTTCAATTGATTCTAAGTGATTCAAAAAAGATTTTAAATATTATGTATAAAAAATATAAAAGGATAAGATCACATTTGTCTAACTCCACAATCATCTTGAGTAATATCTTAGTCTTGTTCTCCTTAGTTTCCAAGTACACAACGTAGTAAAATAAATTAATCAATGTACTTATAAACATGAATATCTTATCTGGTACCCCAATGCAATGGTAGCCTTAGTAGGATAAATATATAATCCTAGTTTTCCAACTTAAACAATTTCTAGATCTACATAATTTGTGAAATAAAAAAATGAATATTTTTCCAAAATATGTGAATATAGGGAAATATATAAATAAATAAATGACACATTGGCCTTGGTTTATAAAGGGATACCTAATCGATTCAACTCTCTTCATCCTAATCAATATTTATATAACATGGAAAATATAAAATAAATTTGCTAATATTCATAGAATCATGTATGAATCAACAAAGGTGGGTCGACCCCGTGATTGTTATTCGTCTTGGCGGTCACACATATAGACATAATTCAAGTATTATCATATTGTGTTATTAATATTATTATTATTAATAATTTTTAATTATAGGTAATCCACATAAATAATCCATTAAATCTTGTAATGTATTCCTGTGCCTATCCAAGGTGATTTATAATGGACTCCCAAGTGTTGGTAGAAGAACCCTTAATATATAACATATTCCATAGATTCTATATAAGGCATACAGTAATGGTGTCCATCGTATCACTCATGTTATTTTAAAATATGAGTCCATACTAGGTATATATCATACAGTACTAAGTATCACCCAAGGAATTTTTTATCCATATTTCCTTTGAGTCCATCCCCAGTTTCTCTCATAGGGAATTTGTATCTCCTAATAGTATTGTAAACCTCCTCAAGAATATATATAAAGAATTATAAGTATTTCATTTAGTGAATCCTATAGTATGAAACCAGTGATGATGAGTCTATCCATGATTCCCTTAAATCAACACACATGTTCTCTCATGGCCTACATGCATTCATGGAATATTAACCAAGAGTATATTTCAACAAGGCATATAATATATTACCATATAATAAGGTTAGACAATTCTCCATTAATTAAAGAAAAATAATTATGTCATAAAGATTTATATGAAGAGGCATAATCATAAAGAATATTCACATGTCTTGATGTGAATTTTATAATAAAGGTGTACATGTAATTTCTATTATGGAATTAAGCACAAGTTTTGAGGTCTCATAAATAATCACTGGTACATGATTAATAATTTTTCAAAAACATGAATCATAAATATAGCACATGGTACATGGAATTAGTAGTTTGTGTGATTAATTAAGCTTAATCACAAGGAAAATCGTATGATAAATATGTAGAAATCATATGGAATGGCATTATATTCATTCAACCCATTATAATAACTTCATTTAATTCAAGGGTTGAACTATGGAATGCTGAAAATTAATTAAGCCTAAGGGCCTAACTCATGGATGAAAATCTATTTTAGTGAAATTTATTAATTTAATGAATTTATTAAGGGCGAAACACACCCGATGATGATGTTCAAATGAAAAGGGATAAATTGAATTTGGCCCTAAGGATAACCCACACATCTAATAAAAAATACTAATTTGGTTCAACATGAGATAAATTAGAGAAATAGAAGAAAAACATGGAAATAGGGTGAATTATCTCACAAAAAGATAGAACATAAGAGTAGAAGAAAACATATGAGAGTTCGTATACGAAAAAAGGATTTAACATGAGGAATCCATAGAGACTAAAGAAACTTAACTATGACAATGATCAGAGGATTTAGAGAATAGCCATTATTTGTCTTGGGAGGAGTCTCATGATAGAGGGGAAGAGGATCTCATCCACTGCAAAAAAGTGAGGAGGAAGGAGTGTTAGGGTTCTATGTTCATTAATGGTAGAATTGTAAATTCACCCAAATATATAGGGGCTCATGGTGTTGTCGTATAGTTTTCCAAACCATAGACCAAATATGAGTTATGGTTCTACCCTAGAATCCCCTTCACATGTGCTAGATGCACAATTTGGATAATTATTCACAACCCATGAAAAAACCAATTTTCAAAGACATACATCAAGCCGCATGGTCATGTGGATCCTCACACATGGTTATATAAAACCATGTCAAACCTACTACTCCACTGGATCAACTATCATATTTTCCCATAATGGCCTCAGGGTTTTAGAAAAACCATGTGACATACATTCCTCTATTGTAATGCATGATTTTAGGCCATATTGCACCTAAAAGTAGACAAAATACCCATTGAATACCTCGATCCTTATACCAAGTCTAATATCATATTTTTGAAATGCTCCAATTCATAGAATTTCATTCTGATGCTTGGTTTACAAAACAGGCCATCCAATTACTGAAAAAAATTCAATTCTTTTATAATTTCAATTGGTCTAAAAACACAAGACTCTATAATCTCCCCACCTTAGAAATTATCATCCCTAAGATAACATGGAATGAATAAGAGAATAGATATCTTCCTAATAGGGTTGTGAATTCTTTTTCAAATGGATGTATTAAATATCCAAATACCCAATGAACCATTGAGTATAACCTTAACATATTGCACATAAGCCATAAAAACATAGAGAAACACATCCTTTTTCAAACTAATATTCCATGATGATGCTTATCCAAGCCCATCTATCCCGAGACATGGTCACGTCGTCATATACTTTTCTATAAGGTTCTATATTTTATAGGAAAAAATTGAGTCGCATAATTCTAAAAATTTAACTACCAATTTAATAATTCCCTTTAGTTCTCAAATCATTCACTCAGTATGATTTATAGATAAAATGTCTAGTCAACCCCCAATCGACCATAGTGTCTTGATCGAGATGAATTTCCATGAAAAGTCTTGGTCAACAATCAATGCACTTAACTTAACCACAATGTTCAATTATGATATTCCTCAGTGACCACATATGACAATAGAGAGTGATGACTAATCAAACGAACTCTGGTAGACTACTATAAAAACAAATAACATAGAAGGTTAGTGTATTCCAAAAATAATAATAGTTCACTATTTTTTGATGGAGACATATTCTATTTTCTTCATGAACTCTCACTGAAACCCAATTTGTTTCTATTTATGACTCTAGAAAAAAAACTCCATTTAATTTGTCATGCCTAAACATGAACACGAGTGTATACACTCTCTATAAAACATTTATTGATACCATTTTTAACAAAATATCCAAGGCTGAATAAGATTTTGGGTATCCTTAGAATCATCAACATGAGTCCAAGGCAATAATACATGGAAAACATTAAAGGAAACATACATGAGATATCATAGTAAAAATAAAAATTTCCAGACATAAAGAATTATAAATGGTTCCACAGTTGCATATTCTAGTCAATCATGTCACATGGAAAAATCAGGTGTCCATGAGTCCATCCATGGAACATCTAATCGGGAACCTATGGATCACATGGGATAGACCATGTCTCTAAATTAAACCATGATTCTTGAGAGAATTTAAATGGGGACCACTTATTAATCATAACACCATTCATATTAAGCAAGTGATATTATTGAAACTCTCTTAGTGTACCTAGAAAATTTCATGATAAGGGAAATGATCGTCATTTATCAGATAGTACACTAAGAGAATTTGATCCATTTTCAAAAAGGTCCCAATATATTCCCACTTCAATAAGGGATAAGTCCTCTATACTATTTCAAATGAACCATGACATCCATAAGGAAAAAGATTATTTAATCTTATTGGGATTATTTCATTTGAAAAGGATCGGCCGCACCCACCAGTGCATCACCATTTACTAATAAAAATTTCTAATATAACTCCAAGAAGAATATGGTCACTAAAGGATAAACAACAAAGTTCATTCCAAACTAATAGTTTCTATGAAGTTGCAGACACATCCAATCACAACATCATCATGATATTACACAAGTATCAACTCAAATCATGAGATTCCTCCCAATGAAGCACCTAATAAGGGCCAAATATTTCTAATTTTTCTCTCCATGGGTTCACTCCCTATAATTGTTTAAAATTATATGAATCTGTTGATATTAAAATCCTTACCTATGATGTCTCTTAGTCATTAGATCTTCTAAAGAAGGGATCTCATCCCACAGAGCACACTCCATTGAGCAGTGATCGAGGGTCCTATAGGCATCCATCACACTTTAGAAAGTTTTAAATCATATAGATATGAAACCATATATTATTATCAAAAGATTATATGATCATTTAGATATTTAGGTGACTCTCCTCGTGTGCAATGTCCATGAGTAGCATTTTATTAGGCATAAAATTAAATGATTGAACAATGTGTAAAATACCATATTTTATTTAATTATGATCTTATAAATTGAGGGAATTTGTATTTCACCAACAAATAGGCACATTCTAAAGATATATCCATTTTTAATGCATCAAAGCTCAAGTATTATTCACCTTACACCAATCTTAAATGGTTTTTTACTATTCACTAAATCTAATTTATCGCGTATGCCAATTCCAAATACACTAATATCATCTATGAAAAAAACACACCCTCATAGTATCAATAGGCATATCATATCTATGTATTCAAGTATATGATTCATCATGAAAAAAAACTATCCCAGATTTATATAATATCATAAAATTTAAGAACAAGTTGACTACCTCTAGAGTTATCCAGGACTAAAGTGGAAGGAGAATAATTGTTACACAATTTATTTAGTGGATGACCATGTTCATTGTATGTTTAAGACAATATGTATAATAATTTCAAATGTATCACAGTCATTAAAAAGGTTAATACAATACATGACCACCAGTCAAAATATGGATAATTTTTTAAACATAGAGTCTAACATGGACATGGTATCAGAACAATACCACTCATTATACTATTAATAGATTTCAAAAAAATTTAAGTATATGAGGGAACATAATATAGTGGTTTAACCCCTTACCAAATATCAAAGAGGTGACCCAAAATGAGTTCAATCCTATCAAAAGTCACTAGGATTAAGATCATATCATTTAGGATCGAGCAATAAAGAAAGAGGCCTACATATAACACACATAATCATGTTTCAAGGAATCTACTCAAGTAAAATGATGAATGGATTTCAAATACCCTTTTATAAGTCATAAATATAAAAACACACCAAAATGTTTCATTGAGTAGGTTCATTTATTTAAATTTAAAGTTAATACATTTAAAATTCTATTTTTTGAAACATCTAATATCCATCATAAGACAGCATGAGTTCGTACTCTATTTAGCTAAGTCCATAATGAAAAACGTAAAATCATATTAAATTACTATAAATATTACCATCCATTGAAATACTATTATAATCAGGTCATTTCATCACATTAACCACATTTTGAACACCATACATTTAATAATATGGCCTCAAAATAATATATCTCAATACAAATTAATTGGTTTTTTTATTAATTAAAGAGGCACTAGTCAAGAATAAAGAAACATTATGTTTGCATAAAAAACCATATAGTGAGATATATGTTAATTAAATGAACCTAATTATATAGTATAAACATTAACCTATTTGGTAAAAGCTCTAAGACATATCAATGAAATAGTTACCTACTAGGGCCCCATCGTTCCAATTTAGGTTCCAATAAAAGAAACCAAAATAATTTAAACATTAATTATTAAAAAAACTTGTAGAGTATTTCTTAAAAAACATTCCACAATTGAACCACATTGGTTAAATTGTTCATTTAATAATCTATTCACATGATTCATTAATACCAAACAATAGGGGTAAAAGCATTAATAACTCATCCAACTAATTTTAGGTAAAAACATAGAAACATTTATATTTCAAATAGTTTCTATATATAAGGATCAAAACGTATGGTTTAGTTATATAGGTTATTACTTATCAATTTATAAAGCACCATACAATTTAAAAAATATAGGAGGCTACCATTTATGAACAAACATAATGTTTCATTCCATGGAACGAAGATTCCATTTCTAAAACATGTCATAGTTGATTAGTAATTTATCCTCATAAATAACAAATTGCACACTTTGAAATTTATAACCATTCATTTTAAACATAATAATTACATATGAAAAAACATGTTAAGGAAATAGAGAATTATAACAATTAATCATGGGTGGCTACAATATAACAATATAATAAAAACAACATGGAAATCATGGAAGCATGATATAACCATCATGGAAAAAATATAAATCAAAAAATTAAACATAGAATACAAGTGAAGAATGAAACTTGAATCATAGAAGCATGTAGTATAATAAAATTAATGACTTATCATGTAAAATAAACATTAATGTTAATAAATATATAGAAATATATAAAACTATCCATATTAAAAAGAATACATAACATGGTATATAACAGTAAGAAATTTCCTAAAAAGGCACATCAACAATTTGAAATATCGTAATAAAAAAATCTCCATGGAATGGAATATTAATGGAATGGTAATTCATGTGTTCCTATAATGATTCATGTAATTTTACATCATTCAGTTCTAGGATACGACTAAATATTATAAATCTCGTAAATGATTAAGAAGCACAAATTAATTCATTCACCCAAGGTGAAATCAAAATCAACTATAATAATGAACAACACTAACAATATTCCCATCCTTGGACACGTGGAATTTTCCCTGTTTGTGGGATGATCACTCGTAAGCATGAATATTTACCATGTGATGAAACATTATTAGTCTCATGTATACCAAAAAAAAATATCCAGATATAGAAAAAATGCTCTAATATCACTTTATAATATACCGACCTGAATTGACACAGAACTGATAGTTGTACCAATCACCACATGGCCTCAAGTGAACCTCCCCATATGCCAATTTCTACGCACATGTATCCAGGGTCAAATAGTGGTATGGTGAGGAGACTATACTATTCCAGAAAGATTCCTTCTTTGGTATTTCATATTTTAATAAATGGAAATTAGTGGATATAATAATAATAAATGAAAAATAGCAAAATATAAGTATAAAAACTAAATAAATTTTAATAGAAAACACCAATACGTATAATAATGATTTCTTTTCAATGTGAGGATTCAAGATATACATATGAGGTAAAATAGGCTATATAATAAAATTAAAGAAAAACGATTCCACAAGACTAACTCCACAAGAATACTGAGTACTAGGTCAAAAATATTCTCATATTCTCACAAGTACACAACACATCACAAGCAATAAATAAATGAACTTAAAATATAAATATATGCTTGGGTACCCCAGTGAAATGGTGGATCGAGAAATGTAGGAAATATAATCCTTATAGGACACTAAAAATGTGGTCGTGATCTACTAGCTTATTCACGTTAAAATACAATAGTGTTCCAATATAGGAGAATATTGGGAAATAAATCTATAAATAAATAACACTTAGATTGGGGTTACTAAATGGATACCCAACTAATTCTACTCTATTTTTACAAATTCAGATATCTAAAATATGGAAACATTTAAATATAATATGGTGATATGCATGGGATCATATATGAAGAATCATAAGTGGGATGACCATAATCATGTTCCTTTCCTTGGCGGTCTCACCCAAGGACATAATTCTATAATTTTCTTACTTTATTAATAATAATAATAATAATAATAATAATAATAACAAAAACAATACTAAGGAACCACAAGTAATACGCACAAATAATCCATCATATATTGTAATAGAATTATATTCCCATCCAAGGATATGCATAATTGAATCCCAAAGGTCATTATAGGGTCCCTCGACATATAACCAAGATGACATAGTTCGTTTAAGGATACCTATAATGACATCCCATGTATCACTCATTGTATGGTAAATTCTATGTCCATACCATGTATTTCACATATGAGACATAGTATCACGTGAGTCATGGAGTATCCATATATTCAATGAGTACATCCATGGTTTCTTCCATAGGCAACTAGTGATACCCAAGAGTATAATTAATTGGATGGAGAACCCTTACATTGAAATAAACGTATAACTCCTAGTGTGTTATGTAATACCCATCCACGGACAATGAGTCCATCCATGACATTCTAAACTAGGGACCTGTGTTATCTCAAGCCCATAAGTAATCAAGGCCTATGAATCAAGAATATACATCAATAATGATGATAATATATTATAAGTTAAATGGGGTACCAAATTCCCCTTTAATTAATAACAAATAATCATGGAACAATTATTTAAGCAAAGAGACACAATCATGAAGCATAATCACATGTATTGTGTTAAAAATAATAACATATTATCAAAAGATATTTAACATAGGGAATTAATAATAATGAGTGAGGCATACAAAATAAGCAATGATACATGAAGAATAAGTATTTAGAAACATTCCTAAGTGTTATGGTACATGGTACATGTAATAAGAAATAAATGTGATAAATGAAGAATGATAAGAAGAGAAATGGTATGAGGCCAAGGAAAAAAACATAAAGAAATGTATTACTTTTGTTCCACCCATTCAATTAGATTATCTTTATTCAAGTGTTAAACTATGGCATGAGGCATATGCATTAATCTTAAGGTCCTATCTAATGGCCAAAAATCAATATTAGATCAATTTATTAATTTATAATATATATCAAGTGGATCCCACCCCAAGAGGGTGTTAAAAAACATGGATCAAGGGAATTTTGATCCTAAGGTGGAACCACACTCATTAAAGTGAAATGTTTCATGGAAATCAACATGAGGGTTGAATTTCCACTCAGAAGGGTTATACTAGACATGGTAACATGTTCAATTTAGTTTATTTTTCAAAATAAAATAACTTCATATGATTATAGTGCATTTAAAAATTGTGCACCATATAAAACTAGTTTAATCATTGAGAAAGAATCTAGAAAACCTAATTAATATCAATTATGACCCACATGTATGATATTGAATCATAATTTTTTCTGGTTTGAGGGAAATTGCAGAAATAAATGAACACCCAAAAATAGTGTGAATTTTTTCACATTAAAATAGTGTAGATGAGGAGAAGAGAAACTATGGTAATTGATAGATATATGAAGATATTGTCAATTGGAATCCATAGGGACAGGCATCATTCAATTCCAACAATGAAAGTAGGAGATAGAGAAATGTCTAGATTTGGCTTGGGAGGAGCCCCACTCAAGATAGGAAGATGGGTTTATTGTCTAGAAATGATAAAGGAAGAAGGATGATTATATTATTTTAGTGAAATAATTATATAATAATAAATTCACCCAAATGGATAGTGGCACAAAATTTCTCCACATGGTTGGCCAAACCATGTACTAACCATTTGATATGGAACAACACCACAACTCCCTTAGTAGGGACTGGGTGAACTGTTTGGATAACCATGCACAATGTGTAGAAAATATGACTATAAAATACCTATATAATGGTGAATTTATGTGCTTCACCTTCCATATGGTAAGATCAAATCATGAAATACATCCAGCTTCACTTTTCCAACCTAGATGATTTCCTCTAAGGGTAACATGGTTTTAGAAAAACCGTGTGGCTTGCCTATTTCTTCTTTAATGTAGGATTTCAGGCCTCTGTTCCCTTGAAACATGAAATAGCACCTGTGGGACCCCTAGAACCACATACAATTTAAAAAAATATGTATTCAAAATAATATATTTTAATTCCATATCTCAGTTTGTAAAACACAGCAACTATTTGAGTAAAAATTAAATTCCTTTTCAATTTCATCTTGTCTGAAAACACGATAGTATACATCATTAAGAAGGGTATGTTTTCATATTTAAATATTAATTAAAAAAGTTTTTTACAATTGGGAAAATTATTATTTGTTCCTTGTGATTCTTATTTTAGGAAATATATTTTCTGTGAATCTTATTGATCTTTGTTTTCCATTTATCTAGAAAAAACTAGGATGTAAAGAGTCTTTTGAGAGTAATAATGGTTGGATTGAATGTGAAGAGATATTTCTTATTCCACTATTATGTGTTTTAATTTTTAGTAGGTTAATGTATACTTATTTCTACTAATTGTAATTCGTCACCAATTTCCAGTGTTGGTATGGAAATATAGATATATATTAATGGGTTTAAATGTGGGATTTCCAATTTTGTCTTATAGTAATAATAAGATTTGGGTTACTATTGATAGATTAAATTAATCATTTCATTTCCTTCCCATTATATATAAAATTTATTTATACCTTATTTCTCAACTGTATCTAGAAGATATTGTTTGTTTATATGGATTATCAATATCTATTGTATTAGACCGTGACCTCAGGTTCACATATAATATTTGGATAAGAATTCATAATTTTTTGGGTACTGAATTAAACATCAATAAATATTTTCATCGTCAATTTGATTAAAATTCTGTGTTAAAAAATCAAAAAATGCGATATATGATTCGTTTTTATTCAATGTATTACTAGAAAACTTTGGATAAATATCTTTCATTATATGAATCTTCCTAAAACAATATTTTTAATTCCAGTATATTTATAGATTCCTTTGAGGCATTATATAGATGATGTGTTCGACATTATAATTTTATGAAAATGTAAGAGAAAAGAAATTTATGGTACCATAGTCGGTGGTATAAATGGAGGAGATAGTGTAGTTTATTAAACAAAATATGAGGAAAACTCAATGAAAGAATAAGTTTTATGTGGATAACTAGAGAATAATTCTTTCTTTTGAGGTAGGTGATCATGTATATCTATATGATTCCTCATGAAAAATTATTATGAGTTTTGGTAAGAAGGGAAAAAGAGTTCAATGTTCATTGGACCTTATGAAATCTTATATAAATATGGATTAGTTTCTTATGGAGAGGCTTACCTAAGAGTTTATTCCAGCTAAAGAACATATTTCAGGTCTCATTATTAAGGAAATTGTTTTGGATTCATCCCATGATTTGATCCCATAATAAGTTTAGTTGGAAGAGAATATTTATTATGTGGAACTCAAAATTCATATTCTTAACTATATAGAGATTTGTTTTTGAAATAATAAAATTCACCATGTCCATGCTTTATGGAATAATCATATTGTTGAAGAGGAATCATGTAAATATTAAAATGTCATGAGGGGAAGATGTCACTTCATAATTATTAAGAGAATAATATTATAATAAATTAATTTATAAAATTAGGAAAGAATGTTGAATACCAGGAAATGAATTAATAAATCATTTTCCAATTTATTAATATAAATATATAGTTATATTATTTATAAAAATAGTATGAATTTTTAATCAAGAAGGAAATAGTTCTAACAAAACTATTTTATATATATTTTTATTTAACTGAATATTTTAAGAAATTTAGAATTTTATTATCAAAATAATGAAATAATTTTTAAAATATGAATTCCAAAATTTAAATATGGTGGAATTTGTGGATTTTTTAAAAAAATGTTTATTTTTCAATAAATATTGAAAAATACAGATTTTTTAAAAAATTACATTTATTTTCCAGAAATAATGTTTTATGGAAGAAACTATATATTTTGAATATTATTTAATGTTACAAAAGTATTAAATATATTTGTTTAACCTATTTAATTACATTTTAGTCATCTTTATATGGTTTTTTGTAAAACATTAGTTTTTGGGTTTAAAAATTGCGTAAAAAAACAGTTTTAAAATGTATAATGTTTCTCAATTTTAATTAAAAAAATAATTCATATGGTGGAATTGTATAAATTAAATGTATATTTTATTTATTATTATATGTTAATTTAGTATTATATAGTGATTATTATTATTCATATAGTTAATATAAAAACATATTTTCCTTATAATATACTATGGTTGAACACTCACTTTTTCATCTCGACTATGTGTTTTATTATAAATTAAATTATTCTACACAATTAAATTTAATTTTATGAAATATCTTCCATATATTTAATAAATAAATTTTTTATATTATAATAATTTCTACACAATTTTTTACCAAAATGAATATTAAAAAAGTTTAAATTAATTATCACAGTTTGACATTCATAGCACTTCTCATTAGATTTGTGAGACCATTGTGTATCAGCAAACTCTAGTTTGACATTCATAGCACTTCGAACTATTTTTTCATAGCTATCATTGTCCATGTTGGCTAGATTCTTCCATAGATGAGGTCGTAGTCCACCAAAGAATCTATCAACCTTCCCGTTAGGGTCCATGACAAAGCTTGAGGTATGACGAGAAAGCCTTGTGAAGTTCATCTCGTAGATTCCAACAGATTCATTCTCCTTCTACTTCAGCTTGAGAAATTCCTTCTCCATTCTCGTTCTCATCGAACGGGGGAAATACATATTGAAGAATATTCCCCTGAAATCTCCCCACTCCATAGCTTCCATCTCTCCTCTTGGATTAATGTTTTTGATCAGTGACCACCACTGATCATCTTCTCCCTCTAGGCGGTAAACATCAAGGTTGAATTTTTCATGTTCCGAACAATGATGTACAGAAAATATCTTATCAATAGTGCTTATCCATTGTTATGCAACCAATGGTTCTGTAGATCTACTGAATGTTGGTGGTCGTTGACACATGAAGGACTCAACAGAATATTGTTCCCTTCATGATGAGATCATCCTCTTAGCTTGATTCATGTTATTACTCATAACTTGAGTCAGTTGGTTCATCAATCGCATGAATGTTTCCATTCCAGCATCCATTGGAGGTCTGTCAGTGCATGGTCCATTGTAGTCACCATTTTCACGGTTCCTCCTATTGCGCGCCATTTTATAAAAGAATAAAATCTTAGTGAGAAACTTGTTTCATTAATGAATCTTTTAACTATAAAGGATTCCACGTCTTAAAACATCATGCTTAAATAACTATTTTTCTCTAAAATTCCTTCATAATGACTCATAAAATGCTTGCAGTTAACCAAACATATCCCCCGGGAGTGTCGTAACCAAGAGTTCAGCAAGGCCCGTTATCGTGAACCAGTTCCCATTAGAGTCTAGCTCAAAGTGGTGTTTTTGGATTTTACCCCTGTGTGCATTTATGCCAGAGCCACCAATAACTTCTCGTATCCAGACAAGGATGTACTTGTTTGATAAACCAGTTACTCAATAATCACCAAAATAACAGGAAGTTTTCCCTATATTTAAACTTTTCTATAGGGTTCTTCCAAATGTTTAATAGCCTAATTCCATTAAATAACTAAACCCACTTTGATACCAACTATGGAATCCCACCTATTTATCAGATAAACATTCATTACATTATACAAAACCGAGTATCTTTAAGTTTTAGTTTCATGGAAGCCATGATATTAATCCCTAAAAACATAAAACATTATTCTTAAACGCTTGAAAGGATTTTCCTTATGTTAATACTAGGTTTATTACGGCATCTCATAACCTGGGGACATACATCAAATGATAGGGTGAGCAGAAGGCCCATTAAGGGAAACACGGGAAACATTTAACATGTGAACTTGAGATACATCAATAAAGTCATGAAAAAGAACTTTAAGGCATGAGATAGAAATCATGAGGCATGTCATAATAAAAATAACATATTTCATAACTTCAATATGTGTATACCACATTTAACTTGGGAAATCATTTCTGTTTCACAAAGGTCCATCCCCAAGGTGTCATTAAAAATTACCAAGGTTATTCACCAAGATATCATTATAAATGTTCATCTCTAGAGGTTAAGTCTTTACCCAATGCATTGGTGCGCTATCAGGGATCACCATTAAATTTGCCTTTATTATCATGCGATACACATATATCATCATAAATAATTTCATAAACAACCCATATAGCATTAATGAAATGGGTTTAATTTCATAATCATAACGTTTTAAAAACTGCATTTAAGATATGATCATTAATTCACTTTAAACCCATGGAAAAGGAAAGCGGGCCTCATGTATGTAAATACTAGAATTTAAAATAAAACATTTTGATATATATGTGAATACCCCTATATAATAAAGAGTTTTGAGTATTCACATAATAAAACAAAATAATTTGAGAAAAGAGAGAGACATTTTGAGACAAAAATTCAGCAGCATAATGATTATGTTGGAGGGGTTTAGTAAAATTGAAAAGAGAGGTGAAATGGGTCAACCAATAATAAATGACCCATAAAATAGTATAGGGACAAAATATAAAGGACATATGAACATGTTAATGATATTTTAAGTACATACCCTTTGAAATGAAAAACATGGAAGGAATACAAAAATAAGATTTCTCTTATAAAAATTCGGCAGCCTAACGACGTCACTTAAAACTTCAAAAAAATGAATTGGAAAGATCAAATAGGTTCTCTCATCATATAAACAAAATAGTTCAATATGATAGATATATATATCATAACCCAACATAATAAAAAGAAACTTGAAAGACTTTACATGAAAATAGAACTTGAAAATGAGAATGGTGAATGAATCCCTTCAAAATTTGGCAACCTAACAGCGCCAATTAAACATTATTAAAATGAATTGATGAGATAAAGAGGTGGTCTATAATCATATGAAAATAAAAAAGAATAGTAGGATGTATATATATAACATCCTCCAACATAAGAACATGTATCATAAAAGAAATGACATAAAAGAGAGTACTTGGAATGAAATAGAGAGGTATGATCCCTTACCATAAAATGCAAAGATTAAAATGTGAAGGTTGGGACCTTGAGGGCTTGAGGGAACCTTGGGAGGACCCCTTGGGAGTTCAGGAGTCTAGAAATTCGGTGAGGATGATTTTGGAGTAAGATGGATGAGAGAATGGCTTGTTATTTATTGGGGAAGTGAGGGGACAAGGCATTAATGGCCAAGGCATTAATGGCCAAGGGACACCTTATTAGTGGTATTGGAAAAACCATGGGCTTTCCCATGGTATTTTCCCATGGTATTGTCCACTTGGGACACCTAATACCCTATATTACTATTCATAAGTCGACCAAAATTATTACATAATTATTACATCCTTAATGATGTCATTAAACACCAGAAACTCTAAACAGAAAATTCACTATTCACCGAAAATTCAACATTTTAAGAAAAATCCCAAAAATTCACCTTAACATAATATCGATGATCTGAATTAAAAAAAGAACTCCATTTTATAAAAATAATTTTCTAAATATTTTTAATTTATATTTTAAATAAAAAATACTATTCACCCGAAAAAACTAATACTTAACTAATATCTTTTGAAACAGTTATTTGCCTATTTTATTGAATCACATTACTTAATCAAGGTGCCTAAATTATGTGAATACTTTAATTAAGTTAAATTACTAATCCATTTGGCCACATAACTAACCCTAAGCGTAAAATCACTAATCATAAATTACTATTCCCCAAAAATTAAGTTGATCTTATTAGACTCAAAAAATTTTAGTGAACACAATTTGGAGAAGACCATTTTTTGAAAATCCTTACACATCATTAATTATTTATGGTTTACATAAATATTTTAAAATATCTGTTTTTTGAAAATTCATCCATAAGATACATCTTAATTTTATCTGGACATCTGAAAATTCACAAACTTTACCATAGGGAGAAATCACAATTTTATTTATCTCAAACGATTACACAAAGTAGCTATGGTCTCATTACATAGCCCCTTACAACACCAGCATATGACTTAAGTGTAAGGTGTGCTAAGGTGAGTGAATCTGAGGGAGGCTCAAATAACATTTCCCTAGTAGTAATCTCCACTATCTTGAACATCTCCCATAGTCGGTTCCGTTCAAGCTTAACACGCTGGAGTTCGGCTTGGGCTTGGTCCAAAGAGAAGCCCAAATATTCCATCTTCTTCCCATGCTCTGATAAGTGGGATTCATAAGGTTCGAGTCTACTTGATGAAGACATCGACTCTTCTTTCTTCATTAACCATTAACATCTCTATTAAGTTGTTAAGAGTGAATTAGTATACTATTCAAAAATTTTGGGTCGGTACAACAATCAATAATATACATCATCACTCACATACATTTTTTAATTATTAATACCAATGATTATATATAATAAAAAATAGTTAAAATACATTGGGTTCATCATGAGTGATGTTGCATTAATGTATAATGTACGAAATTTTTTATACATTGTTCCCATTATGGAAGTTAATAGATTTGAACCTTTCATGGGAATGCTATTTCCTTGATAAATCCATGAACACTATGTTAACTAAGTGAATTCAATTCTCTAAATTCAAATAAGGAGACATCCATCACATATGTCAATGGAATCGATATGAAACCTCGATAAATTATGATATTGGTATAAAGGGATTATACTATATGGTAATAATTTGAATGAGGTTGAATATCATTGCAACATTAAATTCATTATTTAAGGATTTCTTAATATTTTGATCAGTTTTATCTGTGGACTTTAAATTGTTATGCCAAATTACACTAAAAAAGTGTCTTGGAGTGTTCTACACTAATTGTATCTTCATGATTAGATAAACACAAGTTATGAATTTAATAGGTTATAATAAATATTATTTATTCTTTTTTAGTTAATCAACTGGATTTAATCACAAGTTATTTGAAATAATAATATATTTAAACAATTAGAATAAATATTTTTTTCCCTAGTTTGGAGAATAAAATATATTATTATATATTTGTAAAAATAATGAAGTAATATTTATTAGATAAAAAATAATTATCTATGGTTTGTTAAATACAAAATAAGTTAAGCCATCTAGGATAAATGTTCTGGTTACAAATCATATAGATGATATTTATTTATATTTTAATAATTTTTTGCACATTTAAAGTGTATAATGATAATATTTATATTATTATCAATAGAAAAGTAGACAACTAATATTTATATAGATGGGAGAGGCATTTTATTCTGGTTTAAAACACTAACCCTGTTATTATAT
Organism: Viscum album; assembly: GCA_963277665.1. Taxonomy (NCBI): domain Eukaryota; kingdom Viridiplantae; phylum Streptophyta; class Magnoliopsida; order Santalales; family Viscaceae; genus Viscum; species Viscum album. The sequence goes on along the minus strand of OY728163.1, from coordinate 989,642,469 downwards.
ATATCTTATTATGTCATGCTCTAAAACACTATTGTTTGGTATAATAGATTCATAAAGATCTCTATCAATAACTATAGAAAGATAAATATATATTTATATCTCTCTTCTACCACCCTTATATCATCAGTAGAACCATAATAACTCATCTCCCATTAAGAAGAATTATATTTTGACCAAACATGAACCAATAAAGCGATCAAGATCAGTCATTCTAGAAGCCAGTGATTGTATAATGATGTTTAAAGATTATAGTTCATATTTTGAACACGTCTAGGGGGACTATGATTTTGGAACCAACCTCACAGTGATGGTTTGAAAATATATCACCAATGTGATGATCAATGGGGAGATAAATAGATGTTAAGGTAATTCTATATCTGCTAATAAATTAATTATAAATTATATCTGATGATATCACTTTTTCTAGTTTTTATGTCTATCTAGTAAAATAATATTTGATTTAAAACCATTGGTATTGACATTATATATAATGTGAAGATATTTTTCCATAAATTAATAGTAAAATTCCATTGTTCTATTCTATATAGTTTATTCCACTACACCTGAAACAAACTAGCGGTATTAAAAAGGTAAAATGTTTAATTTATAATAATTATTTTTGTTTTTATGTTTTTATTATTTACTTTTACTCTAGATTAATTTTTTATTAATATTCACATATCATCATATCTTACCACTCTTCATTCTAACTAACATAACAAAGATTCAAGAAAGACTAAAATGAAGAAACATTTGATAAAACCATATGGATGTGCTAATGGTTTTGGCTAAAGAACATATGAATAAATGATGTGTATATCCTATCATCACATGACATACTCATTCATCTTATTTTTATCTCATGATAAAGTTTTATCAATTCAAATAAAAAAGATCTAAGATATGATAAAATTAGATTATCATGTAGATTCAGATAGTATGGCATAATAATTGAAGGAATGCATGTTATGTGACCACATTTCTTAATGTGTTGTTCTCATTTTATCATGACTGAGAACATAGGGGACATAGTATGTTATATAACAAATATGTTTCATGGGTTCTAACATGTCATGTGACATTGAGGATAAATTAAATATGGTTTTCATAACACTCCATGCACATCAAACTCCTCTATGGTAGGAAACATTCATAGTCTCTTGTCTTGTGTTGCTGACACACATAAGTGACAACACATGCCATGTAACCACGTAAACTCTATGTACTTCTATATAAACTATGAAATCTGTTTTACATAAAGAGATTAATTGAATGAATAATAAACCAATTCAAATGTATTATGTATGTAATTTATGTTATAGTACAATCCATTTCCAAGGATTAATAATGATATTCTAAATTAATTTTTGTGTTAAAATTTTTAATGAGTACATGATGTTGCCTCAAATTATAGTTCTGAATTTAAAAAATTTTATGTCAAAATATTTTTTTAATATATTTAATTTTATTGATGATGATAATGGAATGGTTTTTTGATATAAGTAAGTTATACTGACTTACTTCAATTAATTCATGGAGTTTTATATTAATTAATGATAAAATAGAAGTTATTGATAAAAATAATGAAAACGTATTCTCCTTTCATGTTATGTGGATTATAATGATATTTAAGGCACCCTATGTATGTTATTTGAGTCATTCAATTTCATTAATTAAAATTTATTAATGATGTGACATCCCATACTCCTTATTATGTAAATTTCTACATGTACATGGTTTCTTTTATTTAAACCCCTTTATCAAATCAATTTGATTCCCTAACTTGAATGTGTGAAAAATATTATTTAAGAATTAATCTTCCATGTGAGAGGTAGAAATCCAATTCCAGGATCCAAGGTGAAACCAATCAAGGAAAAACTTATGATCCAATGTAAAATTTTGTAGAATAAAAAATTTTATAGTTCAAGGTCATGTAACCTAGTTTCTAGGGATAGTTTACCATCCACTAGATTAACTCCCCATTCGATAATCCATTTATCATTCCACTTAAAGTTTATTTCTATTATTTTAATAGTGTATTATTAATTTTATTGTATTATAATATATCAAATAATGATATAATTTAAAATAATTCAAGATGGAATAATATACAATCAGGTTATGAGTAAAGTTTTTCAAACATGGTTAATCACTTAAGTAAAATCCAATAAATATTAAGATTACCTATGATAAGGTCAAATGGGTATTACCCTAATGAATGAAAATACATAAATATATTCTTAATATGGTATATCATCTAAAAAATTATGATAGAATTTATCTCATAGTTCATTGTGCATGACTAACCCAACATTATGTTACTTCAATTATTAAGGAACTTTTAGATGGATATTTTTTGTTGTATTTAATTAATTTAAATCAAGGGTTAAATAACATAGCAAGACATTACAAAACTAAGATGTAAGGGTTGAGGAAATATTTAAATATGATTTCATTACATGGGACTCCAGTCAATGGATTAAGGAACTGTGATTTAATGTAGCTAGCATGTTACACCTCCCAAAAACCCTTCAAATAACATGTCATAACCATGTATATGTTATGAGAAGGGGTTATCGATACTATCGAATAAAATATATAAGAACATAATACATACTAAAACAATGGTTATGTCTATTTATTTTTTAAAAAAGTGTTAAATAAATAAAATTTTATTTTAATTTATTAATAAATCAATATTGGTAATCATGTGAGTATTAACTATCCGATCTTAATTTATTTATATGTAAAAATAATTTGACTATATAACTGAAACCCCTACTAGGTAATTATAATCTTATAACCTGCATGAATTTATAGGAATTGTATAGGTTCTTACACGTTATATTTTGTCATGAAAGGAAACTATACATGTTTGAAACTCCACTTATAGATTTCATTACCAATGAGTCTAGTAAAGAATAAATATCTCTCTATATAAATCATTTTGATGACATAATGGATATATAATTTTTTATGGTATTCTCCATGTATAGTGGTATTATAATTCAATATACTTATATGGATGCATGAAACATCAATAATCAACTTTGAGATGATATCATAAAAAGAATATATTAGATAAATGTGATATATAAAATAAACAATTCATGTATAACCATGGAAAGTCAGATCCAGCTGGAGATCATAATATTAAGATGATTTGATTTGTAGAATACAAATATATATGGGTTTTATGACCTCAGATTAGTTGGGAATAGATCTTATTTCCCTATAACTACCAAAAAACATCACTAGTTTTAATTAGAATTATAATATGACTATAACTAGAATATTCCATTAGAACTTCTTAATATTATTCTCAATGTTAATGAAATAAAGGAGAATGAAAAACCCATGGTACTAATTGTGAGTAATATGAGGAAAAAAGAGAAACGTAATTGATGAAAAATTCAATTTATAAGCATCAAGAGAGTCATCCATCCAAGAATAAGAGGATGAAGATGAAAACAAAATAATATGATGTTGTATGTTTTTTCCTAAGGAAATTAAGGCCACTGGAATAGAAACTACACCGATCCAATGAATATGTGTGGAGATTTATGTGAATTCATTATTTATTGTAATGTTTCGATATCTAGATATTCCATATTGGTGTCTTCTTGCGAGGAATGTATTTTTATATAAATAGTGGAACCAAGTAGATTCCATAGGGGTTATATAGGGGAGGTGGATGTATGGTTTTCCAATAGAGAAGGGCAGCTCCAATATTCATTGGCGAATACCATATCCCATTTCCAACATGATAGATTTTGGACCTAAACGATTGTATTATGTTCTTAGTGTTATAATGAAAATCATAGTTTATCATTTTAATACATGGATGGATTTACTTTTCACCTTGAAAATAACATTTTGTTCTTTAATAATGATAGAATATGTTATGTAATGACATATTAAAACAATAATAATCATGTATTGAATTAAGAGAACAATATAATGGAAATTGATATAATGAAAAATTATGCAAGACACACAAAACAACAAAATTTGGAAACACCATCATGGTCATATAAATGAGACTCATTTGAAGAAACTATAAGAATGTGGTTATTTAATATTTTTTAACCTTAAACAACTAGAATGGTGTCCGGGCTATTTACAAGGTAGGTTGAAGACACCATAATTTTGTGTTCAAGGTGAAAGGACCAAATAGCTTCTATGAATTTTCTATATAGATTTCCATAATCCTTTTTAAGTAGAAAACATAAGTGGATTATCTTATTTTTTGACATTATTGATAACATGAGTAAGTATGGTTATGTCTTTTATATGTGGTATTATTTCAAATTCATTGAGAAATTCAAGGATCTCATGAAAGATGTTTAGAATCATCTTTTTAATAAAAAAAATTTGATCAAAATAGTGATTATCTTAAACACGTATTTATATATTTTCTATAATATGTATGGGATTTTATCTCAACTCACTCAACTATAAAAAATATAGTGGAATGGTGTTATTGAATGGTAGAACCATACATTGATTGACATGGTAAGGAACATTATGAGACCAATAAGTCTTCCCTTATCCTTTTGGGGGTTTTAATAGTATATTAAAACATTATAAATAACTCAAGTACCAACATCATCTAAAGATAATATTCCCTTCATGTTATAGAGTTGAAAGAAACTTGTGTAGTGAAAAATTCATGCATAGACTGAACAGGAAGTTTATAATTGATGCTCAAGAAAAAAACTCACATCAGGGAACAAAGTATACCATTATAGGTTATTCTATGGATAAGCGGGTTATTATTCATACAACCATTCAAATTAAAAATTTAACCTAGTTATATATGTCATATTATTTGAGAAAGAGAACATAATCAATATCGATAATGATATAATGAATGAATTAAATGATGTAAATGAAGAATATTCAAAATACATGGTACCAAACTATAATCTAGGGGACCCGTTGGGATATGTTTTTTTTTGAATTAAAAGAATTTTTTTGGAGTACTAGATATGTTTTAGAACTAGAGTAATATGGTTTTCTTGTCAGAAACAATTTTGAATAATTAGTAGTTTACAATGGTTATCTTATATCCTACAAGGAGGTAGTATATATCATAGAAGATACAAGATGGAAATAATCCATTAATTTTGTGATGGATTCCATGTATGAGAACCATGTTTGGGATGAGTTTTATTTATAGTTGATGTAAAAAATGTGGAGGGTAAATGGGTATTGAAGAATGAAATAGACATAAAATATAATGTAAATATCTATAAATTATTTATTGTTTCTAGAGTGATTAAAAAATTCAAGTCCATCATTGTGAAGGAAAATGATTTCAAGGTTTCATGTTTAAATTAATTTGAAATTTAATTTCCATGGAAGCTTACCTTTACAATGAAATTTTCAATATGGTTTTGAAAACTACATTCATTAATGGGAATGTTCAGGAGGATTTTTATTTGAAAAAACAATAAGGGTTTATAATTTTACATAGTTTCTAAAGAGTATAATAGTTATATGGATCCAATTATAGAATAAAGAATTCATCATGGTCAAGGAAAATTCGGTTTGGTGAATCCATAAAAGAATTTCTTTTCATTAATAGTGAATGTGATCCATGTGTCTGTAGGTTTTTTAGTTGGAGTACAATTGTTTTCATAGTAGTATGTTTTTATGAAATATTACTTGTTAGTAATGATGTAAAAACTATATCAGAAGTTGAGGAATTTTTTATCATGATATTATTCACTAAGAAAATAGGTTATGAAAAATAAATTCTAGGTAACATGATTAGGATTTATGGATTAATTATGCTTCTTTGTATATGTAAAATATCAATCCCTAAATTGATATTTAAGAGGATTAGTATGGAACAATACAAGATGGTATAGTTTTTAGAGTCATAGGGAATACATATTTAGCAGGAAATGTTACCATAAAAATAAGTTGAATGGGAGAGAATGATTAAGATACAATATGATGATATGATAGGATCAAACATGTATGTCATGTTGAATATAAGGGATTATGTCACCTATACTTTATGAATGGTATGAATATATCAAAAAATATAGGTGACCAATATTAGACAATTATTAATGTATTCCTTATGTATCTGGTGAAAACAAAGGGTATGTTCTATGTGTAAAGAGGAGATGAACATGTAGTCATCCAATTTTATATATATGTTTTATTAAAAAAATATCTAAATGGTCTAATGTGATAGATATGATGTTTATTTGTTTTCCTAAATAGAGGATCTTTGAGCTGGGAGACTAATATACAACATGTTTTCACTGATTCGAAAAAATGTCCCAACATTATTATAGTTTAAATGTAGAAAATATATAGATAAGATTCAAAAAAATCCATTAGAATTATGTAGTTCTTAGATGTAAATAAGGAAACACATTTTTATCTGATAACATTATAGTGGTGTTTGGATCCAAATAAACAACATCACAATAAAGAACAAATCACATACATTAGATGTTTCCTATATTAAAGGATTTTTCTCAATGTGGTGAAATTTTGCTGAAAATATTTCCGAATTTAAAAATTGTGTATGATACCATGGAGAATGTTCTATCTCAGTATAGTCATGGGTATCATGTGAGAGAGTTTTGATTATAAGTTTTTTTCAATTGGCTCTAGTGAATTTAGGATTATATTTGAGTTGGTGCCATATAATATACATTATTAGTACATTATTACATTTTTTCATTATTTACTTCTTCATTTACTAGGAAAATAATACATAAGAAAGGGGTGAGATCAGATTCTTAGTAAGGGTATGAAATACAGTGGATGATATCACATATATAAACAGTAGGAATAGTGAATGACTAAAAAGACATGCCTTTAAAAAATGATCATGGACATAATATGCTTGGAATAAGGGTGAATAAATAATGCTATAATAAAACATAATCATGGGTATTCTACAAGTAAAATAACATCATGGATGATAAATTACATATTTCATAATGAGAGAAATGCATAATGCCTCACATTCAGAAATATACTGTCAAGTCCTTGACCAAGTCATCTGAAAATGATTTAGACCTAAGCCAAAACCATATCTGAAAATGGTCATGGCCTTGCCAAGTACATATCTATTTTTTCTCATGAGAACTATCAATTCATATACGGTTTATAGAAGGCCCCACCCATCACATACTAATTCAAATTCCTTTCTCATATTAATGGGTATAAACATAAAAAAAATATACATTTATATTGAAACTTACATATGAAATCTAAATAACATTCCCTAGACATAACCCCTAACCATTCAGAGTAATATGGTGAATTATTTCAAGATGGAAAATACATAGTCGAACTAAGAATAAAAAATTAAATAAAATATTTTATATGATATCATAAATCATTACCCCAAATAATATATAATAATCAAAAAAATTGTTGAAACAAATGAAATTACTCTTATAAAATCATCAAGTAATTCTTGAAAAAATTACTCTTTTACTTTGAAAATAATAGATCTTTTAAAAAATAATTATTTAAAATTAGAAGTGAAATAATATAATTTTTTCATAACAAAATGTTTGATTTTATAAATATTATCGTGTATAAAAAAATTATTGGGTGTACTTGAAAATAGGTAAGAATTTGAGGTGTTCCCTTGAAATGGGCTTGTATTTCATGAATTGGTTTTGAAATATTCATTTAAAGAATGTAACTATCTATAACATAAAAATGGATTCTAGTTTATACACATATATAGTTCATTAAAATATAATTTATGGGGATTAAATACGAATCAATAAGCATTTCACTGAGGTAAGTAGAGAATAAGAGTAACACAACTGAAAAAGGAGGTTCAAGTAAAAAATCCTCACCTTATGTCGAAATGTATTATGAAATTCACATTAGTGTCCTGGATATTAAAATTAAATACATTAATAAACTAATTTAGAACCATATATACATAAATATTATTTATTATAATTTTATTTAGTTCATTTATATCCTTATTTATAATTTATATGTTTGATTTTCGTCTTTCTAGAGTGTCTGTTTCATTGATTTCATGATCAGTTCGCTTGATTATAAGTTATAGATTCCTTGTGCAATGGATATAATTCTCCATAATTGTACTTATATATAATTAATGAACATAAATAAGTTTGAATGGTTATACATAAATTTTTTTACATGGTATGAGGATAATTTATTAGATATAACATTAATGATGACCATTTTGATTATTTTGGCGATATTTTATTGAAACAGACTAGTTTGACGTATGAAATAGTATTATTTCAATATTTTGGTTCCAGAACACTAAATAAGATAAAATAAATATATTATGATCTATTTAAACTGTAAAAATGGTTCAACGTCCATCCATGAAGACAATAATATAAATTAAAAACCCTTCATCCTTGAATGTTATAAATTAACACACATCAAACAATGTTTTCATTTATTGTATAATAGGAGGGGAATCGAGTGATGGTGTTGAATTATAAAATTATCATAAAAAAGTTCTAGAATAATAATGGTAGTGGAGTTATAATATCTTTTGGAGGAGGGTATTTTATAAGAGAAAATTAATTGAATGAAATATGAAATAAAATGAGAAGTTGAAAAATCCATTACAAAAATTCGACATCCTAACAACATCACTAAAAAATTCATAAAATATGTTGATGAGATAAAAAAAGGGGTATATCATAATTTTTAAATAATATTTTCATCAAGGGGGATATTTAATGACATATGGCAACATAATCCAGTGGAAATTAATTAGAAATAACACAACTAGAAATCTCAAAAAATAGATGGGCAGTAGATTCCATTACATTGTAGAGTTACTCCTAAAATGTGAAGGTTGTAACCATGGGGTATTGAGGAAACATTGTGAATAATAATAGGCATGTAAAAATACCAGATATTCAAGGATGATTAATTTGAAATGAATGTAATGGAATAATAGGGTCGGTAAATTGAGATAATGTGAGTAATGTTTTTATTAATTTCTATGGACACCTCAACAGTGGTATTTGCAAAACCTTATGCTTTCCAAGGGTATTTTATAATGGTATTTTCCACATGGGACACCACATATCATATTTTATTCTACAAATGTATGACATCATTTTATATTAATTATTTCATAATTATGATTTCATTAATCACACTGAAAGCTCAAGACTATATTTTTATTATACATGAAAAACTAAAGTATTTTATAAAATTTTCATAATTTCATCATAACATAATATCAACATTAAGAATTAAAAAATGAAATTTATTTTATTAAAATAATTCTCTAAATATAAAAATTTATTTATCAAAAATAATAGTTGACATAAAATACATAGTAACATGCAATGTAAATTGTTTAACACTTTTAAAAAATAAAATTAGGTTATCATTTTTAATTAAATAAGAGTGGATTGATAATACTATTTAATTATAATAAAAATTTAAAAAACATTTTTTTGATATACTAATTTAAATCTCTCTTAAATGGAAAATTTATACCCATATATTTTATAAAATTCATCATATTTTCAGGAGAAAACTAAACACAAAATAGAAATGATGGAACAAAATTTTAATTTATAATTTATTAGGTGAGGTTACGATTCCATTGGTCATATTAATATTCATAAGGGTGAGTTACTATTCATAACTATAAGTTACAATTAGTAGAAAAATGTATGTTTATCCTATTATACACTATATTTCTTATTGATCACAACCGTATATGTTAGTTTTTCGAAATTAAAATCACAGAAGCAGAAAAATTATATATAGCATCTATGTTATAACTATCTACTATAAATATCAAAGTGTTTGGTCTTCATATATTACATGATTAATTAATTATATAGTAAATTTATATGTAAATCATTGGGGAGTAACATTATTCCCCTTACAAGAATTTCATCCTTGAAATTTCTATAATGTTACGTCATAATATGATTTGGGTAGGTCTTCATGATAGGTTCCTCAAGCTCCCACATTGTCTCTTCAATTTTATAATTTTTACAATGTACCATTACCAGATGAGTCGTATGATTCCTCAATACCTATTCTTTATTGTCCATAATCCAAAAGGCTCGTCAAATTATGAAAAGTATGGTTCTAATTCAAAACCATGAGAATTGAGGTCAGGCATTGGGTGTGTCATGTACTTTCATAACAATGAGACATGGAACATATTGTGCTCCTTAGAAAGGCTTGGATGAATTTAGATATGATAAGAAAAAAAATCAAATTATCTCTAGAATTTAAAAAGGACTAACGTACCAAGGGATCAATTTCCCTTTCTTACCAAATCATATAACACCCTTTAGTGGAAATACTTTCATGAAAATAATATCTCTATCCTCAAATTCCAAATCCTTCCTTTGATTATCAACATATTTCTTTGACTACATTGCACTTATTTGATAAGGGATTTTATAGTTTTTACCATCATCGTAGTTTCATCAACAAGCTCTAGGATCACAATATTACTTTCCCTAACATTTCCCCAACATATTGGTGTACAGTATATCTTCCCATACAATACTTCATATGGTTCAATTTTAATAAATTAATGGAAAATATAATTGTAGGAAATCTCCAAAAAAAAGTAAATACTGATCCAGCATACATTGAAAGTCAAGATATCAATATAATAACAAGTATTACGAGGTTCGGATCATCCTTTCGGACTGCCTGTCAATTTGGGGTTTATAAGCAGTACCAAAACAAAGATAACTTCCTAATGATTTCTGAAGAGTTTTATAAAATTTTGATGTAATTCAAGGATCATGATCTGACACAATTGATATAGGTTCTCTATAAAGTATTACAACTTCATTTATATATAGTCGTGAAAAGATCTACAGTGGAAAATCCCCCCAAATAGATAAGAAATGTGAAGATTTCACAATTCAATAAAAAATTGAAAATATTGCATCATTATTTTGTGGATTTTTGGATAATCTAGTGATAAAATACATGGATATGTAATCCTATTTACATGTAAGAATAGATAGAGATGGAATGACTCTTAGGGCGATGTCTTTCATCCTTCACATGTTGATAGACTAAAAATCTTGATAAAAAATAAAAAAAATTTCCCCTCATGTTATTCCACAAGAAATGTTCGTTCTACTCTCTAAACATCATAGTACTACCAGAATGTATAAGGAAATTAAAACTATGGGAATCATATAATAACTAATTTTTTAGCTCTGGTATAGTGGGAACACAAATCCTCTTTCCAGACATCAAAATTTATTCTTCAAATATAAATTCTACCATCTTCCCATCATTAACAGCATTAATTTTTTTGAAGAATCTCATCATCAGGCTGAGAACTTATAATAATTTCTAATAAAGATGTCTCGAAATCTAATTGAAAAAGGAATTATGTTTCAACTTCTGTGATGATTCCCATATACATCATCACTATATCCATGTACATAGGATCCTTGTCAAGTATCATTTTTTTAACTCCATGGTCTTTCTTACTCAATTCATCATCTACTATATATATCTTTTCTTAGGTTGTAATGTGTGGAAAAATATTAATCCTTGAGTTTCTCAATCCATCTCCATTCCCACATGTTGTTTTTTTTCTGAGAATATTTATTTCAATATCTCATGATATCTCACATTTTTTCACCATAGAGATAATGACTCTATATCTTCAGAGCAAATATTACCACCACTAACTCAAGATAATAAGTTGGATTGTTCTGTTCATGAATTTTTAACTATTCTAATGCATATGTAATAAATATATCATTTCTACATTAGCATAGAACCATGTCCTTTACTCAATGAATCACTATAGATCATAATTCCACCATTCCCTGATAGTAGAGCTAGTATTTGAGAATTCACTAATTTCCTCTTCAAGGCAATCTTAACAGTATTTTTACCCATATAAACATAACCCATTTATGATTAATCTTGGTTAATTTGTTGGATATTTAAATGAAGTAATAAATGAAAAACTGATATTAATCTACTAATATAATTAAACTATATAACTCACTTATTTTCATAGGATTAATAAATTTCTAAATCACCTTTTCCTTTATATGATAATCTAAGATTACATCCTTAGAGATAATATGGACAAGAAAAGAGACTATTTGATTCAAGAATTCAAACTTTCTACACAAAATATATAAGTAATTTATTTAAATATTCATCAAAATAATGCATTATTGGTTCATATTATCTTTATAGATTTTGGATTATACCAAGATATAATTAATAAATACAACTAAAAATTCATCTAAGTACTCCACGAAAACACTATTTCATAGATCCATGAAAATGCGGGTGCATTAGTTAGTCCAGTAGAAATTATTGTAAACATGTAATGTCTATATAAGGTTTGAAATGATTTCTTAGGAATATCTTCCTTCCGCACATGAAGTTGATGATATCCAGATAGAACATCAATAATAGGAGAATATTAGGCTCCATGAAGATGATCAAATAAATCATCAACGATAGGTAGGGGATACTTTTTATTTATTATAATAGCATTGATATCCCTATAGTCAGTGCACAACCTCATATATCTATCATTATTCTTAATGTAATGAACAAGTTCTCCCCATGGAGAAACCCTATTGTGAATAAATCCTTTATCACTCAGTTACTCAGGTTGTTTCTTTAGTTTTACTAATTGCAGAGTATAAATTCTATAAAGAAACATTGATATTGGCCTTGAATAAAGAATAAAATTTACATAGAACTCAACTTCTCACTCCTTATGATGTCCAAGAAAATCATATTGAAAAACATCAATACATTATTTAATAATATGTTCACTCTAAATTTGAAATTTTCTTTCCTCACCCAATGATATTTTGTTGTCATCCTCACCATGAATTGCATTATGTAGAGATATTGTGGGTCGATCTCGATATGTATCAGATGATGATGTATCTTCTCTAAATAACATTGATTCTATACCTTCCTCGCAAATCATAATTTCTTTCTTCTTGTAATAAATTTTGACATCTTATTTTATAATCCAATCCATGCCAAGGATTATGTCAGCATCAGTCATTAGTATGATAATAGAATTAGTAAATGAAGAATGTTTATATTCCATAATGAGGACTACATAACACATCGTTGTTGCAAGGAGACTTCCCTTAGAGGGTTTTATAGAAAACTCCCTTGTTAATGAGAATTTGAAATATCTAATATTTAGAGAAAACTGGGAATATTTAAAGCAATATGGTGATCCATAATAAAAAACAATCATTGACCAAGTTTGATGAAATTTTTATCATACCTTCCACCACATTAATATGGACTTGAACATTAGCAGTTGTGATCACAAGTAGTAAAATTTCAATTTTATTCTTCACTCCATCCGTTATATCCTCTTCTAACCTCTTCTTCTACCATTTTCCCTTAAATTCAAAGACAGAGAGAATTCTTTCTCTATCTTGATATCACATGAGACAATATATTCATATGATGAGAATCATTGGGAGACTAGTTCCCTTAAGATGAATTAATTTAAAACATAAAATAAGTAGTCAATCTTGCTCCTTGGATTATATATGTAGTCCCCAACATGACTTTCTAACCCTGTGCAGTTATATTCATACTTTTCAATATTCACATCATCATTTTTCCTCAGATTCAAAAACTGCCTTTCCATATCTGCTCTATGTTCACGAAGAAATAATTTTTCTAATAATATATCCTTAAAATATCACCATTCCAAAATTTTAATCTCTTTATCCTCATTTTTGGTTTAAATAAGTGACCACTATTGACCAAAATCTCTAGATAAATGATAAATTACCATGAAAATCTTATCTCATTTTTTACATCCAAAAGAGAGACATATCTTCCCTAATGAACATATCCACTACTCCTCTACGAACAAGTTTTTTGTTATGTTGAATGATGGAGGATGTTGTAACATAAAACATTATAACATAACTCCACCACTTTGTATATGGGAATGCTCATTAGGGAATGATTAATGTTCATAACAAGAGTTAACTATCCTTATATAGTTATAAGTTCCTCATCACCAGTTGTAACACCGGAGCCAACATCATTATCTTGCATCAAAGGGAAAACCCTGCATAGGATTCACACGTTCATTTAATTTCCATTCCTTCTACTTAATTCCATTACTAAATAGTGTAATAAACTATTTTATGTTATAAATCATAAAGTATAATATTGACTTAAAATATTACCTACCATAATTGAAATATTATTAAGAGATAATCTCATAATTATAAACATGTTTTTTGTAAAAATTTACATTTAATTATTTAATAATGGTTTGTAGTGAAAATGTGAATTATTCTAATAATATCCCCCATGATTGTAAAAATAGGTGTACCGTACGGCCTGTTGCAATGTAATGGGATACCCCAGGTCAAGCCCAAAACTCCTTGTCGGATTTGTTACTCCCAGGTACATCTATTCTAGAACCATATCGACCAGCAGTATGTTGACATGGATTGATTTTCTAGAAATAACTACATAACATATTCCTTACAAAAAATCAAGGATTTTATTTTATGTTTATCCCTAAAGACTATAATAGGGTTTTTTCCTTCAATATACATTTTCTAAATCTAGTTTCCAATTTTTCTAGTAAACATTCTCTGATACAAACTATAGATATCCTACCCAATTTTCCTAGATTGGATTTTTTAAATAATTACATTGGAATGATTACAAGAAAGTAGTATCCTGACTGAACAAATTACTTTTGAAGTTTTTGAGGACAAGATATGTACATAAGTTCAACATTAAAACTTGAAATAAAAAACATTCAAGAAATTATTTTCCCATCATCCATAAACTCTAGGTTACCCCTAATGGTTATTCATAATTTACTTCATCACATTCTGGAAAAATAAAATAAAAGAAATGGGTGACATAAAAAGATAAAAAAGTAAGAAATATTGTAGAAGATATCATGAATATAAACATTATATATTGTGTATAACTAAAAACACATGCCATTAAAAATGAACATGAAAAAAATATGGCATGAATAAGTGATGAATATATAATTCTATAATAAGCCATAATCATGGGTATTATATTAGTAGAATAACCTCATGGACTATAAATTAATTTTTTTCCCAAATGATGGAAATGAATAATGATGGACATTATGAAATACACCATCAAGGCCTCAGCCTATACAAATAAAAATGATTTAGGCCTTGGCCAAAACCATATCTTAAAATGTAGAAGGCCTCATCCATGTCCTTATTAATTTTCTCCCTTGAAAAATATCGATGCATCAAGGGGATATAGTGTTCCCCACCTATAAATTAAGAATTATAGTGCCTTAATAATATTAATAGGGATAAACATAAGGAACATATACATTCAAATTGAATCTATCATATGAAATGTAAATAACATTCCCAAATCATAAACTCTAACTATTCAGAGTAAAAGGGTGAATGGTTTCAAGATGGAACATCCATAGACAAACTAGTCATGAACCATTTAAGAAAATTTGATGAATGGTATCATGAAGTATCGGTCCCAATTTTATATAATAATAAACAATAGTGTTGAAACAAATGAAAATACTCTTATAAAATAATCATGTAATTATTAAAATAAATAGACATTTACATTGAAAGGAATATATATTTTTGAAAATAATTCGATAAAACCAAAGGTGAAATAATATAGTTATTGCATAAATATTTATAGATTTTATAAAAATGTTTGTGGATACAAACATATTAAATAGTTTACTTGAACATCAGTAATAATTCGTGAAGTTCCCTTGAAACAAGATCGTATATCCGGAATAATTATTTTAAGATCTTTTTAAAGAATGTTACTCCCCAAAAAATAAAAAAGGACTCTTGTTGGTTCATATAAATAGAGAATTATAACATAATTAATGGGGATTAAATTATAATAAATAAAAAAATCATTTTGGTAAGTAGAGAATAAATGTAACATGAATTAAAATGGAGGCTCGTGTAAAAAATCCTTAGCTTCTGTCTGAATGTATTCTTCACATAAACGTAATGTCCTGGACAATAAAATTGAATCTATTAATTAAATAATTAAAAAACTTATATATATATTATTCATTTTAGTTTTATTATGTTCATTTATATCATTATTTATATTTTGTAAGATTGAATTCCATTATTTCGGAGTGTTCTTTTCCTTGATTTCATGATAGGTTCGCTTGATTATAAGTAATAAGGATCATGTTGAATGGGTATAATTCTCATTAATTTTACATATATATCAATAATGAAAATCAAAATGTGGAAATGGGAATATATATATATATATATCAATTTTTATCATGGTATTAGATAGAACATTAGTGATAACCATTTAAATTATTTCAGTGACTTTACAATTATTACAAGAAATTTTGTCGAATGAATTAGTATAATGTATATATTCTAATTCCATAACATTTAATACGATAATATATATATATATTTTATGATATGTTTCATCCCTAAAAATGGTTTCATGAACAACCATTTATATAGTAATAGAAATTGAAAACATGTCGTCCTTAGATGCGATAAATTAACAAATCTCAAACAGTGTTTTCATTATTTGTATAAAAGAAGGGGACATGAAAGAAGATGATGGATTATTCCATTTTCAAAAAAATATATTATAATTAAGGCACTGCAGTTTTCATAAATTTTTGAGGAGGTTATTTTACTATAGAAAATGAAAGGAATGTAATTTGAAAAAAATGAACTTGATAAATCTCTTACGAAAATTTGGCAACCTAACAACGTCACTTAAGAATTCATAAAATATGTTTATGAGAGAAAAGGGGTATATAATTATTTTAATATAATACTTAATGTAATGGTTGTATGAAATTACATATCCCAAAATAATTTAATTGAAATTAAAAGGGAATAACATTAAATTAAATCTTGAAAAAGAGAAGGGTGGTAGATTCTCTTACCTTGTAGAGCAACTGCTCAAAAATGAAAGATGTGACCTTGGGGTCTTGAGTACACCATGGGATGAATCCTAGATAGAAATCAATAGTATATATTATTGGATGATGATTATGGAATGAATGGAATGGAAAATGGGTGGTTATTCATATCACAAGTGAGGGAATTTTTTATTAATTTCAGAGGATACCTCAAGAGTGGTATTTGAAAAACCATGGGTCTTACCACGGTATTTTCCAATGGTATTTTACAATTTATATATATAATGTCGTATTTAAATTTTAAAAAGTTAATCTGAATTTAATGCTAATTATTACATCAGTATGATTTCATTAAACATACATAAAACTCTGAACTATATTTTAACTATTTTTGAAAAAAATATTATTTTATATAATTCATGTCAATTTAGAATAACCTAATATCAACATTATGAATTAAAATATGACATTTATTTTATCATAATAATTCTATAAATATTAAATTTTAAAATTTAATCTAATAAGATACTTATTTATTAAAAATAATAGTGGGCATTAAATGCCTAGTAAAATGAAGAGTAAAATTTGTTACCCTTAAAAAATATAATTATTTTATCATTTGTAATCAAAGAAGAGTGATTTGATAATTCTATTTAATTATAAAAAAATTAATAAAATCTAATTTTTTATATAATAATTTAAATCTATCTAAAATATACAATTATAACACAATAAATAAATTTACCAAATTCGTCAGGTTTTTAAGAAAACAAAAAACTGAAAATAGAAATGATGGAAAAATAATTTTATTTAAATATTCATAGCTGTGGATACTATTACATTGGTCATATTACTATTAATAAGGATAAATTACTATTCATAAGGGTATGTTACTATTCACCAAAAATGTAGGTTGATCCTATCAAACTCAAAATAACTTACTGATTGCAACCTTGTTTGTAAGTTATTGAAATTTCTAATCAAAGAAGGGGAAAAGTATATATAATGGCCAGGTTATTAATATCTTCAACAAATATCAGAGTGTTTGTTTCACATAGAATTAGTTTTTAATTCATTCAATAATAAATTTAATTTTTAATCCTTGAGGTGTTACAATATTGATAATTGGATATTATTATTATCAGTAATAGAAACCATGAATCAAATAATTGTATGTATTGATCAAATTTATGATGACATATTATCATAAAGAAGTTGGATGCATTGGGTTAATCACAAGTGAGATTTTGTTAATGGATAATCTAAGAAAGGATTTATCAATTTTTTCCCATGCTGGAAGCTAATATCTCAGGCCCTTTGATGGGAATGGAACATCATGGATAAACTTATGGCCATGTTTTCATGTGGGGAAATATATTTTAGGAAATTCAAAGATAGTTACACCAAGCACATTGACTGACAGCACTAAATTTCATCCAACATGACTTATGTTATCACAAAATTGGGTTTTATTAAATAGTAATTAGTCATTAGAGTTTGAATTTCATTTCAACATTAAATTATTTCTCTATTTGTGCCTTGGAATATTGCTAGACACTATCCTATAACATTATGTGGTCATCCCTAATTCCACTAGGAATGTTTCCAAGAGGGCCACACAAATTTTGTATCTCTAATCTCAATTAAATTTATGTATTTAATTTAACAAATTATAATAAATAATTTTTATTCTTATTTGGATGATCGATAATATTTTAACATAAGTAATTCGAAATAACAAGTGACTTAAATAATAATAAAAAATATTTTTGAAATAAATATTGAAGATAATATTTCTTATATTTATCAATGAATAATAAAATGATATTTATATGAATAATATTAAATATTCAAGTTTCAATAACAACATAAGTGGAAAAGTGAATTGAGAAAAATAGTCCAGTTATAAATGTTAGAAATAATATTAATTTATATATTTATAATTTCCTTCACATGTCAAATTACTAATGATAAAATATATTTTTTTATTATTGTACATGAGTTGAAATAAAAATTATAGAGTCAGGAAATGTCTTGTGTGCATGATTCTATCCCTAATCATTCCATTATAAATATCATATTATATCACATTCTAGAACAAACATATTTTTAAATGTAAATATTAATAATATATCTTAACTCCTAAAAAGAAATAAAAATATACTGATTTATCTATCATCACATAATATAAGGTTATTGACTGAAAATTAAGTGTTGTTCCTTCTTCAATAATAATTATAGATTAATAATCCCTGAACAACACAAGTGTTCGGGATTATATGTTCTAGAACATGATGATTCAATGATGATGCCACTAGTACAAAAATTATTTTTAATGTAACCCGTTTGATGTCGGTTTTTTAGAACCGACGTGAAAATCTCCAAAAATTTTATTTTCCACATAGGTTATTATATAATCGACGTGAAAATCCTTTTTATCTGATTTTTCACGTTGGTTATTAAATAACTGACGTGAAAAATCATTTGTGCTGACTTTTACGTCCGTTGTTTAATAACTGACGAGAAAAATCAATTTTCCAAGATTTTTCATGTCTCTTATTAAATAACTAACATAAAAATGAATAAAATATTGTAGTTTATTTCCCGTGCTTCAATTTGATAGATCGTGAAGCTCAAAGGGATTTACGGATCAAAAGTTAGGGCCAGCGGATGTTGATCATCCCTAAATGAAGTCTTAGAGAAGGACAACTTCAGAGGATCAAAAATTTTGATCCGTAACTCCATTTGAGCTTTCTGACCAATAAAATCAAATATTACGAAATAAAATTCATGTTTGTAAGATTTTTTAATGTCGGTAATTTAAAAACCGATGTCAAGAAGTCATGAAACCTGATTTTTTACGTCGGTTCTTATAATAACCGACATAATAAAATAGGGTTTCATGAATTTTTAAGGTCGTTTTTTAAATAAAAGTCCTTAAAAATTCTTACAAAAATGTATTTAATTTCTTAAGCTTCGATGTGATAAGTCACAGAGCTCAAATGGAGTTACGGATCAAAAGTTATGGCTATTGGAAGATGGTCATCTCTAAATGTAGTCTTAGAGAAGGCCAACTTCAGAGGACCATAACTTTTGATCCGTAACTCTGTTCGAGATCCATGACCTATAAAATAGAATTTTATGAAATGAAATAAATTTTTTTAAGTGTTTGGAATGTTGGTTATTAAATAAATGACGTGATAAGTCATGAAATTTGATTTTTTTTACATCGGTTATTATAAAAACCGGCGTAAAAAATTGGGTTTCATGAATTATGATGTCATTGTATATATAAATGATGTTAAAAATGCTAACAATTTTTTTTCATTTTGTAAGCATTGATTTTATAGGTCACAGAGATCAAATGGAGTCACGGATCAAAAGTTATGGTCATTGGAAGATGAACATCCCTAAACGAAGTCTTTGAGATTGCCAACTTCAGAGGACCATAACTTTTGATCTGTAACACTGTTTGAGCTCCGCGACCAATCAAATCGACACTTGTGAAATGATCTACATGTATGTAAACATTTTTAACGTCAATTATTTAATACTAACGTAAAAAGTCATGAAAATTGATTTTTTACATCTGTTCTTATAAGAACCGACGTAAAAAATCCACAAAAATTGATTTTTCACGTCGGTTTTTATATAAACAATGTAAACAATTAGTGAAAATTTCAATATTTTTCACGTTGGTTATTGTAAAACCGATGTGAAAGATGATTTTAATATCCCACCAATGCAGGATTTTAATTTTTTTTTCAAAAATTTCAATTTCCACGTCTCTTATAAAATAACAGACGTAAAAAAAGTCACGAAAATTGATTTTTCACGTTTGTTTTAATATAACCGACACAAAAAAACAGCGAAAATTTTAATATTTTTCGTGTCTTTTATTATTAAAACTAATGTGAAAATTGATTTTTATGTCCCGCTGACGTGGGATTTCAATTTTTTCACAGCGCGGGCTCAAAAGTTTCAGTTGTCGCCTAAATTTTTAATACCACGTTTTCTTTTTTCCATATCATTTATATGGTTTCATTATACACAAATCCTAATATAATGATCCTTTCATTCAACCATCATTATTCCACCAACTCAAACCGTTTGATCATCAACATGAATCCACTTTTTCTTCTTTCTGCGATCTCGTCAAGGTATTCGTAATTATGATTCCATGATTTATGTTTTCTTTATGATTCGTTTTCTTAATTTAAATAACATTTAATGGTTAGAATTCAAAATTTCTTCACTGTATCATGCTAAAACTACAAATACTCATTCGGATTCTAAATTTCCTTCTCAGACATAGCTTTGGTTGGCTCATTCAATCTTTCCTCAAAAAGAAATACATCAAAATTTTAATGATCATAACTTTTGATCCGTAGCTCTGTTTGAGCTCTATGACCTGTAAAATCGAATCATGGGAAATTATCTACAAAATGTGAAACATTTTTAGTGTCTTATATTTAAAAACCAATGTTATAAATGATTTTTAACATCAGTTTTTTTAAAAACCAATGTAAAAATGACTTTTCATGTCGGTTTTTAACGTTGGTTTTTAAAAAACCGATGACAAAAATAGTGTTTCAACAAGATTTTTTTATATAAAATATGGTCTTTCACATTGGTTTTAAAAAAAGACGTGAAAAATAATTTAAAAAAACATTTTTAACGTCGTATACTAAATAACCGACGTTAAAAAACATATTTTTTATGTCAGTCGCAATAACGTCGCCACAACATCGCCACAAAACAGACATTAAAAATAAAAAAACCGATGTAAAAATTATTTTTTGTACTAGTGTTCATAATGACTATAGTGCATGTGAGGATAACTACTAGATGTATAATGTTATTTTATCCTAAAATGTAATTATTGTTTGATAAGATATAGTCAACTTGATCATTAACGATGAGGGGATTACATGTTATTGTAATTCTACATCTTTTAGTAAATTATTTCTAAATTACATGTAAAGAGACACTTTATTATGGCCCCAAGTAGAGTAATTTTTCATTTATATCCTATGGTTGTGATGTTATATGTCAGGTTTAGAAATGATTTTACTAAATTAAGATAAAATCGAAGATGGTTTTCCATATAGGAACTTCTATTGAGCCAAAAAAATATTTATTTAATGGAAATATTTTAAGAAATAGAAGATCCATAGTTGTCAATACTGTAGAGGAATCTTAGTTGAATAAAATGAATATATGACAATTTAGTTGAAAAATTGCACGCCTCTTCACAGGGGAGTGACAGATTTGTTGAAACAGCAGCGCCGTGAAAAATGATGGAAGCACCAAAATCCCATTTCAAGGTCGCCATAATTACTCGCATGGGGGGAAACGCCATGAATTGGGACGAAGACGCTTACAGAAAATCTATATTTGAGGGGAGAGAGAGTGATATTTAGATGGTCTTTAGCACTATCTTCGATCCCTCTTAAAATACAAACCCGGACCTTATCGACATTCCCTCCGGTGTTGGATGTATCTCGTTGTGCATATTTGCTTATAAGCATTATAGGTTTCATTTGTGGCAGTGACATTGAATCATTTTCCTGCGTCATGTTCACTATTGATTCTCTAGTAGAAACTCTGATGAAAAATCCCTATATTTGTTATCCAAACATCTGGTGACATTGTTGTTTATGGAGGGCCTTTCCCATTTGGTAGATTGATTCCATTAATTTCAATAATCTGTTATATGCAACATTTTCACGTTATTTCTTCTCATAATACCCTTAATTGGTGCAGCCGGTAGGAATCCACGATAATATCAAACACCGAGGAGCCTTACTTCTACATTCAAGGACACGATGGACCTACATATGATTTTCAATTTTATGGTGATGATGAAATGTCCTTCTTATTAAGATTCATTTCCTAAAGCCATCATAAATGATGCATTGTTGTTCCATTGAATTTCTGCTCATGTGCTATTTCTATTTTATGGATCCAAAAACACGGTGTGTTTCAGAGATAGGGACAAAAAGGGAGAGAACACAAATCACATGAGTAGTTGTGGTGATGATGGTCAAATTCAAAGATGAAGGTGGGAAAAAATTTCAAATTTGGAGGCACCTATCCATTTACAAGTTACCCATTCGAAGCCAATTTTAGAATTCCAAATTCCTCAACACAAAGGCCCTTGGAATGATCTGTCTCTAATTCTTTAAAACAATTCTGTTGTTGTCGATGTTCAGGGGTGTTCCATTTTTTCAGCTATTGGTGATAGTTTTGCGTACTTTTGGGATGTGGATAATGGTAAAATCAAAATGGATTTCAAGGGGCATTTAGATTAATTGAATTTTATTTTTACTCATTCATCAAGTAATCAGATAATAACTGGTTCAGATTATGGAACTGCACGTATATGGGATTATACCAGTGGAAAGTGCATTCATGTGATTAGTCCAAAAAAGGACAAGAATTCAAAATACTTCTTCATGATTTTTGGTTTCCTTTTTCTTGATTCAACTGAGAGATGGATGGTAAGAGCTTGTATTCTAATATGTATATGTATATGCATTCAATTTTTGTTTTTGTTAGATAACTTGTGTTTTTAGTTCAATGCATATTTTTTACACTAGTGTTGAAAAATTAAAACTATATTTGAAATTTACTTTGATATAAAAAAAGAGATATTTTCAACAATTTGAATAAATCACTTTCATTGAGAACAGTAAGTTGACGGGGGAGATATATTTCTTCGACGAGAAAATTATGTGCCTTACGCATCGTGTTCGTGTTCTGCTTTTGGTGCTTCATCATCTTTTCAGTCGAATATGGTTTCTCTTCCTAGGGATCCGAGTCCTTCGTCTTCTAGCTCTGAATTTCCTAGGTCTGATGAAGGTGCTCCTACTTCGGGTTTGATTAAATTGTTCAGAGAGGATCTTTTTGGATCATCTATGGATTTGGGGTTGCATGTTTCCCCGAGGATTCATGTGTTTCCTACATCAATTTTTATTAATGATTCTGGGCTGACTATAGAGTGTTTTCCATGGATTTATGATGAGGTTGTGGATGCTCTGTGATGGAATCTCATTGCATGATTTGGGGTAGCAAAACCACCGATTGCGCTTTTCAAAAAATATGTAGAATCCTGGGGTCTTTCTTCACCAGTCTAGGTTTCTCCTCTTCATCGATCTTCTTTTTGGTTTTCCTTTGTTTCTGAAGAGGATTTTCTGAATGGTTGTTGTAAGTCTTCCCATAACATGGGACATTATAGATTCAATCTGTTGTGGTGGTCTCTAGATGCTCACAGGGGAAAGAAAATTCTTTTTCAGCGGTGTGGATTTCTTTACCAGGTCTTCCTTTAACCATGCATAACATTTCTTTCATCAAAGCTATTGGATATTCCCTTGGGAGATTTTTGTGTGTAGTTAACAGTCCTAGGGGGCGCGAAAATGTATCTAATGTGCATATCTGTATTGAATTAGATCTATACTTTCCTATTTTGGAAGTGCCCTCCTTAAAGGTGAGGGGGTCGTTTTCTTGGAATCAGAGCATCATCTATCTGGGCTTTCCCAGGTATTGTTCTTGTTGTTGTATTCAAGGGAATTCGGTTCAGAATTGTATGAAATCTAAGCCTGATGGGTTGCGTTTTCAAAAATTGGATAAAAACGACGAGGTTCCAGATGATAATATGAACGATAAGGGTGTTCTGTGTAATTTTGCTAGTAGTGATTAGAGAAAGGCACGCCATTATAATGTTGATTATTTTTATTGTAATCTTGATCTGTTATCTTTTGATAGTTGTAATGAGTATTCTAGAATATCTCTTTTTGTGTTTATTCTTGCTGCTTTACCGTATGGGGTTTCTTCTGAATTTTATGTTTCTATGATGAGTATTGATAGTGTTTTGAACACGACAATAATTAGTATGTTTTTCAAGGGTTCGGTCAAATGGGGTTTTCCCTTCATTGGTCCGTTGAGATGTTTAAATCCGGCTCTTTAGCTGGAATCGTTGATGGAAAGTGAATTAGTTAAGAACGATTGGGCTTTGGGTAATTTAAATGATGTGCTTAAAACCCCGTTATTGTTAGTTAAAGGGGCCAGATATGAGACATCATCTCATGGGGACTTGGGTGTATGCAACAGAATTGATTTTCCTAAGAAGGGTATAATTAATCCTCTGTATAATGGAATAGGGGATTTGGATCAAGGAGCTCAGTTTTTGGAGTTTCCCGTTGAGGCTAATATGTCTGCAGATACTGGAGTGGTTACTAGGGAAAAACTTCATCATATTAAGAAGTTTTTGAATCCCGTTCTAGTCCGACCAAGATGCATAGGACCAAATCCAGTCATATATTGTTTCAATTATTCCTATTATCATATGGAATTCACGTCGCATGGGTACATGAGAAAAATCTGATTTTTTAGTCATGGAAATTAAGAAACATGAGGTGTGTGTTATTTCTATTCTAGAACACAAGAAGAATTCTGTCAGAATTAGTGAGGTCACTCATAGAATAAATATGCATTCTTGGTTGCATGCAGAACCGGATAATAAACATATATGGGTCTTCGGGAACAATGTTGTGCATGTTGATTTAGTTCAGGCGGGTGATCATTCCCTTACTGTGAATATTAACAATGGCATTGATGTGTTTTCTGTTTCCTTTGTTTATGGGAGTTGTGATTATAATAAGAGGGTGTTTTTATGAAAAAATTCGGATTGTTTAGATTTAGAAGATCTTCCTTGGAATGTTAGTGAAGACTTTAATATTATTTCTTAACCTGGGGAGAAGAAGTTCGATGTGTTTTTCCTCATACAACTAGTTGATGCTTTATTCAATTTATGGCTAGGAGATGTCTTAGTGATATGGGTTTCTCTGGGGATTGTTTCACATGGTGTAATAATCAAAAAGTAAATGTAGGATGCTAGAGTCGTCTTGATAGGTGTTTGGAAATATTGTATTCTGTTTTCTAGTTTTCGTAATTCAAAAGTTGAGCATCTTGTCTGTGGGATCTCAGATCATTCTCCTCTCCTTGTGTCTTTATCCCCCATATAGAGTTATGTGGAAGGTTTTTGTTTCTATGATCATTCGAAGGAGGGGTCTGATTATCATCAGCTTGTTAATGATTTTTTGGAGGACACGGTTTAAGGTTATGCTTCGGTTGCCTTTCATAATAAATTGAGATGGTTATAGCATAAGCATCATGCCTGGGCGAAAAATTTTCATTCTATGGATCAGTATTTTGTGTTTCGAAAACAGGAGGTTGACGATATGGAAAAATCCTTGGAAGATAGAATGAGTAATGGGGTTTATGAGGACCTTATGGATATGAAAAATTCCTTGAAAGAGTATATTATAAAATAGGAGAGTACTTCCCAAGAGAGATCTACAGATAATGGCTTTGTGAAGGTGATAAAAACACTGCCTATTTTCAGGCATGTATTAAGGAAAGAAAAAGGTAGGTTAATACGAACATTCATTTTGAGGATGGGTAATTCTCAGGTGATTGGGATGTGATTGGTTCCTTGGCAGTTTCTTTTTTGAAAATATTCTTGCTGACCCTAGCCCGTCTATGATTAATGGTTATCATTGTGGGAATGTAGAGTTCTTCGATGAGATTCCGAATATGATTTCTGGTTTGGATAATGATATGCTAAAAGCTATCCATGATGAGAATGATATTTATAATGCTATAATGAAGCTTAATCTGGAGAGTGCTCTTGGTCTTGATGGTTTCCTAGGGCCATTCTATAGAGAGGCATGGGATGTGGTCAAAGCTGATTTGAATTTCACCATTCATGATTTCTTTTGAGGTGGTCCTATTCTGAGGGTGGCTGGTGATACTTCCCTTGTTATGATACGCAAAGTTAAAAATACTTCTTCTAATCGTGATTATAGGATATCGAGTATGTGTACTTTTCCATACAATGTTATTTCTAGCATCATTAACTTACGCCTGAACAGTCATGTTTCTCATTGTATTTCTCTTGAGTATCATTGTTTTGTTAGAGGTCGACCGATTTAGGGTGCGGTTGCATTGGCTCATGAGATGATCTGTGATATTAAATTCAAATTCCATTAGTGAAATATGGCTTTGAAGCTGGATATGAATAAATATTATGATAGGATGGAGTGGGGGTTTATCATTAGAGTCCTTAGATGTATGGGTTTATCATCATGGGTTATTGACCTTCATTTTTGTTGTTTTAGTTCCGCCTGCATGTCAGTTTCATATATGGGAAAAACTCATGGTTTCGTCAAGGTAGCTCCTCGTCTAAGACAATATGACCCTATTTCTCTGACCCTTTTTATTCTCATGCAGTATTCTATGAGTCGTCTTGTCAATAAGATGATTTCAATGGGGAATATTTTACTGTTTCAGAGAAGAATGATCCAAACACTGATATCTCATTTGATGTTTGTGGATGATTCTCTATTTTTCATTAATGGTAATTTTAGATCGGTTGGTGTTCTGATTAAAGACTTGTAAGAGTACTATTTACGGAGTGGACATTCGTCTAATAGGGAGAAGATCAGTTTTTACATTTCCAATAAATGTGGTTACAATCAGGCTCTTTCTATCTCCATATTGTTGAATATGTAGAATGGTTCTTTTCCACTGAACTATCTTGGGTCTGCTATGTCTCCTAGACCTATTCATATTGGAGACTTTTATAATATTATTCATAGAATTTTGAGCCATGTTCTTGACTGGAAGAACCATTTTTTATCTTTTGGTGGGTGGATTTATTTAATCAACAAATGTGTTAATTGCTTTTCCAATTCATGTTATTTTGGTGTGACAAGTTCGGAAGGGGTTTATTTCGTCTATTCATAAGGTCCTGGATGGCATTATTTGGGATTCTCATTCTGAGAGAAAATGTCATTGGGCCTCATGGGTGAAAGTCGCTAGACCCTTTCAGGATGGTGTTGCAAACATCAGAATTCTAGGGGATACAATCCATTGCATACATGCGAAGATGGACTGGGAAGTTGTGGAGGGTTGCACTATTTGGGGTAGAATTATGGCCTTGCAGGATGAAATCTACATAGAGTATAAAAGAAATGTCTCATCATTATGGGAATTAATTTGAAATTTTTTTCTTGTTATTCTCTAACACTTGCACTGGATTATAGAGAGGGGAGATTTATCTTTTTTGAATTGTAATTTGGCTGGGTCTATTATTGGATATCCATGTTTCCCTGTTCCAATGATTTCTTTCAGGGAATCTTGTAGTTATCCAAATTTTATCAATTTTGTTCTTGATGAGGAACAAAGGATGATTTTTGATCTTGTTGAGATGAACATGAATCCAGATAGATGTGTTTTTACGGCTTAAAGACTGGTATGTTTTCATGTAAAGAGTTTCAGAGTATTTATATTTTCGGGGCTCAGCAATATTCATGGAATGATATGGTATTGTGTAAGATAATTCCCACTAAATTCAATTTCCTAGTATAGAGAATTAGAAAGTAGGCTATTTCTAAAGATGATAATGTGAAAATGAGGGGCATTTACCTAGCGTCTAAATGTAACTACTACAATACTCATAGGGAGGAAGATTCTAACCACTTGTTTTTTGAGAGTTATTGGGTCTTGGCTGTATGGAATTTTTTTGGTGTATTCACAAAGGATTCAAATTATTTATATGATGAAACCTATTTTCTAGAAAGGTGGTTCCATGGTCTGAATTTTGTGGGTCCTGAATGAATAGCCAGAGCTATGATCCTTAGTGGTGCATTTGGAAAGCAAGGAATAAAACTCGTTTTGAGGATATTCATTGCTCAAAAAGATAGGTTGTTATCAGGACTAGAATTCTTCTGATTGATTTGGTTCGGTATTCTGAAATTTCAAGTGATGCTCCTTCCTTGAGCTATATTTTCCCTGTATTTCCTCATCCAGAACTTCTGATGAAATAACTGGGTGATTTGGTGTCCTCCTAAAATGGGTCTTAAGTTGAAGATTGGTGGCTCTTGTGTTGGAAGCTGTATTAGGGGCGGTGGTGTTGTACGTGATGGGAGTGGAAGCATTTTTCATTCCTTTTCTGCATTTTATGGGAGTGGTAATTCCATTCAAGATGAATATGAGGCAATGAATACAAGGGTCATTTTGTGTTCCCAAATAAACATAT
The DNA here is from genome assembly GCA_963277665.1 of Viscum album. Taxonomy (NCBI): domain Eukaryota; kingdom Viridiplantae; phylum Streptophyta; class Magnoliopsida; order Santalales; family Viscaceae; genus Viscum; species Viscum album. Next base: position 989,613,445 of record OY728163.1, on the reverse strand, counting down.
CCATTTACCATATTAAAAATGATCAATGATTATTCTCAATTCGATGGAGGTAAAGATTTGTACACCCTGGTCAATTGCTTATCTTATTAGAAAATGAAAGAGGTGGGTTAAAAGCAATAAAATTCATCTTTCTCACACATGGCGTGAGGGTAATAAAGTTGTAGACTACTTTGCATCCTTGATGGTGGTGGATCAAGGTGATAATATTGTTTTCTTTCATAGTATTTTTCTAATTGAACTGGAAGGGGTGAGGTTGACTAGGGTAGATCAACTTGGTCTCCACTATTTTAGACCACCTTAATTGTTTTTGTACCTTTACTAAATCCATGTTTTCATTAGGTTTTATTTTCCTTTAATACAAATTCAGTTTGGTGAAAATTTAGTGAAAAAAACACTTTGAAGGTGTGACTAGGTGTGGGAATATGGAAGGCTTATAGTTCTAAATCCAACACCTGGGGAGCCGACATACTAGAATAGATGGAGAGATCAATCAGAATTGAAGATATTAAATAATTATGTTAACGAGGAAGTGGTGAAGGAATAAAATCAATGATAGAGATTAAATTTATTGATGATGATTCATAAGATTCGTTACACATGGTTGGAGGAAATGTAAAATATGAAATATTCATTTATGTGGTAACGTGTTCCACTCATAAAAGATGATATTCAAGGAGTAGAATGTAAAAACGATCCAGGGGTTTCATTGATCAACTGCCAGATCACCATTAAATTCAGAGGATTATGGATCAAATTTGATATTTGGGCCCCACTATATTGGTGATGGTATTCGATGTGCTTAATGTGGAATAGGCATAATGATAATGTGTCAGAGTAGTAGAAGAGTTAGAGAAAATTGATCATGGGAAGATAATTGACAAAGGCCTTAGTTTTTAATCTTAGTAGTTGTTGGTCGGAGTGGACACTCGAGAGGGGGGGGGGGTATTGAGTTCCAATTAAAATTTATGTTTAAAATCCTTTACTAAAATCCCCCAATTTAAAATACTAAATGAATTGTAGAGAATTTGAACTAAAGCAAACTTTTAGTGAGTTTCTCAAGGGATTGATTAATTCCCAGCTAATATAATCAAATATCAGATTAGCTTTTGAAACTAACCTAATGATTTTCAAATAATTCAAACACTTGCTACTCCAATTATTAGTGTAACATTGAAAAATAGTTTAAGTTTTAAAGCACTTAACATCGGAATAAAAGGTTTTAGATAAAACTAAATAAAGCACATCAGATATGACCAAGAGGTTCAGTATCATGCCAAGACTTAGTCCTCTCAACAATTTATATAAAATTTGATCCACACCCTAGATCGGGGTTCAGAACAGCTTACAACTGTACAGATCAAAGTCCTCCACCACAATTCTTTGTGAGAAACAGAAACAACAACAAATACAGCTGTTCAGGTCACATATGACCTCTACCACTATCCACAGTGGGAAAATGAAGATGTAAGATGTTTGAATGAGGATTTAAATATCCTCCAGTTGAAGCTTAGGAGACAGTGTGTGTGAAAATTAAAACTGATGACACACGCTGCTCGTAATTTAAATAATAAATCACTGAGCAAGATATAGAGTTTACAATGGCTCTAGTGATTGCAGTGTGTCTCTGGACTCCTTTGAATTGATCAGAAATGGTTTTGAGTCCTCTTATCATTATTGTTTGAAAAACAGAGTGTCGTCTGCTTGATATCCAGGTTCAGAGACAGTGAAAATGTAGTCGATGAAGTTCTTCAAATTCCTCGTGAATGTACACAGCTCTTATTGAGTAAGCGGGAGTGTGTATGAGATTCAATGTCTTCATGGTCGTGCATGTATGTATGTATGAGCTCTTCTTGTGTATGTCACTTGTAGATCACTTCAGTATATATGTTCTGTCTCTTTTGTATTATCTTTGAAGAAAGAGGGACTTTTTATATTTATGGCAGAGCTCCGATAAAAGAAACAATTTCTTTTTGCAGGTACGAAGTACGATTCCCTGAAATCCAACAACCATTATTAAATAAATGAAAGAGAATTAAAATATAACTGATATGACCATTGGTTAGATTAAATAATGATAATGAAATTAAGGCAGCGTCGGATTCTTTGGAACGGTATCTTTGGATATCGGTAGCCTTGTGTATCTGTAGCTTTGTGTATTGGTAACCTCTTGTATCACAGTAGCCTTTCTATCGGTAAGCTTCATGTCTGTCAGTAGACTTGATCAGTAACAGTAGACATAATGAACTGGTGACCTTTCGTGTAATGGTAGATTTTCATAGTGGTGACTTGTCTGTATCGGTAGGCTTGTTCTGTAACGGTGACTTGTCTGTATCGGTAACCTTTACGTATTAGTAGACTTGTTGTACTGGTGGACTTGATGTATGGGTGACCTTCACATATTGGTATATTTTCATAGCGGCGACTTGTCTGTTTCGGTAGGCTTGTTCTGTAATGGTGACTTGTCTGTATCAGTAGGCTTGCTCTGCTTAAGCATTCTATTGGCAGAATGGGTTAAGTTAGAATATATATATCCATCCAGTAACCAAATTCTCTGAAGATAATAAAAATATTATAATATATGAATAAGTGAATGGTGCACAAAAATACTAAATTAAGTAATTTATCATTAATTAATATAGGAACTATCAAACTATAATTGAGCCTAATTGGGATTATCAAAATATAAGTGAGAATAATTGGGATTATAAAAATATAAGTTCAACTAATTCTCCTAGAGGGTTCAACAATCTCCCCCTTTTTGATAATAACAACTTATTCCAAAGTATTATGAAAATTAAAATAGTGTCAGAGGAATAATTTTTTAAGGAAAACATGTAAAACAATGTTTTCATTTTTTCTCCCCCTTTCAATTGCACTCCCAGTTCTCATTTCTGTCTTTTTCTCCCCCTTTGTGATTAACAAAAAGAAGGGTAGAATCATCGAAATGTAGAGACAAAAAGAAAATAGATTACATAGAAAAGAAGAGAATGTAAGAGTAACTTTACATTAAATCACAAAAGGTACAAACTGATAAAGTCATTATTACAAAAGAAAATACAAGTGAACCCCTTAAAAAACATCCAGAATCACTCAATAATCCTATTGAACGTGAGTCTTTACCTTAGGATCAGAAGAGGGTGTAGGTTCAAATTTAGTAGATGGCTTAGGAATAGCTGAAAGAACAATTGGAGGGTCATCCACTGAAACTGTACCGACTCTGAAATTTGTTCTCTTCTGTGGGATCATAGGAGTCAAGATTTGAATAGCCTAAACTAGAGTCAACAGAGGTTTACTCCCAGAGGTAGAGGCAGGAAGAATAGGAGGTACAATCATAGGTCTGGAATCCACATGCAAGAATGGTAGCAACAAGTTCCTAAAATCCATAGTAATAATGCCTCCTCTCTCCATTGTTGATACAAAATCATATCGATTTTCAATGAATTTATCCAAGGCAGGAGTGAGCTCCCTGAGCTTAGTAACCTGTTCTATGAAATCTTGAGTCACTGGAGGCAACATCATATTCTCCATCAAAATCATGAAATTATTGGTCATTTGATGCTTGGTATATACCTTCTCAAAGTAATCATCCACATTATTCTTAATTTCCTCTTGATAAGAAGTAGCTTCCTGTAGGTGATCATGAACAAAACCACTAACTTCTCTAGTGGTAGCAAGGATCTTAGTATCCGAGGAACCACTGGTTTTGGCCTTAGCCAACTCTTCCTGGATAACAGTTCTGATTTGGTCAAGATTCACAGTGGAGCTGGATGAAGGAAGGGGTTTAACTGAGAACGCTACTGTCTCCTTGAATGATTGTGCGTGATTATTAACTACCTTCTGAACAAGATCATCTTGACTGTTCAAATGTTCTTTGACTGATTTCTTAAATGCCTCAAAGACATCCACAAACTGCTTGACTACTTCTTTGATATATCTGATATCAGTATGCACTTGGGTTTGAGAGCTGTTCATGGTAATCAATGAAGCAATAGATTGTCTTAGAGCAACCACAGCTCCTATACAAATTTTAATTTGAGTATGTAATACTTTAACTTCATCCATCATTCCCTTCATTGGACTAGAATTATAAAATCCCATATATAGCTGCAGGTTTTTCTCCACACTCCACATTTCTCCAACCAGGATTTTCTTCAAATATGCCACTGATTCTCTTAGTGTTTCATTCATTTCAGCCTTTAAGGACTCAAGGTCCTCATTGGTTGCCAAATTTTCAGCCACAACATGTAGGATAACTTATTCTATTTGGGGATGGTCTTCCTCATCAGAATCATCATAACTAAGTCCACGAACCATATATCCTGTATCTGATGTCCAACCTTCAATGTCATACAACACTGATACTGATCCAAGATGCTCCCCCTCACTTAGAGCATTCACCTGAGGAATCTCCCTCAACTGTTCTGCTCGAGGTAATTCTATAACATCCTCTGCAACTACAGCAGATTCAATATCCATTTTCTCTGATGGCTCAAGGACTCTCTCATCAATAGATGCTACTTCTGCTTCTTGATCAGGCACTTTCTTGACTGTACTGTCTATTATAGGGATCAAACTGAGCTCTTCTTCTTTATGTTCCTCATCATCTGCTTCATAAGCAGCCTCCTTCACTTCATGAGCAATCTGATCTAACTTGGTTGCCTCATCCTCTTCATAGGTGTCTTGGACAACAATCTGATATTATTATTCTTCTTCTTCTTCTGTAGTCTCAGTGTCATTGTCCTTCAGAAAATTTTCCCTCCTTGGTATTTCTTTTGGAGGGCTAGCTGCTCCATAGGAATTTTTTTGGGTTATAGGACTAGGAGGTAAATCAGGGTCTCCTCCTTCCTCAGCTGATATCTCTTCCTCCTCAGCTTCATCTTCATTATCACAGTAAACTGGTTCTGGCTCATCTGGTCCAATACCCGGATCCCTCACATCCTTTGTTCTAGATGGATGGTCCACAAGAGTGTACTTGTCAAAGATTTTTCCATCACCATTCACCCATTATTTCTTCCAAGGGTTCCAGCTAACTTTCATAATCATAAAAACAGTCCTAGTGAGGAAAAAGTTACCCTTAACCACAACAGTTTCATTTTGTGGTCCAACAACCTCCTTTGCCATCAACATAATAGAAATCAACTTAGAATAGAAGAGTGCATTGGACTTAGACTTCGGTCTAGTCATCTCCTCAATCTGAATCATTAGTAGTCTGCATAAATTCACCTTTACTCCATGCTTTAACAAATACATCAAATAGATATCCTAAAATCTGAGGGTAGAAATATATCCTCTCCTTGGACTAATCACATGCTGAATGAACTTGAAAGGTTGTTTATCCTCCCCTGCCATATCTGCAGCAATGACCTTTCTAGGAGTTCCATTTCCTGTCAATTCCAACAAGGAATCCTCATATTCAAAAAAGTCACTAGAAGTTGGTATGTATTTTGAATAAAATCCATAATCACGACTATGAGGAACTTTAAGGTTCTCAACCCATTCAACTGATGAAAACGAAAACATTTGACCATTCACAATGGAAATCATCCTATTCTCCTCTTCTGATGTCTCAAAACAGACAAACTCAGAAAACTCTTTTACCAGTGCTGGATAATAGGATCCATTATTGTTCATGAAGAATTCGAGCCATCCTTGTTCTTGTAAAACCTTCAGAATCAAGGACATACTTTCCAGCAGCCATTCTACACATAATTACTTTTCCAGTACAATTTCTCTCTTCAATAAATGTGGATTCACAGGATTCCTTCGAACAACATCTCTACTGCTTCCACTAGCACCAAAATTGGTTACTTTCTGCTTCTTAGCTTGTGTCTCATCATTTCCTTCATCCACTAAGGGTTGCTTCACACGGGCAATTTCAGATTCCGAGACTTAGGGTTTTGCGAGCTTCAGAGGTCTAGGTAAGAGGGATTCGAACAGACGGGTTCAAGGTGATTGAGTGATGTCTAGAGTCGTCTTTAATATCATTTAGGATTCAAATATAAAATAAATCTTATATTAAAAGAAAATTCAATGTCTCATCCTTAATATGAAAATTTAAAATAGTGTGAGAGATGAACCGGTAAGGTGTCCAAATGGTGAGGTCTGACGGTGAGGTTTAGCCTAACGGTGAGGTCTATCCAGACGGTAAAGTTGATCCTAACGGTGAGGTTCATATAACAGTGAGGTTTATCTAATGGTGAGGTTTATCTAACAGTGAGGTTCATCCTAACAGTTAGGTTTATCCTAATGGTGAGGTTCATACTAATGGAGAGGTTCATCCCAATGGTGACGTTCATCCTATCGGTGAGGTTTATCCTAACGATGAGGTTTATCCTAACGGTGAGGTTTATCAAACAGTGTTAAGAGTAATTTATCATTCTTAATCCATGTCTAATGAACCTTAATCTTTCTAAACTTAAAGGCTTAGTGAATATATCAACTAATTGGAGTTCAGTGACTATAAATTCAAGAGTTATATCAGCTCTTTGATAATGATCTCTTAGAAAGTGGTGTCTATATTCAATGTGTTTGGTTCTAGAGTGAGACACAGGTTTCTTTGAGATGTTGATCCCACTAGTGTTATCACAGTTAATTGAAAAATGTTTAAAATAAAATCCATAGTCTAATAAAGTGTGTTTCATCCACAAAATCTGTGCACAGAAACTACCAGCAACTATATAATCTACTTTAGTAGTAGATAATGCAACTGATTTATGTTTCTTACTACACCATGATACTAGGGACTTTCCAAGTAAATGAAATGTTCCAGATGTGCTCTTTCTATCTAACTTGCATCCAGCAAAGTCATCATCTTAATAACTTATTAAATCAAATGATTGTTCTTCTGGGTAAAACAGTCCCAAATTGGCAGTATATTTAAGATATTTGAAAATCCTTTTAACAGCAAGTAAGTGTGACTCTTTAGGGTTATCTTGAAATCTAGCACACAAACATACACTAAACATAATATCAGGTAAACTAGCAATAAGATAGAGTAAACTCTCAATCATACCTCTATAATTAGTTTGATCTACTGGTTTTCCAGTTTCATCAATATCCAATTTACATGTGGTACTCATAGGTGTATCACCTCCATTAATAGTATCCAAACCAAAACGTTTTAACAAATCCTTTGTATATTTACTCTGATTTAAAATAATACCATCTTTAGTTTGAAAGATTATAAATCCAAGAATGTACTTAAGCTCTCCCATTAAGATCATTTCAAACTCTTTTTGCATAACCTTTGAAAAAGCAGTACATAAAGATTTTTTAGAAGATCCAAAAATAATATCATCAACATAGATTTGTACTATTAATACATATTTTGAAATTCTTTTTATAAAAAGAGTGGGATCAGCAATTCCTTTTGTAAATCCTTTTGACATAAGAAAATTTGTAATTCTTTCATACCAAGCTCTTGGAGCTTGTTTTAAACCATATAATGCTTTAGAAAGTTTAAAAACATGATTTTGAAAGTGATGAATTGAAAAACCATGTGGTTTTTCTACAAAAACATCTTCCACAATAAAACCATTTAGAAAATCACTTTTCACATCCATTTGATATAACTTGAAATTCAGATGTGATGCAAAGGCAAGTATGATCCTAATTTCCTCTAATCTAGCTACCGGTGCAAATGTTTCCTCATAGTCAATTCCATATTCATAATTGTATCCTGATGCAACTAGTTTAGCTTTTTTTCTAATGATATTTCTAGATTCATCAACTTTGTTTCTATACACCCACTTTTTGCCTATGGTTAATGTGTCCTTAGGTCTTTCTACTAATTCCTAGTCTTTATTTCTTTCAAATTGATTTAGTTATTCTTGCATAGCCATTACCCAAAATTTATCACTGATAGCATCATTGATATTTTTAGGTTCTAACTGTGAAAAAAGGCTTGATGTTCAACCTGATTTCATAGAGAAGCTCTAGTCTGTGTTCCTCTATCTAGAATACCAACAACAACATCTAAAGGATGGTTCTTTAGAATCCTAGTTGGTCAAGAAAAGGTAGGGCTAGAGATTTCAGGTTCATTAACAGGTTGGGAGTCAACAGAAGCAGGTTCTGGAAAATTTCCAAAACTGGATTATTTAACTATAGGTCCACTGCTGTTATCATTATGGTTAAAAATAGAGAGATCATCATCAATATTTTCAATAGAGGTCTTAGGTTCATGTGGATCAGTTTCATCCAATTTTATGTGAACAAATTCCTCCACACATTTGGTTCTCTTATTGAAAAATATAAAGGCTTCACTAGAAATAGGGTAACCTAGGAAAATTCCTTCATCACTCTTGGATGAAAACTTATCAAGATTATCTTTGGTATTAGGAATGAAGACTTTGCAACCAAAAACTCTAATGTAGTTAACCTTAGGTTTCCTATGGTTCCACAACTCATAAGGGATCTTCTTAAGAGCATGTCTGATCAAAACTCTACTGATAATATAACAAGCTGTATTGACAGCTTCAGCCCAAAAATAAACAGGTAGGTCATACTGATTGAGCATGGTTCTGGAAATTTCCTGAAGGGTTCTATTCCTCCTTTCTACTAAACCATTTTGCAGAGCTGTCCTAGGGGCAGATAAATTGTGACTATAGCCATTGTGTGAGTAGTAGGATTCAAACTCATGATTATCAAACTCATGACCATGATCACTTCTCAAGGTTTTAATCTTAAGTCCACTAAGGTTCTCCACAGACTTGGAATATTTATCAAAGTAAGAACAACTTCACTTTTGTGAGCTAGAAAATATACCAAAGTATACCAAGAATAGTCATATACTAGAACATAGATATAGTGATTCCCATTTAAAATAGAAACTATAGAAGGTCCAAATAAATCCTTGTAAACCAACTTGAGAGGTTGAGAAGTTGACACTTCATTCATTTATTTAAAATAAACATTATATTGCTTTCCCTTTTGACAGGGATTACAAACATTATATGCTGGGAATTCATGTTTTGGTAGGTCTCTAACTATGTTTCTCCTAGTAAGTTATCTATGTGAATGTACATTGCAGTATCCTAATCTTCAGTGCCAAAGGCAAGACTCTTTATGAAAATCATTTAAACAAGTAATATTTTGCATAGGTAAAGAATTTAAATCAATAGCATACACATTTTCATTTCGCAAGGAAGAAAATACTAAAGCTTTTTTAGAATTAAAAACATTGCAAGAATCATTTTCAAATTTAACATAAAAACCATCATCACATAACTGAGAAATACATAGTAAATTATTCTTAAGCCCATCAAAAAATAGAACTTTAGAAATTGATACTGAGTTGGTGTTACCAATCTGGCCTAAGCCGATGATTTTCCCTTTATAATTATCACCAAAAGTGACAAAACCTCCATCAACTCTGACTAAGCTTTTAAAGCATGAGAAGTCTCCTGACATATGTCTTGAACATCCACTGTCCATGTACCAATTCTTTCTAAAATAGCTCTTTATGATGGTTCCCTATAAAACATATTTAGATAGGAAATGATTTTGGTACATAGATTTTCTTCGGTCCAGACAGGTTAGCTAAAAAAACATTAGGTACCCAAATTTGTCTTATGGGTCTTATAATTTTTTTTTGAATCAACAGATGTTGAAAGATAAAATTTATTAGATCCATAACTATGAATATAAATAGTTGAAGCATATGGACATCTAGAACTAGAACTATTTGAATTTTGTGCAGATTTAGAAATAAATCTAGTTTTGGTAATTTTACTTTGTCTAGGTTGGTATCCTATACCAGCAATATATCTAGGTGCAATATACTTACCTAGAATCTGAGTAAGAGTATCTTTCCCATTTGTGAACTTTTCTAAATACTTCCTAAGTTTCTCATTTGAAAATTTAGGTTAATTTTTTTCTTTAAGAAACGGATCATTCTTTTCCATTTCTATGTCAAGATCAGATTTATGTTTAACAGTTAAAGCATACTGTTTCTTTAAACTTTCTTATTTGTCTTTCAGCTCATTACAGGTTTCTTCCAACATATCACAGTATTCAAGCAGTTCATATTTTGACATATTTTCAGAATCAGAATCATCTCCAGAATAATAAGAATTTAAAGCAGGAGTTTCAGATGTTACCTCAGAGGTGTTTCTCATAAAACACATGTTTGCCTTATTTCTGTTTTCAGTTTCAGAGGATTCAGATTCACTAAAGCTATCCTCAGAAGCACTCCAAGTAGCCTTCAAGACTTTATTATACATATAGTCTTTATACTCATTCTTCTTTTTGTATTTCATCCTTGGACAGTTTGCTTTTATATTTCCCTTTCTTTTGCATTCATAGCAGACAACTTCATCAGATTTTTAAGATTTCTTCTAGTCCTTTTTTCAGTGTCCCTTGTTGTCAAACTTACCTTTGTTATTTGATTTTCTGAAAAACTTCTTTTTTCTATAAAACTTCTTAAATCTTCTGGCTATGTGAGCCATTTCTACATCACTTTCAGATGCACTTTCACTTTCTTCACAGCTTGAGCTATAACTTATAGTTTGAAGTTTCTCATTATAGTTATTCATTGAAGTAGATGTCTTGATGGAAAATAACTTCCTTTTTGGTTCATCTTCTTCTTATTTGTTTACCATAAGCTCTTCTTCATACATCATCACCTTGAAAATAAGTTCCTTGACTAGCAGTTTACTAATATCACAAGATTCTCTGGTTTAAATAGAACTGCCCCTCCATCTTTCAGGTAGGCATATCAAAATTCTCATGATCTGCTCCTTTGATGAAAGGTCATTTCCCAGTGAGATCATTGTATTGAAAAAATTTTTAAACCTGATATACATATCAGAAATGGGTTCATCAGGCTTCATAGTAAAATTATCATATTTAACAGTATAGGTGTTCAATCTCATTTCCTTAACATTAGTTGTTCCTTCATGAGAAACACTTAAAGTATCCCAGATTTCATATGCAGTCTTACACGCAGATATTCTGTTAAATTCCTATTCTCGTAAAGCACAATACAGAGCATTCATAGCTTTGCAATTATTATTGTGAGCTGTCTTAGTAGCTTCATTCCATGTAGATATAAGAGTAGTAGGAATTTTATATTCTGATTCTATGGCAGTCCAAATATCAAAACCCATTCTTTCCAAATAAATTTTCATCTTAATATTCAACTGAGCATAGTTTTTTCCATTGAAAAATGGCAGTCTATTAGTAGCAACACCTTCAAGTCTGTTATCCATGATAACTAGGTTGAGACAAAAATTTTAAAGAGATAAATATTTAGAAATAACATAAATTTTCAGAACTCTAAAATACAACTAAAATCACAGTAGAAAAAACAGATTACTTTAGAAAATATTTTAATCATTTGATACCAAATGTTGGTCGGAGTGGACACTTAAGGGGGGTGAATTGAGTTCCAATGAATATTTATGTTTAAAATCCTTTACTAAAATCCCCCAATTTTAAATACTAATTGAATTGTAGTGAATTTGAACTAAAGCAAACATTCAGTTAGGATCTCAAGGGATTGATTAATTCCAAGTTAATCTAATCAGAAGATCAGATTAGCTTTTGAAACAAACCTAATGATTTGAAAAAAATGAAAACACTTGCTAATCCAATTATTAGAGTAACTTTGAGAAACAGTTTAAGTTTTAAAGAACTTAGTAGTAGAATAGAAGGTTTTAGATAAAACTAAATAAAGCACAAGAGATATGAGAAAGAGGTTCAGTCTCAAGCCAAGACTTATTCCTCTCAAAAATTTATATAAAATTTTATCCGCACCCTGGATAAGGGTTCACAATAGTTTACAACTGTCCAGATCAAAGACCTCTACCACAATTCATCGTGGGAAACAAAAACAATAGCAAATACAGCTGTTCAGGTCACATACGACCTCTACCACTATCCACAGTGGGTAAATGATGATGTAAGAAGTTTGAATGAGGATTTACAGATCCTCCAGTTAAGGTTTAGGAGGCTGTGTCTGTGTAAATTAAAACTGATGACACACACTGCTCGTAATGTAAATAATAAATCACTGAGCAAGATATAGAGTTTATAATGGCTCTAGCGATTGCAGTGTAGCTCTGGACTCCTTCTAATTGATCAGAAATGGTTCTGATTCCTCTTCTAATTTTTTTTTGAAAAATAGAGTGCCATCTGCTTGATATCCAGGTTCAGAGATAGTGAAAATGTAGTCGATGAAGTTCTTCAAAGTCCTCGTGAATGTACATAGCTCTTCTTGAGTAAGCGGGAGTGTGTATGAGATTATGTGTCTTCTTAGTCGTGCATGTATATCTATATGATCTCTTCTTGTGTATTTCACCTGTAGATCACTTCAGTATATATGTTTTGTCTCTTCTGTATTATCTTTGCAGCAACAGGGACTTCTTATATTTATGGAACGAGCTCCGGAAAAATAAAGGATTTATTATTGCAGGTACGAGGTACGGTTCCCTGAAATCCAATAGCCATTATTAAATAAATGACAGAGCGTTAAAATATACATGATATGACCATTTGTTAGATTAGATAAAGATAATGAAATTAAGGCAGCGTCAGATTCTCTGGAACGATAGCTTTGGATATCGGTAGCCTTGTGTATCGGTAGCCTTGTGTATCGGTAACCTCTTGTATAACGGTAGCCTTTCAATTGGTAATCTTCATGTCTGTCGGTAGACTTGATCGGTAGCAGTAAACTTAATGTACCAGTGACCGTTCGTGTAACGGTAGCTTTACATAGTGGTGACTTGTCTGTATCGGTAGGCTTGTTCTGTAACGGTGACTTGTCCGTATCGGTAGTCTTTACGTATTGGTAAAATTGTTGTACCGGTGGACTTGATGTATCAGTGCCCTTCATGCATCAGTAGATTTGCATAGTAGTGACTTGTCTGTATCGGTAGGATTGTTCTGTAACGGTGACTTGTCTATATCGGTAGGCTTGCTCTGCTTAAGCATTCTATTAGCAGAATGAGTTAAGTTAGAATATACATATATATCCATTCAGTAACCAAATTCTCCGAAGATAATTTAAATATTGTAAAATATGAATATGTGCATGGTTCACAGAAATACTAATTTAAGTAATTTATCATTTATTAATATAGGAACAATCAAACTATAATTGAGAATTATTTGGATTATCAAAATATAAGTGAGAATAATTTGGATTATCAAAATATAAGTTCAACTAATTCCCCCAGAGGGTTCAACAGTAGTGATATATTAGAATGATGAATAAACAATAGTATTAGAATGATAAGATTAAACTGTCAAAGGGATCACATCACCCCAACTCATGTGTTATAATTGGAAAAAATCTAAAGTAAATATTATTTATTGGAAGGGGTTAGTGTATCATTATATATTAATCTTCCTTAGGTTACCACATAATAGGAAACCCTACACATAAAATGAATCATATTTCCAATAATGAAGCATGTAACATGTTCTCTCATGGATGTAAGACTAAGGAAAGAAACACATAATCTCATGGGTTTTTCATGTATATTGATTGTATTTTTGATTATTAATATCTTGTTTTTTATATGTAAATGTTTCTTATTCAGAGATCTAGGTAAAGATGATAATTATGTTTTATGTGGAGGCTATGGTGTAATGAATTCCTATTTATAAAAATTGAATCATTTGGAACATATCATTCATAATTCTATACATATGATTATTGAAACTCTATATAAAACCCACTACGTGGGTCCGAACCTTATAAGTCAATTTCCATGTGAGATATTTTCTTGGATTCGTTTTATGTTCTATTTTCTAGTTCTATTTTGGGATTTATGGAAGTTAATACATTTGAGGATAAACATGGTGGATTCATATTGATATAGTTCACATTCACCATATAGATATGGTTTCACATAAAAAAGTATACTGAGTTGATGTTAGTTTGGCTAAAAATAGAAGATCATGTCAATATTTGTCATTGTAAGTTATATAGAAATACCACATTTTTCTAAGATGAATATACGATAGTTAAATAGTAGTATCATTAAATAGTTATGACAAATTATAGTAATTTGCAATTTGGTGAAAAAAAACAATGGATCACACATGTTCTGATGGATGACGTTATGTTGTCAAAATGTAAAATATGATGAAATAATTATGTTCAATAGAAGGCGATGGATATGAAATTGTAATATTATACATGACAGTCAATGATGATAATAAATAGGGTTATTCTTCATAGTTCAATGGGAAATAAAATTAAGTTAAAGTCATTGAAGTGATCTATAAGTGTAACATGTTTCCTACACCATAGAATGGATATCAATGAAAATATTACTTTATGAAATCCATGTTTTAAAAGGACTAGAGAGATTCCACCGTTGTAACATCTCAATTTCGGGAGCCATCCAGAGGTATCTTGTACTCGATTGGTCACATGGCTTCAAGCACATTTCCCAAAATTCTAGAGGTGGACGACTAGTTGCGAGGTCCCTTGGCGTGACAGTGGGGAAATAATGCATTCATTGGAAAAGTCATGCAACAGAAACTAGAAGATAACAATAACAAAAGTAGTAATTACTTGCAATATGTAAACAGAAGAATAATAGAAGTAAAAAACAATAGGGGAATACACATTTATATGATACATGATACATATTTCTATGAATACAACCAAACAAGTCAAAATTATGGAATGAAATACTAGAAGGATCACAAGCCTCATCATGGTCTCAAGCTCTCAAGCTCCACCATAATGATGTACTTAAAGTAGAACGGTTCTTGCCCTTATCTATACCTTCAAAAAATATAATATGTTTGGGCCCAAAAGAAAGATCCAAAAAGGGTGTGAGATGAATCCCAGTGGGCAACCACCCATATATCTATTCATAGCTATCAATAAATATATATCGAAGACAATAAAAAAAGAAGAAGTATATAAGATGTACTAAAAATAAACAATCATTGAGTTAAATGTCATTCATTTTCAAATATCAAGAAAACATCTAATCAAATAAAAGTAAACCTCTATGAGGTACACACTTCCTATTCCCTCTAGTTTACCCTATCAGTGAAAAGACACCCCTAGGAACTAATCACATTCTAACCCCTTTGATTAATCTTTAGCGAAGACAACCTGAGGAATCATTCACCATCAATTCCCCTTGTGTTATTTTATCAAAAAACTACAGACACTCTTGGGAAGCACTCAATGAACAATTCCCCATGTGGTCTCAAAACTTGGAAGTACAAAAACTCTATGGTATCACTCACTTCTATCCCCCAATAGTATTGCAACGTAAAAGTAAACATACACACTTTAGAATCCATAAACATCTATTCTCCCTATGGTCTACTACACTAGGTTCATATAGCATTGTGTAAGTCCATCGGGCACAAATATGTTTAATAGAAAAAGTAATCCTTATGAACTAAATGAATTATATCTTTCAAGAACAACATGTCTAATAGCTACAATCCTACAACATCAGTAGATAAATCACTCAATTCTAACAATACTAGGCATGGAAGGAAAGCATCCCAACATGAAAAGCTATTCCCAATGTCCAATATCTATTCAAACATGAGTAATACATCCATATCAATGTGTATAAACCTATTCAAAATCAAACGTCATCTACTCATGCACACAAGGAATAGAATGAATTAACAGGGATAAAATTCATAAACACCCAATACCTTGTTCTAGTGTATTTGGAAATTTTCAACATAATATTCAAAGTCTAACTATGGAATGTCACAAACCACCTATCTAGGAATTCTATAAAGAAAACTCTCAACCATCGGCCTTTGAACCGGGCTAGAACAATGTAGATCTACAAAACATCAACATGATCATTCGAGGATATCACATGATTGGAGAGAAAAAAGGAAACAAGGCTATAGAATAAGGAAGAACTCATCGTGGTGATTCCAATGCAATCAATCACGGTTGAATCGGAGAACAGAGGGCTTGTCGGGGACTCGGAGATGATTCATCATATCCAGTCTCTACTGGATGACACATGCTAGGAAGAAGGGGTTTTTTTTCAATTAGACACAACCCTGGTCTATTTATGCAATTAAAATAAAAGTGCACATCTTGATTTTTTTTTAAAACACGGCGTATACTTTCATTAACTACCCCCTCTCTTGGTGGTCCCTAGGTCACCCCACAAGGCCATGTACTCAGCCGTTATATGGTCAGTAGATGGTCACTCACGGAAACTGGCTACATGGTGTGTACTCATTAAATTTCTAGATTCCTCAATTTTTCTCAAAATAACTATAAAATAAAACACATACCAAAAAAGAAGGTCTAGGTTTTTACAAACATACCCCTTATAGAAATTTGTCCATGAATTACCCTACCAAGGTAGCATAGAATATGAATCCATGAACAACTTCAGCCAAGAAAACCATACGCTGGCCTCCCACTCCGAAGTATCATTCTATACTCACATGTGCTTCCATAACACTCATACCAGAGGAATATGTCAACCTCAGAGAACCTTCACACTTTGATTAAAAATCCATATAGGATGCTCCACGAATGGGGAATCCACTACCAACTCAAACTCCATGGGGTGAAAAACGTGAGATGGGTCTCAAATGTAACATCGTAGCTAAGAAACATGGAAGATGTCTTGTAGAGAATGATACCTCTGAGGTAAGTGAAACAGAAATGAAACAAGCCAGACTCTCTCCAAAACCTCAAATGATCTAATATATCTTGGAAAATTTTTGCCTTGTATCCTAATATTCCTATATCTCAACCTTGGTGTGACATGTAGAAAAACCTAATCTATGACCTCAAACTATATAGGTCATCTCTGTATATCAATATAAGACTTCTCTCGTGACAGGGTAGTAGCCATCCTATTCCGAATCAACTCTATCTGCATTGTGGTATCCTGAACAAGACGAGGTCCCAACATAGCTGTCTATCGTGCTTCTAGCCAACATAGGGGTGATCGGCATGGCATACTGCATAAATCCTTATAAGGATCCATCTAAATAGTTTCATGAAAACTATTAATTAAGGAAAACCCCATAAGTGCTATGTGCTTCTCCCGAGAACCTCCAAAGTATAGGACGCACGCTCGAAGCATGTCCTCTTTCACCTAAATTGTATGCTCTTACTAGCCATCTATCTAGTGATGGTAATGTGTACTTAGAAGCACCTATATACCCAAAGCCCTCTGTAGTGTCTGCCTGACCCAAGAATTAAAACATGCATCTCTATCTTAAACAATCGAGTACATAACTCCATGTAAATGTATAATCCCTATGATGTATAAGATTCCAATCTCATCAACAATGAATGTCCATTTGATTGGAAATATGTGAACAACCTTCTTGAGTCTGTCAATGACAACACAAACTGCATCATTCTCTCAAGGAGACCTTGTTAATCTTGTCATCAAGTCCATCGCAATATCATTCCACTTCCACTTGGGAATGGGTAACTATTGAAAAAGTCGTACGGGTCACTAATGCTCTTCCTTCATATGCTGAAAGGGGGAACACATATGTACAAAACTTGCAACATCTCTATTCATACCTGGCCACCATTACCAACGGTGTATATCTGGATACATCTTGGTGATGCCAAGATGAACTACCCAGACTAAGGAATAAAAGTCCAACATAAGCTCCTCATGTACGTCTTCTGACACCCATATGTTCCCATGAATGTGAAATATCTCATCCTCATCTATGGTCCATCCATCAATAGGGTCCTCTCCTGAGACACCCTACCATAGAACTAGGCATCTAGAATCTAATAGATTCCACACTCAAACTCAATCATGTATAGTAGGGGTAACAGATATAGAAGAAAGAAATGTCCCCCCCTGTCTGTCATGCCTATCCAAATCCATCTCAAAGAATAGAGCCTTAAGCTACCTCTCACTACTGGCCTCCTGAACTGCTTATTTTTTAGTCCTCAAGCTAAACGCATCAGCCACAATGTATCCTTTTCCATGCATGTCTGAAATCTCAAAGTCAAAAGACTAAAGGTAATGTAGGATTGAAATAATGACGTAGATGCACAATATACAAGAGGTGGGTGAATTGTATAGTTTAAAAATTTCCTTAAACAAGGAAAGATCTATGTTTAACAAAGATTAAATAAGCAAATTCATAATACCTCTAACACCAATAGAAATATTGGAAAAAATTATGAACGTACAAACATCAAGTTCTATACACTTTCTTAAATATGGAAAGTGATTCTGAAAAACTGGTTCCGGAAAAATGGATCCAGAAAATGAAACTTAACCAAAGTTTATAATATTACAGTCTACCTTAAAGCATATAGAATCTAACTAAATTAGAGTATACAAGTGTATGTATGTATAATATAGTAATATATTCTTAAATATACAAAAATCATTAGAAAAGATAAACTTGTAACAAAAACAAGTAACAAGATATAAGTCTTTTAACCCAAAGAGAAGGGTATCCAACAAACTTGGATAAAGGTCCCTTGATTTATACTTTCAAGAAATTTTTTCTTACCCACACCCGGGTAATCCCTCGACACGAAGATCGGATTCTCTATCTTGTTATCCCCACAAGCCCTCAACTTCTAGGTAGTTGGAACCTCTATCTTCCTCACCAAGGAAGACCTCAAACTTCAAGGTAGTCGGCACATCTATCTTCCTATCCCCAGAAGCCCTCAAATTTAATCACTAAAATTTTGAGTCACACGAAGAAATATGAATAAGTAGTTCAGTATGCACAAGGCATGAAAAGCTTCACTCTCAAGAAATCACCTTAACAGCGTTTTGTCTCAAGAGTGATCAACTTCTTATTGAGCACTATCAAATGAGCTCATATTTATAGGGTTAGTAGCAACGGTCGGCTCCCTCCTCCAATGGTCATATATTCCTTAAATTTCGTAGGGACCTATACACGTGTAACTCGACCAATGTTTAGTTTAAAAATAGAATAGACGACTTCATTTTATAACAAAACATGTGTAACTGAAAGCATGACATTATTTTATAACAATATTAACAAATCAGAGTGTAAGTAGAAAGTTCAGAGTCTAACCAAAAATTATATTTGGAGTCTATATTACAAGGATATTTGGATTCTGTTTATCAGAAGAATTTGGAGTCAAATTTCATAAAAGTTCGTATCCATAATTCGTAATTAGAATTCACAACCAGAATTCGTAATGACAATTCTGCAGTGGAATTCATAATGAAAATTCGTCAGAGAATTCATAATGAGAATTCATCACCAAATTTATAATGAGAATTCATCACAGAATTTGTCATGATAATTCATCACAGAATTCGTAATGAGAATTACTCAAATAATTCGAAATGAGAATTCATCACGTAATTCGTAATGAAAATTCATCATAGAATCCGTAATGAGAATTCATCATAGAATTTGTAATGATAATTCATTACATAATTCGTAATGAGAATTAATCACATAATTTGTAATGAGAATTCATCATAGAATTCGTAATTAGATTTTGTTACAGAATACATAATGAGAATTCTTCATCAGAATTCAAAATGAGAATTCTTCATCAGAATTCGTAATGAGAATTCATCATTAGAATTCGTAAGGAGAATTTGTCATCAGAATTCGTAATGGGAATTCCTCACAGAATTCATAATGTGAATTCATCACAGAATTCGAAATGAGAATTCATTATCAGAATTCATAATGAGAATTCGTCATCCGAATTCATAATGAGAATTCGTCATCAGAATTCATAATGAGAATTCGTCATCATAATTGGTAATGAGAATTCATTACAGAATTCAGAATGAAAATTCGGATCCTGAAACAGAATTCTTCATATCTATGTTTTATACGAATCCGAGAATAATGATATGAATCTGATTTTTATACATAAAAAAATGTTGATATGAACAATGAAAACAAGAAAGAGGTAAATTTCCTTAATGAAATTTTCTTTATAGAAGTAAAACAGGGTAAAAAAATATTTTCTTAAAGATAAGGTGTTTGTGATTTCCAAAAACAAAAAGGAATGAAAAAGTCATATGCAAAACCTTATTGAATCGACAATATCCCCCTTTTTGGAAAGAACAAACATCTTTATGAAAAAGTATATAAGAGCTTAGAATAAATTTCTAGACATTGAAATTAAAGGTTATCTCCATTTGTTTATGAATGATAGTGAATGAAACTAACTCCCCCTTAGGATTTGGAACACTAAGGATCATATTCTAGATTTCCAAAATGGAATTTTCATCATCATAATAATGAAAAACATCGTAATGATAAGATCCCCCTTAGATATGTTCCCCCTTACTTAGGGATACTTTTTCTTTACTTAGAAATTTTTCCTCTCCCTTTTAGATTCTTCCTTATCCCCCTTTTGAGTAATTTTTTTCCTTTTCCCCCTTTGAAAATTTCAAAAATAATTGAGGGAATGGAAAAGATAATAAATTACCTTATATATTAGTATATGTAACCGAAAAAAAGACAATTAACAAA
This sequence comes from Viscum album, assembly GCA_963277665.1. Taxonomy (NCBI): domain Eukaryota; kingdom Viridiplantae; phylum Streptophyta; class Magnoliopsida; order Santalales; family Viscaceae; genus Viscum; species Viscum album. The sequence continues at coordinate 989,593,012 of OY728163.1, read as the reverse complement.
AATTTAATTACTATTGGAAAGAACTAGTATAAAGAAAAGAGTACAACAAAAGATATGAGTGGTCAATTTTGTTTCTTTTTTCCTTGGGCATAAGAATTTTGACAATTGTCTTCAGCTTCTTCATTTAATTGTGGTCCTCCTCCACTTGCTTCTCTAAATCAATGATTCTGGCATCTTGAGCCTCCATTTACACTGCCTGATCTTTAAGAGCTTCATATTTCTTTACAAACTTTTCTTCCAAATGAGTCTGAAGATCCTTTTCTTCCCTATAGTACTAGACAAGAGAACATAGCTTCCCGTTGAGTTCTTTGACCTCCTACTTCTGAGAATCCTGCTCAAGAGTTATCTTCTTCTCAAAATAATTTGTAATATCCTTTATTTTAGAGTCTTAAGTTTCAAAATCAATTTTAGCATCTACTTGGAATTAATCAATCTCTCCCATATCTTGAAATAAATTATTAGGCCACTTGGTTATCATCTTGCAAGAAAATATATGAGCATCATAATTGATAAGAATTTTTTTATGATCATCCTCAAGCTTAGCACACCTATCCATCACCATGGATAGAGAGTCTGATTTTTGATTTATGCTATGCTGAATCATCTAGAATCTGGATTCTATTGCTGGCAAAACCGGAATGATGTCCACCAGCTTCTTTAGAGACTGTTCAACAAAGTCATGCCCAATGACAGATGACTACGAATCTGATATTCTGGTTAGAGATGGTTCCTCCTCTAACTGTATCAGCTTCCTTTTGGATGATCCTCCAACTTATTTCCTGCTTATAATATCCTTCGTTGGAGTGTCAAAAAACACTTTCATACCTTTATTAAATTTCAGAATGTTCTGTTCATCAGGAGATTCTCGCTCACTTTCTGAAAGTTGAACAATCTCATCTTCATCAACTTTCTCCTTCTCTGCTCCCGCGTCAACATCCTTATGCTATATAAATTCATGATTGTGACATTATTCCTCAGATGGCTTGTTCACATCCTCTTCACCTTTCTCATAAACTCTAGGTGTAACAATTTTTGAAGATCCATCTTGGGAAGACCGGAGTAAAAATTTCTCGGAAGCACTATCCTTCTCATTAAAGTCTTCAACATGTTTGATTACATCACCAGATCCCCCAGTGCTCTCTACTTTCTGAATTTCTTCTACTACTTCCTATACTCTCAGCATTGATTCTTTCCCAGATTTTTTCCTCATAGAATTTTCCAGAGTATTCTCACCCTGGGTTTTAGGAAAACCTTCAACTAAAAAGTATTTCAGAATACGTAAATTTTCAGATCATACTTCAGTGTCATTCAGACGAGATTGAACAATCTCAACCTCTGATATTTTATTCTTCATCTTATTCCCTTTGGATTTTTTTTCTAATTCATCAGCCGCTTTCTCTTTTAGGGCCTTAGCCTCAATAGAGTCCAAGATGAATTGTGGCTCTCCTTATTTTATCTTTTCTTTATCTTTCCTCTACTTGGAAACCAAATCATCTGGATACACTTTTTGTTTCTTCTGTTTGGGAGGTGCCGATTTAGTTTCCATAGACTTAGTTGTTTTCTCATCAACTTCCACTTCCTTCAATTTCATTTTCTTTCCAGATTTCGTTGATGGTTCCGGAGTTTGTTGATCTTTCTGACCAACATCAGCCTCTTCCTCTGGTAAAGTGTATAATTCTCTGGATTCAATAGAAAAACCCATTTTCATCCTCTTCAACATATAATCACTAACCATAATTATCTTTCAATTTTTTAGCTTGGAGATGCTTGCAACTTTAAACGAATCAATAAATCTGATAATAAGCCTGGAAACCAAGACCAGATACATTATAATTTGATCTTTCAGATTCCCTTCTTTAATATTCATCACTGAAATCAGAACATGCCTCATCAAATTTAACTTCCATAAAATTACCAAAAATTCTAAGAAATAAATGTCACTTTTTTTGAGGTTATCCTTGTCACCCCTCCTCTATACAAAAAACCTTGTACCCACAGATATAGAATCTTATTATTCGAAGAGAGATGATAAATCTTAGCCATCTTGACATCTTTAAGTCTAAGGAACTCCTTGGCCTTCACATTATTAAAACTTCCTTGCTCATCTGACATCTTGTGTGAGAAAAATTCAGCTTCACCTTCATATGATCAACCCACCAAGCTTGCAGCCTTGGTGTAAGATAATTTGTAAGTCTTCCCATAAGTCTTGAATGAAAACTTCTCTCTGCCATCTTCCTCAAGGAAGGAAATAGACTCCTAAAACTTGATCAACAAGTCCGAATAAACCAGATCCAGATTTTATGGCTTTGATAAGAATACATCATCCCATCCATTCAATCTGATATACTTAGATATAAGAGAATCGTACTTGTAGAAATTTGGATGCACCAACCTCTCCCAGTAAACTAACCACTTAGATATGGACTTCCCAGTTGACATATCTTGATAAGTGGCTTCTATAGACATCCAGAATTGAAAGCTTATGAAGAAATTGGAACAGACATGAAAAAAAACTGAGTGGCCTTAAGTAAGAAGGACAGAGCATCATGAAAAAAAGCTTGATATCTGATGTGGGACAACCCTCATCCGTCCCCTTTATAAAGGCTTTGAGGCGACGGTTCAAAATCAATTGTAGATAGAATGATTGAGAATCATTGAGATTTGATCTGATGGTTGAGAAACAAGCCGTAAGGAAATCTTCACTCTGATCATTTGAGGTATTAATAAAAATAATCGGATTGAGAAATTTTTAAATGTATAAGAAAATACCAGCAACTAAAATATGATTATGAAAAATTAAGTAAAGAAATTATACCTTTCTAATTGGCGAGAAATATTGTTCGTAATAGGTGACATTCTTCTTGATGAAAACCTGACTATGAAAATCATACTAAAAAAATGAGTACAAAAAATTTCATTATGAAAAATCTCAGTAAATATATTTCATTATGAAATATTTGCAGTACGAAAATTTTAGTAAGAAAAATTTTCAGTAGGAAAATTGAATTACGAAAAATTTTCCGTACAAAAATTTCATTACGAAAATTCTCAGTACAAAAGTTTCTTTTCGAAAATTCTCAGTAGGAAACTTTCAAAAGCTTGCTACGAATTTTTTTGAAAAGCTTAACAAAAAAATATACACCCCCTATAAAAAGGAGTTTATTAATGTAAAGAGATTGTTTCAACAAGAAGTTATTGAAGGAATATTACCTTATGATTATCATTCCTAACTTCTATTTAATGTATCCAAATATATCGGACGGTAATGATTTTGTGAAAATATCAACAAGTTCATCTTGAGTTCCGATAAACGGAAGAATGATATCTCCTTTTAGTGTGTGATCCCTAAGAAAGTGATGCCTATTATCTATGTGCCTTGCACGAGAGTGATGTGATGTGTTTTTACTAAGGTAAATGGAACTCGTGTTATCACACAAAATTTGAGTCTTGGTAAAACTCAAGCCATAGTCTGTGAGTGTGTGTTGCATCCACAACACTTGAGAACAACAACATCCAGCTACTACATATTCAGCTTCAGTATTGGAGAGTGCTACTTGTTATTGCTTCTTGCCTAACCAAGAGACCAACAAATCTCCTAATAAATGACAAGATCCAGATATACTCTTTTTATCCATTCTACAAGCACCAATGTCAGCATCAAAAAACTTTTTATAATAAAATCATTTCCATATGTATAAAATAGTCCTAGATCCATGGTTCCCTTTAAGTATCAAAAAAATTATTTTCACTACCATTAAATGAGATTCCATAGGATTGGATTGATATCTGGAACATTAGAATACTGAAAACATTAAGTATGTATGACTAGATATCAAGTATAGTAAACTTCCTATCATACCTCTAAAAGATGTTTGATCTACTGGTTTCCCAGCTTCATTAAGATCAAGTGTGTTTGAGGTACCAATAAGAGCACTAATACTCTTAGTATTGTTATATCCATAATTTTTAAGAATATCTGTAATATAATTATGTTGAGATATATTGGTTCCTTCTGGTTTTTGAGAAATTTGGAAAACAAGGAAAAAGTTTAACCCACCCATCATACTCACTTCAAACTCAGATTTCATTAGACTTGCAAAGGAATGGGTTGATGATTGGTGAGTTGAACCAAATATGATGTCATTAACATATATTTGAATAATAAAAATATTTTTCTTTTCTTTCTTTATAAAAAGTGTTGGATCTGCATTTCCTTTAACATAGTTATGTTGATGAAAATATCTTGTTAGTCTATAATACCTTGCTCAAGGGGCTTGTTTAAGGCCATAAAAACATTGGTAAGTTTAAACACCTGATCATGATGTTTTGTATCTTCAAAGCCAGGAGGTTGTTCAATAAAAACTTCCTCTTGAACATAACCATTATGGAAATCACATTTCACATCCATTTGAAAAAGTTTTAAATTAAAGAATGCTACAAAGGAACGTATGATTGGAATAGATTCAATTCTAGATACAGGAGCATAGGTTTCGTCATAGTCTATTCCCTCTTGTTGATAATAGCCTTTAGCAACTAGTCTATCTTTAATCCTAACTATGACTCAACTTTCATCACACTTATTTCTGAAGACCCATTTTACTCCAATAACAGATGTTTCCTTAGGTCTTTCAACCAAGGTCCAAACTTTATTCTTTTCTAATTCATTTAGTTCATCTTGCATGGCTTTGATCCAATCATCATCACCTAAAGCTTCATCAATGCTTTTTTGGTTCTAATTGGGAACGAAATGCTAGATGTTCTCTTTCATTCCTTAAAGAACTTCTAGTATTTACAAGTTGATTCACATCACCAATGATACTATAACTGAGATTATTCTTTTGAAACACTTGATTTGGGTGTTTCAAAACCTGTTCATCAACATAGGTTTGAAAGTCATCTAGGGTAAATGTTACAGAAATATATTCGTGAAAATTTTCTATATCAGAAGGATACTCTAACAAAGGTAGATAATCACTTTTTGAAAACCCATCCGAGGATGTAGGTTGGGATGAATTAAAAACAAAAGAATCAGATTCATCAAATTTTACATGCACTGTTTCTTCAACAGTACAAGTGTTTTTGTTGCAAACTATCTAAGCCATAGAAGTTGTGGAGTAGCCTAAGAAAATTCCTTCATCATATTTTGGTGTGAATTTGTGTAAGTTATCTTTAGTATTCAGGATGAATACCTTGCCACCAAAAATCTTGATGTAGGACAGTCTAGGTTTTCTACTATTCTATAACTCATAAGGAGTTTTATTAAGAAAAGTTCTAATCAAAACATGATTTATAGTATAACGATCAGTATTTACAGCTTCAGCCCATAAATTTCTAGATATAAAATGTTCGCTCAACATGGTTATAGTTATCTCTTGAAGAATTATATTTCTTCTTTCAACTACACCATTTGGTTGAGGAGTTCAAGGAGACGAAATGTTAGTTGTAGTACCTTTTCTACTACAAAAATTTTCAAAATCAGAGTTTTGAAATCCTCCTCTATGATCACTATGAATAGTTTTCAGTGGAAGGTTTTTCTCAATTTTAACTTGGGCTCTAAAACCTTTGAGATAAGAAAACACTTCTTACTTATTTGCTAGAAAATAGACGCATGAAAATCTAGTGTAATCATCAACTTGAAAAAACACATAGTATTTTCCACTAATGATTCTAGTTTGTGTTGGTCCAAAAATATCCATGTGCACCAAATGTAATGCATTAGTTGTTGAGACTTCACTGATTGATTTAAAACTAGATTTATATATCCTTCCATATTGACATGGATCACACACATTGGAAGAATCAAATCTAAGATCCGGTAGATCCTTAACTAAACCTTTCTTAGAGAGCTTACATAAGTTCATATGGTTACAATGACCTAGTCTTCGATGCCATAACCAAGAATGAAATTCCATTTCACTTAGGTAAGGTATGTTTTGGCTCCTAAGGTCTTCTATGTTCAATGTGTAAACATTATCTTGCCTATGGGCTGAGAGAATAAAATCTTCCTTGGAATTGTGTACTAAAAATTCATCATTCCTAAAATTCACAAGGTAACCTTCATCACATAATTTGTTTATGATAATGTGGTTGTGCTTAATACCCTTAACAAATAAACCATTTGAAATCAAGGTTTTACCAAGAAGAAAAACATTACATATACCAACAATTTCCCCATGAGCATTGTGTCCGAAAAGTACTTTTCCTCCTTTGGTCTTGATAATCTTTTCAAAATAGTTATTATTACCAGTCATATGCTAGGTACATCCAATATCTATGTACCATGTATTGTTGTTTTTTACTTTCCCTATTTTTCTAAAAATAAGACAAAACGTAGGTTCTCGGAATCCAGACTTGCTTAGATCCAGAAATATCAGAAAGAAAAATTTTGGGAACCCACATCTTCTTAGAAAAATAAGCCTTATGATAACCTAAATATTGGGTTTTGTTTAAAGAATAATTCTTTTCCCAGTGACCACCACATTGACACTTGGTACAAAATGGGGAACTTTGAGAAACAAAATAATTGTTGCTAAAAATTGGTTTAGCATGGGTATAACCAAATCCGGATTTGTCTCTTAAAGGTCATATTTGTGAATACATCATATCAAAATTTTCTTTACCTAAGGTAAAGTTCGACAAACACTTATTTAAGGAAAATAATTCGGACATGAGTTTTATAACCATGTTTTTATCTTCAAAATCATTAGATTTGGAACTAGAGCTTGCCTCTAAGGAATTTTTCTTAGAAGTTAATTTTTCATGATCCTTAGAAAGTTTATTATTTTCAGAATTACCTCCTCAATAATTTTTGAAATACTTATAAAATCAACAATTTTCTCATCAAGATCTTTAGAAAGATCTGATATTTCATTAGTAAGAATAATATTCATAGAGTTTGCCTTACCAAGTATTTTATTGAGTTTGGAATTCTCAATATCATGAAGTTTAACAAACCTCGAAAATTTTTCATAAGTAGTTAAAGTATTTTATTTATCATAATAGAATTCCTCATCAGAAGAGTTATAATATTTACTATCATTAGAATTAAAAGAAATATTGTTCAATGATACAAAATTGTGTACCTTAGACATTAAGCAATGATTGCTAAAAGGTATTTTGGCTATAAGACCAATATTTTTCTTTCTAGAAGATTCATAATCTAAAGATTCATCTGAAGAGTCACTACCACTGGCACTCCAGGTGTCATTAGCTTTAGAACATTCATAGCTTTGGATTTATAATACATATTCCTGTTACTTTCATATGCCTCTCTTTTCTTTCTTTCTTCTTGAGAAAAGGACAATCTGGTCTTATGTGTCCAGCTCTGTTGCATTCGTAGCATGTGACTTCTGAATCTTTCTTATACTTTCTTTCCTTCTTCTTATACTTGGATTAGAAATTTCATTTTCCAGCTATCTTGTTCATCCTTCAAGAAATATTCTCCAACTCATTCTCTGAGACTTCACTCTCACTAGATTCCTATTGGATTAAATTTTCTTATATTTGGATCTAATAACTCTCTCAAGAGTCTTAGCTTTCATATGATTTGATGTTGTAGTAAAAACAACAGTACCATTCCCATTCTTCTTTTTCATGATGTTAGCATCTCTCTTCATCTTTGTTTCATGTTGAAGAAGAGTTCCAAAAAGTTCATCTACGGATATTTGAGTGACCCTCCTATTCTCATCAATTGTGGTTCTCTTTGATTCCCACTCATTAGGAATAATATCAATGATCTTGTCAACATGAGATTCATCATCTAGACCTTTCTCTCCCATAGATTGTAAGCTATTCATGATAGTCATAAACCTTTGTTTCACCTCGCAAATGGGTTCTCCATAACGAATGTTAGAACCATGATACTCAGATCTAAGCATGGATCTTCTGGTCTCAATCAATTTGGATGTACCAAAACGTGTAACATCGAGTTTCTTCCATATGCAGTTAGCTACTTCACAAGAAGAAATTTGTCTATATATGTTCCTAGTCATTGAATAATGAAAAGTATTGTGTACCTTATAGTTTAATTGATTATCATGCCTCTCTTGTTTTGTGAAAGTACTAACTTCCTTATCAGGAATTTGGTAACCTCCAGTAAGCATAACAAGATTTTTTACTCTAGTATTGGTAACAAATGTCTTTATTCGATCTCTCCAATACACATAGTCATTACCATCAACAATTGGTGTTCTTGTAGGATTTAGGTTGTCGATGGAAACAACATTCATTCCTTCCATCTTAAAAATATTTCTACAACATAACTTGTTACAAAAAAAGATCATATTCGAGAAAAATATTCCTAAGAAAGGAAAAAATATTGAACAATGAAAAATAGTGCAAGAAAAACTTATATGTAAATATAAGTATTTCAGATACCTACTCTGATACCAATTGTAGGATCAAAATAATGATGTAGATTCTCAATATACAAGAGGGGGGGGGGGGTTAATTGTATACTTTAAAAATTTACTTAAACAAGGAAATATCTAAGTTAAAAAAAAGTTTAAATAAGAAAATTCACAACACCTCTAACACTAATTGAAAGATTAGGACAAAGTATGATGTTACAAACATCTAGTTCTATACACATTCTTAAATGTAGAAAGTGATTCTGAAAAACCGGTTCCTAAAATATGGATCCAGAAAATGAAACTTATCCAATGTTTACTATATAATATTCTACCTTAAGCGTATAGAATCTAATTGAATCAGAGTATACTAGTGTAAGGAAATATAATAAACATATACTTTATTAATCATACAAAATACAGCGGAAAAGATAAACTTGTAACAAAAACTAGTAACATGATATAAATCTTTTAACCCAAAGAGAAGGGTATCCAAAAACCATTGATAAAGGTCCCTTGATTGATACTTTCAAGAAAGTATGTCTTACCCACACATGCGTAAGCACTAGATACGAAGATTGGATTCTCTATCTTTCTATCCCCTTAGGCCCTCAACTTCATGGTAGTTGGAACCTCTGTCTCCTAAGCAAGGAATCCCTTAGACATCAAGGTAGTCGGCACCTCTGTCTTCCTATCCCCGGAAGCCCTCAAATGTATTCACCAACATTTGGTGTCACACGAAGCAATATGAACAAGCAGTTTAGTACATACAAGGCATGAAAAGATTCTATCTCTAGAAATCACCCTGACAGCGTGTGTGGTCTCTAGAGTGATCAACTTCTTATTGAGCTCATTCAAATGAGCTCCTATTTATAGGCTCAGTAGCAACGGTCGACTCCCTCCTCCAACGGTCATATTTTCATTAAATTTCGGAGGGACCTATACACGTGTCACCCAACCAATGGTTAGTTTAAAAATAGAATGGATGAAATCTTTTTATAACAAAACATGTTTAACTGAAAGCGCGACATTGTTTTATAACAAACTTAAGAAATTAGAGTATAAGTAGAATGTTCATAATCTAAACAAAAATTATATTTGGAGTCTATATTACAAGGATATTCAGATTCTATTTATCATAATAATTCGGAGTCCAATTTCATAAAATTTTGTATCCATAATTCGTAATCAGAATTCACAAGCAGAATTCATAATGAGAATTCTGCACTGGAATTCGTAATGAAAATTCATTAGAGAATTCGTAATGGGAATTCATTACATAAATCGTAATGAGAATTCATCAAAGAATTCGTAATGAGAATTCATCACAGAATTCGTAATGAGAATTTATCATAGAATTCATAATGAGAATTCATCAGAGAATTTGTAATGAGAATTCATCAGAGAATTCCTTATGAGAATTCTTCATCAGAATTCTTAATTAGAATTCATCATAGAATTAGTAATGATAATTCACCATGAGAATTCGTAATGAGAATTCATCATCAGAATTCGTAATGAGAATTCATCATCAGAATTTGTAATGAGAATTCGTCATCAGAATTCATAATGAGAATTCGTCATGATAATTTGTAATGAGAATTCCTCACAGAATTCATAATGAGAATTCATCACAGAATTCGTAATAAGAATTTGTCATCGGAATTCGTAATGAGAATTCGTCATCAGAATTCGTAATGAGAATTCGTCATCGGAATTTTTAATGATAATTCATTACAGAATCTGAAATGAGAATTCAGATCCTGAAACAGAATTCTTCATATCTATGTTTTATATGATTCCGAGAATATAGATATGAATCTGATTTTTATACTTAAGAAAAATGTTGATATGATCAATGAAAACAAGAATGTTGTAAATTTCTATGAGGAAATATTCCTTAAAGAAGTAAAACATGGGTAAAAACATATTTTCATAAAGATAAGGTGTTTGTTATTTTCAAAACAAGAAGGAATGGAAAAGTCATAAAGAATACCTTATTGACTAAACAGGTAATCCACCCACCTTCGCTATCTCAAATTCAGATTGTGCTATGTAAAAATGTACTTGAGTCTCTTTTGATAGGTGAAAACCAAAAAATGATTTCCCAGAAGATAATGTATCCAACAAAATAAAGCATGAACAAATGCAACCAACTCCAAATTGTGTGTCCAGTAATTCCTCTCATGAGGCCTCAACTGTCGATACGCATACACAATGAATTCTTCCCCCTGCATAAGCACTGCTTCCATCCCAATAACTGAAGCATCACATTACACAGTATAAATCATGACCGGTTGTGCTAATAATTTTTTTGGTACACAAGTAAACCTCCCTTTTAGATCCTAAATGTCTTACTCACAAGAATCAGTCCATAGGTACATCTCTCCCTTCATATTCAGTGTCGTTAGTGGCACTGATAAGTAGGAAAAGCCCTATATAAAATGTCAGTTGTATTCATCAATCCCAAGAAAACATCAAACCTCAAATTTGTTCTTCATTTTCTCTTAGGAAACTACTATTATCACATTATATGGGTCTACTGATACTCTTATCTCTAAGATTAGATGACTTATGAAGTGAATTTGGTTTATACAAAAGTGGCATTTTGAGAGCATACCATATAATTGATTCTCTCTCAGTATACTAAAAATGATCTGAAGATTGGTATCATAGTGATGTTGATTTTGAGAGTACACCAAGATATATTCTACAAAGAATACCAAAAAAATCCATGTATGGATGGAACACTCAGTTTATCAGTGCTATGAAAACTGCAGTCGCATTCGTGAGACCGAATGACATAACCACATACTCATATAGACTACACCTACTCTGAAAGGCTGTAATATTTATATCAGATGGTCTAGCACGCAACTGATGATAAACAGATCTCAATTCAATATTATAGAACACATGGTCTACTCAAATATGGCCAATGATATCATTGATCCCTAGAAAGGGATATCAGTTCTTGACCTTTAACTAGTTCAACTTCTGATAATCCACATAAAGATGGAGGATACCAACCGCCTTCTCACAAATAAGAAATGTCTAACACCAAAGAGAAGTACTGGGTCAGATGAAACCCTTATAATGTAACTCCTATTACTACTTCTTGAACTCCTATAACTCTGGTGTAGCCATCCTCTAAGGAGGAATGGACACTAGTGCCACTCCTGGCATAATATCAATAAAAAATTCCACCTCTCTCTCAGGAAGCAAACATGAAAATTCCTCTAGAAAGACATCCTTGAAACGATCCACCATTAGAGGAAAGTCGAACTGTGATGTCCCCGGGTCATCCAGATATAAAATAACAATTAGGGCTATAAATCCTCCTAACCCATGACGCTCGGGTCTTTCTTTTCTCACCTGGACATCCAATTCACCCTCATGTATAAACAACCACCCTATATTAATGTGAAACTCACACTATGGAGAAAAAAATCAACCATAGCCAGGATGGGAACTGACTAGTCTATCATGAGATTGATTTGATAGCTGATCATCTCTAGGATATAATGGTCCCATAAGAAGTGAGACCCACCAAACTGAAGGGGAAACTCCTTGAACTCACGTAGACTAGCCATTCTAGTCCCCAATGAAGTTCTCATCGTCAAAACATCAGTAGAAGTAAAGATACAGAGCCCAAGGATCTCCACAACAATAACAAATATAGAACTATGAGAAGCTCATGTATCAAAAAAATTTAAGTATCTAAGACTAAGGAAACTAAAATCGTACCTCGAACTGTAGATGGTTCGAGATCCTTCTCCTGCAGGGTCTGTCCCACTACAAAAGTCTGGTTTGTACTGTGGACCTCGGACCCCGTCTGACCACCTTTAGCTGATCCGCCCTATTTTCACTAAAATCCTGGTGATTGGATACCATGTCCATGAACTCCACCTCAGCCTGAATGGGAACAATATCTCCAGTTCCTAGAATTATGAGAAACTAGTGGTCCTACTACAGAATGAAGAGTTATAAGAGAACCACTATCACCAAATAGTTGTTAGAGAAACTATCAGAAATGATAAAAATGACCCATCTCATAACAATATCAGCATTAAACTAGGTATCTCAGGCTATGTGGCCTCATATTCCTACTCTACACGCACTGGTAGCACACCACCTGGCCACAAGAGGAAGTATTCCACAAACATGGATCTCTACTCGTAGGCTCTCTATGATGATTCATGCTATCAGTTAGAGGGGTAACAACTCCAGATACTGATCCTCCCTTGCTCACAACTTTATAATCCCTCATATTTCACTTTGTGATCATCACCTGGTTGACTATAAAGGTGATGGAAGTCAACATAATGATGTTCACATGATATTAGGTGTCGTTCTTGAGAACATCCTCAAACTTCCTTGCCAGTAATAACACATCATCTCTAGGTATGGGTGTGAAGCACTGAAGCTCTATTAAGTGAGATGAATATTTCATTCCTGATAGTGTACCCTGTTCCAGACTCATAAAATCTTGGGCTCTATCGTCCCTCAATGTCTCTCTATAGATGAAATCATAAAAGAAACACTGGAACTCATCCCATTCCCTAACATCATAGTGTCCCTCCTGTGAGATCACATCCCACTATCATATGAAGTAATCTCAAAGAATAATCATTGAGAGCCTCACCCTACTCTCTAGAGACGTCTACATATTCTTGAAGATCGAAAGCGTGGCCTCTAACAAGGATTTTTCAGCCTGAGGTCATCATTCCCCTAAGAATATGGTGGGGATGTTATTGTTGAAAGACCCACATCAACTCTGTCATTGAAGGGGTAGGAGGTGGTACACCTCTAAAGATCTAAATAAACCTCATGAAGCCATATCAGAACTGTGCATCAGCACATGTTTCCGGAATGATGGCTGGTTCCAATACTGGCACGGTGGGGGGATATACTAGAAGTTCCTGATCTGCCATGTCCAGTGTATGGTCACTACCCTATATCTTTCATTCAACCAGAGGAGGTCCTCATGGCATGACTCTACAAGGTCAGACACACACCTTAGATCATGATTATAAGTGTTTGAAACATAAAATTTCAAGAAGGGAACAAGATAAAGAAAGCATTCATGCTTTCTAAAAGGTGGATACATGGAATTTACAACTCCTACATAGTGTGTTCCCTTATGCTTTGACATGGATGTGTACTTTTTCCAACCCAGGTCATGTAACACCACATACACACGGTGTGTTGTCCTAACACTTAGTGTGTACTTGAATCCTCTTCCCTCGCCCAAGTTCCTCAACATGAATTAACCCACATGGTTCTCCTAGATCTTGACTAAACAACATGTTTGTGCTAGACACAGCATGCACTAGAATGAAAATCACTGACCAATTTTGTTAGTTACACTTCCAGTTAAAGGGAAATATCTACTGAGAATGTGTGTTCTAGAAATGACTTTTACTAACTACCCACACTCCACCCATGTCATTGGTCACACTACTAGACACATGGTCTTTTCACATGATGTGCACGTTCGGTACACGGCGTGTTCTAGCAATGATTTCCCAACTCCGTGTCTCTACCCAGAGAGCCATTGACACGGTTCGAGACTACATAGCGTGTAAATATAGTACCTGACATTTACTTAAGAAAAAAAATTCCTTCTAGAACAGAAGGATACATGGCTTGTATTAGTCATTACATGCCATATATTCTGGGTTTTTTGACATTATGCCTCAGAAAATTCTTTGGAACCCATCAAAAAATTTAAACGAACATCAATGTGACAAATTCTGATACATGGGGGCCCATACTCCCCACGAATCAATGTTTGGTATCTTACACATGTCATTTTCAAGCATAACTGTGCATTGATCCACTAAATTCTATTCCATGAGGGCCCATAACACTTCAAGAACCAATGATGGGTGTTCATTCAAATGAATCATTACATAATCGAATACCCTATAAAATAGTAGGTATTCAATCCAGGAATCTATCACAACAAGATTCATATCAAGCACAATATCAATCACAACAGCATACAATCAGTCATACACCCTAAATACCATGTCAAGAATGCATGACATGTGATCTCTGGAATGAACCTATATGATGCATCAGATGGAATACCCTCATCACATAAATTTTCAACATAAATAGAACATTAATAATATAAATAATAGAATAAAAAACATGTGAATCACCCAATGGTGAAATAAAATCAACTATAATATTTACAAAACCTGTATAATCACAATATAAGAGGTAAATTTTCTTTTCCATGAACACTTGTTAGCTACCCCCAGACACATATTATGACCATGTACTTATTCCTTCCAATCCATTAATATAGGTTACAAATAGTAAGTTAAGAAGAAAATAATTTCTCTGATACCACATCGTAATGTCTTGGTTCCGAGAGCTACCCAAAGGTGCCCCGTACCCGGTTGGTCACATGACCTCAAGCGCATTTCCCCAATCACCAGAGGCTACTGACTAGAAGTGAGAACCTTGGGAGTGATTTTGGGGAAACTATGTCCTCATTGGAAAAGTAATGAAATATAAATTAGTAGATAAAAATAGCTGAAGTCGTAATGACATGAAATAAGTAAACAACGGAAGACTGGAAGTAATACACAATTGGGTCACACACACAGAGATATATATATATATATGATTCATGATATATATGTCTACGAAAACATCCAAAAAAATCTAAATGCTGGAATATAGTACTAATCAAATGTACAATGAAAATAGATAAACTCATGTAGCATCGCATGCCTCAGCTTGGGCCCATGCTCTCCTTCTCCACAATAATCATGTTCCTGAAGTAGAAGGGCACTTTACGTTATCTATAACTGCAAAAATATATTTTTTGGGCCCAAAAACATGACCCAAATAGGTTATGAGATGAATCCTAGTAGGTAACCACCCAACGACTTGTGCCTAATAGTCAGTGGATATATATGGAAGGCAATAAGAAAAATGAAGTAGTAAACAAGGAAGAACTCAAAAGTAAACAGTCAAATAGTTAATTTTCATTCATTTTCAAATATACAACATGAAATTAATCAAATACACGTAACCCGATGGGAAGTCCTCACTACCTATCCCCTTTGGTTCAACCTATGACACACAATAAACCCTGTAGGATGTACTCCCAGTCTAACCCCTATGGTTCATATTTAGAAGAGTTACACCGAAGAAGCACTCGCCATCAATTCACCCTATTGTATTTTATTGGTAGACTATAGACACCCTGGGGAGACACTAAATGGACAATTAACCTTGTGGTATTGAAAAGTGGAACTATAGACACTCTGAGGGAGAAATCATGTCTATCCCCCCTATGGTCTTGAAAATTAAAAGTAAACAGATACTCTAGTGAAGCCCTCATTATCTATTCTCCATATATTCTACTACACCAGGTTCCCACATCCATGTGTTAGTCAATAGTGCACAAAGATGTTTAACAGCCAAATTAAACTTTAATATCTACATGGATAACATCTAAAGGCATAAAATGGCATCAGATAAATCACTCCATCCTAACAGAACTAGTCATGAAAAGCAAGCAACCTAACAAGAAAAGCTAGGCCCAACAGCCGAGATCAGTTCAATCATGGGAGAAAAGATACATAGAGAGGTAACTAAATCTATTAAAAATAAAACAACCTCTACTCAGGAACACAAGGAATAGAAGACAATAAATAGGCTACAATCCCTAAACACACAATACCCCATTCTAGGGTATTGGGCACTTTGTAAAAAATATTCAATGAATAACTACATAATGGAACAAACCACCTACCTCAGCATTGAATGAAGATTACTCTCGATCATCAGCCCATGAATTGGCCTAGAATGAGATAGATCTATAAAAATATCAAAATGCTCAACTAAGGATATCTCATGAAAGGAGAGAAAATAGTAAACAAGGATATATAAGAAAGAAGAACCCATAGTGGTGACTCCAATGAAATCAATGGTAATTGAATTTAATTATATATGGTGGGTCGAGGGCTCAGAGAAGACTCTTATTATTGGGTCACTTTTGGAAGAGATAGGATTAGAAGAAGAGTTTTTTGTCGATTAGAAGTGAAATTGGTCTATTTAATCTATTAATAGATAAGTACATGTCATGTTCTTTAAAATTTGACGACATGTAATTTCCTTAACCGGACCGTGCATTATGTGGTCTACAGGTCACACCACACAGCCATGTACTTGGATGTTACACAACCAGTACACAATCATTCATGATAAATGGGTACACGATGTGTACTCCAAAGTACAAGGCGTGTACACTTTAAATTTCTAAATTCTCCTATTTTTCTAAAAATATAGAAAAGAAACTTCATACCTGAAAAGAAGGTCCATGTTATTACAACTATAAAAATTGGAGGATATTTAAAACATTTCATAATTTTATCACCATATCATTGAGGTAATCCCATGTAGTCTAAATGTACTAAAAAATTGGAATTCATAATATCATTTGAAATAGGTTGCAATGTTGGGATATAAAATCAATGTGTCTGCGAACATAGTGATGAAGGTGGGTGGCCATGTTATGAAATGATTGAAATATATAGGATCAGAGGATATAAGTGAAACAAAAAAATGGATCACAACCTCCTTCTAATTCATGGGTTATTTTAGTGGGAAGTCTACATTTTGTATTTTTTTTGGAAGGTTTTTATGTTTCAAGTTTTCATAATATGGTGGGTTTCAAGAATATAGTTCCCCTTGTAACATTGATAAATTCTCTTTCCTTAAGGAAAATATTTTATGTGTTCTCCCATGGATATTGAACTAAGTTTATTGCTAAAAAATCTTACATGTTATGTTTGTATATTTTTATTATTTTTTCTTCTTCTTCTCCTTTTCACTTATATTAAGATGTTAAAATTCTAGAGTGTAAGAAAACATGAGGAGGTGTAGATCGGTTTTGTGTCTAGGGAGAAAGGCTATTTATAATCTAAATGAGGATGTATAAAGGTGTATAATCCAAAATTATTCACTTTCGATGATTAATATTCTAAACAAACCCTATCCTAATGGGATTATCCTATGAAAACAATTTTTATGTGATATATTGTGGGGATTTTAGATTATAACTATTTTTTATTTCATTTCATTGATTTTAAGATGTAATTGTTTAGGAATATAAATTTTTTTAAACTAGACGGGGACAATCCACACTCACAATGGAGGTCCAATATCAATAAAATAAAATATATTTGGGAGGATTTGGATCATTTAAAGATCCTTTATTCAAAGTAAACTCAGTAAGAGTAGATTATATATAGTTAGTTCATTATTATAAAAATAGTGGAATCAGAGAAACAGATGATAGATTAGTGAAACCAACACTCAATAGTCCTTTACCAGTGAGATAATATAGAAGGGAGATCATTCCAACACATAAATATGGGATGTAATTATATTCAAAATTTTACAATAATTTATCAAATGTGTGTTTCTAAAAAAATATATTCCAAATGAGGTGTTAGATGAATCGAAGATACAACATACATGAAGTTCACTAATGATGATATGTAAGGGATATTCCTCATGGTTTTATAATAGTAAAATTTATGTAAATATATGTAATGTGATATGATAGTGTTACTTGTTCAGTTCACTAAAGGGTAAAAGTAAAACTAAAGATCAAGACGTGCTTCTAGATTTTTTGAGGTCAATTGTTGGTCCCCCATGAACATATGAGTTTATTGATTCTGGTTGATTGTTTGGGCCCCACTATATCTATGCGGTGATTCCACATGTAATATATGGAATATACTTAATATGAATTTGTTAGATTATTATTAAGAGGTGTCAATGTGGGGCTAAATAACTAAATTATTTAAGGCCTTAGGTCTAAAGTTGGGTGGATATATTCTATGTGGATGGAATAGTATTAAGAGAAAAATAAATAGATGATACTAAAAAATATATATGATTTCAACAATGTTAGGGTCATCAATGTAGTTAATAAATTAATATGAGATTTTCATGGAATGGAATTGAATTTCTTCTTCCATTAATCCTTATAGGGTTACCAGATGATGGGTCCCCTTGTATTTTGTATCCATAAATATATAATTTTCAATATTATCCCTTGGATTCATGATTAAAGAATGAGTCACATAATCCTATTTTTTAATTGTATTCCATGAACATGTACTATTATATATAGATATATGGATGTTTCAAATAAATATAGTCAGAACCAAAAATACATTTAGAGAATTATAGTGGATAGGGAGAAAGGACATCCCAGCTATAGATAATGAATCATGTGTGTATATCATCCAAAAGGTGTTACTTATATTTATTGATGTTTTATGAAATCAAAAATAGACAAACCACGATTTTATAATTATGGATATATGATCCGGGAACGTCATAACAAATATATTATATGTGATATGTTTTTTAAATTGATTATACAATCAATCATAACATTAATAAATAATTATAAAGGAACACATGTATATCCAAAATTAGAACTCGGTTTGGGAAATTATAATCAATTCAATATTTATCCCAATTTAGGAGGTGTCATGTAGAGAACACACTGTGTAATGTTCTTATGAAAGCATGGTCATGTAATACCAAAACACAATATATGAAAATATAAAATAAATTAGCAGTGTTTCGTGATATATGAATTGTAGGTATTATTAAGATTGTTAGTGTCTAATATGAAAATATTTTGAGTCGCCTTTCCATCTATATACATCATCCTTGAAGGTACATGTTTTATGGAACCATGTTTTTCACACTATCTTCATGGAATACTAAGAATGAACTCCAAAACGAGATATTATCATGTTATTAATAGGAAAAACATGTGACCCATGGTAACAATACATATGATATTTTTAAAATAGTGTATACATATCACCGCAACTCATGGACAACACTATGTGTAATCTGGAGGATAAGATGTATTTTGGTTGGGAATTTCAATCCATCGGCGCATGGAACCAGAAATGAACAACTCTCTCATAAACAACAATTAAACCCATCTCTAATGTTGATGTGCCCATTATTGAATCTCATATGAATTATTTTTATCCATTTGTATCCAGTTTTTCTATTTACATTCATCAGTTCATTGAATCACTCAAAATAAATGTTAGGTCGTTCCTCCAATGAACCCAAATCTATAATTCTATAGTTTTCCCCTATTAAATCAATATGAAAACAAATTCAAAATAACGCATGAAAATTAAGAAAGAAATATTTTAATAGGCATTGATTAGAAGAAAACTCCACCATAATAATGCAACCTCGAATTATAGATTGTCAATGCACGAGAGTATGAATGGATAATGGAATCCAAATTCATGAATTAAAAATAACTCAATGGTTTAGGAATTTTCAATTAGTTCTCCATTCATAAAGAAAATAATTATCAATGATTTATATAATCAATGTTAAATAATAATAATATACATCAGTAATATTAAACACATGAAGGAATTCAATCATTGTTATATATTGAAAAAAATGTTATTTACAATGAAAGGGGATTTATTTCTATATTTATTCCTTACTTGAATTTCAATAATAAAATATTTTAAGTTGTATAAATAATGATGATAAAATTATTCAGTTTTAATAATATTTTCATTATATGAAAATAATTAATCAATCAATATTATTTAATTAAATAACTTTTGAATCCGCATAATTTTATCCTTATTAAAAAACCTCTAACAAACAAAATCAATCAAAAAAAATATATTTTTAAATTTAAAAATTTATTTTTATTTCACATACCCTTAGTGAAAAAAAATATTATTTTAAAATGTATTTTATTTTAAATATCTATATATTATTCATATTGGATTTCCATTTAAACACATTTTTCAAAAGTAGAAATTTGTTGGAAATATAAAATATTAAAAGGAAAATAGTTTTCCATTAATCACTTCCAAAAAATTTCACAGAAAAATATCATGATTATATTTATTAACATTACCAATTTCAATAATAAAAATTCTTGATAATTATCATTGATAAAATTACAATCGTTTGTCTGATCATTCATTACATTTTAAATTTCATATAATTTTATTTGCCTCATTACTCTATAAATTTATGTGATCAGACCTTGAGGATCAGAGGATTGAATCCAAAAACATGAGGTATAGTGTTTTGGGAAAAACATCATACCTCAATAGAACATTTTTGGTTTTTTATGATCAGAACACACTCTTCGATTTTCATTGTTTCCTACACTATAAAATACATGAAGAACATTTTATTTATTATATGGTGATTAAATATTTTATTAATTAAGTTCGCATTCAACAATTTTTAGGGGGAGAAAGAATATATATATTAATTTAAAATGATAGAGATAAATAATGTTATGGGGAAAAGAAATATTTCCCTTCCTAACTCTCGTCATAAATCACTAATTTAATTTTTATAATTAAGAAATTATTTAATTCCTTTATTATTGGAAATATACCTCCAAAAAGTAGATATACACCACAAATTATCAAATTGGAAATACAACATTCATTGGAAAGAAATTTCCATGAAACCATAACATTTCCTAACCACACACAATATTATGAATAATAATAAGAATATCCAAAATCACTATGTTTCTGGATCAATGGATGAAAAAAGATTTATAATATATCGATGTATAAAACCCCCTTTTAGAAAAATCATTATTCATAATTTTTATCTCCACTTTTTTTTAGGAAGTAATAATATTTACAATGTTGTGATAAATATTTCATTATCTAATATATTATATTTATTTTTTAAAATTATATAAAAACATATTTTTATCAAAATTTTACCCAATGGTAAATAATAGATTTTATGATCAATTAAATAATAATAAAATTTTTCATGTTTAGTTAGTCTGTTAAATTTACATTTTTTGACTATTTTTGAGACCTAACCAACCAAACACAAAAATTAAAAATATCATAACTTATGGAAATAATAATTCTATACACAATAAGTGTTGTTATATCTTTTAAAACCCTAAAGTGGTACTATAGCATCCCCCTCATTTTTGATTAAATAAATCATGTTACGAAATTATGAATATTAATATAATATGATGTTCATATTTTCAATCATAAAATATGGTAGAAATATTTTTTAGTGGATGGTAATGTGAAATGAAATGTCACTTCCTATGTTATAGTTGCGTATTAAGATATATGATATCATAGGCAACAAATCATAATAATTTCTTCTAATTTTCAAAAATCATGGTGTTTGATACGAGATAACTTATGGGATGATAATGGAGATCCTTTTTATGAAAAAATATAGGATGGAATCATCATTATTATAATGCTAATATAGTGTAAATGGTTCATAGGTTTGAAAGGATATTTTCCAGACCCATTACAATCTATCATAAAATATGATAAATATTGATCCCATACGGAAAACAATGATATATTGTGTGTCATAGAATATGGTTCCATGATTTTTTTTTCTAAATTAACAATTATGAATTGATTATATAATTTATAAACAATCTAAATGTTTTTTTAGGTTTTTTATTTAATATATATATATATATTTAGAAAATTAAATATTTAGTGTTAATTATTAGTTATTATATGATTACAACAAATATAAATGATATAAATATATTATTAAGTGTTATTATTAAATTATTTCTAAAATTTTATGGAATGTAATTTAATTTAGATATTATATTTTTTATATATAAATATGATTTTAAATTTATAAAATAAATATAGATTAGAAAATAGGGCGAAATATAAAAAAGGGTTTATATTTTATCATATTAATTATCCCTAATATTTAATCTTTATTGTTTAAATTATATTTCATATTTCATATAATATTTAAACCATTTGAAATAAGTTTTTATAATCGATATAATCAATATTTATGTAATGTTATATATGTGATATTGATGTTATTAAAATTATTTACATAATAGAATTAGAATATATTATATGTTGATGTTTATTATTATATAATATAAGGAAAGAAATTTAAAAAAATAATATTATTTATTTTATTCTAGTAATAATTATAAAGTGTTTGTATTTGCTTAATTACATAATTTCAAAGACACATGTGTTAATTAAAAACTGTTATAATTTCATTCATTATGAAATATTAATAATTATTTTATCTCATATTTAAATATATTATTTTTAAACTTTTTGTTTATTATTGTTTATAATTGTTATATTAATAATTCACTCATGCTTTATATTATGGAGTTAATGTGTTTTTATAAATGTTCAAAAATGAATATAATGATTTACAAGCTATATATGATAAATTATTTTGGTTTATTGAAAATATTGTTTACTAATTTATGATATTAAATATAGTTGTCTGTTATAGTTCATAAATATAATGCATTATAATTATGATGGAACTAATATATTTCTTGATTAATTTATCTATGGGTAGTGAAATTTTGGGTCACATTGCTCACAACTATGAGGATTATTGCTTGTCTAGAAAAGTGGGGATTATCTATATATTTATCTAAGATTACTAAATTTGGGATTGTTGAATTAATAATATTATAGGTATTTATATGAATGTGTTTCATGTACCTTATGAATTAGTTACATTTTGAATGTGTGAATATATTGGGCATTTAATTTATGTTTGTGACACATGCTATAAGGAATGTAAAGATTTAACAACAATATAGATTGAACATTAATTATAGGTAAATAGAATAGGGATTCAAAACTAAATATTTATTAGTTTGGAATAATGTAAAAGAAATAAAATTATATATTATTGTAAGATTAACTACCCATTAAAAATAATATTTTCATATTTTTTAAAATGAAAACACTAATGAAGTCCTCAATCATCTAATCTGGTATGTCCTGCCAAATCTGAGTTCCAATGGATTATAATGTACAAATTATGAATATATAGAGTTACCCAAATATAGTTATGTTCCCATAATGTAATTGTTTGTTACACATAGCTAGGAGACCCTAATAAGATTATATTATTGAATTAATAATGTCAATTTCATTTTAGTGATCAATTAAGAAAAAGGGTAATCTGCTAAACTATTTATGATTCATATATAATATGTTTAAAATAATTTTCCAAAAATATAGATATGAAACTATAGAAACACTAAATAATAATCTTTTTTTAGTAAAATATGGATCATATAGAAATAATGAATATGATGAAATTTGAATGGTTTGATCATTTTAAATGTTGTACATGTTATAAATTTACATAATAAATGGTTATAAAAATGATATTTATATGATAAAATAATAAATTATAGAAATAAGGGAACAATAATGGTTAATCTTGAATTTGGGATCATTTTATTGAAATAGAAATTTTAGATTTTTCAATCTATATTTTGGTGAAAACCCTGATGAATAATTCATAAATAAAAATTAGATTTATATATGTTATAATAACTCCTCCCTATATATCCAACTATTGAAGTTGGTTAAGACTTGAATCAAGGTTATTATTGTATGAATAAGATGATTTAAATGAGATTTAAATGGTGTTAGATGATATATTTTTGAAGGAAAATTATTGTTCACTGATGTATTAAATATTTTTGAATACATAAATAACTATAATGACTAGGGATTATTCTAAGCCTTGATATTGATATGAAATTAATTCAAAAATAATTAATATAAATGTTATGATGAGGTGATGTAGTTGAATAAAGGTTTACTCAATATCTTTACAATGATGAGGAAATATGATAATGACACATGATTTTTAGGCACAGTTTCTTGGTAACGGTACCTGAGAATAAATTTTTGGTCTTGATAATTAATATTATACTTGTCTAAAAGTTTGAATTTCTCATTTAAGTATAAATGGGGTTTCAAGAGGAGAATTAAATATTTAACATGTTTTAAATTTTAATGATGCATGAATGTTTTTGGGGAATACCAATGAAATTCCATGTCTAGTATTACTGTTATAGAAATCAATTCTTTGATTTAGAAGTGTACATGATAAAAAATATATACTTAATATTTTTTATGTATAATTGAGATCAACATCAAGGTAATATTTTTTTAACAAATAGTTTCTTTGTTTTTATTATGTTATAGGTTTCATAAAAATGTATTTTAATGCAGTGAAATATTTATCAATCATATGCTAATATAAATAATGGATAATCATTTCATTATTTTCTTTTAAACATAAAAAAATACCATTTTAAAAAAGAAGATTTTAGGAATTATAAGAGATAGTGGATTAAATTAACATGGTTTTTGATTCATCAAATACCATAAAATTATTGATATGAAGTATATTACAAAATAATCTATCCCTGATGATTTTTAAAATATAATTGAATGTGTTCTCATCACCTATTAATAAATTAGTTAAATGAAAAAAATATTATTTTGAAAATATTACTTCAGGAACATAAAATGAAATATATTGTATGGATAAAATATTTAAATTTTTAAATATTTCCACTAAAGTAAATAAATAATATTTCATGAAATAAAATATTTATTACATCTTATCGTGATAGTATAATAAGTATATAGTTTCTAAGTGGATTTTGGAAGCATGGTTAAACAAGTTAAAGTTTAAATTGTAACAAATAAATCATTATTAAAGTCAAAAGTCAATGTAAATTTCAATTAATATACTAAAATCGTTTAGGGTATATTAATGAAATTAAATTTAAGAAGTTTTATTTTGTTACCATAATGAAGTAAATATCACTTTATATCATAAATGTGTTTTAAATTTTTTGGTAAATAATAATTTATAGAGTAACATTTTTTAACATAATGACCTCAATTAAAAGTTTTTTTTAATATGGTTCCACGAATTAGGATGATGATTATCTTAGAAAAATTATATGTGTACTACAAAAGTTATTAAAATTTTCACATAAATTTTTTTTAATGTAAAGGATTCTAAACATGTATTTAAAAAGTTGTTCATTTTTAATATTATTCCTATATATCACAATTATTAAAATTTTCATTCTTTAATAATGATTCTCACTATAAGAGTTTAGTATATGGGTTTAATCAAATTGTCATATAGAGATGTGATATGAATTAAATGAATATGTAATGAGTTTATAACCCCCCTAAAATGGGAACAAATTTAAGGATAATCTTGTGGACTATCATATATTATTTCATTATATATGAACATTTGTTTAATTTCATAATTGTTTTAAAAATATATTATGAATATAAAATATACCATGTCATAAAATATTCCATCACAACGTTAACATTCATGCATAATGGCTTTATATAATACAAGATGTTAAGTGATAATTGATATCTCAATATATGATACTAAGATATCAAAATCTAAGTTTCATCATAACTTTTAATTTGGTATTATTAAATATTAATGTTAGTGTGGTAAATATTTTTTATGGAGTTATATATTATGATCACAAAGAGTAAAATAGTTTTTGAGTTGTATGACTTCCCATGTATACTATATGGATTTTCATACACTATGTATTGGGTATACAGGAGATTTAGCTTTCATATTCATATTTTCCCATACTTATGTTAGGAAAGATTCATATAATTTTAACCTTCATATATTGATATTTTTATTATTTAATCCATTAGGTTTATTTATGAAGTTGTTGGTCAGGTATTTTGTAGATCATATAAGTTGTAATTTCTTACCATATATGTGATTATTCCTTTTATATTATGTGTAAGAAATTTCCACCATAGTTTAAGATGTTTTGAATATTTTTTTGAACATACTTATAAAATATATGTTTTATGTATATCTATTGGATAAGAGGCATGTGATGTTTTCATCAATAAGTGTTAATGATATTTGATGTATTCGTCAACCTAGTAGTTATACACTTAGTGAATTGAGAACATATGTGATGATTTCATGAGATTTATATACTTTTACTCAGATGTTTATATGTTTTCTCAAATAAAGAGATCATATTAATAGGATTGAATTGTATATGATACAATCTATTTATTACATGTATAGAGAAACATGAGTTTGATGAAATCCAAAAAATGATCACTCTGTATCTTGTATACCTGTAATAGTTTCTAGAGGCCTCTCATTTTTTATAATTTTGAATTTTGTAATTACTATATATTTTCAACAATTAAAAATACTACGACATTATATTTTTTGTTTGAATTAATTGAGAATTTGTATTATAATACATGAATAGATTCAAAAAAAGTTTTTATAATGTTTTTCTAAAAGGACTTTTGGATAGATATTTACAAATTTTTGTATATGACAGAATTATGGGTGAAATTGATTATAGGTTTCTACATGTGTTTAAAAGATATTAAAAATTTGTTTTAGATATGAATTCACATGTTATTGTATATGTTAAAATAAAAGGTGAAATGGCACATCAGTTATATAGATTTACTATCAGTGGAAGATTAATGATGATATTCCCTAGATCTATATATTTACATAATGATTTCGACTCATATCATAAGTGATTATATTTGAATTTTAGAATATATGATTTAATGAAAACGTTACACTACATAGAAATTAATATAATATGACAAGGATGAATTGTATTATTTTATTATGTTAAAATAACTGACCAATATTTCATTTATGAAATCATTAGACTAAGATGTTTTATATAATTAAATGCATGGGAATAATATAGAATGTATTAATTTGAAAATTCTAATGTATGTAAAGGGGTTTTAATCAATATATCTCCAATTAATTTTCTTATAAATTGTGAATTTATGAGTAAGTTCATGGGGGATACAAAATGATATGCATGAAGGATAATCAATTGATATGGGGATATAAATTTAATTCCTTATGTCCTACAAATTATTTTTTAACCATTACTCTATTCTGTCTTTACCCTAAAACAAAAAGTTAAAAGCATGTCATGGGTGAAGGAAAATCCCACCTACATATCAATTGATTTAGGTCAGCCATGGATACATCATCAAAATTGGAGTTTGATGGAATCAGCTTAGTGATCTCATTAAAATATTTCATTTAACTTATAAATAGTTTAATTAATCAATGAAAGATATAAATATTATTTGTTATTAGTAATACTCATTATATTAGGTTTTGAGAAATGTACATTAGTCACTTATTTTGGAACCTAATTTCTTCGTAAATAAATACTTGTTTATATAGAATTATGTAAAATTAAAATGTAATTGTTTATTATCATAAATATTGGATTAATGATTTAAAACTAAAAAAATTATTTTAAATGGGAAAAATAAAATCATTTTTTAATTTATTTTTAGAAAAAATAAAAAAATATAGAAAAAATAAAATAATTTTAGTTTATTATAATTAATTGAATTAATGTGTCTAATAGTTTTAAAATATGGCCTTAAAAGAGTTATAAAATTTTTATAATATTTTAAAAAAATAAAAAATTTAATTTCTAATTTTTATAATCTATCCATGGAAAACAAATAATATAATTATATAATTAAAAAGGGAAGATTAACAATACACATATAGATCCCAATCATATTCCTACATGGGAAATGATGCAAATTTGATTTGAAATCTACACCCCACTCATTTTCTCTAGGAATTTTCTACACATCAATATCCTAGAATGATGTACATTGTCACAGTTTACTCATCATGTGTTACTACAATGTAATATCATCATATGACATTATAACATCCATAAAACCACCTATGTCCATCATCAATAAATCCCATCAGGAAATGAACTTTTTAAAAATGAATATACCCCATGTTATACCTCATTTATGAATACATAACCTGACATGAACTCAATACCCACATTTATTATATGATCCTAGACCGATCCTATAATCTCTGAGACATTATACAAGTGTTGGATTTTTATGTGTTCTAGAAAAATATAGAATTGCATTTTAAAGGATTGAATTTTTTGGAATCCACATAATATTGGTGAATGGAGTGGGGTATCCACCATTAGTGAAAACTCATTTTCCATTATTATTAAATAATATAAAAATGAAATAATATTTTTGGAGGATTTGTTCAACAATATCTTTGCATAATATTATAATTTGGATTTTAATGGTTCCTCTTCAAATTACTTTATGAATCACTAAAAATTTCATAGATCTTCATTTATTTCTCCTAATAGGAATGTAGGTCATACATGTTATAGACCATGCCCAAACATGTATATCTATTCGGTCAAACTAATTCCTTAAATGGGTGTGATTTTGACAGATGATTGGATTTCAAACCATCTAATAGACACATGCATTCAGATTTGGTGTCTAACTAAGTCTTATATTACATCAGATATAATCTCACTAATAAATTTAATATTTTTAAATTCATAGCTTTCCGGAATAGCTATATAAACAATTCCAAGGGGTAATATGACTAATCATAATGGGTTCCCTCGGTACAATAAAATGGTGCCTTTATTGGATAGAAAAATCAATCAATTACCAATGTCTCCATTCCTTATAAAATATTGATATTCCTCTAAAGTTATCCCAAATCATCAAAGGTCCTTTGCTGATGTGTAACAAAAAATTCATTCCCATTAATCTATGATTGACAATGTATCTTCAAGGGATACTCTTTACTATGTATAAGTGTAGACTATAGTAAAAAAATTGTATTCTAAATAGTATCTTTTTAACAAACATTATATTATCAATTTATTAAGGGAAATCTACTATTAAATAGAGAGATATTGTAAACTACCTTAGTAGGCTCCATCATCTATTATTGGATCAATTTCCATACCATTATCTACTTTAATACTAAACAATATTATAAGAATATTCCCATCAAAATATATGTTTAAATTATAAAAAACAAAATGATGGTGTATCAATTCAATGACAACAATTTAAATAGGTGGAAAACTAGGGTTTACTTGCTACTTATGACTCTTAATGTGGTTTATACGCACTCAAATCCAAATCCCCCATATCCAAATATTAGATTCATCAAGTTTCCTATATGAGTAAAAAATTGTAAAATGATGACCTCATTGTTCGCATACACATTCTTAATGTATTATCCAATGATCTCTTCTAAACTATTATCACATCATGACAAAAAATGCTATATGGAATGATTCATATAGAAAAATTATCACCGAGGATGTATTGAATAAGAAATTACAAGAAACAAAAAATTATTTCATATAAAGAGGTATATCATATATCTATTACAAGGTAATCCTAGGAAATTTGACATATTTAATAGAATATAAAGGGAAATTATTAAAATTTAATGAATCCATTATTATTAAGTATATCACTTGTTAATTCCCCATTCATAAAATAATGTAAAATAGTATCTAAAATAGAAGGGGAATTTATTTCCCTCAATGCATTATACAAATGAATAAAAATTGAGGAGGAATATAAAAAATGGGGAGGAAAATGAACCAAATAATGATAAATATAAGGTCAAGATAGAGGGTGAGTTAGAAAATCTAGGTCCTCAAAGGGAAAAATTTCCAATACATCCTTCCAAATGAAAGGTGAAATTAAATAAATAAGAAAGTGGTGTACTACATAGGTGGAAATCTAGGAAACATTAAATTGGATTGGTGTCACTGTAAGAACAAAGATTGAAATAACACATGAAAGGAGAAATTTCCTTCTTAAAAACTATTTGTGAAATTATTGATAACCCATAGTAAATTTATGTGGGGATGTTAATGACTAGTACATTGACCCTTAAAAAAATAAATTGATTTACAACTAATTTTTTTAAAATTTTCAATCTAACCAATCACACCACGCCACAAATCACACACTCTGTTTCAAATTTCAAACAAGAGGCCATCATCATTCCTCCACCCTACTACCTTTTAATGCACACATTGGCACATGTAATCCATATTCACATCATAACCCATCATTATTCAATATAGAAACACAATTATCATCATCAACACTAATCTCTAGAGTCGACGACTGGATCAGCATATCCTTTTATCCGCTCAACCGAGCAGCATACTCAGCCATGAGCCAACAAAACCATTCCACCATCATCATATCGTCACCACCATACATGATAGTGAAGGCTTCCACCCAACCGAAATAAACCATCACCCAAAACCATAAAAATAATGGCATCTATCCAAAATAACATCATTATTGGATAATAAATCATAAAAGATAAACCCAGTGAACCATAATCAAAGATAAAGGAGAATAAAACTTATTAAATACCACATAACATTTACATTTCCATGTCATTTCTAAATGCTACTCTAATAAATGATGACATGTTTAAAATATAATTCTTACCCACTATGGATAAAAATTATTATAAATTTGTGACTTTATTGAATAATAATAAA
The DNA here is from genome assembly GCA_963277665.1 of Viscum album. NCBI lineage: Eukaryota > Viridiplantae > Streptophyta > Magnoliopsida > Santalales > Viscaceae > Viscum > Viscum album. The sequence goes on along the minus strand of OY728163.1, from coordinate 989,562,364 downwards.
GTATGGATACTATTTAAATCTATAAAAATGAAAATTAATTTTATTGTATTAATATATAGTGTGGTATTATATTTTCATACTACAACCACAATGTATAATAAAAATACAATATAACATATAATAATAATTAGTTTGTATTCATTCTTGTTAATATTTTACATTCTATTGATTATTGTAATGTCTCGGTTCCGAAATCCACCAAAAGGTACCTCGTACATGGTTGGTCACATGTCCTCAAGCACATTTCCACGAATGCCAGAGGCTTCCGACTAGCAGCGAGGGCCTTGAGTGTGATAGTGGGGAAACTATGCCCTCATTGGCAGAGTACACAGTGAAAGTAAACAAATACATACAAGAGAAGAAGCAGAAATAATGACATATAGCAGAAAACGAATGGTATAAACTGGAGAACATATATATAAAATGATGCATGATACACATGTCTAGGAAAACATCAATATAAATAATAATGTTGGAATACAATGCTAAACCAAGTATATAGGAAAAGTAGTATTAGCTCCACAGCATCGCAAGCCTAAGCTTGGTCCCATGCTCTCTAGCTCTACAACATGTCATGTACCCGAAGTAGAAGGGTGCTTTCCCAAGTCTAGACTTGCAAAAGTATAATCTTTTTGGGCCCAAAAGCATGGACCAAACAGGGTGTGAGACTAATCCCAGTACGCAACCACCACGAGATCTATGCCTAACAGGCAATGAGTATAGAGCGAAAAAAAGTACAGAAATCAGAAAAAATGAAGGTACTCAATAGTAAAAAAACCACAGTTCAGTATCAAGAAATAACTAACATGTAGGTAAACAAATATGTAACCATCTGGGAAGCACTCTCAGTCTAACCCCTATGGTCCTACCTAACAATTACAAGAAACCCTCTGTAAACTACACTAAGTCTTACCCCTCTGGTTCATCTTAAGGATAGACTCTTGGAGGATGCACTCACCGTCAATCCCCCCTATAGTCTCCTATCATAACTAAAGGTACTATAGGGAAGAAATTGCATCACATTACCTTTGTGCCCTGCGTCGAGGATCTTCAAACACTATAAGGAATCACTGAGCATAAATTCCCCCATGTGGTCTCGCATCGTAACAATATATAGACAATATAGAGAAGCCCTTAATGTCCATTCTACCTGTGGTCTATACACCAGGTTCACATGACCCTATGTAAGTCAAGAAAGTGTAGCAGCATGCAAAGGCCAAGGTAAACCTAAAGAACTACTTTACATGCATTCTACAGCACAACAACATAATAGAACTATAGTCACACCATCCTACAATACTAGTAATGGGAATGTAAACATAAGCCAAACAGGCAATCAAGACTCAAAGTTCCAAATAGGAAAAACATGCATGGGGAAAACATCGAAAGCACAACAATTCACCCTATTGAAAATAAAAAACCATCTACATTGGAATAAATCATAGAAGAGAAACAATAGGGATGAAATGGTAAACACGCAATACCCCAATCATGGGAATTGGGATATTTTGCAAATAAAACTCAAGGACTATCTACAGAAAGGCACAAACCACCTACCTTGGTGTTGGGAGATCAAGATACTTGAACCCCAAGGCTTGAATCGACTTAGAACGTCGTACATCTACAAAAAATTATAAAACGTTCAACCTATGATAACTCCCAAAGGAGAATAAATCAAGGGATGAAGCTCAAGTAGAAGAGATAACTCACTGATGAAATTCCAATGAAACCAACAATATTCAATTCGGAAGATGGATGGAGGATCTGGGGCTCCTCGATGATCCGCGACTACTCAGCGCTCTTGGATGAACTAGGTTGAGAAGGAGATGGTTCTGTCTGTCAGACATGACCCCGGTGCATTTATTGAAAACAAATACACGGCATGTACTTTTGATGTATATGGCATGTACTTGCTGTTTCCGTAATCCGCTTTAGGCAGCCTCCAAGTCATTCCACATGGCTATGTTCAAGGATGGTACATGGCTAGCACACGACTACCCACGGTGACCGAGTATATAGTGTGTACTTAAAAAAACTTCCAGAAACTTCTTTTTCCCTAAAAAACTCTAGAAAAAAGAAAACATAATTGAAAATAAAATCTGGGTTCTTAACAAATTCCCTACTTAAAGAAATATTTCCCTAAATTTCCCTAGCAAGGTGGCATAGTAGAATAAACCCTGAACAAATCTAGACACTGGCCTCGTACATCGGCTTCCCTCTCCCACGTCTTATCATGTACCTGCTCGTGCTACCATAGCACTCGTACCAGAGGAACAGACCTACCACGGAGAACATTCTTACTGTGATTGAAAATCTAGATAAGATGCTCCTCAAAGGATGCATCCACTTATAACTCAACCTCCTTGGGTTGGGAGACATGAGACGGGTCTGATAAGTAACGTTGAAGCTGAGAAACATGGAAGACATTGTGCAAATATCGGTACCTATGAGTTAACTACAACCGATAGGAAACCGACCCAACTCTCTCCAACAACTCAAATGGCCCGAAGTACATTGGTGAAAGCTCACCATGTCTCCTGATCCTCTTGTTTCCCAACCTTAGTGTAACACATAGGAAAACCCTGACCCAGACCACGAATTTTAGAGGTCATCTCCGCTGATTAGTATAAGACATCTTTCAAGACTATGTATTAGCCATCCTCTTCTGAATCAACTCTATCTGCTCCATGGTCTCCTGAACCAGATGATGTCCCAGCAAAGATGCCTCTCCTGCCTCCAGCCGACATAAGGGTGATCGACATGACCTATGATACAAATCTTCTTAAGGTGACATATGAATAGTTTCATGAAAACTTTTATTGTATGAAAACTCCACAAGAGGTATGTGATTCTCCTAAGAACCTCCAAAATCCAGAATTCATGCTCAGAGCATATCCTCAAGCACCTGAATCATACGCTTGGACTAGCCAACAGTCTGGGGATGGTAAGCTGTACTCAAAATTACCTGTGTAGCCAATGTCTTCTAAAGCCCCTGCCAGACCCGAGAGGTAAAAAGGGAATCCATGATTGAAATAATAGAGTTTGGAACTGCATGAAGACGTAAAATCTCACAAATGTACAAACATCCCAGGTCATCAACATTGAAGGTCTCCTTGATTGGAAATAATTGAATGACCTTCGTGAGTCTGTCTATGACAACCCAAACTATATCATTTCCTCAAGGTGACCTCGGAAAACCGGTCACAAAGTCCATCACGACATCATTCCACTTCCACTCGGGAGTGTGTAGCTGCTGAAAAATCCATGCTGGTAGCTGATGCTCCATCTTCACCAACTCACAAGTGAAATACCTCATGATGAAACCTACAATGTCCTTATTCATATTTGGCTACCATTACTGATGGTGTAGATCACGATACATCTTGGTGACACCAGGATGAACTTCCCAAACTAAGGAATGAGAGTCCCTCATCTGCTCTTCGCGTATGTCTACTAACACCGATATACACCCCTGGAAACACAAGATCTCATCCTCGCCTATGGTCCATCCAGGAATAGGGTCCCCTCCTAACACATTCTCCCTTTGGACTAGGGCTTCAGAATCTGATATCTTCCTCATTCGAACTTGATCAAGAATAGTAGAGATAACAACTACAAAAGAGAGAAAATTATTCCCCTGTCTGTCATGTACCTCTAAATACATATCTGAGAACATGTCCATAAGCTGCCACTCACTACTGTCCTCTTGAACTTCCTTTATCTGAGTCCTCCTACTAAACACATCATCCACCGTGTTTCCCTTCCCCGACATATAGGAAAGCTCAAAGTCAAAGGACTAGAGGTACTCAACCCACCTACGCTATCTCGAATTCAGATCACACGAATTGAAGATGTACTTGAGACTCTTGTGGTTAGTGAAGACCAAAAAATTCTCTCCCAGAAGATAATGTCTCTAACAACATAGGGTGTAATCAATAGTTTCCATTTTAGATCACGCATCAGGTAGTCCCTCTCATGTGTCCTCAACTACCGAGACCCGTATACAATGACTCCATCTCCCTGTAGAAGCACAGCTTCCAGAATGATACCTAAATCATTACATAAAATAGTATAGCTCTTTCCCAACTCTAGAACGACTAGTATAGGTGCTGAACTCAACCTCCCTTTTAGCTCTTGAAAGAAGGACTCACAAGAATCAGACCATGATAACATTGCACCCTTCTTATTCATACCTGTTAGCAGTGCTGCTATGCGTGAAAGGTCCTGTATAAAACATCTATAGTATCCATCCAGCCCTAGAAAAATCCACACCTCAAAGATGTTCTTCAGTAACTCCCAGTAAATTACAGCTCTCACATTCTTTGGATCTACTGATACTCTTACCTATGATAGAACATGACCCAGGAAGTGAATATGATCCATCCTGAAATGGAATTTTGAGAGCTTAGCATATTATTGATTCTCCCTTAGTGTACTCAAAATGATCTCAATATGGGTAGAATGGTTTTGTTGAGTGTGATAGTACACCAAGATATCATCCATGAAGACCACGATGAAGGAATCCATGTATGGATGGACCACCCAGTTCATGAGTTCCATGAAAACTGCAGGCCCGTTCGTGAGACCGAACAGCATAACCATGTAGTCTTATAGACTATACCTACTCTTGAAGGATGTAAGAGGTATATTAAATGGTATAATGTGCAACTGCTAATAACCGGACCATAATTCAATCTTCAAGAACACCCAGGCTCCTCGAAGCTAGTCAACGACGTCATCAATCCTCAAAAAGGTATATCGGTTCTTGACCATCAACTAGTTCATCATCCGATAATCCACAAAAATCCACTGGGTACCATCTATCTTCTTCACAAATAGGATAATTGAACCCCAAGGAGTAGTATTAGGTCTGATTAAACCCTTTTCTTGTAACTCCTCCAACTGCTTCTTGAGCTCCTGCAACTCCGGTGTATCCATCCTATATGGAGGAATGGACACCAGTGCCGCTCCCAGAACAAGTTCAATAGAAAAGTCTACCTCACGCTCTGGATCCAAACATGAAAAGTCCTATGTAAAGACATCTCTAAAACGATCTACCAAAAGAATAAAGTCTAAATGTGAAGTCCTCCGGTAATCTAGATATAGACCAGCAATCTAGGATGTAACTTCACCTAAACCATGATGCTCAGGATCCGCTCTACTCGCCTGGACATCCAACTCACCATTATGAAGAAACGATACACCCTCTAGTGATGTGAAACTCACTTTGTAGTGGTAACAGTTGACGACTACCTAGAAGTGAACTAGCCAGTCCATCCTGAGAATGACATCATATCCTTTCATCTCTAGGAAATAAAGGTCCCATAAAAAGTGACACCCACCAACCTCTAGAGGGAACTCCTTACACTGACGTAAACTCACCTTTCCAGTCCCGAACAAAGTTTCTAGTGTCAATATATCAGTAGAATAAAAGATGCAGAGCCCAAGTATCTCCACAAACGTAATATATATAATGCTATGGGAAGCCCCTATAACCAAAAGAGCAGAAGCTAAAACTATGGAAACTAATATCGTACCGAGAATTGTAGAACGTCTGGGATCCTTCTCCTATGGGGTCTGATCCACTAGAAATGTTTGGCCTGCACCACGGCCCTGTGACCCTACCTGACCACTCTGAGATGATCCACTCTGCTATCGCTGAAATACCGGTGACTGACCACCACAACCACAACCTCCACCTTAGCCTAAATAGCTAGAAGATCTCTAGTTCTCGGACTGGAGAGAAATTAGTGATGATGCTCCCGAGCAAGGAGTCATAGAAGAACCCCTATCACCAGTAGTTGGTGAGAAGATCTAACAGAAGCACTGAATGTGACCCAACATTGTGTATGATTGGAACACTACTAGGTCTCTTGGGTAGTGTGGACTAGTATGCCAACTCTTCCCACACTGGGATCACACCACTTGGTTACCAGAAGAAGTGTCTCGCTTCATTGAATCACCATGAAAATACTCCCTACAGCGCTTTCTACAGCCAGTAGGAGGGATGCTAACTCTAGATGCCGAGCCTCCCAAGATCACAATTCTATAATACCTCATATTGCACTCAATGATCATCTCCTGGTTGACGATAGATGTGATGGAAATCAACCGGAAGATGTTCACCTACGATCGGATGTCGTGCCTCATACAATCCTCAAACATACTTGCCATGAATAACTTATCACCTCCTGAAATAGGCATGAAGTGCTGTAGCTCAGTAAAGTGGGAGGAATACTCTATAACAATAAGAGTACCCTACTACAAACTCATAAATTCTCAGGATTCATCATCCTTCAAGGTCTCTAGGTAGAAGTAGTCATAGAAGACACACTATAACTCATCCCACGCAAGAACCTGCTGGTGTTCTGCCTGTGATATTACCTCCCACCACCTCTTGGTGGAGTCTCGTAGCATATAGGTAGAAATATTGACTCTCCTACTTGGAGGAGTCTCTAGATTCTCAACGATCGTAAGCATGGCTTCTAGCCATGACTCTGTTGCCAGGGGTCCTCTATCCCTAGAGAAAGTGGGAGGATGCTGCTGCTGGAAGACCCTCGTCAAATCATCCATCGATGGGGAATGAGGCGGCGCTCCCTTAAAGGTCTCCATTATCCTCATAAAGCCTTCCCTGAACTTTCCATCAACACATGTGTCCGGTATAATGGTTGTGGGCAAGACTGCAAAAAAATGAGGATCTATAGGCAGTCCTTGATTATCCACGTCTATTGTCCGATCACTACCCTGCAACTGGCGCTCAACCGAGTACATCTCGATGGCATGAATCTGTACGGTCAAATGAAAACCTTAGATCAAGGTTATAAAGTATTGAAAACAATGAGTCTAAGAAGGGAAAAAGGGAAACAAAGCATTCATGTTTTACAAAACATGACTACACGGCTTGTACATTTCCTACACGGTGTATTCCCTTAAGTCATTTGCATGGGAGTGTACTTTTACCTAAACTGGTCATGTGACACCCCAAACACATGGCATGTTCTCCTATCACACGACGTATACTAGAATCTTCTTCCCCTGCCTAGGTACTTCTTCAAGGTTAAGCCACATGACTCTCCTACAATAAGACTACACGGCGTGTCCAAGACAGACATGACATGCATGTGAAATGATAACACTGACCCGTGTTGCTTCTTTCATGGCCAACAACAAGACTAAAACTACACAGCGTGTTCCATGCAGACAAGATGTGTACGATATAGGATAACATCGACCATTCTTGTTCATGACATGGTTGGGTACGTAGGTCAGGCTACACGACATGGTCAATGCAGACCTGGGGTTTATAGATTAAGGTATTATCCGTCCGTGATTGTTGGTTACACGGGTAGATACAGGGTCAACATGACACGACATGTTCGTCTGGTATGTGGCATGTTACCACCAGATATTCCTCATCACGTGTCTCTTCCCTCACGTCCTAGGACACAATCAAAGACTACATAGTGTGTAAATAAATTACATGGCGTGTACTTAATAAAAACAGTTTCTTCCCAAAAAGAAGAATACAGGGCGTGTGGTCAAAACCACACGGCATGTATTTTAGGTTTTTTTAGACAGTAAGCCTCAGAAACTACTCTATAACCCAGAAAACACTGAAACGAACACTGAAAGTTCCAAATATTGATCTGTGAGGGCCCATACTCCCCGCGAATCAATGATTGGAATCTTAAACATGTTAAAACAATGTTAAAAGTCAATGATCCACCAAATTCTGGTCCATGAGGGCCCATAAAACCTCACGAACCAAATTTTGGGATTCATTCAAAGAAAACCTTACACAAAACATACCATACCAAACAACAGGTATTTTATCAAGGCATCTATCACAAGAACATTCATATTCTACACAACAACTATCATAATAACATGAAATCACTAATGCATCCTAAATGGCATGGAAAGAATGCATGACATGTGATTTATAGCAAGTGCTAATATGATGCATGAGATGGAATACCCTCATATCATCGGGTTGAGACAGAAACCGAACCTCAATAACATAAAAAAAAGCACAAATCATGTGAATTACTCAAGGTGAAATCAAATCAACTGTAATCTTGAAAAACCATAAAATTGCAATAAACAAGGAAGGTTGGATTTTCCTTGTACATGGGTTAGCTACTCATGGGTGCAACTTATTACCAAGTACCAATTCCATCCTATCCCAGGATAAAGACTCCAAACAGCAAGTCAATAGAAAAGAGTTCCACTGATACCACTTTGTAATGTCCTGGTTCTTGAAGCCACCCAAAGGCACCCCATACCCGATTGGTCACATGGCCTCAAGCACATTTACCCAAATGCCAATGGCTGCCGACTAGCAGTGAGGGACTTGGGTGTGATAGTGGAGAGACTATAACGTCATTGGGTGAGTACAAAACAGAAGTAAACAGACACATACAAGAGTGGAAGCAGAAATAATGACATTCAATATAAAATTGAGGGTATAAATTGGAGAACATATATATTATATTATGCATGATACATATGTCTAGGAAAACATTGAAACAAATAAAAATGATAGAATAATGTGCAAAACCAAGTACAAAAGAAAAGTAGTATCATCTCTATAGTATCGCAAGCCTATGATTTGTCCCATGCTCTCCAGCTCCACAACTTGTCTAGTACCTGAAGTAGAGGGGTGCTTTCCCTTGCCTAGACCTGTGACAATATAATCTGTTTGGGACCAAAAGCATAGCCCAAACAGGGTGTGAGACTAATCCCAGTAGGCAACCACCATGAGATCTGTGCTTAATAGTCAATGAGTATATCACTGGAAGAACTACTGAAAGTACTAAAAAAGAAGTCACTCAACAGTAAACAATCCACAGTTCTCTATCAAGTAATAACTAGCAAGACTATAAAAAAATAGGTAACCCTCTAGGAAGAACTCTCAGTCTAACCACTCTGGTCCTACCTGACAAGTACAAGCAAACCTCTAGGTAGTACACTAAGTCAAAGCCCTCTCGTTTTGCTTATGCTTAGACATTTTAAATAAGTACTCATCGTTAATCCCCTCTATATTCTCGTCTCGTGACTAAAGGTGCTCTAGGGAATCACTTACGTCACATTCCCTCTATGGCCTGCGTCGAGGAACTAAATTCACTCTGATGAAGCACTCAGTGTCAATCCCCCATGTGTTCTCGCATTGTAAAAATATAAAGTAACTCTAGAGAAGCCCTCAACATCCATTCTCCCTATGGTCTATACACCAAGTTCTCACAGCCCTGTGTAATTCAGGTAAGTGTAGCAGTGCGTAACGGCCAAGGAAAACCTCAATAACTACATGTCTAGCATTCTAGAGCACAATAGAAACCCAGAACTACTGTCACACTATCCTAAAATACTAGGCATGGGAATGTAAACCACAGCCTAACAGGTAATCAAGACTCAAAGGTCCAAACAGGTAAAACATGCATGTGAAAAACATCCAAAGCAAAAAAATTCAACCTATTCACAATCAATATTCATCTACTCAGGAATAAATCATAGAAGTGAAACAAAAGGGCTGAGACGGTAAACGTCCAATACCCCGTTCTTGGGTATTAGGCCATTTGTAAAACTCAAGGAATATTTAAGTAAATGCATAAAACACCTACCTTAGTGTTGGGTGATCATGATACATGAACCATGAGGCTTGAATCACCGTATAATTCTATATATCTATGAAAAAATATAAAATTTTCTACCCACTATAAATCAAGAAGTAGGAGAAATCATGGAACGAGGCTCAAGCAGAAGTGATAACTCACCGGTGTGATTCCAACACAGCCAACATTGTTCGATTTGGAGCATAGACGGAGGCTCAGGGGCTCGTCAAAGATCCGCAACTACTCAGTGCTCTCAGATGAACTAGTTTGAGAAGAAGAAGATTATGTCCATCAAACATGACCCTCATGCGTTTAATAAAAAAATTAAATACACTCCATGTACTTTTGAAGTACACGAAGTGTACTCACCTTTTTCATACTCCTCTTTAGGCAGCCTCCAAGTCATCCCACATGGCCATGTGCAAGACCACTACACAGCCAGCACACGACTACCCATGGTGACCGAGCAGAAGATGTGTACTTCAAAAAATTTCTACAAAGTCCCTTTTCTCTCAAAAACTCCAGAAAAAGAAAAACATACCTGAAAAAAAGTTATGTGTTCCTTCCATTATGTTATAGAAAAATTTAGTATCTATTAAAATGATGTTGTAAACCAATATGGGATTATAATATATTGTCTCAGATATGATAGGGGAGGAAAATATTATATTAAGTCATTGTTTGAAACCATAGGGATCATACAAGAATTTGAATTTCCGTAAAGACCATAAAAAATATTTTAGTTGGTATAAAGAGTAGTTTATTAATTAAAATGGGTAATTTCATGATTCCTATCTCATGTATCTCTATATTATTTTTGGAAAAGGAAATATTATCTATGTATCACATCTTAATATGGCTTTCCATAGATGTAAAGGCTATGACTCTATAAAAATTATGAATGTATATAAAAAATTCTTAATTTATTTAATGGTTTCGGTTTTCATGTAATTATAAGTATACATGAATATAAAAGGGTAATGTTGGGTAAAAGTGATATTGACTACTTATATAATAGATATTTATGAAAGTAAAAATTTACAAATTTTAAACTAAATTTTTTTAAAAATTATTCGTATAGTTATTTTAACTATTAGGTAATTAATTTTTTTGTTACATTGGTGAAATTTTGTCTTTAAATTATAAAATATGTATATTATTATTTTTGATTGATTAAATAGATTTTGGGAATAATTGAATGGAAATAATTATTTTTGTATTTTTTTAATTCCACTAGTTAGAGTCTTCTATTTCAATTTTAGGTGTTTTCATTCATTATAGTAATAATTTTACAAATTTGAATATTTAATTGTATTTTCATTATGTAAATGATAATGGATATCATAAAATAGAAATGGAAAATGACTATGAAATGATATTTATAGAGAAATTATTCTATATTTGTAATTATCATGAAATTCAACAATTGATTTCACTTTCATCTCATGTTACCACAAAAATTGAATAATCAACCATGCATTAGAAAACCAACCATTATGAGAATTTTTCAATGTATTCAAGTGATAATAGGTTCATTCTACTCAACTATGAATCTATTAATTAGATAAAAGAAGATATTTAAAATAACCATTACAATATTTTCTATAAGGACTATAATGAACAGAGAGTCATTCTAAGCTTCCATAAAAAAAGTAAATATTGAATAAGAATAAAAGTGACTGAATAAGAAATATGAGAGAAGAAGAAAATCACAAGGATCCTTAAAAATTAAACTCATTAAATTGTAAATTTCCTTCATTTGATCTTTTAAACAACCTTATTTTAGGTAATTATAGGGAAAAATCCAGAAAACCAAAATTCCCATAATTTTTAATTTTCCCCTATTATCAAAATAAATCATTATTTACACTATTCCCCTAAATAAAAGAAGAATATTTCATGAAATCCCAAGGTTTACATCCAACATCTAATGAAGATGGTGGATATCATGAGAATAATTATTATGACTTCTGAATTTAGAGCTCAACTGAAAAATCATTACCCAGGAAAATGATTAAATATGGAACATAAATGGAATAAAAATCCTAGGAATACAAAACTGAATGTGAGGAAATGGATGAGGGTTTGATGATTCTTATTAATAATGTTCACTAAACCACTAAAGAAGAATTCAACATTATCTAATAATTGATATTGTTCTATGAAACCTTTTTTAAACATTTAGATTATAATTCAAGTTTTTCTTAATATATTCAACTGTATTGTTATTTTCTACCATTTTGATATACGTTCCTCCAAACAAGATATTTTTATAAGATCTCTAAAATCCATGATCATAGAGAGGAAAAATATTGTATATTATATTAGGGGAATAATTGTTGGATTTTTTAAAAAATATTTATCAATTCTCAAAATCTTCTCACCATTTATATAAATAGTAGTGGTAAGGGGTGGGAGATGAAATTAAAACTCATATAACTTTTCATTATAGTTATATCCTTCAAACCTATAACATTATTCAATCGATTTGATCATATTTTTGAGGGTTCTCATCTAGGTCATTATTTTCAAACAAGGGAGAAAAATGAAGGGTGATTATATTCATAGTATTTCACAAGTTATTTGGATTTTATACTTTAGAAAATATATAAATAATTATAGAATACAATATAATTATACCATAGATAGTTTCTATCATCTCATAAAAATCCTTCTTCACTAATTTTCATTTTAATTTTATGAATGTAAGAAAACCAAAATAAATTTAATCCATTTTAAACTTTTCTTCTTCAAAAAATAATAAAAAATTAATAATAACAAAAATAAAGTGTTCAGATACAAAACTCTTCCATTCTTAAATCTATTAGAGGTTACCATGGTAAAATATGGTGGATATAATTATAGGATAAAATATATTCTATTTTACCATAGACTTGGACATGTGTATAATCAACATAGTTCCATTCTCAAGTTGTTGGGTTCAGTTTTTCACAGTTTTCGCAAAAACATAAATTGATTTTTACATTTCATTTACATTTAATTGATTAATTTGTTTTACTTTTTCATTATAGTTTTCTTTTTATCAACTTATAACATAGTATAATCATCACATTTTGACCATTATATAATGGATTGTTACATATATTAACAGTTTATATTCCCATAAAAACAAGTGTATGACAACATCAGATGGTATAGAATTCATAGAAAAGTAATCAATAATAATACAAAACATGATATGTTGGGAAAATGACATAAATCAAACACCCCAATTTATAAAGACAATGATTTATAATTATTTATTTAGGAATAGCTAATAAATTTCCATGATGATGTCACGTATAGATTTGAAATTAATTTGAAACTAATAATATAATAAGGGAGTGTAAGAAGAATATAAACCTAAGTTTTATCCCCTAATTATCCCATTAAATTATAATGGGGAGAGATTGAAGAAGATAATGAAGATCTACCACTATTGAAAACTAAAATGATATTCTAAGTTGGAATGTACACTAAGAATGAGTTAAAAGTGAAAATTAATGGGGATGATATTCTTTATTATGGATTATTCTATATTGATTTTATTCATTATAATTTACATTATTATTCTCCCTATATTGTATGTTTCTAATAAGCCCCAATCATGGTGTGTTTGGGTGATGAAGAATGAATGGATGAGAATATATTTCAAAAACAAATTAGACTATTGAGTATATCCCTATGTATACAAGAATAATTTTAGGATCTATTTCACTAGATAATAGAATATACATTGAGAAAAAAGAAGGATGTAACCATAAAATTCCCACATTTTACACATTTTATAGTCACACTATTAAAAAAATGATTTAAAAAATGATCATTTTTTTAGATTTTTCACAATGCTATTCAATAATGGATGTTGTAGAAGACCCAATTATTGGATTCATTTATGGGTAAAGACTTGATGAAACACATGACATAATAATTTATGGGTAAAATTAAAGAGTTTTTATTATGAAACAATAATTTCATTCTATATATAAAAAATAGTTGGATCAAAACATGAGCTCTTTTAATTTAGAAAATTATGTCATATAACTCGATATCTAAGTTATTTTGTGTTTTTAAAAATTGTCGAATTCAAGGGGAATTTGAATTTTGGAATTTACTATATGGTTTCAGAAAATGAGCTTTGGAATGGATTTCTATGGGTTTCAGGACTTAAATTTGTTTTTTTATGTGGTTCAGTTCCCAGTGGGTGCAGTAATGTTTTAGGAGTATTGGGATACAAAACCAAATATTTGGAGGCCCTATAAGTGAAATACCATTTGTCCATAAACGTGCAATATCTAGAAACTAACCATGGGTCATGAACTAGGGGTTCGGTAGGTCTCACATGGGCTTCACATTATTAACAAGAAATGTGCACATATTATACATTCTTAGTGTTATTTAGGTAGTGTTCATGAACTATTAATTTTAAAGTAGTTGTATGATGTTTCTAACCATGTGACACAAACCATGTGACAAATTTTAAAGTAATTAAATTAATGAAAATAAAATATTATAAAAAATATGAAAACCAAATCTACCCCTCCCCGCCTACATACTCGCATGACAAACCCCTTGATCGAACCTGTATGGTGTTCTCCTAAAATTTTCTAATATACCATTCAACATCATTGCACAACATTTCCTCATATATTCTCCATTTTTACCTTAAGGTAAGCCATTTGGCTCACTTTTCCACCCATATTTGGGAAATTGTTTCTCCTCCAATCACCACTCTTGTTCAGAAAAAGCCATGGGTTAGGGTAAATCTGTATTTTTTTCTTTTGTTTTTAGGGAGTGTTGTGGAACTCTCTCGTTATATTCAGGAATGTTTTAGTATCCACCACCAAATTGTATGTTTTTCAAAACAACCGCTATCAATTTTTTGTAAGGGTGGTTCTTTCTCTTTGGTTCAATTTTTCAATAAGGATTATGTAAATATCACTTTATATCATAAATGTGTTTTAAATTTGTTGGTAAATAATAATTTATAGAGTAACATTTTTTAACATAATGGCCTCAACTAAAAGTTTTTTTGAATATGGCTCCATGAATTAGGATGATGATTATCTTAGAAAAATTATATGTGTACAACAAAGTTATTAATATTTTCACATTAAATTTTTTAATTTAAAGGATTCTAAACATGTTTTTAAAAAGATGGTCATTTTTAATATGATTCCTATATATCACAATTATTAAAATTTTCATTCTTTTATAATGATTCTCACTATAAGAGTTTAGTATATGGGTTTAATCTAATGGTCATATAGAGATGTGATAATAATTAAATGAATATGAAATGAGTTTAAACCCCCCCCCCTAAAATGGGAACAAATTTAAGGATAATCTTGTGGACTATCATATATTATTTCATTATATATGAACATTTTTTTAATTTAATAATTGATTTAAGAATATTTTATGAAATAAAATATACCATGTTATAAAATATTCCATCACAACCTCAACATTCATGCATAATGGTTTTATATATTACAAGATGTGAAGTGATAATTGATATCTTAATATATGACATTGAGATATCAAAAACTAAGTTTCATTCTAACTTTTAATATGGTATTATTAAATATTAATGTTAGTGTGGTAAATATTTTTTATGGAGTTACATATTATGATCACAAGGAGTAAAATATTTTTTTGAGTTGGATGAATTCCCATGTATACTATATGGATTTTCATACACTAAATCTTAGGTATAAAAGAGATTTAACTTTCATATTCATATTTTCCCATACTTAAGTTAGGAAAGATTCATATAATTATAACCTTCATACATTGATATTTTTATTATTTAATCAATTAGGTTTATTTATGAAGTTGTTGTTCGGGTATTTTGAAGATCATATAAGTTGTAATTTCTTACCATATATGTGATTATTCCTTTTATATGATGTGTAAGAAATTTCCACCATAGTTTAAGATATTTTGAATATTTTTTTGGACATAATTATAAAATATATGTTTTATGTATATCTATTGGATGAGAGGCATGTGATGTTTTCATCAATAAGTGTTAATGATATTTGATGTATTCATCAACCTAGTAGTTATACACTTAGTGAATTGAGAACATATGTGAAGAATGTATGAGATTTATATACTTTTACTCTAATGTTTATATGTTTTCTCAAATAAAGAGATCATATTAAAATTATTTAATTGTATATGATACAATATATTTATAAAATGTATACAGAAACATGAGTTTGAGAGAATCCAAAAAATGATCACTTTGTATCTTGTATACCAGTAATCGTTTCTAGAGGCCTCTAATTTTTTATAATTTTGAATTTTGTAGCTACTATATATTTTCAACAATTAAAAATACTATGACGTTATATTTTTTGGTGAATTAATTGGGAATTTGTATTACAATACATTAATAGATTCATAAAAATGTGTTATAATGTTTTTCTAAAAGGACCTTTTGATAGATATTTACAAATTATTGTATATGATAGAATTATGGGGGAAATTGATGATAGGATTCTACATGTGTTTAGAAGATATTCAAAATTAGTTTTAGATATGAATTCACATGTTATTGTATATGATAAAATAAAAGGTGAAATAGAACATCAGTTATATAGATTTATTATCAGTGGGAGATTAATGATGATATTCCCTAGATCTATATATTTATATAATGATTTCGACTCATATCACAAGTGATTATATAGGAATGTTAGAAGATATGATTTAATGAAATCGTTCCACTACATAGAAAATAATATAATATGACATGGATGAATTGTATTATTGTATTATGTTAAAATAACTGACCAATATTTCATTTATGAAATCATTAGACTATGATGCTTCATATAATTAAACGCGTGGGAATAATATAGAATGTATTAATGTGAAAATTATAAGGTATGTAAAGGGGTTTCAATCAATATATCTTCAATTAATTTTCTTATAAATTGTGAATTTATGAGTAAGTTCATGGGGGATACAAAAGGATATACATGAAGGATAATCAATTGATATGGGGATATATATTTAATTCCTTACATCCTACGAATTATTCTTTAACCATTACTCTATTTTGACTTTACCCTCAACCAAAAAGATACAAGCATGTCATGGGTGAAGGAAAATCCCACCTACATATCAAGTGATTTAGGTCACCCCATTGATACATCATAGAAATTGGAGTTTGATGGAATCATCTTAGTGATCTCATTAAAATATTTCATTTAACTTATAAATAGTTTCATTAATCAATGAAAGATATAAATATTATTCTTTATTATTAATACTCATTATATTAGGTTATGAGAAATGTACATTAGTCACATATTTTGGAGGATAATTTCTTTGTAAATAAATACTTGTTTATATTGAATTATGTAAAATTAAAATGTAATAGTTTATTATTATAAATATTGGATTAAAGATTTAAAACTAAAAAAATTATTTTAAATGGGAAAAATTACTTCATTTTTTAATTGATTTTTAGAAAAAAATAAAAATATAGAAAAAATAAAAGATTTTTAGTTTATTATAATTAATTGAATTAATGTGTCTAATAGATTTAAAATATGGCCTTAATAGAGTTATAAATTTTTTATAATAATTTAAAAAAATACAAAATTTAATTTCTATTTTTTATAATCTATCCATGGAAAACAAATAATATAATTATATAATTAAAAAGGGAAGATTAACAATACACATATAGATCCTAATCATATTCCTACATGGGAAATGATGAAAATTTGATTTGAAATCTACACCCCACTCATTTTCTCTAGGAATTTGCTACACATCAATATCCTGGAATGATGTACTTTGTCACGGTTTACTCATCATGTGTTACTACAATGTAATATCATCATATGACATTATAACGTCCATAAAACCACCAATATCCATCATCAATCAATCCCATCTGGAACTCAAATTTCTAAAAATGAATATACCCCATGTTATAACTCATTTATGAATACATAACCTATCATGAACTCAATACACACATTTATTATATGATCCTAGATCGATCCTACAATCTCTAAGACATTATACTGGTGTTGGATTTTTATGTGTTCTAGAAAGAGATAGAATTGCATTTTAAAGGATTGAATTTTTTGGAATCCATATAATATTGTGGAATGGAGTGGGGTATCCATCATTAGTGCAAACTCATTTACCATTATTAATAAATAATATAAAAATTAAATAATATTTTTGGAGGCTTTGTTCCACAATATCATTGCATAATAATATAATTTGGTTTTTAATGGTCCCTTTTCAATTTACTTTATGGATCACTACAAATTTCATAGAGCATCCCTTATTTCTACTAATAGGAATATAGGTCATACATGTTATAGACCATTCCCAAACACTTATATCTATTCGGTCAAACTAATTCCCTAAATGGGTGTGATTATGACAGATGATTGGATTTCAAACCATCTAATAGACACATGCATTCAGTATTGGTGTCTAACTAAGTCTCATATTACATCAGATATAATCTCACTAATAAATTTAAAATATTAAAATTCATACCTTTCTGGAATAACTATATAACCAATTACAAGGGGTAATATCACTAATCATAATGGGTTCCTTTGAGACAATAAAATGGGGCCTTCATTGGATAGAAAAATAAATCAATTACCAACATCTCTATTCCTTAAAAATATTGATATTCCTCTAAAGTTATCCCAAATCATCAAAGTTCCTTTGTTGATGTGTAACCAAAAATACATTCCCATTAATCTATGATTGACTATGTATCTTCAAGGGATACTCTTTACTATGTATAAGTGTAGACTATAGTTAAAAACTTTTATTCTAAATAGTATCTTTTTAACAAACATTATATTATCAATTTATTAAGGGAAATCTACTATTAAATAGAGTGATATTATAAACTGCCTTAGTAGGCTCCATCATCTATTATTGGATCAATTTCCATACCATTATCTACTTTAAAACTAAACAATATTATAAGAATATTCCCATAAAAATGTATTTTTAAATTATAAAAAACATAATGATGGTGTATCAATTCAATGACAACAATTTAAATAGGTGGAAAACTAGGGTTTACTTGCTACTTATGACTCTTAATGTGGTTTATACGCACTCAAATCCAAATCCCCCATATCCAAATATTAGATTAATCATGTTTCCTATATGAGTAAAAAATTGGAGAATGATGATCTCATTGGTCGTATACACATTCTCAATGCATTATCCAATGATCTCTTCTAAAATATTATCACCTCATGAAAAATAAGGCTATATGGAATGATTCATATTAAAAAATTATCACCGAGGATGTATTGAATAAGAAATTACAAGAAACAAAAAATTATTTATTATAAAGAGGTATATCATACATCTATTACAGGGTAATCCTATTAAATTTGACATATTTAATAGAATATAAAGGGATATTACTAAAATTTAATGAATCCATTATTATTAGGTATGTCACTTGTTAATTCCCCATTCATAAAATAATGTAAAATAGTATCTAAAACACAAGGGGAATTTATTTCCCTCGATGCATTACACAAATAAATAAAAATTGACGAGGAATAAAAAAAATGGGGAGGAAAATGAACCAAAAAATGATAAATATAAGGTCAAGATAGAGGGTGAGTTAGAAAATCTAGGTCCTCAAAGGGAAAAATATAAAATACATCCTTCCAAATGAAAGGTGCAATTAAAAAAAATAAGAATGTGGTCTACTACATGGGTGGAAATCTAGGAAACTTTAAATTGGATTGGTGTCACCTTAAGAACAAAGATAGAAATAACACATGAAGGGAGAAATTTCCTTCCTAAATCCTATTTGTGAAATTATTGATAACCCACAGTAAATTTAAGTGGGTATGTTAATGACTAGTACATTGACCCTTACAAAAAAAATTGATTTATAACATAATATTTTCAAAATGTTCAATCTAACCCATTACACCACGCCACAAATCACACACTCTGTTTCAAATTTCAAACAGGAGGCCATCATCATGCCTCCACCCTACTACCTTGTAATGCACATATTGACACTTGTCATCCATATTCACATCATAAACCATAATTATTCAATATAGAAACACAATTATCATCATCAACACTGATCGCTAGAGTCGATGACTGGATCAGCATATCCTTTTATCCTCTCAACTGAGCAGCATACTCAGCCATGAGCCAACAAAAACATTCCACCATCATCATATCGTCACCACCATACATGACAGTGAAGGCTTCCACCCAACCGAAATAAACCATCACCCAAAACCATAAAAATAATGGCATCTATCCAAAAAAACATCATAACTGGATAATAAATCATAAAAGATAAACCCAGTGAACCATAATCAAAGATAATGGAGAATAAAACTTATTAAATACCACATAACATTAACATTTCCATGTCATTTCTAAATGCTACACTAATTAATGATGACATGTTTAAAATATAATTCTTACACACTATGGATAAAAATTATTATAAATTTGTGACTTTATTGAATAATAAAAAAGTATGGATACTATTTCAATCTATAAAAATGAAGAGTAATTTTATTGTATTAATCTATAGTGTGGTATTATATTTTTATACTACAACCACAATGTATAATAAAAATACCATATATCTTATAATAATTATTATTTTTTATTCATTCTTGTTAATATTTTACATTCTAATGATTATTATAACGTCTCGGTTCCGAAATCCACTAGAAGGCACCTCGTACATGGTGGCTCACATGTCCTCAAGCGCATTTCCCCAAATGCCAGAGGCTGATGACTATAATTAAGGGCCTTGAGTATTATAATGGGGAAAGTATGCTATCATTGGAAGAGTACACAATGAATTTAAACAAATACATACAAGACCAGAAGCTGTAATAATGACATATAGCAGAAACTTGATGGTATAAACTGGAGAACATATATAAAATGATGCATGATAGACATGCCTAGGAAAACAGAAAAACAAATAATAATGTTGGAATAAAATGCTAAACCAAGTATACAGAAAAGTAGTACCAGCTCCATAGCATCGCAAGCCTAAGCTTGGTCCCATGCTCTCCAGCACTACAACATGTCAAGTACCCGAAGTAGAAGGGTGCTTGCCCTTGTTTGGACTTGCAAAAGTACAATCTTTCTGGTCCCAAAAGCATGGCCCAAACAGGGTGTGAGACTAATCCCAGTACGCAACCACCTTGAGATCTGTGCCTAACAGGCTGTGAGTATAGAGCAAGAAAAAGTACAGAAATCATAAAAAATGAAGGGACTCAGCAGTAAAAAACCACAGTTCAGTATCAAGAAATAACTAACAAGTAGGTAAACAAATATGTAACCATCTGGGAAGCACTCTCAGTCTAACCCCTCTGGTCCTACCTAAAAAGTACAAGAAACCCTCTGGGCACTACACTAAGTCTTACCACTCTGGTTCAACTTAAGGATAGACTCTTGGAGGATTCACTCACCGTCAATCCCCCCTATAGTCTCATATCATAACTAAAGGCACTCTAGGGAAGAAATTACGTGACATTACCATTGTGACCTGCATCGAGGAACTTCAAACACTCTATGGAATCACTGAGCATTAATTCGCCCCTGTGGTCTCACATCGTAACAATATACAGACAATATAGAGAATCCCTTAATTTCCATTCTACCTATGGTCTATACACCAGGTTCTCACGACCCTGTGTAAGTCAAGCAAGTGCACCAGTTTGTAAAGGCCAAGCTAAACCTCAAGAACTACTTCACATGCATTCTACAGCACAACAACATAACAGAACTATTGTAACAATCTTATAGTACTAGGCATGGGAATGTAAACATCAGCCAAACAGGAAATCAGGACTCAAAGGTCCAAACAGGAAAAACATGCATGGGGAAAATATTGAAAGAACAATAATTCACCCTATTCAAAATCAAAAATCATATACTTAGGAATAAATTATAGAAGAGAAACAATAGGGCTGAAATGGTAAACACGCAATACCCCAATCATGGGAATTAGGAAATTTTTCACATAAAACTCAAGGACTATCTACAGAAAGGCACAAACCACCTACCTCGGTGTTGGTAGATCATGATACTTGAACCACGAGGCTTGAATCGACTTATAACGTCATACATCTATGAAAAAGTATAAAACTTTCAACCTATGATAACTCCCAAAGGAGATGAAATCAAGGGATGAGGCTCAAGTAGAAAAGAGAACTCACTGATGCAATTCCAATGCAACCAACCATATTTAATTTGGAAGATGGGTGGAGGCTCAGGGGATCCTAGATGATCCATGACTACTCGGTGCTCTTGGATGAACTAGGTTGAGAAGGAGATGGTTCTGTCTGTCAGACGTGACACCGGTGCATTTATTGAAAACAAATACACGAAGTGTACTTTTGAAGTATGTGGAATGTACTCGATGTTTCCGTACTCCGCTTTAGGCGGCCTCCAAGTCATCCAACATGTCTGTGTGCAAGGCTAGTACATGGCCATCACATGACTACCCACGGTGACCGAGTACACAGTGTATACTTCACAAAATTTCCAGAAAGTACTTTTTCTCTCAAAAACCATAGAAAAAATAAAACATACATGAAAATAAAATCCATGTTCCTACCAAATTCCCTCCTTAAAGAAATATTTCCCCAAATTTCCCTAGCAAGGTGGCGTAGAAGAAGAAACCCTGAACAACTCTAGACACTGGGCTCGTACATCAGCTTCCCTCTCCCACGTCTTATCCTGTACCTACCCATGCTACCATAGCACTCATAGTAGAGGAACAGACCTGCCACGGAGAACATTCGTACTGTGATTGAAAATCCAAATAAGATGCTCCTCAAAGGATGAATCCACTTATAACTCAAACTCCTTTGGTTGGAAGACATGAGACGGGTCTGATAAGTAACGTTGAAGCTGAGAAACATGGAAGATGTTGTGTAAAGATTGGTACCTCAGAGTTAACTGCAACCGATAGGCAACTGGCCCAACTCTCTCCAACACCTCAAATGGCCCGAAGTACCTTGGTGAAAGCATACCATGCCTCCTGATCCTCTTGTTTCCCAACCTCGGTGTAACACGCAGGAAAACCTTGTCCCAGACCACAAATTTTAGAGGTCATCCCCACTGATCAGCATAAGACTTATGCCGAGAATGTGTAGTAGCCATCCTCTTCCGAATCAACTCTATCTGCTCCATGGTCTCCTGAACTATATGATGTCCCAACAAAGCTGCCTCTCCTGCCTCCAGCCAACATAAGGGTGATTGGCATGGCCTACCATACAAATCATCTTAAGGTGACATCTGAATAGTTTCTTGAAAACTTTTATTGTATAAAAACTCCACATGAGGTATGTGATTCTCCCAAGAACCTCAAAAATCCAGAATTCATGCTTGGAGGATATCCTCAAGCACCTAAATCATATGCTCAGACTGGCCATCAGTCTGGGGATGGTAAGCTGTAATCAAAAGTACCTATGTACCCAACGCCTTCTGAAGCACCTTCTAGACCGAGAGGTAAAAAGGGAATCCATGTTTGAAACAATAGAGTGTGGAACTTCACGAAGACATAAAATCTCTCCAACATACAAACATCCCAGGTCATCAACATTGAAGTTATCCTTGATTGGAAAGAAGTGAATGACCTTCGTGAGTCTGTCAATGAAAACCCAAACTGTATCATTTCCTCGAGGTGAACTCAAAAAACCAATGACAAAGTCCATGACGACATCATTCCACTTCCACTCGGGAATGAGTAGCTACTGAAAAAACCATGCTGGTAGCTAATGCTCCATCTTCACCTACTCACAAGTGAAACACCTCATGATGAAACCTACAATGTCCTTATTCATATTTGGCTACTATTACTAACGGTTTATATCACGATACATCTTGGTGACACCAGGATGAACTTCCCAAACTAAGGAATGAGTGTCCTTCATCTGCTCCTTGTATATGTCTACTAACACCCATATGCGCCCTTGGAAACACAAGATATCATCCTCGCCTATGGTCCATCCAGTAATAGGGTAACCTCTTAACACATTCTCTCTTTGGACAAGGGATTCAAAATCTGATAGCTTCCTCAATCGAACTCGATCAAGAAGAGTTGATATATAAGCTACAAAAGACAGAAAATTCTTCCCCTGTCTATCGTGTACCTCCAAATGCATCTCTGAGAACATGGCCATAAGCTTCCACTCACTACTGGCCTCTTTAAGTGCCAGTATCTGAGTCCTTCTTCTCAACGCATCATCCATCGTGTTTCCCTTCCCCGACGTATAGGCAGGCTCAATGTCAAAGGACTGTAGGTACTCAACCAACCTACGCTATCTCGAATTCAGATTACATGGATTGAAGATGTACTTGAGACTCCTGTGGTTAGTGAAGACGACAAAATTATCTCCTAGAAGACAATGTCTCTAACAACATAGGGTGTGATCAATAATTTCCAAAATTATATTATACGTTAGGTAGTCCCTCTTATGTGTCCTCAACTACCGAGACTCATATTCAACGACTCCATCTCCTTGTATAAGCACAACTCCTAGCCCGATACCTAAAGCATCACATAAAATAGTATATCACTTTCCCAAATCTGGAAATACTAGTATCGGTGCTGAAGTCAACCTCCCTTTCATCTCCTGAAAGGCTGAATCACAAGAATCTGACCATGATAACATTGCACCTTTCTTATTCAGACATATTAGTAGTGCTTCTATGCGTGAAAGGTCTTTTATGAATCATCAATAATATCCATCTAGACCTAGAAAACTCCACACCTCAAAGACTTTTTTCAGGTACTCCCAGGAAATTATAGCTCTCACATTCTCTGGATCTACTGATACTCTTACCTATGATATAACATGACCCATGAAGTGAATATGATCCATCCTGAAATGGCATTTTGAGAGCTTATCATATTACTGATGCTCCCTCAGTGTACTCAAAATGATCTCAAGATGGGTATAATGGTCGTGTTGAGTGTGATAGTACACAAAGATATCATCCACGAAGACCATGATGAAGGAATCCATGTATGGATGGAACACTCGGTTCATGAGTTCCATGAAACCTGCAGTCCCGTTCGTGAGACCGGACGACATAACCATGTAGTCGTATAGACTATACCTACTCTGGAAAGATGTAAGAGGTATATTAGATGGTATAACGTGCAACTGCTAATAACCGGACCACAATTTAATCTTCAAGAACACCAATGCTCCTCGAAGCTGATAAATGACATCATCAATCCTCCAAAAGGGATATCGGTTCTTGACCGTCAACTAGTTCATCATCCGATAATCCACACAAAGTAGCTGGGTACCACCTGTCTTCTTCACAAATAGGATAAGTGAACCCCATGGAGAAGTACTAGGTCTAATGAAACCCTTTTCCTGCAACTCCTCCAACTACTTCTTGAGCTCCTGCAACTCTAGTGTAGCCATCCTATAAGGAGGAATGGACACCAGTGCCGCTCCCAGAACAAGCTCAATAGAAAAGTCTACCTCACGCTCTGGATCCAAACATGAAAATTCCTCTAGAAAGACATCTCTGAAACGATCTACCAAAAGAATAAAGTCTAAATGTGATGTCCTCTGGTCATACAGATATAGAATAGAAATCTAGGATGTAACTTCACCTAACCCATGATGCTCTGGATCCGCTCTACTCGCCAGGACATCCAACTCACCATTATAAAGAAACGATACACCCTCTGGTGATGTGAAACTCACTTTGTGGTGATAACAGTCGACAAATACCTAGAAGTGAACTAGCCAGCCCATCCTGGGAATGAAATCATAGCCTGTCATCTATAGAAAATAAAGGTCCCATAAAAAGTGACACCCACCAAACTCTATAGGGAACTCCTTGCACTGACGTAAACTCACCGTTCTAGTCCTGAACAAAGTTTCTAGTGTCAAGATATCAGTAGAAGAAAAGATTCAGAGCCCAAGGATCTCCACAACAATAAGAGATATAATTCTATGAAAATCCCCTATATCCAAAAGATCAGAAGCTAAAACTAAGTCAACTAAGATCGTACCTAGAACTGTAGAACGTCCGGGATCTTTCTCCTACTAGGTCTGATCCACTAGAAAAGTTTGGCTTGCACCGCGGCCCAGTGACCATGCATGACCACTCTGAGATGATCCAATCTACTATCCCTGAAATACCGGTGACTAACCAACACAACCTAAACCTCCACCTCGACCTAAATAGCTAGAAGAGATCTAGTTCCTGGACTGGAGAGAAATTAGTGATGATGCTCCCAAACAAGGAGTCATAAAAGAACCCCTATCACCAGTAGCTGGTGAGAAGATCTGACAGAAGCGCTGAAGGTGAACCAAGTTTTCGTATGATTGGAACACTACTAGGTCTCTTGGGTAGTGTGGACTAGTATGACCACTCATCCCACACTGGTAGCAAACCACCTGGTTACTAGAAGAAGTGTCTCACTTCCTTGAATCACCATGCGAAGACTCCCTGCAGCGCTTCCTATAGTCAGTTGGAGGGATGCTACCTCTAGATGCCGAGACACCCTAGATCAAAAATCTATAATACCTCATATTTCACTATGTGATCATATCCTAGTTGACTATAGATGTGATGGAAGTCAACCAGAAGATGTTCACCTACGATCGGATGTCATGCCTCAGATAATCCTCGAACTTCCTTTCCATGAATAACTTATCACCTCTTGAAATAGGAATGAAGTGCTGCAGCTCGGTAAAGTGGGAGGAATACTCCATAACAAAAAGAGTACCCTACTACAAACTCATAAATGCTCAGGCTTCACCAGCCTTCAAGGTCTCTGGGAAGAAGTAGTCATAGAAGACGCACTGTAACTCATCCCACTCCATAACCTGCTGGTGTTCTGCCTGTGAGATTACCTCCCACCACCTCTTGGTGGAGTATCCTAGCATATAGGTAGGGATCTTGACTCTTCTCCTTGGAGGAGTCTCTATATTCTCAATGATCATCAGCATGGCTTCTAGCCATTACTCTATTGCCAGGGGTCCTCCATCCCTAGAGAAAGTGGGAGGATGCTGATGCTGGAAGACCCCTGTCAAATCATCCATTGATGGGGAATGATGTGGTGCTCCCGTAAAGGTCTCCATAATCCTCATAAAGCCTTCACTAAACTTTCCAACAACACATGTTTCCGGTATAATGGTTGGTGCCAAGACTAGCACAAAATGAGGATCTACGGGTAGTCCTTGATTATCAACATCTGGTGTCTGATCACTACCCTGCAACTGCGCTCAACCAGAGGACATCTCGATGGCATGAATCTGTAAGGTCAAATGCACACCTTAGATCAAGGTTATAATGTATTTAAAACAATGAGTGTAAGAAGGGAAAGAGAGAAACAAAGAATTCAAGTTTTACAAAACATGACTACACGGCGTGCACATTTCCTACACGACATGTTCCCTTAAGTCATTTGCATGGGCATATACTTTTACCTAAATTGGCCATGTAACACCCCAAACACATGGGGTGTTCTCCTATCACACGGCGTGTACTAGAATCTTCTTCCCCTACCCAGGTACTTCTACAAGGTTAAGCCAGACGACTCTCCTACGAAAAGACTACACAGCGTGTCCAAGACAAACATGATATGCATGTGAAATGATAACACTGACCCGTGTTTCTTCTTTCACGACCGACTACATGACTAAAACTACACAGCATGTTCCATGCGGAAAAGATGTGTACGATATAGGATAACATCAACCATTCTTGTTCATGACATGGCCGGGTACCTAGGTCAGGCTACATGACATGGTCAATGCGGACCTGGGGTGTATAGCTTAAGGTCTTATCCATCCGTGTTTGTTGGTTACACGGGTAGATACAGGGTCAACATGACACGACATGTTCGTCTGGTATATGGCGTGTTACCACCAGATATTCCTCATCCCGTATCACTGCCCTCGCATCCTAGGACACACTTAAAGACTACATAGTGTGTAAATAAATTACATGGCATGTACTTAATAAAAACAGTTTCTTCCCAAAAATAAGAATACAGGGCATGTGGTCAAAACCACACGGCGTGTATTCTTGGTTTTTTCAGACAGTAAGCCTCAGAAACTACTCCGTAATCCAGAAAACACTAAAACGAAAACTGAATGTGCCATAATTTGATCTGGGAGGGCCCATACTCCCCGTGAATCAAAGATTGGCATATTAATCATGTTAAAACAATGTTAAATGTCAATGGTCCTCCAAATTCTGGTCCATAAGGGCTCATAACACCTCAAGAACCAAATTTTGGCATTCATTCAGAGAAAAACTTACAAAAAAAATACCTTACCAAACTACAGGTATTTTACCAAGGAATCTATCACAAGAACATTCATATTCTACACAACATCTATCATAATAACATGCAATCACTAATGCATCCTAAATGGCATGGAAATAATGAATGACATATGATTTCTAGCAAGTACTGATATGATGCATGAGATGGCATACCCTCATATCATCGGGTTGAGACAGAAACAGAACCTCAATAACATAAAAAAAATCACAAATCATGTGAATCACTCAAGGTGAAATCAAATCAACTGTAATCTTGCAAATCCAGAAAATTGCAATAAACAAGGAAGGTTGGATTTTCCTTGTACATGTTTTAGCTACTCCTGGGCGCAACTTATTACCAAGTACTAATTCCTTCCTATCCCCGGCTAAAGACTCCAAACAAAAGTCAAGAGAAAAGAGTTACATTGATTCCACTTTGTAACGTCCTCGTTCTTGAAGCCACCCAAAGGCACCCCATACCCGATTGGTCACGTGGCCTCAAGCGCATTTACCCGAATGCCAGAGGCTGCCGACTAGCAGCGAGGGCCTTGGGTGTGATAGTGGGGAGACTATTACCTCATTGTCTGAGTACAAAACAGAAGTAAACAAACACATACAAGAGTGGAAGCAGTAATAATGACATACAACAGAAAACTGAGGGTATAAATTCGAGAACATATATATTATATTATGCATGATAATTATGTCTAGGAAAGCATCGAAACAAATAACAATGATAGAATATAGTGCTAAAACAAGTACAAAAGAAAATTAGTATCACCTCCACAACATCGCAAACCTATACTTGGTCCCATGCTCTCCAGATCCACAACTTGTCTAGTACCAGAATTAGAAGGGTGCTTCTCCTTGCCTAGACCTCAATAATATAATCTGTTTGGGATGAAAAGCATAGCCCAAACAGGGTTTGAGACTAATCCCAGTAGGCAACCACCATGAGATCTGTGCTTAATAGTCAATGAGTATATCACAGGAAAAACTACTGAAAGTAGTAAAAAGGAAGGCAATCAACAGTAAACAATCCACAGTTCTCTATCAAGTAATAACTAACAAGCCGATAAAAAATTTGGTAACCCTCTAGGAAGCACTCTCAGTCTAACCACTATGGTCCTACCTGAAAAGTACATGCAACCCTCTAGGTAGTACACTAAGTCTAATCCCTCTATTTTTGCTTATGCATGGACTCTTTAAAGAAGTACTCACCGTCAGTTCCCTCTATAGTCTCCTGTCATAACTAAAGGTTCTCTAGGGAATCACTTACGTAAAATTCCCTCTATGGCCTACGTCGAGGAACTAAATTCACTATGATGAAGCACTCAGTCTCAATCCCTCATGTGTTCTCGCATCGTAAAAATATAAAGGCACTCTGGAGAATCCCTCAACATCCATTCTCCCTATGGTCTATACACCAGGTTCTCACGGCCCTGTGTAAGTCAGGCAAGTGAATCAGTGCATAACGGCCAAGGTAAACCTCAATAACTAATTGTCTAGGATTCTAGAGCATAATAGCAACCCAGAACTACTGTCACACTATCCTACAAAACTATGCATGGGAATATAAACTGCAGCCTAACAAGTAATCAAGACTCAAAGGTCCAAATAGGAAAAACAGTCATGTGAAAAACATCCAAAGCACAAAAATTCAACCTATTCACAATCAATATTCATCTACTCAGGAATACATCATATAAGAGAAACAAATGGTCTGAAACGGTAAACGTGAAATACCCCGTTCATGGGTATTAGGCCATTTTAAACATAAAACTCAAGGACTATCTAAGGAAATGCATAAAACACCTACCTTGGTATTGGGAGATCATGATACTTGAACCATGAGGCTTGAATCAACATATAATGCTGTAGATCTATGAAAACATATAAAATGTTCAACCCACTATAAATCATGAAGGAGGATAAATCATGGAACGAGGCTCAAGAAGAAGAGATAACTCACCAATGCGATTCTAACACAGCCAACATTGTTCGATTTGGAGCATAGACGGAGGCTCGGGGGCTCATCAAAGATCCACAAATACTCAGTTCTCTCAGATGAACTGGTTTGAGAAGAAGAAAATTTTTCCCATCAAACGCGACCCTCATGCGTTTAATGAAAAAAATGAAATACACTACATGTACTTTTAAAGTACAAGAAGTGTACTCTCATTTTTCGTACTCCTCTTTAGGCAGCCTCCAAGTCATCCCACATGGTCGTGTGCAAGGCCACAACACAGCCAGCACACGACTACCCATGGTGACCGAGCAGACGGTGTGTACTTCAAAAAATTTCTACAAACTCCCTTTTCTCTCAAAAAATCCAGAAAAAGAAAAACATACCTGAAAAAAAGATCTGTGTTCCTTCCATTATGTTATAGAAAAATTTAGTATCTTTTAAAATGATGTTGTAAACCAATATAGGATTATAATATAATGTCATAGATATGATATGCGAGGAAAAAATTATATTAAGTCATTGTTTGAATCATTAGGGATCATACATGAATTGGAATTTCCATAAGGACCATAAAAAATATTTTAGTTGGTATAAATAGTAGTTTATTAATTGAAATGGGTAATTTCATGATTCCTATCTCATGTGTCTCTATATTATTTTTGGAAAAGGAAATATTATCTATGTATCACATCTTAATATGGCTTTCCATAGAATTAAAGGCTATGACTCTAAAAAAATTATGAATGTATATAAAAAATTCTTAATTTATTTAATGGTTTCAGTTCTCATGTAATTATAAGTATACATGAATCTAAAAGTGTAATGTTGGGTAAAAGTGATATTGACTACTTATATAATAGATATTGATGATTGTAAAAATTTACAAATTTTAAACTAATTTTTTAAAAAATTATTCATATAGTTATTTTAACTACTAGGTAATTAATTTTTTTGTTACATTGGTGAAATTTTGTCTTTAAATTATAAAATATGTAGATTTTTTTTATTGATTAAAGAGATTTTGGGAATAATTGAATGGAAATAATTATATTTGTATTTTTTTTAATTCCACTAGATAGAGTCTTCTAATTCAATTTTATGTGTTTTCATTCATTATAGTAATAATTTTAGAAATTTGAATATTTAATTGTATTTTCATTATGTAAATGATAATGGATATCATAAAATAGAAATGTAAAATGACCAAGAAATGAAATTTATAGAGAAATTATTCTATATTTCTAATTTTCATACAATTCAACAATTGATTTTACTTTTATCTCATGTTACCAAAAAATTGAATAATCAACCATGCATTAGAAAACCAACCATTACGTGAATTTTGTAATGTATTCAAGTGATAACAGGTTCATTATACTCAACTATGAATCTCATAATTTGATTAAAGAATATATTTAAAATAACCATTACAAAATTTTCCATAAGGACTATACAGAAGACATAGTCATTCTAAGCTTCTATAAAAAAGTAAATATTGAATAAGAATAAAAGTGACTGAATAAGAAATATGAAAGAAGATGAAAATCCCAAGGATCCTTAAAAATGAAACTCATTCTGTTGTAAATTTCCTTCATTTGATCTTATAAACAACCTTATTTTAGGTAATTACAGGGAAAAAATCCAAAAAACCAAAATTCCCCTAATTTTTTATTTTTCCCCTATTATCAAAATAAATCATTATTTACACTATTCACCTAAATAAAAAAAGAATATTTCATGAAATCCCATGGTTGACATACAAAAGCTAATGAAGATGGTGGATATCATGAGAATAATTATGAAGCCTTCTGAATTTAGAGCTCAACTGAAAAATCATTACCAATGAAAATGATCAAATATGGAAAATAAATGGAATAAAAATCCTAGGAATGTGAAACTAAATGTTAGGAAATGGATGAGGGTTTGATGATTCTTATTAATAATATTCACTACACTAGTATAGAATAATTCAACATTATCTAATAATTGATATTGTTTTATGAAACATTTTTTTCTACATTTACATTATAATTCATGTTTTTTCTTAATATATTCAACTATATTATTATTTTCTACCGTTTTGATATATGTTCCTCCAAACCAGATATTTTTATAAGATCTATAAAATCCTTGATCATAGGGAGGCAAACTATTGTATATGATATTAGGGTAATAATTGTTGGATTTTTAAAAAAATATTTATCAATTCTCAAAATCTTCTCACCATTTATATAAATATTAGTGGTAAGGGGTGGGAGATGAAATTAAAACTCATATCACTTTTCATTATAGTTATATCCTTCAACCCTATAACATTATTCAAGCGATTTGATCATATATTTGAGTGTTCTCATGTAGGTCATTATTTTCAAACAAGGCAAAAAAATGAAGGGTGATTATATTCCTGGTATTTCACAAGATATTTGGCTTTTATACTTTAAAAAAGATATAAATAATTATATAATACAATATAATTATACCATTGATATTTTTTATCATCTCATAAAAATAATTCTTCACTAATTTTCATTTTAATATTATGAATGTAACAAAACCAAAATAAATTTAATCTATTTTACACTTTTCTTCTTTAAAAAATAATAAAAAATTAATAATAACAAAAATAAATTGTTCAGATACAAAACTATTCTATTCCTAAATCTATTAGAGGTTACCATGGTCAACTATGGTGGCTATAATTATAGGATAAAATATATTCTATTTTACCACAGCCTTGGACATGTGTATAATCAACTTAGTTCCATATTCAAGATGTTGGGTTCAGTTTTTCACAATTTTCGCAAAAACATAAATTGATTTTTACATTTCATTTACATTTAATGGATTAATTTTTTTTACTTTTTCATTATAGTTTTCTTTTTATAAACTTATAACATAGTATAATCATCACCTTTTGAACATTATATAATGGATTGTTACATATATTAACAGTTTATATTCCCATAAAAACAAGTGTATGAAAACATCTGATGGTATAGAATTCATAGAAAAGTAATCAATAATAATATAAAACATGATATGTTGGGAAAATGACATAAATCAAACATCCCAATTTATGAAGACAAAGATATATAATTATTTATTTAGGAATAGCTAATAAATTTCCATGATGATGTCACATGTAGATTTAAAAATAATTTGAAACTAATAATATAATAAGGGAGTGTAAGAAGAATATAAAGCTATGTTTTATCCCCTACTAATCCCATTACATTATAATGGGGATAGTTTGAAGAAGATAATGAAGATCTACCACTATTGAAAACTAAGAAGATATTCCAAGTGGGAATGTACAATAAGAATGAGTTAAAAGTGAAAATTAATGGGGATGATATTCTTTATTATGGATTATTCTATATTGATTTTATTCAATATAATTTACATTATTATTCACCCTATATTGTATGTTTATAATAAGCCCCAATCATGGTGGGTTTGTGTGATGAAGAATGAATGGATGAGAATATATTTAAAAAAATTTATACTATCGAGTATATCCCTATGTATACAAGAATAATTTTAGGATCTATTTCACTAGATAATAGAATATACATTGAGAAAAAAGAGGTAGGTAACCATAAAATTCACACATTTTACACATTTTATAGTCATAATATTTTTATAAATGATTTAAAAAATGATGATTTTTTTAGATTTGTCACAATGTTATCTAATAATGGATGATGAAGAAGACCCACTGATTGGATTCATTTTTTGGTAAATACTTGATGAAACACATGACATAATAATATATGGGGAAAATTAAAGAGTTTTTAATACGAAACAATAATTTCATACTATATATAAAAAATAGTTGGATCAAAACATGAGATTATTTAATTTAGAAAATTATGCCTTATAATTTGATATATAAATTATTTTGTGTTTTTAAAAAATGTTGAATTCAAGGGGAATTTGAATTTTGGAATTTACTATATGGTTTCAGAAAATGAGATTTAGAAAGGATTTCTATGGGTTTCAGCACTTAAATTTTGTGTTTTTTGATGTGGTTCAGTTCCCGGTGGGTGCCGTAATGTTTCAAGGGTATTGGGATACAAAACCAAATATTTGGAGGACCTATAAGGGGAATACCATTTTTCCATAAACGTGAAATATCTAGAAACTACCCATGATTCATGAACTAGGGGTTCAGTAGGACTCACATGGGCTTCACATTATTAACTTGAAATGTGCACATATCATACATTCTTAGTTTTATTTAGGTAGTGTTCATAAACTATTCCTTTTAAAGTAGTTGTATGATGTTTCTAACCATGTGACACAAACCATGTGACAAATTTTAAACTAATTAAAATAATGAAATTAAAATATTATAAAAAATATGAAAACCAAATCTACCCCTCCACGCCTCCATACTCGCATGACAAACCCCTTGATCGAACCTGTATGGTGTTCCCCTAAAATTTTCTAATATACCATTCAACATCATTGCACCACATTTCCTCAGATATTATCCATTTTTACCTTAAGGTAAGACATTTGTCTCTCTTCTCCACCCTTATTCGGGAAATTGTTTCTCCTCCCATCACCACTCTTGTTCGGAAAAAGCCTTGGGTTAGGGTAAATCTGTATTTTTCTTCTTTTGTTTTTAGGGAGTGTTGTGGAACTCTCTGGTTAACATCAGGAATGTTTTAGTATCCACCACCAAATTGGATGTGCTTCAAACCAACCACTATCAATTTTGTGTATGGGTGGTTTTTTCTCTTCGGTTCAATTTTTAAATAAGGATGATGTAATTTTAGTGCTCCTTAAAATTCTCTAGTGACTCGTGGTCATCCATGAGGAGGGTTTGAGTCACCGATGTTGCTGGTGACTTCCCAAAATATGAATAGGTAAGAATATATATATATATATATATATATATATATATATATATCTTCCCCAATTAGATATATATATATTCACCCATAGAGGCATGGATGTATATGTTGGTGCAAAGTGTGATTATATATATATATATATGAATATATCATAAGGGTGTAAGTGTAAATGAGTTTATTCACATATGAAAATATATGTAAGGATCACCTTATATTTATAAATGGCCTTAAAAATATGTACATTGGGGATATGATTCCTTATGTATATCTGATGGTGCAAATGCTCAGAGGTGGGAAAGTGAATCTTCGAGCTTTAACTATTGAAAACATCAAGTGGCCATGTGTTTTCCTTGACGATCTTCTTATTGTTGTTTGATCCTTTTCCATTTTCATTTTAAAAATTTTAAAGTATTATTTGAACACTTTTATAACATTCATAGAATATTAATTAGTGCTGAATTCTTTTTTATAAAAAATATTCCATGTGAAATGAGGCGATATCCTTATGGTTTTTAATGCTTATTTAATGTGAAATATGTATGCCTCTTGAAATGTTGTTTAATTATGAAAAATGTTTAGTTTGGTAAGAAATGTAATGTTATAATAATAGCAACATTGAATTGTATTCAAAACAATAAAGTTATGTTTAGTGAATTATATAGATCTTGAATTCACATCATGTGATTTTACTTAGTTTTTTTTGTTTCTATAGTAATGGAAAGTCATGGGCATGGCCTTCTTAGTTATTATGAAATTTAGTTTCCATATTTATATATAAATTTTAAATGAAATAATGAACATACTAAATACTTGGATGATATTTTAATTGGATATTATCATGTAGGTAAATTCTATTTCTCTTATGACACATATTAAGTGATCATTGAGATTTAAAATTGATTCTATTTGTTCATGTTAATTAACTGGATTATATTAGAAGGTTTTTACATATTCATGATGGATTTCCTTTCTTATATCAATTAAATTTTAAAATTGAAATGGAATTCAATTGGGTGGTATGACTACACATATTGAGTTATATAAATAATCATTTCTTATATGGATTATTATAATTGTTATTCCTTCATATAGTTGATTATTAATGGAAAGGTATAAGTTCAATTTACCCATGATAATTTTTTATAAATATTATTATCTCTTATATATAGGTTATAGAATGATGTTATGTGTTCTATTGAGCATGGCCGCATCATGCTCCCTTACATAAGGTGTTGATCATGACGTCGTTCACTAGTTATATTATATTATAGTTTGGATGTGGAACCATGTAAAATTAGTAGAGTGTTTTTATTGAAGCTCACTTGACACCCCCAAGTGTTTTATAATAATGTATCTTACTCTGTTGGTATGTAGGTCTTGTATCATATTTTTTGACATTATAGACTCATTCTCACTAGTTATGGATGAACGAGTTAGGTCGTATTCTAGCCAGTAACTAGTATTATAGGTATATTGACACTTACTTCAACATGTACTTGGTTTATATTGGTTTATGTAATGTATAACTATACTATATTTATATATTAATACTATTTGTATATAGTTATGTATCATACATCTCTTTTCATTCATGAGCCGATGCAGGTAGAGTGACTAAGTGTCTTTATGGAACCTGAGTCGGCTAGTTTTGTTTAATTATTTTGTCACGTTATTTGGTAATATTACCTGCACACTTCTTACTTATCCTCATCAAATGTATTGAGATTGAAACATTTTTTTTCTGAACTACTGATTTTCTATTTGACACCCCACCAAGGCGCCATTTGAACCCGATTAAAAATTTTGTCTACAAGTATTTATAAAGGGAATAAGACACCTAACAATGTTTGATTTACATTACTAGGATAGACCTAAGGCAGCGGATAGTGTTTGTGCTCGAGATGCTCATGGAGTTATTCATTGAACATTTTTATATTAATAAATTGTATTTCTATTTGAAATTCTCATTTTTTAAACTTGTATCGTCAATTTTCATTGATTAACTGTTAAAATTTTCATTGGACAATTTTTTTGTTAAATTGTATTATTCATCCAAATTTTAATTTTTTTTTATATACTACGTCCGTTTTAGCATATGATTTATTATCATTTTACCAATTTGATACTGTGATTTGAGGGAATCATTTTCCCACTTTACCATATTTACAAGCTCACTACTAGTAGGAGGCCTTAGGCATATGGGGAGGTATTCTGGATGCCATATGTCCCATCGGTCCAGTTACCATCTCGGTGGTCAGTCTAGCCAGGACATTTCAAAGATGTATCAAAGAATTATTTTTTTCCTTTTCCTTAATATTTTGTACTGGTATATATTATATTAGGAATGTGTAGATGGTTGGTAAATAGCTATTTCTAGGACTAATCACACAAACAATTGGTAACTGAATATGTTTCCAGGGTTGGTTTTATTGTTATTTTTTTAATATTTGTTGATTATGATTTCAACATGATTAAATAGTGTAATTTCTATTTGTTATTGATTTTTGAATTTATTATATTTTACCCTTGACCTAGAATGGAAAGAATATAGAATTACATGAATCATTATAGGCACACATATATGCACATTCAATTCATATTCCATACCATGCAGTTTCATTTGTAGCATGCCTACTAATTTGAATTGTCGGCCTTGAGTGTTATATTGTGTTTTTTAATTCGTTAGAATGCTTGTTTATATAATAATATTGGGTGTCTGGGTTTATCATGTTAGTCTGATTTCAAGATTATGTTAATATATTCCAAGATTAATATTTATTTAACATGTTTCTTATTGTTTTTTGTTTGTGATAGAATGTTAGATTCATTATGATTTATGTAAATGGTTTTATGGGAAAATTTATTATTGCAATTTATAACAGTAGCTAGTTTTCAATCACAATGTGTACGGGAAACTTATAATTAAGAAACAGTTCCCCATATACTCAACCCATCTTTTAGAATTATATATGACTAGAGATCATTGTTACAATATAAAAGGCCATGAAAGGGGGAATTTATAAGTGGAGTGATTTCAGTCAATGTGAGCCAAATTCAAAAATGTAAAGTATATTGGAACTTTATAGGTTGGTATATGTCCCCCTATTACTAGACCATTATATATGACCCTAATATTTATTGAAATTATTATGATATAGAAACCTTTTTAATTTAATTGAAAATTAATTAGTTTCCTATATAATGGCTTGTTATTGACTTTTAAAATTTAAAACATACCCAAATTGGACTATTAGTTCATGTTTCTCATGAGATAATCCTATATGAGTATATAAAACATGAATAGTTAATAACATTATTTTGGATTGAATTGGTATTATCCAAGGATGGCTTAATGTGAGAATTGTAGGTCACCTTATCTATAAGGACTTACTATATTTAAAATAAAATTATATCATATTTTACCTTATTTTGATGGAGCTTCAATAAATTTTTTATGATTAAAACATTTATTTGATAATACATGCATATTTTTTCCTTTGGATGTTAGATTAAACAAGTGTCACGTGATTTTTTAAGAAGGGTAACATAATTTTTTTTGAGTCATTAAATTTTTGATGGCTATGGTGAATTAATTTAATGAACATAAAATGGAAGAAATAGAGGATTCCTTCATTTACACTTATTTAAAGGTATCTCACGCTTTTATTTTTGTGTTTTTTTTTGGAATTGAAAGATGATAATTTTCTATAGGCCTTTCTACTTACTATAAAATTCATACATGATTGTCTCTTAAGCCTAGTGACTTCAGTTAGGTGTGACCTTATTATGGGTGGACATTTTCTCCTCTCATGTTAAGAACTATAAATTAAATGTTATTTTTTTTAATTGTATGGGAATTTTACGAGTTTGTGAATATTGATGGGTCCTGATTCCATGGCCCGGTGTGCCCGGGATGAGTTTCTGAACTTTTGTTTGGGTACGTTTAGTAAACGTGCCAGCAGGTATTTGTAACATTGGAACCAATTCTCGGAATTGAAATCTGAGGACACTGTTTAACTCACAACACTGGTATTTTTTTAATGAGAAATTTACCTTGAACGCATTAGGTTGAGGGAGAAAGACAGTTTTTCAATTTTTTTGTGGAAATAAAAATAATATAAAATAATATTCTATTTTATTTTTGTTTGAACCTCCCAATGTTGAATTTAATGGAGGGGACCACACAAACCCTCTTAATGGGGGTGGGGACCTTTCAACTACCCATAAATTCATTCCCCTAATTAAATTGATCCAATTAATTATGACAACATGGTGAAATTTATTATGCCAACAATTAATTCTGCCAACAATTAAATTGATCGACATAATTTAAATTATGTTTCCACCTCATTTATTTGAGAGGATTGGTTGGAAAAGAAGATGGGTAGAATTTTTGGAAGATCCTATCTAATGAAGAACTTATCATCCAATTAAAGAAAACAAACTCCATTAAAGAACGTTCTACGGAGCCAAGAAATAGGACGACACAGAATACAAACATCAGAAGCATCGTTTTGGAAGCAATGATCTTTGGATCCCTCTACACGTTCACTTTTTTCATCTCGAAACACATCAACAAACTATTGAGGTACAGTTTTTCATTTTACATATTCATTTACCATTCTTGATGTTCTTCATTATTCAAGAAATAATTGAGCCACTTGCTACTGCTCCAAAGCGGATGGTGCGGGGAAAAAAACATGTCCTCACCACTCGGCTAAATCCTTCTGTTTATTTTGGTACGTTCTTCGTGATGGAAGTGTATGAAAACTGACACTTCTGGGGCACAGGAATGGCAGCCGGGACCACGACCAGACATGATGAAGGCGACGGGGCAACCGCACCGCCGAACAGAAGATAACTACGACTTTATGCCGTGACGACGAGGTAAGGGCGGATGGCTTGCTACCGGCCGTCGGCGAAGGTGCGGTGCGCGACCGCACTGCGCGGAGAGGATGGACAACCATCCGGCCAGCTGCGAGGGACCGATGCACCGTGGCCGCCCCTCTTCACTACAGTCACCCCACTGCATCGTGGGCCACTTGCACATGCAGGACCCAGTGGGTCAGGTCGGGTCTGTCTGACCGGGTCAGACTGGACCGAAACCAACTTTGACCCATTTTCTATCTTACAACCATATATTTGGCACTGAGGCATCTGTTTGACGAACTGTTTATGATTCTAGAAACCTTGGAGGGAGATAGACTTTTTTTATACCCTACATGTGATTTGGAAAATGTTGGGGTATGGTCGGGTTGAATCGAGCATGAATCCAACAGGACCGCCAGGACTAAAAGGTTAATAACTTACCGACTGAACATACGATTGACACACTTTATATTCAGTTGAGACCCCTATTACATGGAGTTCCTTTGAGATATATCTTCATGGTAGTTCATGGAAGTTGTAGTATCGACTAGTGGCTTGAGGGGGGGACCCTCTCGGAGGCACGTGAGCTTAGTGTGGGAACCCTATAGCTGGTTTTGATGATGTACTAGGATCATATGTGGGTCTGATGATGTACTAGGATATTGTGTGGTTCTTATGGGGTACTAGGATCCTCTGTGGGTTTGACAATGTACTAGGATACTATGTGGGTCTAAAGAGGTACGGGGATCCTCTGTGGGTCTGACGATATACTAGGATCCTATGTGGGTCTTATGATGTAATAGGATTCTGTGTGGGTCAGATGATGTAAAACAATCCTCAGTGGGACTGATTATGATAAGGATCTTACATGGGTATTCCTCTTAATGGAGTAATATGATTCAATAGTTATATCTAATCGTCTTTACTACCGTACCTAATTTATACGCGATGTGAGCTGAGTCATTACCTTGTGGAACTTACCTTCGTGGTAATACCTTGGTGGTATTATTCTATATGGCGTAACTGTGTGGTAATTATCTTTGGGGAATTTGTTCCTTTTTGGAATATTTTATCTCTGGGATTTTGAGTTGGACCTATGTTTCCTCATGATTGAGATAGGTATACTTGAAATCATAGTTATATGTATAGGTATATACCTAAGTAAGTTTGTAAGTTGATTTCATGCTATGTGGCTTGTACTTTGTGGATGTTTTGAGAACTTGAGGGTCTTGGGGTCCCTACTAAGTAATGTTATACTCACCCCTACACGGGATATGCCCACACCTTTTTGTGTTTGGTGCAGACAACAAACAGTATTGGCTGAGGACAAGAGTACCGGGACTAGAGGTAGCTTGGAGGTGGACCTTAGATGAGGCATACAACAATGATAACTATTCAAGAGATGTAACAACCCATCAGATAGGATCCTTACCTAGTGTTCACAATAACTATTTAGTTTACTTGTACTTTCCAGTAGGGCTTGTATTTTGTAGCCTTTTACATGATGTACTCACTCTTTTTACTATACAGTTTAATCATGTTCGTATCTTGATGTGTGCTTGGTTGCATGAGGTTACAAGATATAAAGGCAATGCCTTCCCAGTTTTAGGGAATATAGGTTTAAGTGATAGATGCCAGCCCCTGGCCTATGGAAGGCGAGCATGGGGTAGTCATGACATGATCCAGGGGGACGGGTTGTGACAAATTGTTTTCAAGGGAGTCGGTTCTACCATAGAACATATGACTCCAATATTTTTAAAGAAAATAGTGTTATGTATAGTGAGTGTGGTTATCAGTTTAAGGAATCCAGTTTTGATGTGGCGGTAGACATATCCATACACCAGGACCCTGAATTTTGATTTCTGACTCAGTACACGAAAACACTGATGGCTTGTGTGTTTGGAAATTTTTTTTGTGAACTCTTTGAGTCACCTCACCAGGTATAACTTATTGACCGTGGCACACCTGTTGCTTTTTAGGATGCCTCCAAGAAGACATCTAGTAAGGGTTCCATGTATAGTATGCACTAATATCCCACCAAGCGATAAGGCCTTAGTTTAGGGCTCTCTTCCAGTGGACACACCAGCGGAGGCACCAGTGGTACCATTACCCATTGGGCCACCGATGCCTCCAGCCCCAGCTGCAGAGGGTGCATGCCACATGAGCGCGTTGTGCTAGTTCTAGTGTTGGAGGCCACCCAGGTACTGGGGATATAAAGACCCATATGCAGCAATGGATTGAATGGAGTTCGTGGTGAGAGTATTCTGACTCATAGGGACACGAGCTGAACTCATGGTGAGCCTTACCGCCAGTCTTCTACAGGAAGTAGAAGGCAGATGGTTGAGCTTGATGATCTAGGTAAATGACGAGGTGATGATTCTCTGGGTAGACTTTGAGAGCATGTTTCAGGCAAAGTTCGTCCCAGAAAAACTTTGCACTGTGCACATACAAGATATTCTTCATCTGTAGCAGGGAAGCAAGAATGTGGCTCTGTACTCAGCGAGGATCACTGACCTCTCACGTTACTCCACTGATATGTTGTGGTACCCGTTCATCAGGGCCCATACCATCGAGTAGGGAATCGAGAATGAGATCAGGGATTCGATGATTTCAGTCAGTAGCCCAATGCAGGCTGGGGTGTTAGAGGGAGCCCTCTTAGTGGAGTGTTTTCTTGCTAACCAGTCACCAGAAGTGAGACCCACCACCCAAAATCAAGTAGCGGAGTCTTCGACAGCTGGAAGTAGATATATTTCATAGATCTCCAAGAGGACCAGACCTACAGGTGGACGACCACATGACTCCCGATTGGTTGTGTGGGGTACTAGAGATATAGCCTGTCATGCAAGTGACATGAAATGTTTCCCATGCGGTGGGATGGGTCACATGGATTGTGACTACCGGACCCACCGTATGGATGATCAGAAGACGGTCGAAGGATCACCTATGATAAGATAGAGGTTCGACCAAGGATGTCCATTGGAAGTAGGAAGATGTCGCAGAGGAGCTGTCCATGCAGCTGTTGGTGGGCGATGATTTGAGGTGTTACCTCCACCAGAACTTGGTGGTCCACCCCGACCATAGGAAGCACGTGGACATGGGTGAGCTCAGATCCATGCAGCTGAGGCCTATGACCATGGTGCTCCAGAGATGTTGTGACATACGATCTTTTTCTACTACACCTTAGTTGTAGTACATATAGACATTGGTTCCAATCATTATTTTATTCTCATTACCCTCGTTTAGAGATCAAATATTCCAACTGAGATATTGGATCGATCCTTATGGAAATAGAATTCTACAGGAGTGGATTCCATGATTACGCACTCGTTCCAGTTATGTGATCTTACTCTAGGATATGAGAGCTTCAGATGGGATCTCCTAGTAGAGGTATCAAGTCCTTAACATGTTATCTTGTGTATGAACTGGTTATCTTCAGTCCATGCTCAGATTGACTGTATTACGCTCAAACCATGGTGTGTCCTCAAGGATGGGACTAGGTTTACCTTTACCAAGAAGAAGAGAGCCTTTACAGCATAGGAAGGAATTACCCAGAGGAGGGTGCAGCCGAACACTCATCAGTTGGCTATCCTTACCCTCATAGCGGTTGATGTGGAGAGTCAAAGATATCCTCTAGTGGTGGACTAGTACGTAGATGTCTTCCCTGATGATGTTAATGGTGTACCTCCTTGTAGAGAGCTGGACTTTTACATTGACCTGTACAATAGAATGGCACAAATATCTACACCAGCATATCATATGGCTCTTATGGAGCTTCGTGAGCTACGGGTACAACTAGAGGACTTACAGGGGAAGGGATTCATCTGGCCTAGTGTTTCCCCTTTGGCTGCCCCAATTCGGTTCGACAAAAAGGAAGATGGGAGATTGAGACTTTGTGTCGAAAATCAGTGCCTGAACTAGGTGACCTTGAAGAACAAGTACCCACTCCCAAGGATTGGCCACCT
The DNA here is from genome assembly GCA_963277665.1 of Viscum album. Classification (NCBI taxonomy): domain Eukaryota; kingdom Viridiplantae; phylum Streptophyta; class Magnoliopsida; order Santalales; family Viscaceae; genus Viscum; species Viscum album. The sequence goes on along the minus strand of OY728163.1, from coordinate 989,518,761 downwards.
CTTTTATTAGCTTAAGGGAGCATGGTGGTTCTCGAAGATAGACCTCATATTAGACTATCACTAGCTAAAATTGTGAGATGAGGATATATAGAAAACATATTTCATATGTTGGTACAACCACTACGAGTTGTTGGTTACTCCATTCGGTATAACTAATTCCCTATTAGTGTTCATGGGACTAATGAACAAGATATTTCAGCCATTACTTTATTAATTTGTAATTTTCTTCATCGATGAAATTCTGATCTACTCGAAAACTAAGGAGGAACATGCATGTCATTTGAAGATAGTTCTAGATACACTCTGAGAGCACTAGAATTATGGTAAGCTCTCAATGTTAATGTTCTAAATTAGATAAGTTCACTTTCTAGGACATGTCATCTTAGAGGCTGGAGTTGCGGTGGATCCAGCGAAGATTGAGGTAGTACTTTAATGGGATCCACCCAGGAGTGTGATGGAGGTACGATGTTTGTTTGGATTGGCTGGATACTACCGAAGGTTTGTGCCAGATTTCGTCAGATTTGCAACACCTTTATCAGTTTTGATGAAGAAGGGGAAACACATTGTTTGGTCGGAGAGATTCCAGAAGAGTTTTTTGGAGCAGAGGAAAAGGCTGACTGGTGCCCCCATCTTGAGGCTATCGGAGGAGGGCGTAGGGTATGTAGTCTACTATGATGCATCGGAGACCGAGCATAGATTGTCCTGATGTAGGAGATAGAAGTGATCACACAATGTTTTTTCAACTCATAAAACATGAGAAGAACTACGCTACCCATGACCTAGAGTTAGAAACATTGGTCTTCGCCTTGAAGATGTGGCGACATTACATGTTGGGTGAGCATTTTATAGTCTACTCGAATCACAAGAGTCTCAGGTATATATTCTCTCAGAAGGACATGAACATGAGACAACGACATTGGATTGAGTTTCTCCATGACTATGGCTTTGAGATAGTATATACTCCTGGGATTGGAAACGTAGTAGCTTATGCACTCCGTAGGAGATATGGTATACAACTACTAGGTGACGCGACAGAGCTACTGGCCGCTTTGCATATACAGTTTTTGGATCGAGATGGAGAACATTTTGTACCATATCTTATAGTCACTCCCCCTCTTCTTCAGTGTGTCAGGGAGGAACAACATGGAGACGCTAAATGCGAGGCTCTCCGTGCTCGAATATCTAAAGCATAGGCACCTGAAGAATTTTTTGAATGAGGGGAGCACATCATCCTCTTCAGAGTATGTACCATAGTACCAGTGTTGCTTCGGGAAAAAGTTTTGTGGGAGATACAAACATCCCGTCTAGCGGTACATCCAGGAGTGGCGATGATGTACCAGGATCTCCGTGCACTGGTGGTCGGGAATTATGAAAGCAGTAGCAGAGATTGTCTCTCAGTGCCTCACTTGTCAGCAAGTGAAGGCTGAGCATCAGGTACCAGCAGGATTGGTTCAGCATTTAGAGGTCCCAGAGTGGATGTGTGATGAGATATCCATGGACGTTATGATAGGTCTTCCACGTACATCCAGAGGTCATGATTCTTTCTGTGTGATCGTTGACCGACTCACCTTTTCGGCCAACTTCTTATCGATCAGAGAGCAGGGCTTAGTAGAGGCATGGGATTTCTCTATGTGTAAGATATTGTGCGGCAACATAGAGTAGCCTTGAGGATTGTTTCTGATCATGATACAAGTTTCACTTCCCAGCTATGGATGGGGATGAATGAGGCTTTCGGTACACAACATTGTTGGAGCACTGTCTTCCAACGTCATATAGATGGCCAGACTGAGTGGACCATTCAGACCCTAGAGGACATGCTGTGTGATTCTATCCTTGACATCGGTCACAGATGGAAGGATCACTTTGCCTTGGTGGAGTTTTCATACAACAATAGATATAAGACCACCATTAGGATGGAACCATTTGAGGCTGTGTACCGCCGACCTTTCAGATCACCTTTGTGCTGGACTGACCCTGGGTTGTCAACACTCATGGGACCAGAGATGGTATGGGCTACCACAGAGAAAGTTCTGATCATCCAGGAGTGGATGAAGACTAAATATAGTAGGCACATGTCTTATGCCAACAAGATACAGAGACATTAGGAGTTTGAGGATGGAAACCACGTCTTTTTACAGGTCCCACCTCGATAAGGTTTGTAGAGATTTGGTCAGGGAGAAAAGTTATCTTAGAGGTTCATTGGGTCTTTTTAGGTCCTTAGCAGAGTTGGCGAGGTGGATTACCACCAAGAACATCCCCCTCAGTTGCACCATGTGCACAATGTCTTCCACGTATCCTAGCTGAGGAGATAAGTGCATGACTCTTATCACATCATCGACAATGACGAGCTGGACGTCGATGATGGGGTGACGTTTATAGAGGTTCTAGTGGAGATTGAGGATTGACAAGAGAAGGTATTTTGTGGGTGGTCAATACCTTTGGTGCATGTTCGTTGGCAGCATGGGAACTTTCGAGAGAGAAAATGGGAGTGGGAGATTTGGATAAGTGCTCAGTACCCCAACATGTTTTCCTTGTTTTGTGTTGTGGATTTCGGGGATGAAAAGCCCTGAGGTAGGGAGAATGTAAACACCCAGAAATTCTATGTAATTTTTTTTAATTATATGGAAATTTTACAAGTCCGTGAAAATTGATGGCACATAATTCCGAGGCCTGGTGTTCCCAAAATGAATTTTTGAACATTTTTTCAGGTACGTTTAGTAAACGTGTGAGCACGTTTTCCTAAATTTTTAACCGGTTGTCGAAATTGACATCAGATGACATTGTTGAACTCAGAACGTCGATATTCACTTTAGGAGACCTTTACCTCAACCACAGTATGTCAAGGGTGAATGATAGCTTTTCAATTTTTTGTGGAAAAAAATAAAAATAAAATAAACTTCTATTTTATTTTTGTTGGAACCTTCCATGTGAATGTTACTAATGTGGGGACCACTGAGCATAAAACCACCAATTTTAAATTTAATGGCGATGACCACCCAAACCCTCTTAGTGGGGGGGAGGGGGGGGCTCTCAACTCCTTATTAATTAATTCCTCCCATTAAATTGAGCCAATTAATTATGCCAATGTGGTGAAATTAATTGTTCCAACAATTAAATTGAACGAATTAATTTAAATTTTTTTGGCACGTTATTTCTTTGAAAGGATTGGTTTGAAAAGGAGAAGGGGAGAATTTGTTGAAGATCCTCTCGAACAATGAACTTATCCATCAAATGAACAACACCTTCTCTATCAAAGAACATTTTTTGGAGTGAAGAAAGAGGAAGACACACGAGCGCGACATCGGAAGCATGGTTTTGGACGCAACGATCATTGGCACCCTCTTCACCTTAACCATATTCATCTTGCGACACATTAATGAACCTTCAAGGTAGGGTATTTTGTTATAAATATTCCTTTATCATTCTTCATATTCTTCGTGATTCTAGAAATAATTGAGCCGCTTGCTACCGCTCTAACGCGAATGGTGTGGGCCAAAGAAACATAGCCAGACCACTCTGCTAAATCCTTGTGATTATTTTGGTGTGTTATTTGTGTTGGAGGACGACGTCAACCGACACCACTAGGGCACGGGAACAGCGACCAACACCATAGCCGACCGCGATGAAGGTGACGGGGCGAACGTACCGCCCGGCAAAAGAGAACCACAACCTTGTGAAACGGTTGAGAAGGAAGGGCGACCTGCTCGCTGCCGGCCGCCGGTGAAGGCACGATGCATGACTGCGCCGCCCAGAGAGGACGGCTGGCCATCCGACCAGCTGCGGCGGACTGTCGCCCCGCAGCCGCCCCACCACACCACAGCCGCCCCGCCACACCATAGCCACCCCACAACACCGCAGTTCCCCACTGTATCGCCCCACCCCACCCCGTCTTCCCAACCGCACTACGGGCCACCCAGGTCGGGCCGTGTCGGGCCGGGTCGGACCAGACCTAGACCAACATCGACCCATTTTCACTCTTACGAACTTATCTTTGGAACTGGACCTCTGTCTGATGAACCATATGTGGTGTCGGAAACCATAGAGTGAGATGAACCATTTAGTATAACCCACATGAGATGTGGATAATTTTGGGATATGGTCGGTTTGGATCGAGTACGAATCGAACTAGGACCTCAGGACTAAAAGGCCAATAACTTACAGACCGAGAGTCTGATTGATGCACTGTATGTTACGTTGATACCCCTATTACATGGTGGTCATTTGGGATATCACTTCTTGGAACATTTTTGAATTTTATGTATTGACCAGTGGCTTGAGGAGTGGACCCTCTTGGAGAAAATCTAGCATAGTGCGGGAACCCTGTAGCTGGCTGTGACGATGTACTAGGATCCTGTGTGGGTCTGACGTTGTACTAGGATCCTTTGTAGGTCTTATGAGGTATTAGGATTTTGTGTGGGTATGAAGATGTACTAGGAACATGTGTGTGTCTGACGAGGTACTAGGATCATTTGTGAGTCTGAAGATGTACAAGGATCCTCTATGGGTCTGACGTTGTACTTGGATCCTGTGTGGGTCTGATGATGTACTACGATCCTCAGTGGGTGTGATGATGATTAGGATCCAATGTGGGTCTTCCTCTTAATGGATAAAGATGATTCAGTAAAATATCTAATCATCATTACTACCATACCTATGTTATATCTAGTTTAAGCTGAGTCTGTACCTTGTAGTACTTACCTTCGTGCTAATACCTTGGTGGTATTATTCTGTGAGGCATACCTCTATGGTTCTTACCTTTATGGTATTTCTACTTTTGTGCAACAATAGAGCTTTGGGATTTTTAGTTGTACCCGTGTTTCCTCATGATTGAGATGGGTATACTTTATAACATAGATATATGTATGGGCATATACCAAAGTAAGGTTGTCAGTTGATTTCATGATGTGTGGTTTTTCCTTTGTAGATTTTGGGAGACCTTGAGGGTCTCGTGGTCCCTACAAAGTATCATTATACTCACCCCTACACGAGCTATGGCTGCACCCTTTTGTGTTTGGTGTAGACTACAAACAATGCTAATTGAGGACGAGAGTACCAGGACTTGAGGTAGCTCAGAGGTGGACCATAGACGAGGCATACCACAGAGATGACCGTTCAAGAGCCGTACCTACCCTTTAGGTAGGATCCTTGTTGGGTGTTCAAAAAAGCTATTCAGTTTACTTGTATATTCCAGCTGGGCTTGTATTCTGGCCCCTTTTACTTACTCCACGAACTCTTTTTTACTATTCATTTTACTCGTGTTCGCATCTTGCGGGGTGGTTGGTTGCATGTGGTTAAATGATATAAAGGCAATGAATTCCCAGTTTTAGGGAATATGCCTTTCAGTGCTAGTCACCAACCCCTAGCCTATGGAAGGCGGTCTTGGCGTAGTCACAACATGGCCCTGGTGGATGGGTCGTGACATCTCATAAGGGACTAACCTATGGTATGTAGCAACCATTGATGGTTAATGACTTCCTTATAATATGATCGTTCTTTGGTTTGGTGTAGTTTGGGTGTTGTTGTCCCTATTAAAACTTTTATCTTTTTTTGAAACCAATGATTAAATGGATGGTCATGGTATCCTTGACCATTTTTATGTGCATTAGCATCATATGATGCTTAGTTTCTGTAGTTTATAAATTCCTTAGGCATGGTCGACTTCTTTGTAACATCCCAAGTTAGTAATGAATAATAGATAATTTTATCTATGTCTATTAATGAATTAGATAGTCTTTTAGAGGATTAAAATGAAGATAAATCCAATCTTAAGCATGGAATACACTAATATTCTTAAAAGATTGTTTTACTGCCTTTTGATGGAAATCCCTTATTAAATCTATATTTTGACAATTTTATAATCTATGTTTGTCAAAATAAACTTATTCTTTATGATTGGGACATCAAAATTTACTTTGTGTGAATTTTTGGTATTTTTCAGACAATGTTCATTTTTTAATGAATAGTGAAAATACTGCATTTTACATCAAAACGTCTATTTAATCTAACTTATTTATATGATTAGATTATCTTTTGAATTGGTTTTGAAGTTAAATTAGAATATATTTTTACCTTTTAATCTAATGGTGGTCATTGGAATCAATTTCACTTTGATATTAGACTTAAACTGGTGTCAATCTTTTGATACTTATTGTTTAATAAAAACATGCTATTTGTCACGACGACAGTAATTAATTATTAAATTAATTAATTTAACATATATGATTTGAATTTTATAAAATATACATCATTTTTGAATTCAGAATATCAAATATAGCTTTGGGTGAAGTTTTGGTATTTTTCTGAAAAACTTCAATTTTTGATGAATAGTGACACCACTAAGTGGTACTTATAAAAACTGATTTTCCAATTAAATGAAATTTTTTAACCTCTATGATGTGATTTTCAAAAATCTGACATACATGGTTTTCATTAAGAAGTAAAATGTGGTTCAATGAGATTAAAATAATTTTTTGGTGAATAGTAACTTTTATGTTTTTAATCGCGATTAGTGGTAATTAGTGTAGTTTAAGGTAAAAATAACGTTTTAATAGTATGAGACGAGCTTGAAACATGTCCTACCTTCATTGGATGTGTCAAAGCCGACCAAGACAATCCATGGGTCAACTTGGGGACCCCATGGAGCCACTTTGGTTGGGAAATGACATAAATAACTTTTTATTTAATGAAAAAGTAAAAATGACACAAACATAATATGTTTTACGAAAAAAAAATTTAAATGGGGTTATACAAGTCATATTTTTGACTATAATTATTCATTGGAAAGGTAAAACTATTTCCTACATCAGAGTAGTTTTTTTATAATTTTTAGACATTAAATAAATTAAATTATTTATGACATCATAATGATGCAGCGATGACCTCATTATTTGACGATTTAAATAAAATGGAAAGATAATGTAATCTCTAAAACCTACACATGTCCAAAACCTATTGGGTGGGTATATTTAGATCCCTTATCCACTTATCCTCTAATTATATCAATGTGGGACCTTTTAAATCCGAAACTCATTTTCAAATAAAGTAATATTTCTTTACTTTCCAAGAGTGCCCCTCCTCTCCTCTTATAAAAGGCCCCACCTCTACCTCCTTACCCAAACATCCAAAGCCTTTGGCTCACCCAACACCTGAACATTTTGTCTCTCCACTTCCATCTCTTACTCCTTGAAGCCTCAATTTGGAAAAAAGTCTTCCCAAGGAAGCCTTTGAGCTCAAACCAATGGGAGTTACCCGATTTTAAGGTAATGTCTTCACTTGAGTCCTTTTGTTTTATTTTGCTTCTCCAACCCCCTAAACTCTTTTTATTAATTTCTTTTTTAACAACTCCAGTATATTAAATATACTAGGATGTTGTTATAAGAAGTATTCAAGATACACTTACACACACCTACATCTAATGGTTAATGAACATACTGTTTCCGTGGATGGTGAATTTATGGCTCCCGAAACGATGATTGTTCAACATTCCTTCAACACCTTCAAAGGTGGACATTAAGATGTCACTAAATTTATATATGATATATAATATGTTTATGTTTTCCTTAAGAATATATATTTTTCATTTTGGGAATACCTTTATGGTTTCCATTATGGGTAAATGCGATATCTTCATTTAAGAAAGTGCGGACTACCGCCCCCTCAAAGTGATTTGATTCGTTAAATACCATATGTGGGACGTATAAAGGATGGAACTATGATATTATATATGATATTATACTGTAATTATAATATACCTTTATATCATTATGATTCCATTCCATAAAAAAATACGAAAGAGAAATGAAACTAGCGTTCATGCGTACGTACGGCTTACCGTCTCCATGAACGGTGCATTTCATTTCTTACCTCTAAATGATTATGAAATATTATAAATGCACGTATATACTGGATATATATAATATATATGATATATACATCCTGATTATAATTCTGGATATAATGGATACATGAACAACTTGTAATTATAAAGTGTTTATTTTGACTGAAGTACCAATGATTGTTAAAACGACCGTTATTAACTTAAATAATTACACAGTGTTAATGAAATGAAAATAAGTGATATAAAAGTAATAATGAACTTGAAAAAGGTTCTTAAACAAGTATAAATTAACTCACGTTTATTATTCAGGACATTAAAGAACAATCGAGTCAAGTCGGACCCGAGGTATGGGACTTCGTCTCAATCACCTTTCATTGAGGAATATTTTGTTTTATACACAAACTTCTTTTATACGGTTTATAAATCCCTTTTACGTTTACATTTATTCAAGAGGAATCTTTTTTATACGAAGCGTTTACTAGAAAACAAAAGGGAATGTTTTTGTCGTACGTATGCGGCGACAATGACTTCTCCGTCGCCGTGACCATTATTTGAGTTTTGGCATCCTCTACAAGCCATAACTTTTTTTAAAAGAAAAATAAATACCATGTTTTGCTTTTCATTTATTTTGGTATTGGAAATGGTTTTCATAATGTTTTTATATCAATGTGTTGTATTGATATCTTGTGATTGAAAGGTGGGAATGTTATGTTTCCATTATGCATGTTTTATGTGATACGATTATGTTGAGGTTCTTGGAAATTATTATGAAGATGGGTGGTTTCATGATAAACTAAGGGCGGGTGAGCCCGATATAGGTCTCCAATGCATTGGGTAACGTGAAGGAGTGAAACGTTAATGTTTCTCCGAAGAGATTTAGGGAATATACTGTGATGGGTATTCCAAATGTAACCAAGAGGGTTACTCCCTACGTAAGAATGTTATGAATTCCTCAAGTTACCTTTATGTCTTATGATTTCTATGATTTATTCACGATTTGATGAGGTATGTTAAAGTTCTTATGTTATATGGGTAATGTATGATTTTATTCTTATTTATATATGTACCCTTGTTTCCTTTCCATATTTTTATAACCTATACTGAGCTTTTTATGCTCAAACCATGTTTTTTGTAATGTTTTTCCCAGGTTAAGGGAAAGGTACATGATATGATGATAGTGTAAAGGAAGTGTCAAGAATGAATCCATGTTTTATTTCAAATATGTTTCCATTGATGGGAAAAATTAATACCATCTTTATGTAACCACTTTATTTATATGTGGAATTTAATGCAAGATTTATGTTCTAATTCTCTAAAACTATAAACCCGAAAATATTTTCAATGTGTAATCTTTTAATAACTCAAGATTAAGTAAGGTTTATGGCTGGGGCCTTATAGTTGGTATTAGAGGTCAATTTAGATAACTTTAGGAGTTACAATTCTATTAAATGATTATCCAAAAATATTTTTTTTATGGTAAAATTGATGTGATATAGTATTTGAAGATTACCATGTTGCTTCATCTAAGAAATGTTTGTTCAGATGGTTTTTTGTAGAGGAAACAGGGAAGCAGTGCTAGGAAGGCATGCAGAAGGAAATAACCTTCTGAATCAGCATCCCGAGATGGTCGGAATTGGAACTGAACAGTTTGTTGCAGGAATGACTCAATTAACTCAAGAAATAAAGGGTGGTGGTATCCATGCACGAGATCAGCCAGATCAACCACCGAGGAACATGCCAGTGGTGGAACATTTTATGAGGCAACATACCCCATCATTCAGAGGATGATCTGACCCTGTGTTAGCTGAAGGGTGGATTAAAGCACTGGAGAAGATTTTTGATGTCATGGGGTGTTCAGACAATCAAAAGGTTAGTCTTGATATTTATCGTTTTGAGGGTGAAGCAGACCAGTTGTGGTCGATGGTTATGAATATCAGGGACGCTGATGAGATTGATCCTCTTGACTGGGATGAATTCAAAGGTATGTTTCTTGAGAAGTATTTTCCTAAGGCTATTAGACTTACGATGGAAAATCAATTCATGGAATTGAGGCAATATGAAGAGTCAATGGCTACCTATGAGGAAAGGTTCACTCGATTATCAATGTATGCTCTAAATTTTATCTGAGACCTTGATAGTAAAATCAATCATTTTTACTCAGGATTAAAGCCAAAATATCGAAGGTCATTAGCTTCTCGTGAGTTTAAAAGTTATTAAAAGCTTGTTCGATGTGCTGAGAAGGTGTAAATGGAGTTTGTCAATGATCAAGTGTTCTATAAAAACAAACAGAAGAAGAGACCGAGGTGGCAGGAGAAAGGGAAGAATTCTTCAAAAAAGTCTGATGGTAAGAAAACTATGTTTCCAGTTTGTGATAAATGTGGTAAAAGGCATGCTGGGGAATGTCTTCTGAATTCTGGAAAGTGATATCGATGTGGTAAGATGAGAAATAAGGCTCATGATTGCACTGAAAAATATCAAGGTGATGGTAAGTACAAATTTGATTTACAGTTAGTGAAATGTTTTAAGTGAAATGAGATGGGTCACTATGCAAATGAGTGTCCGAAAAAGAGCTTGAGTTATGGGAAGTAGTTAGACTACAAGCAGAAATGGGTGGTGAAATCCTTTGCAACTACTTCAGCAGATGTCGGGCCATCAAATGAAGTTGTATCAGGTATCAGTGAGATCATCTCTATCAGATAGAATCAAGCAAGCACAGAAGCAAGACAGTGAGTTATAGAAAAAGGTAGAGCTAGTTCAGAAAGGTAAGTTACCTAAATTAAACATTGATAATGATTGCGTTATGAGATTTGGGAAGAGATTGTGTGTGTCTTGTGATTCACAGTTGAAGAGAGAGTTGTTATGTGAAGCTCATAGTTCTCCGTTTTCAGTTCATCCTGGCATTACTAAGATGTACAGAGATCTGCGGAAGTATTACCGGTGGGATGGAATGAAAAGAGATATTTCTGATTTTACTGTGAGGTGTTTGACATGTCAACAGGTCAAAGAAGAGAGGTAGTTACCGAAAGGGATGCTTTGGCCTTTACCAGTGCCAGAGTGGAAATGGGAGAATATATCCATGGACTTTGTTGTGGGATTACTGAAGACATCTCGAGGTAATAATGCAATCTGGGTTATTGTTGATCGCTTGACCAAATCTGCTCATTTCCTTGCTATACGAGATACTTTTTCCCTAGATCATATTTCCCATTTGTATCTTAAAGAGATAGTCAGGTTATATAGAGTTCCTCTCTCCATTATATCTGACCGTGATCCCAGGTTCACTTCTATCTTTTGGAAAGTCCTTCAGAAGTCGTTGGGTACTGAATTAAATTTTAGTATAGCTTTTCATCCTCAATCAGATGGGCAGTCTGAACAAACAATTCAGACATTGGAGGATATGCTACGTTCTTTCTCTATAGATTATCAGGGAAGTTGGGACCAACATCTTTCTTTGGATTAATTTTCATATAATAACAATTTTCATTACAGTATACAGATGGCACCGTTTGAGGCGTTATATGGGAAGCGGTGTCGAAATCCAGCTTTCTGGGATGAAGTGGGTGAAAGGAAGTCGATGTGACCAGAATTGATAGAAGAGATGGCAGAAAAAGTTCAGCTGATTCAAAAGCACATGAGAACAGCTCAGAGTAGGCAGAAGAGTTCTGCGGATAACCAGAGGAAGGATCTATCTTTCGAGGTAGGTGATCATGTTTTTCTAAAGGTTTCTCCTTGGAAAAGTGTGATGAGATTTGGTAAGAAAGGAAATCTGAGTCCAAGGGTTATTGGACCATATGAAATTATGGAGAAAGTTGGATCAGTTTTTTACCGAGTGTCTTTACCTCCAAGTTTATCTTAGGTACACAATGTTTTTAATTTTTCGATGTTGAGGAAGTATATGCCAGATCCATCTCATGTTTTGAGTCCAGAGGTAGTTCAGGTGAAAGAGAACCTATATTATGAGGAACAACTGGTCCAGATTCTTGACCATAGGGATCATGTGTTACGGAATAAGGTGACTAATCAGGTAAAGTTTTTGTGGAAAACCCACATGATGGAAGAGGCAACATGGGAATCTGAAAATGCAATGAGGGATAAGTACCCCCATTTATCTGATAAGTAAATAAATTACGGGGACGCAATTTTCTAAAGGGGGGAAGGATGTAATATCACAAGTAAGAAATGAATAATAGATATTTTTATCTATGTCTATTAATGAATTAGATAGTGTTTTAGAGGCTTAAAATAATGATAAATCCAATCTTATGCATGGAATACACTAATATTTTTAAAAGATTATTTTACTGCCTTTGGAAGGCAAACCCTTTTTAAATCTATCTTTTGACAATTTTATAAGCTATGTTTGTCAAAATAAACTTATTCTTTATGATTGGTACATCAAAATTTACTTTTTGTGAATTTTTGGTATTTTTCAGACAATGTTCATTTTTTAATTAATAGTGAAAAATACCGCATTTTACATCAAAAATGATTTTTAATCTAATTTATTTATATGATTAGATTATCTTTTGAATTGGTTTTGAAGTTAAATTAGAATATATATTCACCATTTAATCCATTGGTGGTCATTGGAATCAATTTCACTTTGAAATTGGACTTAAACTGGTGTCAATCTTTTGATACTTATTGTTTCATAAAAACACTATTTTTCATGACAGCGGTAATTAATTATTAAATTAATTAATGTAACTTATATGATTTTAATTTTTTAAAATAGACATCATTTTTGAATTCGGAATATCAAATATAGCTTTGGGTGATGTTTTGGTATTTTTCTGAAAAACATCAATTTTTGATGAATAGTGAAACCACTAAGTGGTACTTATAAAAACTGATTTTCCATTTAAATGAAATTTTTCCACCTCTGTGATTTGATTTTCAAAAATCTGACATACATGGTTTTCATTAAGAAGTAAAATGTGGTTCAATGAGATTAAAATAATTTTTTTGGTGAATAGTAACTTTTATGTTTTTAATCGCGATTAGTGGTAATTAGTGTAGTTTAAGGTAAAAATAATGTTTTAATAGTATGAGATGAGCTTGACACATGTCCTACCCTCATTGGATTTGTCATTTCCGACCATGAAAATCCATGGGTCAACTTGGGGACCCCATGGAGCCACTATCGTTGGGAAATGACATAAATAACTTTTTATTTAATGAAAAAGTAAAAATGACACAAACATAATATATTTTACGAAAACAATTTTTAAATGGGGTTATACAAGTCAAATATTTGACTATAAATATTAATTGGAAATATTAAAAGAGTTCCTACATCATAGTAGTTTTTTTATAATTTTTATACATTATATAAATTAAATTATTTATGACATCATAATGATGCAGTGATGACCTCAATATATGACGATTTAAATAAAATGGAAAGATAATGTAAACTATAAGATCTACACATGTCCAAAACCTATTGTGTGGATATATTTCGAACCCTTAACACCTTATCCTCGAATTATATCAATGTGGGACCTTTTAAATCCGAAACCCATTTTAAATTAAAGTAATATTTCTTTACTTTCCATGAGTGCCCCTCCTCTCCTCTTATAAAAGCCCCCACCTCTACCTCCTTACCCACACTTCCAAAGACTTTGGCTCGGCCAACCCCTGCCCATTTTGCCTATACACTTCCCTCTCTTACTCCTTGAATCCTCAATTTGGGAAGAATTCTTCCCAAGGAAGCCTTTGAGCTCAAACCAAAGGGAGTTACCCGATTTTAAGGTAATGTCTTCACTTGAGTCCTTTTGTTTTATTTTGCATCTCCAACCCCCTAAACTCTTTTTATTCATTTCTTTTGTAACAAATAAAATATATTAAATATACTAGGATGTTTTTATAATAAGGATTGAAGCTAAAATTACACACACTTATATGTAATGGTTAAAGATCATACTGTTTCCGTGGATGGTGAATTTATGCCTCCCGAAACGATGATTGTTCAAAATTCCTTCAACACCTTCAAAGGTGGCCATTAAGATGTCACAATATTTATATATGATATATAATATGTTTATGTTTTCCTAAAGTTCTTTATTTTTAATTTTGGGTTTACCTTTATGGTTTCCATTATGGTTAAACGCGATATGTTCATTTAAGGAAGTGCGGACTACCGCCCCCTCAAATTGAATTGATTCGTTAAACACCATATGTGGGACGTATAAAGGATGGAAATATGATATTATATATGATATTATACTGTAATTATAATATAACTTTATATAATTATGATTACATTCCATAAAAAATTTGAAATTGAAATGAAAGTAGCGTTCATGCGTACGTACGGCTTACCGTCTCCATGAACGGTGCAATTAATTTCTTACCACTAAATGATTATGTAATATTATAAATGCACGTATATACTGGATATATATAATATATATGATATATAAATCATGATTATAATTCTGGATATAATGGATATTGAACAAATTGTAATTATAAAGGGTTTATTTTGACTCAAGTACCAATGATCGTTAAAATGACTGTTATTAACTTAAATAATTACATAGTGTTCATGACATGGCAATAAGTGATGTAAAAGGAATAATGAACTTGAAAAAGGTTCTTAAACAAGTATAAATAAACTCAAGCTTATTATTCAGCACATTAAAGAACGATCGATTCAAGTTGGACCTGAGGTACGGGACTTCGTCTCAATCTCCTTTCATTGAGGCATATTTTGTTTTATACAACACCTTCTTTTATATGGTGTATAAATCCTTTTGACTTTTATGTTTATTCAAAAAGAATCTTTTTTATACGAAGCATTTACTAAATGACAAAAGGGAATGTTTTTGTCGTACGTATGTGGTGACAATGACTTCTCCGCCGCTGTGACCATTATTTGAGTTTCAGATTCCTCTACAAGCTATACCTTTTTTAAAAGAAAAATAAATACCATGTTTTACTTTTCTATTATTTTGGTATTGAAAATGGTTTTCATAATGTTTTTATATCAATGTGTTGTATTGATATCTTGTGATTGAAAGGTGGGAATGTTATGTTTCCTTTATGCATGTTTTATGTGATACGATTATGTTGAGGTTCATGGGCATTATTATGAAGACGGGTGGTTCCATGATAAACTAAGGGCGGGTGAGCCCGATATAGCTCTCCAATGCATTGGGTAACGTGAAGGAGTGAAACGTTAAGGTTTCTCCGAAGAGATTTAGGGAATATACTGTGATGGGTATTCCAAACGTAACCAAGAGGGTTAATCCCTATGTAAGAATGTTATGAATGCCTCAAGTTACCTTTATGTCTTATGATTTCTTTGATTTATTCATGATTTGATGAGGTATGTTGATGTTCTTATGTTTTATGGGTAAATTATGATTTAATTCTTATGTATATATGTACCCTTGTTTCCTTTCCATATTTTTATAACCTATACTGAGCTTTTTATGATCATCCCAAGTTTTTTTGAAATGTTTTTCACAGGTCAACGTAAAGGTACATGATATGATGATAGTGTCAAGGAAGTGTCAAGAATGAATCCATGTTTTATTTCAAATATGTTTCCATTGATGGGAAAAATTAATACTATCTTTATGTAACCACTTTGTTTATATGTGGAATTTAATGCATGTTATATGTTCTAATTCTCTAAAACTCTAAACCCGAAAAGATCCTGAATGTGTAATCTTGTAATAACTCAAGATTAAGTAAGGTTTAAGGCTGGGGCCTTATATTCTTCGTAGGTCCTATAAAACCATATTTCTTCCTTAGTGATTGATGACTCAGTACATCATTTTTCGAGTTAATGGTAATATGGGGAAATACAACTCTGTGTAAAATCCATTGAATGGACTACCATTTACATGAATTAATTGGGATGAAGACCTGTGGATAATATCAAGAATAAGTTTGTTTTCTTCCAAACCATAGGGTAGTATGTGTCTATATACATGATAGAATCTAAGCCTCTAAATGATTTAATAAACCTGTTGTGTTTGGTTTTTTTTGTCGATCATTGTGCTATTGAGTACATTCTTCTGTAATCTCTGAAGTTGAATGACTTAGGAGTTAATAATGCAATTTTTCCTCAATTATCTAGTTGACTTTATAGAGACCTTATTTTGTTTTTATTGGCTAGTTAGTTTGGTTTTTTTATTGAAAATTGATTTATGTTGTTCATATGGCTCGTGGAGTGTCATGTTATATGTATTTAATGATTCCATACATGTTGAATGATCATGACCTGATACAACCTCTATAGATGTTTAGGCATGGTTGAATTCCCTGGAGGCTTTCATGTACTAAATCATGTTGCTGCTTGCTCGATATCATAACGATGTTGCAGTTTCCTATTTATGGAGCACTTGTGAAATACCTTTCATCTTGGATAGACAACGGTAGTGAATCTAGAGTGATCAAGGACATACCTTAGGTGTTAAATTCATTGTGGTCCATTTCATAATGTGTTGGAAAGTCATGAAAAGCTTCATATATGAGGACAGACAATTGGCATTTGACTGTCCTTTTTGGGTTTCATGGGTATAAATTATTCAAATCCTTTTAGAGTACTCTTCATTGAAAGACACGAATATACCAAAGATGATCGGCATCTATTCCTTATTCAGGGACATTTTCTCATTGATCGAAATGGGATGATGGGATATCGGTTCTTCCTTCCATGGATTACTCCTCGGAAATCGTCACCTAGTCCAGGATTACCTTATAGATTATGTCATGGTTTGTGAATCTAATTACCACTTCCATAGCTCTATGAACACTGGTTAATTACACTACTTCTGTCAGGACATTCGATGAGGTCTTGAAATAGTAGCAACCTTCAGTCGGAGTAGATGACAATATCATGCATGTCAGGGAATCTCTGGTTGCGTGGACATTGGTGAACCTATATTCTTCCTCATAAGATGGCATCTCAAGGGTGTAGAACCTGATGCATCTGATGCCGAATGTGGGGAATCATATGCCATAGGAATGTATCTGAGATTTTCCTCAGCTTCCCATGATTAAAATAGGGTATTCCACGTGTTTAACGTCATGCAGAGACAATTACTCAAAAGGCATGTATTATGAGGTCTTCTTCAAGAATCTAATGTTTATCATGAGGTAGTCAGTGAGTCTTACATCTTACGGAGATGGAATTATGGTGATCAGAACATCCCATATAGACAGATCAGATTGGTACATCTCAATGAAGGAAGACCTGGAAGATGGATAGATCAAAATTCCCAATGATGATGGATCCGGGGTGGTGAGTCCCAGGGAGGGAAGATTTCACACCATAATGGCTGATCTACACACCACTGAGAGTGGATCCGAGAGAGTGAACCACAAAGTGGGGGAACACTAATGTTTACATTTGGCTGGGATTGATACATGTGGTGGTTTCCTACGTACCATGTGTTGACGATAGGGGTCAAAACCCACGTAATTTGAAGGGGTGATGAAACAAGGTGCACACAGAGGACAATAACCCCAATACACGGTGGGTATTACACGTGGATAGCGGCCCAAGTATTTATAAGAGCATCAAGGAGTTGGATGACATGATACAACTGAGATGTGGCGGCCCGAGTGAGAATCAGGATGGATGATGGAGAGTTGAATGGAGAGTAGGGGGAATGATATGGGACCGTCATGAAGGTGATGGAAGTTTTGGTCTTGGGTCTTAATGAAACTTCCTACATATCCCCATGGAAGGGAATCAATGTCTATGTAGTTCGTTGGGATTATGGGACACCAGAGGAGTCTTCCCATGAGAATGGATGCATGGATTGTACCGGGAGGAAGTAGAACCTATGAGTTAGGGTGTGATCTTCTCAGAACACATGAGATCGAGGGATAGATTAGGATGAGACATGGGTGCTGGGCTTCAACCACCTGGGGGATTCCTACATATCCCTTTGGTAGGGAATCAAAGTCTGCGTAGTTCATGGTGGATTTTGTTGGACCAACGTGAAGGGGGTCAGAACCAATGGGTGGTGGTATTGAACCTTTGGGAGGCTTCCTACAAACCTCTCCTTGAAAAGTATCAATGTACATTGATGAAAGGTGGTTGAAACAGCTTACCGTTGACTTGGGGAACACCAACTTACCGATGATTGGGGATCAAATTTTAACATAATATTGGACAAGGGTGAACCGATGTGGAGGATGACCTGGGGCCTCGATATTTGGTGGGCATGAACATCATAGTGGCTTCCTACGTACCTTACCTTAGCAAGGATCAAATACATCATAGTTTAAGTGGTGTGGGAACTGACAAGAAGGGGGTCCGAACTAATGGGTGGTGGGATTGAACCTCGAGGAGGCTTCCTATGTACCTTACATTGGAAAATATCAATTACCACATAGTTTAGGTATGGGTGTGGGGAATACACTATAGGTTTCCCATAGAAGATGTCATGGTCGATGCTTTCTCTAAGCCCACGTGAGTCATGCTCGATGTGATAAACAAGATACATCAAAGACCATACTATCACAACGCAAATGTGCATCCACTAAGGGGGGTGAGTAGGTATTACACATGGAAGTTTCCCGGGTTCCGTTACAGAGAGACAAAGGTGCATGGGGTTTATGAAAAGAAGCTACCCGGTTACCGCTATAGAGAAACAACTGTGAATGAGGCTTACACGAGTATGTTTCCCAGGTGCTGCTATGGAGTGACAATGGTGGATAGGGCTTAAGCAAAGGATGATGCTCGGGTGCCTCTATAGAGCGACAATGATGAAAGGGGATTACACAAGGAAGCTTCCCAGGTGCCACTATTGAGAGGAAATGGTTGATGGGGCTACGCAAGGATGCTTCCTATGTTCCGCTATGGAGCAGCGACGGTGGATGGCGAATATGCAAGGAAGATGCTCCGGTGCCACTATAGAGTGACAACAGTGGAAATGAATTATGCAAGGATGATTCCTAGGTTCTGCTATGAAGCAGTAATGGTGGATGGGGATTACACGAGGATGGTTCCCGGGTGCCACTATGGAGCGAAAATGGTGGAAGGGGATTACGTTATAATGGTGTACGGGATCCGTTATACAGTAGAAATGGTGGATTGGGCTTATACAATGAAGATTTCTGGGTACTGCTATGGAGCGACAACGATGGAAGGGGTTTACGTGAAGATGTTTCACGGGTGCTTCTATGGAGATGCAAAGGTTGATGGGGTTGATGAAAGGAAGATTCCTGGGTGCTACTATGGATCAACAATAGTGGAAGTGGCTTACGTGAGGATGTTTCCTGGGTGCCTCTATGGAGGGGAAAAGGTGGATGGGGCTTACGAAAGGAAGCTGCCCGGGTGTTTCTATGGAGTGACAATGGTCGATGGGGCTTACACAAGGAAGTTATTTGGGTTCCACTATGGAGAGGAAATAGTGAATGGTGCTTACGCAAGGATGTTGTCCGAGTGCTCATATGAAGCAGAAATGGTGGATAGGGCATGCGCGAAGATGATTCCCAGGTGCTGCAATAGAGCGGTAATGATGAATGTGCCTTATGTAAGGAAACTGTCCAGGTGCTGCTATGAAACGGCAATAGTTGATGGGGATTACGTGAGGATGCTGCCCGGGTGCCGCTATGGAGATACAATGGTGGATGGGGATTTCACAAGGAAGTTGTTCGGGTGATGCTATGAAGTGGAAATGGTGGAAGGGGTTACGTAGGGAAGAAGCCCATTATTTCTTCCTCATATTTGGACATGAAGTCATCCCAAACCACTTGGGGGTTGAGGCCTTCTTCTATGCACTAGTGCACAAGTGGGATAACACCAAGGGGCGTTGTAATTAGTCCGAACAAAGGGAGATGCAAAGTGTGAATTACATGCCTGACATTCGAAACGTAGTGAGGGTGGCGTTGCGATAGAGGAAACTGTTGACCAAGTTCTAAACATAGTATCCATATCATGTTTGCCTAAAATGAGGAAAAACAATGACGGTTGACTGCTGACCGTGTTCGAAACACAGGACCCGACTTGAAGTGTTATCCAAAGTCTTACGGGTCATTTTCCCAAGAAGGTTGGTGAGCCGAGGTGGAAGAGGAATGGGTCATTAGGGGGTCCCTTCAGACATGAAATATGATGAATAACCAAATGAAGGACATGCAAAGCTTGAGGAAGAGTGATCGAATGTCTGAACGAATTCCAACGCTCATAAAATTATTCCACTGTAAAGATTACATGATGAATCTTATTCATAGAGCATAATGTATCTTCTATTTGGAGAAAGAGGCATCCTATTATTGGAACATAGGGATTACTATAGTTAACAGTCATATAGATAGGACTATTAGGCATAAGATTCCTAGAAATGGATGGTGTTGGGACTTATGCAAGAATGGCCCTTCCTCGTTCAACCTGGCATTGGAGGTAGGTGACGGGGGTGTGGATGAATTACATGATGAATGGTTCGACTCAAGGTACCTGAGGAATTGATAATAAGAATATCTACTCACAATAGTGGTAATGTACCAAGAGTAATACGTCTACTAAAGGTGTTTCATGGTGTGCATAGGAGTATCTCAAATCATGGCATTCTATAGGTGGAAGGTGGGTGTGTAATGGAAAATCTCAGCATCCTGACCCAAAATGTTCACAGTGTGACTCTCCATTTTTCATGGGGGTGAGTGGTGGTAGCAAAGGGACTGGCCCGAAGTGCCGGGGCCGTACCTTGGCACAGAACAAGAGCAAGGGTACGGGGTCGATTCCCCCATGGTACAGACCAATGGGCATAGGCCTATGCACTGTTTCACGTAATAAGAGCGAGAGGAAAGATGGGTTGTGCACAATATGGAAGTCCATTGTGCAATAGGGGAGGCATGCACGCAATATGGGAGATGTGCATGCAATGGAGTAGTTTTGCGCCCAATAGGGACGGATTTGCATGTAGTAGCAGAGTTCTACGCGCAATAGGGATGTTTTCACGCAAAAGGAATGTGTTGTGCCCAATAGGGATGTCTTGCGTGTAATAGAGTAGTGTTGCGTGCAATAGGGAAGGATTGCGCAAAATAGGGAAGTGTTGTGCGCAATAGGGATGGATTCTGTGCAATAGGACTGGTGCAGCACTGGTGCATGAAAAATTGGGCTTAGTTCCACAGTATCATGAAAAAATTATGATTGGCACGCAAAATTTTCCACATTTCTGCATTTTATATCAAAATTGATGTTTTTCACACAAAATGGTGGGTTTTGTGCACAGGCATGGAAAATTTGGACTTACGCGCATCGGAGCAGCGGCTGACCTCTGGGGTCCTCTGTTGGAGAAGAGGGTGGACATGTATTTAAAGGAAAAACCTAGGGATGCGGTTCATATAAAATTCCATGCACACATGTGGTTTTATGCGCCAAGTGGTGTGCATAAAATTCCATGCGTGCAATTGGTTTATGCGCCTGGTGGTATGCGTAAATTTCCACACGCACAATTGGTTTTTCGCGCCAGTTGTTCCATGTAAATTTCCACGAGCGCAATTGGTTTTCTGCACTAGGTGGTGCACACAAATTTCCCGTAAACAATTGGTTTTCCATGACAGGTGGGGCGCGTAAAATTCCACGTGCGCAATTGGCATTTTTCACGACTTACCATGGGCGTGCACACAAAGGGGTGTTTTGATGTCGCCTTTTCCATAGAATGGGATTGTGCAAAAACATAATCCATTGCGCACAATATCATATTCTTGCACGCAATATCCTGCTTTTCGTGCAAGATTCCATTTTTTCGCACAAGCTCCCTTTTTTGTGCACAACTATAGACTTTGCCCTAAAATAGCCCTGGATGGTCATTTCCATCATCCTGACTTCGAACGGTCCTAACTTCTGATTCAAAACTCCGTTTGGCCTCCAAGACTAGTAAAATTGGAGCTTACGGAATGCTCTACGCTCCAAGATCATATATGTAAGCATTTGGTAAATTACATGTACGCATTTCCCAGTGCCAAAACACATTTATATTGATATTATATTATTCTTAAACTATTTGTATTAATTTTATATATTACTACTGCTATTTCTGGTTATTTTTCATCTGTTTACAGATCTTCTACTCAAAAATGAGGGTATATTACCCCCACTATACCATCATTACACTCCCTCTTCTAGTCAGTAGCCTCTTTCGTAAGGAGAGGTACACATGAGGCCAACAAAACCACAAGTCTGGAAAAAATCTTAATGGACATTCCAGATGAGAAATTACAATATCTATAGTGTTTTTATTATAAAAATGGTACCAATGTTTCTTTCCATAGAAAAGGAGAAGAGTTCATGTGAGTCGTTAATGAAAACCCTATTTTTATACCACATAAGAATAATTTGAAACGAAAATTAAAAAAAAGGTTTTCCAAAGGGTTCAACAACTGAGTAGGTGTTCTTAGTCCTACTTCGTATGCAGGGTATGTTTTTTATTTGACCTCAAACTCTTTTAAATGTTTTCAATAATAATTATTTACTCACTATACCTTGTTTTATCATTCATGAAAACCTTCATTGGTGATACCAAATGAATAGGAAACAATAACTGTCAAGAACCTTCTCAGTATTTCATTCAACCTGACACTGAAGCCGTTCCCTGACATGGCCCAAAGGGCGCTCCTGATCACCACAGTCTCGAAACTAGTTTCAATCATCAAAACATAAATGTGGGAATGACTTAAGGAGAAAACATAACCAGGATCAACAATGTAAAAAAGAATATATAGAAAATGATAACTGCTCATTAACCAAAAAACTAGCTGGTCTAAATAAAAAATACAATTGAATGGAAAAAAAACTGAAACTAAAACAATGTTAAAATAGAAAAGTACCAACATGACCCCCTTGTTACCTTAATGCCAACACTATAAACAGACTAACCCACATCAACCATGAGCCTATGATCTAGAAACCTAAACAATAATATGAACATTCAAAATAGAAATGGCCTACTAACACCAAGTCGTACATGTACGATGTGATATAGAAAACATTGTTGGTAACCACCATAGAATACATGTGTTTCCGTTCACAAAAAAATTAATTAAAACCAGCTTGAAATAAATAGTTAAAAAAAATGTTTTTTACATTTTATTAAACAAACACAGGTTTACTTTTCCAAACTAACACATGTCGCCTTCAACTTTGAAAAATAATTACAATTTGACATTCAAAACCCAAACCATATAATTATAATGTTGTGCTCAAAATATATAAAAATAAAAACTATGTTCAGAAAGATACAAAAAGATGATATAAATAATAAAAATGGGTGATACAAAACATTCCTGGAAGAACCATAGAAATAATTGGTTCAGAACCACCTATCGGGGTATGGTGATGCGCCTAAGTGAACAACCAAATAGATTCTCTATAATAGAATCACCATTTGTACAACCCTTAGGTAGTTTCTACAACTCTAGGAGGGTACCAACCCATCTAATCAGGGCTAGTAATCTACCATCACTCAATCAACTAAATTACACCTAGGAACCCATGTTGGTAGTAAAACTATGTAAGTAGAAGGTCGATTCTTGTGTGAATCATCTTACATACTATCAACACACTTGGTTACCCCAAAAACAGACACCAATATTTGAAAACCCATAAAGGTAAATAAATCCTATAGATGTTCCCCACACATATTTGTACATATATTCAAACATGTCACATCATCAAGGTGCCAACTAGGCTGCTACACCATAAAAACATTTTCTGAACCATGATCTTTCTGAACACAACACAAAAAAACTCATTTTAATAAAAAACATCAAATGGGCCCTTATTATCCTCAAAACCCAACTAAATTTTCAAAAAAAAAAACACCAAATGAATTTTCCCAATAACATGAAATCCAATTTTCTTTAACCATTTTCTAAAAGGCCCTTACCTTTTTCAACCACATACAAAAACAAGTTTCATGGACAAACATGCCAAATGCCATAAAACACACTCAGAATCATTTCTAAAACATGAGAAACACCATTTATCTAATTTATTTAAAAACATGGATACATTTTAAGGGAATTAATACAAGGGGTGAAGTCATGTTCTTGTAGGGGAATTATTTCTCGAGTTCCGTTTTATTTTATTGCAGATCCATGTGTATGCTTGGGGAACCCATGGATGTTCCATCATCCAATGACAACCTCAATGTTCTATGAAAGAACCAAATACAATTTTTAAAACTATCACCTTCTTTTCAAATCCAAATATTCAATTCCACCACATTACAAAAATAAAAATGATCTTTTTATGATCCAAATGAACATTCCCAAATTACTTATAATTCACATCAATAATTAATTATGATACACATAAAATCTAAATATACAACCCACCAATTTTAACACAAGATGAATAAGGAAAAAACACACAATAATAAAAATTAACTATTAAAAAATAATTAACATTTAACCACCCATGTTTAGCATAAAAAAATAGACATAACAAAATGTACATTTCAAATTAAATTTTTAATAATTTATTTCACCATGAAATCAAGAAAATAATTTATCCAACATCATTAGAGTGGTGTAAATCATGTTTAAATATTAACTAAAAACACCCAAGAATCATATAGAATGAAAAAAAAGGAAAGTCCTAGAAACCCCTAACTCAACCACACGTAGATATAACACATCTCTATGGAATGTAAGATTAGGGATTGGTTGATGATCCACATGCCCAAAATCAAAATAAAATCAATCCAAACAAAATATATACAAAATAGAGTTTGGAAAATAAGAAAACCCCTAATAAAAAAACCTAGAAACTAATGGGAAAGAGAAAAAGAGGATGAAAACATTAAAGAATCCAAAAAACCTAACCTTGGGACATTCAAGTACCATCCATGATTGAAGGGGTTCATGGGAGAGGGGTTTCAGAGGACCCCTAGTGTTCCTATGTTAGAAATGGGAGGAGGAGCCCAGAAATGGGCTAAAAATAGGAGAGAGGGAAAGTAGGGATTTAGTGCATAATGCCCTGGAACTAAGAACACTAGGGGGTTTCGATAACTGGGGGGTGTCCCTATAAAAATCAATTAATTGGAACCCACATAACTAAAATCGAATAGATGGATGTGAATTGGTAGTGTGGTAGGATATGTTTGAGGATTTTATATCCACACGGTTTCCTTCACATACCTCATGTCTTCTACTAACAGTGCGATAACTGTGATCCACCTGGAAGAACTATGAAAAAACTATAAAATCCAAAAACATTTCTAGGGACTCAAACTGAAAGATCGACGGAAATACCCATGACATATAAAAGGATAAAATATAAGTGTATCTGTGGTTGGTGTGTGTCAATTCTCCCACCCACGTACACATTCTTCCCCAAGAAAGTCATCGTGATGATAGTTAACCAAAACTCAATTCCATGCCTAGAAAAAATAGAGGAAAACCATGAATTCGGGGATGAACTTACCTTCCACATGTCATAACCGAATGATGTAAGGGGAAAATGATTCCCAAGATTGAGGGAGAACATGAGAGGGTTTTTACCACCATGAGAGTTCACCTAGAATAGAAAAACCAAAAAACAGAAATACACCATCTTGTGGGGGAATCGTGGGACTTCCAACCTGAACTAACAAAACATCTCCTAAAAATTAAACTACACTGCCAATAACAAACTAGAAAACCACATTACAAAAAGTCCCCGAAAATTGGTATCCCAAGTATTGAACCCAACCATTTTTACATTAACTACACATCACCAACATCATAGTATGGAACTAGGGGACTCCTAGACTTAACTCAAGAAAGATCCTTAGAACATAAAAAAAACTCCATTATAAAGATGCAAGCAGATTAACTAGTATGAAAGAAATTGGAATACCAGGACACTGGAATGGGGAATCATTTATTAAGGACTAACAACCCTCCATACAATGGTGAAAAACATCAATACAAGAATTAAAATTCTCTATACATAGCGATTTCTCTTATTCTAGGAAAACCTATAAATGAAATTTATTCCGAAGAGCATACATAAACATACATTTAGACACAGATCATCCCAAACACTTAAATTTACATATGATCATATCTAGAACCAAAATTGAAACCAACCCATATGAGGGCTAAAATCCCCTATGAAATAATAATGACTCCAAAATCCATGTTCGAACAGTTAGAACTATTTGGGTAACAATAGAACAAAGTCATAATAAAATTACCATTATATGATGAACATAAAATTTTAGGAAAACATGAACTAAGAAACATTAAATGTTATTTCCCAAAAGATAAAGAAAAATCAGTATAAGGATTCTCAAACCCATGGAAAATATTGATCGTGTGTGAGATTCACCCTTAGACTTGTGGCTAGGGCTCTGATGGCTAAAGAGTATCCTTCCTCACAGTCATGCATTAGCATCTCATGTTCATAAATCTTTATTTCAGAAACACTTCCTACCATAATTTTTCTAGTGACCTGAATGTCCACTACTTGAGCAGGACTTTTAAGGGATAAATCAAGTTGACTTAGAATTCTTAAACCCTACTGCACTAGTGGCACAACAGAAAATATTCTAATGAAATAGATCCTAGAACAAATGATAAAGATTTCATTTTTGTAGTTTCCTTCAATTTGGACATCTCTCCATATAGATAACCTTCACGAAAAATGAATGGTTCCAGATTCCCCACCACCACTGACTACACCCCAGTATCCAATATTTCTATGAATTCCACATCCACGCATTTTTCATAACAAGATTCACTAGATGAGGTCACTTCAACCAAAATCTTGGAGAATATTATCAAAAAAAAGTAGGAACCGGCCCCCTAAAGTGGGTAATATATAATTTTAATGACCAATAGCCCTACCAAATATCCCAAAACTCCACCACCATCCTCAGGTATAAACCTTAGATGATGTTTTCTTGGGACTTTTCCAATTTCACCCCAAATTCCAATAATGATGAGACACACAACCTCCACTGATCCATAACTGGACCGTAAAACAAAAAGAATAGACTATTACAACCATGGGATTTCCTGACAACCCAATTATGCGCTTTGATTTCTTTAAACCACTTCAATACCACTAATAGTCCTCTATCACCTCAAAGAATTGGGAACACTAAAAATATAAAATAAAATGGGAATGAATAATTGGAATCCTTGGAGACTATTTTTGGTGTATTATTCTGATAATCACGATTAATAGAAAACCAAACCCAACATCAAGCCAATAGACAATAGAAAAGAAGACACTATAATGAGGAAACTGGCCAAAAAGCTGAACAAATAAACAGACAACCTAAATCCTCATTTAAAAATCACCATTTTCCTTTAAATTTCAAAAAACGTCCTAATCACAAGTCCTTTTTCCAAATAAAAAATCCAAATTTTTACATCCCAAAAATGACCCCTCAATGGAATAAATCGAATTTTCAAAAACCATTATATTTTAAAAACTCACCCATTGTATCATATAGACTATCACATGTGTGCCCATCCATTTACATCTGCATCATCCATGAACACGTGCCCCCACACACTTTCCATACAAACCCTACACACATGTGACATTTCATTGAGAGTACCAAGCACCACATATCTTCTTTCCTCGTCAAATACATGCATTACACTTGGGTTTTAGACAAAATAACACATTCCATTAAAACCCATTTTAACAATTAAAAAATGGTGGAGAAGAACACATTTTCCATTTCAAATTCCTCATTAATTTTAAAATCCATCATTCCAATTTGAAACCAGTATAGGGAGATAATTTTCATTCCCAACCCATTTCCATTTTCATAATTTACTCACTCCAAACAGAACCAATCAAAACACAATTTATAGTGAACCTCTGGAATGAGGAAATCACAGTTATGATTAAACCGATGCTATGGTAGTGAGCCAAAACCCATGTAAGAATAAAAAAATAGGAGGTACTTAAAACATGTACTCATAATTCACATGGGTCACTACTTCATGTGTGATCATGACATAACTGTGGCATGCCTCCATTGTAATCCATCAATCTAAAATATAGACAATATATCCAAACATGGACTACCCTTGGAAGCTCAGGTCTCATCATGAGTGGTGGTTATTATAAACCAGCCATTACCTACCTCAAAAATCCCAAAAACCTTAGTCTCCAACTACCGGAAACCCCAAAAAACAAAGGGCCTACTCAGATTCCATTATTTCTTCAACAAGACTGGGATGTCATCTGACCTAACACCGGAACCGGTCTGTGAGATAGCCTGAAGAGTCTTCACAATCCCCATGGGATGGAAACAAGTGATGAGCATCGAATCATAAACTTGGGAATGATTTATGCCCAAAATAATTAACCATGATCAACAATTAAAATAGTAAAATCAGGTAATGATAACTGATCATAAACTAACAAAATTTCTAGTCCAGCTAAAACATACAACTAAATGGTGAAAAATTAAACTCAATCAATGTTAAAATGGACGGCTACCAACATGACCCTTATGTGACATAAAGGTTACAACCATAAACATACCAAACCACTCGAAAAACAAGAATATGATCTAGAAACCATAACAAGAATTTGAACCACTAAAACTATTGAGGCCTATAAGCATTGAGTAATTCATGTAGTGTGTGAAATAAAATGATTAGAAAGAAACCACCAAATAATACATGTTTTTCCTTTCCAGAAACAATAAATTACCTCATGTTTTAAATAAATTTATAAAAATATTTTTTCCCATATTTCATTAAACAAATACACATTTTTATTTTCAAAACCAACACATGTATCCTTTTATTTATAAAACAAGTTATCATTTTAAAATCAAAACCCAAAACAAATAGAAAAAAAGTTGTTATAAAAATAAAAAGTAGAAAAAATAATTTTATAAATATAAAAAAATAATATATAAATAATAACCATTGTTGATCTTAAGCATCCCTAGAATAACCCCATGATATATTTGGTTTGGAACCACCTATCCTCGTATGGTGAAACCCCTATGTCTATAACCAATAAGCTGCTCTATCTTAGCCTTAGAAGAGGTAGAAACCTCATGGACAGTTTATAACTCTAGAAGTGTACCATCCAGTCCAATCATGGCATGTAACCTACCATTACTCAATCATCTAAAATATTCCCAAGAACCCATGGTGGTAGTTAAACTATGTATGTAAGAGGAAAACACGTGTGTGACTCATCGTACATGCCATCACTACATATTCCCACCCTAAACATAGAAACCAATATACAATAATCGATAATGGGAACACCTTCCTTTAGATGTTCCATGCATATATATATATATATATAAATATTTCATATCATCATGGTGTAAAAAATACCACTACACCATATACCCATTATTCAAACCACTTTCTTTTCCCAAATATATTTACTGAACACACTCTAAAATCCATTTACTAATAACATGAAATCCCATTCTCATTTTAAATTTTCCTAAAATGCCTTAACTTTTCAACAAATTACCAAAATATGATTCATGGTCAACTGAGCTAAATGTCATGGAACACTCTTGGAATATTTTTTAAAAAACTATAATCACCACATATCAGATTTTTAGAAAAAAATTGATCTAATTTATGGATAGTATAAAATGGGGAGAAGTGTAGTTCTTGATGAGGAATTTTTTTTGGAGTGCCTTTTCGTTTGACTGGATATCTATGTGTGCACATGGTTCACCCATGGATGTTCAATCATCAAAAAACATATTCAATGTTCTATTAAAGGACCCCAAACAATTTTTAAAACAATCAAATCCATTTCAAACACAACTCATCAATTCCACCTCATTCCAAAAGTAAAAAATGAAACTTTTAGAAGCTAGTAGAACATTCCCAAACAATGTTCAACTCACATAAAATTCACTATTTTCACATAAAAGACTAAATTACAACCCAAATATTTTAAAAATAAAAATATTAAAGAAAAATAATATAGAATCATCAAACTTAACTATTAAAAACCAATTAACATTTAACTACACACATTTGGAATAAAAAACATAGGAATAACTAAAGGTTCACATCAAATTCTATTTTTAGCAAAATCATTCACCAATAAAATACCAAAATAATATAACAAAGAGAATTAGGAAGGTTAGAACAATGTATAAAAATTAATTAAAAACAGTCAATAATTATATGGAGTGAATCAAAAAGTAAAGGCATGGAATAACCTACCTTAACCACACATGAATACAACAAAACACATAGTAATGAAAGATAAGGACAATGAGGATTATTATCATGCCCTAAATCAAAATAAAAAAAACTCAAGCCAAATTGTAGCCATTAGGGTTTTTCCAACAAGAAAACCCCAAACAAAAACCCCAAAAAAACTAATGTGGAATGATAAAGATAGGATAAAAGGCCAAAAAAATACATATAACCTAACCTTGGAACCTTCATGGACAATCAATGGATGATGGGGATCAAGGTATAGGGGTTTGGGAGGACCCCATGGTGTTCCTAGGTTGGATAGGGGTGTAAAATTCCAAAAATGGGAATAAATAAGATATATAAAATATAGGGATTTTTTTAATCAAATTGCACGACCACATGGTTTGGACACACAATTTTCCAAAACTATGTGGTAAAAATGTGGACCTATATGCCTATAGAATAAATGAAACATACTTAACTAGTATTGACTACATGACCATTCATTAGCCATGGGGTTGGCACTATCCGAGGATTTTGCTGCCCCATGGTTTCCTGTAACTATTTCATGGTTTCTGATAACCATTTGGTAACTGTGCTCCACTTAAAAAACTCTATAAAATATACAAAAACCATGAATTTCAAATGTTACTCAAACTTGAACCATTAAAAAAGGACGTAAGAGTAATAAATCAATAAAATAGAGGAATGTATGAGGTTGGGTTGTGATAATAACATTTGTTGTCGATTAGTTCCTACACATAACAAATGGTCTAAAAAAGGAAAAAGATGTGCATGTTTTAATCTTATAGACCATATCATCTCGTAGAATATGGATAAATTTTTTTTTTCAAACATTTTATTTCTTAAATACGACCCCTCTTTAGCTGGATAACCCATGAATCTTAATTTTTTTTTCTATTTTTTCTATTTTCATAATTTTTAATAAAATTCTATTATATTGTTTAATTTTTATTGTTGATTACGGAGGTAAATTTCCTAGTAATCCCCATTAGGAATAGAAATATAATTTACCCACTCAATAAATTAGTCTTCTTTTATTCGTCCACAATTTTTACAATTTTCATATTTAAGATAATATTAGATTATAAGGGGAAGTAATAAAAATATTGTTGTAGGGTCAAAAACCTATAAAGGAATATTTTTAATGTTTTTTAAAATATGTATTTTGTACATTGTATGTAAAAATATATTTCAATTTTACTTCCATTGTTTTATTTTTAGATTGATTTTTTAGATGGAAATGAGTTTAATAAACGTGGTGAGTATTGGATAATTTCTTGCAAGGTTTAAGGATTTAAAATGTTTTAAAATTACTAGAGTTAGAATTCTTTATGGTGAACATGAACACTATTTTCAGGGAAATCATATTTTAGAACAATGAAATGGAGTTTTATATGAAAAAGTTCTATGGAATTAAGATTATGACATGATGGGATTAGATTTGAGAACATGAAATTATGTAACATAGCCATTGTAAAATAAAATAACTTAGGGATATAACCCAAAATATAATAATATATGTGCTTTGAAACAGTAGTAAAAAAGGAAATTTTGATTGAAAAATGTATATATGAGAAATTAAGAACAAGGTGTGCGAGTTTATAAAATTCCTCTTTATGTTTTATATGTTATATCCAAATACATGGGTGGAAAAAATTAAATAATTTCATAATTTAAAGATTAATTTATTTAGAGTAGGGAAAAATGAACCCAAATTGAGAAATTATAATTGACTTATAAGAATATTAGTTGAGTTTTATTCAGTTATTATAATATATATAATTTTTATAATGAAATTTTTTTTCAGTTCTTAATTATATTAAATATTTTTAAATCACTATTTCCACTTAAATCTATGATTTTCAAACATAAAAATATTTTTTCCCTCAAAATTAAGTGAGACATTGATATTAATTCCTTTAGGGGAAAAGAATTAATTATAAATATATCTTTTTTTATTTATTTTATTTCTATAATGTGTATCCCTATCTAGGTAGTACTATCCCATTAATCAATATAAATTCACTGTATTTTTTGGGAGTCAAATAGTGCTTTTGTGGGGGAGTGAAAAGAGACAAAATTTCTCTAATTTTACCTAATTTTCAATGGAAATTATCCCCCTAATGTATTTAAAACATATGCAATTAATTAATATTTTTTAA
Source organism: Viscum album (assembly GCA_963277665.1). Lineage (NCBI taxonomy): Eukaryota > Viridiplantae > Streptophyta > Magnoliopsida > Santalales > Viscaceae > Viscum > Viscum album. The sequence continues at coordinate 989,486,622 of OY728163.1, read as the reverse complement.
TTTAGAAGAATAAGGAATATAAATGATAAAATCATTTTTCTTTTATTTTAGTGTATTTAATCTATTATTGTTAGTAGTTGATAGAGTTCATTAATTTTTCATATTTTAGCATATAACTATTTAATGGATTCAAATTCTATTTTTAAGTGGTAATATTCATTCAGGTATAAATTTGAGCATATCCTACATTTAATACTATGTTCATGGTGTAAGATTGTATCACTCACTTTCTAGTAATTTTGATCTTTTTTATCATCTTTTTATTTGAATCATATATTTAGTACTTTTGGGAGAAATTTTGAACTTATGGTGGTATTTGGTTCATTGAACTATTGGTGCATAATTAGTGAAAAAATGAATCCCTACTATGGAATCCTTGGAAGGCCATCTAGAAGCCCAATATGATCTTTAATAATGGTTAATGAATTATATATGGATGAAAAAATACCATGAAAAACTCTCTATAAAACTAACAGGAGGTTCATGATTGGTGCATGGATTGTAAAACCATGAATCCAAACCATGAAACACTCTAAAGTATCACACCGAGGAGTTCTTAGATGAAAAATGGTTTGAATAACCATGAAGCCAAAAAATGGTATATTAATTTAATTCTCTAATTTTAAAAATACGATTCTGTGGACACCCCTATTTACTGAAAACTCCTCCTAGAGAAACAAAATTCAATATTTTATTCTTGGATGATATATGTATGAGAATTTGTCTCTTAGATCCTTGAAACATAATGGATTGAAGTGTCTTTGGTGGGTCACATCACTTCCAGTATGTGTAAGATAGATTTCACAGGTATTATTCTCTCCTCATTTCCCTACCTATTTGAGAGTAGTGATTCTTAATTTATTTGATGTTTTTATATCATAAATTTATGAATTGTGGTTATAGGAATATCCAATGAGATTTTTACCACTTAAAACACTAATGGTGGATCTCATGTGGTATTTTTTTCGTAATTTTGGTTGGTTATTTCTGAAGGCACTATCTATTAATTAAAAATATTTGATACATGTTATATTAAAATTGTTTTTACAATTGATTTATAAATATTTTATTGATTCTTTTGGTGAAATATTTGAAATGACATGGTGTGTGTGATGATCCCTTTAATAGTGGATTTTTTGATAAGTTTTATTTCTAGAAATATGATATTAATTTGTAATAAATTATTTGAAACATGATATTCCTAAGATGGAATGGAATGAAATAATTTATAGTGTGAAATTTAATTATTTAAATTGAATGGAATGAGTTTTTGATAAAAACGATTGAATTTTTTGTTTTGAAATGAAATTAATGTTTTGAAACTTCAACATAGATCCATAATAAATGATAATTTAAAATTACTAATTGAAATAAATAAATCCAATTCTATGTTTGATTTACCTATAATCACTTGGGATTCATTATATTTAGGTGGTATGAACCATTTATTTATAATTAATATAATTTAAAAACTGTAGCATCCCGATTCCGGAAGCCACACAAAGGCGCCCCATACTCGGTTGGTCACATGGCCTCAAGCGCATTTCCCCGAACACCAGAGGCTGCCGACTAGCAGCGAGGGCCTTGGGTATGATTTTGGGGAAACAATGACCTAATTAGCAGTGTACACAGTGTAAGTGAACAAATATATACAAGAGAAGAAGTAGTAATAATGACATATAGTGGAAAACTAAGGGTATTAATTGGAGAAAATATATATATAATGATGCATGATACATATGTCTCGGAAAACACCGAAACAATGCACAATGATGGAATATTGTGCTAAACCAAGTACAAAATAAATGTAGTATTAGATCCACAACATCACAAGGATAATCTTAGTCCCATGCTCTCCAGCTCTAGGACATATCAAGTACCTGAAATAGAAGGGCACTTGCCCTTGTATAGACCTAGAACAGTATAATCTGTTTGGGTCTAAAAACATGGCCCAAATAGGGTGTGAGACTAATCCCAGTAGACAACCACCATGATATCTGTGCCTAAAATTCAATGAGTATATGGAAGGATACAGTACGGAAAGCAGAAAAAAATATGGTAATCAATAGTAAAAAATCCACAATTTAGTATCAAGCAACAACTAACAAGTAGGTAAATAAACAGGTATCCCTCTGGGAAACACTCTCAGTCTAACCCCTCTGGTCCTACATAACAAGTACAAGAAACCATCTGGGAAGTACACTTAGTCTAACCCCTCTGGTTCAGCTTAAGCATAGACTCTCAGAGGAAGCACTCACCGTCAATCCCCCCTATATTCTTGTATCATAACTAATGGTTCTCTAGGGAAGCACTTAAATCACATTCCCTCTATGTCCCATGTCGGCGAACTACAAAAACTTTGATAAATCGCTCATCATCAACTCCCCCTATGGTCTCGCATCGTAAAAATTTAAAGACACTCTATAGAAGACCTTAACGTCCATTCTTCCTATGGTCTATACACCAGGTTCTCACAACCTTGTGTAAGTGAAGAAAGTGTAGTAGTGCGTAACATCCAAGGTAAACCTCAAGAACTAAATGGATATAATTCTACATCACAAAAGCATTACAGATCTACAGTCACAAAATCTTACAATACTAGGTATGGAAATATAAATAACAGCCTAACAGGAAATCAAGAATCAAAGGTCCAAACATAAAAAACATGCATGGGTAAAACATCCAAAGCACAAAAATTCACCATATTCACAATCATTAATTATCTACTTAGGCATACAACATAGAAAGGAAACAATAAGGCTGAACGGTAAACACTCAATACCCCATTCATGGGTGTTGGGAAATTTTTCACATAAAACTCAAGGACTATCTACAGAGGGGAAAAACCCACCTACCATGGTGTTGGGATATCATGATAATTTAACCAAGAGGCTTGAATCACCTTAGAATGACATAGATATATAAAAATGTATAAATGTTTTAACCCATGATAACTCATGATGTAGGGGAAATCAAGGAATGAAGCTTAAGAAGAAGAGAGAACTCACCAATGTGACTAAAATGAAACCAAGGATGTTCGATTCGGAGGACAGACGAAGGATCAGTGGCTTGTTGAAGATCCATGGCTGCTCGATGCTCTTGGACGAACTGGGTTGAGAAGGAGATGGTTTTTTCTGTCAGATGAGACCCCTATGAATTTAATGAAAAAACCAAAATACACAACGTGTACTTAAAAAAATTCCAGAAACTCCATTTTCTCTCAAAAACTCTAGAAAAAGAAAAACATACATGAAAATAAGATCTGGCTTCTTACATAATCTATCATTAGTACAAGTTGTTTATTATTTTGTAATATCTAATATTATACAGAGGCATGAGATTTAGGGATTGTGTTTACACCATGATCATTATTTCACTACAATTCTGTAGAATCATTATACTAACCTACCATAAGGATGCTAAACTATGGTTCTATAATAAAAATTTATTGTACTTACTGACTATTTATTATAATTATGTACTCATTTTTGATTTGATATTTGTTATTAATCATTCATGTTTTTAGGCTGATGCTTATGACTATCTATAATAGGGTAAATTCACAATTAAACTTATTTTATTATATCCATTGATTTTTGTAAAATCATATTTTGATATGATCTATGAAAATTTTTCAATTCCATGTTTTATATAAATTTTACTAATGTTTGTTTATTTGGTATAGAATTATTTTTAAATTCTTTGAGAAATCGTAATGGTATTCATTTATGACACCTAATATTTTCCATCAAGAATTTACATATTTTCTTAGGTAGATTCCTAAAAAAATGGAAATCACCAATCATAAGTGGGGTTTTACATTACAATCAGGAACATGGGAGTTAACGGTGATTGGTGGAATCTGTGAAACATTGAATGATTATTGGTTTTGGTATATTTAATTTTATGGTATTGTTTAATGATTTTTTATATACTAAATTGATTCAAGTATTTTTTTTCTTGTGTTATTTTCTTTATATGAGGGTTGTCTAGAATACTAAATATTTATCATTTAATATTTTCCTCATTATTGTGAGGATTTACTTTTAAGGAGAAATTTCTACCACTTAATTATTTTGATTCCCACGTTCTAGTATTTACAATGGGTGGATTTGAAAATACCTTTATTCCAAGTTTAAATTGATTCATGTATTTTTTAGGTTGGTTATCTAGGTCGGTTTGTGAAAAAATATAACAAATTAAGGTTGATTCCTTTCATGATGTCGGTATAAAGTTTTAGATGACTTGGTAGGAAGGAGGAATGATTTTAAGGATGAATGGGTAGTTTATGAGTGATTTCCATAATTTCTATCACCATATATATCCTTATGTTTGCATGGTTTTTGGGGAAAAGTGGCTTTTATTTTTTTTACATAATCCTACACTGTTTTTCTATGTATTTATTTGATAATTTAGTTTCTGAGTTGAAATATTATTAATGGATTTGATTTCATTGTGTCACATGGTGAGTCTTTTTTGTAATGTCACTTAATTTTTTATTGTACCATTCCCCCAAGAATATTTTTTGATAATCATCATGAGAATGTTTTCATTGCACTATAGCAGTAAAAACCATGATTTTTCTATAACCATTCATAGGTTTTTTTACATGTGCTCTATAATTTGGTTCAACTACATTTACCCATTACTATACATGGTGTAAATATTTTTCCTATAAGAATGATAGTATGGATTATGCTAATTATTTCCATTTTCAATGACATCCATATTTTCATGGTACTAATGAGCCTTTGGAGGAAGTGGATTGGTTGAAAAACATTGAGTATCACTTTGAATTTTTTCTAGATATAGGATTCAGATAAGTTAAAATGACCCACCATAAAACTAGAAGGTTCTTGTAGGAAATGGTGGGAGTAAACAAATTTGATAGGTAATAATGTGGCATTAGACTGTAAATACATCAATAACATTTGATGGAATATTTTTTTCAAGAATAAATAGTGGTGGTCATTCCAAATTGAGATTCTTAAACATCATACAGATGATTTTACAGTGACATAGTAGGCCAATCACATTGTTCATAATATTTTTTTACCATCTGATTTAGTATTGAATTAGAAGAAGAAATATCATAGTTTAGATATTGTTATTTAATTGTATATATGATCTTATGTTTTTATGTTAAATTTCACCTTCATGGAGTATGTTCCATATAGAGATTTGATAGTGGAAGATGAATTTTCTTGTATGTTACGTTTATACAGAGTTCCTACTACTCCCTATGGTATCTCAAGTAGTCCCACTAAATGTAAGATAGAAATTGATGAGTGTAATGGTAGAATACAATGTGAGTTATCTATGTAGAATACTTATTCTAAATCTCATGTAGTATATGGTAATGGAAAAGAAACTTGTTTATAGTGTGAAAATTCAGACACTTAAAGAGTGCTTGTATAGAGAAACTGTAGTTATATATCATTTGTGGATACTAATAACACATATACAGATTCATTGATTTCTTTATCACTTCACATAGTGTCATGACATTGACATTACCAAGTGAATCTATGGTGTAATCATGTACCTCAAGATCATAGGGGTTCCGACCTTATGAATTAGGAATGAATCCACTTCATATAGTGGATGCGTATGTTGGGGTATATAATTAACTTACTAAGACTATTAGATGTAAAATTACTATTGAATCATCTATAGTGATTTATTTTTTTGATATAGGTGCTTCTCATCCATTAATGACTTCCCATGGTGTATAATTTTTGAACCATACTCTTAATATCAAGCCTTATGTTATGGACATTTATTTACCTATGAGAATAAATATATATCGATGCCTTCATTTCCCCGCTTGAGAATTTTCTATATCGCATGACTTTCTTGTTTTGGATAATTCAATTTTGGAGATGATAACTCCTGATAAAATTATAGGGACCGATGGGATAATTTCTCATAAATCTCATATAAATTTCTATCATTAGTGGGTCTCCTTCAGTACCCTAGATAGAGTGTTCTGTGCCTTTTAGGTAGAATGTGACCCATGATCGAGTCAATATGAACCTCCTATTTCGTGTATGGGTAGGATGATATCTGTTTTATCAATTTAACATGAGTTAGAATCTTATGTTTGTGATGTTCCTCTAATAGTGGATTAGTTTCTTGAAGTGTTCCCATATATAATTTTTTATTTTCCACCAGTGAAAGTGGTGGAAGTTTCTATTGAATTGATACCATATACCATTTATATTTATATTCCTTTCAACGGTATAGAATTGGATCCAGTAAAAGATTTATATACTCATTTCGATGAATATATTTTAAAATTATTCATTCAACCTATTTGGTATATGTGGAAATTTCTATTTATTTCTACAAGAAGGATGACATAACCAATATCTATTGTTTTCATCAATGAAATATCATAAATTTTAAGATCATGAAAATGATTCCATTGGACTATATTAATGTTCTGTTTGACTAGATGAAGAGTTTATTGTTGACCTCAAAAAGGAATCAATATTAAAATTACAATAAGCATGGGATCAAAGAGGAAAATATCCCAAAGTCTACCTTCATGATTTTGTATATCCTTATGTGTTCTTGGATACTCTTTTTGGTCTATCCTATTATTATTCTATTATAATGGAATTAATTAATATGATTTTCCATGAGTATATTGTATCATTTGTAGTATAATTTTTGGATAAAAACATGGAGTAACCTATGAAATACTTGGATAATATATGTCACATTAGAGAAGTGTTGGTCATTTTGGGAAATCATAGAATCTACGACATGCATTTAAAATGAAAATTTTGAATTTATGAGGTAATAGCCATATGACACATGATGTCCAAAGATGCAATTTATTTTAATCTTATAAATATAAAATATGTTATGATAATTGAAGAAGGATATAATTTCTTTGATATTGAATAGTTTTTTATGATATTTATGTAATTATCAGTAATTTGTAAAGGATTTATTAATGTTTTCATCCCTATTGAATTCTCTCACAAAAAAGGGACATATGTTTGCATGGGATTGGAAATTCCAAACATCATTCAAGGAGTTAATGTAATTATTTATATTATGTCATTTGTTATCTCTTCTTGATGTTGGGTATGCCTCTTGGATCATTGTTATGTATCTTTATAATGGTTGAGATGCATTATTATATAGATTTTTTACATGGTGGACAATTTTTGTCAAAATATTTGGTCTCTTGAGAAGATCTATCCCACACTAGACAGAAAAATATTAATTTTGATGAATGTCTGAGAGATTTAGTGGAATTAAATATTTTTTATATATGTTCACCTTCTACAATGATTATAAACCATAGTGTTATATCATCTCATAAATTTTTTAATATTTTTAATATTATGGGAGTAGAGTTCCTACAATCTATTGAATTTTATATTTACAACACCCCGTGTATGGTTAATGTGGTTGATGATTCATTGAATAAGAAACAATCACCATCATCTATAAAGGAATATATTAAGTAATGGAATTTGATAAATCTCATAGCTTATATGAATATTTTAGTATGGGGGGATTAAATTGTTAATTATTTTTTTGATGTTTTTAGTTATCATTATTTCTACACAAAATGATTATCTATATTCAAAATCTTTATGATTAGTTCCATGGAAATATGTATTATTAATACTTTGGGGAGAAAAATAGTGTGTGGTCTCTATCTTATGAGGGAATTTTATTACTTTATAGTTGGTTTTTCATTACATTTTCTTTAAAGATGTCTATAATGGGGGGTTTATATATTTATTAGTAGTTGATACACCCACGTAACAAAAAAAACTATTTTATTAAATGCGATATCATTTTTTATAGCATGTTGTGAAACATGATATTGATAATTCTGTTTCACATTGTCATACATTTTGGTAGTATAAGGTTCTGTAATTGAATCCTTCATGCATGCTTTATCTGCTTCATGTGATGAATTGGATGTGGGATGGGATATTTATTGAATTTTGGGTTGGGTTTTCTCATAAAACATGTTGAAAGAATTCGATATGGGTGGAATTGTCTAATTGAACAAATAGACTAATTTGTTTCCAATTTGTGATATGTCCAAAATAGAAGTTCGTTTTATATTTTTATGTTACTGAGATCATAATATTACATGGAGTTTTGTGTATCAAAGTTTATAATAGTTAATCTTGTTTCAATAATAATTTTAACGGCCTCCTGGAGGAAATGTAGACAAATGTAATGTTATGAATGAAATACCATCATCATATAGATAAAAAACAGGATAGACTATAATGATTCTTGATGACTTTATTTGAGTTTAGTATGATTATTTAGAGGATATTGGGAGTGTAATTTGGGATGTGATTAGTTTTCCAATTATAATAATTACCAATAATCGATAGAGATAGAAGCCTTTGAGGCCTTGTATGGATGTCTATATAAACCAATTATTTTTTGGTTGTCGATTTGTGAAGAGTCCATGGTTTTACAATGTTTTTTTCCAAGAGATGAAAAAAGAACATGTCGATATATTGGAGAATGGTAATGTAATATAGTCATTATAAATCATATTTCTATATTAATATTTAATTTTTAGATTTAGTAGTTAGTGACCTACAATTTTTGAGAGTTTCACCTTTGTTGGTTCATTTAGGGATTAAAAAATAGCTAAAGTTATCACCAAGATATATAGGAAAAAATGACGGTGTTAAGTGGTTTCTTGGGGGTGTTACCATTTTTTTCACATAAGAAAATTGTGATTGATATTGTGTTTCATGTGTAAAATTTCATAAATTTTCTGTCTGGCTGATCCTATGCCTTGACATTTGAAGAACATGACATTGTTTTTAAATTACAAAAAACTGAATAACCTCTAATGATTTATGATTCTCATAATAGTTTCATTATTTAGGTAATTGATTTTTTTGGAATTATATAATATTCCCATATACCTGATATCCAAGTATTATGTGAACACCCGGAGTTTTATTGCACTCGGATGTGTGAGGATACCAATATTAATCCAACACTAGGTTTATTAACTACAATTATAGGAAAATATTTGATTTTACATGTCAATGAGGAATTATAAAATTTTACACATGTTATTTTATCGGGATATTATTATTCATGATTGGATTTATAGTTTATTGTGATTTCTTATTTTAATAGAAATTTTGCTTGAATTGAATTTTATAATAGCTATTGATTTTTTTAGGAAAATTATATATTTATTTGATCTGTGATGATATTTATATGCCATGTTTTGTTCAAAATTATGAATTTTGATTTTTTTTATTATATATTTATTATTAAACAAATTGGAATATCGTACCTGCTTTTTTTAACAGTATACCTTTTTCGTTAGGAATTTTTATATTTCTTTATGTATGGAATACAAAAAGGGGATGTGCCACTCTGAGGTGGTGGGATTAAAGGAATATTAGGACCTTGGATGTTAGTAGTGGATGGTATAATTTGTGGTCCACTTGTTACATAGTTATTTTTTAATTTGATTCATTAATGGTTTTTTCAAATGAATTTGGTTTACATAATATTTTGAGGCTTTTTCTACATTCTTTTTTTTATTTTCACTTTTGTAGAGTGTGTTTTAATTTTTAATGTTTATTATTTTATATTTTTTTTTAATTTTTATGAGATATTATAATGGTTAAATAATTTATTCTTGATAATATTGATTATCATGAAACATTCACTAGCCAGTGGGGATTAATAACACCCTTAAGGGCATATAAGTATTTATTTATTTTCCATTAAGGTTCTTTATTGTGGTCGGTACATGAAACATGCTTCATAGGTAAAATAAGGTCTAAAAATATCAAATTAAATTGATTGTGTATCTATTGTAACCATGGATGAAAATGAAATATGATTTTCGTTCACGTGATCTATTGAATTACAATTCCAAATTGACAACATGTTCATCGTAGATGACAACATGATGAGAATAATTGGTTTTAATGTAGAGAAAAAACAATGAAAAAAATTCATCAAAATCCCCAAGGGATTGAATGTTAATTATAATAGTCTATGAGTCTGTAAATATAAATGAATATTAGATTTTAACATTTCTACCCTTAACTAACCAAAAATTCATTAATTTTTTTCAATGTATTGAATATTTTAGAAGTGTTTAGTTGATAATCTGACAACCCTAAAATTATAAAAGAGTACCTTTAATTCAATGAAAAGCTTGACACACAACACAAATCACATAATGGATGATAATCTCCTGATACATTACAATATTATTTACTTTTAAAAAATTAATCTAAAATATTGCTTTAAAATAACACAACACTGATTTCGCTTTTTTTACCCTCCTCCAAATAATTTTTTTTTCATTTTCATAAAACCTATTTAGGGGTAGAGTGGGATACTCACAATATCCAATACACACACTCAATTGGGAAAACATATCACAGGTTCAAAAATAAAAACACACATTCTGATTTAGCTTCCATTACTCGTACCAATTAATTTCTTCCATGACATGTGTCACATGTAATACCGAGTATTACTGAATATAATTGGTACTAATATATTAATCTAAAACGTTATCCTAGTCATTAAAATATAATTTATAAATATTATTAACATACTTATCAAAATATAAAATCATTTTATTGGTTAACCATTAATTATAAATGAAAATAAATACCAATTGAATATAAATGGATTTTTTTTAAAAACTGTTTTTATTCCCCAAATGAATATTGTATTTATAAGTAACATTAATTAATATTATTGATTAATATTAATTAAATTTATATATAATTAATTGAATAATTTTTTTATCACATTATTCAAATAAATTTGATAGGAATAAGTTAAGAACAAATCTAGTTTTACACATAAATAGCTATATTTTTAAAGGAACTTTTATAGCCTTTTAATAAAGAACCTATTTTAAAACTAATTTTTTCACATTTATAAATTTTAAATAAAAAAACATCATTTATTAAATATTAATATCAATATTATATTAGGGTTAATTTTTGGTATTTTTTCATGAAATTTTATTTTTTGATGAATACTGAAAAATATCCATTTTTAATTGAAAACATTATCCCTATATAGTTTATTTATAAGGTAAAATTATATTTATTATTTTTTTTAAATAATAATTAGATAATTATATATATTAATCTTATTTAGATAATTTTAGTAAATTTTACATTTATACTGGATAAAAAAATTCAAACACTTGAACATTTTCACTTTAAAACCCGTTTTGTTGTCCCCGCTTTTGTATAAATTTAAAATTAATTTGCTAAAATAATTTAATTAAAATTTGGATAAATGGATTAAATAATTGGAATAATAATAATATATAATTTATAATAATTTCAAACTATTATTTTACCAAAACTAATAGTGAAAAAATTTAAACTAATTACAGCGATTAAAAAAATAACATAACAGGAAACTAATCCTTTAACATAATGTCCATAATGACCTAGAAACAAGTCCAAAACATATTTTAAATAAATATTCAAATAAAATAATATATTTTACCAAATTATGTTTATTATTGGAACAATTTTACCAAGAATAAACATTGGTGGAATTCCATCTTTCTACAATTTACATGAATGACGCTCTTTTATAATAAAAAGTCACCCCACCCTCAACTTATTCATAAATATCATTAAATTATCAAAATAAATCCCCAAAAACATGGTCTTAAAATTAATCCAATAAAACTAGATGCCACACTTTGTTAATAAATCCATCCAAGGAGTTTATTTGTTATAAACCAAAAGGAGATACCCAAAAAGGATGTAATGTTCTTCAATGACCAGTTTTGCTTCATTTCTTTATCCACCCATTGAGTTAATTTTATAATTTAAAAATATAAAAAATATGTATATTTAAGATATGGATATGTTTTCATTTCAATCTTATGAACTGAATTCACAAACACTTCCATCAAATGGGATACACAATCATGGTTCGTGTGTACAACAGACTACCACCTCAGAAACCAATGTCATTCGTTCATTCATTTCCACATTTTATGGTTTCGAATAAAAAAGGATGTATAGCCTATATATGAAATATATGATATTTATGATGTATTTATGATATTTTAAATTTTATATAACACATACCTTCATGCTATATTTTTTGTGGCAATATGATAACATTGTCTAAGGAAGTGCGGACTACCGCATCCTTAATGCGATTTCTTTCATTCATGCTATCCATGGAATATATTAAAGATGTATTTAATAAAAATATTGTACATATATGAAATAAATATTATACTAGAATTATAACATACATAGAAATCGTTTAATTTTCATTCCTTTAATATGAAAAGAAAATGGAAACATCATTTTTGAGTACATACGACCAACCGCCTCAATGAATGGTGTAATTCATTTCCAATCTCCAAAAATTATGGATTAATTAAAATAAATATATAATGAATATATATATATCTAAATTATGTATAAAATTCATTATTTTAAGAAATCAAGATCTATTTAATGGTAAAAAAATAACAAGTCAAAACATACTCAAAAAAACATGCGATTAACACCTAAAATATTGACAATAATGAGATATTATTAGAACATGGGTTATAAGATTTTATAATAGGATAATATACAAAATTTGTATCATTATTTTGGTTTTTTTATTTTTTAATAAAATCATTGAAACCATTATTAATGAGGTTAATTTATGTTACCCATAAGGAAAAAAAAATTAAGGGATTTAATCTCACTTTTCATTAAATTAAGAGATAAATATTTTTATGAAACTAATATCATTTATATATTGTATATACATAACTTTGGAATGAAGTATCAGAAATAAATCATTATTTATGGTATTTTATTTTCATAAAAATTTTATTTTATTTATGGTAATTGAATTACAAGTTACCATGTGGAAATGAATTTCATAACCTAAATCGTTTTCATTGGGTTGTATTACTTCCTCATTGTAGTTAATATTACTATATTATGAGTTTATTCACATATGATTATATATTGTTTTATTTAATATTTTTACGTGGATATATTGTTTTAACAAATAATATATTTCTTATTTATTCTCACTTAAATGTTATAGACTTTTCATGGGTTTGCATCTCAATCTCATTTTACCGAGGACTGTTTACAAATGAAGTTCCATTGAAGGAAATTATTGGATGAATATTTAATAAAAACATTAAGTTTATTATGAATTGATTATTCATGATATTTTTAAAGTAAAATTACTTTTTTCAATATTTTTTAATAAAAAATATTTATAACATGTTTTTATGAAAACCTAACATCATTTTATTCTTTAGTCAAAAATCGATTTTCTCTAAAACATTTGTTTTTTCAAAATATATACAATTTTTTTTTAAAAATTTTCAAATTGATTTATTAATGATATTTTTATACATTTTATCATTTAAAAATGTTTTCAATTGAATAATATTATCACTTTTCAATCAAGTCACATTTATATCATTTTTATCTTGAAATATGAACGTATATTTTACCTTATGTGGCATGTAGAGAATTACCCGCCATTATTTATTTGAAGATTCCATTAAAAATTTTCAATGATGTTTTAAAATAATACATTTTCAAAAATGATTTTCAAAAAAATGGCTTTTCGGTATATTAAAAAATATATATTTTCATTAATAATTTTTAAAAGATATAATTTTATTTCACTAATGAAAACCAACATTTTTTAATCTAATGGATATATGTAATATTCATTCCCTAATTATTCATTCTATTGATAGATTTTGATTTATTTTTCTATGGACTATATTGAAATTGAAATCATTGATTCATTTTTCTGTCCCCTTAAAATCTTCACACTCCTATGATCACTGAATATTAAATTTTATATAAATATCCATATCATTTTTCATGGATATGATTGTTCCTTAAACTATATACGATTTTTTATATGGTTTTTAAATTGAATGTTATTTTATTATTTGGGAAAATATTGATAAATCCATATCCTTTATTCCATAAAAATATTTGATAAGGGGTATTATTTAAGAATTAAATGATCTATTTTATATATGAGGAATGATTTGGATATATACTACACGAGTTGGGGACATGTTAATTCAAGCCCCTAAATGCTTCAGTTGTATCATGGGACAAAATATATTGGAGTAAATTACATTATCTTTGTATCGATGATGTTTAATACTATTTGTAGGAAATATCTTGATAATAATGTCTCATAAATGGTATAGATAGGAATAAGAAGTGTTTTTAATTAGTGTGTTTTAATATTTATTGAGGATATATCTTGATAGTAAAGGTATCATGTTCCTATGAATCAAGACATATGATAATCAAGGATCTCCATCATTATTATTTAGTTATTATTATTATCAATGATTTTACCTATAACTAAATCTATATAAGCATTTAATTCTTACATTATTGATTTAATTTTTTGTATTCACTATTATTAACCATTACATATTAAATATTCCATTTTTATTTATTTATATGACTTGTGTTTTCTATTTTTTACCATTCCTTACTATCTATGTACCAGCTAAATTAATTTATTACGTGGAATTTTTTTTCAATTATTTACAATTATATATCGATTATTATCATGGATTCAATATTTTTTTGGTATATAACCAATACAAACCATTTGATCTCGCTATTATATTTTTATTCCCCCGGAATCCAAGAGTTTTACTAAGAAAAAACTATAAGGATATGCAATAAGGAATAAACATATCCACAATAAGAAATTATTTTTATAATTTTTAATTTTAAATGTATTATATGATTAATGTATGTATCATGTTTACCAAGACAAAAAATCTAATTGGTTCATAAAAATTTGATTACATGTAATCATGCTAATGTAATGGAATTAGACACTGGCTCTAAGCACACTAGGATCAAGCCAAGACAGTTTGTATCCGAGAAATTTTAGTAGAAACCTTGGGTACTATATGTAGAAAAAATTTATTTGAGAACAGAAATATAAGGTATACATTAAGGATAGGTATATAATAATATCCTAATGTTTTATTTAGTTATAGATTTTTTGGGATTACTTATAATAAATCCCGTTTTAGAATCTACATGTTGGTGTGGGAATGGAAATTATATACCATTGGGTAATTACAACAAAAAGGGTGTGTCGAGCATCACTTGCATGCGACTTGTTAAATGATAATGGGAATTAATGCACACTTGGTTTGACCCTTCTAAGATATATTCTTGGGATTTTTTAAATTTTTTTGCAAATCATTATAATGAATTTGAGTAGATAATGAAATTAAATGACCTTAGATAATCTATATACCATGGAATTACCTATGTTGAAATAAAATATATGAATTATTTATTTATTTTGATTATGAGTTAATCTATAGAAGTGTTTATACTTGTGATATTTTCGGTATAACAATAATCAGACATTTGAAAATCATGTTGTATTTTAGATAAATTGTATATTCATTAAAAAATGTGTTATGGATACCATTATGGGTTTATGAGTTCAATATTGATCACAAAATCAATTTAAAAAAATTAATTTTTAGTTATATGGTATGGGAGTCTAAATATATTAATGATATTATGGAGATGTTGTGAAAGTATATATTTTAATGGATAATTTATTTAATTAATTAAACATTTACATTTTATAAATATATTTTAAAATTTATGAATAGAATTTATGGTTTATTGGATCATTAATGAAATTTTAATAGTATTCAAATTAGATGATTAAGCATTGTAAAATAATATGTTGTAATGAAACCCCTATTAAAATGGTAATTTAATGATTTATTTCAGTTCTAGGATATCTGTTATAGTTTGAGAATAATTATAGAAATTATATTAAAGATGTTTATAAAAAGGAAAACATGTATGCCTTGTGGAAACACATCATATCTAGTAGGTACATAGGTCATTAAGCCACAACCGATGGATGATAAGGTTTTAATGCGAGCAACAAACATACACAACATCCTAGTTAATATTCCATTATTTTTAATTAAAAGTATTTATGAATAAATATAATTTTTGAAACAATGGTATTTGTTTATGTTTTAGTGATTAATTTATTAAAAATATTGTTTTTAGAGAATATATAAAGACTAACAAAAATATATTTCATTCTATTATGTATCTTATGAATCCTTGAAATTGAATTCTTGTTATTCAGTCATAAATGTGTATTTTTGGATATTCATCTCATGAAGTATATGATGAATTATTTTATTGAAGTAAAAATAGAATATGGAATTGTTCTTATGAAATATATGGATATCATATATATTTATTTATTTAAATTCATAGACTATAAAATAATTACTCAACATTAATAAATAGATTTTAAAACAAAAATGATATCCTAATACCTTTATTTTCCTCATGAAATAGTTATTTTAATCATTAAGAATTTATGAATTTGATCCCCCAACATTCCATTGATCATTCACGAGTTTGAGGTCAATTAAATAAATCATCCTGTAAAATTTTATTTTATTTTCCACACATTCCATATTTTTACTTGTTAAAAATATTCTCCTATATAGAAACATGGTTATTTTCTATCTATATGATCATTGTACATCCATTTATCTCATATTAAGAGTAAATATTATTAATAATTTTATGATGCATGTTTTTCATAAAATTAATTTTCAAATATAATATTATTTACTGACAAGATTTATTTTAAAATGAGATGATGAAATTTATTTATAGTGGGGAAAATATAACACCCTGAAAATTCTAAAAGATTACCTTTTATTCAATATCATATATTAAAATAATCACCAAGCATATAAGGGAATATAATATACAAACAACATAAAATATATTTAATATTTTAAATAATTTTAGTTTATGATATAGCTTAAAATTCATGAAACACTATGTTATCATGTGTTACCGGCAACTACGACATTGTTTGATGACTTTCATTACACGAAAGACCCTGTATTTTCGAATACAATTTATATTAATATTTATAATGGAAATAATATTTTATAAATTAATATAGAGGTTTTTAATAGGATTAAAAAACTTATTAAAATATTATATGAATTAATTGGATACTTGTTAATTAGAAAGTAAAATAAAATAGGATTAAATTAAATATAAATGAGATGTTTTTATAAGAAAACCACTTTTATGCCCCCAAAGGAATATTTTGTTATAAAATAAAACAGATAATATTAATGAATGATCATAATGAGATTTATATATTATATATTCAATAACATATTTTATAAATAATTCAATTTATTTTTAGGCATAAGATAAAAATAATCCAAATTCTGTGCATAATTGTTTTTATAAATGTAGTGTTATTGCATTTTAACTTTCACATATTTTGAAAATAAAATTTAAAAAAATTAAAAATTATATATGAAAAAAACTTAATTTTTCAATGTGAACATAAAAAATTTCAAATGGTGAGTGTTTTTTTTTTCTGAGATGAATCTTTTGGTTATGAATAATAAAAATTAACGATTTTTAATTGGAAATTTTTTTTATATTATTTATTAATAATAATAAATTAAATTTTCAATTTTTTTAATGTTTATTTAGATCAATTTAACTTCTATTGATCCAATTTGTTTTATTTTAATCCACTACACATCGTTTTTTAAAAAAAAACAAATAAAGTGTTTTACATTTTCACATAAAAAATAGCTTCATCTCCACATCTACATGATTAATTTATAATAATTTCAACCAATTTTTTCACTAGATTATGAGAAAAATTATTCAATATTTGGAATCAATATAATTTATAATATATTTAATGTTCATAATATATTTTTAACAAAAATATTAGTGAAAGAAATAAAAATTAATTATAACGATTAAGTGGAAAACTAGCGTAATAAGAGACAAATGTTTAAATATGAGAGGAAGATAACAAAAAAACATATAGAAATACAATTTTTCATCCATATTTATACCATATATTCTATTTTATCTAATTGGTCTCATCATTGTATACACATAACATGGAAAAAATGTGGGTGAAATTCGATCATTTAAAAATTTACAAGAATTCCACTCCTCCTCCATTATAAAAAGGAATTCAATCCCTTATTATTCACACATATCAAGACATTTGGTTCATAAAAAAACAACCCAAATAATTTTTTTTAAATACATACCATAATTATATAATTCTAATTTCTTGAAAAAATTTAATCATAGGCATATTTTGGTATCATCGAAAAGGTGTTACCCGAAAAAGAGGTTATGTTTGGCAACAAAGACATTTTTTTTCATTTCATTATCATCCACATAAATTATATTATTGGGGTTTTAAAATAATAAAACCAGTAATTAAAATATAATGAGACTATGTTATTTCAATTCTATAACCAACACTCACAAGCAATCCCATCAAATGGGATATATAATTAGCATTTTTGTGTACGGTGGACTACAGCCTCACGAAACAATGTTGTTCCTTATTTAATTAACACCATTCATGATAAGGAATATAGATATATTTATAGTTTATATATTATATATAAAATATTGATGATTTGTTTACTCTTATGTATTATTTATATAACATATAAATTATATCTTCCAATTTTTGGGGGAATATGATAACTTCGTTTGTAGAATTCTGGACTATTGCCTTCTTAAAGATATGTGATTCATTCACACAGTTCATGCAATGTATTATAGTTGGTTTAAAAAAATGAAATATATGACATAAATATGATACAATAAATTTTATATACATATTTATCAATTATTTTTCATTCTTTTAATATTAATATAAAATTGAAATAGAGTTTATGCGTACGTACAACCAACCATCTCCATGAATGGTTTATTTCATTTCCTACCTCAAAACATTATGGAATATTATAGATACATATAAACTAGATATATATAATATTTAATACATGTTTTTAATTCTTAATATTGTTAAATCATTATCTATGTATAGGATAAAAATAACAATTCAAAACATACTTGAAAACTATGTAGTTAACACCAGAAACCGTAAAAATATTTAAATATTATTGAAAATGTGTAATAATTTATTATATTAAGAACATATATTATATTATATATTTGAGTATGGTTCTATTATAATTAATGAAATATATATAACCACTATATTTGAGGTTAAATTATTTTCATTCAAAATGAATCATTTAGTATGGGATTTCACTCAATTTACACTCCACTAAGACTTCATTATTGTTATTCACCTAATTTATTTTTTATAGTGTATATAAATAAAATTGACATGTAATAAGAAAAATTGTTTACTATTCATGGTATTTTAGGTTTTAGTTTAAATTATCTCAATTATTGAGGTTTGAGTTAAATCTATCCTGGTGGAAAAATATATTATAACCCGATTCCTTTTCACTGGGTTATATTACTTCCTCATTTTTATAAATATTCTAATATAATGTGTGTAATAAAAAATAATAATATATAGATGTATTTCCACATTTCTGGATTTATGGTAAAAGAACATAATCTATTCATTGATTTATTCTCATATTTACATTATGTTCTTCCCAATGATTTACCGTACGATCTCATTTTATTTTGGGTTGTTTACACATGAATTTCTATTAAATTAAATTATCTAAGTATTTTTTAATAAAAACATAAAAAATCATACTTCATTTCATTCTGTGGTCTAAAATCTATTTTTTTCTAAATTATATGTGTCATAAAAATCCTTTTAAAACGTTTTTAACCATTTAAAAATTATTTATTAATAAATGTTTTATCCATTTTTCTTATAAAAGTATTTTCAATGAAATAATATATTCCCTTTCATAAAAATTAAATCTTTTATCCATTTTACAAAGAACAATGAATGTTTTTAACATGTACAACATGTAGGAAATTATCTTCTATGATTTTGTTTAAAATTCCATTGCAATTTTTCAAAGATATTTTTATTTTTTTTAAATAAATAATTTAAAAAACATTAAAAAGGTTTTTTATAAAATGGATATTTTCATCAATAATGTTTTTAAAGTTCTTATATTATATAATCAATGAAAACAACCCTTACTCCGATGTTTATATTTTGTATTGATAGCATCCATATTAATTGTCTTGGCCGATTCGGATTTATTTTGTGACGTATAGTATTGAAATTCAATTCCTTGATTCATTTTCTAATCCCCTTCACATATTCATGCTCATTTGATCATTTAACATTAAATTTTTTCTAAATATCCATAACATTTATCATGAATAATATTATTTCTTATACTATATAATATTTTTATATATGGTTTTCACATTGATATTTATTATATTTATTGATTAAATATTGATAAATTCATATCCTTTATTCTGCAAAGATATTTTTTAAGGAAAATGTTTTATAAATAAATTGCTTATTCGATATATGATTATTTATTTGGACATACACTACACAGTTTTAGTACTGATTAATGAAATCCCCACGATGAATCGGTATCCTCAAGAGAAGAAATTAGCTAGAGATAGACCCTTCAGATTTGATTACAAGTAGTTTTAATCTTTCTAGAGGATAGATAATGAAATTAGTTTCATGTAAAAGGTATTGACATGAATTTTATGTGTTTTTATCAAGTATGTTTTAAACAATATTTATGATAAATATTTATGTTAAAGGTATGGTTATTCTTGGAATCATGATGTATGATAATGAAGCATTGATATTATTTAGTATTAAGTTATCAGTATTATCAATGAGATTTTATCTATGTTGAAATCTATGGGTGAATTTCAATATCAGTATCCTGAATTAATTTCAGCTATGTTTATCTATATTCTATGACACATTAATTATGAATTATTAAGATAGTTATATTTTATGTTTCTTTATTTTTTTACCATTACATATTTTATAGACAATACCTCTCATATTATTGATTACATGACATGTTTTTTAGTTATTTTAAATTCTATATTGATTATTATCGTTGATTCATGATTATTTTCATTATACATAACCCTTACTGAGAATTTGATATCACATATTTTGTTTTCTTTTTCCATAATCTAATACATTCATTAAGGATAACATCCATGGATAATCATAAGGGAATAAAAATTTCCTTGATAAACGTTATGTTGTAAATTTTTTATTCCAAATTTAATATAATAATCATATATGTATCTAGTTTACCATTAATAGTAATATAATTGGTCATTTAGGATTCATTACTTTTAACCATTCCAATGTAATATTAGTAGACACTATATTCATTCTTACTGGTGTCAGGTCCCTATAGATAACATGATGATATTAGACCAATCCGGTGAAGACCAAGTTATCATAATAAGAAATTACATCAACTATGAATTTATATTACATTGATAATAAAAAATATTACCAAATTTTGGGAGACTATATGGATGGAAATTCACAACTCAAAAAATATTATAATGTGACCTAATATTAAAATAAAATTTTATTCCCACTATTTCACCACATTTTCGAAGAAATATTCAAGAAAATCACATGGAATGCATTAAACATGTGAAACAAACTATGGAGATAATGGAAAAAAAATAAAGAAATTGGAATCTTTACATACCTAGATGAATTAATTACCACTACAAATGAATTACAAAAATAGACCATCCAAGGAATATGGTTTTTGATCTCATGACACTGAATTTGAGGATATGGATAAGGTTTTGTTAATGATTATAAATATAATTTTATGTAAAATAATAGAAGGATTTAACCGAAACTGATAATATATATGGTATTCTATAATTTTTTTCTATATTTTAATTATAATTTAGTATATGTTCTTCAATTGTTCAACCATTAAAGTTTCTTCATCAATTTTTATTTATTATCCTCAACCCCTCTGATATCAGGATGATCAATAAGTTCTATGGTCGTAGAGATTTTACATATTATAGGTGATCCTAAAAAAATTATACTGATATTTCATAAATATATATTATCTAATTTTAAATAATATTTTATCTTAATACATGTATCATTAATGGAGAGTTTTTGGAGAATTTATTTCAAAAATAATAACTTATCAATGTTCATTAATCATCCCACTATATAACATAGTATTAGTGACTTTGTGGATTTTTTGAGGGTTCTCGATCAATTTAATTTTCACATATATTTGAGAAAAATGGCCAGTGAGGGGATTCATCATATTTAACCTTCTAATTTTATTTATTGGTTTAGATAAAATATAAATAATGATATAATTCACACAAATGATCACTTGACACATCTACAAGTAATTATAAACATAGTTTGTTTATTTTTTTCCTTTCATTTTGTTTTTTTAACATTAAAACTGAACAATAATCATTCCACATTGTTCTTTTCTACATTAAAACATATAATATATAAATAAACACATTAATTGAAATATTGGATATAGAAGTATCTTAATACCAACTCTTTGATAGACTACCCTTGTTAGCCCCATTGAAATAAATTCTGGGATAAAATATAATCTTTTTTATCACAACCCTCAATTTTCATGCTATGATGTATTTAGAGTATTCATTTAATTACAGAATAATTATAATTGAATCATATTATTTAGTGAATATTAATAGTTTTATTGAATCTAAAGATTTTATCTTTCCTAAAACTAGGTTTACAACCATTTAATGTACTATAGATAAAAACATAGTATATCAAGAAGGTATGCCTTCAGACGTTCATAAAAGTAAAGGAACATATATACCCAATACATATAGATTTTATTTATATATGTACTTTTTATAAGGGAAAAATTATATCATTTCTATACATATTATATTTTATCTGAACATAGAGTCTTATAAAAACACTTTACTAAAGATAATTCATCTTTTGATGCATCACTATGGAATGATGCTATAAATAATAAAAAAAAACTATATAATAGAAAAAAATATATTGATATTTTTTTCTTAATATGGTATTACAACCAATATGTTTCAAGTATATATTTATATAAAAATATTAAATTGATGACATAATTGAAAATTATAAATCTATATTGGTAGCTAAGGGGTTTATCCAAATTGAAGTAATAAATTATTTTTGATATTGAAGATCTTATTTCTAGGACACCTTAATTTATAATTCACCCTACATTAGATTACATATATAATTTATAAATTCAATAAATATCATTAAAAACACAATTCTTAAATGATGAGTTAGATGAATAAATACATATTTCATAACAAGAATGATTAATAGTACCCAAGAAAATATGGGTTTCAAATTGGTATGATCAATATGTTTAATAGAAATAACCAATAAAATGGCATGATTAGATGAATTAATTTTATCAAAAAGATTTATAGTTAAATAATAATGAAAATTTGTTAGTAGTATGTTTCATAATATCCATAGTATGGTTAGTTGTTTATATATTTGTGAAATTCTATTAATTATAACCGATATGAAATATATATATGTGGATAAGTACAATTTATTTAGATAAATTATATAAAATACTTAAATGAAGGTAATTTCATTCTATGAATCCAAGAACTGATTTTATATAATTTTTCTGTCACATTTTATTAGAAATGGAGTAAATTGTTTTATTTTTTGTATTTACTGATTTATAAACCATATGATTAATTAACTTAGATACTAAATAATATTGGAAGGAATGTTTCTATTTATAATCATGAAATTGTTATTGGGTGTATCTTGTATGAAAACAAATATGAAAGCCAGATATTGGATATTTTTTTCAGAGTATGATAAGAAATATAAGTAATCCATGTTGTGCACAATGGGAATTGGAAAAAATTGAACAAAAATATTTGTAAGGATTAAATGAATAAATTTATATGTTATAGTGGAATCCCAATTGTGTTAGAAGGATTTCCCATGTAATATGTATTAGTAATCTAGATGATAAGTCTTTTATAATTGATTAGAAAAATACACATTGAGGTGGAGAAATCTATTGAAGATCTAAAAAGGAATCCTATGTAATTTCCTCTATAGTATATTTAAAATTCATTTCTATAATAGATACAAATAAATAATAATCATGGCTTAGAATTTTTTTATAAGATATTATATTGTGTCCTATAAAAATTCATCATGTAATTATACATTGCAATAGTCATGATATTTTTGTTACAATATAAAAGAAAACTTATAATGGAAAATAAAAAAAATGTTTTATTAGACATAACTATAAGAGATAGTTGATACAAAATGGTATCATAAATATGGGATTCATTTGATATCTTGACCATTTTAATGACCCCCTAGACAAGGTACATTCAATGGAGTTAGTGTACAAAACAATCTTATGTATGGTTCAAAACATGTTGAATGAAATTCACCAAATATGGGTCATAAACATAACATGTGATAACTTATCATATATAATTTCAATGTTATAAATTCCATGATAAGTTTTAATTAAATATAAAATGTAAATTACTTGATAAGAAAAAAAATTGCTACTCATCAGTTTTGTATGGTGATTATGAAAATCTTAATTCTCCCTGGAATTTAAGTAAGTCTTGAATCATTTAATGTTTTTTTGGTTCACCAATGTATATTTAAGAGTGGGGCCTCTCTAATGAGATTTTGAATTTTTCTTTAGAATATTACGAAAAGTATTAGTGAAAATTTATCATAATTGTACCTAGGGGTAGATAAGAACTATATAATTTTAATAGACATCTATAGGATGAATATATTATATTAATAGTGTTATATGTTCAATTTTGTTTCCACTAGATTCCCTATTGAAATTTATATTTTAAATACTATATAATGGGTCAAATATAGAGATTATTATATTTGGGAATTATATTCTAATTGAGTTTGAGGATTAATTTTAAAATATTTATATTAAATATCATTAACTGGTGTGGGACTGATGGATATGTAAGTGTTGAAAATATTTAAAAATATTTATTTCAAGGATAATATTACTTAAAATCCCACATTGTAAAGTGGATTACAGTGGGGTATCTGTTGTTAAAGTAGACACATTTATCATTATAAGTAATAAAAAATCAAGGGAATAATAATTTTGGATACATTTCACCACACTGTTAAATATTTTTTATGGATCACTTTATACTCCCCGTTTTATATCAAAGTGATGTGATTAGAGGTGACTTTATTTTTTACAACGGATTGGTAGGTCATATCAGTTCAGGCTCATGACCAAATGATTATTTCTATTGGGTCAACCCAAATAACTAATAGAAATATTCATTTAATAATGGGGGTAATGTGGGACACTTATTCAAACAGATATGATATGATTCCAATGATTGTATTAAGAAAACTCATACATTTCTAAAATATGTATCTACCCAATTCGAAGGGGTAAAATGACTAATTTGAATTGGAGTCTCAAGGCATATAATGTTATTCTAAATCAATTTAAATGAACCCAATTTTATTTAAATGATTATTATTCCCCTAATGTAATATATAAGAAGTAAAGGACCTTTGATGGAGATAAAAAAAATCCAATTCTCACCCTCTTGATTTTAACCTCTCTTTAAGGGATAAACCTCATTAATAATAAGTGTAGTGTATTGATTAAACAATTTATCCTAAATAGGATAAACCTAAAAAATTATATTATATATTTGGTTGGAGTGGATCTATTATAAAATGAGAGAGACAATATAATTTTCTTTTCTAATAACCAGTTACTAACTTCTAATTAATGATCATCTCAATATTCAATTAAATCCTCAAAAACAAATCAAATTGCTTATCTACATTGAAAATTGGTTTTTCGATACTTAATAGTTATGTAGATTTCATGTATTTCCAATCCAAATCATAGATCCATTGACCTTCTTCTATGTTCCATTCCATTACATCCACCCAACCTGAATTTCAATATTCATTGAACAATCTCACCGTCATAAATATCCAACCAATGTTTGTATGTATAACTACAATAAAACATCACATATATCCCTTTCAAAACATCACATGGTTCCATATTTTCTGTCATAGTGTTATTACAATTACCTTATACATTTTGGTTAACATCCATAATCATAATGAAAATATTTCATACAGGTTATCCCCATGTAAACTAAGTGATTCGACAAGAACCTTCTTCATATATCATCCTATCATAAAAATTGTAAAAGTTTGAGAAATGCATGGCAAATTGAAAAATGAGACCTAAATGATCACCCTAATGAAATCCCCTTCTGAGTAAAATAAAATTGTACCCCCTATTCATATAAATATTAAATTCTTGGATACCTCCCATGACACTGTGACGCTATAACAACATGAGATTTTGTAATATATTTTTGAAATAAATACATTATTTTTTAGATTTTTCCTTAGGAATCACCTAAATAAAAGTGTTTCCAAATATTAATTTAAAATAAAATTTTATTACATTAAAACCTATAAAATATATAAATACTATAATCAATTATAAATTCATAAAATATGGGATTAAGTACACAAAATCTTTTAAAATGGCATTTTTTAATTAAATAATATTTTCTTTATGTGTTGTATTTTCATCAAGAAGGTAAATTTATAATTTCTATAATTTTTGATTTGTGAAATTAATTTAATTTTTTAATTTATCATATCAATGTTATCAATTTCCATTTATTTTTCTAAACTAAATTATTTTTAACTAAATTGTGAAAATTAACATTTTTACCATGATTATTAATTCTATGATATTATCTATATTTGAGAAATAACCTTAGATTTATAAAACATATTAACCAATTAAATATTTATTTATTTTATAGAAAATATGAATGTTAAAATATAAATTTTAAGAAAAAAACAATGTTCAAGATTTTGGAACATAAGTAACACTTTATTATTATTTAAAAATAGATTATAATATTTTCATTAATTAACAATTTTAATGATAAAAATCAGATTTTATTGATTTAGATGAAAGAAAAATATAATTTTTTTTCATAATAAAACAAAATTTATCCTCCCTTCCAATGAAATTGATAAAATTATACAATCCATAGCTTTTAAGCTTAAAATAAAAATTTTCTAAAAATGGTATTTACATGTTCTGGGTGATAATATTAATAAAAAATTTACAACCCTTTATATTTTATTTAATAAAATTAATTTCATAATTTAGATAGATAATTTTAGTTTATGTAACATGGTTCATTTATTTTTATTGTATAAAATTAAGTTACCAAAGTAGAAATTAGTTAGAATTGTAAAATAATTATTTTTTAATAAAAAATAATTTTCAAAATATTTTTAGATTTTTAAATTAAATTATTATATTTTAAATTAAGAATAAGTATTATTTATATATATAATAAAAACTAATTTACAATCATTTAGTTGATAATGAATAATAAATGAGATTAAATACACATTATAATCTAAGTGTACTTTATTTAAAAAAATGATTTTTTATATATTATATTTTTAAGTTAAAAATATTACTTCCTCATTTTTATGAATTTATTTTTATTAATTTGAACACATATTTTGATCCAGCATGTCTATATTTTATAACAAGTGACTTATTATATTTTTACTAATAAAATATTTACTATGATTTGTTTTTAATTAACATTAATAATCTTAAAAATGTATAAATAAGGAACCTTTAATTTTTATTAATTAAATTTCACCTATAACATATAAAAAGAACCTTTTGGGTTTAAAATTCATACGCAAATGTCTCATATAAAACTTGTACAATTTACTCGCATATTTCACTAATCCCACTTAAAACCCATTTGATTCAATTCTATCCGATTACCAAACATTAGTTTCCATGAAAAGCACATATTCACCACATATAAAAGCATATCACTACCAGTTATTCTCTAATTCCTAATCACCCAAAGGAATTTATCACGATGTTCTATTCCCACTATATCTATCAATCACTGACAACATATTCCTAATGTGTTAAGGATTACTCTTACTGTTTAAAATCGTACTTTGTAATCTAATAATATTCCTCCACATCATTTTGATTAAGTATATGTTTTTATAAGACACATGAATTTTTTTATGATTATGATTCCATATTCTTATAATAAATTTTCTAGTGGACTAGTTATTAAATAATGATTATATTTTACACATCTCCCTCTTTAAACCCATGTTATAATATGATTATTGTGGCCACCATGCTGGTTAAATAAGTACATGATTCCCTCCCAGTTATTTTGAATTAAAGAACTAACATAATTATAAGATATTATATTTAAATGAGGTTATTCATTTGTAGTATTATAATCATTCATTTATTTTCCAGGTGAATTATATAATTCATAGAATTCATTTATCACATATTAAACCCATTGAAATATACTATTGTATACCCATCATGCTTCTAAAATCGTTCCATGATTTCCCATCATCTGAATTTGAATACCTAATCATTTATGTTTTTTCTACTGGATTTTTTAGTACATTTAAATAGGTAAGAAAAAAGGTATTTATTTTCTAATTAATCATAATTCCGTATGTAATGTTTTAATATTATACACCAATATTCATTTGTATGGTGTCTCTACTAACTAAATGACAAAAATTATCAAAAATAAGTGTTTTACTTAGAAATAGAACTTCTTTTTACATTCTAAATTATAGTTAGAAACATTTTATTAGATTCCAAATATATAGTATTTTTAATAACTCAATATATTTCATTAGTTATTATGTTTATTCTTGAGCATAATTTTTTATTTCATATGGTATACCCTATTTATATATTGGGAAATAAATATTGATTCCGTTTTTTATATTAATATGTTATCTTCCCTCTTGAAAATGAAACTATGCTATGAATAATTCCATTTATCGTTATTTATATATTGCCCTCAATTTAATTTTTACATTACCTCCAATTTTAACCTTCATATATACAAATATACGCATGTGTTTTATCATGTGAACTTTATACATTAATTCACCTTTTTTAAAAAGGATGTTTGGTTACTCTTTTTTGATGTAGGTATTCAAAAAAATTATTGAAAAATATTCCAAAAAATTTACATATTATTGAAATAAAGTTTTTTTCTCTTTCACTAAAAATTCACTTTTTGATAACCATTATATATTAAATGAACTATATTTTTTATGATTATTTTTAAAGGTAAAATATTTCAAAATGTTTTTACTTCACCTTATGAATCCTTTATTCCTTTTCTAACGAAGTACTATCTAATGTTGATTTTTAAATATGTTAATATTTACCATAAGATTTATCTTCACCATTAAAAAAATTTGAATTATATGTAACTGTATCTTCTTCCTTTATGAAAAAGACAGAAAAGTTTTTATAAAATACTTATTAATTCACTAATATTTTCCTCATTATCCTTAAAATAAATATAAATTTAGAATTTTTTATTAATCATGATATAAATGTTTATATGAAATACTATATGAGGTTTTTGAAGTTTTGGATTAGAGTCTTTAAATAAATTTGTAAAATATTGATGATACTATTTTGAAATACCAAGAAAAACATTTTTTAATTCCTTATGATAATTATAATGTGATTATTATTTATTTAATATAAAACACATATCTATTTATGCTAATGGGTGGGGTCCTATAACAATATCTAGTGCATTAGTTTATGATTATTCCTCATGAGATAAAAGGGTATATGGTAGGATTTATCCCAATCCAATTGGTACATGGGTTGATTAAAACCAATATAATTATAAATATAATGATATATTTATTTCCAAAATTGTATGTTGTAGGATTTATTTGAATCCTAATGGTTATAAAAGAGGTTATATCCCAATATACATGGATATTAGAAGATCATCCCATCCCTAACAAGGTGTATTGGTGGTTTTTTCAAGAATTCATTTTTTTATAAATGTATTAGTGGGTAACCATGATATACAGTTTCCATGATTTTGTTTACGTATTATTATTATATATATAATTTTTTTATTTGATTAATTTTTAACATTTCATGATTCTACACACATCTTCCATGACATATGTTTGTTTATTTTTAATTTCAAGTGTTTCTACAATAACATTAGGAAAATGATTATTTTAACAAGTTCATTTTAATGATAAATTTATTCCCTACCTTGTGTTCTCAAATAATTTTAATCTAGTCAATTTTGAAATGTTGATATGATATCCATTTTTGAGTGTTTCACATCACCTATTTTTAATGTTTTCATATTCTCCTAGTTACAATGATATGAATATCTCATGAAAATAATAGAAGGGATTCTTGTTCGGTTCAATTTAAGGGAAATTATTGTTGATTTATATGTTTATACAGTCAATAACTTATACAAAAAACATCAAGATTCTTTGGGATATGTGACATCATATGATATTTATTATTTAATTTAGTAGATTAATATATTCATTCTATTTTGTTAATCTTGTGCTACTTTAATTATTTTTGAATAATAGTTTTGTCATATAATGAATTACATTAGTTAAATATAGTTAAACCCACAAGGATACATCTAAGGGGTATTTCTAATTATTAGATAACATTTTAATGTTTTGGTAAAATAAATGTTATGTGGTTCTCTATGAAATTACATCCCATTTAGGATACTACATGTGGATGCATAATTTATCATATATTTCTCAAGAGGTAATAATCTAGAAAAGGATTTTTTGGTTTATAATTCAATCATATATTGGTGAATGAAAAAGAGGACTAAGTAGAATCTATTTTTGTAAATATGGTAATATTTTATTTAGTTATCCAACACTATATTTATGAAATATAATAGATTAGTTAAATAGATAACATGTTCTATTAAGAAACTAAGTAAGATTGTGACCATGGATAGCTCAGATTAAAAATTATATATTCTCATATTTGGGTACAAATGTCATTTTATTATTAGTTATTCTAGGATCACAATTTCCATTCTACGAATTTATTAAATTTCTATTTCAAAAATTCTCTTTTTAATGTAGAGATGGAATCAGTGGGAAGCAAGTCAATAATGGGTGTAATGGGAAATGTGGATACTGTCCCAATAACAATATAATGGTATGGAAGAGGGAGTGATATACACAATGAAAATTCACTCCCAGTATCTGAATAGTAATGCGATACATGTTGAGATCCCAAATAAAAAATTGATGGATAAAATATTCCACTAGTTATTCATTCAAAAAACAAACCATTGACAATGACTTGGTATCTAGATCCACTAATTAATTAGTAATTATTAAAAACAATAGAATGATATTTTACATTTTAAATGGATCATAAAATTACATGGGTTTTCTAATAATATATCATTTTGATAGTGAATCTGATCAATGGTGGATCCAAATCAGGTACACAAGGGAATAAATGAAATAAATTCTATGAAATGGAATAGATTAGTGATGAATTATTTATTAAAAACAGTATGAAAATTATTTATATAAATATAAAGAGAGAATTCACTTAGTAAAAGTAAAAGTAACAGTAAGACATACCTGTTAGATCGTATGTGTAAATCATTAGAATACTATCATGGTATTTATGTGGTTTTATCATTGATAGTGAAAGTAATTTTCTTCATTTAATTAGTATTTTTTAGTCAAGCCACTAAACATAATTGGTTATAATGGATTTTAGAAGATATAAAGAAATTTATTTATGCACTTAATGTAGGAATGAAAAATAAATATTATAATTATTCTATTGATTAAGGTGAAAAAATAGAAAAACGGATTTTAAATGAAACTCAAGTTATTAGAATCATATTCGGAAGAATATTCATCTGTTAACATGTAGAAAATATTGAAAGAAACATTATGGGGGATATCACTATTTAAAATATAAGCAAAAAAATTGTGGAACAAAAGGTCATAGTGAACATGAATATAAAATATATATGAAGTGGCCAACAAATGGAATTAATATAGTTTAGAAGGGAGGAGGATGGAGGGTCAGAACATTCTCTCTCCCAGCGTTGCGGAGGATTAGGGTTTCTAATTGTATCTGATATGCATGTGGTGTATTTTCTCTTCCCATGAGATCGATTCGATAGCTATCGGTCCTGATCTAATGTGGCGACCAACATAGCCACGAATGTGTATGGTGTAATTGTGAATGATGTAGTCGGTGCGGGGTGTCCTGCAGGTATGGTGTCTGATGCGGTCAATAGGAGCGGTACGTCTATTTTGGTGGGGGCTGGTTCGAGCAGCGAAAATACAGCGGTGGTTCCTGGTGTGGTAGGCAGGAGCTGGGTGGCTGTTGTAGAAACAATGAATGGCACACTGGCTGCAAAAAATTTGGATTTGAACATTGTTTCTGTAGGTAAAGTAGCCGTAGAGGTGACTCAACCACTTGGTTTTCTTCAGGGGGTGAAGAATTTGGAAAATATGAAGACTGGTAAATCTCAATCTGACACTCTCAAGAGCAGGTATTTTTCACTTGTAAAGGATGATGTTCCAGAGCGAATAGTAAAAAAAGTGGATACTACTCATGTGACTATAAACCGAGAAGCTATTCTCAACAGATTTAAAATCTGTAAACATTCTATAATTTCTAGGCTTGTTCTTCACATTGTAGTAATGTCTTGTAAATTTGATGATTTAGTTCAGAAGCGGAATTCTATATGGGGGTTTTCTAATTGGAGATGCATTTCTATTGGTCGGGGATTTTTTTCACATCATTTTTCCATCAGAAGATCTAAAGAGGAGAGCATGGGGTTTTGGCTCGATCAACTTGAAGCCAGGTATACTATGTTTCCAATAGTGGGATTTCCTTTTTAACCCCTTTTCCATTAAAAATACTAGAGCTCATGTTTGGATCAAAATAATTGGCCTCAATTGGATTTTATGGCATCCTAAAATTATATTTGATATTGCATCTACTTTGGGAATTATTATTAAAATGGATAGGAACACTGAGGTTTCCAAATTTGGAAATTATGCTAGGATACTGGTGGAGGTTGACTTGTGTTCTTGCTTGATTCATAATGTAGTTTTGTCAGCACCTAATGATGAAATTCCCTTGAATGTGGAATATGAATGATGTCCTGACTTTTGTTAAGAGTGTCAGATTTTTGGTCATTCCAAGGATAAATGTCAAAAGAATGTGGTTTTCTCTTTTTGTTATTCAAAAGGGCATCATGAAGCCTCTTGTAGGAAGAAATCATGGATGCAAAAAAATAATGTGGACCCACTTCCTGATAGATAACCCGCTTTTGACAAAGAAATGCTGGCTATAACTGATTCATCACATTCACCAAGGGATTTCCACTGGGGATTCATGGGTTAAGGGACAGAGTGAGGGCTCAAACAAGTGAGGATGCCCTTATACTAGGTGTTACATAGGAAGAGGGGAAGAAAAACCCGAGTGTTGAAGGGAATCATTCACATATTTGAGAAGAAATTAATAAATTAAGGGATACTCATGGAATCCATGGATGGTGGGAGGATATCGAGGATGGTTCCCCAAAAAATCCTATATTCAGGTATTGTCCAAAGGAAAAAATATTGTTGTGAATGATGATGGTTTTAAACCTATTCCTCCCATAAAAGCGAGATGTAGGAAAGACTATTCCTATCTAAAACAAACTTCGTTTACGGGGTCTCATAGTCCCTTAGAATCTGATTCTGAATGGTATGGTGATTATGATGATTCTTATGATTTTGATTATGATATTTGATCTACATTGGTATCTATTGGCATGAGGGCATGATGCTTATATGACCCCATCCATCTCTTTTTTGAACTTTCATTGTTTTCCAATAAAAGGGATCTGCCCGAACCATCATAGTAAATGGATAGAGTTAATTTGTAGCTCAATGGGATAGCCTCAATCTAAAGCTTTAATTGTAGGTAGTAGTGAAATTACACCAACAAGTGGACTAAGCCCATGTATGATGGAAATAATTTACATGAATAACCCCTATGCCTAGAGAACATGGAAAATCCTTTGAAATACCCATTACTGAGGCTTATTTAGATAATGAAGTGGACCATGATAATTAGTGAATATATTTTATACATATCAGAATAGAGGATGAATTATTGGATTATAATTATAATAACTTTGGAATATTTATGAGGTTTCCTAGAGTCATCAAATAAATACATATATAATTCGATATTATCAAGGAAAAAATATTTTTATTATATTCCAAGTTTAATTTTATAGATTGTTATTCATTAAATAATTATAATCAAACTTTTAGATGAATTCCATGTTATACAATAAATGTATTGGCTATCTACACATAAAATTTGTAATAATAAAAAAATTTATAAAATCAAATTAAATATTGATAAAAAAATATTATAATAAACTAAAAAAATGATAACTATGATCCCTCATGATAAAATAATTATACTATAGGATTAATGATACCTA
This sequence comes from Viscum album, assembly GCA_963277665.1. Classification (NCBI taxonomy): domain Eukaryota; kingdom Viridiplantae; phylum Streptophyta; class Magnoliopsida; order Santalales; family Viscaceae; genus Viscum; species Viscum album. The sequence continues at coordinate 989,452,318 of OY728163.1, read as the reverse complement.
ATCTTGAGGGAATTTTAGCTCAAATTATTATAGAAAATCTCAGAATATAGATTTACAAATAGTGAGGGAAAATGATTTGTTTTTTTTTTGTTTTTTATAAAACAATAATAATTATCTCATGAGTCTTGTATATATTTTATATAACCTTAATTAATTTCACTATCGAGAGATAAATTAAAATTAAAAGGACCCATTTTATTTAGAGGGTGTGGGGATGTAACACCTTGATATTTTGGAATATATTTTTTCAAATAAATACTTTTTCGAACAACTTTCCCCTCATGTAACACTAAAATAAAATGAGCCACAAAATATTTATGATATAAAAAGAATTTCAATAAAAAAATTATAATAAATAAAAATATTTCATTAAACTATAAATTTAATCAAAACAATTTTAATAACACATAATGTTTTAAAAGAGTATTCTCAAATAACATAAACCATTCTTTGTCATTGTAATATGATCTAAATTATATATAAATAAATTTTAGTTTTTTTAATATGGAAAAAAGAATTAATTTTTTTATTTCTCAAATCAAAATTATCATAATATAGTGTTTTTGAATTTTTCAATTATAATATATATTTAAGTTAACATGGAAAATTATTGTTCATACCAAAAATTAAAATTTGATGAAATTATTATATATAAAACAATTTTATTAATTATATATTTATTTTAGGAATAAAATATTTATTTCAAAATATCATTTTTCACTTATAAACCATATATTCAATATTTTAGAACATTAATTAGATTTTATTCTAATTAAAAAAATATTTTCATTATATTTTTAACAACTCGTTTAAATAGTAATGTTTATTGATTTATTTATTTTTAAGTAATATAACTCATATTTGTTTTATAAAAACCAAATTTACATCATTAATGTAAAAAATTATAAATTTTACCTACACATTATATTTATACATGAAGACAAACTTGTTTAATTTTTTTTCACCAATACAAAAATTAAATTTAATAAACATTAAAATTTTAACGTAATAATTATAATGTAGAAAATCTTATTATTTTAATGTAATAAGAAAAATTTTAATTTGGTGATAAAATTATATTACCAGAAAAATATTCGTTACCATAGAAAAAAAATTATTTTTCAAGGAATGTTATTTTTATAAAAACTGTTTATATTTTTAAAATTTAATGAATATATTTTAAATTTTGACTCTAATATGATTGATTGATATAAATAAAAATAAAATAATTCTAATTTAACTATAAATGAATGATAAATAATATTAACCAAACATAACAATTAGAAAATCAATTTTCTACAAAACGAGTTTTATACACATAATATAAATACATTTAAAAGTTGATTTTACAATATTTATCTCTTTTATTAGGTTAAATGGAGCCCAGATTAGTAATCATAAATTATAAATTTTTTAATAAGGGGAATCTTGTGTTTTATTAATAAAAATATTACCATGATTAATTTTTAATCATGATTAATTTTTAATCATGATTAATAGGGGTAAATTTTAGAAAATGAAGTTACTCAAATTTTTAGCTATTAAAAGGTAACATACCACTTATAAAGAGACTTTTTAGGTATTAAATTCATACTGAAATTTTGACATACTTTCTCTTCATCAAACACACATAACACACCTACCCCTTGGGATTTCTCACATATCCCTTACCAAACATTACTTTCCATGAAAATCACTTCTTGTCACTTATAAAATGAGACCAATACCACCCATTACATCATCCATATTCATCCCAAAGTCATATATTATTGTTTTATAATTACAATCCCTATCTAAATCCCACCGTTGGAGTTAATATACTTATAACGAGTCATCCTTAGCTTTAAGAATCTGGATAGCATTGAAAGTGTTTTCCACATCCTCATTTAGATTTTGGTAATTATTTTTTACAATCCATTGTTACTTCCATGTGACAATACTTACATGTTTTCAGTATATGTTTATTAATTTCCAAAGGATTCAATTTTTTGATATATTAAAATTCACTCTTGTCAGTCCCATTTCATGATTACACTTTGTTATAATCCATGTCATTGGGATCACTACTTGATTCTCTATCATCTTTTAAATTTAACCTTTTAATCTTTTATAAACCATTTAATTTTGATCTGATTATGATTCCCTATGTTCATTATCAATATTTAACTACCCATGTGATTTCATATAAATTAGATAAAACCTTTCTCATTCAATACACCTTTTCCATAATATATTTCTATACACATTATGCATTCGAATTTATTCATTATTATTCAATCTTCATGTTGTTATTTATACAATCTAATATAAGTCAATGGAATCAAAATAAATAATTTTTATAAATTTTTATAGATATGGTTTTGTTTGAAATTTGTGACTAATATTTGAATGTATGTAATACATGATCTTAAAGTGCCTTTTACTAGGAATGGGGACAATATAAGCGTTTTCAGGTCAAGAACAATTCATTGGGGAATTATTTAAATTTATTAAAATAATAAAAATATTTATGGTTTAAATAATACCCTAATAACATATAATATCATAATTTATTATTTATATTTTATATTTCACTTTTGTTAATGAACTCTTTTCTTTTTGATGTTATTGATATCATCCCAAAAATTGAATTGTTTTCCCAACCTAGTTTATTTCTTATGTTATAATTTCTCTCAAAGAGATTCATACTATAATGACCAATAATTTTAATGCATAGATAATAAATATAAATAGATAAATTTATATATAATAACAGAGAAAAAAATGTCTGAATCATATGGGTTAAGTTTCTTTCAAAACATAGAAACTGACAAAAAAACTATTCAAATGAAATCTACATCATATCCCACTTATTTATTCAAACTAGGCCGCTTTTTTACATTTCAAACATAATACATTTTCTAAATCCTCACCAAAATAAACAAAAGAAAATGGTGATCTCATATTCTTAGTAAGGTAAATAGAGGATATTAATCATAAATTGAGCATATGTGAATAAGAATATGAACATATGATTTTGAAAATCATACCCTGAATATCAATGATTATAATCACGAGTAATGGATGAAATCATAGATTTTTATAAGAAATTAATCATAAAAAAAAAATTAGTATATGACATGAAATTATTTCATACAAATAAGAATAAATAATCATTTCATTAGTATCTACGACTCTTTATGAAGACTATTATAGAGGAATGTGATCACTACCCATACCATTATAATAGTCAAAGTTCAATCTCAAGGCCATCATTTCACGAAAAGTCCCTTAGTAAAATTTGTTCACCAAAGTTCTTATCATATATTACCAAACAATGTTCAATCCCAATTCCCATTATTCCATACAGAACTATGTCCACTTTCCATGCTAGTCCTTTCTATCTCATAAGATATAAATAATTACCAAATTAATTTGGGGAGATATAGGTCTCACCAATTGTTAATTATAATGTAACCCCCATTCTTGGTTATAACATAAAAAAATAACATAATGAAAAATAGGAATATGTTTTCCACAAGACCATATGTCATTTTCCATATTAGAACCCATGTGAAGAAATGAGGTTCATACAAATTTCATCATATTATACCGCATGTAAATGAAATAATATATAGACGCATCAAACCATCATAAACATAAAGTAACCATAAATAGAAATAGGGTCATATCCTTGAAAAATATCACCATTAAATCATATTTAACATGAAATAATGTTATATTATATAAAATATAATTTTGATATTTCACTTGAAATAAATCATGAAAAAAATAACATTTCCAATTTCAAATCATTTATTTTTAAATAGATGAAATCGTATAATGGAAAATATTTCCATCAAAACAACCTTGAAGGTTTTTAAAGGAGATTTTAGTGAATTTATTTTTAATTATGGATGTAAAATAATATGATTCCAAATATTTTTAAAAAACATCCCTTTCATATATTTTTGAAAAATCTTAATGATCCTTGTTTAGAAAATGAAAAAAATAATCCATTCAAAACATTTTTTAAAAATACATACATGTGTAAAAAATAATTTAAAAAACCATGGGAAAATATTGAAAATTTTTTGGAAATAAATATAGAAAACATGGACCTATAATAAATATAGTTTCTAAGGGAAACATTAAAAAGATAATATTTCAAAGAAATTCCCTCAGAAATATCTTATCATATAAGTGAGATTTAATAAAATGATACATAATGTGTATCACATATAAATACATATTAATCTAGTTGAAATACAACATAACATTATCAAAATTCCCCTTGAATATATTATTATCATGGAAAAATCAATTAATTATATGTATAAACAAGTAAATGGAAATTGAGAAATGAAATCACTTACCACATTATAAAAAGTTGAATCGTATGCCCCCTAAAAGTTAAAATTATCATACGATACATTAAATAAAATAACTATAAAGTTATTCATGATATTATATAAAAATAATATTCTTATACCAAAAAATATATTTTTTCGAATAATGAATATATATTGAAGACGTAAAATTAAGATGATGAACTCTTACATATCAATACCCTTCTATTTTTTATAATTTAATCTCATGTATAAAGGATTTATGAATGTTATTAATAAATTAAGGAACCGTATTAATATTTATAATACCATATGTGATGCTTTTATAAAATCTTACCACCATTTCATTTATGATATTCTATTATTTCATTTTCTTAGGTGCATTCTTTTAATGGTTGGATGTTGGGTTCAATTGTGTATAAATATGAATGTACATGGATAATGAAAATGAAACTATAAATGTTAATTGAAATGATATTAATTATAAAACTTTTGATTAAAAACTCACATATATATTTTTTCATTCTAAAATTGGGGTTATTAATTTTGGAAAATGTTATTAATAAATATTTAGTTTATTTTGGTGATATTTACAACCATCACATAATAGTTTAATTTTATATAATATTGTTGATATATATTTCAACAATATTTAGAAATAGGTTATAATATACAAATTATTGTATAATTTAACCATAATAATACTTTTATTACCATACATGTTGGCAGTAATGGAAAACAAACAATATCAATATTCATAGAGATGGTAACCCTGATAATTTAGAAAATCAATTTGTTTCACATAATAAAAGAAGTTATGAAAAGGTTCAATGAAAGATATTAAATTTTATATATAAAATAACCATATAAAAAATAATATTATATTCATTATTCATTTATGGATTAATTAGACAACTAGAAGATAGAAAAATAAACTAAATTAAGATAGGTTTTTCGAGAAAGTAATCTATTGAATATCACCTCCTTTAAAGACACCTTAAAAAACACAGAATAGGTATTTGAGTGAGGCTAAAGAACATAAACATGGGGTATGGGGAAGTGTGGTGATTGATATTAATTTTAATAGATTATATTCTTTTTAGGATAATGGGGGTGGTGAGTTGTGGTATTTATACTTGGGGATTGGTGTTTTTGTTTGATAAAATAATGATTTTTTATTATTTAATTCTACCAAAATTTTGGGGGAATTAATTGAAACAATTTTGGTTGATAATTTATTTTTTAATTTATTTTTAAGGTCTATAAACATATCAATAACCAATTAACATTTTTAGTCATTTTTTATTTTTATAATTTTACCTTTTAACATTATCCTAAAACATTATTTTATATAAACTTTGTTAAATATTATTTTACCATGGTAGTATTTTTTATATGAAATTTAAAATTAAAGTACAACCTAATTTATACCTCCTTATACCATATATGTAATATATTATTAAAAATTCAAATCATATATGTTTAAAAATTACATTTTAAATTAAATTGTTAAAACACAATGCAATATAATTTTTTTTGATAAAATGACATTTTAATGCCAATAGTGTACTTCTACCAAAACAAGGTTTAATTTTTCTTTAAAAAAGTAATTATAAAATATTTAACTAAAAGGTACTTATGTTTCTTTTCTATTAATTTAATTTCATAAAATTAATTTTTACTATAATAAAAATGATTGTTTTTCAAAAATAATTGTTGTCTTACTATTCATTGAAAAATTATTCTTCTGAGCAAATTATAAAAAATTTATCCTAATATACTTTTAACATGATGAAGCCATAATTTATGATAATTTTTTGAACTATTTTTTTTAAAGTTTTCAAAAATTAATTAATTTTTTTCTTATAGAAATAAATAATAATAACTTTTTGAAGAAAATGTATATTTGATGAACAAAATGACATTACTAAATATTATGCATTTTTTTTCTAGGTATAAATTAATTTATTAATAATGAAATGTAAACAATATAATTTCCATATTATGGTTAATTTTATTCATTGCCATCAATGTAATGGCATGGTTAGAATGGTCATGTTGAATTAGTAATCACTAGTGGAAAAAACTTTTAATACATCGGCATTTTTAACATCGGTTCTATTTAATTGATGTCAAAAGCTGTAAAAATTTATTTATCATGGTAGTTATTTTATAAATGACCTAAAAATAGTGATATTAGATTTATCATGGTGGTTATAAAATAACCGACATGAAATATCCATTATGACCAATTCATCATTTCAGTTATTTCATAACCGACATGATAAAGCAAACCTCGACAATTTATCATGTCAGTTATAAAAGAACTGATGTGACAAAGGGCCATTAATAACGTTGGTTATAATATAAATTATGTGATAAATAATTTTATACGTAGGTTATTAAATAAGGGATGTTATAAACATAAAAAAAATAGTTTATCATGTCTGTAATTAAATAACGGATGTGATAAATATTTTAAATGATTTATCGCACCACGTATTCAATCATTATGTTTTCATTGATCGACCAACCTACAACTGGTCTCTCTCACATGGAAAACCTATAATGAATTCTTATAATTCAAGCCCTCTAGGCTCATTTTTCCAACATCATTCATCAACATTATTATCTCCAGATCTATCAGGTCGACTCACAACACTTTAGTAATCCTTACACGGCTCAGTTTCATTTTTAATTTCTGGCAATGCCCTAAACTAATTTTTTGAGCTTTTAATTTTCTATATTTTTTTCTTTCTATCATTGTAAGTTTCATAGTGTTCATTTATACCATGCTAAACTCTTTTCTGGTAAAATATACCATGTATGTGATATCTTGAATTTTTAGGATTTTTGCGTGTTCTATCTTGTGTATGTGCGCGTACATGGGGTGTCTATGTGGGTGGGGGCTGTTCAAGTGGGTGGGTGTGTCTATGGGGGTGGGAGGCTATCTAGGGTGTGGGGGTGTATAGGGGGTTCCATTGGGGTAGTGGTGGTGTCTAGGGGTGTGGGGGCTGTCCAAGAGGGTTGGGGGTGTCCAAGGGGGTGGGGGTGGTGTTAAGGGGGTGAGGGTGCTATCTAAGGGGGTAGTGGTGTCCAGGGGGTCCTAGGGGTGAGTGGGTTGTCCAAGGGGGAGGGGTTTAGGGGGTGGGGTGTCCAGGGGGTGGGAGGGATGTCCCAAGGGGAAAGGTCAATAAAAGGGGGTGGTGGTGTCTAGTGGGTGTCCAAGGGGGTGGAGATAGTGTCCATGTGGGGGGGGGGGGATTTACAAGGGTGTAGGGGTGTCTAAGCGGTTGGGGGTGGTGTCCAGGTTGTGAGGGGGCTATCCATGGGGTGGTGGTGTCTATGGTGGTGGCGGTGGGGGTTGGGTCCAGGGGGTTGGGGGTGTCTAGGGTGTGGGGTGGTGTTCAGGGGTGAGAGCGGGTTGTCTGAGGGGGTAGGGGCTATCCAGGGGGTGGGGGTCCAGGGGGTGGGGGTGTCCTAAATGGTGGTGGATATTTTGTGGGTGGGGATGTTTAGGATGTGTGGGTTTCCAGAGGTGGGGGTGGTGCCCAGGGGGTGCGTGGACAGTCCAAGGGGGTCGGGGTGTCAGGGGGAGGCTCTCCAAGGGAGAGGTGGTGTATAGGGGGTGTCCATGTGGGTGTGGGTGGTGTCGAAGTGGAGGTGAATGGGAATTATAAATGGGTATGGGTGTCCAAGGGTGGGAGAGGTGGTGTCCAAGGTGTGAAGGGGTTGTCCAAGGGGGTAGGGTGTGTGGGTGTTGTTCTGGGGGTGAGTGGGATGTCCAAGGGGGTAAGGGTATCGAGGGGGTGGGGGTGTCCAGGGGTGAGGGTGTTTAGAGGGGTGGGGTGTTGTTTTGGGGGTGGGGGTCTCCAGGGGGGTGTTTAGTTGGTGTCCAAGGGGGTAGGGGGTGTCCAATGGGTAGGGGGTTGGACATCCCCCTCACACCCTGGACATCATGCCCCCACACCCCTAGAAACTCCCCACCCTCTTGGATATCCCCCCACCTTCTAGACACCCCCACCCCCATTGACAGCCCCTACCCCTTGGACACCCCCACCACCCCTGGGAATCCCCCAACCCCCTTGGACACACCGTATATATATATATCCTTAATGTTTCATTTAATCCTTTGGCATATTTTTTCTTTAGGTTGTCTATACCAATGGTTTTTGTAGAATAATTGGTATTGGGATACTGCAATAACCATCATGCCAACAGTGTGTGAAACTATTGCAGTATTCTATCCTAATGGTTTCAGGGGCTATCCCAATAGTTACAAATTGTTGTGATAGGTGTAATTTTCAGTATTGAATATATTCATATTTTAATAATAATACTTCATATTTCTTTTTTTAGGAAGGCTGAATTTGGTATCCAGTTTCACCAGGATGACTTCCTTGTGTACCTTAAAGAAGAAAAGATCCATGATGAATTTAAAAATGTTATATATAAATATATTTTCTTTTTAAAACCCTTTATATTCATATATTTTTCAAATGTGAATTTATTTGTTTTATATTTCAAAATTGTTTTACTTTCAAATTAAGATAGTTTCTATATAAATATAATTTTTTTTATCATAACAAGATGTATAATTTTGATATTTTTTATAGGTAATAATGAGTCGAAGATGGATTATGACACATTGAATGAGTAATGAATATTAGGAATTTGTTGATGACTTTTTGTAATTTACTAAACAAAATGTTCCAATTAGTGACATGTTTTTATATCCATACATGAAATGATTAAATATGAAGAAGTAGAGAAGTAAAGACATAAAAGGACATATAATTAATCATGGTTTAAATTTTAGTTATATCCCTTGGTTATGGCATGGTGAAACTGGACACAATGTAAGATCTACTGATGATGACGATTTGCAAGACAGTAAATCTTAGGGAATTGAAGAAATGATTTGTCATATTGAAGTAGAACAAATTGAGATAGAACCGATTGTTGGGCATTTATATGGTGATACTAAAAATCATTATATCCTAGTTGTACAGATTTTATAGTTTTTTAGTGAAGTTACGATTTATTAATATTAAGGAAAAATAGGGATGGAGTGAAAAATGTTTTACAGAGCTACTTCAATTGTTGAAATACATTCTTCCAAAAGACAACGATCTTCTAGATTCACATTATAAGGCCAAGAAAATATTATGCCTGATTGGATTGGGATAAAATAAAATACATAACTATCCGAATAAATGTTTGATATATAGGAATGAATATGAATTTATGTTAGATTGTCCAAAATATGGGGAATCATGGTATAAGTTCACAGAAAAATCACAGGCTGACATTGAGATTACAACAATCCCTACGAAAGTATTTTGGTATTTTCCTATAATTCATCATTTTAGATGTCTATTTTATAATTCACATGATTAAAAAAGGTTATGATGGTACCATGATGAGTGGATATGTGAAAAAAATATTTGACATCTATCTGATTTTCCAAAATGGAAGAAAATTGATGAGAAATATCCTATATTTGGAAATAAAAATAGAAACCTCAGACATGGTTCATGCATATATTTAATGAATCCACACCAAACCCTCCATAGCACACATCGTTCATGGCCTGTTTTATTGGTAATTTACAATATCTCTCTTGAAGTTAGTATGAAACGTAAATATTTCCAGTGAAGTGTAATGATCTATGGTCCAAAACAACTCAGAAATGATATTAATGTTTTCTTATCACCATTGATTGATGGTATGAAACTTTTAGTGGAGGATGGTACTAGGGTGTATGATTCTTATAAAATAGAATATTTTCAACCACATTCAGTCCTTATGTTCACAATAATTGACTTCACAACTTATGGAAATTTTTCTAGATATAGTGTTATGGGGTATAAATCCTGTCCAATATGCGAACAACAGATTTCATATTGTCAATTGCATCATGGGAGTAAGATAGAATATATGGGTCATCAAAAGTTTTTCCCTTTGGATCTCTCTTATAGAAGACTAAAAAAGATATTCAATGGATCACAATAATTCTATATTGCTCCAAAACCATTATCCCTTGATGTGTGTTTTGAGAGGGTGAAAAACCTTGATGTGTCATTGGGAAAGACACATAAATATGGTAATGATTAATATATTTGTAATAAAAGTTCAACATTGTTTGAGCTACCATATTGAAGATATCATGATATGAAACATAATATTGATGTCATGCACGTGGAGAATAATATATACGACAATTTGATTGGAACATTGATAGATATTAAATGAAAGACTAAAGATGGGTTGAATGAAATTTTAGGATTACTATCAATGGGAATACGTTTGGAGTTATATCCCACATCTAATAGAAGATGAACATTTATTCCTCCTTCTTGTGAAATATTATACAAGAGGGAGAAAATTAGCTTTTGTCAATGTCTTCACATGATATCAATGTTCCTTAAGGGTATTCTTCAAATATAGTTTTTTTTTCTCTTTGAAGGAAATAAAGTTGATAGGTATGAAATTTCATGACTGTCACATCATGATTAAACAACTTCTACCAGTTGCATTGCGTGGAATATTTCCCATCAGTGTCAAAAAGACTATAATAAAGTAGTATTTTTTTTGCAATTCAATTTGTAATAGGTTTATTGATGTGAATACTTTTAAAATTTTGGAAAAGGATGCTATTTCTACACATTTTCAATTGGAAATGTATTTTCTTCAATCATTTTTTATATAATGGTTCACTTAATGGTTCATCTGGTTCGAGAAATAAAGCTTTGGGGACCAGTTTATCTTCTTTGGATGTATCCTTTTGATAGGTATGTGAAAATATTGAAGGGGTATGTTATGAATCCATATTGACCTGAAGCCTCTATTATTGAAAAGTATATTTATAACGAGGTTATAGAGTTTTTTATGAGATACATGGTTGTGGAGGAGAACATAGGATTTTCCCCATCTCACCAAGAATGAGTTAATAATGAGGGTAGTGTGATACATGTCTCGAAATTCAAATTGTTGTTAGCTGAACAGATGAAGAACGTATAATTATAAATCTTGAATAACCCAGTTGATGATCAACTTTATATCCCATTCCATATTAATGAGTTGAAACAATTTCATCCAAATAAGAATTTAATGTGGATTTTGAATGAGCACAACAGAACATTTTTTCGTTGGTTTAATAAGACCTTTCTCGGTAGATTAGATGTATCTGAGACATTAACATGGTTAGTGGGTGATTCGAGTTTAAATGTGATAACATGGTATGAGTATGACATTAACGGCTATACATTTCACATGAAATCTCATGACAATAGAAGTGAATTTTAGAATAGTGGTGTATTAGTGTTTGTAGAAGCAACGCGGTTTTTGAGATCTAAATAAATAACCCTAATTTCTTCATCAAGTGCATATTATAGAGTCCTTAATAAAATATAGGTGGATGATTAATTTAAATTTAATTTTCATATTTTAATCTGTAAATGGTTTATCAGTAACAATACTCTTATACACGTTGTATTTGGAATGATAGTTATTAATCTGAATAGATTTGAAGATACAAAATATTCTTTTATAATGGAATCACATGAAAACAGATTTTCTATATAGTTGATCAATCAGATATATAGTGGTTTGTTTTTTCAAAAGGGAAAAACAATATATTGGTGAGGATAAACATGACGAAGATGCTGATTTAAGTGACTTTCCTACATCAATGGAAAAATTAGCAGAAAATAATAATGAGCTTATTGAATACATGGTTTGTTCCATAAGGAATGATCATGATGAACGAATTTGGGATACTAATACATTTGTACATTCCATATTTTTTAGGCAACATATGTTTATCTATTTTTTACAATTACTATTTTCATAACATTTTAGATATTGTTATTTTTTATTTATTAAAATGCGTATTAAAACAAATACGTATAAATTTTTGTTTATTTTAATTTATTTTAGTTTAGTTTATCATATTTACCATTATGTAAGTTATATATTTGTTGATTTTTTGAATGAAAATTACTTTACCATGTTTACATTGTTTACCATGTTTACCATAGTTTAACATTGTTTAACATTATGTAACGTATATTTTTATTGATTTGTTTGAATGGAAATTACACTACCTTGTTTACCATGTTTACCATATTTACCATTGTTTAACATGTTTACCAAATTTTCCATGTTTACTATTACGTAACTTATTTCAGTATAACATTTTTTTACATTAGTATTGTAATATTTGAATTTGTATATCTGTGAAGTAATTTGTTCTTTTTTGATTTGTGGGATATTGATAGATAAATCAATTGATCGACCACATGATTTTGGAGATGAGCATCATGGTCATACCTCTAGGGAGGACCATTCACATGCTCCTCTTTATGTTCCCCAATTGTCATCAAGTTATCTCATAATGACAAAGAATAGTTCAAAAGTGGGTAAACGTGGCTTCACACATTTACCAAAATTATCACATGCCTGCCACCAGGACCAGAGGATACTTGTAGAGTTTGATGACAATGAAATTCCTAGAGGTCCAAATGCAAAAAAATTTAAGATTTTTGTATCAAATAAGTGGAAAATCAATGTAATAATTTTGTATAATGAATGGAGAAGTGTGGAAAAAACAATACTATATCATTAATGGGAGACGATTTTGGTAAGATATTTTTCTATTGTTTGAATAATATTTAAATGCTTCTTGTATAACATGTTTTACCTCTTCTTTATAGACGGCATATGATATTCCTAACACTATAGGAGATATGAAGAAATGTGTATCGATGGTTATCATGCTATGAAGGGATTTCTAATAAACCCTCACATCTAATTTTATTTTTGGTCATAGGAATCATGAAAATCCATGTCATATATAACCTCTCATAGATGAAGACACATAGAGGTAATTTTTTTAATGTAGAAGAAAATATTTATTTTGGGTAAGGGTAATTTAATATTTTATAAGACTTCTTATATAAATGATCTTCATAATTTTTTTAATGATATTTTATTCTTAATTTACAGAAATCAAGTATATGTCATTAGGAGATCCAATCAAAATATGTATACCCTCATTGTTTATCTTTGGGAGGATATACATTATTGGAAGAAAAAAATATGATGGGAAAATTACAAAAACTGTGATATGAGTCTTTAAGATCTGGAGAGGATTCCCCTCCATCCCCTCCATCTAGACATGAAAAATTGAGGATTGCTTGAATGTGAAAAAATGGACAATGTCATTCAGAAGAATCGAGAATCATATCTGAGAGGATTATAAGATATTTATTTTATTTATTTAAGTTAATTATATTATTTACACAATTCGAATCATTAAATTACTCTTAAATTAATTAATACAGGGTTTCCTTATGCAGAAGATCTCTCATGGGGTATTTACAATTGGTGGGAAGAAATATATTTTATCTACAGCATTAGGAATGCTCGAACAAGCTGGTCATGTACAAGGATATCCGACCTGTGTATCAGTAAGAAAAGTGTTTCCATGTTCATCAAATTCTTCCATTGAGGGTGTTAATAAATAAAATATAATACTTGGAGGCTGAAGTTTATAATATTAATGCGATGATGGAGGAAAATATTAGAGTGTCTATAGATTCAATGTTTGTAGACATGCAATGGAAATTTTAGACTACAGCCACCACTCCTCCAACTCCCATGAAGACCATATTTTTATCCTCCACTTCTTCCAGTAGCTCCCACACCCCCACCTCATCCTGTACACCCCATTTTTTATCCTAATTCTCCACCAAAACATTCTACTTATTATGAGTTTTATGTTGATGTTACTCACCATCATATAGATGCATATGGGCCGGTATATTATATAGGAGGTATAGTTAATCATCAACAGTTAAAGGTACAGAATGATAGGGTGACTAAACAAAATATTATTGATATATTAGATCCAATACCATTACCTACAGATAAGGTGATGACCATTGGACCTAGTATCAACCAATTTTTTGTTTGGCCATCCATACTTTTTCAACACATTACCATAAAGGTATGTATTTTATTTCTTTTTTTTATATAAATTTAACATTTAAAAACTAATATAATTTTCTATATATTTTTACATGAATAATTAAAAGGTAATGAAATATCGTACAGAAAACAACAAAGGCAAAATCTTATGACATCAGATATAGATTTTTGTAGTCTTGACCGATATTCAAAATATTCAAATTTGTTGGAAAATCATTATGATTTTCAAATGGAAGATCAGGTTTTTGGATGTGCAATCAATGGAGGGATACTGAAAAATGATATAATAGAGCATGTTACTGGAGATACGTTGGGAATCAGTGTGGGGAAGATTTTTTTCCATGTAAGTTTTAACACCATTCCCTGTGTTACATTTATTAAAAATGTATACTTATTTCTGTTTTTTATTTGGTGTCATTATAATATGTGTGAGAAGAGTGAGCAAAATGATGTATTTTGGTTCATGGACCCACAATTGATTTCCCCTGAAGCACATGCATTGGATAAGGAACAAAGATCAATTTATATAACTGAATGATTTGGACAGAATATAATCACAATGTGTTCAATGATGCCTTTTTTTTGAGGGGTAGAAAACATATATCTGGCAATGTGTTCATTATATTTTAACATAAACAACCACTAACCATAAATTTTATTTTATATTAGTGATCATTTCATGCTAGTTGTTTCTTGTCCTAGATAGAAACCACTTTATTGAATATGCTTTGTCCATGGTGATGTGCTAGAACATTTTCAAAATATGTCGGAAAAGTATGTTTCATTTTTATAATAATTTTTCATGTTGTAATGAATTTTAAATTTATCCCATTGGTATTATTTTCTCATCGGGGATGGGTATACGTTTATAAAATATCAAATAAAAAGAGTTCCAAGATCAAATATATAAAAGTAATGGTAAATATTCATTTATAATTTATACTTTTCTATGTATTACATAAAAATCATATTTTTAATTGACACACATTTATGTAGAATTGTCATGAACAATAAGGCATTGTCAAATGAAGATATTATATGTTATGATTTATGTATGAAATAATAACAACTGGAACACTTGTGATGTTTGACTTCGTAAGATTTCCTTATAAACATTTTCACAATATTTCATTTAATTTATTCATTATACATGTTTAATACTATCCTTCTAATTCATATCTATTTGATGACCCTCAAACTTATAGTGCCCAAGAGTTCAAACACTTACATGTGGAATGATCACATTATTTTACATGTTTCATTGGATTTTAGTTTTTCTATAGTGTGGAATGTAATTTTGAATATAGTAGTTATAATTATTTATTTTGTAGTATTTTTAGATTGATTTAGGTTTTTTAGTTGACATTGTATGTTTTGAGTGTTATATGTGTAAATGATTAGTTTCTTTCAGGTTCTAATTTTTGTGAAGTTCTATTGTTTTTCTGTTTTGGATTCTGGTTTGGTATCGGTCTGTTTTTAGTATAGTTTCTGCTTGTTTCATTCTTTGGAAGAGCAAAGTAATGGTTTCATGGGTGGGGGCACTGTCTAAGGCGTAGGGTTGGGGGTGTCCAAGGTGGTAGAGGGTACTCCATAGGGTGTGGGAGGTTCCAGTGGGTGGTTTGCGGGGGGGGGGGGGGGGGCTTTCCAGGTGGTGGGGTGTGCAGGGGGTGTGGGGGATGTCCAAGGGGGTAGGAGGTTTCTAGGAGGGTGGTGTCCAGTGGGTGGGAGGGTGTCCAGGGGGTGGCGGGTTTCTAGGGGTGGGGGTGTCCAGGGAGGTGGTAGGGGCTTTTCAGGGGGGTGGGGGTGTCCAGTAGGATGGGGGAGGGCTATCCATGGGGGTTGGGGTGTCTAGGGGGCACTTTCCAGAGGGTAGGGGTGGTTTTCTAGGGGTGGGTGTGTCCAGGGGAGGGAGGGGATGTCCCGGGGGTGGGGGTGTCTAGGTGGGTTGGGGCTGTCCAAGGGTGTCGGGGTGTCCAGGGGTGGGTGTTGTCTGGGGGGTGGGGAGGCTGTCCAGTGGGGAGGGGTGGTGTCCATGGGTGGGAGGGTGTCCATTGGGTGGGAGGGTGCCAATGGGTGGGGGGTTTCTAGGGGTGGGGTGTCCAGGGGTGGTAGGGGATTTCTAGGGGTTGGGAGTCCAGGGGGTGGGGAATGTCCTAGGGGTCGGGTGTGTCCAGGGGGGTGGGGGTTGTCTAGGGGGTGGGGGTATGCCAGTGTGGTGGGGTGGTGTCCATTTGGAGGGATAGTATCTAGAGGGTGGGAGGGTGGGAGGGGGTGGGTCCAGGGGGGGTTGTCCAGGGGGAGGGGGGCTGTCCTGTTAGGTGGGGTGGTTTCCAGTGGGTGGGGTATGTCCAGGGGGTGGGCGGGTGTCCAGAGGTTGGGGGCTTTCCAGTGGGGTTGGGGGCTGTCCAAGGGGGGTAGGGGTGTCCAGTGGGTGGGTGTGTTCAGGGGGTGGGGGTGTCCAGGGGGTGGGGTGGGTATTCTAATGGGGCAGTGGGTGTCCAGGGGGTGGGGGATGTCCAAGGGTGGGGGTGTTACAGGGGATGGGTGGGTGTCCAGGTGTTGGAGGTTGTCCAAGGGGGTAAGGGGTGTCCTGGGGGTGGCAGGGATGTCTTGTGGTTTTGGTTTGGTTTTGGTCTGTTTTATACTTGTTTCAGGTCCACGGTGGCAGTCAATTGTAATGGTTGAACTGTATTATTAAAAAATGATATTTACTTTGGTCATTTTATAACTGACGCAGAATATATTTTTTCACATCAGTTATTTTTTTAACCGATGCGAAAAACTGATTCGCAAATAGGTTTATCAGGCCGGTTATGAAAATAACTGACGTGATAACCTCATTTGTAACATAGATTATTAGAAAACCAACGTGAAGAACAAATCATAGAGGTTTTTTATTATGTTGGTTTTTAAATAACCTATAAAATGAAGAAAATATTATGGGTTGTTTAAAAACTGAAGTAATAAATCACGACTATGAACCGTTTTCCACATCATTTTTTTAGGAACCGACTTGAAAATGGATATTGATCATTCTTTTTTACATCGATTTTAATATTACTGACTTAATTTTTTTAATAATGTCCCTTGCAATAAAGTTATCCAAAAACAGATGTAAAAAATGTTAAATAACCGACATAAAAAACTGTTAATCACTAGTGAATATTTTTGAGGTTGTTGAAGCTCATTGTTCCATGAAATGTAAGTTATCGAAGAGAATAAAATAAATTTAAAAGAAGTGGAATAATGTAAAATCATGAGTTGTTACATTGTACACCTATTAAAATGAAATTATCCCTTTAAATTCTCCATTAAGATACAAATATATGAGTATATCTCTTCCTCCTCACATTCTAAGGTTCCCATAAAGCTTCCTCAAATTAAATGTTTTTACCAAAAAATAATAACCATGTTAGTGGTCTTGTTTCAAGGAACATTATCATTATGATCATGAATATCTACCATATTTTCTTTATAAAAAATATATTTATCTAGTGGTATTAACTCTTAGTTATGTACATATGAAGGATCAGGTATATACTTCCTCCGGAGAGATACTTGGAACACATCATAACTCCAGAGAGATTCTAGAGAAGTTCCAATCGAGAGGCTCTCATCCGTATATGATCATGAATTTCAAAAACAATTATTTTTAAATTTTACATTTTAGTTCAAAAATATATGATAAATATTTCAATTTTTCTTTGGTGGAAACTCAAATCATAAATTGTGGTAGTAAAACATCCTTATAAAATGAGGGAATGAATAAAATAATGAACAGTACAAAAATAGAATTCCGATAAAAAGAATATTAGTAGAATATGAAATTATGAACATGGAATATAATAATATATAAAATGATTTGAGGTATAATGATAGAGAACATAGTTATTAGAATGTAAATTACTAGAACACAGTAAACCAAATAGGATTGAAAATGGTCATTTATATCAACAACAATGATGATAGTAAGATGTAATTTTATATGTAAATCAATTGAGAAGATATAATTACATGATTTCATCAGATAATTAAAATAATACCCTTTTATTGTTCCTTGATAAATTTCCACTTCATTTCATATTCTAAGAAATAAAGATGAAACTATAATTACTGAAGATATAGTGGATAATAATATCTATAATGAGATGACCTGTCATTCCTACTAATTATTGTTATCATCATAAAACATTTCTTTAAAAGGTCATCCCAAACAAATAAATAATCATATGGTTATCTAATAAAATACTCCTCAAATCCCCATCCAATGTTTCATGTAAAGAATTCCATAAATAGCCGCCCTTATTATCCATTCAAAAAAAATTTAAAACCTATAAATGAAGGTATATAAATTTTCAAAACCAACCTATCATTAATGGCCAAAAAATAATTATGTATATCTTAATAGTTAGAGACAAAATGTGTAAATATCATTACCATTTATTATCATAAAACATGGTAATATCCTTCATTACAAAAAATATAGAGTAAAACCATGCACTCTTTCAAAAAAAATAACAATTTCATCATAACATAAATTCAAAAACCACATTATAATCATACTGCTAATCAGTCCAAATGTCATAATTACTATAAAATTAATTTTATCACCACCACACACATCTTTATCACATTATTATCTCAGCATCATAAAAATATTACATGTTATCCTTCCTGTAGTCATGTATTATTTAAAAATATAATTTCCATCACATTTAATGGTTATAAACACCACTAAAGAAATCCCATAAAATACACAAGGATAAAATATAGTGGAATATGACTAAAATGATTGACTATTCCATTATTTACATAGGAAGATAAAATAACCTAACATTTCATTAATGTACAAATAATAATATTTTCAAATTTCTTTCACATTAAATGATAGACCTATAATTACCAAATAAGGAGGGGGAGGATAAATGTTAACTAGTTAATAAGATTTTCATCTTCCATTGTAATTACATAAGTATTCCCATTTTCCATATCATTTAGAGTTTGGCATGCCTTACAATCCACAATAGCACATGGATATGTGAATTTATTTTCATATTGCCCGAACTCATAGATTTTGAAACAATAGAGTGTGGGTGGTTCATTCCACATTGTTATCTAATTATTCAAATCATTGTTTAGCTTATTACCTTAACTTCTGTAATTAATTATCTTATGACATTCCCATATGGAAAGAAAACATTTTCCAATTAGCATAAGATAATTTCCTCTACATTTCTTCCCATATATCTACCATAATAGATATATCAAATTATTCTCTCCCGGGTTTTTATAATTTTGATTGATTTATATTTTCAATTATTTTTCAATGCCATTAGATTTATATGTAAATCTAATTTTCATCTCCACCTAGATAGAAAATTTAAATATTTTTTTGCTGGTAATAAAGAATAATATATCTAATTAACTTGAAAATATGTTTTAAGCAACCAAATGATTGGGTAAATATAATTAATCAGCTTATAATTAAACCAGAGTCATAACTTGGAAGGCCTAAATAATTTTAATCATATGTACTGAGGGATTATTAAAATTGTTTCTTCAGCTTAATAAGTTCTTTCTTTATATTTTTATATATGATATAGGGGATGTACATTCAGTGTAATATCCCATCAAACTCATCCCATTACATTAATTCAATTTCATAATATTTCCTCATATTTCAAATTTGATACTCCTATTGAAATTTATTGCATTATAGTTGATTGATATCCAATAATACATTTTCATGTCCATATAATTGAATAACAGATAATATTTTCAATGTGGTTTTTATTTATTTATCAGCTACTAGTGGATGAGAAGATCCATAGAAAGAATTTGGGCATTTCCTTTTGAAGGACTCGATAGAATGTTGTTCCCTCCATTGCTCAATGAGAATCCTTGTTTGTTTCATAGATTTTGTGACTACAAAAATAAGTCTTTTGATTTCATCTCCAATAAAATTTAATTTATCTAGAAGAAAATATTTGCATCTCCAATCACATTCAATAAAAATTGAGTTTATTTTCATCCAATCCATTGATTAAAATATAAATTAATAGTGCCAAAAACAATAATAAAACTAGTAAAACCACACAATCATTGAAAATTACTTATAAAATTTCAATATATGAAACTATAGGTTTACCTACTTCTATTAATTATTATGACAAAATATCTTATATTATAACCTAGACATACCCTTATGGTTCATAATAATGTTTTCGCACCCTAGTTTGAAAAGTTTAACTAAACCTTGTTCTAATTACAACTATAAAGACCCAATCCATTAATACATAGATATTAGATATGAATAGATTAATATTCATTAAATTACATGGTAAAACCATGCCTGAATTGTATCATCTTAATGTCTTTGTAAATGTTAAACATAAAATTAGGTTCATTAGCCATCCACATCATCTCCAATTAATTCTTTAATTATAAGAACCCATTACGACATTTCATAATTAATAACTTCCTTACTAACCTAGGAAAATAAAAATAAGATAACGGTGAGATCATATTCATAGTAAGGGTAAATAAGGGAGATATCAGTCACAACGTGAGCGTAAGTGCATAAAAACATGAACATATAATTTAAAATATTTACCCTGAATATAAATGATCATAATTTTCAGTCATAGAATAAATAATAGATGTCCATTGTAAATGAATCATAAGAAGAATAAAATTAGAAAATGATATGAAATTGTGTCAAGAACAAAATAATATAAAATCAGTTATGTAGTAATCAAGGTGCTTTATGAAGACTATAATAGTTGAACGAGTTCATTCCATAAACCATCATTGTAGAAAATATTCACTCCTCAGACCATCATAGTGGAAAAAGTTCATTACTAAACTGATTTCACTCACAGTTCAAACCCTCTAATATTGATCTAAGTTTAATCCCTATTCATGAACTATCATAATTCACTAATTTCACTATGAATTCCAATCTTGTATATATCAGGATATATAAATCCATACCGAAACATTTGGATGCAGATATTGGTCCCACTCGCCATGGGTTATCACTAAACCACCATAAGTTTTTATATTGTGTCCTATAAGGACCAATCATTAAACATTACATAATGTTAAATTATGTTAATAATTCACATTGAAAATATTTTCAAGTGTAGAGGATTAGAGAATTAGGTCATAACTTCTACATAACAACTTCAATATTACATGTAGACACTTCTACTCAGTATCTATTGTTTTCATAATATAAGAACACTTACAAGAATATAAACATGTTTTGTTACATGTTTTAAATATCATGAATTATCAATGATCCCATCCTTTAGCCTATTCCACATTATGTCATGTGAAAAACATTTCAAAAACATGGTATGAGCATAAATAGCTTAGTAAGGGATACACAATGAAAGAAAAAAATTATTTTTTCAAAAAAACATGTAGGCCATGAATACTTTATTATAAGTAATGCCTTTCAACTTTATTAAGTTTTAAATAGTATTCACTAGAAAAAAGGGCTTTGATTTCCCTTTTGAACTCAAATAATTACCATATAACCCATTGATATCACCCATAACATATAAAAGGTTAAATTGGGACATAATCATACTTAAATGGAATAACCATACAGTCGACTTCCATAAATCATTCTTACAAATGGAATAGTAATATGATAGACTTCCACACCCAATGACTTGTAGGTTAACGTAACCACCCATCCCTGGTTTATCAAATAACCACCCACCATTTGGTTTATCACGTAACTTCTTGCCAAATGTCCAAGTACCATTATATTATCATCACACATAAAAGATTGAAATTAACATTATTTCAATTAAAAAAATTACTTTTACAATCACAACAAATAATTTAAAGATATTAAAATAGTAAATCATCTTTTAAAACCATTTTCATTACAAAAATATGTAAAAAGGGTATATAGTATTTATTGTTTATTTAAAAACATCATGTCTTGTTAAATAAGCCAAAAATCAAATAATTCCCCCAATGGACGAAGGTCATTGTCACTGTGGGATTTAAAAAGAAACACTCCCTTTTCATATAGTAAAAAGATTTGTATAAAAAGATTTAATTTGAAATAATTTAAAATTTAATGTGTTTTATACACCGTAAAAAATAAATTCATGTATAAATAAAAATATGTCTCAATGAAAAAATATTTAGAAAAAGTCTCTTACCTCATGTCGGAATTGACCCGTTCATTCATTAATTCACTATATAACAAACATGGGTTAATTTAAAATTGCATCCGAACCTTTTTCTAGTTTAATATTCGTTTTATCTCACTTATTACCCTGATATAAAAATTATTTAATTATTTTTTTCATATCATATATTTCATCGATGTTCGGAACATGGGTAAAAATTGAACATGTTATATTTATAAATGGTCCACGTGGTCAAAATTACATTACCTATAGAATTATATTCATGAGTTAGATATCATATATGTAATATATATCTAGTATATATGTATTTATAATAGTCCAAATCATTTGGAAATAAGAAATGTAATGAAACATTAATGGAGACAGTAAGTCGTACGTACACATGAACACTACTTTCATCTATTTTTCATATTTAAAGGAATGAAAAATAACTGATACATAAGAATATTTAAATTAAATTACAATATAAATTTTATATATGTTACATATGTTTATTAACTCTATCATTTATACATTCCATGTATAGCATTAACGAGTCATATCACATTGAGGGTGAGGTTGTCCACACTTCCTCAAATGAAATTATCATATCTATACAACATGGAAAGCATAAAGAAATGTTATAAATGATAATTAAACTAGAATAGAGATAAAATTAATATTATATATATCATATATAATTATAGTATCACTATAATTTCCTCTATAAGTGGTGGTAGAAGAAAACTAAACAATCATCATTTTAGGAGGCAGTAGTATGCTGTCCAGAGAAACAATATGTTCTATACCCATTAGACAAAGGTGAGTTTAAGTGTAGTTAGTATAATTCTCATAACAACAACCTATTATATTTAAGATATCAGTGTTGTTATATAAAAAATGAATAAGAAGAACATAGGGATTTGAGAAAGAAAAATAATTGAATGGAAAATGAGAGAAGACATTAACACCAACTGAGTAACTTCTTTTCATTTGAGCCAAAGTGTTCTATTGAACTGTCTATATCATAGGATAAGGATTCTTGGATGAAGAGAGGAAAAATTGGGATCTTATTGGAGAGGAGTTTGAATGATTTATGGGGCTAGATATGTTTGAGTATTCGGTTAGAGGTGGTGACCTTCTATAAGAGGGATAAGAGGAACTTTAAGAATGTCTTGAAATATTATTTAATTATTAATTGAATTTCAAATTTAAATAACACTAAAATGATATATTTTGATGATCAGACGAGGATGGGACAAAATAATCTTAAAAAGGGGATTATAAATGTTTAGGTCATTAAATAAACCATATCCTTTATCTTTATCCCTTAGTAAACTAATTTAACATTTACCATGTCTTCTTGTATATTCATAATATATGGTTACCATAGTTATTGTAAAATTACAATCGACAAGAAATTAGATCCTTAATGACATCTGTTACATAATATATATCATTTGGCCAAGTCATATATTTTTTTGACTATTATATCTTTTTATAAAATATAAATTTATTTAAAAACTCATTTATGTCAATTTTAATACTATTCATATCATGAATTTTTAAAAATCCACAACAACATGATTCTTTCTAAAAAACCTCATTATTTAAAAAATAACAAGTCATACGAATCCATAATATTCATGTATGTAATAGATATATTCAAAATAATAATTCTTTATTTTTATAATCTCTTTTATTTAAAACAATCATTTATAAAGTATTCACTACATCACCATTGTGTCATAAATAAATCCATTTATATGACTTCAATAAATGATAAATAAAATACCCTGATGTATGAAATATTTTCAACATTCTAATTACTATATATAGTTGAAGAGATCACATATATTACCCTATAAGAAAATTGCTTTTTTAAAAGATTCATGTTTAGGTTATATTATCCTTAACATTAAATTACATGTAATTAAATGTCATTCTCACACACAAGTGGCTCAATGGGGTACTAAAATAAACCCAATGATTACCATGGTCAAAAGTATCTCATAAAATAGGGTTACAATATGCCTTGGGGTAATTTATTATTTTTATAATATTATTGTTTACCCTTATTTACTAGATTTACCCTTTAACCATGTTAAATTAAATATTTAAAAAGTTACTATTCATAATATCTAAAAAACAGTTACCTATTTAAAAAATTTATAAATCTTGATTCAATATTTGAAATCCATTTTTACTAATTCAAAACACAGAAGTTTCATAAATTAATTTGAAATTAATTCTTGTTGTCTAAAATAAAAATTGTGGTTTTAAGAAGTAAAAACTATCAAAAAATTGACATGTGTTTATATGCAATTTCATATTGAAATTACTTTCAATGAAAAAAATTGGATATAATGATAAAAATATAATCTAATTACAATTAAAAACCAATTAAAAGGATAATATAATCATATAAACAAATTAGATGAAAATACAATTATGACGTAAAATGCTGTACTTTTCAATATTCATTAAAAAATAAACTTTATCAAAAAAATACCAAAAAAATTACCCAAAATATATATCGATTCCTCGATTCTAAATAAAAAGTTTATTTTGTCAAATGAAACATATAAAAGTGACAGAAAAAAATTTAAAAAAATTATTTCCATCAAAATGCGGCAATACTACCATTTGAAAATAATAGATTATTTATGAATAAAAATGGATTAATTCTCATTTTAATCCTCTAAATTGTATTGAATGAATGTAATAACATTTAAAAAACATGATGAGTAATAATATTTTTAGTTCTGTTCATTATTTTATATATAACCACAAGGCATTAAAACCCATTTAATATAATAATATTACATTATTATTATTTTTTTCATTATGACTTAGCCTTGTGTGAAAAATAATATTTCAGAGAAACACATTATTGTGTTTTAGGTACTCCATATAACATAGAATCCCCATTAATGTAAAATTAACATTTAATTCAAAAATATTAATAAATATAAAATTTTCATATTTTTAATTTACCTGGGATGTTATATCCTTCATTCCTCTTGAAAATAGATTCCTCACAATTTTATTCAAATATCAAATATGTTAGTGAATTTATCCCTAATATCATTTTAATATTCCCATGATTCTTTATCAACCATATGGTTCCCCAAAAAATGGTAACTAGATAAATAACATTATTCCCCAACACATTCTCTATATTGTTAAGAATACGGACTGCCAGTTCCCGATAAGAAATATTCTCTTCAAGCTAAACTACTTCTGTACTCAAAACATGAGATGGATCTAGAATATAATTTTATATCATTGAAACATGAAAAACAATATGTACAAGGGATAAACATGGAGGTAAACTCACTCTATGCGGAACTGATCCAACGTTCTCCAGGATTTCATAGGGTCCAATAATCCTTGGACATAGATTCCCTTTCTTAACAAAATTAATCACACGTTTCCATGAAGAATCATTGCAAAATACATGATCCCAAATCTCTAAATAAAGATACTTACTTCAGTTATCCACATAAATTTTCTTTTGGCTCTGATCCATCTGCATATGTTTTTGTGTCAACTAATCTTTCTCTACACACTCTTCTACCAAATCTCGTCCCATCAGTTTCTTGTCACCTATTTCATCCCAAAAATATAGAGTTTGACGTTGCTTCTCATATAATTGTTCAAGTAGAGACATCTGTTTAATGGAATGAAAAATGTTATTATAAGAAAACACAGCCAATGAAGTTGTTGGTCCCACCTTCCTTGGTAATCTATTGAGCAAGCATGTAGGATATCTTCCAATGTCTGAAATGTTCGTTCTTCCATACCATCTGATTGATGGTGAAATGATATAATAAAATTATATTTAATACCCAATGAAATCTGAAGACCTTTCCAAAAGTTATATTTCAACCAAAGATCATGATCATATATAATGGAGAGGATAACTCCATGAAACTAGACTATCTCTATTACATACAACAGATAATGATTATCTAGATATAGTGTATCTCGAATAGAATGAAAATGAGCAGATTTAGTCATTCGATCAACAATAACCTAGATTGTATTATTACCTTGATATTTCTTCATTAATCCCACAGTGATGTCAATAGATATGTTTTCCCATTTCAACTCTGTTACCGGTAAAGTCTGAAGCATCACTTTTGGAAACTGTCGGTATTCATTAACATGTTGACAAGTCAAACACTTCATAGTAAAGTTAGTAAAATATCTTTTCATTCCATCCCTCCAGTAATACTTTCGAAGATCTTTGTACATCATAGTACTGCCAGGATTAACTAAAAACAGAGAACTATGAGCTTCACATAACAACTCTTTTTTCAACAATGAATCACAAGGAACACATAATCTCTTCCAAAATTGAAAAATAAAATTATTATTGTTTTCAAATTCATGAAATGTGCCCCTATAAACCAAATCTACCATTGTATGCAACTCATTGTATTCTTTATGCACTTTCTTAATTCTATCTATGATAAAAGATTTCACTGACACCTAAAACAAAATGGTTAAATTTGTTGCACAAAAAACTTATATTCCAATGTTCATAAAATCATTAATCAAATGATCTTCTTCCAAATTTAACATGGTTAATGTATAATTACTTTTTTGACACAACGAATTGGACACTATTTTTGGTTTTGATGGATAGTAATGAATCGTTCAATCATCATCCTTGCTTAATTCCATCCATCTCCTATGTCTGATGTCCAATTCTTTTTTAGGTATTATATACTACAAAATTTTTTTGTTAGTATATATATCACATTTTACTCTATACATATGATTTCTCAAAAATTTTAAATGAAAACAATATTAGATAATTTCATATCATGTGTAGGGTAAAAAAACTCAAGAGGTTTCAACTGAAGTGAAGCATAAGCAATTACCTAACCAATCTATATTAGGACACAACCATGTCCTTTCATCGAAAAATCACTGTAGAAAACAAATTCACCATCTATGGAAGGTAATTACAATACTAGAGGATTCAAAAATCATCTTTTTTAATTCTTGAATACATTCATCACATTATTTTGTCCCGATGAACATAACACCTTTTCATGATAACATAGTCAGTGATCTAGATAACCATGAAAAATTCTAAAAAAATATTCTATAATATCACTCCAAACCATGAAAACAGCAAATCATGATTATTTTTGTGGGCCATGTCCATTCATTAACAACTTTTGTTTTTGAAGGATCAAAAATTATGCTATTTTTTGGAAAAATGTGACCGCAAAATGTAATTTGTTTTAACCAATTCCTACACTTTCTAAATTTCGCATACAATTTCTTTTCTTTTAAGGTTTTCAGGACAACCATTATATGACATTGATGTTCTTATTTTTTTAAAATATACCAAAATGTCAGCAATTAACACAACCAAAAACTTATCCAAGAACTCATGGAAAATTATATTCATAAGATCCATGATTACAACAAGTGCACTGGTTAACCCAATATGTATACCTACAAATTTATAATGGCCACATCTTGTATGAAATAATGTCTTTGGAACATCTTCTTACTTAAATTTCAACTGATTGTATCCGGACCTCAAGGAAATTGTTGAAAAATACTGAGGTCCCTTTAGTTGATCAAAATATAAACGATATGAGGCAATGTATACTTTTTATTAATAGTGATATTATACAAGGCTATATAAATAATTCAATGTATCAATGAACCATTTTCTTTCTAAAAAACTAGACTGCATCCCCCCACAGTGATGTGCTAGGTCGAATGAAGCCTCTATCTAACTACTCTTGCAATTGTGTCTTTAACAATAATAGTTCAATTTGAGCCATTCAATAAGGGAATTTTTAAATTAGGATCGCATCAGGAACTAAGTCAACAATTAATTCAACTTCTCGATTAGTTATAATACTAGACAACTCATTAAGAAAATCATCAAGATAATCATTTACTACTAGGACATCATTAATCTTAATAGTTACTTTGTTTTCAGAAATATGTGGAAGATAACATTCATTTCCAACATTCACTAGTTTCTCAGCTTCGTGATATGTTATTAGAGTAAATGGTTCATTCCTGTACACAAACTGAAAGCCATTCTGAATAGAAACCACTTTAGCTCTATAATCAATCTTAGCATGGTAAACAAAAATACAATCCATTCCCAAAACAACATGAAACGTTATTAGAGGAATAAAAAAAGGATTGCAGGTAAATTATTTCCTCAAATAATGATATGAATATTCTTATAATTTTTTCCTCAAAATTTCCCCCATGATTTTTACCATAAGTTTTGGAATCATTTCTTGAGGTGGAATTCCAAATTTAAGAAGACAAATTCTAAGAAATGAATTAATGTGTAGACCATGAATCAATAAATACATTGGGATAATATGGAAAAAAATTACTTGATACCACTT
Source organism: Viscum album (assembly GCA_963277665.1). NCBI lineage: Eukaryota > Viridiplantae > Streptophyta > Magnoliopsida > Santalales > Viscaceae > Viscum > Viscum album. The sequence goes on along the minus strand of OY728163.1, from coordinate 989,423,437 downwards.
CATTTGATGGTCCCAGAGAAATAATAGTTATAGAAAAATATTTTTCCCCACCCTTTAACTTTTGATATGTATGGTTTCCACCGTGGGTAATTAACTTTTGACACACATTAGAATAATGAACAAACTCATTGAAACTAAAATATATTACAGCTTGTATTTAATGCTCTGCATGATCATATTCCTTATAGTAACAAGAAATATAACATGTCTTACCACATCGAAAGAACTTTCCAAATTTTGAGAGACATTCTCTCGGATTATTTTTCCCACACTTCTCATAATATGGATATTTAATTTTGTTACCTAAAGGATTCATTGATGAATATTTTCCCTTTTCCTACCAAATGGACCTATTATTTTTCTTTCTCTCATGAACACCTGATCATCAGAAAACACCATTTCTAACTTCATGGCATATAAGACAAGTTTCTCAAAGCTATTAAATTTAGAACAGGATAATTCTTTTCTATATTGAGGTTTCGGTCCTTACTAAAATTGATTAATATTACTATCAATATCTTGAATGAAATTTGGTGCTTACCTTGCTAGCTGAGTGAAATTTTATTCTTAATCAGCCATTGAGTCATCATCCTCCCTTAATTATAAGAATTGTTTTTCCATCCTTCGTCGAACCACATTAATAGAATATTTCTCAAGAAACATTAGATTAAATATTTCCTAACCAAGGGAATCAATAACCACAATGTCCTTGAGATTTTCATTGATCGCCCACCACTGATCTATGTCTCCTTCAAAATGATAAACAATAACACCATCCTTTTGATTATATATACAACTCAAGACATCGAAAATCTTTTCAAGTACATAGATCCACCCTTCATCTTGAACATGTCCAAATGATCATATAAATGATGGGGGATGTTACCTTATGAAATTCTCCACTATTGAAAAGTTTGGCTAGGTTTGATCTGGTTGATCTCATTCATATATAACACCACCACTTATTTCCTAAGTCAACCGCAAAATTAGTGAAACAAAAAATTCAGTTCTGATTCCAACCACCTCCAGATGCTGATTTTGATGGTTCTTCTCTAATATATGCCTTCCCATCACTGCTTCCATGTATCCTCTACAAAAAACAATTCTAAACAATAATATCATAGAAAAATACACATGGTAATCATCAAATGCTTATCATTTAAATTTTTCCATAATGTATAAATTATTTATGGATATTATATTAAAAATATTATGACTCTTAATGTTATTTAAACCTCCCATTGATAACAACTATAAGGCCCCATATTTAAATATTACAAAATCTTGAATTAAGTTAATAATTTACATTGAGGATATTTTCATGTTTATAGACATAGAAAATTAGGTCATAACTTATACATAACAACATGAATATTACATGTAGACACTTCTACTAAGTATCAATTATTTCATAAAATAAAAACTCTTAAAAGAAAAGAAACATGTTCAGTTATATGTTTTATATATTATGACTTTTCTTCAATCCAATCCTTGGCCCTCTTCCACTTTATATGATGTAAAAACATTTCAAAAAATGGTATGAAAATAAAAAATATTAGTTAAGGATACAGAAAAATGAAAACTTTTTTGCTTCTAAAAAATGATGTAAACCATAAAAAAATTATTATAATTAATAATTTTCACCTTTATGTATTAGTAAGTACTATTAATTTAAAAAATATCATTTATTACCCTTTTGTAAACAAAATATTATCATAACACACATATAAATCACAAATAATATATAAAAGGTAAACATGGGACATAATCATAGCCAAAAATGGAATAACCATATGGCCGATATCCACAAATAATTATTACAAGTGGAATACCCATACGAAAAACAACCATACACAATTCATTGGAGGTTATAATGTAACAAAACCTCATTTGATTATCATGGAACCACCCATTATTTGATTTATTATATAACCACCAGTCAAATTTTCAAGTATCATTATATAATAATCACACCTAAAAGATTCAAAATATCAAAATTTCAATCAATATTTTTTTATTTGAAATATAAAGAAATAATTTCAGGATATTGACATAGTAATTCTACATTAAAAACAATTTTCAATACCAAAATATGTTAAAAGGGTATATAGTATTTATTTTAAAATTAAAAACATCACTGCTTGTTATAGAAGCCAAATATCAAATATTGCTTCCAGCGGTGGAAAGGTCGTTGTCATCACATGCGTTAAAGAGATACATTTCCTTTGTCATTTAGTAAAATTATATGTAGGAAAAAATTCAATTTTAATGAAATTAAAATTCATAGGGGTTTATACATCATATAAAAGAAATTCGTGTGTATATCAAAAAAATTCTTTAAAGATAAGAGATTAAGACAAAGTACATTACAACGTGTCCAACTTGACTCATTTTTATTTTATTTCCAGAATAATAAACTTTTGTTATTTTATACTTTATTAAAATACATTATCAATTATATTATTATTTTTATATCACTTATTACCCTCTATAACATTGTTTCAATTATTTGAGTTCACATCGAATATTTTTTTCTATGTACGAAACATGAGTAAAAAATGAACTTGTTATAATTATAAATTGTATAAGTGGTCAAACTCTAATTATATACGAAATGATATTAATGATTAATTTATCATATATATCATATATATCCAGTATATATTTATTTATAATATTCCATATCATTTGGATATATGAAATGAAATACACTGTTCATTTAGATGTTAAGCTCTACGTACACATTAACACTACTTTTATTTCTTTTTTCATATTTATTGGAATAAAGACTAAATGATACCTAGATATATTATAAATGTAGATTAATATAAATGGTATATATGTTAAATATGTTAATTAATTCCATCCTTTATACGTTCCATGTATAGTATTAATGAGTCATATCACTTTGGGGGTGTGGTAGTCCACACTTCCTCAAATGAAAATATCATATTTTTAAAAAATTAAAAGAATAATGGTATATTCTAAATGATAACTAATGTATCATATAAATAAAATTAATATCATATATATCATATATAATTATAGTTCCACCATAATTTTCAATATAAAAGGAGGTAGGAGAAGACTAAACGAATATTGTTTTATGAGGCAGTAGTCTGTCATCCACAGAAACGGTATGTTCTATACTCATTAGACACAGGTGCGTGTAATTGTATTTAGAATCCTCCTCATAACAAAAACATAACATATTTAGGATACTTGTGTTTTTATATAAACAAAAAATAAGAAGATCATAGGGAGTGTATAAGTAAAAATAATGGAAAGGATCTTTAAAGAATACGTTACATCAAATCAGGTAACTTCTTATGATTTGAAGCAAAGGCCTCTCTTGAATTTCATTCTGCCTAGAGGAAGGCTTCTAGGAGAGATGGAGAAATGTTTGGAGATAATTAGATTAGATTTTGGGAAATAAAATGGGCTTGATATCTATGAGTAATTGGTTAGAGGTGGTGTCATTCTATAATAGGAAGGAGGGGTACTTTAAGAATGTCTTGAAATAATAATTTATTATTAATTTATTTTAAAATTAAAATAACTTAAAAGTGATAGGTTTCAAATCTTATATGGGGGATGGGTCGAAATAATCTCAACCAATGTGTTTTATAAATGTTTAGGTTATATAATTAACCTTATCTTTTAGTTTTAACCCTTCATAAAGAAATTTAACATATACCATGTCTTCATGATTATTCATAACATATTGTAACTATAGTTACTATAAAATGCCCAAAGACATAAAAATAGATCATTAATGATGTATCTAAAATCATATATTTCATTTTGAAGAATATAAGATTTTTAGGTCTATAATTTCTTTTAATAAAATGTTAATTGATTTTAAAAACCCATTTAAGTCAATTTTTATACTATTTATTTCATGAATTTTTATGAAAACTATAAAAACAGGATTCTTTCTCAAAAAAATTCATTATTTAAAATATAATAATTCATACACATCCTTATAATTATTCTCTGGCATGAAATGTATCAAAATAATTTTATTTAAATTTTTATAATCTTAATTATTTATAACATTCATTAAAAAGGTAATCACTACATCACAATTGTGTCATAAATAAATTAATTTTTTTGGTAGCCATTACTTATAAGGAATATTTATAGTCTAATATGTCACTTAGATAACCCCATATAATTTTTTTTTTGTAAAATATACATGGTATGCTTATATTTTCCTTAACTGTAAATTAATTGTAATTAAATGTCATTTCCACAAACAAGTGGCTCTTTGGGGCCCTAAAATAGACCCAAGGATGTCCCAGGTAAGAAAAATCTCATAATTTCAAGTTAAGATATGTGTTAGGGTAATTTAATATCATTATAATATTACTCATTACCATTATTTTACAAGATTTACCCTTTAAATATGATAAATATTGTATTTTCTGAAGTAACTATTAAGTGTTAATTAAAATATTTTGATGGAAAATGATACATGTTCTACGATGAATTATAGAACTATAGAAATTATATAATTTTTCATTTATATCTTTAAGATAACCTATTTATATTTCACTATTAAGTCTTAATTAAAATTCTAATGATGTAATTCATTTACATCATAAAATGTGACCCATGATTTTGAAATATACTTCTTCAAATGAATACTTTTTATAATAACCCACCATAAAACGAAACTAAAATAAAACAAACCACAATATATTATTAATAATATTTTTTAGTAATAACAAATCCCCTAGAAATTATAAATATATTAATAAATTTTAAATTCATATAAAATTTTATAAAAAACCTAATGTTTTAATTTGGGATCTTCCAATTAAATACGTATATATTTTGATATTATCGTTTCATCTAAAATATAATCTTTTAAATTTATGAATTTTAAATTTGTAAAATTAATTTCAATTTTTTATTATATAAATATTTACTAAGATGAGTTTTTTAACTATTCAAAAATAAAAAATTCTCATGTGAATAGAGAAAATTATAGTTTCTTCCAATATTGTCAATTGTGAGACATTACCAATAGATGAGAAGGATATATAATTTTATGAAACATTTTAATTCATTAAATATTTATATAATGAGTAAAAATATGTTTTTTAAAGTACCATTTTGAATTTATAAAACCATTTTCAACATTTTAAAAAATAAGTATCATTTTAATCTAATTTAATAATTATTTTTTGTATTTGTTAATATAAAATATTCATTTTCATATTTTTTATTATGTTGAAATGTTATCAAAATTATCTAGTTTTATTTATAATTATCTAATTTATGTTATTAATTTCAATAACACTGCAAAAATTATATAATGCATATTTTTTTCTGCATAAAATTAACATTTTCAAAAAACAATTATGTTTTAAGTTCAATAATATAAAAAATAAAATTTATAACCTTTATAAATGATTTTGAAACAATTATTTTCATATTTTATAACAACATATTCATGTTATTTAATGTGTTCTATTTTATTATTAGTCATTCAATTATGTTACCAAGCTAAATATCAGTTTCTGTGGTAAACCCAGTGTTTTTCAAGGAATGAAATATTTATAAATATTCTATACTTTTTGAATTAATTGTTTCTATATTATATTAATAGTGAAAAATCATGTTTATAAATAAATAAAAAAATTATCATTCATTTTTTTATAATTATTAAAAAATATTATTAACAATATATACTAGTTATATTTCCATTTTTCTACAATAACATATTTCACTAAACATTATGTGTTTTTAATTTATAAGTTAATTTCGTCATATTTATAAATTTTATTTTGTTATAAAGTTCCTGAATATATATTCCACATTCCTATTTTTTAGGAAGGGTAATATAATATTTTTTTGGATTAAGTTATTATATTTCTTAATCATAATGAAGATTATGAAGGTTAAAATGGGTAAAATAATTATCTATATTTTTTAATAACTAAAATACCACATACACAATATATAAATCCATTTTATGTGTTAATGTATTACCCACATGTATCACATAGAATTTATCCACCAAACTGACCAAAAATAACCCAAACCACCTAACACTATTGTGATTCCTTTCATACCCCTTCCCTAAAATTAGTTTCCATGAAAAAGATCATCCTTTCCACCTATAAAAGGACCCAAATACCATCCATTATCTCTTATCTATAAACCCAAATAAATTTATCAATTATTTTATTTCCCTATTCCTTTATGATTTAATACATATGAGTTTATAAGGCATTATGGAGTTGTCACACGATTGGAAAAATATACAATGAAAAGTTACGAGTTTCCCCCTACGCATTTTGATTCAAGTACATATTTTTTATAAGACCTTTTTATTTCTACATTATTATTCATCCTGTTAAAAAAATTGTTCGTGTTATATAGAAATGATAATTCATTGAGGATATATCACCCTTATCTCTCATTAATCACATTTCATAGTCTATTTATTTATAGATTTTATGTTTAAAAAATCACTACATGATTCTTTACATCCTCTTTTCATTTCATGAACATTATATTTTATAATTATTATTATTTCTATGTAACGATTATTCCACATGATCATAATAAATCCATTAAAATATAATTCATTTCTTATAAATGATATAATATAATTCTTACTCATTAGTCCCATTACATTGTACATTAAACTTCCTGTTATGTTCTAAAAATACATCCCTATTTTTCAAACTTGAAGTTATAAATATCAAAATGAAAATACATCAATGATATCTTTGTAAATTATGATTATAAAATTTAATAGAAAGAATTTTTTTTATTAAAATATAGAGTGATATATTTTTGTTTTTATATATTATCATGAGTTTATGTGACTAAGTGGGAAAAATGTAATGTTTTTTATCTCAATCAAACTTCATTGAAGCATGATTGGATTTTACGAACCCATATTAATTTTTATGAAATTAATGGACAATGAATTACTGATAAATATATTTTTAAGGATCATATAAAACTCACATAAATTGGTTATCTTCATTGATAATGGATATCACAGATATCATCATTAAAATATAATCATTTTATCACTACATCTTATTATTATGTTTTAATTTCTCTTCATGAGATCCATCATACATATCATATGGCATACCCTATTTCTATAATTAGTGTTTAATTTCGATTAAACTCTTTTTTATTTATGGGTACTTTTAATTCATGAAAAATTATCTATGTAAAAAATAATTCTTATCCTATATAACAATGGTTTCAAATCCATTTCCATATTTTTATTCCCATAAAATGTTATATTTTATAAATATAAGTAAATTTTTTTTATTTATATTGAATCCTTCACAATTATTTTCTTATATTTTATAATGTTGTTTTAGATATCTCTTTTCTGATGTGGTTTCTCAATAAATATGATTCAAAATGTTCAAAATGTTTTATATCCATTCCAAATCATATTTTATATCCTATAATAAACTTTAATTTTTTATAAACACTGTGTCTTTTTAATACTCAATTATTTAAGTTTCTTTTCAAAAGTATATTTTTTCAAAGTTCCATCACATCACTTATTTTAATCCATTATTATTTTTAAGCATACTGTAATTGGTGTTTCATTTGAAAAAATTATTCTTTTTAAAATTTGTTTACATATCCTTTTAAAAAAATAAATTAAAAAGTATCCATAACATATAATTTCATTCCAATGATAAATTTTTTTATTAATAAAATTTTATGATTTTGACCCAATTTTAATATTTATACAAAAAAAATTTATTTATTTGGAAAATTGTTTTAATGAATCAGCTTTTAAATATTCTTATAAAATATACTATTATTGTGATAAAATAATACTTATCTAAAAATTACTTAGTTGAGGTAGATTTTAGTGACACTATATTCCAATTCTGTGGAAACCATATTTATTTTGTTGGTATATGAAGGAAATGATGAGGATTTATATAATATGAAATACATATTTATAAATCGGAATGGGTGATGTCCTTTATAATAATCTGATTCCTTTGTTTATTTTTGTGCCTCATGATCTCAAAATGATACATGTTTGGACTTTTCCCTTCCTAAAGTGTACATGAGAGGGTTTAACTCTTCCAAAATAGTACATTAGAGATATTTTCTGAATCGTAAGGGTCATATTAGAAGATCTTCCCCAATATAAATGGATATTGAAGATGATTTATCCTAAGACAAATCTTACATGAGAGGATTATATCAAAAAAAAATTGTATATAGGTAGTTATCCCAAATTTAATAATTTATGAATGTCTTAGTGGGTTGCTTGATTTAAAGTTTATATGATTTTGATTATTCCATTCTATTATGTCTATCATTATTCTCCACGATTCATATTCAATGTCTCATGATTCCATAGACATCTTCCAGGGTATATATTGGTTCATTTTATATTACATTAATATTTATCACGAGTTATAGAAAATAATTTTAATTCCATGATTGTTTTAAGAAAAAAATATTCAATATCCAATTTTCTTATATGTTCATGATCAAATTATTATTGAATTATTGATATTATTTTCCTTAATGACCATTGGATATCACCCATTTCATTTGTTTTTTTTCTTTTTCCCTAATAATGATGAATATTATACCATTTGAAATGTTTAGAAATGAATTTTTAGGAGATAAATAATAGAAAAATTATTGTATATGAATATATTTATATATAAAATATCCTAGAAAATAAAATATTAGGTACGTTACATGGGAGGTAAATTTTGAGATGCATTATTTAAATTATGATATTAATGACTTATTTATGTAATTTTTATTTTGGGTGACTTTAAACACACCCATTACTCACATAATGTATATTGATACCTTCATTTTTTTTTGAAAACCCCCCTTTCAAGGGATGAGGGGGAACACTTACAAGGCCCGTAGGCTTAGAAATTACATGGCCCATATGCTTAGGAGATTACATGACCCGACAGTCTTAAATAATTAAACTAGAATATCAACAAAGAACTGCCCCTCCCCAAAATCTACATCATGATATTAGCTCTCCACCTTCGCATGGTCATCTGTAAAGGCTTATCTTGTAAGCACAGGATGGTCCCGATGACATATCCATACCCTCTCATTCTAAAAAATCAATTTTCCTCTTCTCTGGTGAGTGCACTTTCTCTAAATCCCCTTCTTGGGATGCTCCTTTTTTTGTAGTGTATCTAGGGAAAATACATATGACCCGAAGGCCTTGAGGTGGCTCGAAGGACTTAATGGTGGCCCGGAATCCCTACTGACCAAAAGGCTGGGGTGGTCTGAAATCCTTAAGGAATCCACGCCCAAACAGGTGGCCCAAGGTGAATAGTTCTAGCTGCTACAATACCAAACAGTACCTGCTACAATACTTCTAGAGTGCCTGATACAGTACCCACACTTTGTAAAACACTACTATAGTATTGATACATCACCTTCTATAGTACCTACTACAATATTTCTACAGTACCCCCCTGAAAACATGCATCTTTCTGGTTTTGAACCTAGGTCTTGTGGATGCACTTTAAGCTACCTCACCAACTGGGTTGAGGCTCATGTGAAATAATTTATATTGATACATTAACAATACAAATACATGTTTGTGAGTGAGGAAAATTTATCCAAAATAAGAATCCAAATGTTAAACACTTGTATAAATAATATGATCATCCATGTTATTTTGAGATCATCACTAGGTTCTCCAGTTTCCCCGAAACACTTATATGGTGGATTATGGATCTTGGTTCACTGGGTTCCCTAGTTCATTAGTGGGAGATGAGGCACCCCCAACCCATAGACAATGTTCTTTTCCTAGTAACACATATTTTACCCATTGGTGATAAAACTATGTGAGATAACCCATTTCAAATATATCATTATTTTGCATCATCTCTATATGGTAAACAATAAATTCAAAATAATCACTCAATCTCGAAAATATAAGGTTTAGTTTTTTAGGAAATGATTTTTCAAAAACATTTTTTACATTACCTTTGAAAATTTATCTGTAATAGAAACACAATATAATACCTTGAATACTCCACATATGGTATACTCATATTCATGACATGAGGAATATAAAAATATTAATTCGATGCACTCAAATTCATGGAAAGGTAAAAATTATTAATATTTACATAGGTATTAGACCATAAGAATATTAGTAACCATGGTAATGGGAGAAATATCATATTAAAATAAATATCGAACAATAATATTTATCCCTATGTAATTATTTAAGGACATGTATACTCAAATGACAAAACATGTAATGTGGGATAATAATGTGAGATAATATATATGTTGTTATAAACAAGGTCAATGATCATAAAAAAGAAATATAACACATAAATATGGTATAAAAATGATAAGAAAATATACCATTATGGTCCAATATAATTCTTGTTATTAATGTTAAGTTCATTAAGAATTATCAAACTTTATTTTGTGAAGATACCGAATTCCCATGTTTAATACTTGGATCAAATAAAATTTCCATGATCAATATTGATGGCTCATTAGAGATAAATAATTAACCAATTCTATATAATTAAAAATAGGACCTCTCCCATTATCTACCATATATATAATAGTTTCACTTCAAAACAATCAACCACCTTATCAAAATGAAGCCAAAAAATAATGTTTGGAAAAAAATTCCAAATGGTATCACAAAAAATACCTTCAAGAACTATGTCAATTGATACCAAAATTTTATTAAAAAATGGAATTTAATAAATAAACATATAAGGTGACATATAAAAGTAAATCTATAAGTGATAAATCATTTAGTGTTAAGGTGGAAATGGAAGAAAATTTTATTTAGAAAAAAAATCATAATATTATCATAATAAGGAAAAGTTATCCAGCACTATCAAAAACATCTTTCTTGTGAAATTAAAAGTAAATTTTTTTAACAAAGTTATTTTGAAATAAATTTAAAGAATAAATCCTTGTAAATTTCAAAAAAGATTCAAAAAATTGTGGTGAAATTATTTACAATACGATTACTTTTAAAAAAATGAATAATAATAGAGACATGAAAAATCATTTTTTAAAGTAAAGAATTACCTTTAAAATTAATTATTTTACTTTTAGAAATTATATAAATATTCCCTTCTATAATTGAAATGATTAACATTAAATAACATTTACATAACCATTTTTTAAAATAATGAATGGAATCTTTGTAATTAAAAATTCTCATTATGGAATAGGAAGCAATACTTTTGTTTTAAGATATTGTTTTTTTATTCCTATCACTTGAAGTTACATGTCACATTAAAAAATTCATTCCAAATAATGAATTAGAAAACATTTAAAAACATTTACTTTTAAAAATAATATTAAATAATATATATTTCAAAAAAAATACATTATCTTTAACTGGAATTTTGAGAAGAAGATAAAAAATTTGATTCTGGAATGAAGAAAAACATTTTCAATATTTTAAAATAACATTATTGAGAACCCACTTCATAAAAATTGTAATGAAACACTTTTTTTAAAAAAAAATTAACATTTCAATGTTAAGGCCACATGAAATATCACATGATTAGTTTTCCAAAAAAATGAACATTATCAAAAGGATAATAATAGGCACGGATGAAAAATATTCATTAAATAGAATTTTAATTATTCTTAATCATATATTACTTTTTGGGGTAAATAATTCATCAAGGTGGATCATGTGATTAAAATATTTCATTATAACCAAATAAAAATAAAATGTTCAACCTAAAATATTGTCATATATAAAACAAATCATATATTAATTAATCTAAAAAATAAGCATTATTATGATTATAAAGAAGTTTTATGTTGTCAATATCTTTTATAGATTTGTTATCTTCTTAATTGAAATTCCTTTAATAGATATATTCAAATATATATTTTAATCAATTTAGTTTCATTAAAATTATGACAGAATGATTTATATGCAATTAGATACACCCCACAAGAAGAAAGATGTGGCGAATATGATATATATCACTATGAAAGAAACTAAGATTATAAAATCCTATACCTTGGATTATCACTTAGTCAAACACACACAATAATAATTTATATCCAAAATTACACCATTAATCCTTGTATTATAACCCATTTCAGATTTATTTTCATTTATTCTGTTAAATTTTAATATTTTATTAGACATTTCTAGTTAGTTATAATTTTTTTCATCATTGGAGGTTTGTAACTCTTATTTGTTTTCACAATATTTTCACATAGATATCGATCCTAATTATTTGATACCACGTTCTCTATTAAAAAATTATTTTGGGAACTATAATTTTTTTTAATAATTTTTTTAATGTTAAAATTTCATCTATTTTATGCTATGTGGTTTTTGGGTGTCCTACAATATATTTTTATACTCACCCATGAATGGTTTTTTTCCACACATGTTATGAATTAGGGAAACAATTACTATTTTAACAGTTTCGTCGGAAAAACTAAACAGTATGCAGCTAAGTGAGACCAAATAAAATGAGGTGTGTTCGTGGTGATTTTAGAAACATTTTGCTAGTAATTTTTCATTGAGTATTGACTTGGGTTAAAGACTCTTTATGGTGGGATTGTATTTTGGCCACATTACTTTCCATTACATCCTTTAATAATATATTTGAGGGATATAGATGTATGAAAGCATTGCTTGTTCGGCTGTTTTTACATTACTACATTTTTTGATATTGAATATTTGTTCATTTGTACTGATTCATTGGAAACTCCTCCCATGATAGTTATATGCGTACACAGTGCTAGAAAATATTCCATGGAATATTAGAGGTGGGATTTGGGATTTATAAAATGGGCCCTACTAGGAAGGTTTATGTTAATATTTTCATCTCACCATTGTACTGATTGCTAAATTTCAGAATGCCCCCATGATGAAAGACAACCAGGATACCCACTCCAGTTTGTGATGATAACCCCATGGGTGCTGAAGCCTCATTTTAGGTTCTATCATTTCACCTCATTTTTTCGTGAGTAGGTAGTATCACCTCCCCCTATTGAGAATTATATTATCCCAACATAGCCGGATTAGGTTGTGTGTAGGCTTAGCACACTCTGTGAGTTCCAACGATACAAGATTATATGGTTCTTCAACAAGCCATATCAGTAAATAGTGGATGATTGTCTAGTGTTAGTGGTCATAATATTTTGACTTGTTCAGACCACAATGGATTATGTGGTTGAATTAGCATCAAACCTTTTCCACATAACAGTTGGTCCAGGGTGGATCCTAGTTACAAAGATTCATGATGAGTCAAAAATATCATGGGGAAACATCTAGTATATATTTCTTGAGGAGTAATACCCTTATTACATACAATCACATAGGATAAACGAACTTATATAATTGTTTTATTGAGGGGTGATGGTGGTTGAGTGTATGATGTGGTTCACAGACGTTACACTCTACACTCTCTATAAGTTTAGGGACAACTACTTCCATGATCATAATTTGATATAGGACAACACAAATATGTCTCTTTTAATATAGTTCCCATGTCTATCCCATCATATGTTGATGTTCTAGAGAGTTTAATGGTGATCGAGTTATTTTTATCAGTGGGATGCCACATATCTATAGATTATAGTGGGTCTGATGGAGCTAAGTTGTCTACATCAGTAATCAATCATTCTTCAATGAGATCTCGACATAGGATACCCTTTCATAAGGAGGTTCAAGGACATTGTCACACATTACAATGTCACTGAACAACAACATGGTGTCCAGGGGTTGAGAATTTCTTAACTTGTGATGGGGGAGTTTAAAAGAAATGAAACTGCCCAACTAGACATACTGAGTAGCCCAATAAGATAGACGATGAACCACTGTGAAAGAGGTTACATTGTGATCAGGGATCTCCAATGGGTGAATATTTCTTTACCCATAGAGGAAGATCTTATAGAGGGAAAGGAGGACTTGTATTAGGAAGTATATAATACGGTATACTTCCCCCACCACCACCGGTCATCCCATGTTAGGCTCATGTAGCAGGTGGTTGGTGATATAAACAACTATAGGATTTGGATGATTATTACCCCAAAATTGAATTAGATCCCCTCAGGTATGATATTTGTTTATTCTACCATTACCTCAGTATTAGTAGAAAAAGGTTCCATTAATTATTTATCTTGATACTCCTGGTGCGAGAGCCATACCTCTTAGTTTAATGGCTATCACAACATCTCTTTCATAATGTTCACACATGGAATACTTATTCTGTAACTTTTATCTACTAATTGTGTGAACTATCACTTGGAGCTGATAGGTTCACATTGGACATTTTTGTCAAAATGATGGAACCTTATGATTTAATATTTGGAATCGATTTCATTTCCATGGTCCAAGACCATATCGACTTTCATTGTAGAGTATTCGGATGCCGACACACTTATAGGATGATATTATTCATCTCTAGGGAGTGATGTCTCATTGTATGGAATGTGGTTTCAGAAATCTAGTGGTTAAATCCCATTAACAATTAGTTTTGATATTTTTACCTTTGTACAGTAATCCCTTAAATTAAATGGGTCCCTTCAATTGTGGGGGATTATTTAGAAGTCTTACCCAAAGAGGTGATGAGACTACCTCTGAGGCGATAGATGATGTTTTGCATTGAATTGAATCTAGTATTAGACATGATATAATATACATTATATCTGATGTACCATACCAATCTCTAGGAGATATGGTTGTAGATACAGGACCGTTGTGAGGAATGATTAATTAGACACAGTGTGTCCCCCTTAGTATCTCCAGGGTGGTTCAGAAAAAGGTGAAAATGCTGTTAAGTCATATATTTTCAAAATAATTTTTTGAAAATTTAATCGGATTATTTGAAGAGAAATATCTGAGGCTGAAAATGATTCGGAGTCCTAGGGTTCCCGTAATAAATGTTCAAACTATTTAATGTTTTTCAGAAAACAGCACACGTGTGTGGTTTTCTTAACATTAAAAAAATGTATTGGATGGAAAATATTTGGGCACCGTTGAGCATAGAATATTGAGATTACCATACACATGTCCTTAAATCATCTATTGAGGGTTGAATGAAAAAGTTAATTAATAGATGTTTTAAAAGAAAAATAAAATATACTAAAAAAGTTATTTTATTTTATTTCTTCAACGTTACGCAATGACTCAAGAGAACTGTGGTTTGGTGACATAGTGACACTAAAATGGAGTATCATTGTAATACTTAAATTCTTTAACAAATTTCATCCATTAATCACTAGCATGGAACAGCTTTATAATTCCGAACAATAAAGAATTTTTCTAGACCCCTGTGAATCACTCTCTAGAGACAATAGTTTAGAGTTCAAACATCGGATCGAATGTCTCAGAACAACAGATTAATGTTGTTCTTAAATATATCATCATCAAAAATGAATCCATCATATTGAATGATCCCATCCAAGGAATGGAGTTTATTTTTCTGTGTGATTTCATTCCTCGTTCTTTATTCTCATTATGAATGCAGACCAACCCATGAATAGGTTGATCTATGTTTTGACCATTCTTGGTGGATGGATAAACATTGGGTTTGTAAGGTAATAGAATCATCATTATATCTTCTTAATAATCTTTCTAACATGTACAGACCAGCAAAGACACAAAAAATGCTGAGGTCCATTCTAAGTGTGTTGTTATGCTTATCTATCTTCCCTATTCTTGTGTTCTTTGTCGATGGACCTTCATAGTCGCGGTGTGTATTTACTAGTGGTTATAAATGTGGTCATACCCATTGAGTGATAGAGGGAATATTTGGATCTCACTGATGTGAATAACACAATCCTAGGGTAACAGGAGTGCATACATATTGAGAAAAATAGAACTAGAGTAAAACCGTTGACCCACAGAAAGAGAGTCGCAAGTGGAACGTGGTGGCGCGACAACCTGGCTGCCGAAAACTGTCAGCTCGACAACCAGAAGAAAAAGGGAAAATGGTGGTTGCATTACTCAACTGTGGGAGGAAACAACTCTTAATTCCACATCAGATAGAGGGAATATGATAGAGCCACGGGTGTGAGGTTGTCACGTGGACCAGCCGCATGAAACATTGTCTATCTATGTTGGCCGGGGGGATGTGTCTAGCAGGCTGTATGGAGTGGGAGCATACATGGTGACCACTGCATCTAGGTGGACCAAACCTACCCTCATTCGGGAGGGGCAGGTTGGACCCTACTGGTTGGGTTAGGGAGTACCTAATTTGAGATGGGTTGGGTCATTCCTCTCACGTAGGACCGGACCCAGACATAACCGGCCCATTTTTACTTAAATTTTCATTTCTCCCAAAATTTGTCTCTGTTTGACGAGTCAATTACGGTGTTTAGATCCTTGAAAATAGGTGGACCATTAGGGATTCACTACATTATTTTTTGTATGTTAGAATATGAAATTTTTTGATCGAGGATTAGGTGCCCCTGGAACAAGCACGCTAATAGTGAAATGATGTGGCTGGCTGTGCGAAGACATGGATTGTGTATCCTATGCATTTATAGAGTGTGTCTTCTATGCATATACGGAGTGTATATCCTATGAACATATAGAGTGTGTCTCCTATGGTTATACTGATCATGTATCATATGATTATATGGAGTGTTTCTCATATGGTTATATGTAGTGTGTCTCCCACAGTTATAAGGAGTGTTTCTCCTACGAATATACATAGTGTGTATCCTATGGTTATAGACAGTGTGTCTCCTATGAATATGTGGAGTTTTTATCTTATGAATATATCAGTTTGTCTCCTGGTATTTGGATATTCCTAGACTTTATTAGAACATGTATCCTATAGTGATCTGACTGTACTGACTCTATTTATTGTACTTATAACACTCTAAAATACATCAACATATTTGGTATTCTACCATGTTTCCTACTTTGTGGTTTACCTTAGTGGTTTAGGGTCCCAACAGAGTATTATTTTACATTACCCTACACAAGCTTCACCTTCACGATTAGTGTCTTGTGAAGAGGTTCAGTAGCTTTGATGGAGACCTTGGTGGGATTGAGAAAGGAGTGCTTCAGGTTTACCCGATAGACATGGTACACTTCAGTGACATTTATATACATTATTATACATACCATTAAGGTTGGGTTTTATGTAGATGAAACTCGAGAGCTTGTACTTTTTCTATTTCATTGGTTCTTGTATTCTTTCCCACTAACTTTTCAGTTTTTAATCTTATTCTCAGTGATTTACGTAATGTGTTTCATATATAATTACTCAGTGTTTTCAGCTCATTACATTTCTTGGGGATGGGAGTGTTCATGAAGGTTTATATGAAAATTCATACCCTTTCTGGGAAATGACTACTCGATGATAGTCCCAAATCCCTATCCTATGAGAGGTGGTCTTCAGGTTGTCATGTTTTGGGCCCTAGGGGACGGGTAGTCATAAAGTCGTATCAATGGGTGGTCAATTTTAATTTGTTTTGGAAGAAATGCTAAGTATTTTGTGTTCGGCTTTATAGACAAGGAACCTAATGATGGTTTGGCGGCTGACATATCCATACACTAGGACCTTTCATTCTACTTTTATACTTGATACATTAAGACATAAGTTACATGAGAAATTAATGGTTCATGCATGATATTGGAATTGAGAATGTTCTCATGTCCATCATGATTCAGAATTAGATCATTAGGTATAATCTATTAGTCATGTCACATCTTGTTCTACTCCAGGATTCTTCCACACAGATAGAATTCTAGGATTCTTGAGTGTGACAACAACGATGGTCCGTTAATATATGAGGCATCGATGCATGGACTGTTTTCTGAGAGAGAGAACCTCCTAGTGGTGTACCAATGATACCACCACCCAAAGAGCACCCGTTCCTACCATCTTTACTAATAGAGGATACACGAAAATTCTGTGAATTTTAAGAGTACTAGAGACAGAAACCTCCCAGTTTCTAAGATGAAATAGATCCTCATGTATCTAAGGAATCATTGGAGGTAGTGACGTGAGTTTTCCTTATAGTTAGGATGCATTTTAACAGGATGGCGGTCCTATCCACGAGTCTTCTATAGGGCTCAGCATGGATATGGTGGAGCTTTATGATATAGAAACATGAGGAGAATACCCTTTCATAGAAATACATTGATCATTTATTCTGGGGGGGAGTTCTTTCTAGTGACACTGTGAAATGTGCCTATACAGGATCTCCTACATCTACAACAAGGAAACATGACGCTGGGAGAGTACTTAGAAAGATTCATAGATTATTCCATCTTCTCTACAAACATGGTGTGACACTCGTTCTTTAGGGCCTGTAAATTTTCCCAAATTCTATTATGATATATATGGGTATTGATGATATCCCATTTCATCCATATGATTGATTTGGTGCTATAGAGAACTCTACTAGTATAGATATTTCTTGAGAAGCAGGAACTGATGGTGGGAGGTACCTCCAGGAGTGATGAAGAAGGGTCTTTCGTAGAAGGTAACTGAGAGATGATGTAGTGGTCCAAGAAGACTAGAATGTCCATAGTAAAACTACAAGACATGGGTTTAGTAGTGCAGGGAATCTAGGGAAGAACATTTCATCATATGGAGAGGTTGGGATACTTATGTAGTGGTTGGGGACATTTGGATAGAGATTTTATAACCATCCATACGACCTACCAGGATATAGTTGCAGGACCTCTGAGTAAGTGGTGGAGGAAGTAAAAGGGCTATCTATCCAATGATAGATGTAGAATTGGAGCAGGATGAGTGGCATGAGGTGGACAGATGTTCGATGAACTAACAGAACCACCCCAAGGTGCTCCACCATGAGCTCAAGGAGCTAGTGGATTAGGGTCATACCACCTCATGACGATAGAGGATTACAATCCAAAGACTCTTGGGATGATTATAGGTATGATCTTTGTACTTTTCATCGTAAAGGCAGTTTTCACAGACATGGGTCCCAATCACTCTTTTCTTCACATGTCCCTTTTTGGAGACATGAAAATTTCAATAGTATTGTTGAATCTATCCCTACGCTTAGAGACTCTAATGGGAGGATATTAAATAATATCACATAGGTGGAAAAAGTTTTCCCTTACTCTTGGGGGTGAGAGTTTCAGTTGGAATCTCTTGGCGGTAGCGTCATGGCCTTATGACATCATTCTGAGTATGGATTTGTTATCTATATTATATGATCAAATTGGATATTTTAGGTGAACAATATATTGTGTCTGTGTTAGTGGGACCATGATTTAATTTGTTAGTGAAAGGGTGAAAAAAGAATCACAAGGTGGAATCTCATGTAGAAGGGTGAGTCGATCACATATCAGTTGGCTAGTAAGACCCTCAGTGTAGTGGATGATATCAGTCCTCATTTTCCTATAGCGGCAGACGAGTATGAGGAAATATTTCTGGAATATGTTAGAGGACTACCTCCTCACATTGAGGTAGGATTTTGCATTATCTTATACCTAGAGATGACACTTATATCTCTATAGATATATCGGATGGCTCCCATATAGCTTCATGAATTGATGGTATAGTTGAAGGATTTGACGTGGTAGGGAATCACGATACCCAATGATTCAACATGGGCAACACCAATATTGTTTTACATGGAGGAAGATGAGAGAATGAGGTTATACATGGACATTTGACAATTGAATTATGTTACTGTTATGAACAAGTATCCTCTACTAAGGATTTATGAGCTCTTCGATCATATATAGGTAGAGAGATGGTTCTCAAAGATAGACCTCAAATGTGGCTGTCATCGTCTTTGGGTGAGGAATGAAGACATCTAGAAGACGGATTTCAGATACCAATACATCCAATATGAGTACATAGTGATGCTATTTAGGATGAGGAACACCGAATAATTGGTCATGGGACTCAATGAAATGTTCTTACATCCTTACCTAGACTGGGTTTTAGTGGTCTTTATTGATGAAATATTAGTGTAGTTGGCATCTGGGGAGGAGCATGTGATACACATAATGATGCTCATGGATGTACACTGAGAGCACCAGTTTTACGAGAAGCTCTAAAAGAGTCCATTGTAAATTGAGAAGGTTCACTTTCTAGGACCCATCATTTTGGAGGCTCATGTTGCATAAGATCTAGTGAAGATATAGGTGGTTCTTGATTGGGATCCACACAAGAATGTTATCGAGGTGCGATGTTTCCATGGGTTGGTTGGGTACTATCAGATGTTCATTCTGGAATTTTCCAAAGTAGAAGAATCCATGAAGGCCTTGACATGGAAGGTGAAAACTTTATTACAGAGAGAGATGTTCTAGGAAATATGTTTTCAATTGAGACATTTTTTTATGAATGCTCCAATATAGGGATTTCTAGAGGATGGTGTTGAGTACTCGGTGTTCTATGATGCTTCATAAACGAGGCTTGGTTGTGTCCTGATGTAGGGGAATGTTATTATTTCATATATTTAATAGAAATTGTGACCACATGAGAAGAACTATGTGACACATGATTGTGATTTTTTGGTGATAGTCATCACATTGGACATGTTGGGACACTTCCTAATGGGAAATACGTTTATCATCTACTCAGATAAAAAAGTCTCAAATATATCCTTTCATAGATGGATATGAACCTGATACAACAATATATTTGATATTACCTCTAGGAATATAACCTAGAAATAGTATATACCCTTGGGAACAAGAATGTGGTTGTATATGCTCTCAGTTAGAGATGGAGTTCGAACATACTGAACGAGGCCACAAAGTAGTTGGACATGCTTTAAAAATCATTCCGGGATAGAGATGAAGTAACTTATCTCTAGTCGATGGTGGTTTCTAAAATACTATCATAGCTAGTGTGCGAGGAATATCTTATAGATATCATCTATCAGATTACATGTGCTTAGATGTCCATAGGGCATGCCCATGATTGATATTTGAATTGTGGGGAGCTCATCATTCTTTTCAGAGGACGCATAGTTTTACCAGTGACGTTACAAGATGTGGTGTTGGGGGAGTTCCTTGCATCCCCATTAGAGTTACTTTACGGTGTGGAAATGATATAAAAGGACATCCAATGTCATACTTCGGGGTTTTGGGATGAAGAAGGAAGTTGAAGAGTTTGTCCCTAAATGCCTCACTTGTTAGCAAGTGAAGGCTGAGCACAAGGTTCCAAAGTGTTTGAATCTACCCCTTCAGGTGCTAGAGTGGAAGTTGGATAGAATATCAATAGATTTTTTGATCATTCAAACAAATTTTTCCGAAGGGCATGATACCATTTGGATGATCATTGACTAACTCACCATGTTGCCCCACATCCTAGCGATTCAAGAATAATGTTCAGTATGGAGTGTGGGGAACCTCTATACAGAAGTGATTGTTCGAATCCATGTGTTCCCATTGATTATAGCCTTATATCGTGATTTTAATCTTAAATCTCAATTGTATAAGGGATTTCATGAGTCATTTGGGACTCATCTACGATTTAGCACAACATTCCACCTCAAAAAATGGTTAGAAGGACGGGACCATTCACGTTATAGTAGACATGTTGAGTTTTTTCATCCTTGATTTTGGAAATAATTGGGAGGATACCCTACCCTTGGTGGAGCATGTGTGAAACAATAGATACCACTCCACCATCAGTATATCACCATTCAGGTAATTGTACAGGAAATCCTGTAATTCACTATTTTGATGGACTGACCCTAGAGAGTTTAAAATCTTGGGCCCAAAGCTGGTGCAGGCTATTACAAAGAAGGTATGGGTCAACCAATGAAGGATAAAGATTTCACATAGCTGTAACAAGTAATATGATGATATGATGTGAGGACCCTTGGAGTTCTAGGTGGGAGACCATGTGTTCCTTTGGGTCTATCATCTATGTGGGATACATATATTTCTCCAGGGTGGTATGATATTTTTGAGGTTAACTAGACATTTTTGATACCATGTGTAGTTGGTGAGTTGGAATACCACTGGGCTCCACCTCCATAGTTAGAGTGGGTTCACATAATACATCACATATAACAGCTGAGGAGATACATAAACAACCCTTCACATGTTATTTATCAGGGTGAGATGGATGTCGATGATGGGGAAAAATATTCAGAGTTCCTAGTGGATATCAATGATCGACAAGGGAAGACCCTCCATGGGAAATTGATTGCTATAGTGTAAGTTTGGTGGATGAATGAGAATCTATAGGAGATAATGTGGGAGAGCGAGGCTCATATTTCTGCTCAGTGTCCCCATTTGTGTGTTTATCGCTTATTTTTGCATTCGTGGATGTTAATCCTTATGGTGTGGAGACTGTAATGTCCCATATTTTCCAGTTAATTTTATTGAAAATTACATGAGGCTATTTAAATACGAGTTGCTAATACGATACATGATTCCAAGGCCTAGGGTTCCTAGAATAAATTTTGAAACCATTTTTATGTTAATTAAAAATATCGCGCATGTGTGGTTTAAAAAAATTATAAACAGTTTCCTAAATCAGAAATCTGAGGGTACTATTGATTTCAAAACAATGAGATTACCCTAGGTAGGGCCTAACATCATACGATTCCGGATGACTACAGAATTTAATTTATGGACATTTTATGAGAAAAATAAAATATACTCAAAATGTTATTTTATTTTATTTCTTCAATGTTACACAGCAAATCAACAACACTACAGTGTGGTGACTCAGCGATACTGCAATGCAACATCATGGTAATGCTGAAACATGTCTAAAATGGTGAAATTTGTTTTCAAATTTCCTCCATTTTTTCAAGGGTAGATAACATGAATTAGAATTCATAATGCTGTAGAATTTCAATGAAACAATGGAAATATCTCTTGTTGGTGAAGAACATTAAGAGATTAGAGCGCAGATCGAATGCTGAAGAACGATGTTTTGAGATCATTCTTCAACGGATCGCCAATGGAATCAAAATAAATGATAGTTAGCGATATAATCCCATGTAGGGGGATATTTTTCTCCATGATTCCTTTCCCAGTTCTAGATTCCAACAATGAATTCAGACCAACCAAATAATAGTTTGATCCATAGTTTGATCATTCTTGTATGATGGATAAAATTTGGGTTTAAAAGGGAAAATAGAGATAATTATCTATTCTTCTTAATATTGTTTACATAAACATACCAAGGATGACATAAAAAAGGCCACGGTCTATTCTAAGGGTTTTCTTTAGGCTTATCTCTGTTCCATGTTCTTTCATTCTTCGTCGGAGGACCCTCATGGTCATGACATGTTTTACTATGTTTTTTCGATTGTGGTCATACACAAGAGTGACATTGAGAAGATTTGGTACTCACGAGAGTGAAGAATGAAAACTGAGGGTCATAGGCATAATTCCGTTTTGAAAAACATAGCACCATAATGAGGCCAATGACCCGTAGAATAAGTGCTACTGGTAGAGACAAGTCGGGGCTGCGAGTCACGGTGGTGGGAGTACATGGAACACGAGGTGAATCAAACTAAGGACCCACGATAGAGACAAAGGTGTGATGTGGTCACACAGACTGACCTTTTGGAATACGAATATGACACATTGACCCAGAATGATGCATATATTAGGTGGTGTGGATTTTGAGCAGATGTGAGAGCCACCACATCTTGGTGTTATGAACCAGCTAGCATCTGGGTGGACCGAACCGACCTGTGTCTGGGCGGGCCAGGATTAAAGGGCATGGTTGACCCAACCGATTGGATTAGGTAGGACATTATCCATGTTGGGTTGGACCCAATAGGATTGGTTGGGCGGGACCCATGTTGGATCGGGTTTGGTCAGTCAGATGGGGTTGGACTGGACCCAGACTGTAACACCCCGAGATTTTATGAAAAATATTCTTTTTAATTTAACTAATGTCTTGTGTTGTACGCTACACCAAAAGAAGCTTTCACTACACGCATCCATGACTTTCCTTCCATTACACGTAATCGCGACCTTCCACGATAGCGTGTGTTGTACGCAACACCAAGTTTCGCTAAACAACGATATGCTATTAAGATATTATTAAAACTAGCCGTTTTGAATAGTAATAACCACTTTTTAAAATTTTGTAAATTTTATTTTTCAAAATGGACATCATTTATGGATTCAGAATATCGAAATTAGCTTAGGTTGAAATTTTGGTGATATTCGGATAACTTTCATATTTTGATTAATAGTGAAAATTACTAAATTTTAATTAAAAACAACTTTTTTCAATCAAAATAATTAATAGTGATAAATTATTAATTTTAGTGGTTTTAAAGTATATTTAGAATATATTTTTACAATTTAATACAATGTTGGTCATTGGATGTAATTTCACATTTAAACCAGTTATAAACTAGTGTCAATCTTTTGATAGTTACTATCTCTTAAAACCACGCTATTTGTTTTGACGACGAGAATTAATTTTTAAATTAGTTAATGAAACTGATATGTTTTGAATTTGGTAAAATAGACATCCTTTTTGAGTTCATAATATCAAATATAGCTTAGGCCTAATTTTTGGTATTTTTCTGAAAACTTTCAATTTTCGATGAATAGTGAAACCACTAAGTGGTAGTTTAAAAAACTGAATTTTTCATAAAACATAATTTTACCGCTTCTGTGAGTGGAATTTCGAAAATCCGAGAGACACGGTTAATATCAAGGACTAAAATGTGGTTCAATGAGATGAAAATAATTTTTTGTGAATAGTAACTTTTTACTTTTTTTTACAACAGTAAATAGGGTAATTAAGGGTAAAGACGATATTATTATTACCCTAACACATGTCCTAATTCTATTTGATAAGTTTAATTCGACCAAAAACAATCTTAGGAATAAAATATGACCATTTAGGCCCACTTGGATTAGATTAGGACATTTATTATTAATTTATTTAAAGAAGGGTTAAAAGAGTTAAAATCCAAGTTTATTTACTAAAACATTTTTAATATGGAGTTATACATAAGATAAATTCGACGATAAATATTCATTAGGAAGATAAAAATATTTCCTACATAATGGTATTTTATTTGTAATTTTTAGACATTATATAATTTAATTTATTTATGACACAATGATGATGCAGTAATTATCTTATTAATGAAATATTGACATAATTGATGTTATAAACACCGAAATAAATGTAATTTGAGACT
Source organism: Viscum album (assembly GCA_963277665.1). Lineage (NCBI taxonomy): Eukaryota > Viridiplantae > Streptophyta > Magnoliopsida > Santalales > Viscaceae > Viscum > Viscum album. The sequence goes on along the minus strand of OY728163.1, from coordinate 989,398,327 downwards.
TTTAATGATTTACACTAATTTTATAGGTTACTATGATATATTATTGTTGATTTAATCAACTTTTTTAGAACATATAATTCTGTTATGACATTCACAAAAATCATATATCAAATAGTGTCAAAATTGACACAAAAATAGTTTTTAAATCAAATATTATATTATTAATTGTTATTTTATTCCAAAAAACCTAAGGTTAGGCCAAATTACTTAGATAAGGATATATATATTAATAATAAACAATTTGGGGTTCTTTTGGCATGTTATAGTAAGTGTATTAACCATATAGTGTAAGAAAACAAAAAGACAGGGTAAAAGTTAAATTATTTAACTTAGAGTTAAATCGAATTGATAAGGTTAAAATAATAACCTAAACTTGTCTAAATCCTATTGGTTGATAGGACTTCGACCCATCCCCACTTTAACTTTGAAATAAGACCCTTTGGAACCATTATAAACCGATTTTGACTTTAATATAAAATACTATTTTGAGATATTCCTAAGGTGCCCCTCTCCTCCCGTATAAAAGGACACCTCCTCCCCCTCCTACTCACACCAATTTGAGCTTTCAATCTCGGCCAAACCCTGCAAAATTATATTCTCCACTTCCCTAGAAACATCCTAGAGGTTCTGGTCTTCCTCAAAGACCAATTTTAGTGCCCTAAGAGGAGGTCTCAAAAAGGCGCTTCAAAGAAGAGGTAATTTCTCTTACCGATTCTTTCACCTTTATTTCTTCTTCCACTTCTTCTTATTAGGTTGTTTCATTATGAAGTAATAACATCAGTATCACTCATATACTGATATGTTATTATAAGTATGAAACAATCCTAATTCACCATCTATCCATCCTACGGAAAATTAAATCACCGCGCGTGCGTACGTACGGAATACCGTCTCCACGCCGTGGTGTAATCTGTTTTTCCACCAACACCTTACATGGATGGGTATTATGGTGAAAATAATAACTATACATAGTTATTATAACATCATAATGATTCTGATATGTTGTATCATCCACTCCAATTCAATTCAATAATTATGGAAATGATATCATCGCTCGTGCGTACGTACGGACTACCGTCTCCACGACGCGATGAGATTCATTCTCCATGTTAACCATTTAAGAATGATTATAAAGTATATATAAGCAATAATAATGAAATATATTACATTATAAAGCTACTTGATTTATGTGTATATATATGTATGTCATCTACTTAATTCCACTCAATTCAATAACGAAACGAAAACATCGTTCATGCGTACGTACGTCCTACCGTCTCCATGAACGGTGTATTTCTTTCCATTTATCGATCAATTATATATATGTATATTCTGAATATATATTATATATAAATCATGTTTTATATTCTATAATTAATTAATAATGATCTAAGTAATCATATGAATAATTACAAGTTAAAACACGAACGACAAATGAGACGATTTTACCCAAAACGCTACTTTAACATGAATTTACAAAAGAACGGGTAATATAAAGTCATAAGTGAACCATATATGATATAATAACAATGAATATGATTCTGTAATAAGTCAATGACATTATTTAAATTATTATACAGGAGGTTCGGACACTTACGAAGCAAATCGGACCTAAGGTAAGGGAAAATATCACAATCTCATTTTTATCCGAGATTGTTTATACTTGTGTATTTACTGGGGTGTATTTTATCTTCCACATACATGTTTCCTCAATATGTAATATTATTTTCATTCACATAAAATAGTTTAAATCCAATTTTACCCTTCGGTGAGTTTTTAGTAAAGAATATGAAAGGAATCTTTTGTCGCTTTTTCGTACGAGGTACTTTTTGACTTTTCCGACAAAAGTACGAAGAATGTTTTTTTAACATATACGGCATGAATGAATTTTTAAAACATTATTTCCAAGAAGATTCCGTTAAAAGTTTCCAAGTTATTTTTAATCAACATATTTTAGTTTAAAATTTATATGACATGTTAATAAAGGAAAAATGTTTTTGAAGTAGAAAGGATATTTTCCTCAAGAATGGAGTTCAAGTATTTTATCCAAATTATTTTCCATCTAAGATAATAAAAGGGTTCTGTTTTTATCCCTATTATTACATGGATTTGATAATGTTTTGATGGAAATATTTTTATGAATTCTTTTATCTTATATGAATTGTTTTATGATGTCATGTTGTTTAAGAATCCCATTTTTATTACATGGTTTACGCTATGATGTATGGTTTATGATTTTGTGGCACACATAAGAATGGTATAATTATGAGATGGGTGGAACCTACATCTCCCTCCAATGCATTGGGTAAAGATTTTATATCTCATGATATAGACATGGCTGGAACGGTAGGTTATACCGGTTCAGTGAAACAGGACTGAAACGAGGATGACTCGGTTCAGAAAGGGACTTTGTCCACTAAGATAGTCTTGGAAATGAGTCTTAACTAAAAAGAAATGATTATCTATGATTATGTGTGAATTCCACAAAGTTTCATGTTTTAAGTTATGATTATTGTGATTACATTTCACTGCCATGATTTATCCCATGTTATGAAATTATTCTCTCTTTTGCAGGTTATGATTTCCAAAATGTTATGTTCTTATGAATATGATGTGATTGATATTTCTTTTGTTTACTCTTACTGAGCATTTGAGCTCACCCTTTTATGTTTTCTTTTCCCCAGGATATAAAGAAAGGTTTTAGGTAAAAAAAAGGAAGATCTTTATGGGAGATGTTGAAGATCTTTCACCACGATTAGAAGATTTTATTCTGAGTTTCCAAAGACACTAAACTATTACGGTCCTTGTGTGTGTGTTTTTGTAATATACTAAGTATTCCGCAAAAGTAATGTAATGTACATATACGTCAAGCTTCGGGTCTCTACAGTTGGTATCAGAGGGAGGTTTAGTCAACCGTTGGAAACTAGGATGTGAGAAAGTTAGTGAGATCCCTAGAGATATTTCTAAGGTTTGTCTAGGGATGCCCCTAAGGATAAGTATACGTATAGGATATAGTCCTAGAACTATGGTAACGATATTAGATTAGACCAAATATTTTAGATATTGAAGTTACTCCCCTTTATTATGATTTTTGACTCTCACACTATTCTTTTTGGGTTTTAGAAAATGGATGGAAACAAGGTGATTCACGATAATGGAGGATATGCTGGACAATGGAATGATATTTTTCATGAGCAACCAAATGAAATAAGATTTGGAAGTCCAAAAATCATTATTATGCCGAATCAGCAATCTCATAATATGATCAATAAAGTAAAATTTGGTATGTTTCCTGACTCGGCTAATAAGAGAAAGATGGAGTTTCATGATGATCATAGAGGAAAGAAAGTTCAATTTCCCCTACGTAAATCATGTGGGAAGAGGCATCATGGAGAATGTTTCAAAGGAACTGGAAGATGCTTTGGGTGTGGAAAAGAAGGACACAAAGCCAGTAAGTGCAAAGGAAAAGGTTCAGTTGACACCAGGGATGAGGATAATGGTATTTCTACGACATCAACAATGGTTAAATGTTTTAAATGTGGAATGTACGGGAATTATGCAAACCAATGCCCTAAGGGAATGTCTCATGAAGAGAATCAGCATGGTCGTATGGGTAGTATTTATGTTGATGATGATGAAGAGACTACAAATGATATGTGAGATGAAAGAATTGTTGAAGCTCGGTCAATGGTTTAAGAATTTATTAGAATGATGACATGTTTATCATGTGTAATGTTGTATAAGTAATCTCATGGTACTATGGAATAAAGAGACATATAAGGATTGTTACACTGTTGTCTTTCCTTGAGTTTTGAAAGTGTATGATTAATGGTACCAGTATCCATGAAAGGTTATTCAGTTATTATTGGTATGTAGATGATATGCGCATAATGAAGGGATAAGACGATAATGAGATGTTTTATTGTATTCATGAGCTCATGATTTATATAAGGACTAAGTGATATCATGGTTTGAGTATATAGAATTTTGGGGATTTTGGTATTTGGAATGTGTTAACTTTTAACTGCATTCATGTTTTCACTAATGTTCAATGGGTATTCAAGATAATACATGATTAAGTACTTTGAATGTTTGGAATGTGACCAACAAAACATATCTTATGATATATGGGGATCAACGATGGTATTAAGTCTATGGTAATCGTTTTCACTATGTTATGAGAGTGGACGGCAGTATTATGGATAAGCATAAAGATTGGAATGGATTATGTTGGACATAAGTTAGTATTGTTTAAGGATAGAAGTTTTTTTTCGATATTATTGATGGGATGTTATAGTAATATAGTTTTAGAAAAAGGACAACCTGCAGGACGGGCGACAACCCATCGCGTCGGACAAGGCTGTGGGAATCGAACCCACAACCGAAGTGCGACTGGCCTTTATCGCCTACCATTGGCCTACAGGAAGTCCATGGTTTGTATAAACTAGTCTTATTTTATTAAGCGGTATGATATATGAAGTATAACTTCATTTTTGAAACCATATACAATTAATCTAACCATAAGATGGACTTATAAAGTTTGCTAACCTTTTGTTTGAAAGAGATGGAATGACCCATCATTCTATCACATGATCCGCTAACACATCACGAATAACAAATTCAACTTCATTTATTTAAGGGATGAAGTGGAAATTGTTCACTTCACGAACAACAGTGAGATTGTACCAAAATCATGCAAGTATTTCTTTTAATTCATCAACATTAGGGAAATGATCTTGAAAACCAAAAATGTTGTCCTAGTTCCCTTATATCCGATTAATCAGATGGTACCTTAGATCATCACAAATCAATAGCTTTGTGATTGTTGGCTTTTCCATAGCCATGTTCTCTACCACTCTCCATCAGAACATGATGGTTAGATTTCTCTTCCATATCCATTTTTTCACCTATGTGGAAACCCAGTGATTAGTTTATTTGGGTAACCGTTACATTTCATACTTTAGTTTTTAAAAGCCATGTTTTGGTATTCCTTTTTACAATGTGGGTTTCCATTAAACAAACTTTCGAGTAGTAAACCATTTATAACCCCGACGAATTTCGAGGGTGAAATTCATTTTAAGGGGGGTAGAATGTAACACACCGAGATTTTATGAAAAATATTCTTTTTAATTTCACTAATGTCTTGTGTTGTACGCTACACCAAAAGAAGCTTTCAAAACACTCATCCTTGACTTTCCTTCCATTACACGCAATCGCGACCTTCCACGATAGCGTGTGTTGTACGCAACACCAAGTTTCGCTAAACAACGATATGCTATTAAGATATTATTAAAACTAGCCGTTTTGAATAGTAATAACCAATTTTTGAAATTTTGTAAATTTTATTTTTCAAAATGGACATCATTTATGGATTCAGAATATCGAAATTAGCTTAGGTTGAAATTTTGGTGATTTTCGGATAACTTTCATATTTTGATGAATAGTGAAAATTACTAAATTTTAATTAAAAACAATTTTTTCAATCAAAATAATTAATAGTGATAAATTATTAATTTGAGTGGTTTTAAAGTATATTTAGAATATATTTTTACAATTTAATACAATGTTGGTCATTGGATGTAATTTCACATTTAAACCAGTTATAAACTAGTGTCAATCTTTTGATAGTTATTATCTCTTAAAAACACGCTATTTGTTTTGACGACGAGAATTAATTTTTAAATTAGTTAATGAAACTGATATGTTTTGAATTTGGAAAAATAGAAATCATTTTTGAATTCATAATATCAAATATAGCTTAGGCCTAATTTTTGGTATTTTTCTGAAAACTTTCAATTTTCGATGAATAGTGAAACCACTAAGTGGTAGTTAAAAAAACTGAATTTTTCATAAAACTTAATTTTACCGCTTCTGTGAGTGGAATTTCGAAAATCCAAGAGACACGGTTAATATCAAGAACTAAAATGTGGTTCAATGAGATGAAAATAATATTTTGTGAATAGTAACTTTTTACTTTTTTTTACCACAGTAAATAGGGTAATTAAGGGTAAATACGATATTATTAATACCCTAAAACATGTACTAATTCTATTGGATAAGTGAAATTCGACCAAAAACAAACTTAGGAATAATATATGACCATTTAGGCCCACGTGGATTAGATTAGGACATTATTATTAATTTAAAGAAGGGTTAAAAGAGTTAAAATCAAAGTTTATTTACTAAAACATTTTTAATATGGAGTTATACATAAGATAAATTCGACTATAAATATTCATTAGGAAGATAACAAGATTTCCTACATAATGATATTTTATTTGTAATTTTTAGACATTAGATAATTTAATTTATTTATGACACAATGATGATGCAGTAATTATCTTATTAATGAAATATTGACATAATTGATGTTATAAATACCAAAATAAATGTAATTTGAGACTTTTTATGAATTCCACTAATTTTATAGGTTACTATGATATATTAGTGTTGATTTAATAAACTTGGTTTGAACATATAATTCTGTTATGACTTTCACAAAAATCATATATCAAATAGTGTCAAAATTGACACAAAATAGTTTTTAAATCAAATATTATATTATTAATTGTTATTTTATTCCTAAAAATCTAAGGTTCGGCCAAATGACTTAGATAAGGATATATATATTAATAATAAACAATTTGGGGTTCTTTTGGCATGTTATAGTAAGTGTATTAACCATATAGTGTAAGAAAACAAAAAGACACGGTAAAAGTTAAATTATTTAACTTAGAGTTAAATCTAATTGATAAGGTTAAAATAATAACCTATACTTGTCTAAATCCTACTGGTTGATAGGATTTCGACCCATCCCCACTTTAACTTCAAAATAAGACCCTTTGGAACCATTATAAACCGATTTTGACTTTAATATAAAATAATATTTTGAGATATTCCTAAGGTGCCCCTCTCCTCCTTTATAAAAGGACACCTCCTCCCCCTCCTCCTCACACCAATTTGAGCATTCATGCTCGGCCAACACCTGAAAAATTATATTATCCACTTCCCTAGAAACATCCTAGAGGTTCTGGTCTTCCTCAAAGACCAATTTTAGTGCCCTAAGAGGAGGTCTCAAAAAGGTGCTTCAAAGAAGAGGTAATTTCCGTTACCGATTCTTTCACCTTTATTTCTTCTTCCACTTCTTCTTATTAGGTTGTTTCATTATGAAGTAATAACATCAGTATCACTCATATACTGATATGTTATTATAAGTATTAAACAATCCTAATTCACCATCTATCCATCCTACGGAAAATGAAATCACCGCGCGTGCGTACGTACGGAATACCATCTCCATGCTGTGGTGTAATCTGTTTTTTCACCAACACCTTACATGGATGGGTATTATGGTGTAACGAATAACTATACATAGTTATTATAACATCATAATGATTATGATATATTGTATCATCCACTCCAATTCAATTCAATAATTATGGAAATGATATAATCGCTCGTGCGTACGTACGGACTACCGTCTCCACGACGCGATGAGATTCATTCTCCATGTTAACCATTTAGGAATGATTATAAAGTATATATAAGCAATAATAATGAAATATATTACATTATAAAGCTACTGGATTTATGTGTATATATATGTAGGTCATCTACTTAATTCCACTCAATTCAATAAGGAAACGAAAACAGCGTTCATGCGTACGTACGGGCTACCGTCTCCATGAACGGTGTATTTCTTTCCATTTATCGATCCATTATATATATGTATATTCTGAATATATATTATATATAAATCATGTTTTATATTCTATAATTAAGTAATAATGATCTAAGTAATCAAATGAATAATTACAAGTTAAAACACGAACGACAAATGAGACGATTTTACCCAAAATGCTACTTTAACATGAATTTACAAAAGAACGGGTAATATAAAGTCATAAGTGAACCATATATGATATAATAACAATGTATATGATTCTGTAATAAGTCAATGACCTTATTTAAATTATTATACAGGAGGTTCGGACACTTACGAAGCAAATCGGACCTAAGGTAAGGGAAATATCACAATCTCATTTTTATCCGAGATTGTTTATACTTTGGTATTTACTGGGTTGTATTTTATCATACAAATCCATGTTTCCTCAATATGTAATATTATTTTCATTCACTTACAATAGTTTAAATCCAATTTTACCCTTCGGTGAGTTTTTAGTAAATAATATGAAAGGAATCTTTTGTCGCTTTTTCGTACGAGGTACTTTTTGACTTTTCCGACAAAAGTACGAAGAATGTTTTTTTTAACTTATACGGCATGAATGGATTTTTAAAACATTATTTCCAAGAAGCTTCCTTTAAAAGTTTCCAAGTTATTTTTTATCAACTTATTTTAGTTTAAAAATTATATGACATTTTAATAAAGGAAATATGTTTTTGAAGTAGAAAGGATATTTTCCTCAAGAATGGAGTTCAAGTATTTTATCAAAATTATTTTCCATCTAAGATAATAAAATGGTTCTGTTTTTATCCCTATTATTATATGGATTTGATTATGTTGTGATGGAAATATTTTTATGAATTCTTTTATCTTATATGAATTGTTTTATGATGTCATGTTGTTTAAGAATCCCATTTTTATTACATGGTTTACGCTATGATGTATGGTTTATGATTTTGTGGCACACATAAGAATGGTATCATTATGAGATGGGTGGGACCTATATCTCCCTCCAATGCATTGGGTAAAGATTTTATATCTCATGAGATAGACATGGCTGGAATGGTAGGTTATACCGGTTCAGTGAAACAGGACTGAAACGAGGGTGACTCGGTTTAGATAGGGACTTTGTCCACTAAGATAGTCTTGGCAATGAGTCTTGACTAACAAGAAATGATTGTCTATGATTATGTGTGAATGCCACAAAGTTTCATGTTTTAAGTTATGATTATTGTGATTACATTTCACTGCCATGATTTATCCCATGTTATGAAATTATGCTCTCTTTTGTAGGTTAAGATTTCCAAAATGTTATGTTCTTATGAATATGATGTGATTGATATTTCTTTTGTTTACCCTTACTGAGCATTTGAGCTCACACTTTTATGTTTTCTTTTCCCCAAGATATAAAGAAAGGTTTTAGGTAAAAAAAAGGAAGATCTTTATTGGAGATGTTGAAGATCTTTCACCACGATTAGAAGATTTTATTCGGAGTTTCCAAAGACATTAAACTATTACGGTCCTTGTGTGTGTGTTTTTGTAATATACTAAGTAATCCGCAAAAGTTATGTAATGTACAAGTACGTCAAGATTCGGGTCTCTACACAGACCCTTCCTACATAAATGAATATAACTCTCAATTTTTGTGTCCATTTGAAGATTCTTTTGTGGAGTTGGGTCCCTTGTAATGATAAAGTGATTTTGGGATAATATACATCAGTTTTCATGGAGGTTGGAATATGAAATTTTTGGCTTGAGTATTAGGTTCTCCAGGAAGGAGAGCACAAAGAGTTACTCTTGTGGCTGGCTTTGCGGTGATATAATTATTTTATCCTATGAATACATAGAGTGTGTCTTCTATATGTATATGGAGTGTGTATCCTATGGTTATAGGAATCATTTATCCTATAGTTTTACAGAGTGTGTATACTATTGTTTTACAGAGCATGTCTCATATATTTATAGGGACTGTGTCTCCTACAAATATCTGTATTGTGTCCTATGGTTGTTGGGAGTGTCTCCTATGAAGATGAGGGGTGTGTCTCCTAAGAATATGTGGTGTGTTTCTATTTGGATTTGGATATTTCTGGACATTCTTAGTATATGTATTATCGTCTGATTTGACTCTAGTGACTCTATGGATTGTAATTATAAGAGTCTATAGTTCATGTACCTCCTTGTTAGTATTCCTCGTGTCTTTCTTTATGGTTTACATTTGTTGTTTGTGTTCCCAACTGAATGTTGTTTTACCCTCCACTACACAGGCTTCACCCGCACGTATCTTGTCTTGTAAAGATGATCAAATGATTTGATGGAGTCCATGGTGGGACGAAGATAGAGGTCATTTTTGGTGACCCGATGAGTGTGGTATGCTTTAGCGACATTCAAAAAGCTTGTTGTACCCACCCTTAAGGTAGGGTTTTCTACAAATGAGACCCATGAATCATTACTTTTCAATTTTAGTTGGTCTTGTATTCTAGCCCAATTAATTTTCACTTTGTACTATTACTATCAGTCCTTGTATTAGTAGGTTTCATATCTTTTTACTCACTATTTTTAATTCAATACCTTTTGGAGACAGGTGAATGAGTGTAGGGTTACTGTAAAATGCCTCCTCTTTGAGTGAAATTTCTACTCAGTGCTAGTCGCCAACCCCTAGCCTATGGGAGGTGGGATTCGGGTAGTCACGACGGGGGCCTTGGGGGACTGGTCCTAATGTATGAGATTGCGTATTTTCAAAGATTATCATTGTAATAACCAGGCCAAGATAATTAACAAGTATCCATTACCCATGACTGAATATATCTTTGACCATTTTCAAGGCACAATATGATTATCCAAGATCAATATGAGGTCTTGATACCACCAATTAAGGGTTCTCAAGGCTGATAATAAAAATTCGGAATTCTAATGTGACTATGGATAGTATGAGTTCTTTTTTATTCCCTTTAGTGGGATGAATTCCCAAAAACATATATATAGATTTGATATACTAGTTCTACCTATCGTACATGGATCATTTTATTGTTGTATTTACCAAATTGTAATCATTTTTTCTATATTAGAGAAGAATCATGAATATCACATGTTGATGGTCATGGATATTATTTTAGATCACCATCTTTATGGAATGCTCTATGTGTTCTATTTTTGGGTTTGTGAGGATCACTTTTTGGGGAATATCATTTATTATAATAGAATATCAGTGGATCCAAAAAATATTGAAGAAATGATTTCATGGTATCCAAACAATAATTTTTTGGAGGTACAGAACATTATTTTCCAACTGGTGAACTGTTGGGAAATTGTGGTAGACGTATCTCAGACTGATACCCCTTTGACTTCCCTGATGTGTAATGGGTTTCTTTTTATCTCGTATAAGAATTTCCAAAGGGCCTTTTATAAGTTTAGTAAGAGAATGAAGAGTCCTCAACCATTGAAAATTTCTAATGAAGGAATTGTTTTTTTAGTTTACAATGATACCATAATGGATGGTCTTCATTATGTGTTGATGCAGCGTTTGACAGTTATCTCATATAGGATGAGGAATTTGAGACCACATGAGGATAACTATGAAACTAATGACCTGGAGATGGTAGTGGAAGTCTTCCCCTTGAATATGTAGAGATTCTATATTCTAGGAGATCACATTATGGATTAATCATACCACCAGATTCTTTGGAATATCATCACCTTGAGAGACCCGAACATGGGGTAATGAATCTAGTTCAAGTTCTTATAGGACTATGAATTTGGGATTTTTCAGAATCCATGTAAGGTCAATGTTGTAGCTGATTCCCTTCAGGCTCTCTTAGTGAAGGAAACTTCAAAGCAATTTTCATCCTTATAGCTGATCTAGGTGGAGCAGGAGGGTAAAAAATATCTTCAGTTGATGGTGTTGATTCCATTGCTCCTTCAATGTGTGAGAGAGTCCTAGATGGTAGAAATGAAATGTGAGGTGTTGTTTGATCACATATCCACATGTGACTCAAAATATGGATATTCTGAATGAGGGTATCACACCATCATGTTCCATGGTGTGGACAGTGTTTCCAGTTACAATATAGAATACGGTGATGTGGGAGTTTCTCACTTCTCACCAATTTTTAAATCCTCATATAGGGAAGATGTACATATACCATCACTGGTCATTTTGGTTATTTGACATAAAAAGAAGTGTATCTGAGTTCCCCTCTTGATAAATAACTTATCAGCAAGTGAATATTGAGAACCCTGTTATAATATCTTTGTTCTAGATCCTTGATATCTCATAGTGTAAATGGGAGGGTATACCATGGACTTCCTCATAGGGATTCAAGGAATAATTAAGGTCCAAGACACCATATGGGTGATTGTTGATCGACTCATGAAGTCAAAAAACATCCTTTTAATTAGGGAGTGGATTTCAGTCAAATATTTGGGTTAGGGGTATATATGGTAGATTGTTTTACTTTATGTGTAACCATTTAAGATTGTATCATATCATGATTTTTGGTTCATATAACAACTATAGAGAGGCCTGGAAGAGGAATTGTAGTCCCATATATGGATGAGTACAGACATTCACCCACAGACTGATAAGTAGACCGTGCACATTGTATATGTTCTGGAGGATATTATTAGATCATTCTTTTTGGACATAGGTTAAAGCTATAACTACGTCCTACCCTTGGTAGAGTTTTTAAAAAACAGTAGATACCACCCCACTATAATCATAGAACCCTTTGAGGCTATATATAAGAGACCCTTCAGGCCACCCTTTTGTAGGAAAGTTATTGGGGAGACATATAATTAGGGGCTAGAGATGGTGTATTCATTATTGGGGAAGGTCCGAGATATCCAATAGCACATGAGGATGTCCTATTGTAGAAAAAAATCTAAAGCAAACCGTCGTCGTAAGCCTCTAGAGTTCGATTAGGGTGACATCATTTTCTTGAAAGTATCCCCATAATGAGGATTATGTAGGTTCAGATAGGTAGGAATGGTATCCTAGAAGACCATCAAACCCTTCTATATCATGTTGTGATTTAGTGAGGCTTCCTACCACCTCACCGTGCCCACACATCTGGAGAAGGTGCATGATGTCTTCCACATGTGATAGCTAAAGAGATACATCCATGAACCCTCACACGTCATTGAATGTGGAGAGTTAGACAGTACTGATGGAGGCACCTTTGTGGAGCACTCATTGAAGATCTAGGATCGACAAGATAAGGCCCTATATGGATGGACCATCCCTTTAGTTCACATGTTGTTTCAATATGGAAATTTGAAAAAGAGTTTCTTTGAGATGGAGAGTGAGATGTTGGCTCATTTTCCTGAGTTGATTTTGTAGTTTTACATTTTAGGGACATAAATATTGAATGAAAATGGATTTAGAGACATGGTTTTTATTTTGAAAACTTTTAAATATTTATTTATAGGTTTCTAGAGCTAGGAACTGAGAAGACATGAGATTATGAGGCCCGATATGAACGTAATTAATTTTATAAAATTATTAATTATAATTTAAAAATTTATCATGTGATTATATAAGACATATTAAACTCTATAATGATTGATTGTATTAGAAATTTGAGTGCATGGATGTGTCTGGAATGTTGTTTTTACCCTAAGCACGACATAATGTGAGTTTTTGTGGGATATTTAGAACTCTCTCTCATTAGCGGTGTTATTATGTAGATTAATTAATCAATTAGAATAATTTAACCTAACAAAAAAATCATATAAGTAAATTACTATGGAATTTTGGCTAGGTTTGGCCTCTTTATTTCTAGTATCTACTGGCATGAGCTTCACAAACCTCTATAATGATTCTTTTAGAGACTAACGATAGAATGTCATAACATATCATATCAAGATACAACGAATGTAATAGATCCTTCCAATATTTATTTGAGTGTTTTCATTACCAAGGATCAATAAAAAAACTGAGGTATGAATCTTCCTTCAGTTATTTATTCCCATTGAATAAATTATTGAGAAGATATAGCCCTTTTCGTCGATATTTACTAATTGCAGCCTTTTCATGTGACATGGAATTGAAATTCGATTAATTATTAATATTCCATTTAGCCCTAGTTCCCTATTCTTTATCTCCATCCATTAATATTTGGATGGTGATGTTTAAGTCCCTTTTTGGAAGTTTTAGCCAAATTATTCTCCATGTTCTTCATAGGTTAGATCTTTGTGGTCCTGGTTTGACTTATAGGGAGGTATAGAGTTTGGGAAAACCTCCCAAATTCAGAGAGAATCATTCATGGAATAATATAATCATGAATCAAGACTATATTTAGGATGATTATTGTATGGGGATTATCAATTTAGTGGTTTGACGTTTGATCATTGATGGTGGAAGCCACTGGTGTGTGGGGAACACCCAATGAAATCCCAATGAATGTATGAATCCAATTTCCATTAAGAGATGCCATGGAATAGCAATTTATTTGTAGGTAATAATTTTTTTCATTAGATTGAACCAAACATGATGTGTTTTAACTAGATTAGAAGTGCATTTTTTGATCATGGAATGTGGACTTTCTGGAGAAAATATGACTATATGCTAGGTGAAAAGAAGAACCCAAATTGTGTAGCACCATTCCATAGAGGCATCTTGGTTCTGTAAAAACTAAGGATTAAATGACATGTTGTTCTCACTCACACACCTTGTACCCCTTCCATGGTTAGACAAACCACGTGACAGACCACAGAGGTAGGGTTCCGTGTAGAAGTACACAGACACATCTTAAGTACATGAACTACATCCCATTTGAAGACACAAATAGGGTACTAGAATACCTGGAAATGGGGTTCGAGTTCATATAAATGACTAGTATACATTGCATATTTCCACAATAGGTTGGAAACAGTGTGTATTACACCTAAATGTCCTATACCCCAACACCAAAGGAAACCCATTTACTAACCAAGGACACCACTAAGATATAAATTATGACCACACACAATGTGGGTTCCTTAACATGCTATGTGGGTTTCCTCACACAAATTTTTTAACATTATATCCTTTAAAGAGACTTTAATCATCATTGTATCCTTCATTTGATCTCAGATTATGGCCCTCATGTAGCCTATCCTATTTATTTTAATATTAGACATGATAGATCACTTGATAGAAAATACTGAGATACGTTGTGAAACCTTATAGGTATGATACACAGATAGGAGGTTCCATGATGATGATAGTGATCATGATGAATAACCGTAGATTTCTGCACTTACCATCTTGAAAGACTTAGTAGTAGAATTCCCAAATTACCTTTCTAGTAATACTTTCTTGGAGGGCTCGACAGTGGGATTCTTAATCAATATTACCAATTTACCCCCCAGTAGAGTTTCATAGTTGAGTTACTCGAAATTATAGGATTATCCTATATTATGTTTGGGAAGTGGCATTCCCCAAAGACCATAATAGGTTTACCCTTTATTGGGGCTGGGTAGTGGTGTTCTTCGATGACCTTTCCCAAGAGTAACCGTATAGCGGTTCTGAGCAGTGGAGTTCTTGAGTGTATAGAAAATTGAGACCCTCCTATCATACCATGGTATGAGATGTTTACCTATATTTTTTCCCATTGACTATGAGACATCGTTTCAAGATGTGTTTTAATGTTTCCTTAGACTGAGAAGGAAGTGGGACACATTCCCCACTGAGATGTGTTTTTGTGACACGACCTAAAACTGTGCAGGCATTTTGGTGCCACCCAATGTTGGTAGTATCAAGGTTTTTTTATTAAGTCTCATAGACATGGTTGTTTAGGGAAGACATCATGGATGTTGGGAAATGTATATGGACTTTCTCTTATAACTATTGGTTACTCTTCTTCTAGGGCTAAGCTGTGATGTGGATATCCCCATGCTCTCTCATTTGGGAATCCTTGGATGAGCATAAATATATATTTTAATATCGATTCAAATATTTTATTTGGATACTATACTTCTAAAAGTGTTGAAGACACTTGAGGTAAGCCACATGCTCTCCATGTTTAGCTTCTCATTGTTGTGTGAGTCTACACATTACCAATTCATGGTAAAGGCTCAACGGGTAGTTCATATACTAACTATGTTAACCACCATGGGGTTATAGGAACTTACATTCACATTATTTTGGTATGACATGTACTATTTTACATTATTCTTTCAAATCTTTTATATCCCTTACATCCTCCACTTCACCCTTTTCGGGTGTTCTACTATGTATTTATATATTCACTCTTGCATGGGCTTCACCCACACATTTCATGTCCTTTGAAGATAAAAGAAAGGTTGAACATGAATTCATAGGAACATAGAGGTACTAGGTTATTGGACCACATATGATTGTCATAACTTGTGATACAGGACCAGGTATCTCTTAGATGTCTAATATTTTCATGTTTTTCTAGGTTGACACATAAATTTCATTGGGTGTCTGTTTTACTACTTTAAATTTTGGTATAAACTACCATACTATTTTACTATATAGAAGTTCATGTTTTCTTAATTTACTTTATATCAGTGTTTCATATTTTCCTTCATTAACTCTACACTTATTCGTTGAGTTGGTTGGGTGAATGTGTACGTGCACATAGGAAAAAACCTACATGAGTTAGTCATGCCATCATCGCTTGTTTCCACCCTTAGACTATAGAGGTGGGATTGGTATAGTTGTGTCTTGATCCCTTACATGGGCCCAGTCATGAAAATATATGTGGGTAAAATGTAACAATAGTTGTAAAACTTTATACTTCTTGTGAAATAATACACTCTAGTGTCTTTCCATTAATGTAGGTTGACAATATTCATAATATAATATCAGTGTACTTTCTTTGTGATTTTTTTCAATTTTACATATATTCTTATTTGTGTTTTATTTAGTTTCGTGATTTGGGTGTTTAAAAAAATTCATGATATGGTACACTAAAATTCTTGAGTATTCATATGGGACATTTCTTTTCCACCATTTCAAGCTATTTATGTATAAACATATGATAATTTAATTTAGAGATATATTATTAAAAAATGTATCCATTTTACACAAAAATATAAGAACTGTTAATAACTAGTCACGTAGTATTTAACATGATCCATTTATAGGTCAGTCATCAATAAATGAATCTGACTCTTATTTCATGTATAGCCACAATAATTTCCTATACAGGTTATGATATATCGTAGAAATTCCTAGGTGAATAGGCTATTGAGAGGATTGAAATTACCTCACAAACTACTATAGAAAACTAGTAGTAAGCACCATGTTTTAATAGACATTGATAAAGGAATTGAGTCTATCACTCATGGATCTCCCCAACATCAAGACTCTTTCAAATGATGATACAATATTGATTAGATATTTTAGAAACCATCCCCAATTCCATAATTAATGAATACATATTAATAAAATTTTAACATAGATAAAAAAATAATTGGAGATAACTATATAAAGGTCATCTATAAAAGAAATAATAAACCACTCATATTTTATTACCCACTCATTTTGATGTTGATAATTAATACTAAGGTTATCAGTTGTAAGATTTCCTTTACCTGATGTGTAATGGATCTCAAAATAAAAATATTGTAACCCTAGACTAATCAATTTTTTCTTAAATTAAATTAATTTTATGAAAATATATACATTAGGAATTTATGGATGGCACAAAAAATAATTTTTTCACCTAATAATAAATTATTTCCACAATTGGAATCTAGAAATATTTTAAATATATTTAAATCATGGGTTAGAAAATAACTCATTGAATTAGATGTTTTAAGGATTCGTATGGGTGTAATAAAATTTATAATAATTTTTTGATGTGACTAATATCTGAATAAAAGGATCCATTGTCATATTCATATGAAAAACAAGCATAATAGATAATGAAGAACACACATAATCATATTAACCGTACACCAAAGAGACAATACATAATATCAAACATATTTGAATGAAATTAATGAACAGAATTTAACTAGTTGTATAAGTAATCACACCTTTATAGGTATCAATATTTGGAAAGAATTATTCAATTCATGAATTGGATCTATATTTATCCATTTATGTATTGTATGAAAATATATGTTTAATGGGATATGGTTGGGATTAAATAAATCAAGATTTTAATTATTAAAATGTATACCGTATCCTACCGTACGGGAATATAATAAAATACATTAAATTAGATTTCATGACATTCCATCCTATATCATTTTTTCTGATTAATAATTTCATAAAGGCCTGAAATAATATTGCATTCTATTTTCCATTAAATCCCATATATATTTATTATATGACAATGTGTTTTCTTAAATCATATATTGTGATTCATCTATACTTCATTTCATGTTTCTTGTGGGAGAAATATTCTATAGTGATATAATTTAAGGAATCATTAATTGAGATATAACACAAATGAGAAGTTCCATTCATGAATATGGTCCACAAACTATTTGAGGAATAATTCATTAATTTTAATTCATGAGATATATCATGCATCGATAATGACCATCCACAAATCTATATGAAGACCGTTATCATGTGATGATTGTTTTATTTGTGCTTAAATAAAATTCAATTATTTCTTCATAATCCATAAAGCTCCCAATTCATAATCATCCATATAACCATCAGATGATAATATGTTTTAGTTAATTAAGGATCCCAATTATTTGTAAAACAATTATACACAACCATTAGATACATATAGAGGTGGGATTCCATCAAATACCACTAATGTGATAATTATAAAAAAAATATTCTAAATGATTGATTTGTTCTTCAATTTAAGGGATAAAAAATGTACTACCCTCATCATTTCATGATTAGTCATTTTTATGTTTTTATTCACAAAGATCTTGTTTGGGATTCATTAATAACTTTTGTTGGTTTTGAAATTTTTTTTAGACCCCGCATAATCCCATAAGTGGTATCAAAGCATCCAAACCAATTATATTAAAGGTATAACGTGTGAAATTAATAACGATCAATAATAATATGTATCATATTGGGTATAATAAAATAGGATTTTGAGTGTGTACTAGATAGTTGAATCATGGAATATGATAAAGGATTTCATAAGACACTACTAAACGAAAATAACATGGATTTTCACTAGTCATATAGTATAACACCCAAAAATAATATCATATTATTACATCTCTAAATTATATAAAATAATGAAGTATCATATCACTAATAGGATAACATTATATTTGATGAAATTAGAGTTTGAGAAACTCTTACGCATAATTTATATCATATTTAATGATAGCATTATCTACCATAGAATTTGATAGTTCGAAACCTTAGGTATAGGAGATATTATTTTCAATGATTGAACACTCTATCAAAAGGTTTGAAAAATGATGCATAAATGGTATATATATAGAAATATTTTAATAACAATCTATAATTGAGGTTTAGTCATAATATATGATATATTGAGAAAATTATTTTTTATTTACATTAAATTAGGAATTAAATATAAATATGATTAATTTTTTTATTATTAATTATAAAAAGAATTTTGGAGGTATTTATTAATCTTTAAAATACCTTGTTATAAATTAATAAAAAATAATTAAATAAATATGAATTTAATAGTAGTAAATATTCCATTAAATTAAATTATAATATTCAATGTAAAATTTATAAAAGTATATAAAATTTCATGTGGAATATATATGTTGTTTTTATTAAGTAATCATTGAGATAAAAGTTTAAATAGGATAAAAATTAAATAACAAGTAAAAAAGAATAATTAATTATATATAAATTATGAATTTTAAATAATTAATTAATTTTAATTGATCACATTAAAAGGATTTATTTTATATCTTATTTAAACCACACCAAATGTTTTCGGATGAGTGATAAATTCAATGTTAAAATTACAATACTTATATGATATATAGATTAAATAATTTTTTTTTCATAGAATAGATCAAATTGTAAAATTTTTATAATTAATAAAATGTCATGTATACTTAAAATAAAACGATATATACTGAAAAATAAAAAAGTGTTCATATTATGAAATGAATTTAAATTGTTTATATTCATAATTATTGAATTTTAATAATGAATAATGATAAAAGGATAATGTATTTATACATAGAATTTTTATGAATAGTATAATGATAATTGAATCATGTGTACATACATGAAATATTCATTTATTAAATTTTATACTCTCCTTTATTCTTAATTATTATTATTTTAAATATTGGGAATATATTTGACTTAGTTTATGATATTAGACCACAAATTATAAATTGTTAATCCTTTTCATTATATTAAAGTTATGATTATATAATATTACCTTTTCACCTACATTAACCTCACTTTTTGTTTTTTTTTTCACAAAATATGTTGATTGATGTAGTTTATAAAAATTTGGTGTAATTGTTTTAAATAATTAGAATCAATCTTTTGAAAATCATTCCCAGGGAGGGATATTTTTTCATAGAATTTCTACTAGACATGAGGCTTATTCCATATTCTAGAAATGTGGGGGTTACCTATTCATGTCTTAGGGATTACCCTTGTATAGTTTTTAAATTTCATATAATTATTTAATTTTACATGAAAAGTTTTCAAATATTATTAGTGAAACTGATATTATCACATATTTTATTCTATAATTCAATATTTTCAATCTAACTATCTTTTAGTATTTTAAGGGTATTTATCTCATTTTAAGGGATTATTGATATTTTGGACATAATCATTACAACAACTTCATTTTTTTATTCATTTCATGGATTATAGATTTTTTCCACACTATCACATACGTCATAATTTTTTTTATAAAACATCATTTTAGATTTGAATTTGAATAATTGTATATTTTTTGGGATAATTACAATGTTTTTGAAGTGAATGGATTTTATATAAGATACTGAGTAATTCAATTGAAAATATAGATAAGTCACCCAATATACATATCACATATGGTATTCAAAATTTTAAACATGCATTAAAGTGTGAATCTATAAATTTAGAAAAATTTATATATGAATTATCTTTCTTATAAATAATGAATTTATCATAAATATTGTATATGATTTATATATATCTTACATATTGAAAATATTTCTTATATATCATCAAAACATTAATTTCCATCAATGTGAAAATTTTATGTGTTAGTTTAAGGGAACATATATATCTTATGGATGAAGTGAAATTACATCATATTATTTCACCTAATATTTTTATAATTTAAATATTTAATGTATCATGTTTGATATTTGTTATCTTATGTTTTCATGCATATTTTTAGTGAGATTCAGAATACATTTTATACATTTTAAAATTTGAAAAATAAACAGAAATCATGTTCATACTGTAAAGGATGAATTTATGATGATTAAGGGATATTAAATAATTTAACTTTCACTTATATTTTATATGTACCTATGTGGTGATAATATTTGCTAAACTATATGATAAAAATAAAAATAAGAATTGAAGAATCAAATAATGTGATGTGTGGTTAAACCATTAAGTTTTTCATAATATTATTTCATCCACTTCAATATTTTCAAACAAGTGTATTAATTTAATGTAGCCAAGATGAAATGGTTAAACAAAGGGTGTATTTCCAAAGATAAAAATTATCTATCTACCATGTGGATAACTGATGAAATGTTTATTGTGAAAGGAACGTTCCCCATATATTACCCAAAGGACACTATTACCACACATAAACTAAATTATCATACCACCCAAGAAAGATAACTATCTTATTAAATTCCTTGGTCTCGTCAAACTGTATCATTTTAAAAAAATTAATTTTAGGATATTGTCAAATTCCTACTTTATAAAATGGCCTTTTCTTTATGAAATAGGCTATGTTTTTTATAATCGACTTTCTATTTTTTATGTATATAAAAATTTAAATTTTTTCTCTGGTATCATTTTATCATTATAATTTCTCATAATATATATTTCTAATCTCATTAAAAATAGATAACTGACATCATTGAAAATCGAGGGAGTAGTGGATGCTTTTAGTTTTTTTAACATCAATGTTATCTCTTATTATTTCCAGGGAATTCAAGGATATTTAAACTGATTACGGTTTCAAATTTAACCCTTTTCCCAATCATCTATTTTTTCTTCATAGTCTATTAATATTCATTACCATCATAATTTAAGCCTTTTAAATAGTTATTTTTTCATATTTGTTTTTATTCATGACTCGACCCAAGACAAGGCTCATGCCACAACTCCACCAATCCAACCTCTACATGCCAGGGGCAGGAAACATGTTCCGGAAGCAAAAAATAACTTGGGTAAGCCATTGGATATGTGACTATACACACACACACACACAAACACACACATCCATGTCAATGAAACATTTTAGAGGGAATGAAAATGATGAAACACTACTATAAAATAATACATGCATGTTTGGACCTCTAGCAAAGTAAAATGTACAATAGTGTAATCTAAAAGAAAAAAATTGGAAAAATAATCACCCAATCATAAATGTGTCCCAACCTAATATAAAAATAAAAAATTAAATAGCTTAAAAAGAGACCCACTCCATAATCCCATGCTATAACCACCATATTTGGTTTAAGAATCTGTATATGTAAGCTCATCTACTGCAAACTTCTTCCAATCCATCATCATTATAAGTGACAACAAAAGCGGAAACAATTGCATGTTAGGGTGAGTATATACATAAACATTATAAATCCAAAAAATATAGTGGGATTGGAATGGTACACAAAAAGGTTGTGTAAGATAATAACAAATAAAGGTATAGGAAATAGTATAACACATCTAATTAACGAGTGTATGTAGGTTCTTCCATGAATTTGTAGATAAATATGGTGAGTTTATAAACTACCCGCAAATTATTTTCCACCAATATCATGAGTGTAGATGGATGACCTCCTATCCGGTAGGAGTGTTACACTCTAATGTTTTATGTCCCATGCCCTGCTCAGATTGATTGTTCAACTCTGATAGTCATTGTGGAACCATGACCAGACTAGATGAATGGTTCCAATACAAGTCTATATAGGATATATTCCCATTTCAGATGGAGGGATCAACACTATGTGTAATTAAGGAACAATTTCTCTCCTAGTTGGAAGGTTCCACTAATGATTTTTTATAGTAATCCTACATGATCACTACCATCAATGGGCATCACCTCAGAATTTTCCATGCCTAGGAAATTTTACATCGTATCTAAAAATACTCATCATATGTCACCATCACATAATATACAGTAAATAGTGAATATAGTCTACTCATGGGACAAAATTATAGTTAAAAAAAGATATATAGAATATTGAAGTATCTGAAAAAGTTAAGAAGGGGTACATGGCATGTTAGGGGGGCCACAAGGTATGTTCCCTTCTTCGCAACATGGTTGTGTCCCTAGTCAGCACATAAATTTCTATCTGTGTAATAGTATACAATATCAAAGTGGACTACAAGGTGTGTCCTGGAAAACATGGACTACGAGACATCTTATACTAACTGTATCCATGTACTGTATTACATGACATTATATAGAACCCTTTATACTCATACACAGATTCTCTTCTACGTGACTCATCACAAAGGTTATCCAACCATGATGGGTGTACATGGAATGGTAGAAGAAATGCATACCATGTTACCCATAATTTTATGAAACACTAGAGGATGCCACAGAAGAGGCTACACGTCGTGTGTTCATCTTATAACATGGTGTAAAGTTGGGATTTTCTATTAATTATCTAATATGATCATGTACATTGAATATATATAAACTGCTTTGTATTTCACATTGAATAAAAATAAAATATCTATATTTGTTCGTAGATTTCATACCAAGGTCTTCATTCACCGGAAAATATCTTTGGTCACCGGTCAGGGTTTCACAGCTTGTTCTGCATGCCATTATAAATCATTTCATTGAGTTCTTGATGTTTAATGAACATATAGGTCATTCTCATCTCAAAAAAATCCTGAATTTATTCATTGATCATTGATTAGTTGTTTATTGGTTGATCACCTAGGAATCCATGGGTTCGATCAAGCATGGTATCACCTGACAATTTTCAAACAGGGATTGCAATTATTCAACCAGTTATGATCATCAAAAAATAAGGGGAGAATAGAAGAAAAAAAGGATTATTAATAAAGTCAAATAAATCATTTTCCAATCACTCTATAATGTGGATTCTAGATTTAAAAATAATTGAAAAAATTTAATTTCTATACATGGTGACATCTAGAGGCTACAACAAAGGAACATATTGAATAACAAATAACACATTTCTCAATAAATTAAATAAAAGGGTTTAAATCACGAATTTATGAGTCCTTCCATGATTTAGGATTGATAACTGATGAATAATGCATTTTCCAATGACCTGAAATGATCTGTTTTCTTAGATATGTCTTAGTCTACTCGATTATGTAGTTTCATCATGATCCCCAATGGATCTCTATAAGAAGGAGGAATATATATCTCTATGGTGATTGTACAATTGTAAGGCCAAACATGGTGAGGTT
Source organism: Viscum album (assembly GCA_963277665.1). NCBI lineage: Eukaryota > Viridiplantae > Streptophyta > Magnoliopsida > Santalales > Viscaceae > Viscum > Viscum album. The sequence goes on along the minus strand of OY728163.1, from coordinate 989,374,121 downwards.
TGGATAATGATATATTTATGATATATCCTTTAGTTTAAATGTAATTAGTTAATTAATGAAATAATTAATTAATCCACTTAAACATACCACAAATGACTGAAGGGTCTAAATGTCACATTCGGACACATTTTGTGTCATGCCTAGGGTAAAAACCATGCTTTAGATCCAATCATGGTCTCATATTACTGATCCATTAAATCAATTAAGTGTTATAAAATTTAGATTTGGTATCATGCCTACACAAAATAGAATATACCTAATCTTTTTATATATTAATTTCAGGTACATCTAGAATCAAAATCACACGATGTCTTAGCAACTAGGTCTAGAAATAAATATATAAATTTTTAAATGAACTAATATAAAAAAATAGGGTCTCTAAATTATTCCCAAACAAAATTATTTCAATTCCCAAAATGGAAAAATAGGGAAAAAATAAGGATTCAAAGCCCATACATGGCTCTCCCACTCCAAGGAACTATCCAACTCATTTTCATGATACAACAACATAAAAACAATAGGGGTGGGCCGTCCACACTAGGATAGCTTATACAGATCATTAATCTCCACCAAGAGATCTATAATAGTGGATCTATCCTTGATGTCTATATTTCCCAAGTGTATTGTTTTTGTGGGGTTATGCATGTATCTACTTAGTTGTGACTTGTGGAGAATTATGTGCACCCACTCTAGCTGTGGGGGTAGGGTGAGGTTATAAGAATGATCTCCAACCCATCATGTCACGAAAAAAATCAATACTCCATCAAAACCGACACCTGACTATGACCGTGACAAGGAATTATGGGTTTTTTCTATCCACATGGGGTGGTAATAGTTCTCATGTATCATTAATTTTGGTTTGGGAATGATTTAACCACGTATATAATCATTTAACAAGCACAAACAAATAATTAACTAAATCTGAAAAATTCACACCAAACAAACCCCAAATTAAATTCATAACTCAATATATATGTTCAAAAATGATAAAAGAGGAAAAATTACATAATATTGTTGCATAAATAAACCCCAGGAACTCCAAACGACAAGGGGTCATCACCCACAAGCCATCTCTACAATACCATACTATGGAAAGAAAGTAGAAACCTAAACCGCCATCAACCAATGAAATTCCTTTACCTATGTCAAACATGAACAATCCTAAATAAACCCAAGGGGTGAATGTAGGTTGTGAGACTAAACCCAATATTATACCACCCAAATGAATCCATATAGTAACAATAGAAGATAAAAAGCATGAATGTTTAGAAAAACATGAAGTGGTGGAAATAATTTTTTAGAATAAAACTATTAAGGTAAAAAAGTTTTCGAAGGAACTTTTCCAAGAGAGAGAATATTTCAATATAAAAATGTAATGGAATACATTTTCATTCCAAAACCCCTCTAATCGAATGATAAATATAAAAGGTTCAGCAAAAACTAATCTTAGAAACACCCCTAGGAATTAATTAGTCTCCAGCCCCATGTACCTCGTATGTGATTCTAATGTAACCATTGTAAAAACATTTCCCATGCAGGTGACACTAGTAGTGAAAATACACATAACCTATAAGTCAACAATTTAAATAAATATAGATTTTTAGTGTTTTTTTGTCCAATTTTATCAGTGAGACAGTGTTAAAGCAGCTTGGGTTCACTAGTGTACTTGTACACATCCGCTCACCAAGATAACTGAGTTTTCCCCCTTTTTGATTAAACAATTTTCACTTGTTAAAAAATATACATTTTCACATAGAAACATCATTTCCTTTCATACACAACTAAAATAGTTTCTAAACATTCTTCTCTCCCTTATACAACTAAATAAACCGTGAAAAGTTTTCATAAAACCACATCAAGATTTACCACAAAACTTTGGCTTGAAATCCATTTAAACCCCTCTTTTAAAACCAATTTCACACCAATATTAAAACAAAATAGAATTTTCTGTGAAATATTTTTTTAATAAAACCATTACATGAGTTATAAAACATCCCAAATAAGTATAATGCTTAATGGACATGTAGAACATCCAATTTCACAAAAAAATGCTACATTAAAATAAATTTCTTTATAAATCCCACCAAAATAATTTTTTTCATCAAGAAAAATGAAGGATGAGTGTGATAAAAATATAAATTAAGAAAATATAACAAATCAAGTAGTTATTACACATGGAATCACCTACCACAAGTGTCAGAAATCCGAATCCTTGTGCGAAAGTTCACCCGCACAACAATCGCACAACAAGGGAGTTAAATAAATCATAAAACCACAATATTATACCAAGAAAACCAAGATGAAACCTTAGGTCTGAATCAATAATTAAGGAAAATTGGGAAATTCTTGAAGAAATGAATGAAAGCCTAAGAAAATGGAAGATACCCTAAGAAAATGGGAGGAAGAAGGAATGAGACTCCATTACTTAAGGGATCTTGAATAAATTACCCCAAATACACTAGTATATGAATTTCCAAATAGAAAAATTTGAAATTGAGGTCATAATAAGGCTGATAAGGTCATGTGAGAACTAAAATAAAGAAAAAATAGTTAAAATCAATGGATTTATGAAGGATACAATTTACCTATTCAAAAATCGATGATTTGAAAAATCCAATGATGTTTTTCCCTAATTTGAAATTCATATAAGGCCGATAGAGGGGTAAAAGATAAGGGGAGATCCCCTAGGATTAGTGGGATCTAATGAGAGTTGGAATCATCGAAAAGACATAAAAATTTAAAAACATATTAAATAAACATTTTTTTTAACATGAAATGGGGTTAGGAGTTTCTGAATTCCTAAAATAGAAGCCCAACTCCACCATGATTATGAATTCAAAAAGGGTCTAAATTGATATTGTGGTGTTAATAAGCCATGGGATTCCATTTTGGAAGTGTAATGAGTGAAAAATGATGAAGAATTTAATATTTTTAAATGAAATAAAATTGGTTTTAAATTATGGAAATGGGCTCACGTTTTGGCCCAAATCAAGAAAACTCACCATTTTATCCAAAAATACATGGGAACCCAAACAAATAGAGAAATAATAGAAATTAAATGACATATACCTTTAAAATATGTCATGGATGTAACAATTATCCCCACTATAGATTAATTTCCACCATAGCAATCTAACCTGTTGCTTGATCAGAAAACAAGAATGGGTAATCCTTCTCAACCCACAACTACCACTCCCATGTTTCATGGACATTATTACCATGTTGAAAAAGGGCCCAATAATGTTGAATATAATTTTCTTGAACCAAATTCTCTGGGGAATAAATTATTTTCACCGGATGATCGAAAACAGACAAATCAGAGTCTATGTCCACCTCTTCCCAATTCAGCAAATGGGACAAATAAAGATTATACTTTTTCAATTGGGATATGTGAAAGACATCATTAATAGATGTTTGATTAAAGGGAAAATATAACCTATATTCTACCTTTACAATCCTATTAATAATCTCAAATGTTCTAATATATCTCGGTGTTACCTTGCCTAGATTTCCCAAGTAACGATGACCCAGACGAGGGGCCACTTTTAGGAATACCTGATCAGCCACAGAAAACAATTGTTCTTGATACCGTTGATTAGCATAATATTTCTATAAAATAATAGAAATAAATAAATTCTACCTGATTAATGTGATCATATCAGATGACTCATGTACAATACTCAACCCCAACAGCGAGGTTTCACCAACCTCATCCCATCATAGGGGGACCGACAATGCCAACCATAGAGCACCTCAAATGGAGACATTCATATTGAGTATTAGTAACTATTATTATTAGTGAACTCAACCAATCGAAAATGGATATTCCAAGAACCTCTAATGACCAAAACACATGCATGGAGCATTTCCTCACAAATCTGATTTGCTAGCTCTAGTTGGCCATCCATTTCACGATGGAATGTCGTGCTCATCATAATATGTGACCCCAAGGATTCTGAAGGACATACCAAAATTGAGAAGTTAAACAAAGTCCTTTGTCTGAGACTAATGTTGATGGAACACAATGAAGCCTTACCACCTACTAGAGATACAAACGGCCCAACTCATTCACTTTAGCAGTATCATTGATCGAAATAAAGTGTACTAATTTGGTCTGATGAACAATCAACAACCAGATGGAATTCATACCCTACGGTATATAAGGTAAGCCAACAATGATTTTTGTAACACCCCGAACCCAATTACCTAGAGTCGATTCCTTATTACATAACATTTTCTTGATCACAATAAAGATCAAATCTCGAATGACCGATTGGTTTAGTAGCCTTGGAAACACTAGATATATTCATAAAGTTTTCCATTACATCATAAAGTGAAAAACTACTACAACAACATATTGTCTCAATATTCCACACTATTATCCTCTTATAATATCCTTTCAGGTCATTCATAATCTACTTCTTCACATCCTGGGAAAACTAAAACACAGAAAATGGGTGAGCTCAGATGTCCAGTAAGGATAAAAATATAGCGGAAACTTTCATAAATAAGAATAAACATTTAAGGCAGTGTATAACTAAAACAAAAGTCTTTTAAACATGGACTTCAACAAAGTATGTCAGAAATAAAATGAAATAATTCCCTTTACATATTCACAAGGATATTCTACTAATCTAATAATCACATACAATATCAATAACCATTTTCATAATGATGGAATGCATAATGCCAGGATATCATAACCACATAGCCAAGGCCTCGTGCCAAGACTACAAATAAGATTTTTCCAAGGCCTTGTGCCAAGAAACTAGTTTTTCTGATGAGACCTACCGATGCATCAAGGAGATATAGCGGGCTCCACCCATAACATATTAAATCCAATGCATTCCAATATGAAAAGGTTTAAACATAACATAAACATTCGTATTAAAACTAGGATACGAAATGTAAATAATTCATCCATAAACAATGAATGGTATAAAAACAACACATCCACAGTCAAACATATCACAAAACCTTCAATACAATATATAAGTTGTGTATCATAATAAATCAACTTCAAATAAGCGTAAAATCCATCAAAGGATGTTGACATAGATGAAATCAAAACTCTTTTTAGGGAAATATCTCTTCCTATTTTGAAATCATTTAAGAGTCATATATTTATAAAACAAAACATTTTATTTTAAAATATTTTTATAAGATTGTAAGGGAAGCTTCGACGATTTTATAATGACTGAAAATAGCCGTACCCGCCGTATAAGTTAAAAAACATTCTTACCTTAATTCTGTCGAAAAGGTTAAAAAGCACCTTGTTTGGAAAACAACGGAAATATTCCTTTATAAAAATATTATAAAAATTAAAACAAGGGTATAAATGACTTTAACCCATATTTCTTTAAAAATAGTAAAAACATTTTGAAATACATTTTTAAGAAACATGGATGTTGATGATAAAGAGATCCCAGTAGATTATTATGTATAAACAACCTCAGATAATGAAGAGATTGTGAAATAACCCTTACCTTGTACATTTCCTCGGTTGAGGGTAGGTTAAACTCCTGTATAATGGTGAGATAATTGTTATTATATTATACAAGGATCAAATACATTCATATAATATCATATATGATCTTTTAACATTACTTTGTTAATAATATCTTAGAATTATCGTTGTTTTGCGTGTTAACTTACTCATTTTATTTTATATGTTTTGTTACATAAGCCATGTGTGTAATGTAGAGGTCGTATCTTATTCATATCTAGAATGATATCAAGTCCTTAAACATTATTTTTAAATCAAAAAATGATAATTATACTTGAATGGATATGATGGAGAATTAATCTCATCACGTTCATGGAGACGGTAGTCCGTACGTACGCACGAGCGACAATATCATTCTTTTGATATTAAAATAATATATAATAGGGTGGTATATTAAATATAAAGGATCATTGTTATATTTATTTGAGACATGAATTATACATCATTATTATACACATCCAAATAATAATATTTTGAATAACAATTACACCACGGCGTGGAGACGGTAAGCTGTACGTACGCACATATGGTGACATGTTATTCAAATGATGGATAGAATACTGAATATGGTTGTTCCATAATTATAATAACATCACAGTATATATAATATACTCGATTTATTATTTTAGAATGGTTACAACAAAGGAAGAAGAAGTGGAAGAAGAAAGGAACTTGAAAAGGGGTGGGGAAAACATTACCTCTTCTTTGGGTTCTTCCTTTTGATTTGATCAAAAGGGATCCTTAAGATGGCTTTATGACTAAAGTAAGGAATCTAGGATGAAGTGAGGGAAGTTTATAGAGTATTTGGGCAGTGTTTGGCCGAACCAAAAGGCTTTTAAGGTGTGATGAAATGAGAAGGGGAGTGCCCTATTATAAGAGGGGTGAGGGGCACCTTTGGAAAAGCTAGAAATATTAATTTATAATAAATTAATATTCCATTTCTAATGGCTCCAAAGTTGATTATTTAAAGGTTAAGGTGGGGATAAGTCTATAACCACTCAACCAATAGAATATAGACAGGTTTGGGTCATTATATTAACCTTATCTTTTTGTTTTAACTCTTAGTTAATTAGTTTGACATTTACCATGTCACTTTGTATTTTTATATTATATAGTTAATAAAATTACTATATACATTCAAGATACCCCCAAGTGGTCCATTAATGATACACCTATCATGATATAAGTCTCTTGTCTGAACCTTATATTTTTAGGAATTTAATATCAATTAATAATATAATATTTGTTTTAAAAACTCTTTTTTGTCAATTTTGACAGGATTTGGAAAATTGATTTTTGTGATAATAATAAAAAATGATTAGTTAAGAAAAAGGCAATTAAATCAATCCTAATATTCCATATTACCCTATTAAATTAGTTTAATTAATTAAATATCTCAAATTATATTTATTTGGGTATTTATAATATCAATTATTTTAATTTTCACTATTATGGTAATTACTGCATCATCATTGTGTCATAAATAAATAAAATCATTTAAATTCTAAAAATTATAAATAAAATATAATTATGTAGGAAATCGTATTATATTTCTAATGAATATTTACAATTGAATTTATATTATGTATAACCCTATATTAAGAAATTTTTAGTAAATAATCTTTGATTTTAACTATTTTAACAATTCTTTGAATTAAATAATAATAAATGTCCTAATCAAATCCAAGTGGACCTAAATGATAATATTTTATTCCTAAGTTTTTTTTTGGTCGAGATACACTTGTCCAATAAAATTAGGACATGTTTTAGGGTAATATTAATATCATTTTTACCCTTAACTACCATATTTACTTTTAACCGTGGTAAATAAAATAAAAAAAGTTAATGTTCACCAAAAATTATTTTCATCTCATTGAACCACATTTTACATCTTGATATTAACCTTTTCTCTTGGATTTTCAAAATTCCATTCACAGAAGAGGTAAAATTAAGTTTTATGAAAAATTCAGTTTTTTTAACTACCACTTAGTATTGTCACTATTCATCAAAAATGGAAGTTTTCAGAACAATGCCAAAATTTCACCCTAAACAATTATTGATATTCCAAATTAAAAAATGATTTCTATTTTTAAAAATTCTAAACATATATTTTTCATTAGTTAATTTTATAATTAATTCTCATTGTCACAACAAACAGTGTGTTTTTAAGAAACAATATATTTCAAAAGATTGATAATTGTTTATTTCCAATTTCAACGTGAAATTAATTATAATGAAAACCATTGGATAAAATGGTAAAAATATATTCTAATTATGCTTTAAAGCCACTCAATATTATAATTTATCACTATAAATTATTTTAATTAAAAAAGTTGTTTTTAAGTATTTTTCATTATTTATAAAAATTGGAAGGTGTCAGAAAAACACCAAAAATTCAACTTATGATAATTTTGATAGTTCTGTATCAAAAAATGTAGTCCATTTTGAAATATAATATATATAATTTCAAAAAGTAGGTATTACTATTCATAACAGCTATTTTGATTGGTTGTGGTGTGTGTTAGAACTCGAAGTTGCGTACAACACATGCTACTATATTATTCAAAGGAAAGCATACCATGGAAGCTTGGGATATTTTATTGTAAAATTTTGATGTCCCCATTATAAAAAGTAAATGTTTTAGTCAAATTGAATATATAAAAGTTTAAAATATTGGATTTAAAAAGGGTTCACTATTAAAAGTTGGTAAAAGTGCAATACTGAAAATGAATTTGTTCTTACATTATGTCTAAGAAACTCATAATATTGATTCTAAAATTATAAGGATTATATAAAGTTTAAAATTTAGTTAATACTATTCATAACCTCTTTTGAACTTCTTGTTTGGTAAGTCATGGTGTGCTTGAACTCGGTGTGGTGTGTAGTGCAAGTTATTGAATTATTTTTAAAAATTAACACACTATGAAATCGTGGGGTGTTACATTCTCCCCTCATTTTATAAATTGTGTCCTCGCAATTTGAAATTGTTCGTCGAAAATAAAATTTTGAATATATATAAACTCTTAGTGGGATAACCTTCATCGGAAATTGGGTTGATAATGTTTAGTCTTAATATGAGGAAAAAGGAAATGAAAGGGTCACCACCAAATTATGATCTCTATTCGGAGAATAGTGGTGGTAATTAGAGACATATAATTGGAGGAAAAATGTAAATATTTATATGTAGTGATTGAGGTCATCAATCACAAACAAGTGTAAAATTTAGGGCCTTAAATTCATCAATTTATGATGATTTAAAATACCATCGGTTTAGCAAAACATATGATATTAAGATAACACATTTTTTTAGATCCCATCACTAAAGTATAAGAATTAATTTCTTCATTGAATAAGAGAAGAAGAAAAATATATACTTGACAAGTAGAGTCTCAACCTTTAACTATGTTCTACCACAAACTTGTTTTTAACTCTAAAAGTTAATCGAACTTAAAAATAATATTCTATTTATCCTATTCGTATAGGGTTAAAAAAATGAATTTATAATTCATCTAGAACAACCATGAAAAAATGACATTATTCAAACAAGGACATCACGTGGGTCAGTGGTAGTTTATACACCCTTGTCGCCCTTTGGTTGTGGGTTCAAGTCTCACGGCCTTGTCGGACACGACGGGTTGCCGCCCGACCTCCGGGTTGTCCTTTTATGGAAATCCAAAATAATCCAAACTAGAACAATCCAAAATACTTCAGTCCAAAATTTATAAGGAAGGTAAACACAACGAAGATCCTTTTTTTCGCGTAATAACATGTGATCACCTTCATCATGTATTCTTCTAAAACACTGCAACATCCGGAATTATTATGAAACCTTATTGATTACATTCATGATCCCTTATTCCATATAGAATAATAGATATACTCCTTCAATACAAAAATGTTGTAAACCCCATCAATGGTGGAATATACAAATCATTAATCAGTTTCAAGGTAGTCAAGAATATCCAATATAATTTATCCAAAACAATCATGTATTATTCTAAAATCACTACCTCGGTATCAGAACCATGTTATCGTTTATCTTTCCCTCAACCATATATTTTGGAAAAATATAACCCGCTATTGAGTCACTTTTCTTTGTTCCACACAATCTCAAGTCCATAATAAAATTTTACTGCAGTACAATCCTTATATAATCCATAACAAGTAAATTGTTGTTACAACACTCAAATGAAATAATCAACATAAGAACTCTAATCATTCCTCTTCATCTGTGGTAGTATCATAACATGATTATTATCCAATATCATCATTTGCGGCATAGACTGATGACTGAGACATAGGTCCACGTAATGTCCAAAATCCTTGCAAATGAAGCATTGTACATTTGAAACCATTTTCATACCCTTGCAGTCACGTACTTTGTGCCCTTTTCCTCCACACTTATAAAAAACTCCCATGCCTTTCAGGCATGTTCCAGGGTGTTTCTTTCCACAGTTATCACATATGGGAAAATGATTCTTTTCCCCCTTCCCGTTATCCATCTTTCTCTCTTCCATCCTTTCCTTCTCTTACTTCCCTTCAGTTCCATAGGACTTGGTAAACTCTTTACTTATCTTATCAACACATGATATTATTTCTTCATATGATGATAATACATGCGAGACTATTTCTCTAATAAATTCTGGATTAAGACCATGAAATATATGATCCTTCTTTATCTTTGTATCATGTGCATTGTTGGAGTTCTTATTCCTTCTACTGGGCGCCATTTCCAAACAATGGCATGCACTAGATTAGTTTATGAATAACAATACCTAATCCCAAACTTGTAAAACACATATCATAAATTAAATAGTTTATGGATATAATCCACAATCATAAAAATGTCTCCTTTGAGGAAGTATATACTCATAATCCCTTCATAATGGTTTTTAAAGAAAATGAGAATTATCCTAAGCATATCCCCCGAGAGTGTCGTATCCAAGAGTGCAGCAGGGCCCATTGTCGTGCACCAGTTCCCATTCGAGTCTAGCTCAAAGCGGTGTTTTCGAGTTTTACCCCTAGTTACATCTGTGCTAGAGCCGCCTCTACCTGCTCATATCCAGACAGGGATGTATTGCTCGGAAAACTCACAAAATCTCTACAATACCAAAATTCTAGGAAGTTCTTCTATACCAATCCTCAATGTTCATCGTAGGTCTATGTGCTTTAATCAGAATTTATCTAAATCTAGCTTCCAAGGTTTTTACTAAACTTCCTCTAATACCAACTGTAACACCCCGACCCCAGTTACATAGAGTCGGTGCATTATTAAAAATCATTGGCATGATCACAAGAAAGATCAAATCTCGAAAGACCGATTGGTTTAGTAGCCTTAGAAACCTTAGATATATTCATAAAGTTTTACATTACATCATAAAGTGAAAAACTGCTACAACAACATATGGTCTCCATAGTCCACATTATTATCCTATTATAATATCTCTACAGGTCATTCATAATTTACTTCTTCACATCCTAGGAAAAATAAAACATAGAAAAGGGGTGAGCTCAAATAACGAGTAAGGATAACAATATAGAAAAAACATTCATAAATAAGAATACACATTTAAGGCAGTGTATAACTAAAACAAAAGCCTTTTAAATGTGAACTTCAACATTGTATTGCAAAAATAAAATGAAATAATGCCATTTACTTATTTATATGGATATTCTACTAATAGAATAATCAAATGCAATATCAATAACCACTTTCATAATGATGGAATGCATAATGCCAGACTATCATAACCCTATAGCCAAGGCCTCGTGCCAAGACTACAAATAAGATTTTTCGAAGGCCTTGTGCCAAGACACTAGTTTGTCTAAAGAGACCTATTGATGTATCGAGGAGCTATAGCGGGCTCCACCCGTAACATATTAAGTCCAATGCATTCACATATGAAAAGGTTTAAACATAACATAAACATTCATATTAAAAGTAGCATACGAAATGTAAATACTTCATCCATAAACTATTAATGGTATAAAAATAACATATCCACAGTCAAACATATCACAAAATATTTAATACAATATTTATGTTTTGTATCATAATAAATCAACTTCAAATAAGCATAAAATCCATCAAAGTATTTTGACATAGATGAAATCAAAACTCTTTTTAGAGAAATATCTCTCCCTATTTTGAAATAATTTAAGAGTCTTATATTTATAAAATAAAACATTTTATTTGAAAATATTCTTATAAGATTGTAAGGGAAGCATCGGCGATTTTATAACGGCGGAAAATAGCCGTACCCACCGTATAAGTTAAAAAACATTCTTACCTTAATTCTGTCAAAAAGGTTAAAAATCACCTTGTTTGGAAATTGAAGGAAAGATTCCTTTATAAAACTCTTATAAAAATTCAAACAAGGGTATAAATGACTTTAACCCATATTCCATTAAAATAGTAAAAACGTTTTGAAATACATTTTTAAGAAACATGTATGTGGATGATAAAGAGATCCTAGTAGATTATTACGAATAAACAACCTCGGATAATGAAGAGATTGTGAAATAACCCTTACCTTGTACATTTCCATGGTAGAGGGTAGGTTATCCTCCATTATAATGGTGAAATAATTTTTATTAAATTATACAAGAATCATATACATTCATATGATATCATATATGATCTTTTAACATTTCTTTGTTAATAATATCTTAGAATTCTCGTTGTTTCGGGTGTTAACTTACTCGTTTTATTTTATATGTTTTGTTAAGTAAGCCATGTTTGTCATGTATAGGTTGTATCTTATTCATATGAAGAATTATATCATGTCCTTAAACATTATTTTTAAAAAATAAAATGATAATTGTACTTGAATGGATACGATGGAGAATGAATCTCATCACGTACGTGGAGACGGTAGTTCGTACGTACTCACGGGAGGCAATATCATTATTTTGATATTAAAATAATATATAATTGGGTGGTATATTACATATACATAATAATTGTTATATTTATTGTTTACATGAATTATACATCATTATTATACACATCCAAATAATAATATTTTGAATAACAATTACACCACGACGTGGAGACGGTAAGGCATACGTACGCACGTATGGTGACATGTTATTCAAAGGGTGGATAGAATACATAATATGGTTGTTACATAATTATAATAACATAACAGTATATATAATATACTGGAGTTAATATTTTATAATGGTAACAACAATGGAAGAATAAGTGGAAGAAGAAAGGAACTTGAAAAGGGGTGGTGAAAACATTACCTCTTCTTCGGGTTCTTTCATTTGATTTGATCAAAAGGGATCCTTATGTTGTCTTTATGACTAAAGTAAGGCCTCTAGGAAGAATTTAGGGAAGTTGAGAGAGTATTTGGGAAGGGGTTGGACTAACCAAAAGGCTTTTGAAGTGTGATTAGATGAGAAGGATAAGTGCCCTTTTATAAGAGGGGTGAGGGGCACCTTTGGAAAAGCTAGAAATATTAACTTATAATAAATTAATATTTGGTTTTTAATGGCTCAAAATTTTAATACATATATTTTAAGGTGGGGATAGGTCGAAAACAACTCAACCAATATAATTTAGATAGGTTTGGGTCAGAATATTAACCTTATATTTTTGTTTTAACTCTTAGTTAATTTGTTTGAGATTTACCATGTCACTTTGTATTTTTATATTATATAGTTAATAAAAATACTATATACATCCAAGCGTCCCCCAAGTGGTCCATTAATGATAAACCTATCATGATATAAGTCTCTTGGCCGATCCTTAGATTCTTATGAATTTTATATCAATTAATAATATAATCTTTGTTTTAAAAACTCTTTTATGTCAATTTTGCAACTATTTGGAAAATTGATTTTTGTGAAAATCATAAAAGAATGATTAGTTTGAAAAAAGTCAATTAAATAAATCTTATATTTCATATTATTTTTTAAAATTATCTTAATTCATTAAAAGTCTCATATTATATTTATTTGGATATTTATAATATCAATTATTTTAATTTTTAACTATTATGGTAATTACTGTATCATCATTGTGTCATAAATAAATTAATTTATTTATGTCTAAAAATTATAAATAAAATATAATTATATATGAAATCTTATTATCTTTCTAATGAATATTTACAATCAAACTTATATTATGTATAACCCTATATTAAAAATGTTTTAGTAAATAAACTTTGATTTTAACTCTTTTAACTCTTCTTTGAATTAAATAATAATAAAAGTCCTAATCTAATCCAAGTGGACCGAAATGATAATATTTTATTCCTAAGGTTGGTTTTGGTTGAGATAAACTAGTCCAATAGAATTAGAACATGTGTCAGGGTAATATTAATATCATTTTTACCCTTAACTACCCTATTTACTTTTAACCGTGGTAAATAAAAGTAAAAATGTTACTATTCACCAAAAATTATTTTCATCTCATTGAACAAAATTTTACTTCTTGATATTATCCTTGTCTCTCGAATTTTCAAAATTCCATTCACAGAAGTGGTAAAATAACGTTTTATGAAAAATTCAGTTTTTTTAACTACCACTTAGTAGTTTCACTATTCATCAAAAATTGAAGTTTTTCAGAAGAATGCCAAAATTTCACCCTAAGCTATAATTGATATTACAAATTCAAAAATGATGTCTATTTTTAAAAATTCAAACATATAGGTTGCATTAGTTAATTTTATAATTAATTCCCACTGTCACAATAAATAGCGTGTTTTTATGAAACAATATATATCAAATGATTGATAATTGTTTATTTCCAATTTCAAAGTGAAATTAATTATAATAAACACCATTGGATAAAATGGTAAAAATATATTCTAATTATTCTTTAAAACCACTCAATATCATAATTTATCACTATAAATTATTTTGATTAAAAATGAGTTTTTAAGTATTTTTCACTATTCATAAAAATTGGAAGTAGTCAGAAAATACCAAAAAATAAAATTATGATAATTTCGATATTCCATATCCAAAAATGAAGTCCATTTTGAAATATAATATTTATAATTTCAAAAATTAGGTATTACTATTCATAATAGCTAGTTTGATTGGTTGTGGTGTGTGTTAGAACTCGAAGTTGCGTACAAACCATGCTACTATATTATTAAAAGGAATGCGTACCGTGGAATCTTGGGATATTTCATTGTAAATTTTTTATGCCCCCATTCTAAAATGTAGTTTTTTTAGTCAAATTGAATATATGAAATTTTAAAATATTGGATTTAAAAAGGGTTCACTATTAAAAGTTGGTAAAAGTGCAATACTGATAATGAATTTGTTCTTACATTATGTCTAAGAAACTCATAATATGGATTCTAAAATTCTAAGGATTATATAAAATTTAAAATTTAGTTAATACTATTCATAACCTCTTTTGAATGGATTGTTTGGTAATTCATGGTGTTCTTGAACTTGGTGTGGTGTGTAGTGAAAGTTATTGAATTATTTTGAATAAATAACACACTATGAAATCTTGGGGTGTTACAATTTTCATCGAAACCTCATCTCACTTCTAGGTAAAAATGGGTAATGGATGGAGAAAAAAAGTGGGCATTTGGTGCTCTTATTTCTTCTTTAGACATGTGTAGCATCTTGACAAGAAGTTAGATATGTACCCTATCATACCTCGCCACCAGAACTACCGAAACACATCATAATACATCATGGTGGCACCTGGATAGTTATCCCACTGAGACTGGTTGCTATCCTACATCACCACCTTCTGCAGAGATAATGGAACAACTGAACGTCCCTAGAAGCACAAGATTCCCCAGGAGATGATGACCAATCCTAATATGTCTCCCCAATATTTATAAAATTCTTGAACACAAATGGAGTTTGTCAATGGGTGGTTCTTGTTGAATCAAATCTAAGGGAGAAAGAGTCAACTGAATGCTCTCCACGAATGCACCTTCACTATACTCTTTCGTCCCTATATGGATCTGATTAAAGAGACACATCAATGTCCACTCATCACTGGAATTCCTCAAGGAATGCACTGGTACCTTTCTACTCGATGCATCCGCCACCACATTACCCTTAACTGAGGTATAGACAATGTTAATGTCGAACCCATCCATGTACTCTATCAAACAACATTTCCTTAGATTGAAGTCCTTTTGTGACAAGATATAGGACAATATTTTGTTATCAGAGTATACCACAAACTTCTCCCCAAATTGTTAATGAAGTAAACTCTTCAAGGTATGAATCACAACTACTATATAAAAATCATTGGTTTGGTAATTATTTTCGTGTGGTCAGAGTTGGTGAGATCAATACGCCACAACATGATCATCCTGTATAAGAACACACTCGAGGCCCATACCTGATGCATCACAATGAACCACATATCCATTTCGAGCCTCTGGAAAAATCGTTGTGGGCATGGTAGTCAACTGTCACTTCAACTCCTCGAAGGATGCTGAGTTTTATGGGGGTCATACAAAATTCACCACTTTCCTATTGAGTGAGGACAAGGGAGAATCATGATGAGAGGAATCCGAAAATAAGTCGGCTCTAGTAATCGGCTATGTCGAGGAAACTCCTAATATAAAACACATTCTTTATCTTATCCCATGGAATAACTACATTGATCTTCTCAGGGTTCACCGAAACTCCCAACACCGAGATCACATGCCCTTAAAAAATAACCATGCTGATCTAGAAGGATCACTGGGAAAACATTTCATAAAGGTGGTGATCCCAAAAAGTGCCCCACAAAATTCGTAAATGATTCCCATGATTCTACATGGATCCTGAATAAACTATGATGTCGTCCAAAAATACCACCTTGAATGAATAGAAATATAATTTGAACACCCTATTCTTGAGTTCCATAAAGACCAGATGAGCATTGGTCAATGTGAACCGCATGACCAAGTACACAAAGTGGTCATACTTGCTTCAGATGGATGTCTTCATGATATCTTCCACTTTCACAATGAGTTGATGGTAAACCGAATGCAAGTATATTTTGGGGAATCAATTTTCACCCTTCAACTGGTCTAACAAATCATCTATTTTGGGGAAAAAATATTTCTTCTCAAGGGTTACCTTGTTCAAGTTCTAGTAATCAAAACACAATTGGAGGGACCTGTCAGCCTTCTTTGCAAATTGAATAGGAGTGGGTGAAGGAGAGATGATCGGGCGATTGAATCCTTTAGATTATAAATCATATAGATGATTCTTTTATTCCATCAATTTCATGGGGCCATAAGATACGAGTAATGAGATATCACATGTGTTCCCAGTACCAAATTGATCGATAACTCCATGTCCTGCACCCGGTAATCCTTGTAAAATCATCTAGTAATACCACTAGAAACCCATACACTGCACGAGGTAATCCAACATCAAGAGCACAAACATATTCTTTGAGCATGTTTCATAATAAATGGAATAAAATATTCCCTAACTCTAAGTGTGTATGTTCTACACGACCTGACCAATGATCCCAATCCCCAAAGAAAACATGATGACTCCCATCTGGTGATGTAAAAATGACCCACCACCTATAGCGATTGATATGAACTTGAAAGTGTACTATAAAATCCATGAAAGGTATCATATCAAATAGATCAATATAGAATACCATTAGGTCTCACTCTATCTCAACCCCAGACATAGAAGGTGAAGGTGACGGGCACCTGAGATCCTACTCCTTTTTTCCATGCGGCATCACTAACTCCATCGCAATGGACAAAAGCACAGTTGGAAAAATAAAATTGTTCACAAAACAAGATGAAATGATTGAAACAAAGGCACCAGTGTCAAAAAGTTCTGTATCTACCGAAGTTTTAATCCAAATGGTACATTGAACTTTCCAAGGTCTCACCTATGATCATACTGGTGCCCAGTCCACCACATTGAGATGCTTCGTCTATGCCTGAAAATGACTGCTAGTATTTGGTTGTGTCCTATTCTTTATCTACCCAGAAGACAACCCATCCCAACCACAAAACCACCAAATTGAGATCCCCCACACTCAACTACTTTGACTGAGCTGGAAGACCCATTAAATACACAAATCTTACCCCACTGTGAAGTGGACATGCCACCCCACAAAAATGATGCATGTGTCACATTCCTCTACAATGATAATAAGGATATTGATGAAATGGGAAAGCTAGTCGGATTTTCCATGACCCCCAACACAGGTGGCACACGACATACCTCGCATTTGATTCCATTGAAGAAAATACTTGGATTGTTGGCCTCAGCTGCCACCTCACTTCTTACCATGATCCTTCCAATTACTTTTATTCTCAAAAGATATTCCACTACCCATTACAAATAACATCCCAAAGAAATAAATTCTCCTTTTATGGTCAACTTCAACCATACATGTTTGATAAACTACCTCAACATAGGTTTTTGTCTTAAAAATTAATAACTAGGAATAGATCTCTGGCCTCAAACCCATATCAAACTTTTGGGATTTTATATTCTCATTGATGATCATTTAAAGAGAATACCATACCAACATAGAAAATATGTTTTCATACTCCATCACTGAAAGATTCCCCTAAACATGTTCTGTAAACTATATAGATCGAGCATATTCCAAAACATTAGGGATATACGGGTTGTTGAAGATTACCTTGAAAACCATCCAGCTCATATAGTCATGATTACCATCTTGAACCACTGATTCCCACAACCTATGACTGCGATCCTCTAATAAGAAAAGGCACACATAACCCTAACCTCCTCAGGTGTGTCAAGGTACTAACAAATGTTCTTGATCTTTTCGATCTTCTCCTACTCTTCTTGGAGTTTTGTGCTGCCTCAGAAAGTTGGATGCTTATTTTTTTAAAACTCTTGGGCATTTTCCGTTATAAAAACAGCTCTATCATCTCTAATAGGTGTTGTAATAGGATCTGGTCCCGATCCCAGAACTTGGGAAACCTAGAAAATAGACTCTACTAGCCTCTAATCAAGCGGTGGGAGAGAACCCTATCTGGATTCCTCTCATAGGTGTATGGGAGCATTTCAGAGAGGAATGTTTCTACGAAAGAAAAAAGTCACCAGCACAAAAATAGATAAAACAATTTGGGAAATTTAACAACAAAATCAACTATAAATAATCTAAACACATTAAAATTATAAAATAAAAAACTTCCCCACCCCCACTTGATGTCCACGTGTAGTATGCAGTGCACACGTCTCACTTGGAGGTGAACTAAAAAACAAATCCCATGTTCCATGGTGACTCAGGGTCTGCCACGAAAGGTGTGGGAAAGACACCCTACTCATTACCAAAACCTAGATTCATGACTGTCCTTTCTCTTTTCTAGCTCGACTCATCCAAAAATAATAGTATAACCAAAAAACATTTACCTCCTTTGATACCATTTTGTCATGAACCGAATCTGGTCTCCATATAAACAGTCACCCGTCAAAGCCTGTGACAAGGCCTGAAGGTCTTTCTATATCCCCATGGGCTGGAAAAAGTTTCAGGGAATCATGAATCATGGTTTGGGAATTATTTACCTAAGTTTAGAATCATTAAAAACCCATAAACAAACAATAAACTGAATATGAAAAACTCACACCGAACAAGCATTAATTAAATTTCAAAACATAATACATATGTTCAAACATGGTACAAGAGTTATATAGAAAAAAAATGTATTGTAAAAATAGACCCAAGAACTCCACACGGCAAGGGGTCATCACCCACATGCCATCTCCCCAACACTACTCCCAAAGAAGAACCTGGAAGCCTAAACCGCAATCACTTAAGGCCTTACCATTACCTGCATCAAACATTAAAAGGTCTAATAACAAAAAAAGCGTTAAATTAGGATGTGGTCCTATTCCCAAAAGGAAACCACCCAAAAAATTCCATATAGTAAGCAATACAAGATAAAAATCATTCCAGTTTAGATAAACAAGAAGTGGTGGAAATAATTTTTAAGAATGAGTCTTTCAAAGGTAAACGGTTTCCAACGTGAATTTTCCCAGAGTGAGAACATTTAAATAAATCATGTAATATACGTCTTTTTCTATCAAAACCCACCATAATAAAATTATAAATACAAAATATTCAATGAGAATGAATCTTGGGACCACCCCTAAGCACTAGTTAGTATCGGGCCCCATGTACCTCGCACGTCGGTGAAAAGTAACCATAGAAAAATCAGTTCTCATGAAAGAGTCACTAGTAAGGAACATAACCACAATTCAGTGATCTCCAATCATTAAAAATATTGTTTTTTGTGTTGTTTTTGTCCAATTACCTTAGTGAAATAGGGATAGAACTGCTCCGGATCCGGAGCGTACTTGAACACATCCACCCACCTAAATACCAAGGATTCCCCCTCTATTATCAAACAATTTTCACATGTTACCAAAAACCACTGTCATATTAAAACATCATTTTTGGTGATAATCAACAAAAAAAACTAGAAACACATGCATCACACCATTTACAGAACTCAATAAACCATGAAATGTTTTCATAAAACAACATCAAGGTTTACCACAAAACATTGCACATCAAATCCATTTAAAACACCTCTTTGAAAAACCATTTCACAATAATATTACACCAAATAGAATTGTAAGAACTAAAACTTTTTAATTAAAATATTACAGGAGTTATAAAAATCCTGAATTGATATAACATTGAATAGACATGTAAAAACCCCAATTTCACACAAAATTGGTACTTAAAAATAAATTTCTTTACAAATGCCACAAAAACAAATTTTCACAAAGAGAAAAATGAAGGAATGTTCTAAAAATATAAAATAAGAAAATATAACTCATATATTAGTTGTTAAACCATTGAATCGCCTATAACATGTGTCAAAATAACAAATCCTTGTGTGAATGTTCACCAGCACCACCACCCAACCACAAGGGAGTTAAATAACACATAAAAAACAAAAATTGAAATAGAAAACCAATATCAATCCCTAGGTTCAAATAAACACTTTTTGGAAATTATGAACATCAAAAGGAAATGGGTAAAACACTATAAAAATGGAAGAAACACTACGCAAATTTGAGGAAGAAGGAAGGACACACACTTACTAGATGGATCATGTGGAAATAACCCCAAATACAATAGATGATAAATTTAGAAATAGCCAAATATGAAAGTGAATTTCGAACAAGGGTGATTAGGTCCAGTGATAACTGAAAGCAGAGAAAAGTGTAAAAATTTAAGGAATTATGAAGGAAAAAAAGTACCTCTTAAAATCAGGATGATTTGATGAAGCATAATAAATTTTTATCTAACTCTAGATATATATGATATTTAATGTTTGGGAAAAGATAATGGGTGCTCACCTAGTGTATGTGGTTTAGTCATAGAATTTTTATCACTTTAATATCATAAAAATCGATAAAGATATTAAATAATTTTTCTAACAAGAAATGGCCTTATGGGATAGCCCAATTCCATAAATAAAAACCAAAATCCCCCATGATTGGGGATTCCTAAAGAGTCCAAATTGATATGGTAGTGCTAATATGTTAGTGGATTCCATATTTTATGTGAAATGGGTGTAAAATGTTGAAAATTATAGAGTTATAAAAGAAAAAAATTTATTTTTAAGAAGGGAAATTGGATCATGGTTTGGCCTAAATCATGAAACTCATCCTATCATCCCAAAATTCATGGGAAAACACCAAAAAAAAATAATAGAAATTAAATGAAATATAACATTAAAATAAGTTATTTATGTGAAAAACTACATGATCATGAATGACCCAGTGAACCTCATTATTAGCTTTCATCCCCATTTGAACCTCCATATTCCACATATTGGGGAGAATCACAGAAAAAGATGGTCTACCAAATCAAACTACAAGATACATTTAAAAACATATATGTATAATTTCTATATACTATAGCCCTTCCCTCGTCCACTCCTTGGTGACATATACACACTCTATTTGCATATTCCCCATATCTAGGCCCACAGGTGATTATTGTCTCATATTTTTCTAGTAAAAGGGTGACATGAAGTGTCTCCCATATTCAGAATCAAAAGTCTCCAATCCGATGGTAGTGTGGTAGATATTATTTTATGAAAAACATACCAAGGGTAGTGGATCCTCATAGCCCATATTGAAGTTCAACATGCGAGATCTCAGTATATCCTCAAACACCAGGATAGTGTGCTTCATCTACCCATCAGTTTATGGATGAAAGGTTGTATTCATTATTAATTAGGTCCTAACGTCCTCCTATTGGACTCTCTCCAATCCTGAAATTATTCTTATGTCACAATCAGAGATAATCATTGACGATACCCCATGATGGAGAACAATTTTACGTATATAAAACGTCTACGAACTATACATCGAGATCTTCACTCTAATGGAAGATAAGTCTTCAGACATCATTAGTCGATAATTTATAACCAATATTTTATCATTTAATTTTGTTGTGAATGGAAGTCCTATGAAGACTTATCTTCCATGAGGTCCCAACTACATCAATACTTATGTGATATTATCCTTTTGCTGCATCAACATAAAATTGAGGTCGGCTCCTAAGTCATCACAATACACTACGAACTCTACACCATCCAGTGGTAGTATCAATAGCGGATCACTGGTCATTATTTGCAAGAAATCCTCAAATACCCTCTGGAACTACTCCAAACAGGTAAAATATATCCCCTTTTTGATTAGGGTAGTCCATGGGGATACAATTTTGGAGAAGTCATCAACAAAACTCATATAGTTACCCGCAAATCCATGAAACATTTACACCACTATCCCATGATTTTGTGGATCCTAGGAAATAACATCATCGATCATTGATGGATACATGGTTAAAAATTGTATAGTAAGAAATTACCTAGAATGTGAACCTCATGTATATAGAACTGGAACAACAAGACCTTTCCATAAAAATGGTTTTCCCGAACAATTTTAAGAAGGAACCTCAAATTCTCTACACGATCCCCTTCTAATGCTGAGTAGAAGAGTTTATATTCTACATAAACAACAAGATATATTCAATGTATAGATGGAAATATCATTCATTAATGGAATAAATAGGTGGACATTCATCAGACTAAAGGGCATCACTAGGAACTCATAGTGTCTGTAGCATCATCGAAATGCCTACTCTAAAATATAATCCTCATGAACACCAAAATTGTTATAGTAAGACATGAGATAGATATTTGAGGACCATTTCATCCAACATATAATGTCAATGTGGTTTCAAATACATAGAATGTGGTACTTTTCTTTATCATATCCTTATTCAGAATATGATAATCCACCCAATGAGGAAAGATCACATCTAGATTGTTTATGAACATGATCTGAGCTATCCAATGGGACATAATGTGTCCAATGAAAGAATTCACTTGATGTTCCTTCAAAAAAACTATATCTTCTAGAGAACGGTAGATGATATTTAATATCCCACAATATATCAAAGATGTCTCAGGATTTATGTCGAGAAAAATATCTATCTCTCACATCAAAGGTTGTCCCAGAATGTCATTATGGTATAAGTCTATATAATCCAACACAACTAATGGAAACCAGATTCCTGATGAGATTGATTCCCCAAGGGCTAAACTATACAAATAATTGGGGAAAGGATGAGGCCTTATGATCATATCACCAACATACCCTTCCTTGAGATCTATCTTGACATAAAAGGAGAATCTCGTTCCAATAGTGGGTAGGAGTCTAACATGTATTCCGTAACAATCAATATTGGATTTGACCATGGATGTACAATACATGTCCATGTTGAAGTCATAGGGATACATCATGATAACAAAAGGGTTCCATTTTAATCACTCTACACTAAGAGATAGCTTACACTACTAAAAAATATGAATGATATTAATGAAATGTTATCTATATGGAACTTTAGATTAAGTAGATGTTCTGTCATCTCAACTGGGTGATCTATCTCTCACACATGGAGTAGATAGATAAATGAATGGCTAAAACCACTGCCTACTATTATTGAGGAAATAGTTTTATAAACATATATCTTACATTAAATCATCTCATGCATTGTGGAGTTATAAGCCTACAAAGCCCACAACTATCAGTTGCCCTGGCCACCATCTCCTAGAATATGACATGGGATTTCTGGTGGTTTTGGAGTTGGTGGTGGTGGAAGGGGATCATAATGACAACAATCACCCATATCCCATCTTGATACTCTACAAACTATGCATCCCTAAGGACCACCCTATCCATACGTGGGAAATCACTCACCACGGTTCCACCATGGAAATGGATTCCCATAAGATATCTAACTAGGATTCTAAAAAAGTTTGGCCTGGAAGTCTCATTCAATGTGACCTTTCCCATAACAAGTAAAACCCCACCCCTCTTTGGGACACCCTAGAACTCCATGTTTCATCTATCCAAGGGAATTATTTAATTGATTGAAGGATATTTTATGTTGATATCCTAGAACATGGTATCTGCTAGATTATAAAAATGACAGGACCCATTGGCACCCACTACTACATCCAGTTGTTTACAACCCTATTATATAAAACTCTATGTCAAAAGTGCCTATTATAACACCCCGAAAATGGTCTGTTGGACTATGGAATAACATCTACTTATATATCTGTGAAGACTACCTACTAAAACATCTATTCTTAAAATGTATCCATCTTGTTTAAGGTCAAGGGTGTATCACATAAGTAATGTGAACCTCGTTTCGTACCCATCCACCATCATCCATCCCTACATCATCTCGAGATTATCATAGATACGAACTGAGCGTAAGTACCAGGGGTAGTACCTATCATAAAATTATGTTTTTATTTCATCCCACAAAATATTTTACTCATCATGAACTTGCAGAAAAGGCTCTACCAATGCCCAAATTCCTCATTGAAATTTATTGATACTAGTCCCACCAACCGATCTATCATGGACAGAATATGAATGATGATAAAAATCATTATCTCTAGAAAATACTATACTTCTAGGGGATTTGGCTCAAAATAAAACCCCAACTTTCATTAATGATAGAACTTTTGGAGTAAGGTAATCCTATACAGATCCTTAGATTGATCTACTAGGATTATCAACTTCTTGATTGGTTGATGTGTTTCTACATACCCAAATGGAGGAAACAGATCACTAAATTGGCCATTAATTGGGGCCTCATCACCCATAGGGTCATCATCAGAAAAAATGCTGGTATCCCAGCTTGTACCTATCACAATGTCATCCAAAAATTTATCTAGGATAACTCTAGTCACATGAGAATATTTAAATATATATATACCAACTATGATGTAGATCTGTCTCATGATGGATTGTGATAGACTTAATCCTATTCGATGCATCTACCATTGATAACTACAAAAAATATTGTAGCATGATGATTTAAAATGTTGATAGTCAAGGTGATGGTGACTGACTACATCATCCACCACACTATCAATAGATTCCCTAGCATATTAGCCGCACATGAAACACCTCAATGATATTTCCCTTAACCAAAAAAATAATCTTAATGCGATACCACCTAAATAAATGTTAAATACTGAAATTTCTCTATTACCAATATTTCAAGAGATGAACCAATATAGGGATCAATCCATAACTACCCTAAGCCCACCTCCATAGGCCATGGGTGGAAACATGTAACAAGGCATAAATTACTCAAGAACACCTTTACCTAAGTACCTGTACACACATGCTCACACAACAAAATCAATGTCGAAGTTCCAAGGGAATGAAAAATATCCAACAATTATATAAAATAAACCAATAATCTGTGAAACTATAGATATTAAAATTGTACGGTATTTAACTAAAAGGAAAAAATGGAAAAAATACACACCCAACCAAAAATTATAGTAAAACTGGAAGAAAACTATAAAAGTAAATTCAATATAGAGATCCCCGCTCCTGATTTCCATGAAATGAAAACCATATTCAGTCCAAGAACTATGTATGTCAAAGATCCTCTATAGTCATGTTCAACTTTTTGTTTGCATGAATAATTAATGACACGAGTTGGAAAATACCATGCTATGGTGAGTAAAAAAACCAAGTAGAACACCCCAAAAGATGTAGAGGGTGAGTGGTAAGAGATACAGAAAGGAATAGGAAAAAAGTAGACAAAAAATGTACTATGATAGAGAAAACCTCAACCAAAAAAAGAATAGATGTAATATCATCCAAGAACAAAGGGATAAATATAGTGATTAGATGAACTACCCATTGATCCTTCTCCACCTATATAAAGAGAGAAGAGTCATACATCCTTGCAAAGATATACATAGAATGCACATGGAATACCTAATGTGTCTTCACCTCTCTTGGAAGGAGAGGAACTAAAACCATGGATTGGGTATATAAGAAGTATATATATATATATATATATATATGATCAGTTAAAATAAGAACAAAAGGGAGTGTAAGGGGATCTCCATCTTGTAGCATATCCAAATAACATGAGTATCCAAATGTACCAAAATTATGATAATGTTGCCCAAAATACCACGTGTCATCCATGATAAAAAAATTGGAATGAACAAAATCCCTACACCATGAGGAAATCAATTTTGGGAGGTAGTGAATCATCTACATGGTTTTGGTCACATCCAATAAATGTGTATTGGTGGGGAAATCATACAACTTCCTTGAGGTACCAAAGATTAGTGATACCATGTATTGTTACTAGGAAAAAAACATTAGGGACACAATTTAAAGGTAGAGGGACCATTCCTTGGTATAATAGGAGCTTTACACTCTGGTCTTTGTGGACAGAGGTCTTTCCCCAAAGGAGGGTCCTAAATGAAAATTCGAGGACCCAAATACATCCCAGTTGGAGGGTTATACTCTAATAGTCATACATCACCCATGCCCATCCTAGAAGGAGGGTTTAACTCAAGAGTCTATAGAGAAACAATTCATATACTTTATAGCGGGTTCCACTCTAATAGTCGATGGATGATCCATGCCCTACCCAGAAAGAGGGTTTCACTCTCATGGTCAAGGAGCCATGCCTAGCCCAGCTGAAGGGTTCTACATTGACAATGTAGAGAAGACATTATTATCCCCATAAGAGGGTTACACTCATAAGTCATCGATGATCCATTCACATCCCAGTTGAAAGGTTCTGCTTGATAGTCGGCATCTGGGGAACCCAATTGATCATTTTCCACCATCTGGCATTTCCTGAGATGTTTTTGTGACCGAAGAATTTCATTTAATATCTCAAAATCAACAACCGAGGGTATAGTCACGTTTTATGTAAAAAAAACATAAGATAGACTACTCATTGGAAAAAATAAGAGTTCTAATTAAGGATATACTAATCATTGAAGTCTTATGAAAAAGGGAAAAGTTGTATGTAGTAGGTGAGGTGGCCCACAAGGCATGTGACGCCACTTCACATAATGTATGTGTCCTAGGTAAGAACATGGATTCTAGTCCATGAAGTAGTATACTCTGTGTTGGTTTACTACATGATTTTTCATGGCTAACCGGGGCTTGGGGACATGTTATGCTCATCGTGTCTATGTAATGGAGTACATGTCCACATACCGAATCCCATTTAATCTTACACATATTCTTGTATGTGTGACTCGTCACACGAGTTTTCAAATTAAGAAGAGGGTAATTTGAATGTAAGAGGGACTACATGGAAATTTTACCCTTAATTTGAAGAAACTATATCTACTGTTGTGGATAAGTCTACATGACATGTGTTCATATTTTAACAAGGTGTTCGTCGGGATTTTCACATAAATTCTAGACCTCATCCCTTACATTGAATCAATACACAATGCTTTAGAATTCTCCTTGAATCTATCTGAAAACAAATTGTCTAGCTATAGATTCCTAATATCAGCCATCTCATGGTGGATAATGTCTCCAGTGATATATAAGGATTTCTATGCTTTGTTCACACACCGTCATACCTCGTTTCATCGAGATATTGAAGTTTAATAAATATATTAGTCATCATTGCCTCAAAAATATCCATGATCTATTTTTTTCTAATCAATACATTAATTTTTTGTTGATCCTCCCTATATCTGGGGGTCGGACTGATCTTGTTACTTTCTAACAACAATCAAACTGGGACTGTGGGGACCTAACCATTGAATATCACAATGAAACAAGGTAGGAAAAGAATAAGGAAAACTGTTAATTGATTTAGACCAAGCATTATTATCTAATCAATCATGATTTGGGATTCCATATAATAAAACAAATGAAACAACTTAATTTATGTACAAGGGAATATGAAGAGGATGTAATAAGGGTGGATATCAAAGAAGAATGAATGACCTACTCTATCATTTTAATAAAACTAATTGAATAAAAATTTCATGATTCCAACCCAGATTTAGGATCTATCAAAAATGAAAAAAAAATATCCAATGATTTCTATGGAGTCTTTGTGTTCCCTTCATCCTGATCTTACCGATTCTATAGTTTCATCTAGATCTGAGGTGATTCACTAGAGAAAATAGGAAGAGATCTTTCCCCAATGAGTGCAGAATTATGAGGATAACCCTAGGAATAAGTCAATAATTATATTTTTATAATATATAATTTTGGATAAAATTAATTAATTAATTAATGAAATAATTACTTAATCCACTTCAATGTAACACCAATGAGACAAGGGTCTGAACGTCTAGCATTGACTCATTTCATGTCATGTTTATGGTAAACACTATATTTCACATCCAAATGTGGTATAATATTTCTAATCCCATCAAAATTTTAATAGTTATCCCATTTTTCAAGGTATCATGTGTTTAAAAAATTAATATATTTTATATTTTTTGAAAATAAATTCTAGGAACAATGGGCCTCGTAATCACATGTTGTATCAATTGTTAGGTATGGAAATATATATATAGAAATTTTTCAATGAATTAACATGCATTAACCCAATCTCTATAGTGTTGATAAATAAATAAGACCCCTCAAAAATTTTATGAATATTATATCATTTTATGTGTAGGTATCTTTGTGGGGAAATAACCATTCAAACTAGAGGTTTTATGCTGATAAGTGTAATGCCCCGACCCAAAAGCCACTAAACCGGTGCTCCATGCCGGTTCGCCACAAGGCCTCAAGCCTACTTCCCCATATGAAAAATGCTACCAAATAGTATCGAGGTCATAAGGTGTGATATTAGGGAGAATATGCACTCACACCAGAGTAAAAAAATAATGGAAATAAATAAAAATCATATATAAGGAAAATAAATCAGAGTGTTCAATAAAAATTTGAAATAGAAAAAGTTGTAATAGTATAATGTTGTAAAATCCCAAACAACTATGAAATAAAAAACACTGGTCACCCATAGGGACGACCATATAGATACAAGTACAAAATAATCTAAAAGTAATAGTACAGGGCTCAACTAATAACTATGAGACAATCCACGTACCTTATATCTAGAAAATGTCGAGCTGCACATGCTTGATCAGTAGAACTTCTTGAGCAACTCTACTCAATCATGCAACACTAGGCCTCATCCATATTTATCATGAAACTCGTGCTCAACCAAAAAATAAGACATAAGGTCTACACATACACTGGGATGCAAGTGCATGGGTGGGAAATAATTACAGTAGGGGATCCCAATAAGCAACCTATAACTGTGATGCTAAATGTGAATACAATAGTAACGTCCTCATCCATGCTCGAAGACTACAAAATAAGTAAACCAATTGTGAAACCATAGTCGAAATCAGGGTCTGTAATCCATGTCCGCTGGGTATGTTCCACCATGGATGTTTGTATCTATATATGCATGAACGTATAATCCCATACCTATACACATACACATAAATTTGAATATTCATTTTTTTGTGTATCAAACAACATGAAACCACAACAGTAGTCAATCCTTGGGTCTGTAATACCAATAGACAACAAACATTTCTTCAACCAGTATCAGAATCATATCTCTGAGAAAGCTACGTCACCACAAGGGAAACTGATCCTACCCCTTGGTTCACCCATACTCTCCTCCAATGACAACTACATTGCCATATACCAAAGGGCTCTCCTGTAAGGAAGGATATCATATACCTACGATCAATCCTAACTGATCTGGAAGACTTTAATCCTTCCAAATATTGGTTGTGGAGTGCGTAATCATCCCCAAGACTCATCACCCTCCAGGAAAGCTCTCACGGTCTAACCCCTTTGTTCAACAAGCCTTCAATCAAATACACATGACCACTTGGGAAGCTCTAACGGTTATAATCTCACAAGTCTACCATAGTAACATATAAATTATGAATGACTTATGGGTAGCTCTCATAGTCAATTCCCCTGGGTCCAACACAGTATATGTCTACCTGGTCTGCTCTCATAGTCTAACCCCTTTGATCACTTGTAGACAATGACTCTCTGAGGAAGAACTCACCATCAATTCCCCGTATAGTATTTTATCGACAAACTACAGACTCTATGAGGAATAACTCACCATCAATTTCCCCTATATACTTTAAATGATAACTATAAACACTGTGATAGAGAAATCAACATCAATCCTCCCTACGGTCTCGTAACGATAACTATAGACTCTCTGAGGAAGAACTGTACGTCAATTTCCCCTATAGTTTTTTAACGATAATTGCTGACACTTTGGGGGAGAACTCAATGTGAATCAACCATATGGTCTCTCTACAATATGATCCCATATCCCTATGAAATGAAATTGTGTGCAAACGATAATCAACAGCCAATTTAAAACAAAAATCACTACTTGTCTAAACAGCTACAAAGCGTATCACAACATCAAATAGAACACTCCATCCTAGGAACACTGGGCATGGAAAGAAATCATCATAATTGAAAAAACTAGACCCAAGGGTCAATACCAATGAAACATGGGAAAACACCTACATTGTTTCAAAAAATAACTATATTCACAAACAAGAACCCTAACACTCTAAAACAAGCATAACATACATCAACATGGATAGAATTTCTAAACATGCAATACCTAGTTATAAGTTTTTGGGCACTTTAGCACATAATATTCCAAGACTATCAATGGAATGGAAAAAACCGACTACAACATGAATCCTCTCAATGTAAAACAATATAGAGATCCTACAAGGGACTCCATAGTTAAACACACATGTAATGTAATCTCTTACTGGATCCTTGGAAGTATCTGGTCTCATGGACTCATAGATTTTAAAGGCATATCTCACTATAAGAACATGATCAAAATCATAGGTCATAATAGATAGATAATTTCTCATCTCATCTTAGAAGTCACACTTAGACTGGTCCAAAAACCCATCCAACCATCCATGCGAAGTCTCACTCTCAGGTGACAAGTGACCTTGATAACTAGGGGAAGAACTACTCCAATTAGATAGAAACTCATGAAATTTCATTTAAATGGCCTCTAATTGTAAAAAGGATTCCACCATTGCAATATAAATTGAAAAGGATCAGAATGGACTACTCACATGACCAATTTTGACTTCCCGGACACATGATATACCAAAACTAAGAAGTAGAAGTAGTACATAGCCAGAACACATGGCCAGGAACCTAGAGTGTGCCTGTGTAATAGTAAACAATGTGTACTTTATTGTACATGGAATGTACTATTCATAAGAGCAATCCCTTATGTTTTTTCACCTGAACACATGCCCATGTGCCACTACATGGTGTGTACTTATAGTACATGGTGTGTACTCCTTAAAAACCACTATTCTGTGTCCTTTTTTTAACATGATCGGATACACGACAACCACTACACGACGTGTACTCAAATTACATGGGGTGTAATTTAAACAAATATATCTTCAAAAATGAGATGAACACAGGGTGTATTCCCCTGGAATACATGTTGTGTTCCCCTAGAACACCCTCCATGTATTCTGGGTTTTCCAATGGGATATCCCTTAGAACGCATGAAATGCCCATTTTCACCCCCGAAACAACAGATCCAGCCTTAAGAGGACACAATAAATCAATATATGTATTGAAATACGTAATAAAACTTGTTTAAAGGGGATCTATGTGAAAACATAAACGAACCTACTTTCGGGTGGAAACTGCTGAAGCATCATTTGATTTCACGGTTCACAGTTTCCCTTACCGGAAACAACACATCGGGGGATTTAAATTGGTACCTCTATTTCCTCCCAAATATCTATATTCATCAGTCTACAATTTATCCCCTGGGACATAGCCACGTAGGATCCACACATAGAGCATGCTCAAGAAGAAGGAAGAAAGAAGACAAAACAAGGAAAAAAAAAGAAAATTAAAAGAAGAAAAAGGGGCCCAGGCCGGCCCTGATGCCATGCATGAGTTTATGCCTTCCCTCGGATAAAATTCCCATTCCAGACTCAACGGTGAAGACATAATCTCAAACTGAGGCTTTGATTAAAATTTATCACCAAACGAATGTATGTTAATAATTTAATATTTAATTTTATAATATTAAATTTTAATTATTTTTCTAAAATTCAAACATCGTAGATTTCTAAAACAATGTCTTCCTGGGGTAAAATCCATATTCTGGGACCAGTGGAGTTGAATTAAAAATTATTTGAGATTATATGGTATGGTAAAATGAATATTTTACCCCTCACGAGCATCCAACATAAAAAAAATAAAATTTCTGCTCAAAACTACACTCTAAAAAAACACGGGTTCTTACAAAATCCCTACCATAAACCTTCTTATCAACAAGAACCCGTATGAAAGGACCATCAGACATGCTCATATCTCGAGCATCTTCACAAAACGACAATCTAGACAAACTAATGACTATCCTCAAAGCATAAACATCCTCCTCCTAAATGAAAGACATATAATTAAGACCGATCTGGTACTCCCCACTATAGGAATACTTTTATCGTCATCTTAGAAGAGATCCCCAAGATCATAAGCTCACAAAAAACACTGAAGTTTAACCAAAAAGAGGAAAAACAACCTCAAACAACCAATTGTTCTCTACCGACCATATGAATTTCCTTACAACCCTCTTAGAGTTAAACAACAACAGGTTCCCTCCTCAATAGGGAAGAACATTAAGAATGGAATGGATCTCGATTTTGGGCCGACACTCTCTTAGTGTACTCAATATGAATCAAGATAGTGCATGATCATCTCTTACAGGAGTACAATAAGATTTCACTGATGGTGTGTCCATCTCCGTCCGATCCATAATGATCATATTATCATAACATGATGTGTATTATCCATTGGTCAACCGTCTTATGGAAACCCAACATTTCTACAATGTCACCTCTGCTAGGGTGGGACATTTCAACACAACTCCAAAGGACCAAACCCACAGAATTTCTTAAATCATCTGTCCTTGGCTTGTACCTGGCCACCTACCGATTAAGATTCAAATGATACCAGGTGAAACAATATAAATGATGGTAAACTAGTATAGGCACCTAAATGGTCATTCCTGTCAAATCCAATCTTGAAAAACAATCTTCAGAGGTTCCTCAATAAAAAACTGATGACATCAACATGTCTTCTACAAAAACCAGAGTACCTACTATTCCTCCATCACAAAATGAGCATAAAAACAAACTATATTCTGAAAAATAAATTGTAAAACATATCCAACATTTCAATCTGGTTGTTCTAGAACAAAACAAATGATAACCTAAAAGGGTCCAAGTCAAGACCAAGGGTCTCTACGTCTCCCACAGACCCTTGTAGAAAAAACCTCACAACTCGGTCACAAACCTTAACCAGCTTGTCTACTATATCCCAAAACCTCTCAGAAGACGGTAAAGATCAGAACAACCAACAAAATTCAAAACAAAAACACAACCTACAAGGTCCCAGATCCTAGTCGAGCATCCTCAAAAGGAACTAATCACTGGAGGTCACAACCCAAGTAGAAGATAAAATGAACTGACACTCATCGGTTATCCATATACAGAAATAACCAAGTAGGTCAATCTCATATGAAAATCCTTGGTATCTATCAACATCATACTCAGAGATTCAACTAGATATCCATATTCATGAGAAACAACACCTAATAAGTGGTTAAACAGAAATTCATCACGTGCCACATTGACCAAATGGGGTTACTGCACCACCTGTACACGAGGACTAAGACATCATTCTCATACCAACATCTCAATGTATATCCACCTAACATTCCATAAAAGTAAAAAAATTATGTTTAAGCTTACCCAATGGTCTCTGTCATCAATAAAAACACACACTAGTAGGTATATATGTTTTGAATCCTACATGCCTAGTATGATGCATGAAATGCCTCTGGCCCTTGTCGGCCAAGAGTCAAAATATGTCTTTAGCCTCTTACCCATGGCTAAGAGCCAGAGATATACAGTATTTCAAAACACTCACACACAACATGTGAATCTTTCAAGTAAAAAATCATATACAATTGTAACATCACAAATTAGAAAACAATCCCAACCCATGGAAACCTTGAATTCATACCAGAACAAGTTTTCCTGATGCACCAGTCTGATATCCATCTCAGGTTCCAACAAATTCCAAATACTCCTATATAATATAACCCAAATAGTAATGATAAGTGAAAAAACTCGTTTGATACCACTTTGTAACGTCCCAACCTAGAATCCACTAAAATGGTGCTCCGAGTTGGCTCGCTTCAAGCCCTCAAGCACGCCTCCCCATTACCAGAGGTTTATGACTATCACAGAGGGCCTATGTTGTGATAGTGGGGAGACAATTCCCTCATAAAATAGTAAAAAATAGTGGAAATAATTAAGTATCATACACCTCATAATGTAATCAGAGTGTTGAAGCAATAAAAAATTGAAATCGAACAAGACGTAATAGTAATATTCTGTAAAAGCCTGGACAACTATGCAATAAAAAACAACACCAGTCACCCATTGGGCCAACCATATAGATAAAAACACAAAAGAAACTAAAATTAAAAGTAAAAGGATTAACTAATAAATCTGAGCCAAACCAAGTAACAGATTACTAGACAATGTTGAACAACACCAGCCCGATTAGTAGAACCTCTCATGATGTTTTGCTCGATCATGGAACACTGGTCGTTAGACCTATCCACAATGAAACACGTGCTCTACTAGAAAAGCATACATAATGTCTACATGTACACCGAGGTGCATGTGCAGGGGTGAGAAATAATCTCAGTAGGGGGCCCCACCAATCTACCTAAAACATTTATGCTAAAATTTTGTGCTACAAAAATGTGTTGAGCCTAGATATAACACACAAAAAAGAAGTAAACAAAACATGAAACCATAGTCAAAGTCAGGGTCTGTAATCCCTGTAAACTACTTAGTGCGACCATGGATGTCTATATATATATATATACACACACACACATACATATATAGACCTATACCAATACACATATAAATAAATATGAATTTTCATTGGTATGTGTATTAATCCACATGAAACCACAACCGCAATCGATCCATGTGTATGGTATCTTGATTGACACAAAACCTTCTTAAGCCAGCACCAAAATCATATCTCTGAGAAAGCTACGTCACCACAGGTGAAACTAATCATACACCTATGTTCACCTGTACTCGCCTCCAATCACCACTAGATTTCCATATAATGATGTTCAATCCCATACAGAAGGACTCTATATACCTACGATCAATCCTAACTGATATAAAAGAGTGTAATCCTTCCAAAAAGTGGCTGAGGAGTGTGTAATCATCCCCACCACTCATCACTATTTGGGAAAGCTCTCACATTCTAACCCCATTGTTTAAAAATCCTTTTATCAAATAATCACGACCATATGGGGAATCTCTTATGGTTTAAACCCCACAGGTCTAACATAACTTCATCTATATTATGAATGACCTCCAGGTCGCTCTCAAAGTCAATAATCCCTGGGTTTAACATAGTATATGACCACATGGGGATCTCTCATAGTCTAACCCCTTTAGTCTCATGTAGAAAAAGACTCTCTGAGTAACCACTCTCCATCAATTCCCCCAATAGTCTTTTAATGATGAACTATTGACACTCTGAGGAAGCAGACAACGTCAATTTCCCCAATAGTCTTTTAACGATAACTATAGACACTCTAAGGAAGAACTCAACGTCAATCATCCTATGGTCTTGTAATTATAACTACTTACTCTCTAAGGAAGCACTCAACATCAAATCTCCCTATTGTCTTTTAACGATACATAAAAACACTCTGAGGGAGAACTCAATGTTAACCCCCCCCCCCATGGTCTCACTACACCAGGTTCACAGAACACCGTGTGAAGAAATCATATGCATATGATAATCAGAATCCAAAGTAATCATCAAATCCCTACATGGATAAACAACTTTAGGGAATATCATAGAATCAGATAGAACACCCCATCCTAACAACACCAGGCATGGAAAGTAGGCAAAATAATAGAAAAAACTAGAAAAAATGTTCAGTATTAATGAAACATGGTCAAAAACCTCCATTTCATGTAAAAATTACCCAATTCAAAAACAAGATTCATAACTCAAACATACAGGCATAGCAGGTATCGACATGGTTAGAATCCCTAAAAATTCAATACCCACTTCTATGGTACCTGCATCTTTAGAACAAAATATTCAAATACAAACTACAGAAAGGAACAAACCACCAACAACATGGACCCACTCAAAGAAAAACAATAGATAGATCCTACAAGGGACTCCCTAGGTTAAAAAACAAGTAAAGTCATCCCTAAAGGGATCCTTGAAAGTATCCATTCTCATGTACTCATAGGCTAGAATGAAATATCTCACATGAGGAACATGATCAAAATAACCGATCATATAAGAAAAATAATATCTCATCTCATCTCAAAAGACTCAATTAGGTTAGTCCGAACACCCAACCTGTCAACGCTACCAAGCCTCACTCACATGTGACAACTGAACTAGATTACTAGAGGAAAAACTTCCACATTTACAAAGAATCCCCAAAATTATCATTTAGATTACCCAAAAAATTAAAATGGATTCCACTATTGCGATATTTGTGATAAAATTCTTATAATGGACTACCCACATCCCAATTTTTACTTCTAGGGCACAAGATATCCCAAAACTACTAAGATAAAGTTGTACATGGCTAGAACACATGGTTAGACACCTATGGTTTTCTTGTGTAATAGTACATGGCGTGTAATTTACTATACATGGCATGTAATGTTCACAACAACTCATCTCGTGTGTTTTTTAATCCAAACAACATCCCATGTTCCACTACACATCGTGTACTCCTTAACAACCACTATTTCGTGTTCTTTATGCTCAAAGTAAGACACATGACCACCACTACACGGTGTATTTTCAATGTAGACAGCATGTACTTTGGAAAACATTGTCATCCCCAAACGAGAAGAACACATAACTAGTTCACCTGGAACACACGCCGTGTATTCTGGGATTTCTAACGGATAATCCCTCAAAACATCTGAAACACCCGTTTTTGCCTCCGAAACAAAGGAACTGACAATAATAGGCCAAAAAAACAATAAAAGGCTTTAAGGACACAGAAAAACATTTTTAAAAGGGGTTTATAGTGAAAACAAAAATGGCCTTACCTTCGGGCGGAAAGTTATAGAGAATCAATTGATTTCATGGCTCACTCTTTCCCTTCATAGAAATAGGACGTCAAGGGCTTTCAATAAGTTCCACCATAGTAGAATGAGTTCTCAATTTCTCTTGAGATATGAAATTAGTTTTCAAATAAAACTAATTAATGGGGAATATTAATATATTTAATAATATTTTTTTAATTTTATAAAAATTTATACTTTCTTTCATTTTACACTTAATGAAATTTATGATTCAACAATATTTGATTATGAACTCGATGGTGAATAAGTGTCATCACAATCAGTGGACACAATGTAAGAGGAACCATATTTTTACATTCCTCCAAATTAGAATATATACTCAATTATAATGTATAGTGATTAATAATTCACTACTCGTGTAAACATATATAACTAATTATTGAAAAATATATTTGTAGAGAAGATGTTCTGGATGGTTAGGATTATGAAATGACATCCTCTTTCAGATTGGTGATAAAATTTGGGATCATACAATAGGGGTTAATAAATAACTAGTACCCACTTGAGGGGTTAAATTAATATCTATCCCTTTTCATATATCACATTCCAATTCACATTATTTTTATTTCATTAATGTTATATGATTTTTTTTCTTTATTGACTGTTTTAAAATGGTAACAACTATGATCGTAACCCAAGGATATTACTACCTAAATGAACATAGGTTGTGTCTTCCCAAATTTATAGTTTTATCTTTTCTATAGGTTTAATTTTGATAAATCATAATTAAAGGGGGATTAAAAACTATATTTTTGGGGATCTAAACATGTTAATATATAATTATTCGTGTTTTATTATTTTAATTCTACATTTTTAATGACCACGAGTTTACAGTACAGGTATATGACCCTATACCAACACTTTTGAAAAATCCATGGGTATAGTTTATCCCAATACCCACATTTTTCTAGAACCCATTGGTATAAGGAATGGACGGGTACCTATAACAATGGTTTTTAAAAAACACGAGTTTATATTGGAAATTCCCACATATACCCACTGTTTTTTCCAAACCATGTGTGTAGTTCAACCCTATAGCCATTGATTTTCCAAAATCATGGGTATATGGTTTTTTTCCTGACCTATATCCACATCTATTTTATAAAATGTTAGAATAGGTCGTGGATATCCCCATGATTTTGGTGAACTATTGGTTTATATTCGTTGCAGCACAAAAAAATTTCCAAAGAAACACCTATTCCCACTATTTTCTACACATATCTATAGTTGAGATGAATATAATTATGTCAATATATATTTATATACTGATAAACCAATGTGATATAGTGGTCTAGTGTAGGATTAGATACATGTGGTAATGTGATCAAGACATGGGGTTGGAAATTTTTTAAATCCTGTTTCCAAGGTTTGAAAGCCTTGGGTAGACGGATAATGACATAGTGGCATACACCTATACACATAGTTCAAAACCATGGGTATAGCATTTTTAAACCATTTTTATAGCTCAATGAAATATCAATGCCTTAATAAGACACATTTTTGAAAACCGTGTGTATAGACTATACCCACAATTTTATGTGCTATAACCACCATTTTAAAATGTGGATATTTGTGGCATTTCCAATAGTGCTAATTTGAATATATTGGGATATACAGTCTATTTTGGAATATTTCGAGATATAATTAGTTTGAATAAATATGGATTTATTTGACAGTTGAATATTATTTTTCTTGATTTCTAATCAAATTGTTAAAGGAATATTGATTGAATATGATTCATATGTGAACCAATAATGTCCAAAATGAATATCTTTCTCATCCTAAGAGGTTTCAGAGTATTTATTTTTTCATTGACTAAATTTATATTTTTGTTGAGTTACATTGTTCTTTATAAGGGATATAGAAAAGAGTTATCTATTCTTCAATGTATTTCTAATTTATGTAATTTTCTAAAATTATTTATGCATTACATCCGGTACCCCTTTTTATATTTTAATTATATTTTGGACTACCATTAAATTTGATATTTATTAATCCCCTGATAACCCTATAATACCATGTTATATAACTACATTATGAAGAATTTATCCATTTACACTCATCATTATTTATTTAATGGTTGATTAATATTATACAAATGCAATTGGGGTTTTGGGTTGTGTCATTATGACTTGGAGGAATAAAAGTATATTGAAATGGATATTAATGAAACTTTTATTTTTTTGGTTTAGAGGAAATTAATTTAAATATAATTTATGGTGGAAAAAATAAAAAATAAAAATATGGGGTTTATGTACATGTTTTATTTTTATACTAAGAGATTCCTCTCTTTTATTACAAAATAAAACTATGCTGAAATTTTAAATTTGAAAGGAATGAAACAATAATGGTATCATAGATGACTATAGAAAGAATTATGTAATAGAAATTTTTAATTTGTGGAGTTTTCATGAGTATTAGAAAGGTTATTTTCATTTAATCCCTAATAGAAGAGTAATTATCATTGTAATAGCCCAAGATTTTATGAAAAATATTCTTTTTAAATTCACTAATGTCTTGTGTTGTACGCTACACCAAAAGGAGCTTGCACAACACGCATCCTTGACTTGCCTTGCATTACACGCAATCGTGACCTTCCTCGATAGCGTGTGTAGTACGCAATAATGAGTTTCACTAAACAACAATATGCTATTAAAATATTTTTAAAACTAGCAGTTATGAATAGTAATAACCACTTTTTGAAATTTTGTAAATTTTATTTTTCAAAATGGAATTCATTTTTGGATTCGGAATATCGAAATTAGCCTAGGGTGAAATTTTTGTATTTTTTTTGAAAACTTTCAATTTTTGATGAATAGTGAAACCACTAAGTGGTAGTTAAAAAAACTGAATATTTCATAAAACATAATTTTACCGCTTCTGTGAGTGGAATTTCGAAAATCCGAAAGACACGGTTAATATCAAGGACTAAAATTTGGTTCAATGAGATGAAAATAATTTTTGGTGAATAGTAACTTTTTACTTTTTTTACCACGGTAAAAAGTAAATAGGGTAATTAAGGGTAGAAATGATATTATTATTAACCTAACACATCTACTAATTCTATTGGACAAGTTTAATTCGACCAAAAAAAACATAGGAATAAAATATGACCATTTAGGCCCAATTGAATTAGATTAGGACATTTATTATAATTTATTTAAAGAAGGGTTAAAAGAGTTAAAATCAAAGTTTATTTACTAAAACATTTTTAATATGGGGTTATACATAAGATAAATTCGACTATATATATTCATTTGAAAGATAAAAGATTTCCTACATAATGGTATTTTATTTGTAATTTTTAGACAATAAGTAATTTAATTTATTTATGACACAACGATGATGCAGTAATTATCTTATTAATGAAATATTGACATAATTGATGTTATAAATACCCAAATAAATATAATTTGACTCTTTTTATGAATTCCACTAATTTTATAGGTTAATATGACATGTTATTATTGATTTAATTAACTTTTTTTTGAACTTATCATTCTGTTATGATTTTCACAAAAATCAATTACTAAATAGTGTAAAAATTGACATAAAATAGTTTTTAAAACAAATATTATATTATTAATTTTTATTTTATTCCTAAAAATCTATGGTTTGGCCAAATGACTTAGATAAGGTTATATATATTAATAATAAACAACTTGGGGTTCTTTTGGCTTATTATAATATGTTTATTGACCTTATAGTGTAAGAACACAAGAAGACGTGGTAAAAGTACAATTATTTAACATAATGTTAAATCTAAATGATAAGGTTAAAATAGGAACCTAAACTTGTCTAAATTCTATTAGATGAGATTATTTCGACCCATCCCCACCTTTTCTTCGAAATATATCAATTTGGAGCTATTTAAAACCGAACATGACTTTATAATAAAATAATATTTTTATTTATTCCAAAGGTACCCCTCTCCTCCCTTATAAAAGGGCACCTCCTCCCTCTCCTCCTCACACCAATTTGAGCTTTCAAGCACGGCCAAACCCTGCCAAAATATCTTCTCCACTTCCCTAGTATAATCCTAGAGGTCCTGGTCTCCTTCAAAGTCAATCCTTAGTTCTTTAAGTGGAAGATTAGTGAAGGCGCGTCAAAAAGAGGTAATATCCATTACCGATCTTTTTCAATTTATTTCTTCATCAACTTCTTCTTATTTAGTTGTTTCATGATAAAGTAATAACAACAGTATTTCTTATATACTGATATGTTATTATAAATATGAAATAACTCTAATAAACCTTCTATCCATCCTACGGAAAAAGGAAATCACCGCGCATGCGTACGTACTGAATATCGTCTCCACGCCGTGGTGTAATCTATTTTCTGCCACCACCTTAATTGGATGGGTATAATCGTGTAATGAGTAACTATATATGAT
The DNA here is from genome assembly GCA_963277665.1 of Viscum album. Lineage (NCBI taxonomy): Eukaryota > Viridiplantae > Streptophyta > Magnoliopsida > Santalales > Viscaceae > Viscum > Viscum album. The sequence goes on along the minus strand of OY728163.1, from coordinate 989,332,645 downwards.
TATTATAAAGTGATATTGATACTGAAATAGTATACATACACTTCAACACAAGTTCACGATCATGAGAACGATATCATCGCTCGTGCGTACGTACGGACTACTGTCTCCACGACGCGATGAGATTCATTCTCCATGTTAACCATTTAAGAATGATTATAAAGTATATATAAGAAATAATACTGAAATATATGACATTATAAAGCTGCTGGATTTATGTATATATGTATGTCATCTACTTACTTCCATTCAAGACAATAAGGAAAGGAAAACAACGTTCATGCGTACGTACGGACTACCGTCTCCATGAACGATGTGTTTCATTTCCTTTATCTATCTATTATATGTATATATACTGAATATATATGATATATAAATCATGTTTTATATTCTGGAAGTAAGTAAATCATGATATAAGTAATAATAATGTCAAGAACAACAACTCCAAACACCTACGATAAATGAAACAATTTTATCCAAAACGCTCTTTAACATGGAATTTACAAAAGAACGGGTAAAATAAAGTCATAAGTGAACCATATATGTTATCATAAGAATTATTATGATTCTGGAATAAGTCAATGACATTTTTTAAATCATTATACAGGAGGTTCGGACACTTACGAAGCAAATCAGACCTAAGGTAAGGGAAATATCACAATCTCATTTTTATCCGAGATTGTTTATACTTTGAAATTTACTGGGGTGTATTTTATCATCCAAATCCATGTTTCCTAAATATGTAATATTATTTCCATCCACCTAAAATTTTTTAAATCCAATTTTACCCTTCGGTGAGTTTTTAGTAAAAGATATGAAAGGAATCTTTTGTCGTTTTTCGTACGAGGTACTTTTTGAGTTTTCCGAAAAAAGTATGAAAAGATTGTTTTTTTAACTTATACGGCATGAATGGATTTTTAAAAAATTATTTCCAAGAAGCTTCCTTTACAAGTTTTCAAGTTTATTTGTTATCAACTTATTTTAGTATAAAATTTTATGACATGAAAGGAAAAAATTTTTGAAGTAGAATGGATATTTTTTTCAAGAGTGGAGTTCAAGTGTTTTATCAAAAAAAAATTCCATCTAAGATAATAAAGTGTTCTATTTATATACCTATTATTACATGGATTTGATTATGTTGTGATAGAAATATTTTTATGAATTCCTTTATCTTATATGAATTTTTTTATGATGTCACGATGCTTAAGATTCCCATTTTTATTATATGGGTTATGATATGATGTATGGTTTATGATTTTGTGGAACACATAAGAATGATATCATTATGAGATGGGTGTGACCTATATCTCCCTCCAATGCATTGGGTAAAGATTTTATATCTCATGAGATAGACATGGCTGGAACGGTAGGTTATACCGGTTCAGTGAAATAGGACTGAAACGAGGGTGACTCGGTTCAGAAAGGGACTTTGTCCACTAAGATAGTCTTGGAAATGAGTCTTGACTAACAAGAAATGATTCTCTATGATTATGTGTGAATTCCACAAAGTTTCATGTTTTATGTTATGATTATTATGATTACATTTCACTACCATGATTTACCCCATGTTATGAAATTATGATCTCTTTTACAGGTTAAGATTTCCAAAAGTTATGTGCTGATGTATATGATGTGATTGATATTTCTTTTGTTTACCCTTACTGAGCATTTAAGCTCACCCTTTTAGGTTTTATTTTCCCCAGGATATAAAGAAAGGTTTTAGGTATAAAAAAAGATCTTGATGGGAGATGTTGAAGATCTTTCACCACAATTAGAAGATTACGTTCTGAGTTTCCAAAGACACTAAACTATTACGATCCTTGCTTGTGTGTTTTTGTTATGTACTAAGTATTCCGCAAATTTAATGTAATTTCAATGTACGTCAACCTTCGGGTCTCTACAATCATATCATTCTAATTGAAAACATTATTTCATGAATTTACATCACAATATAGACAAATGATCCTCATATTGACTTTGATTTTTTACATGTTATAAACAATAAAACCCTCATCCATGGGAAAAAATGTAAAAACACTCATGATTGATACATTTTAGAAGTCTATAAGGTGGTGATATAATTATTTAATTACACTTATATATATCATTCTTATCATAAAATGAGAAAATAACTACATTGATGTCCTTGAGTTATTATTAAAATACATTCCAGGGAGTAAAGTATGATATGTATGTGGGAATAAGATGATATCAAATATGATTACATAACTAGAGAGTAGTTATGAAATTGTGATTCACATAGTAAGACTAACTTTTCATTAGTTTTAAAAAATACATAATTTTTCTATTAATACTTTGTGAATATTGTTTTAGTCTTAGTATAGATGATTTTATGGGAGTTCATTGTTATGTTTCTAGGAATGAATAACTCATATATTCATATATAATTTAGTCTATAATTTATTATTTTAGATTTCTCTATTTTACCATTTTAAGTGTAATTAAGTTTTTTTCATTTTTTAAAAATATTTTGGAATAAATTTTGAAAATTGATTAATTCCTTATTTATATACTATTTTATTCATTTTTGAAATTTATTGTAAATGAAATAATTCTATTTATGGATTTTTTATTTTTAAAAGTTAATTAGATAATTAATATGTTGAATTTTGGCTATGTGTGTAATATATATGATGTTTGGATGAGTCTGTCAGCATAGTTATGATATTGATTAGTGAAATTGAGAATCTAGAAAACTTCCACAACATACCTATCATGTAATATATTAAAAATCACATGCATGAGTCAAAGTGTGAAATTTTAGAATTTAAAATGTTATATATGAATTATTTTTCTAATTAATGAATAATTTTTATTGGTTATTTCAAAAGATACATCTCTAATTTTTCTATAAAATATTTCATATTTTTTTTAAAAATTAATAATTTTTTCCATGCAAAAAATAAAATCCATCAGGTGAATTGGAAATATTTCATATATATGAAGTGAATATCTAACATTTCGTGGAACCCAATATATTTTAGGGAAGTATATGATGTAACATATTATTTATCTACTATCGTTTATTAGTATAACATAAATGGGATTCATGTATATATATATACATTGGGTAATTAAATAATCATAGAATTTCAAGGTAATGCCACAAGGGAGGATGTTCAGTCATTAAGGGACTTTAGAAAGTTCATGTTCCACTTATATATATGAGGTAATCAGCACCTGGTAACATTGGATTCACCGTATGTGAAGAAGACAAATAATAATATAATAATCACATTAAGAGATATCTAGTTACCCCATTAAGGATTATTTAATATTATATTAGGTTCATCTATATTTTTAGCAACATTAGCTAATTCTAGGTTGGAATGATGACATTGTTAATTAATGAATATGATGTGTTTCGAAGATATATTTAATACTTATACAACATGGATGTATAAATCCACAAAAACATTAAATATGCAATAATTATTCCCTATACACTACTCTAATCCCACTATTTCCACATGAAAACTACTTTTGTTATCCCATTAATGCAATGAAACATTCATATCAAATCCATTTCTTCTATTTTCTTATATGTAAAATATTTCTTATCCACTTAAAAGGAATTGATTCTTGTATGATGTAAAATACCTACATTGAATCCTTTCCTTCAACATTGGAATGCATATTATGGTTTATGTGATATATTTTTTTCATTTTTAAAATTAAATTTTTTATTGTTATATTTTTCAATATATATTCTTATTTTATATTTTTTCCCCAATAAAACATCATTATATCTGGTAAAATGGATAACTAACGTCATTATTGTTCAAGGGGGAGTAGTGGTTTCATTGTGTTAGTATCTCATTAATTTATTCTCTTATTATATTGTGGTAATTCATTAATAGTTCAACAGAATATAGTGTGTGGTTTCCCCTTGTCCTTATTATACATTTTCTTCATCCTTTTTCTACCATGTTCATTCCTTAACTATTTTATTAATTCAAAATCCGTAATTTTTCTCATGTGGTGTTGATCAATGAATATGCTTCCTATATTATTTTTTACAATTAATAACCTTCCTGAAAAGAACATTATCTTGGTTAATAACCATTTTAAAGGGATGGTGTATATTGATAAGTTTTTATATCTATGTGGAATTGGATAAAGAAAATAATTTGTAAATAATAGTGATAGAAACACTGTAAAATCTCAATGAAAAAAATCCTTCTTCATTCCTCTCTAACTACATTGCATTCTTATATTTTGGGTTTTTATTTCATTAAAATATTTATCTATATATTTTTAATTTTAAAAAAACCCCACTATTTTTTTACTTTTTTCATGTTGCATAACTTAAAAAAAGTAACAGTATAGAAATATTTTGTGTGATTCCATTCATCAAGAGATCAACCATCAGTTTTTACTTACTACATTCATAGGTAAATGAAAAATTTATTTATTATAGATTCTGGAAGAATATATCTACCACATATTTGTGAGATGTATTTGGATATCAGTAAATATGTTTGGATTATATTTTTATATGTGTAAAAAAATGGGTTTTTAAAGAGTTGAACATAAATATGTTATGAACATATAAGTTTGGTTAATGGAATACGAATCCAAAATTAATCAATTAAAATGAATCATTCATATAGTGAATAACATGATATAAGATAGTGAAATTATGAAACCTTGAGATATATGAAGTGTTAGATTCAAAATAAATAGAAACTTGTTAATACCGCGATAATAATTTTCTACTGACCCTAATATTTAGGTCACCATGGATTATATTATATAAATAAGAAGAGAAATAATGTGACTATAATTATTATATTCCATGTTCTTGGAATTTTATTTGGGTTTCCCATTTCTGTCATACCTTAACTATAAGGATTATTGATATATAATGTTGATAAAATAACTATATGATGGATTAGAGAATGATTATTCAACTTGACTATCTTAATGTAATATAAGATATGATTCAAAATATATATCCACTAGATATTGTTATGTATTGTTTAAATAAAAATCCACCTTACATCATGATGAAATACAGATATTGGAACACTAATATATATGAATAATTCATAAGGGGTCATCATTTTTGTAGGGGAATATTTTATAAAAAATATTTATTAAATACTAATAACACATAATACGCATACCATGACATATTTCATTAGAGATAATATCATAACAATTTTAGATCTTTTTTCTAGATTAATCCATATAAATTAGAAGCTTAATAAAATAAACTCCTAAGACTTGTAAATTAAGGGAAGTTGTTAAGAATAGATTATACATGTTAGAGAAATACCATAGATAATTACTACATTTTGAAGATATATATCAAACTTGTCTAAATTATTATGAAGCATAGTATGATACAATTAAGTTATCAATTTTAATAGATTCTAAATAATATAAAAAAATTTAGTTTACTCTCATATACCCAAGAATAATGTGTCTTCCAATGACACTCAATATTATTGAGTGTGATAATGAGTTAGTAGGATTGGAGGTGTCTTTAAGGATTATTATTATTATGAAATTTAACATACTATAATATATGTAAATGTTCTAACAAGGAGAATGAAATGAATTTTCTCATTTCTAATACTATTAACTATTGATAATAGATGAACTACACATATAATTTATTATTTATGGTGATTTTATGATTTTATATGTTTGAAAATGATTAAAACCAAAGAATAAAACCAAGATGGAGGGTCCAATTTTTTAATGTTTCTATTTGAGTTAATTTAATTATAAAGGATTTATTAGGATGGAGAAAAAATATTCCATAAAAATTAATTTCAGGGACACCTAAATGGATTTTTAAAACCCCATAAAATTTATACATATAGTATTAGTGTTATATATATGAGTTATTTTAATTTAATGGGAATTTTATACACAGTTTTTACATTAAAATGTACTTTTAATATAAATGAGACAAAAATCAATGTAATAGTTGATAGAGTATTAGATTTGCATTCATGTGAAAATGCTACAAGTTACTACATCAATTATTTGAGTGTAACAAGATATACAATGCTCATATGGGTCTTAAATGGGTATTTATATTCATTTAACTTCTCTTATATTTTATGTGATGTTGTTTTTTAGTAAGGAGTTATTGAGAGTAAAAGGAAATGATATATTCTATAAACTTTGATTATGATTCATTGGATTCTATGATATTTTTTGAGAACAACATAATGATTGAAATTTTATATGCAAGATAAATAGTTTAGTTATATCTTTTTTAAAATATAATGGAAGACGTTACCACCACCCATTATTTAAATATTTTAATGAATAAAGTCATATTTTATGTGAAATATACACCACTAAAAAAATTATAAATATGATATGGAAATAATTATTTATTTGATAAATATTCATTGAAAAGGAAGTTAATTTTATTTACTAAAAAAATAGCTATTTTATCATTGAATTATATTCTATAAAGAATATAGTGTTTAATTTGTTATTGGCAGTATTTTTGAACATAAATAAGTTCAATGTTAACTACTAATACATTATACTACCACAATGTTAATGAGACTTCAATAAAAATATCATAAAGTGTTTTTGAAATATGATGGGATGTTAAAATTTAAGAAGTTACACATTATACACCATGAAAATTAAATATTATAATTTCATACAATATTATTCTAGTTAAATAAAAAGTGATTTTTAATTTATATCATAAAATATTTTTAGGTAATGAAATAAAAAATGTAATTATTTATATTTAGTGACAACTATAATGTGACTGTCACATTATCCTACATTAATATAGTATACGATGATGTGAAATAATGAAATTAGTTACATTATTTTTGAATGGGAAATGTTTAAAGAAAAGTAACATGGATGTTTATGTGGAGAATAAAATATTTATAAGTATAAAACTATATTTGACGTCATGTCATCATATTTCATAGACCTAAAAATATTAAATATGTTCAAGTATCTAAATAATTTTATTAAGATTCCAAAAATCTCACCATTATTCAGAATGTGTATTTTCATAGTTATTACTAACTAATATATTTAATGAGATGGGTTTTTATTAGATGTTCTTATTGTGATGGGGATAAAATAACATATTTATGGAATAAGATAAGAATACCCAATATGTGAAGGAAACATAATCCAGATATTGAATATTATCATATTTTATATAAAATATAGATTCTTAAATTTGGTTTTATAATGAATTATTAAAATAGTTTCAGGAATATAAAATATATCATTTAATATTAAATACCCAATTTATCAATTTTTCCTATTGAAGGAATCCATGTATATATTGATATTGATATTTTGGTATTTATTCATAATTGGACTCTCAATATATTACTCTGATTTATCTATAGCCGATATTTATTTTCATGTGTTGAATTTTAAAATGAAATATAATGGTTAACATGAGTAGTATTCTTGCATGAGATAAGAAATATGTTTTTTTGGAATAATAAGTGTTTTTCTGTAGATGACACACTATGTATACCAGATGGAGTGTCATACACTATGTGTTTGGTATAATAAGTGTGAATTGATCATATTTGAGTCTTCAATACCGAATTTTTCTGAGATACATAACAATATATCCTTCATACATTGATACCTTTATCAGAAAATACAACGAGGGTGTGATAATATGAGTTGGTTGGGTATGGCGACAATCATGTTTTTGGTTAGAGATCAACCAATGTTTGATTATCAATATCTTATAATTAATATGATATGTAGGACCTCAATTGAGATATAAAAGGGATTTTAATGCTAAACCTAGAGAGAATATTTGAAGTTCTTATCTATTTGAATAAGGGGAATTTGACTTGCTTGTCTATAATGGGGAATGCATTATAATTTATATATCAACCATATTAGTCTATATAATGATAATTGATAATTTATGAGTTTGTTTTATGTTATTGAAATACTAGTTTTCCCTTCGTCACTCTATAACATAGACAAATAGAATTGATGAGATTTAAATCTATTATCAAATGTGAATGGAACACAAATATATATAGATAAATTAGATTGACAAAGATCATACATGATATCATTGCATCTTGATTAAATTTTTTGTTTTAATATAGGCCACTACTTCTATAAAAATATTAATTAAATGGTTTATATTATTTTTTTATTTCTATTATGACCCATGGGGTCACACATTGTGGTTTGTTGAAAAAGATTCAATATGATTTACTGGGTTAATTTAAATTTATTTTAGAGTTAATATAAATGAATTTCAGATAGAAGTTCATAAGGTATATAATATGATGTGATATAAGTGGAAATTTGACAATAGTTTTCTAAGAAACCATTCATAGAAATCCTGCAGTGTTTTGGTTATTCTTTAATGATTTTTTGTATATGATATAATATATGTTCAAACAACATTCAGTCTATATGAATTTACTGAATATGAGTGATTGAAGGAGATTTACATATTACCTAAATCCATTTAATCATATGATGTATATATTTGTATCATAGTATAATATTGAGATATCATAAATAATGGTTTTCATGATTCCTATGCATATCATTTCCTATGATTATGGAAGTTCCTAAATTATATAAAATAGGATTTCATTTTACTATCAACCATATCGAGTTATATGATTGTGTGGGTCACAAAATCATAAAAGAAGATTTTATAATACCACATATAAAATCTATTAGGGTCATATTTTATGACATTTCTTCAACATAAATCTTTATAGGTGATGAATTTCTAATACCGCGGATATTTTGTGTGGTGTACATATTCAATGGTTCTAAAATTAAAAGAATAATTAGATAAAAGTAATGATAGGGTTGTATTTATGTATATGATTCATGAACTATATGAGGAATTAATTAATTCATTATAACCCATGATTTAATAGGTACATCATTAAGGAGCATCAATAGTTTTATATAGTGTCTACAATCATGTGATACTACTAGTTTATAGGCATAAATGATTCTGAAATGAATATATAATATCATCAATTATATCTATTTTTCTTCCACCATATCCATATGAGACCTTAGAATTCTAAATAAGAAGAAGGATCAAGTTCGGTCATCAAATATTTCTTTCCAACATGTAGATATTGTTGGTGGTTTAACCCCATAAGTTTCAACTTCATAGATTATAAAAAACATATTCAATGATTTTTTTATATGAAAATGTTTTTATGTAAGGTATGTATGATTTATACTCTTATTTAGTAATTTTTAAGTTTTCATATATAATTTCATAGAGGTCATGGAATCTTTTATTTCTTTTTAAAACATTTTTTAGTCCCCTAGTAATACTAGTAGAAATTTATCTATCTATATGTCACTACAAAATGCTTATGTATTAACATTCATTTTAGACCAGTATAATGTGAAACACAATATAATTTAAAATCACTTCCATCATCTATAAAAATCATGATAGGAGATGTTACATGCATATTCTTCAACTTATATAGAGGGTTCTCTTATCATTTTTACCGAAGGAAGTTTTCTTATTTTTTTCATCAGAGCAGTCATAGGGGTGGATATATGAGAAATATATCGAATAAATAAAAGTTATTAACTAGAAGACCCAATGAAAAAATGAAAAATTTATTATGAAACTCTCAATAGAATATTTCATATGCATTCATTGGATATATATAAATTACATCTTGTGACCCAAAATACCAAGGAATTTAACTTCTCGGATCTCAAATTAGAGTTTAGATGGATTAAAATAATGATTATTCTATCTTAATGTTTTGAGAACTACATATTTGTAATTTAAATTATATTTATGGATTTCTGAATACATAATGATATAATCTGAAAATTCATTAATAAAAGAGACCTAGAATGGATACACAATCCTATTCATTAAATACCTAAATGAAGATGTTTCCATAGTAAATCTGAGTGGATGAAGATATTATAAATTATATTACTCACATTAAAAATACTTTTTCAGAGTAACCTTAGCTATTAATGAGGTTTTAAGATACCCAATTGATAATAAACCATATAAATCATTTTATACTCTTTAAATTGATCAAAAAAATCATAAACAAGAGTAAATAGATATCAATACATGATAATTATCTTACAAACCTTCTCATAGTAAAACAATATGAATAGGCTAACATAATATTTATTTTAAAATACATCTAATGATACCCCAATGATAAGTATTACATTCAATGAAACCTTCACACATCCACTCCTCTGGATAAATTTGTTTCACTTTTTGATCTATTAATATAATATAATTTGAATGAATATAAATGGATTTAGTTCCATGCACCGGCTCATTCAAGAAGACTCTATCACATTTAGATGATAACTCAATGAAGTCATTTTGAAAAAAAATCTAGATGGAATCCATCATTAAGTGGTCCTGATTTTTGGCATATTTTTATTAATAACCTATGTAATTGTTTTTCCATTTCCGAGGTAATAACTCAATCATCCTCCCAATACTACAAAACTATATTTTCATTGAATTATAATTTTCAAAAAATTCTATACTAATTTTATTTAGGAAGATATAATAAGACATACCTTTCGTGGAAATGAATAAAACTTTTAAAACAAGTGAACCACTAAATAACTAATATAAAAAAATCATGATAAGAGTGAGAAATACCAATATATTCTTAAATGGTTTTACCATAACAGGAATCAATGAATTTTTTTCACCTATGAAAAATACTAACCAATGTAGAGTCATATTGAATGGTGTTTTGATAGAATTATATGATTAAATGAATGAGATATTCTAGATGATTGAATATAACTATGTTAGAATACCCAATATATAAATAACATAAGATGGGTTGGATTATATAATAATTATAAACATCACCATTGGAGGACCTTCCATTGAGTAATCTCTATACATATTAGATGCATATAGTATGCCATAGACAAAATAATGAACATCTTGTTGTAATCCCAATACTAGAGGATCTTCCACTTATAATGATCTTACCCTAGTTGGCCAGAGCCGATAAATTATTACATTACATTGGAATTATTACCAGAAATTCATATACTGAGGGAATGAATAGTTTAATATATTTGGAAAGCTGGATACATACATATGTTCAACATTACAAATTGAAATGAAAAACAAAAAATAAGTTCCTTTGGGATCAACCACCACTCTATGATTATCCTTATAAGTCAATCATTACATACTGCTTCTTTTCCTGGTAAAAAATGAAACATAAGAAAGGCTGAGATCAGATGCCCAGTTAGGGTATTCAATACAACTGATGATATCATACAAAAAATTCGGTATTGTGAATAATCAAAAACACATGCCTTCGAAAAATTATTTTACATTAACACATTATGGTAGGAATACAAGATGAGATATTATTTCCATAACAAAACATAATCATGGGTATTTTAGTAGTAGAATAACCACATTATCTATGATTTTGGAGCATCATATTGAGGGAAATGCAAATTCTTGAAATTTTAAAACATATCATCAAGGCCTCGACCAAGACATATAATAATGAATAAGGCCTATACCAAAACCATATCTAAAAATTGGCAAGGACTCAGCCAAGTCCATATCTATTTGTCTTCTGAGACAAAACAATGCATAGAGAGGCTACAACGGGGAACAATTGTAATATAAAAAGTTTAATAAATTCATCATATGAATGGATATAAACATAAGCCTCATATAAATTCATATTGAAACTATCATATGAAATGTAAATAACATTCCCGAAACATTAAACATAAATACAAACCATTCAGTGTAAATTGGTGAATGGTTTTAAGATAAAACATCCAATTTAAAACTGATAATAACCAATTAAATTGAATATGTTATATGATATAAAAAATATTAATCCCAATAACAAATAATAATAAATAGTAGTGTTGAAACAGATGAATATATTCTTATAAAATCATTAAGTAATTCTGGAAATAAATACTATTTTTCATTGGAAATAAGTGATCTATTAGAAATGTGTTTGTATAAAACCATACCCGACATAAGATTTTATTTTCATAATAAAATTAATTAACTCATAAAGATAATGGTTTTGCAAAACAGATTATATTGTTGAATTGAATATAAGTGAGAATTTGGGAAATTCCATTGGGTCGGGCTTGTATTTCTAAATGAATTATTAAAGGATTCAATTAAAAAATACAATTACCCATAAATTATTATATGATTATATAAGTTACACATATATAGATCATTCTCACATAATTTATGTGGCGTAAATATTAATGGATAATAATTTTATTTAGCTAAGTAGATAACAAAAGTAACCTAATTGACAATAGATGATCTAGTGGAAAACCCATAACTTATGTCGGAAGGTGATCCACACTTGATCTTAATGACATGAATAATAACTTTTAGGTTCAAATATTGATGATTAATTATCTTCATATACATGTAATTGATTTATTATATCCCAATGAGTTTCATTGATTGTATTTTTAGTGGTTAAGTGATTCAATTTCATTGTTTGGGAGCATTTTCTTCCTCGGTTCTCATAATTGATTTAAATATATTCATGTACATGAAATCATGTAGACTGAGAATCATTGTCCAAAATAGATGTTGAATATTATTTGTGAATAGAAAAATATTACATAGTTATAAAATTGTTTTGGTTATTGGGAGTGAAGATGAATCATTATACAAATCATTAATGATTTTTATTGGGTTAATTGGATGTTTCATGATCATAATTGAATATGGTTATAGAAATTGAAGACACGTCATCCCTGAATTTTGTAAATTAACCAATCTCAAATTGAGTTTTAATTTATAAAATAAGTGAAGGGGAAAACAGATACGATGAAGAATTATTACTTTATCATAACAAAATTTCATTGCATAAATGGTATTGGAGTCATCACAACATTTGGATGGAAGGTGCCAAGAAAAGAAATCGAAATGAAAAGATGTTGAAATAAAATAAATCAAAAGATGAATTTATCTCTTGAAATTATCCTTCTTAAGAGCCTCTTTAGTGGAGGTATTTTTGAATATTTATGAGACCAAGGGCTACTGGACCTAGGGGAGGATCGTGGGAGGATATTTGAGTCAAATTTAGACTAGTAACAAGGCTTGAGAGGAGTAATGATAAGTGGGAGTGAGGGAGTGGGGGGTGGGGGTTATAGTGGAGAAGAGGAGATTTTTTTCATTAGTTTACTAATTATATTATTATTTTTCCAAATACAAACAATAATATTGAATATTGTGTGCAAGAATAATGATATTTTCATCCGAGTTTGAACCCAGTGTGCTTACATTAGCCATGATGTTAGTAATAATGAATTTAACTAATAATATATATATATATATATGGTAAATTAGTGTATTTTATTATTTATAAAAAATTTATGTATTTCTCAAAAATACCACGAAATTAATGTAATCATTTTTCGAAGTGCGGAATTCAAAATTTAACTCTTTTTTTGGAAAATAATTTTCTATATATTATTAATTTGATTTTGACATAAAATAATAATTTATTAAAAAAATTACAATTTTAAAACTATATTTCATTTAATATCACATTAAAAAATTTATCACGATCTCATTATCTTATAATCATAAGATAAAAAATAATAATATGATTTAATATTCTGAAAGGTCATATTTACTTTTCATTTTACCATTCATAAGGTTACGTTACTGTTCATCAAAAATTATGTTTCTTTTATCAGACACTAAATATATTATTAAAAGCAACAGTGTATGTCTGTTTTTGAAACATTAAATCATTGTGGTTAACAAATTATTTTTACTATCTATGTTTGGAACAAATTAGTGTTTTTTAGAGACTCTGTGTTCTATTAATTTAAAAATAAATTTATTTTTAAAAAATATGGGTGTTACATTAACGCCTTCATAGAAAATTCATCCTCAAAATTACGAAAATGTTACCTCACCAAAATATTTTCGTATTTATTCATCATAAGCTCCTGAGGCTCCCATGTTTCCTCTCCAATTTTATTATTTTTACAAACTATCTATACCAGAAGAGTCATCCAATTCCCCAATAATTATCTTAGTTTTCATAATCTAGATAGGCTCTTCACAGTAATATTGGTTAGCTTCCAATTGTATACGTTCATAACCGAGGAAATGTGTTTTGTCTGGCATATACATTATCCGTAATGAGACATGGAACTCATTGTGTTCATTAGATTTGCAAAGTGGTATATCGAAATGTAATGAAAAAGAACCAATTCTCCCCAGAATATTAAAAAGGGCCTATCTACCTAGGGCATAGTTTCCTTTTCTTCCCAAATCTAATAACAGTCTTCCTTTGAGATTCCTTTAATAAAATAGGACCTCCCACTTTAAACTCCAAATCCTTAAATTGATTATCATCATAGTTTTTTGGTCTTCTTTTACATTATTTGATATCTCCTTGAATAAACAATATCTTCACTGTTGTTTCGTCCAAAAAATCAAGGACCAACAAATTCCTTTCTCCAACTTCATCCCAACAAGTGTGGGTATGACATCTTTTTTCGTACAATACATTATACAGTTTAATTGGAATACTTTAATGGAAATTTATTATTGTAGGAAAACTCAAGTAAATTTAAATAGTTATCCCACATACCTTTAATGACTTGTGAACATGATCTCAACATTTATTTTCTTCCTGATTTCCCCTATGTTTTTGGGTGATATGAAATATTCAATCGAAGCTCAATATCCAATGATTTTTGAAGGCTTTTCCAAAATTTTGAAGTAAATCATGGATCATTATTAGAAACAACCGAGATAGGTGCTCCATGACGTCTCATAAGTTTATTGATATAGAGTAGTTCTGGGCACTCCAATGTAAAATCCTCCCTTACAGCGAGGAAATGTTCTGATTTCATAAGTTTGTCTGCAACTTCCGATTTGAAAATTATTTCATAGAGTTTTGGTTAATCCATTGACAAAATTCAATGGTTATGTCATCCCATTTCCTTTTAAGAATTTGGATAGGTTTCATGAATCCTCTAGTATTCTTTCATTTGGCGTCGACTTGTTGACAGACTAAACATCATGATACATAATCAGAAATTTCCCCTTCATGTTATCCCACCAAAAAATTCCTTTCAAATACCTATAAATTTTAGTGCTGCTAGGGTGTAAAGAAATATTTGAGCTAGGAGATTCATCCAATAACTCCCTTTTCAACTCGGTTATAGAAGGAACACATAGCGTCTTCCCAAATTTCATAATTCTATCTTCACACATGATTTCATCCACCTTCCCATAGTTCAAAACATTAATTTTATTTTTAATATTCTCATCACTAGACTGTGAATCATTAATTATTTCCAATAATTATTTTTGGGAAACCATTTAAATATGTAGTGATGTATCACCTTCTTTGATAAATCCAATATCTATCCTCTCTAGATCAATTTACTATGGATCCTTCCTAGTCATCATTTTATTGAGAACTCCATGATATTTTATGCTCAATGAATCTGCTACCATATTTTCCTTCATGTGTGGTATTGTATGGATGAATCATAATCATTGAGTAGTTCAAGCCATCGACTTTACCCCATATTGTGTTCTTTTTGTGAGAAGATATATTTTCAACTTTTATGATCCATATATATATCTCACATTTTCAACATATAGATAATGTATCCACATATTCATAAAAATTATAACAAATTATAACTCAAGATCATATGTTGGATAATGTTTTTCATTAATTTTTTTATTCTTTAATTCATAGTGAATAACTATATCATTCTTCATAAGGACACAAGCAAGTCCTTTTTTGATGAACTGTTGATGATAACAAAACCCATCATTACCAGATTGTAGAGTTGGGATTAGAGCATTCACCAATATCCTCTTCAATTCTTTTAAAAAGTCCTCACATTATTTTTTCCATTTGAATGTAACCCATTTACATATAGCCATGGTTATTGGGTTGGCTAAACATGCTATGTTTTGAATGAAGCATTGATAATAACCTGTAAAATCAATAAATCTATATACCTCATTTATGTTTGAAGGAGTAGGAAATTCTTGCACAACCTTGGACTTCGTTGGATCAACATATATTTCGTCCTTTGAGATAACATTTCCATGAACGTAAACAGACTAAATGAAATATTCACACTATCTAAACATCCCATACAATTCATTTCTACTAAGAGTGTTCAGAATAGTGCGCAAGTAATTTTCATGATCTTCATAGATTTCTGAGTATAGTAATATATCATCAACAGATACAATAAAAATTTCATGAAGATATTCCATGAAAACTCTATTACTTATATCCATGAAAATAGAGGGTGCATTTGATAGTCCAAAATTCATTACTATAAGCTCATTATGCCCATACTTAGTTTAAAATGTTGTCTTTGGAATATCTTCCTTCCACACATGCAACTGATGATATCCAGATCGAATATTATTCTGCAAAAAATATTGGGCTCCATGAAGTTAATCAAATAAATCAACCATGTGAGGTAGAGGGACTTGTTCATTATTGTAATATCACTGATCTCTTTTATTCAATTCACAAACTCATTGATCCATCATTCATCATAATGAAAAGATCATTTCCTCCCCATGGAGAAACACTAAGGTGAATAAATATGTTATTACTCAATTCCTCTAATTGTTTCTTTAGTTACACTAATTCTATAGTACCCATTCTATAAGGGTATTTGATATGGGCCTTGATTTAAGAATTATGTCAATGAAAAACTCAACTTCCTACTTTGGATGACGTCTAGTTAAATATTCAAGAAACAAAAAAACACAATCATGTATAATAGTTATATACTATATTTTATCATTCCACTACTCACACATTTTTATTTCATTCCATTCCTCCCCAATAATTTAATTAAATGGAGATACTAGGGTTAGATCTAGATGGGAATTAGATGGTGATGTTTATTCTCTAAGGATAAAGGATTCCATGACATCCTCAAAAATTATACCATCCATCTTCTTTAATTTTTTTACATCATATTTCAAAAGAAAATACTTAATGAGGATTATATAAATTTATATCATGAATATTATAATAAAATCAGTAGATAAAGCATGATTATATGCCATAATATGGACTTCCTGACACAAATTTGTTGCAATGATACTTACCTTAAGGATTGTTACTGAAAAATATCCCATAAAATCAAATTGGAAATATATAAGTTTCTTGGAAAACTGGAAATATATAAATGAATGTGATGATCCAAAATCAAATAAAACATTGGCTATAATCGAGGAAACATTTTAAGTACCTCCCACCATGTGATTATGAACTTCAATATCAGTAATTGTAATCACGTAAACTACTACCATCTCCCTTGGCCTTTTCTAAGGCATGTTACCTAAAATCTTTGGAAAATAATTTCCAAAGTGTCCCATCTCCCAAAAATTATATCATTGAACCTTAATAGCTAATTTCTTCCCCATGAATAAAATTGTACTATGCCCTTTCTGTCCATAATATTAGCAGACCTCTTTTTCTTTTCTGCAGGCACTGATGCGATTCCTTCTACAATTATGAGAGGGTGAAAGGTCAAAAATTATCTTATTCCCCATTTACTTATTTACTTTTATAGTGTTTTTAATAACCCTAATTTTCTATTTAATTTCATTAATGTCCTAAAACATATAGAAATCCTTTTTCGCCTTGATAGAACATGAGACTATATCTTCATATGATAAAAACGTTTGGTTCCCACCAGAGGAATGGATCTAGGTCATCAAAGAATCAATGAATCTGGCTCCATGTATTACATATATTGTCAACAACATGCCTTGATATGTTTCTGAATTTAGATTCATAATTTGAAACATTCTCATCTGAAGTTTGCCAAAAATTCAAAAACCATCTTTCCATATCCACCTGATGTTCATGATGAAGGTATTTAGATAAGAAAAAGTCCTTTAAATTCACTCTATTCAATGTTTTCTATCTCTTCCTCCTACCTTTTGTTTTTAATTAGAGACCAAACTTGATGACAATCTATGAAAAAATGATAAACATACATTATAACCATCTCCCATTCATTACATCCCAGGGTGAGAAATATCTTATCAAAGGAACTTATCATTACTCTGCTACAAATGGGTTTGTATTCCCTTTAAATGATAGAGACTGTTGTTTCATAAAGAGGTCTAACAATGCCCCTCCATGTTGTGGATCTAGATGCTCTATACAAGTAAGGTTATTATTAAAAACTAGACTAAGTAGTCCCAGTATAGTTATAAGTTTCTCCACACCTGTCATATCTCCAAATCCAATATCATTATCTTGCACAGGAGGGAAATCCCAAATAAGGATACACGCGGTCAGGTAATGTACATTCCTTTGACTATTTGATTTTTTAAAATAATGGCACAAAAAAGAATAGGTTATGAAACATAATGCACTATCTCAACTTAAAAAATACTTAATAAAAATTGAAATCATATTCTGGGATAATCCCATAATTAAAAACATGGTTTCTTTGAGTAAATCTTTTCACATTAATCCTTCACAACGGCTTGTAATTAAATTGTGATTTATCCTAAGTATATACCCTGGAAGTGTGAAACGAGGTGCACAGTAAGGCCCATTTTCATTTACCAGGATACCCAGGTTCAGGCCTGATACTCCTTGATGGAGTTTTCACACCTTGGAATATCTATACCAGAACCACATCCACATCTAGTATCTATACATGGATGTATTTTCTAGAATGATACACATAATATATTCCTTACCGAAATTACAGGATTTTATTGTATGTTTATCCTAATAGACTATATAATGTGTTTGTTCCCTAATCTATGTTTTCTAAATATAGTTTCTATGTATTATACTAAACATACTTTTAATCCAACTTTAATTACGCAACCAAATTTCCCATAGTTGGTTTCTTATTACATTTAGTTGGAATGATTACAAGAATGTTATATCCCAAAGGATCAAAATTTTTGGTAGATTTGAAAATCTAGACACATGAATCAGTTCAAAATTATAACATAAAATGAGAAACAACAAATATTTTCGATTGGGAATATCCACCTCACTAAGACTATCTATGAATCTCAGTAATAATATTCCGCATCATGTCCTCAAAAAAAAATGAAACATAAGATAGAGTGATATCAGATTCTTATTAAGGGTCAGAAATAATGAAAAAGGAATCATATACATAACAATTATGCATGGTGAATACTTGAAAACAAATTACTTAAAAAATATAATAATCATGAACACATTAAGGAATAAATTTTAGCTGAATCATTATTTCCATAATAAAACATAATAATGGGTACTCTACTAGTCAAATAACTACATGAAATATTAATTTCTAGCTTCAAAATGAGGTAAATACATATGTAGGATAGACCAAAATATACCATTATGGCCTCATTCATGAAATATATAATGATAAAGTGATCGGTGAAAACCATATCCATAAATGGGTAATGCATCAGCCATGTCCATATCTATTTGTCTCATGAGACATACCAATTCATCCATGGGATATTGAAAGATACAATCCTTTTCGGGAGTCATCTTAGGCACGTTTTAAGGTACATTTTAATAATTTTATGTATCTTTAACATAGATTAGTTATGTGGGGGTGAATTTGGGTTAATTTTTATGGAAAACTAAAGGATAGTGGGTTGTGCACAGTTTGCGTATTTAGACAAACTTTGAAACCAAACTATGAAAAGAATATAAAATTGAATAGAGAGGTCCACACGATTTGAAAAAATTATGAAACCAAACCATCTAGAGAATGAAAAAAAAATTAATATAGGGGTTCTCATGGTTGTCGCATAGTTTTCATAACAGTGTTCCTACTCCCAGGAAACCATGCACGCATGATTTTAATTCTGAAAATCTATTATTAGAACCACCTGAACCGCCAGTGCCTTCCATATTTAGACCATGAATCAGGCTTGAAATATTATAGGTATTTCAAAAATCATCCTGAATAGATTTCAAGGTGATATAATCAATGTTCTTTTAGATTGAATGACTTGATTTATGATCCTCTCTCCTCCCAGTATGTGGATTTCATCCTGATTCTTCTTCTGTTCATTCTCAATATTTCCATGATATTTCATGGTAAATTTTCAACGTTCCCTATATCTAAACCTATGATTTGAGGTATAGATTGAGGGTTGTGTAGATAGATATATTTTTTACAAGATATTGATTACATTCATCATAATTTATTTTTTATGGAGTTAGATCCAGAGCTTGATCGATGACGTTGTGCCACATAGGTTTTGGGGATTTCTGGTGGGCTTAAATCTGTCAATAAACCGAGGTAGGTGCTGTAAATAAAACTAACATATTGATTATTTATGATATGCGTATGAGTTTATGAATTTTATAGATTCCCTTGATAAATAAATTTCTTAATTTGGTGTAATTTGGAACATAATATTGAATTGAGTTTCCTTTGTGATTTAATTGATGATTGAATCACAAAACAAATGAAGGGGGTTTCCCAAATATATCACTTGGAGATTTTATATAGTAACTGATATATTTAACTGAATGTTGAAACATAAAAAATTGTAATAATTATTTAGGTGACATGATGGTGACAAAAGATAATTAATTGGGAGAATTAGTCATATTTCATGATGTTGATCAAAGATAAATAATTGTGATAATTAACAATTTAATGATGATATGTGAAATAGATAATCAATTTTGATAAATTAATTACAGAATGAGAAAGGTATTACTTGATTAATTAATTGAAGAATTTTATAATGGGTTATTTTCCTAATTAATTTTTCAGTTCACTAAAGTCCTTTGAAATGATTAACTAATCACTGGTTTAGTGATTGAATACTGTGTAAAATTATTATGACATAAATAATGATTAAATGGATGAGATTTTGTGGTCATAGGGATGGCATCCTAGACCGATTAGAAGTTTGTAATTGGACCTAGAGTTATTATCCAATAGTTATCTAATCATGAGATTATGTGCCTCTAGGCTTGAAGACATGCACAACATAAGAATTTGAGTTATAGGCATGGTGAAATACCGTCAATGAGATTTTTGGTTATACGAATGATGACCTACACCAAATGATTAGTGATAAAAATGAATGACTATTGAATATAGAATTATGGTGATAGGAATGATGAAATACATCACATTATATATTAATGATAATTAATGATGATTTAGATGGGAAACATGAATTTAATTGGACTAATGTGATGAGTAATGATTAAATGAAAAGTTTATAACTATTTAAATTATGCATTATACTTATTGAATTATAAAACTACATGCACTATTTATTACAGGACTCATTTTAGACATCGTTTGTGGTGGCCTACTGAGTTGTACTCACACCCTATCCATACTACCTAATCAAAACCTGAGTAAATTTTGTTATTATAGGACATTATAAGGGCAAGGCCCTAGGATAGGTTGTAGTTTGGGATTGGAGAAATGTAGAGGGATCAAGAAGTGGTTCGGGGCCCACATTGGATTCATTATATCTTTAATTATATTTTCGTTGTAGGTACCTGTCATTTTCATTGTCGTAGCATGATTTACCTTCCATTTGATTATTGTATTTTTATTTTGTTTTGGAGCTCATATGAAATTGATATATTTTGGGTATTTATATATTCTTCTATACATGGTTATTATTATTTAATTTCACTCGAGTTTTATTGTGAAAATAAATTCCATAGTTCTCCAAAAATGACATACTAGATCCTCGCTGCTAGTCAGCATCCTATGGAATATGGGGGTGTGTGCTTGAGGGAATGTGGCCAATCGTGTCAGGGAACTATTCATTGGATCTCAGGATTGGACATTGCAAAGTGGTATCAAAGGAGTTTTATTTTCATTCTTCTTCTTTTGTCATACTAATTTTGTAATGTTAGACATGAGACTAAGAGGATATGAGGCTTGGTAATGAGCTTGTGCATGGGAGTTTCAAACTCATGTATGAGGGAAAACTTGAGTACTTGTGGTGGGAATGTTGTGATTGTAGTTTTTGGTTATAGTTTCCTATTATTACACCTTGGTTGACACACTTGCGGTGTGATTTGATATTTGATTTAAAAATTCATGAATTTTGATTCATGGACTAAATAGGAATTGTAATTGGGTCTGCAAGAATCATTCTAGGCACTTACGGTTGTTATTATATTCATTATTCTAGGAACTCATAAGAAAATGGGTTGTGGAATGTTTTTGAACTTGAATTATTTTTTCTTAATGTGAGATTGAAATAATGATGAAAATGAAAATAAATTGTTTTCTAATGAGAAAAATTATTCTTGAATTGAGCATGAGAAATTAATTAAATGTTGAAATAATTAATTTCGGATAATGTTATTAACTAAGGTATGTGTTAATTAATGATAATAAATAGAGCCTTGTTAACAAAGACCTATGAGTAGGATAGTTAAGGGTAGTGATAAGGATTTGGTGTTGGCCATGTGGTAAGAAAAGGGGGGGGGGATACTTGTTGAAAATTGATGTGTTAGTTTCTCTTCATAAATACATTTTATAAGGTATTATTATGAGACTTGAAACGTGATTTTGGATTTGCAGGTGTATTAATATTCGACGATTATTGAGGGACATACTGAGGGGTATAGCTAGGATTGACAATCCATTAAGGGATCTTGAGGAACCATTGGTACAATCTGAGGAAGAAGGGGAACTATTCTGAGACAACATTTCTCGTTTCATGCAATTCTTTCAATGAGACCGAGGGTGGGTTTCAAAAAACCATGTCTTAGTTGACAATGGAGTTTTAGATATAGTATCATCCTACTTTTACTTGATAATATAGAATTGATGGAACTAAATTGTGGATTGAGTCCATAAAGATGATATTTGACAATTTAGAGACTCCGACTAAGAGGATGGTCATGTTGGAAAATTATATACAATGGGATTCAGAGAAATGATGGTGGGATAATAAGGTATGATCTGGACAAGTAGATAATGTGTTATTGAAAAAATGTTTGGAGCTGTTCTTCGAGCACTTCAATCTAGACATGTTGAGACAAAAGAAGGATTCAAATTTTATGCATCTGACACAAAAAATCATGTCCATAATGAACTACACTGATATTTCAATGATTTATAGCGTTTTGATTTATATTTTGAAATATATGAGGAATCGTTCACAAAACAATTTTAGTAAGGACTTAAGTGTGAAATTAAGTCCCAGGTGAATATCTTTAGGTAGAAGAAATTATCATAATTGGATATTCAGGCTCTGATTTCAAAGAGGAACATCAATGGGGCATCCAATACTGGACATGTAGCTAGATGATCATAAAGTCTGCCTTCTGAGAGTATGAACTATTTTTACTAGTATCTTAGTCCACATAGTGGGATGTAAGGAGGAAATTTATGAAGAATAGTAACACTGGATCATTCCCATGTGATTTTTCACTAGTGTGGTAGTTAGAGATATTATCATAGACATTTTCCTCCACCACCATTGGAGTGCCTATTTTGTGGAAACATGGGACATCTATAAGGGTTCAGCAGGAAGCAGAGGTAGGACGGTGCTAAGGGAGAAGCGGCTCATAGTCAGAGCATGGGAAGGGGGTCTTCAACACCATATAGGTCTGGTAGCTGGAGTTCTATTGGCATAGGCAATGGAGGATGTGGTAATTGTTCTTAAGGGTATGAGTGACCGTACCAGCAGAGTGGGTCTACTCAGGGTAGTATGACGGAACCACATGGATGAGGGGCATGATAGATACATGCAAGGCAGCTTACACTTGTAGAGAGCGAGGCTGGTCCATCGATAATGATAGGTACTATTCTAGTTTTCTCTACTTTACCTACTACCTTGTTTGATACTGGTACCTCTCATTCATTCATCTCTAAAAATCATGTAAAGGGGTTGATCCTAGAGGTGGAGTTCACAAGCGGGATGATGAATATTGATACACCGTTGGGAACACAAACTGTGGATGTCTATTTATTAAAAGGATGTTTTCTAGAGATTAGAGAGTATCGTTTCCTATAGGATATCAATGACCATGATATGATGGGATTCGATCGAATTATGGGAATGGACCAGATAGTGGCATACCAAGCCCACAAAGATTGTTACCAGAAGAGAGTGACCTTTGTATCCCCTGAAGGTGATCATTATGTCCTTCATGGAGAAAAAGTTATCCATGTAGGATAAACTGGTCCAATTTCTCAGCAATTGGGAGAGCTCATAGCTCATGTTTCTAGTCATTTGCTGGATGATGGGAGTGGTAGGCAAGATGTCTATCCTTCTGTAGTAGAACTATTTTAGGATGAATTTCCTAATGAATTTTCTAGCTTTCAACCTAAGATAGATGTGGAACTCACAATGGATCATATACTGGGGATTGAGATGGTATCTATTCCTACTTACAGAATGGAACCAATTGAGAATTTAGTGCTCAGAACACATTTGGAAGAGTTGTAGGATAAAGGGTTTATCCATCCAAGTACATCACATTGGGGATGAGAAATTTTTTATGAAAACATTTCTTATCGGTGTTTACACTTGTGTGTCAATTACTAGAAGATGAATAAAATGATTGTGATGAACTGATATCCTCTTCCACATATCGATGATCTATTTGACCAGCTGAAGGGGGATAGTGGGTTCTCAAAGATCAATATAAGATCAGGGTATCATCAGGTGGGATTTCGAACTTCTAATATAACAATAACTGCTTTCAGAAGTAGGTATTACATTTATGAGTTTGTCGTAATGCTATTTGGGTTGAAAAATGCTTCATTAGTGTTAATGGCCTTGACGAATTTGATATTTCATCCACACGTAGATCAATTTGTGGTGGTTTTACTGGACAACATCATAGTGTATTATACGACTCCTGATGATCATTCCCATCATCTTGAAAAACTCTTGGTTACACTGATAGAGCATAGGCAATACACCAATCTATCAAAATATCTATTTTGGGATTACATGGTACACTTCTTGGGGAATATCAGAAAAAGGTGTGGTTATTGACCCCGAGAAAGGGAAAGCAGTGATTTCATGGGAGCAATCCCAAAATGTTTTTGATATTCAAGTCTTTTTGGGAATAGCTTGTTATTACATGAGTTTTATCAAGGACTTTTCTTGAATGACAACACCGCTTAATCATTTGAAAAATGAAGGAATAAAGTTTATTTGGACAGAAGCATGTGCAAATTATTTCTAGGAGATAAATAAGCAAATGGCATCGACACCAATTTGGATCTCACCTAAGTCATGTGAGGAGTGAACGATGTATTGCGATGCTTCTGGGGTCATACTAATATCTGTGTTGATGAATGGGGGTAGAGTCATTACTTATGTGTCTAGGAAGCTAAGGTCACATGAACAAAATTACACTAGGCATGACCTCGAGTTGGCAGGAGTGTTTTATGCTCTTATTTGTTTGCAACACTATCTTTTGGGTGATAAATTTATACTTTTTATAGATCACAAAAGCTTGAAGTATATATTTTCGCAATGTGATCTGAATCTTCAGTAATGAAAATGGGTATAGTATATGAATTCCTTTCATTTTGAAATGGCTTATACACTAAGGAAAGGGTATAGTTTGGCTGATGCCTTGAGTAGAAAAACTCAGACTCAGTTGGTACATGATCTGATTTAAGAGTAGAAGATTATGACCTCATTGGCAGAAATGCATTTGGTAGTTCAGGAGAGTCAAGAATGCATGACAATTGTTTTCGTAGTAGTGGATTCTACACTCTTGATACTATTTACGGACATTCATTAGAAGTATGCATAGTGTTTATCCTTATGGGATAACCATGAAGGTGGGGTGACACCTTTAGACTATAAAATAGATGAGGATTTGATCATTAATGTTAAAAATCCAGTTTTTGTGCCTAAAATTAAGCGACATTAACTCCTGAAGGAATTTATTGTTTCATGGTTTGTGGTACATCCTAGGTTGAATAAAAATTAACCTGAAATTCTATAGCAGTTTTGGTGGCTAGGCATGAAAAAATGATTTTGATGGGTTCATGACAAGATGTTTCACCTGTCAGCAGGTGAAATTAGAGCATCAATGGCCTAGAGGCCTATTGAAATAATTACATATT
The DNA here is from genome assembly GCA_963277665.1 of Viscum album. NCBI lineage: Eukaryota > Viridiplantae > Streptophyta > Magnoliopsida > Santalales > Viscaceae > Viscum > Viscum album. The sequence goes on along the minus strand of OY728163.1, from coordinate 989,306,533 downwards.
CCAGAATAGAAGTGGTATGACATGACTGTTGAATTATTGGTAGGACATCCAAAGACTCTTAGGAAGAATGATTCTATTTTGGTCATTATGGATCGACTAACGAAGGTAGAACACTTCTTACATATTAAGTTAAACATCACAATTGACCAGTTGGGAGAACATTATGTTAAATAGAGGGTACATATGATTTGGATGTTATAGAATGTGGTTTCAGAGCATGATTCATGCTCTATGTCATGATTCTAGAAGGGATTACATAAGGTTCTTAGTACACATGTTATGTTAAGTATTTCCTTCTACCCACAGATAGATGTGCAGTCAGAGCATACGATATAGGTGATTGAGGATATGTTGTGAGCATGTCTTCCTGACTTTGTTTGTTCTTAGGAAAAGAACTATGATTTATTGTAGTTATCCTACAACAATAGTTATTAGAAAAATATTCATATGTCACTTTATGAAGAACTGTATGGTAAACCATGTAGATCACAACCATGTTAGTTAGAGGTGGGTGAGTTAGAGTTGTTGGGACCAAGTCTTGTTCACGAGACATTCGATCATGTACATTTGATTTTGAAACATATGGCTACGACTCAGAGTTTGAAGAATCCATATGCGGTTAGAAGAATATGACCCGTAGAGTTTACAAAGGGTGATCGTGCTATCCATTGGGTATCTCTTAGATTGATTCACAATATTATATAGAGGTAGGGAAAGTTAGCGTCCAGTTTTTTAAAATGGTTTAAGGTGATAGAGAGAATCGGGACAGTGGCGTAGCGATTATCACATCCACAAAAAATAGTGCTTTACAGGATTTTTTCCATGTTTCAAAACTATGGAGGTATCACTCAGACCGTTTTCATGTGATAAAGTGGATGAATATGACCTCGAGATATATGTGTCTGTTGAGGAGAATCTGAAACTTGTGATCTGTCATAGTGATATTGTGTTATGGGGAAAGACTGTTCCATTAGTTTATTTTTTTTGGAAACATGGAAATGTTCAAGTAGATATTTGGTAATAGGAAAAAGTCATGAGGTCACAATGGTCCAATATTTTTTACTCAAAATATTAGAGATGTTTGGGAGTGAAGTTAGAGGATGATCTGTTATAAGGTGGGGAGATCGTATGATCCCAGCCATTTATGGAGTCATCTCATGCTGGTTTTATGTTACTTTTTTATACTATTAAGTACCTTTAATGTGAATTAGTGTCTTGGGGTGAGTTTGGGTGAATTTTTAGGAAAACTAATAGATAGTGGGATGTGAATGGTTTTTTCACGGTTTGCCAAACCATGTAACCAAACCGTACCCATCATGCGAAAATGGACATAGAGGACTGCATGCTTTGCACACGGTTTGACAAACTGTGTGACCAAACCCTTCCAATTGTGAAAAACTAGATAGAGGGGTCCACACAGTTTTTCCACGGTTTTCATAACCATGTGCCTCTTCCCATTAAGCTGTGTGTGTGAGATTTTAATTTCAAAAATCATCTTTTAGACCACCAAACCCCCTGGGACTCCCATATTTCGACCATGTCTTGAGCTTGAAGAATACTAGGTGTTTCCAAATACTCTCAAAGAGATTCAAAGTCTATTCAAACACCATTCGTCGAGATGGAAGGCCTGGATGGAAGATCAGCTCTCCTCTCAGTAAGTAGATTTAATTCTGATGCTTCTTCTATTCTTTCCCCTACCATTGTATGATTATTTCATGGAGAATCATCATTGTTTCCATAGATATAAAACAATGTGTTGAGATATATATCATTTATTGTGAATCTAGAACAATTTTTACATGATCATGATTTTATTGATCATACTTTTGGGATTAGGGATTTTTATCCTGATCTTTATCAATGGCGTTATACTACCTGCATTTTGGGGATTTCCATTGGGAAAACTTTTATCAATAAAATGAGGAAGGTGGTCTACATAAGACTCCCATAGTCATGATTTATAATATTTTCATGAATTTATGTTTTTTTTAGATTCCACTAATAATTTAATTTCCTAATTTTTTTAATTAGGAAGATGAAATTGAATTTAGTTTCATTGGGTTTTTAATTGATTATTTATTCACAACACAAACGATTGGGGGGGGGTGTTTCCCAAATATATCTCTCAGTGATTATATATTTTAATTGATATATTTTATTGAATGTTAATATATAATTAATTTTGAGTATTTATAATGTTCCAAATTGTGGGAAAAAGATAATTAACTGGAATAATTATTTATATTTCATGATGTTGATCAAATATAATTATTTATTAGAATTAATTATTTTATGTTGATATTTAAGATGGATAATTAATTGTGAAGAATTAATTATGGAATGAGAATTGCATTGATTGATTAATTAATTGATTAATTGATTAATGAGTTATGTGCTTAGTTAGTTGATGAATTAAATAATGGCCTTTGAAATAATTAACTAATCATTGGATTGATTATTGAATAATGTGGAAAACTTTTATGATTTAATGAATGATTAAATGGATGATATTTTGTGGTGCTAGGGTTGATTTCCTAGACTTATTAGATGTTGGGACATGGACATGGAGTTCCTCCCCAATATTTATCCAACTATGATATGATGGGGTTCTTGGAATGATGACCAACACCAAATGGGAATTGGTGTTCTAGGCATGTCAACCTACACTCAACAAGATTTTTGGCGCTATGGAGGAATACCAAAACCAATTCACTAATGATAATAATGATGGATGATTCAACAAAAAATTTGAGTTCTAGTAATACCAACCTATATCAAAAGATTAATAATAATGAATGATGATTCAAATTGTAAACATGAATGTAATTGGCCTAATGTGATGATTACGGATTAAATAAAAATTTGGTAACAATAAAAAAGTATGCATAGTACATATTGCTTCATAAAAGAACATGCACTATCTTTTGACTAGACTCATTTTAGATACCATTGGTGGTGGCCTACTGAGTTTCAATTAGAACATATTCGTGTCGCCTGATCGGCACCCGAGAGGATTTTGTTTTTAAAGGACATGATAAGGGAAATGCCCTGGGAGAGGATATAGTTTAGGACTAGAACATGGGAGAGGGAACCAGATGTAGTTGGGGTCCAACTTGGGAGTAATTATATTGTTACATTCCGTTTTATTTTAGGAACTTCACATTTTCATTATCATAGCATGGTTTACCTTTCAGTCTTGTATTGAAATTTATTTTTTGTTCATAATATGAAAAACAATTCTGGTTTTTATATGCACTTACACACATAGTTATTGTTATTTTCTTTCCCTGGTGTTTTATTCTAAATAAAATGGGCATTGTCAATATAATGCCCCGACCTTAAACCATACTTAATATTGTATTAAATTATTAATTCAAATTGAGGATCTTTTCAGGTTTATAATTTTATAGAATTAGGACATAACTATTACATCTCAAAAGATTACAAAGTAGACACTTCTACTAAGTTTCCATAAAATAAAAAAAATTAAATAGAAACATGTCTAGTTCCATGTTTTAGACATCCTGACATTACCTTGATCCCCTTCTTGACCCTATTCAAGTTTATATCCTGTAAAAAACATTTAAAAAAACTTGGGATGAGCATGAAAACACAGTAAGAGATATACAAAGAAAGAAAACTGTTAGTTTTTCAAAACAACCAGTAAACCAAGAATACATTATCAAAGTAATACTATTCAACATTATAAAGAAGAAAATACTCTTCATTGAATAAAATATCATTACATACCCTTTTGTAACCAAAATATTAACATAAAACCCATATAAAGAACACATAACATATAAAGGTAACTTGAGATATAAACATACATAAGTGGAATAACCATCTGGTCGACTTCCACACATATCACTTAATGAAATAGCCATACGGCCGACTTCCATACCCAATGAATTGGAGGTTATAACGTAACCACCCGTCCTGGTATTCAAGGAACCACCCATCATATGGATTATTATGTAACCACCAGTCAATTGTACAAGTACCATTATAAAATCATAAGACATAAAACAAATATAATGGAAAGAAAACATTTCAACACAATGATCACAACACATCACGTAAATATATCGACATAACAAATCCATTATAAAAACCATTTTCAATACCAAAATACATAAAAACTTATATGGTATTTATTTCATTTTAAAAAACATTACATCTTGTTGAGGAATCCAAAGACCAAATAATACTTGTGGCGGCGTAAAAGGGCGTTGTCACCATGTACGTTAAAATAAACATTCATTTTTTCCTTTAGTAAAATGCTTCGTAGAAAAAAATTCTTGTTGTATAAAATTAAATGTGAAAGGGGTTTGTACACCGTATAAATGAAATACTTGTATTAGAATAAAATATGCCTCAATGAAAGTATATTGAGACGAAGTCCCTTACAATGACGGTATACTTTGATTAAGGATAAATCAGTTACATAAATATGTGTGAAAAACAAGTACACCAAATATAAGTGGATATTATGTGTAAAAATATCAAAGGTTATTCACAAATATTCATAGAACGAGATATTTATGTAGTACAAGTTTATCCCATAGAATCAAAAATGCGTTAAGAAGTTCCGTTGCAAAAATTCGATAGCCTAACGACGTCACTTCAAAATTCAGAAAATGAGTTGATGAGAAATAAAAAGGATATCTCATCACTTGTACATTAAATTAACCGAAATAAGGATATTTAAGAACATATCCCAACATAATAAGATGTAATTTAAAAGAAATAACAAAATATGTCTTTTAAAATAAGAGGAGGGTGAAAGGTCCCCTTATCGATTTGGGTAACTTTCGAAACGTACACCACATTGAAGAAGGGTCATACAATGAATATGTAAATACCCATAAATGAAATTATATTACACAAAGAATACAATAATGTGAAGTACATACACCACTCAAAGGAAATGGTGGAAAATGTAGCATAAATCTCACGGGAATAAAAGTGAGATGAAAAATCCCTTACGGAAACTCGGCAGCCTAACAGCGCCACTTTAAACTTCCAAAAATGGATTAATGAGATCAAATAGGTTCTTTAGTCATATTAAAATAAAATTTACAGAGAGAGGAATATAAAAGAACATCCCCCAACCTAAAAAATAGGATCTTAAAATAAGTGACATAAAGGAGAGTTCTTAAAAAGAAAGAGAGAGGTTGGATCTCTTAAAAAAAATTGACAGCCTAACGGCGCCACTCAAAACATCCAAAATGGATTGATGAGATAAAATAGGGTATATTATAATATGAACATAAAAAGTAAAGTAAGTGTAATATAAAATAACATCCCAATCATTAGAAATATGAGCTTAAAAGGAATGACCTAAAAGAGTGTACTTAAAAAGATAGAGAGGGGTAGGATCCCTTACCTCATGTCCGACTTGTCTGGTTCGTTTCTTTATATTCCTGGATAATAAACATTGTTCAATTTATAATTTCCTAAGGAACTCCTTTAAAGATTATTATTCAGTTCATATCACATATTATAATGTTATAATAATTTTTTAATAATGTTAGTTCATATCATACGTTTTTGCCAATGTTTGGTACATGAGTCAAAAATGAACTTTTTTGAAAATGATTGCCCATGTAGTTATAAGTAAATAATTTATAGAATAGTATTAATGATTAAAATATAATATAAATCCAGTACATATTCATTTTATACTATTTCATAACATTTGGAGATAAAAAAAGAAAAGCACCGTTCATGGAGATGGTAGGTCGTACGTACGCATGAACGCTACTGTCATTTTTTTTGTCATATTAATATAATTAAAAATAAATGAGAGAGATATATATATTATAGTTTCAGTATAAAATATATGTTATATAGGTCACATATGTTCATTAATTTCATTCTTTATACATTCCATTTATTGCATGAACGAGTCACATCACTTGAGCGCGTGGTAGTCCACACTTCCTCATATGAAATTATCGCATTTTCACAACATGCAAAGAATAAAGGTATGATTTAAATATAAAATACAGAAGAATATAGAAAACATAAATACCATATATATCCTAAATAAAATAAAGTTACATCATAACAGCCACCATTAAATGTGTTAAAATAATATTGAACAATCATCATTTCATGAGGCAGTAATTCGCCATCCACAGAAACAATATTTTCTTTATCCATTAGATGGATGTGTGTGTAATTGTAGCTCGAATACTTATTATAACAATATCCAAGTATATTTATGATACTGGTGGTGTTACAAAATAATTTAACAAAATTTTTTAGGGGGTTGGAGAAGAAAAATAAAACAAAATAACATTAGGGAAGACTTTACCTTTAAATGGGGTAACTCTTTTTGATTTTAGTTCAAAGGTTTCCTTGGAAAGGATTCTACCCAAAGTGAGGCTTCTAGGAGTAAGAGAGGTATGTGGAGAGGAAAAATGGGTAGTTATTGGCTGAGCCAAAGGCTTGATATGTGTGGGTAAGGTGGTAGAGGTGGGGGCCTTTTATAAGAGGAGAGGAGGGGCACTCTTGGAAAGTCTTGAAATGTTACATTATAATGTAATTATTTTCGGATTTAAAGGTCCCACAATTATATATTTCGAGGATAATGTGATAATAGTTCTAAATCCAAACATCCAATAGGTTTTTGACATGTGTAGGTCTTATATTTTTCATTATCTATTCATTTTATTTAAATCATTAAATAATGTTGTAATCACTGCATCATCATGGTGTCATAAATAATTAAATTTATTTAATGTCTAAAAATTATAAAAAAAATATCATGATATAGGAAATATTTTTATCTTTATAAATAATATTTATTGTAAAACGCATGACGTGTATAACCCCATGTAATAATTGTTTTAGTAAAATAACACATGTTTGTGACATTTTAATTTTAACATTAAATAAAAAGTTATTAATGTCATTTTTCTACCAAAGTCGCTCCATGGGGTCCCCATGTTGACCCATGGATTTTCGTGGTCAGATATGACTCGCCAATAAGGGTAGCACATGTGTCAAGGTCATTTCATATTATTAATACACTATTTTTACCTAAATTACACTAATGACCTCTAATCGCGATTAAAACTTAAAAGTTACTATTCACAAAAAAAATTATTTTAATCCCATTGAACCACATTTCACTTCCTAATGAAAACCATGTATGTTAGATTTCTGAAATTCAAATAATAGAAGTGATAATGTTTCATTTAAACAAAAAATCAGTTTTTAAACTACCACTTAGTGGTTTTACTATTCATCAAAAATTGATGTTTTTCAGAGAAATACAAAAAAATCACCCTAAGATATATTTGATATTATGAATTCAAAAATGATGTCTATTTTACAAAATTGAAAACATATAAGTTTCATTAATTAATTTAATAATTAATTCCTGCTGTCAAAACAAATAGCGTGTTTTTAAAAAACAAAATCTATTAAAATATTAACACTAGTTTAAGTCCAATTTCAAAATGAAATTAATTCCAATGACCACTATTGGATTAAATGGTAAATATATATTCTAATTTCAATTTAAAACCAATTCAAAAGACAATCTAATAATATAAATAAATAAGATTAAAAAGTGGTTTTGAATTAAAATACAACATTTTTCACTATCCATTAAAAAATGAACTTTATGGGAAAAATACCAAATATTTACACAAAGAAAATTTTGATATCTCGATTCTAATGATGAATTTTATTTTGTCAAATATAACAATTTAAATTTTCATAAAGTGTATTTAAAAGTGGTTCTCCATCAAATGGCAATTAATCGAACTCTTAAAGAATATTAGAATGTTTACGGTAAAAATTGGATTCATTCGCATTTTTAATTCTCGGACATTTATTGTAAAAAGTAAAAATATTTGACAAACATATATAATAATTTTGTAGTTATTTATTTTCATTATGATCATTACAATGGCTAGGTGTTAACTACTATTTAAAATAAAATTATTTTATTAGTAGAGTGGAACGTTAGATTTCAAAGGAACTCATTGTTGCGTATTGGGTAAGCCATCGATCATAGCGTTCCCTTTAAATTAATATTAACATTTTATTCACAAATATGGATAAATAAAAAATGGCATATTATTTATTTACCTGGGGTGTTACAGTCACCCCAAAACTGACTTACCATTCACTAGCAGCTAGTCGTCACCCTCTGGCGAATGGGGAGACACGCTTGTGGGCATGTGGCCAACAGGATCGAGGCACTGTTCGGTGGCACCCGGGTCAGGACATCATAGATATATGGGGCCCCACACATCAAAAAATAATTCCAATTTATTCTTAATATGAAATGGTATAAACATAAACAACATATTCATTCATATTGAAACTAACATATGAAACATAAATAACAATCCCCGAACATTAAGTTTAAACACAAACCATTTTTAATAAATTAGTTATTGGTTTTAAGGTAGAAAATCCATAGTAAAACTAATAATAAACAATAAAATTTGATATTTTAGATGATATCCTTTTGATTAATCCAAAAATCACATAATAATCAAATGGTGTGTTGAAACAGATAAAGATACTCTTTTAAAAGCATTAAGTAATTCTTGGGATAAATACTATTTTACTATTAAATGAAGTGTTCTTCAGGAAAAGTGTTTATATAAAACCATAAATTAATTAATATAGTATTTTAAAAATAAAATTATTTACTTTATAAGGATAATGGTTTCTCATTATAGATTATAGAGTTCCCTTGAAAATAGGTATGAATTTTATAAATTCCCTTGAGTTGGGCTGGTAATTCTGGAAGGATTTAGAATGAATATTTTAAAACATATAATTTCCAATAAATAAAGATAATATTCTTTTTGGTACACATGTATAGAACATTCACACAGATTTTATAAGGAGTAAATATTATTTAATAATAATTTCAGGGTGTTATGGATATAATAAAAATAACCTGGATGAAAGTGGGGGTTCGTGTGGAAAGTACTTACCTTATGTATGAAGTTGTTCCTCATTTTATTTTAATGACATGAATAATCAAATTCAGATTAATAAAATAATCATTAAAAACCCTCCTCTAGATTAAATTGATTTTTTATAACCATATTAGGGTCATTCCTGGCCTTTTGATGAGTTAAGAGATTCAATGTCATTGTTTGGAAGGGTTTTCTTCCATTGTTTTTCTGATCGATTTACTTATATTCATGCATAGATAAACATGTAGAATTTGAATGGTTGTCACAATATCATTTGTATATTTTTAGTAAACAACCAGAATATTACATGTTTATAAAATTAATTTGGATATTGGGAGTGATGAAGAATAATTATATAAAACTTTATTAACATTTCCTTTCGTTAATCGGTGGTTTTTACATCACAACAAACTCATTTGATTTATAAATTAATATCATGTGTACAAAAGGATTGAAAAACCTTAAATATGTTATTATAAATATATTTTAGTCTAGTTAAATTATCAAATTGGATTCACGTCCTGATTTGAGGATGGTAATAGAAATTGAAATCTCGTCATCCTTTAATGTGATAAATTAAGGCATCTAATATAGTGTTTTCATTTATATTATGTAAGAATGGGAAAGGAGAGATGTGAATAATTATTACATTATCACAAAAAAATCTAGTACATGTATGACCATATCACCAATTTAAACATCTTTATGTACCATAAGTTAGTCAATTTCTAACATGGATTTTGTCAACTTTCTAAATATATGAGCTCAAACTATTATAAGTTTTTTTGTAATAATATATCATGTAATTGAAATATAATATATATCTGACTATAAAATCAACATTTACAAAAAACATTCAGGTCAAATAGACCAAAAATATTATTATTTCTTATTTGAACTCACTAAAATGATCCAATCATTAATCCTATTGTAGTATAATAAAGAGTAAATCCACCTCAATTTATATACCATGATCCTCCTAAAATAACTTCTTCCAGGAATTATTTTTTAATCCAGAAAAACCATTACCTTCAATAATCTCTTATGAATCTGTAAAACCCAAAATTGAATTCTTCATTTCCACATAGATTGGTTGAGAGGATAAACATTCTCGGTTATGTGTTCAATAGTTCATTCAATATCATCTCAAACAATTTCTGGTTTGAATCCTCATTATAAATAAAATAAAAAATAGAACATAGATGGTTAGTGAATTTATTAGAAAATTACATTATATATTTCATCCCTTGTGTAATCTCGACAAATTTCCATTATTTCAATTTGTGAATTTTATTATGATATAACACCTTAATTAACATATCTGGAAAACCCATCTAATTATAATATTAATCATTATTTTCCTAAGAAATTCCACCTCCACCAATGAGAATATTAATCCAATATAAACATGTCTAGGATATATTCATATCTCTTTAAAGTCTACATGCTCTTAAACATGTGATGGTTATGTTCAACCAAATCCTCCACATCCCATGGGGAAACATCACCTTGAAAAGTATGTTGGGGATGAAATTCATGATCTCAAATAACATTTATATTTATTGGTTTAACTCATAATTTTTTTCAGAGTACTACATGAAGAAGATATGCACAACCCTCTAAGAACTTGAAAACTGATGAGAGTTCTAGAAAGTTTTGAATTGTCATAAACTCTATCTCGTGGATTATCATGAGAAAATATATTATAATGATAAAAAATAATTATGATAATCACCTTAGATTCCTATTTTATAAAATATAAATTAGTCATTTAATAATGGATAATAAAAATCATGTCATAAAACCATCATCTATATCATATTAATTTCTCTGTATCAATTATTTCATACATTAGAGAGTTCATTTTTCTAAATTTCAATTTTAAAAACATTCATTTAACATAATTTTTATGGAAATGAGAAAGTAGTTTTAAAATAACATAATCAATAAAAATAATTAAACTAACATAACCTTCACTCAAAAATAAGTTTGTTAACACTATATATTTTTAATTAGGGTTTCAGTTACTGTAAAAATTCAATGGAATCCAACCATAAGGTAAATAAAAATAAGAAATCATATGATAAATTATAGAAGAACCAATCATATATAGTAGGAAACTTATTTTATATATATAGGTGTATATTTATATATGTATCATGTATTATCCTCCTTAATAGTTCAATCACCTCTTCATGGGGAGGAACTATATATACATATCTAAAATCATCTATGTTTCATAGGCCCCTAATCTTATTATAGGATGGAACCTATATTTATTTATATGAGTTTATATATAATAGTATTTACGTGTGTAAAAATGAATGAATGAATGTATTTATGTATACATAATTCCATAAATATATATAAAGATTCACTATATAATGAATTTATATTTAAAGTGATGAACCAAATGACACAAAATGTAAATATATATATATATTTCATTGTGTAACTACCACAATATCATCAATATTAAACTAATAAAATAATATTGAAATTCTCATATATAAAATAATTGATGATACATTAAACACAACTAAAATATCACCCAACATTCCTCGAAATATCATGGTACTGTCGAAATGAAAACTCAAAAGCATGGGAATACAAGGCATTGGTTGACCCACTAGGACCCTAATCAAATAAGTTTTAACCTGATAGTCGTACCTAAATTATAACACTAATAGGTTAGGGGAATGTAAAAACCCTAAAAATTCATAAAAATCATTGGAATCTTTGTCATATATTATCCTAAAATGTTAGAAAACATAGATTTAAATTGTATATCTTTAAACAACCGTAATGATATATAAATAACTAAGCTATATAATAAATAAAATTATGAAGAAATATATTTAATGTAACTACACAGGGGATATCACATATTGAAAATAATACACATGATAATACATCCAGCAAAAAAAATACACAAAATTATGTAACAGCAGATCACTACTAGAACTTATAGAATGAGATCTCCATTTTTTTGTCCAAGATCATTAACTACCATAAATCACCAGGAATCATCATAAAAAAAAGATTCACTATATCCACATCCATTAAAACCCTATATGAATAGTATTTCATTTTCACAGATAAAACACAAGTAAGAGTGAGGCTAGTGTAGGGGAGAGTATAGACATACTATGCATGAAAACCCAAAAACCACAATGTAAAGATAAAAAAATAAGTCATATCCACACCAAACAATGAGAAAATATAAATTATCCCAAAAAAAATATATTCACACAATGGTTATGAGTATAATGAAAAATGAAGATTCGTATTCTTCATATATCATGTTCATAAAATATTGGGTCCAACAATTATATTGAATTTCATAGAATAATTAGAGTAAAAAAAAATAAAATTTGAAAACCTAGATAAATGTCAAAGAATAATGGAAATGATAAATTATTGATGTACCAAAACACCCATAATTTTCATTATATATATAAAACTATTTTTCCTATATAAACATATGTGACCTCTCTCTAGCGGTTATATGGACCATCACCTCACTTAGGTGAGAATGATAGTAGACGAGATACAAAAAACACCATAAAAAGTACCCAAAATATATATCCTAATAAAAAATTGATCTCTATAGGTAGAGGACCTATACTGGTCCATATGGGTGATACAAACCCCACTTATAGTATGAGAGACAAATTCTATATAGGGATTAGGGGGATATTGACCCCACTTCCGAAGAGAGAATACATATCCTAGGAGTGGTAAACCCAAACCCATGTATCAAAGAGGGGGATACACAACTACACAATACATAAAAGGGACCCACACCATATCCTTAGAACATCCCTAGGGTGTTATTGACCCATTTTCCATGCAGATTGCCTCTCCCCTTTTCAAACATAGTATCATCAACTATTAGGATCATTATATAACTTAAGAACCACTAAAAATACATCTAATAACAAAGAATGATCCAAAATCATATTATACATGAAAAATTTCATAAAATATAATAATCTTGTTCATAATTCTGAAAATTCATTACAATATATTAAAAACCCACTAACTACATGGTTTAAAAAAATTACAAAGGTATACATGTCTTGTAGGCCTCTACCATATCCAACTATATGATTAAATTTTTCAACTCATGTTATGTATGCATGCACGGAATGTAACAAAAAGGTAAACATCATATGATTTTCACTACCCTTTCTAGTTATATGCTTCTTATACTTGTCAATTCATATCAATAGTGCATATGGAATATATTTTGGATGTATATAACATGTGTACCCCCACTGAACTATTCGTCTGAGGTTGAAAAACACAAAGAGTTTCTAAAGGGAATAAAAAACACATAGTATATTCATGATTGTAATTCCATAATAACCTTATACATGTATGGAAAAAATACATGTGTATCATAGGAGAAAAATCATGTGGGGCCATTTAGGTTATTCAATGTGAAATAAAAAAATATTCCATATTAAATTTTCTTTTTAAAAATATATATACTTTAGCACATGTAATGGGGGTAGCATATTAATCAGAGTGTAAACCTAGAACTAGATGAAAATGTGTGGCCCATAATACACATAATGATACTTAGAGTCTCACAGTGAGTGAGATTTATTTTTATATAAAAAACTTAATCTACACTAAAAATAAAGATGAAAAACTTTTTTATTGAAGACTATATTCCATGTATTCTAGATAATTTAACCAAATTCCTATTTTCCCACATGTTCCCATATCATGTATAATTATTTACCAAAAATCAATCCTGGTCACCAATAACATATATCAGAATAACCATATATTTGTATATAATTTTTTTCCTACATAGCACTTTATTTTTCATCTCGATTAGTTCACATTTTCTGCATAATAATATCATGGTTTCACTAAATTCCACAAAAAATAACATGAAATTAATGAGTGTGTGGGGTTGTTTTCATTCTCCATAAAATAAATATTAAATATAGTATAATATATATATATATATATATTAATTTTATATTTCTAATGGAATTTATTATATCCTTCTATATTATGAACTTATTTCTTCAATGAAATGAAATAATTATGCATATTATGAAGGTTAACCATCTCCATGTATAATGAATTTAATAAGTTTCTATTACTAACTTCTTGGATGTTCATAAAATAATTATTCAAGTTAAACAAAATTATTATAGGTATATTAAAAAACATTTCATGACATACAGTCATAATATTAAATAAAATGAAACTATTTATGGATTGTTAAAGAAATTAAAAAATAAATGAAACATTTATCATTAACATTTTACTAAATTAATTACAATTATATATGAAAAAAATGATATATTGGAACATTTAAACTTATAGCTATGAAAGAATACCATATTATTTTACTTATTGAGTTTTAGTATAATTAAACAAGATAATTCATAATTATACATAAATGAACAAATCATGAAACAATGAAACAAACACACCTGATATAATTGAAATAATGATATACCATTAATGAACAGGTTGTAAGATGTTAAAAAGGAGAATATATGTTATAATAAATTAAAATATGATTCTATAATAACTTAATATCATTTTTAATTTAAGATGAGGTTATAGAATGAAAAACCAAATGCAAGTGTGATGTAGGGGTTTCTCATCTAACTTTTACATCAATAAGGAATTTTCCATATTCATGACTAATTTATTGGGTGAGGTGTTTATACTACCATATAACATATAATATAATGAATATAATTATTTTAATGTTATTAACTATTTAGTTTGATAATTATTTATTTTATGGGTTATACAATTCGACTGGTTATAATGTGGTAATGGATATATGAACTCAATTTCTAGTCATCAGGTTAAATTCTGCATCAATTTTTTACATGACAGTATTATCTGTGGGGTAACCTTTGATAATATTATATTGTATTCATTTTTTATGTGTATTTTTATCTAATTCAATAATCAGTAAATTTTATAATTTCACATTTCAATGATATGATTTTTATAAGAGTTTTTCTTTTAAAAATTGTATTTGAAATGTTTCCCTTAACACTATATTTTCTTTCCATGACCATGTTTTCATAATTTTCTTCCAAAAATGTTTTTCTAATTCTATTTTGATTTTAAAAATTCATGTTTACACATATTTTACATTTTTTGAATCATTTTGAAAATATTCATTTATGATATTCTAAATGGGGTTATTTTTGGATTTTTAAATAAATACCGAAGGAATGTTTTGGTTAAATTATATAGAATGATTCTACTTTCCCATCATTAAGAATATTTAGTAATTTTATTTCTCTTTTCCAAGATTAATTTATTATTTTTTGTGAATATGATTCCCTTTATAATATTCCGTGTTTATAATAATAAATGATTTAAAATGGAAATGTTATTTACCAATAATTATTATATGATCCTTCAAATTTACCTTTAATATAAAATAACAATATTTTACATTAAACGTGATTTACTGGGGATTAAATTCAAGGATAATAAAATTATTATTATTATTTTTGATTATTTTTTTGATGGAATTATCTAAATGAATCTCATTACATTTCCATGATTTATGTTATGATAAAATGAGTATGAGAATATTTTATTTACATGGGTACCGATATTATTAAAGGAGTATCATCGTGTGGCATAGAAATGAATAATTTTCATTATATTATGGTGAATATGTTATAACGAAGTATGGTGGTTTTTTATTACCAATCAATTGTGGAATCTGTATATCCCTTCAATGAATTGGGTAATTATTTATATATCATGATATAGACAATACATGAACAGGGTGTGAAAATAGTACACTAAGACAAGACTTGATTGAGAATATACTCAGTTCAGTAATACATTACCTGAATGGGGTGTGAACTCAGTTTAGAAATAAAAAATTTCCACTATAATAGTGTTGGGAGGGAAATATGACTACTATGATGTTTGGGGTTGTAAATTAATTCACCTACGATAGTCTTCGCAATGTGACTTGACTACTAATGAGTTATTTATCAATTATTATTTGTATAAAAGAAATTACATGTGTTATTACAAGGATATTAATTAAGATTCTTGTTATATGAAAATATATGAATTATCCACTAAATCTATAATATGATATCTGATACAAAGGGTATAAATTTAAAATGATATGTTTATTTTCTTATACCCTTATGCTAATGTTATAGTTGATATATCTTCAGTTTACCCTCATTGAGAGTTATAAAACACCCCTATGCTATGTTTATTTTATCTAAGATATGAAGTAAGGTATTGAGTATGATATTTTAAAACTGATTGTAGTTATGAAATAATATGTGGGAGAAAATACATATATCTCATAAATATATTTTTTTCAATATTGAAAAGACACTAAAATCATATGATTCATGTGGGGTTATGTTATGTTATGTGATGAAGATTAATCTATTTAGATGTAATATATTTTCATGAAAAGTGTGGGTCGTTATAGATGGTATCATAGAATCATTTAGTTAACTTTTGGAATCTAGAATGATGAAACCATTGTAAGTACCTTTAGGTTATGTACAGGTTACAATACTAGATTTATGGTAATGATCATGAAAACCCCATTCAAACTATGGATTTGTAGATTGAATTGTCATAATTATTTTATATTGATTTATTTGGTTTTACTAGTATTATTATAGCTAATAAAAATATTCTTTTGGGTTTTATTAAATGGTTAGAAATTGATAGAACCATGTTACTGCTTAATGTGATGTTAAATACGACAATTTTCCTCATAGGAAACCGAATTTTATGGGAGCTATATTGATAAATATTATTTCTAAACTTACATAGGCTATTAATCATACTGGGATTCAAAACTTGAAACCTATGGAACACCATTTTTGTTGAGTCATTCATGTGGAAACAAACACATTCTTTTAGTCAGTCTAATAATACACTCATGGATGATAAATGGATCAACACTATTAAGAAAATATTTTTTTCTTCAATGATTAGGAAATGATCTGTTTGACCTAGCATTTTATCATATTGAAAGAAAATTAGATCAATGGTGAAATCTTATCAATAATACAATGAAAGAATAAGAAATTGAATCAATGGAGTCAGATGATTTTAAGGGTATATTACGAAGAAATAAATACCTACATATTCTATATAAAAATGTTGATATGCAATTTCTTGAGCATAAGTAAGAGGATGTAGAATCTGTTGATAAATATGATAATTTTATTACAGGGATTACAAGGTATGCCTCTGGTTTATTTATTAGTATACATAGTAAAATTGATTGATTCTTGGGTGGATTAGAATAACTTATTTAAAGGTAATTATCTATAAGAGACTTCAGTACATATAATTTTTTTGTTGTGCTACCAAGTGGAGTTGTAAATTAGAGTTACCCACAAATCTCAGGGTGTTGATATGTACATAATAATTTAATTGAAATAAAATTAAAAAAACCATAGAGATACAGATATGAGATTTATGTTATTCTTAAAATGTGGGAAGAAACATCAAAGAAATAATCAAAAGGAAATAGTTAAATATTATATATGTACAAGGTGGATAATCTAGAAACTAATTTACTATGCAATGGGAAGAAGTTATACAATAGTGTAAATAGAGAGATATATGTATTTAATTAAATACCCACACTATAGTGTTTCAAACAAATTAATTGTCAGCATTAAGAAAATCAATCCCCCAATCCATCAGAAATTATAGATTATAGGACACAAAAAAACCACTGATGGAAAAGGACAAAGGGAAATATTATGAAATGACAATGGATTATGTAAATGATGTTAATTAGTTAATATTAATCATCTTATTATTAGTTTTGAAATTCTTCTGTAATTATGTATTCATGAGGCCTATGAAATTTTAATTTTACATCCTTTAGTAATAATTCATGTGATTATATCTATATAAATGAATTCTAGAATAATGAAACATCTAAATATTATTCCACTATTATTTTTACTTGAGTATTTGACTGTATTTGTTGAATAATATTAGTAACCAAGAAAATTGATTGTGGTGATATATTTGGAAACATAAGATTATGGTAATGATAATACATAATATTTTTGATGATTTATATATAATAACAAGTAATAGAAAGGTGTTATTATGAAAAACCTAATGGAACGGTATTGATAACCTTATAAGTGATTAGTAATATGATGAGAAAGTGGTTTTGGAGTTATGGTATGAGGAAAGAGGTAATTTTTAAAAGAATTTTCGTTTTTAACATTTTTTATTGTAATTTAGGTTATTACCATTTTTCAAGAGAATACATGATATTGTTCTTCACTTATTTAGTGTTTGACTATTAAGTGTGACATCATATTGTTTGAGGGATTAATGATAAGTTTATTTTGAAAATTTATTGACCTTCATTCAAATGATTTGGATTATAAATTATTTCTGAAAGCTTAACAGGGGTAACCATTTATCGGAATTCTCACAATGAACTCTAGATATTGTTTTTATAGATTAATGTATTATATATCCATATAACGATATTTTCATTTTGGATAACCTGAAATAAAAATTTTGTTATGATTTTAACTAGAGATATATATAATTCCATTTTATCCCATAATGGATCTTATGTTGCACTAGTTATTTATGCTTTACAATTTCATATTTATTTATTATATGGTGAATTGATGAAATAATTGATTAAAGGACAACCAAAGAGTGAGATTTTAAATTTGAGATGAAATCATGTGTATATATCATCTAAAATTATTTTGAAATTAAATAGTATCCAAATATTGTCATCTATGATGATATTAATGACCATTTCAGACATATTTTTTATATGTTTTGTTGTCTTTAACCTTATAATAGTTATGTTCTCAATCATTATCCTTTATAACATGATAGTGAAAATCCTATTCCATGTCAATATTTGAACATTATAAAAATTTCATCTAAATCATAAGACTTATTATTTAGTGATCTTCAAATTTTACTTTCCTTATTTTTAAAAGAAATTTATTTTGACCATTTTACGATATGAGTTTTCCACACAAAATTTTTTGAATACCGACCATAGATTTTCAAAGTGAAATTTAAAATATATATTAACAATTTTTTTATAATAATGATCATATCATGAATTTATCTTATCAGTTGGATCTTCAACTGAATATATCTCATGTTTGTGATGTTATGAATGTATATATCCTAAGGATGTAAATACATGATCTTGAATGTGTACTAAATATTGCGGTTTTATAACTGAGGTAATATATTTCTTATAAATAACAATCGGGATTGATTCTAAATCATTGATATCGTGTTCTATGAAACATGAACCCTCACCTGGTTATATTTTATTTTTATGAAGAACAAAAAATATGAGGAAGGTATATTGGATCCAAATGATGTGACGAGACCAATTTACCCTAATATATTTGTATCCAATTGATTAATTTTGAGGGACAAATTAATTTTAAGTAGAATAAAATGAAACACCACAATATTTTATTGTATGTCTCATTTTTTAAATAAATTCAATCTCTTCCATATCATACACCACATAGACACTGATATTATGTGAACACCAAAATAAAATTTTTTTTACCCGATATATATATAATATCCAATAAATTTTTGAAAAATTAATAGTATAGAACACGTTATTTAATCTATAATTTTCATAGTCATTGTGAATATATTAATTCTTACTTAGTAAATAAAAAAATAATTTTTTATGATATTTTTCTCTTCAAATATATGTTTTCTTGAAAATGTTATTTTAATGGATTTATAGGTGAAAATAAATATATTATACATTTGAAGATTTTTATAAAATATATATCATAAAATGGATATCATTGTTAGATTTATAAATATAAAATTATCTTAGGACTAATTTTGGATAATTTTTAACTTGTTTTATTTTTTATTGAATATTAAAAAAATATCAATTTATATAAAATTATCATTTTCACTATAATTTAAAGTAAATATATAAATTTAGATTACTATAAAATTATATTATGTAATTTTTATATAAATATAATATAATTATTTTTTTCATGAAATATTTATAACATATATTTCTATAAGTACATTTTTCGGATTAAAAACACATTTATCTAAACACTATAAATTCTTTAATTTTAAAGTTTTATTTTTATATGTTTTTTGGAAACATCTATGTTTTCTAATTTTAAAAAAAATTCTATATTTTTTATCATTAGTTTAAAAATATTTAAATGGATTTTTACTTTCAGGTATAATAATGTTAACCTCATAGAAAAAGAAATTACTACATTATAGGTAAAATAATGCAGTCAGTTAAAGTTAAAATGTAAGTGTTTAAAATACCTAAAGAAAGAAAACATTAAATGTTATTATAAGTTATTATATAACTCAAAATGAATTTAAAATATTAATTATCATCCATGTTCATTTGTATTAATTCCACAAAAATTTGTTTTTCTATAAAAATGAAATAATCATTATTTAACTAGTGAAAACCATCCACCATCATGTATAAATTCACCCCTCACCATGAAAATTATCCTCAAAAGACATGAATCTATTTAAAGAATTTCTAAAAAATTTCATACCCACTTTTCTTATGTATAACTATATAAGGTCGGACAAAAATACAAATTCAATGTTTCATAGGTGGTCATACAATAATTTTAAATTCAAGAGGTCACTTTCTCAAAAAACCTCTCTTAATTTCATATATTTTTCAAAATTCTCTTCAAATAATTCAAAAATTAAAGAATAATTAATATATTATAATTTCTAGAATATTATTTATTATTTATAATTTAATATAACATATTCATCTCTTTTTTATCTCTTTTTATTCAGTGAAACAAATCCATTATCCAAATTATGGTGGTTAAAAATCTATGTGAAAATTGATTTTGTCCGTTTTAAATTACCGCATTCAAGTATTGTCATAAAAATATTATTATTGGAAAATAAAGATATAATAGGAATATAATAACATATTTTCAACTTTTTATCTAAAATATACACATTATATTTGTTAAAAAAATGTTAGTGATTGAAACAAATCATCCAAAAGAAACTGAACATTTATCATTTATATTTTACCAAATAATATCACACATGTAAGAATGAAATATTATATAAGGGAACATTTATAAAAATGAATTTTTCTGAATCTCATTTAATTTACCTTGAATAATTTTATTTCTATTTGACATGAAAATCCATAATTATACAGAACCGAACCGACCATAGATGCATGAAACGAACTCACCCTAAATAGTGAAAATAATTAAATATCATTAATGAGAAATTGAATGATTTTATAAAAACATCATATAAGTTATTATAAATATAAATATAGTTCTAAAATTAATTAATAACATTCTACAAATATTTATAAAGGAGATTTAACTACATAAAACTAAATGGAATCATTATGTAAGGGTTTCTTATCTCACTTTTACATCATTGAGATATATACCTTATTCACTATTTTTTTATTATGTGTGGTGTATATAAATTCCATTGATTAATAATATCATTAAACTAATTATATTAATGTTATTATAAATTTAATTTTATAATTCTTACTTTTATGGTGTCTGTGATTCATATGATCACATTGTTGTAAAGGAATTATTAACTCAATTTCCATTCATTAAACTAATCATATAATTCATATATTTTACCATGTTAAAATTATGTGTAGTGAGAATTTTGATTCACTGATGTGTTATTTCCATATGTTTCATGTTGATTTACATCTGATACAAATAATAGATTCATTTAATTATTTCCCACGTCAATTATAAGATATTTATTGGGGTCATTCTTTTATAAATTATGCCTTTTAATTTTCCTTTAAAACTAAATTTTTCTTCCATATCCATTTCTTTATAAAACTGATTCTATTTTTTACTATTCACTTATTATTTTTTATATTTCTTACTCATGTTTTACTTTTTAAAAAAATGTTCAAAAGGATTTTTTTTGTTTTCTAAAACTGGTTTTCTGTGAACTTTAAGAAAAAATAAAAAAAAGAATGTTTTTTTATAACAATTATATCATGAGTAGACATTACCAATGTCCTGATGATTTAATGGGTTGATATATCCTTTATAATATTATAAGCTTATTTTAAAATAATTTTTTATAATATTTTCGATCTTAAAAAAATTATTTGAAAATGGGGATGTTATTTTTTTTCAAGAATCATTTTGAGTGATCTTTTAAAATTACTTTCCATCAAAGATAAAACTATTTTAGGTTAATTATTACTTACAGAAGATAATATTCAATGATACTATACAAATTATTTTTATAGCTTGTTTATTTTTATTATGGGATGTTGTTTTTGAATCTTGTTTCTTTCCAATGTTTTATGTTATGGTGATGTGTTTATGAAAATCATTTAATTACATGGGATATAATATGATGAATAGATTATGATCCTTTGGAACATCGCCATAGTATAAATATTTGTTTTCTAAAGAAATAACTTCTCATGAAAATTCTAAAACCCAAAAGCTTCATTATTAAAAATTACACATTAAACAATATATGAGAAAATATTATCATGAAAAAAATTATTTTGAATTTTTAACCTTATTTAATTTTAATTGGATAAAGGTTTCTTCTAATTATGGATTGTTTTTGGAAATACTCTACAATTGGAAGGAAATATTTTTTCATGATCGTAAATGTTACTCCAAGCTTGTCTTCCCTCATTGAATCCATATATGAAAATTTTATTTTTCCTATTGATCTAATTATCAAGTTTTACATTCATATTCACTTATAGTGATCATTAAAACATTATATGTGCATCTGAAAAATAAAAAATTATCTTCTTATAATTCTCTACAATCTCTTCCTTAGAATTGTGTCGGAGTTATAGAACCACTATGTAGTCATTTATGTCATTGTTTTCACCCTTCAGAGAACTATCATTAGAATCCAACATTAATTCTGGGATAATATACCTATCATTCCAAGTTCCGAATAATGATTATATGTCCTTCTTCATTCCACCTTAATCCCCACTTATTCCTTTCAACAAAAAATTAATCTTGTTTACCTAGAATACAACTATTTTGTATGAAATCATCTTTATATGTCAATTCAACATGCCTCCTCTCTCCCTTGATTTTTTTATTTACATGATGACCTGATAACCATGGATTTTATTAAATTTGATTTTTCCTTATGAGGAACTGATTTTTTCACATGATGATGTGGAAAATAACAATTTAATTGTTTAATTTCATTCCATATCTATATCCATACCTATTACTCATAATAATGTAGGTATCCATTATGATATTTTTTATTAGTTGTGAGTCTGTATCATTATTATTGAACATAGTATCCTTAACGGACCTTACCTTATCCTTATACCTTATCCATATTGATATGTAAATTTTCATAATTATGGATCCACATTATACTTTTAATCGCTATTCAAGGAATTGAAACTACATTCCAACTATATCGATCTTGCTGGGTCGTGCTGGCCAAGAGACCTTTGCCCTAGATTTAAAAGAAATATTCTGATAAGGGAAGACCTAAAATGAAGAATTCATTGATGGAACATATAGTTTTGTGCTGTAATCTCCACTCTTTATAGATGCTTGAATAAGATCCTACACTTTTCACATGCCTCCAAAATTCACCATATCTACAAATGGGGAAGAATCCTTTGGTCGGGAATGTCCAAATGGCCTTAAAATCATGTCGGAAAACATTAAATGGGTAGTGAACTAAATTCTATAATACTAGTGTGGAATGTGGAGTGGACTCAGATCTGTAAGATACTTTTTTCAATATTTTGGTTTGGGAGTGAATATTAACTACTAAGATTATATGGGGAGTGAACCCCATATACTATGTTAGTATTCACAAATATCCTTGACTAATAAGTAAATTATTAAAAATGTTTATTTTTATACTGAAATTTCATGTTATAAACCAATGTTAGATTCCTAATAATTTTTTGTAATGAAAATTATTTATTTATCCAATGACTCAATATTATGATATTTTATATGAAGGGTATAATTATAAATTGAAATTTTGCATCTTATTATGATCATATTCTCATGTTATGATTGATATCACCATTTTTTACCCTCACTGGACATCTATGATCATCATTTTTTATGTTTATTTTCCACATGAAATTTTGGAATGTGTTACTTAGGACATGTATAAAATATCTAGTTATGAGGGAATATGCATGAGATGATGTATATGACTTATGAACCAGTTTTTAGATTTAAATTTTTCCAAAGACAAAAATCCTATATAATCCGAGTCTGTGTTTTTATATAATTAATATTCATCTATTTATATGAAATACCTATTTGTTATGAGATTATTTTGTTATACCCAACATTTAAAACATTTTATATCTAAAATGTCACGAACTGAATCTGGTCACCACCGAACCTAGCACCAAACCTATCTCATGACAACACCCAAAGGGATTTCCTGACCCCCATGGACTGGAACAAGTTCCTGAGTATCATAAAATGATGTTTGGGAATGATTTACCCGATTTTATAAACATTGAACATCAAATGAACTCAATAAAAAAATCTGGATTTCACAACTAAAACCATATTTTATAAAATATCAAAACTGAACAACATGATTTGAAACAATGTAAAAAGGACATTAATAAGGTAAAAAACAAAAAATCGATATCTAAGAACCCTTATGGAAAGGGAAACTGCCCTCAAGCCATCTCCACAAGACTTCGCCACAAAGGACCTGCTAGAAATCGAAACCACTGGAACTAAAAACTTTACCCAACCTGTGTCCAAAAAAATAACCAAGTCCACTTACACAAAAGGGTATAAGTAGGGTGTGATCCAATTCCCAGTAAGATACCACCACTAAGAGATTCCATTCGATAAACATTCAAGGATAAAAAGCTTGTATGTTTTCAAAAACATGTAATTTCTAGATACAATTTCTAAAAGATGCAACTTAAAAATGCAGTTTTCAAGTGGGATAATGTAACAGCCCAAGATTTTATGAAAAATATTCTTTTTAATTTTATTAATGTCTTGTGTTGTACGCTACAACAAAAGGAGCTTGCACAACACGCATCCTTGACTTGCCTTTCATTACACGCAATCGCAACCTTCCTCGATAGTGTGTGTAGTACGCAATAACGAGTTTCACTAAACAGCGATATGCTATTAAAACTAGCCGTTATGAATAGTAATAACCACTTTTTGAAATTTTGTAAATTTTATTTTTCAAAATGGATTTCATTTTTGGATTCGGAGTATCGAATTTAGCCTAAGGTGAAATTTTGGTACATTTCGGATAACTTTCATATTCTGATGAATAGTGAAAATTACTAAATTATAATTAAAAACAACTTTTTTAATCGAAATAATTAATAGTGATAAATTATTAATTTGAGTGGTTTTAAAGTATATTTAGAATATATTTTTACAATTTAATACAATGTTGGTCATTGGACGTAATTTCACATTTAAACCTGACATAAACAAGTGTCAATCTTTTGATAGATATTGTTTCGTAAAAACACGCTATTTGTTTTAATAGCGGGATTTAATTATAAAATTAATTAATTCAACTTCTATGTGATGAATTTGGTAAAATAGACTTCATTTTTGAATTCGGAATATGAAATATAGCTTAGGATGAAATTTTGGCATTTTTCTGAAAACTTTCAATTTTTGATGAATAGTGAAACCACTAAGTGGTAGGTTAAAAACTGAATTTTGCATAAAACTTAATTTTACCACTTCTGTGAATGAAATTTCGAAAATCCGAGAGACACGGTTAATATCAAGGACTAAAATGTGGTTCAATGAGATGAAAATAATTTTTGGTGAATAGTAACTTTTTACTTTTTTTTACCGCGGTTAATAGTAAATAGGGTAACTAAGGGTAAATATGATATTACTGTTACCCTAACACATGTCCTAATTCTATTGGGCAAGTGTAATTCGACCAAAAACAAACTTAGGAATAAAATATGACCATTTAGGCCCACTTGGATTAGATTAGGACATTTATTATGAATTTATTTAAAGAAGGGTTAAAATAGTTAAAATCAAAGTTTAATAAGTAAATCATTTTTAATATGGGGTTATACATAAGATAAATTCGATTGTAAATATTCATTAGAAAGATAAAAAGATTTCCTACATGATGGTATTTTATTTGTAATTTTTAGACATCAAATAATTTAATTTATTTATGACACAACGATGATGCAGTAATTATCTTATTAATGAAATATTGACATAATTGATGTTATAAACACCAAAATAAATGTAATTTGAGATTTTTTATGAATTCCACTAATTTTCTAGGTTACTATGATATATTAATGTTGATTTAATCAACTTGGTTCGAACATATAATTCTGTTATGACTTTCACAAAAATCATATATCAAATAGTGTCAAAATTGACACAAAATAGTTTTTAAATCAAATATTATATTATTAATTGTTATTTTATTCCTAAAAATCTAAGGTTCGGCCAAATGACTTAGATAAGGATATATATATTAATAATAAACAATTTGTGGTTCGTTTGGCATGTTATAGTAAGTTTATTAACCATATAGTGAAAGAAAACAAAAAGACACGGTAAAAGTTAAAGTATTTAACTTAGAGTTAAATATAATTGATAAGGTTTAAAATAATATCCAAACATGTCTAAATTTGATTGGTTGATGAGATTACAACCCTATCTCATCTAATCTTTGAATATGAGTCATTTTTGGAGGTTTTTAAGTGGGGTTAGATTTATTAAAAATTAATATTTTTAAGAATTCCTAAGGTGCCCCTCTCCTCCCTTATAAAAGGGCACCTCCTCCCCCTCCTCCTCACACCAATTTTGAGCACTCAAGCTCGGCCAACCCCTGCCATTTTCTCCTCTCCACTTTCCTAGAATAATCCTAGAGGTTCTGGTCTTCTCCAAAGACCAATCTTAGTTCCTTAAGTGGAGGATTCAAAGAGGCGTTCCAAAGAAGAGGTAATATCCATTACCGATCTTTTCAATTTCTTTCTTCTTCAACTTCTTCTTCTTTAGTTTTTTCATGATAAAGTAATAACATCAGTATTACTTACATACTGATATGTTATTATAAAACAACCCTAATTCACCTTCTATCCATCCTACGGAAAAATGAAATCACCGCGCGTGCGTACGTACGGAATACCGTCTCCACGCCGTGGTGTAATCTATTTTCCACCATCACCTTACAAGGATGGGTATAATGGTGTAATGAGTAACTACATATGATTATTATGAAGTAATATTGATACTGAAATAATATATATATACTCCAATGCAATTCCACAATCATAGGAACGATATCATCACTCGTGCGTACGTACGGAATACCGTCTCCACGATGTGATGCGACTCGTTCTACATGATCTTCATTTCATAATGATTATATAAATGAATTGAATGAATGAATATGGTATATACTACACTAATACCATTCTGGAAATGAATTATCTATAACCTAAAGATAAGAATAAGAATTTATTCGACAAAACACGCATAAGAACAAAAAGTTATAAAGACCCGAGTAACAAGTAACAATGAAATATTACTAACAAGAAGCTAATAATATGACCATATATGATATCATATCAATATGTATGATTCTGGAATAAGTCAATAACATTATTTAAACCATTATACATGAGCTTCGGACACGTACAAAGCTAATCGGACCTAAGGTAAGGGAAATATCACAATCTCACTTTTATCCGAGATTGTTTTTACTTTGGTAATTACTGGGGTGTATTTTATCATCCACATCCATGTTCCCTCAATATGTAATATTATTTCCATCCACCTACAATTGTTTAAATCCATTTTTACCCTTCGGTGAGTTTTTAGTAATATGTATGAAAGGAATCTTTTGTCGTACGAGGTACTTTTTGACTTTTCCGACAAAAGTACGAAGAATGTTTTTTTTAACTTATACGGCTTGAATGGATTTTTAAAACATTATTTCCAAGAAGCTTCCTTTATAAGTTTTCAAGTTTATTTTTAATCAACTTCTTTTATTTTAAAGTCGTATGACATGTTATGAAAGGAAAAAATGTTTTTGAAGTAGAAAGGATATTTTCCTCAAGAATGGAGTTCAAGTATTTTATCAAAATTATTTTCCATCTAAGATAATAAAAGGGTTCTATTTTTATCCCTATTATTACATGGATTTGATTATATTGTGATGGAAACATTTTTATGAATTCCTTTATCTTATATGAATTGTTTTATGATGTCATGTTGTTTAAGAATCCCATTTTTATTACATGGGTTACGTTATGATGTATGGTTTATGATTATGTGGCACACATAAGAAAGGATTCATTATAAGATGGGTGGGACCTATATCTCCCTCCAATGCATTGGGTAAAGATTTTATATCTCATGAGATAGACATGGCTGGAACAGAAGGTTATTTCGGTTCAGTGATACAGGACTGAAACGAGGAGTGAACTCGGTTCAGAAAGGGACTTTGTCCACTAAGATAGTCTTGGCAATGAGTCATGACTAACAAGAAATGATTTTCCATGATTATGTGTGCATTCCACAAAGTTTCAAGTTTCATGTTATGATTATGGGGATCTCATTTTCACTTCTATGATTTGTTCCATGTTAAGATATTATGATCTCTTTTGCAGGTTGTGATTTTCAAAAAGATATGATATGATTTTTATTTCTTTTGTATACCCTTACTGAGCATTTGAGCTCACCCTTTTATGTTTTCTTTTCCCCAGGATATAAAGAAAGGTTTTAGGTAAAAAAAAATGGAAGATATTTACGGGAGATATTGAAGATCTTTCACCAGGATTAGAAGATTATGTTCCGAGTTTCCAAAGACACTAAACTATTACGATCCTTTAGTGTGTGTTTTTGTTATGTACTAAGTATTCCGCAAATGTAATGTAATGTCCATGTACGTCAGGATACGGGTCTCTACAGTTGGTATCAGAGGAAAGGTTTAGTCAACCTTTGGAAACTAGGATGCGAAAACGTTAGTGAGATCCCTAGAGATATTTCTAAGGTATGTCTAGGGATGTCCCTAGGGATAAGTATACGTATAGGTTATAGTAATAGAATTACGCTAACGATCATAGAATTAAACCTAAGATGTTGGATATTGAAGGTACTCCCCCTTTATTATGTTGTTTTCCCTAGCATGATTTTTGCCTCTCACACTATTCTTTTTGGGTTTTAGACGATGGCTGGAACCCGAAGGAACCGTGTTGATCAATGCAATGGACAATGCAATGATTGCCCTCCTGAACAAACAAATGTTATGGGAGATGGAGTGAAAAATCTTATTGCTATACTTACACAAGCTATGAATCATTCTGGACTTCCAAATGAGCAGAGAAGGGAACAATATTCTATTGAGTCCTTCATGAGGCAACGTCCACCTTCTTTCAGTGGGACTTCCGATCCACTTGTTGCTGAACAATGGATCAGTACCACTGAAAAGATATTTTCAGTTCTTCAATGTTCTGAACATGATAAAGTCATCTTAGCAGTATATCGTTTGGAAGGTGAAGCTGATCAATGGTGGAATCTTATCAAGAATACGAGGCCAAGGGATGAAATTGAGTCCATGGAATGGGACGAGTTCAAGAACTTGTTTTTCAGTAAGTACTTCCCTCGTATTCTTCGAACAAAGATGGAAAAGGAGTTTATTGAGCTGAAGCAGAAGGATGATGAATCTGTTGGTATATATGAAGCGAATTTTACAAGACTTGCAAGGTATGCATCTGGCATTATCATCCAACCTGAAAGTAAAGTTGATCGATTTTTCAGTGGCTTAAAACCAAGTCTTCGAAGGGCATTAGCTATAAGAGACTTCAGTAGCTATGAAGAAATTGTGCGTTGTGCTATCAAGGTAGAAATGGAAGTTGCTGTTACATATCCATCTCATGGTTTTGACAAGAAACGAAAGATGGAGTTCAAGGAGAAATATCATAATAATGGTGAAAAGAAGATGAATGTTTCCTTATGCACAAAGTGTGGAACGAAGCATGGTGGAGATTGTCTTAATGGAACTAGAAAATGTTTTAAGTGTGGAAAAGAAGGTCATCGAACAGCTGAGTGTCGAAGTAATGGAAAAAGGGTTTCTAATGATGTGAATAAAGCAAACACTGCAGAGAACGCACCGCCAACACTTCAATGCTTCAAGTGCAAGGAAATGGGGCATTATGCTAATAATTGCCCTAATCCAAGGGTTAGTGATGATCAACATGAGCAACCACTGAAGGCAAAGGACAAAGGGAAATCACATGCGATCACTATTGGCAATGTTGAATATGATAACGATGTGGTGGAATGATTAAGTGTTTATGTAATGGGATTCCAAAATAATGTTGTATCATGGAGTATTGGAATATTTATGTATTGGTTTAATGTGGTATTCAAAATGATTGAGATTTTTTTGGAAATAAGATGATATGCGCATAATGAAGGGAAAATAAGAAAATGAAATGTTTAACAATATTCATGAGCTCATGATTGATATAAGGACTAAGTGATATCATGGATTGAGTATATAGAATTTTGAGGATTTTGGTATGTGGAAAGTGTTAACTTTTAACTGAATTCATGTTTTCACTAAGGTATTCAAGAGAATACATGATTAAGGACTTTGAATGTTTAGAATGTGACCAACAAAACATATCTTATGATATGTGGGGATCAACGACAGTATTAAATCTCTGGTAATCGTTGTCACTATATTATGAGAGTGGACTGCAGTATTATGGATAAGCCTAAAGATTGAAATGGATTATGTTGGACATAAGTGAGTATTGTTTAAGGATCGAAGTTTTCTCGATATTATTGATGGGATGTTATAGTAATATAGTTTTAGAAAAAGGACAACCTGCAGGACGGGCGACAGCCCATCGCTTCGGACAAGGCTGTAGGAATCGAACCCACAACCGAAGTGCGACTGGCCTTTATCGCCTACCACTGACCTACAGGAAGTCCCTATTTAGTAGAAACTAGTTTTATTATATTAAGCAGTATGATATATGAAGTATAAGTCCATTTTAGGAACCATATATGATTAATCTCACTATAGATCGATTTATGCATATAATTTTTGCTAACCTTTTGTTTGAGACAGATGGAATGACCCGTCATTCTATCACATTATCTGCTAACACTTCACGAATAACAAATTCAACTTCATTTATTTAAGAGATGAAGTGGAAATTGTTCAAGGCACGAACAACAGTGAGATTGTACCAAAATAAAGTAAGTATTTATTCTAATTCAAATTTTCAACTTTAGGGAAATGATCTTGAAAACCAAAAATGTTGTCCTAGTGATCTTATACCTGAGGAATCAGATGGTACCTTATATCATCACAAATTTATGGATTTGTTATTTTTGGCTTTTCCATAGCCATGTTCTCTACCACTCTCCATCAGAACATGATGGTTAGATTTTTCTTCCATATCCATATTTTTACCTATGTGGAAACCCAACAATTAGTTTATTTGGGTAATCGTTACATTTCATACTTTAGTTTTTAAAGCCAAGTTTTGGTATTCCTTTTTACGATGTGGGAAACTTTCGAATAGAAAACCATTTATAACCCCGACGAATTTCGAGGGCGAAATTCATTTTAAGGGGGGTAGAATGTAACAGCCCAAGATTTTATGAAAAATATTCTTTTTAATTTTATTAATGTCTTGTGTTGTACGCTACACCAAAAGGAGCTTGCACAACACGCATCCTTGACTTGCCTTGCATTACACGCAATCGCAACCTTCCTCGATAGTGTGTGTAGTACGCAATAACGAGTTTCACTAAACAGCGATATGCTATTAAAACTAGCCGTTATGAATAGTAATAACCACTTTTTGAAATTTTGTAAATTTTATTTTTCAAAATGGATTTCATTTTTGGATTCGGAGTATCGAATTTAGCCTAAGGTGAAATTTTGGTACATTTCGGATAACTTTCATATTCTGATGAATAGTGAAAATTACTAAATTATAATTAAAAACAACTTTTTTAATCGAAATAATTAATAGTGATAAATTATTAATTTGAGTGGTTTTAAAGTATATTTAGAATATATTTTTACAATTTAATACAATGTTGGTCATTGGACGTAATTTCACATTTAAACCTGACATAAACAAGTGTCAATCTTTTGAAAGATATTGTTTCGTAAAAACACGCTATTTGTTTTAATAGCGGGATTTAATTATAAAATTAATTAATTCAACTTCTATGTTATGAATTTGGTAAAATAGACATCATTTTTGAATTCGGAATATGAAATATAGCTTAGGATGAAATTTTGGCATTTTTCTGAAAACTTTCAATTTTTGATGAATAGTGAAACCACTAAGTGGTAGGTTAAAAACTGAATTTTGCATAAAACTTAATTTTACCACTTCTGTGAATGGAATTTCGAAAATCTGAGAGACACGGTTAATATCAAGGACTAAAATGTGGTTCAATGAGATGAAAATAATTTTTGGTGAATAGTAACTTTTTACTTTTTTTTACCGCGGTTAATAGTAAATAGGGTAACTAAGGGTAAATATGATATTACTGTTACCCTAACACATGTCCTAATTCTATTGGACAAGTGTAATTCGACCAAAAACAAACTTAGGAATAAAATATGACCATTTAGGCCCACTTGGATTAGATTAGGACATTTATTATGAATTTATTTAAAGAAGGGTTAAAATAGTTAAAATCAAAGTTTAATAAGTAAATCATTTTTAATATGGGGTTATACATAAGATAAATTCGATTGTAAATATTCATTAGAAATCTAAAAAGATTTCCTACATGATGGTATTTTATTTGTAATTTTTAGACATCAAATAATTTAATTTATTTATGACACAACGATGATGCAGTAATTATCTTATTAATGAAATATTGACATAATTGATGTTATAAACACCAAAATAAATGTAATTTGAGATTTTTTATGAATTGCACTAATTTTATAGGTTACTATGATATATTAATGTTGATTTAATCAACTTGGTTCGAACATATAATTCTGTTATGACTTTCACAAAAATCATATATCAAATAGTGTCAAAATTGACACAAAATAGTTTTTAAATCAAATATTATATTATTAATTGTTATTTTATTCCTAAAAATCTAAGGTTCGGCCAAATGACTTAGATAAGGATATATATATTAATAATAAACAATTTGTGGTTCGTTTGGCTTGTTATAGTAAGTTTATTAACCATATAGTGAAAGAAAACAAAAAGACATGGTAAAAGTTAAATTATTTAACTTAGAGTTAAATATAATTGATAAGGTTTAAAATAATATCCAAACATGTCTAAATTTGATTGGTTGATGAGATTACAACCCTATCTCATCTAATCTTCGAATATGAGTCATTTTTGGAGGTTTTTAAGTGGGGATAGATTTATTATAAATTAATATTTTTAAGAATTCCTAAGGTGCCCCTCTCCTCCCTTATAAAAGGGCACCTCCTCCCCCTCCTCCTCACACCAATTTTGAGCACTCAAGCTCGGCCAACCCCTGCCATTTTCTCCTCTCCACTTTCCTAGAATAATCCTATAGGTTCTGGTCTTCTCCAAAGACCAATCTTAGTTCCTTAAGTGGAGGATTCAAAGAGGCGTTCCAAAGAAGAGGTAATATCCATTACCGATCTTTTCAATTTCTTTCTTCTTCAACTTCTTCTTCTTTAGTTGTTTCATGATAAAGTAATAACATCAGTATTACTTACATACTGATATGTTATTATAAAACAACCCTAATTCACCTTCTATCCATCCTACGGAAAAATGAAATCACCGCGCGTGCGTACGTACGGAATACCGTCTCCACGCCGTGGTGTAATCTATTTTCCACCATCACCTTACAAGGATGGGTATAATGGTGTAATGAGTAACTACATATGATTATTATGAAGTAATATTGATACTGAAATAATATATATATACTCCAATACAATTCCACAATCATAGGAATGATATCATCACTCGTGCGTACGTACGGAATACCGTCTCCACGATGTGATGCGACTCGTTCTACATGATCTTCATTTCATAATGATTATATAAATGAATTGAATGAATGAATATGGTATATAATACACTAATACCATTCTGGAAATGAATTATCTATAACCTAAAGATAAGAATAAGAATTTATTCGACAAAACACGCATAAGAACAAAAAGTTATAAAGACCCGAGTAACAAGTAACAATGAAATATTACTAACAAGAAGCTAATAATATGACCATATATGATATCATATCAATATGTATGATTCTGGAATAAGTCAATAACATTATTTAAACCATTATACAGGAGCTTCAGACACGTACAAAGCTAATCGGACCTAAGGTAAGGGAAATATCACAATCTCACTTTTATCCGAGATTGTTTTTACTTTGGTAATTACTGGGGTGTATTTTATCATCCACATCCATGTTCCCTCAATATGTAATATTATTTCCATCCACCTACAATTGTTTAAATCCATTTTTACCCTTCGGTGAGTTTTTAGTAATATGTATGAAAGGAATCTTTTGTCGTACGAGGTACTTTTTGACTTTTCCGACAAAAGTACGAAGAATGTTTTTTTAACTTATACGGCTTGAATGGATTTTTAAAACATTATTTCCAAGAAGATTCCTTTATAAGTTTTCAAGTTTATTTTTAATCAACTTCTTTTATTTTAAAGTCGTATGACATGTTATGAAAGGAAAAAATGTTTTTGAAGTAGAAAGGATATTTTCCTCAAGAATGGAGTTCAAGTATTTTATCAAAATTATTTTCCATCTAAGATAATAAAAGGGTTCTGTTTTTATCCCTATTATTACATGGATTTGATTATATTGTGATGGAAACATTTTTATGAATTCCTTTATCTTATATGAATTGTTTTATGATGTCATGTTGTTTAAGAATCCCATTTTTATTACATGGGTTACGTTATGATGTATGGTTTATGATTATGTGGCACACATAAGAAAGGATTCATTATAAGATGGGTGGGACCTATATCTCCCTCCAATGCATTGGGTAAGGATTTTATATCTCATGAGATAGACATGGCTGGAACGGAAGGTTATTTCGGTTCAGTGATACATGACTGAAACGAGGAGTGAACTCGGTTCAGAAAGGGACTTTGTCCACTAAGATAGTCTTGGCAATGAGTCATGACTAACAAGAAATGATTTTCCATGATTATGTGTGCATGCCACAAAGTTTCAAGTTTCATGTTATGATTATGGGGCTCTCATTTTCACTTCTATGATTTGTTCCATGTTAAGATATTATGATCTCTTTTGCAGGTTGTGATTTTCAAAAAGATATGATATGATTTTTATTTCTTTTGTATACCCTTACTGAGCATTTGAGCTCACCCTTTTATGTTTTCTTTTCCCCAGGATATAAAGAAAGGTTTTAGGTAAAAAAAAATGGAAGATCTTTACGGGAGATATTGAAGATCTTTCACCAGGATTAGAAGATTATGTTCCGAGTTTCCAAAGACACTAAACTATTACGATCCTTTAGTGTGTGTTTTTGTTATGTACTAAGTATTCCGCAAATGTAATGTAATGTCCATGTACGTCAGGATACGGGTCTCTACAGATAATTTAAAGAATAAACACTATTAAAATAAATTCAAAAGATACTGAATTTTCCATAAAATATACCATATGACTATGGTAGTTATAAAGGATTTAATGAGCACTAGCATTAGGAAAATTACTCCTAGGCACTAGCTTGTTGTGGGTCCCAGGTACCATGTGTCTTGGTGAGAGTTACCATCACAAATATCAGTTCTCGGGCAAGAGACACTAGTAGGGAACATTCCAATAACCTAGTATTCCCCAATAATTATCATCATAGTTTAATTAGAGTTGTAAGCGTCAATCATGCTAAGTGAAACTGAGGCCAAACCCAACAGATTCACTAGCAAACTAGTACACGTCCACCCACCTGGATACTCTGGTTTTTAAATTGTGGTCAAACAAGTTAAACAAGTAAAGAAATATAATTTTCACATTAAATATCATTTACACATCACATGTTCACCAAACAGAACATATGTACATCACACAGGCCATAAAATCCACTTTTTCATACAAGTGTATTTTGAAATCATACACACACCAAAATAGCCAACAACACTTTTCACATCACTTCATTACTTCAACACATCCGTTAAACATTTTTATAAAACATTTACAAAGTGATACACATCACATAACATCAAACACACACATGACACATAATACCCTTTTTACATTCAAAACAATTTTATCATCAAAGTCATACAAAACAACCCATAAACAAGTTTCGCTCCAACATCAGAATTTAATAAAACATTTCCAAAATTTACAAAAAATTATAAAATTATTTGACAACCTAAAACATCACTTAACCTTTAAAAAACCCATGATATGTGAACACACACTCAAACAGTACATATACACCCATTTCTTACTTTTTTAAACCAACTAAAAAATTTATTATTTTTTATAAAAAGAACCCATTTAGTGTAAATATGTCTTGCACACAACACCCATTTCAAAACAACCATTTAAGACCAAAACCATACCAATTCCTATCAAAAATAGAATTATAATCCCTAGAAACATTTTTAAAACCACCCAAAATTATTATAAAATCATCTTGAATAATACCAAAAAATCTACAAATGCCTGCAAATCATTTTTTTTATTTTGAAATGGCCGGTTTGAGGGTAGCCGGTTCCCTTGCAGCCCGGTTTGAGGAAAACAAGAAACCTCACAACATTCCAGTATCAAACCAGCGGAATACAAAACCAGTGAAACAAATTCAAATTCAAACACTAATCGAACCACCCACCTCCTCGAGCCACACGCCACCTCGAGCCACACGACACCTCGAGAAACCCATCGACGAAAATTCATTAGTCTCCATACATGTCGTCGGCGATAGATTCCGTCCATTTTCATCCATCGACGTAGTTGAAAATGACAGATCAACACCATTCAGGCAGAGACATCATCAATGGCGACCATCGTGAAACAACATGTCACCGGTGAGAGAACTCGGCCATCAACATCCATCAGTGTCGTCGAAATATAGTGGATCAACACCATACAACAATCATCCCAACACCAGAACGCCGATGAGCTTCACAGACACCCATCATCATGCACTCATCCGCGTCGGTGACGAGAAACAGCTTATCACCGCCGGTGAAACTCTTCGCCGATTACAATGAGGCAGAAACTCTCGTTAATTTATCAGTCAGGTAGAAACCCTCGGCAAAGAACCAGCAGACCTAACCACAAAAACGTAAAACAGAAAAATCAAAAAGAAAACAACAACAGAGCCCGTCGCCACCTTCAGCCCCACTGGAGAAGACCCCGAAAACCCCCAAATCACACACATCCACCACATATCGATACAACAAACCCGAAATCTCGACCTAGGGCTGGCTCCGTAGCGTGAGGACCACGAACCCACAAACCCGCTCATGGCATATGCCGGAAATTCTTGCAACCTTGTCGCATCCCGGTCTTAAGATCATGGGTCCAGATCCGACAGCGTCGTGGAATCTCGGGACCTAGAGGAGGAGCCCAAGCCTGACCTAGCCGCGGAGGATCCAAAAAGGGAAAACAAAGTTGTCTCTCCACGGGGATAGGATGGCAACGACGGGAGGAGAAGACCTCGCCGCCCATAAAATAATCTCAAGAAGTATAACTATGTTTTACACATCAAACCTATTCAAAAACCCTTTTTTTAATCCAATAAGGCACTAATAAATTACCAAACCATAATTTTCTATCCAATAAATATTTAGTAAACAAATTACATAAGTTATAGAATACACCAAAAGAATACCCCATGAGTTACACATGAAAACACCGAATTTCATGTTAAAATTCAACTATAAAGTAAACAAATAACCAAATCAATCATAAACAGTTTTCTCACCACACCCATCAAATGAGAAATATGAAAAATGATTATATATAGCAAGATAACTCACCAATAATTGTTTACACATGTAATCACCTACCATTTATGTTGAAACACTCAAAACATGGTGTGAAAAATAAACCGCACCACCACTGCACCTCAAGGAAGTGAAATCCAACATAAAACCACAATATTTTACCCAAAATACAAGAAATCAAACAGTATGTTCGAACCCTAACTTTTGGAAATTTTGAACCTCAAGGATACAGGATGAAACCCTAATCACGTTGAATATAACCTTAAGAAAATTGAATAAAGAATGAAGAAGACCAACATACTTGAGGGATCTTGTAGAAATCGCCCCTAATATAGTAGTATCTAAATTTGAAAATAGAAAACTATTAAAGGAAGGTTCAAATAAGGACAATAAGACCGTGTAGGAATTTGAATGGGGTAAGAAGAGTGAGAAATGAAGGAGTTATGAAGGAAACAAATTAACATTACAAATCTTCTCGAATTGAGGAATCCTAATTAGTTTCGACTTGTTCTATGAAGAAAACGAGCTCCAAAGAGAGAGATAAGAGATTTTGGGCGAGCCTAGGTTCATTGGGCTTGGTTTCGAGGTGGGATAACTGAAAAATAGTTAAAATTGAATATGTTATTAAATAATCAAAATGTTTTTTAAAACTGGAAATTGGCTTTCGGGGTGGCCCAACTACTTAAATAAAATCCCAAATACCCCATGATTATGGATTTATAAAGGATCCAAATTTAATTTTTGGTGTTAATAGGTCTGGGTAGGCCAAGTATGAATTTTAATGGATGAATTTTCATGAAAAATGAATGTGTTATAAAAGAAAAAAAATATTTTAGATATGGAATTGGGCTCACGGTTTGGCCCAATTCATGATAACTCACCCATTCCTCCATACAAGCTTGGGAAACCCCCAAAACAAAGCATGAATGTAAAATAAGTTATAAATACCTTTAAAATAAGTTATGTATGTAAAAATTCTCACCACCTCGAAAACTTTCCTCCTTAGAAAGTCACAATAAGGTTAAAGAAACAACCAAACCCAACTATGAAACCAATTGTTACTCTGTGGCCAGGTTTCGCCCCCAGAGGCCAAAACACCTCCAGTGATCTTTTAAGGAATGATTAATCTCACAACCAAAACATACACCAATTTCCTGAAATTATCAATCAAATAAATAATTTATCCCAACAAAACTCCTCAAACACTATCAGAACAAGACTCAAGAAATTTAACCAAACGAACAACAACTTTGAACAACGTTACAGTAACCTTAATTTAACTAAACCATTGGGAACTCTCCAATCTCAACGTTTACTCAAGGAATA
The DNA here is from genome assembly GCA_963277665.1 of Viscum album. Lineage (NCBI taxonomy): Eukaryota > Viridiplantae > Streptophyta > Magnoliopsida > Santalales > Viscaceae > Viscum > Viscum album. The sequence continues at coordinate 989,267,230 of OY728163.1, read as the reverse complement.
TGTTTGTTGATAGATAGATCCAAAAAAGACTATCTATGCAAATATAAGACCATGGATAAATCTAAGTTACTGGTATGGGGGGAAACAAATACGCTCCCCACCATAAGAGACAACCAACCATCTTAACCGACCAACATGGGCCGACACAAAAAGACAAAAAAAATTCATGATTTGGTATGGTCTCATGGTTAGTCCACATATTTTGTGAAACAATGAACTAACAGTGTTGATCAATCTTCCCACATTACTTCCTGGCACACAGTCACTCTTAATCGTTCACTAACCGTGTGCTCAGCCTGTCTAGCCAAATTTCCAACTGTTCCCCAAAGACTCAATGGAAACCAAAGGGGGAGGGAATGACATTGGGAAATGACATGGGTACAAGGCCCTCCGCCTATTCCCACCAAACGTGAAAAAAGAAGAAATATGATGGTACCATAGGTTTAAACTCTTAATATCTTTCATATTTAGGATAATACTTTGTAAAAGGGTTTAAAAGACCCTTTTATTTCCCCTGACCATGAGATAGCTTCACTCTGAGACCTATGGTTGGATCTCAAATGACTGAAGCATCTTCGGCCTCACATATAGTCTTTGGTGAACCACTAAATGAGAATTCTTCTTTCAGTGCCACTAAAAACTACACTGAAATACCAGATAATGTTTCCTGACATAACACATTCCAAACTCACTTTTCCCTATCCTGATATTTCAATGAAAAAGTGCTTAGAAGATGTACACACATCACACCTTGTTTCTTCGGGTGATAAAAAATAGAGGTAAAGAACACATACACTCACCATCCTCTAAAATAGAATATTTTGATGTTTTTACAAGGGATACATTCTCCCAACATTATAGGGACTCTCAGCGGATTGCACTACTTCCACCTTTACGGCCAATCGAGCACATGACATCACAAGGCATCACCGAACAGGGCCATGGCGACTGATATAACCAATGCACGGAGAGGGACCTTATAAAACTTCCAAAAAGCAACACACAATTATAGAAAGTGTCCATAATATCATATAGTGGCTAAATTTCCCACACTTGTAGTTTAACTTGAACTCCTTCTTCTAAGAGACGAAGAAGGACTGATAGGACCTCTTAGACACGATCCATATACTCATCCATGGAAACAACCCCAGACCACTTCCACCTTTGGAAAATCAAGAAATTTAAGAAACTAAGGTTTATTTCAACCTTCCATGATCAGTCTACCACTACAAGATGATACCAAAAAACAAAGAATAGAAAGGGTGTAGACTCAATAAAAAATTCATAGGAAAAAGATTACTTAGATTGATCAACTGGAGGATCTTACAACGACAAAAAAAAACATGGGTTTCACTTTCGTTGTGCACTAACCCATAATGGGGCGTACCTAATCCAATGAGAGAACCCAAGGATCCAACCAACCCGGTCCATTGTTCAAGACATACCTCAACCATATCCAAATAGGTGAGGGGAAACATCATAAATTCCTCCAAATATATTCGTTGAAGAGACATATAATCATCCCTTCAACCCAGCTTACCGACTAGACACCTAACCAAAACATTGTTCAAATAATAGGGGTTCTTGGACTCAAAATATTCTACAAGTTCAACATTTACAAAAACACAAAATACACATCATCCCAAACCCCTCATCAAGACATCATGTTTTCCTTTTAAAAACATATCTTTGAAAATAAACGGTTCATCGGTTAGCGTAACCCCCAATGGTACCCCATGGGCGCGACACATGCATGTTTCTGTGCCACACTGAGCTCCCTCCTCATATCCATCCGGGCACTCACCCTGTCATGCCATTAACCGTCCATCATCTCTTATAACCCCATGAATGTGGTCGATCAATAAAATAAAAAAGGGTTATATAAAAACTCATTCCACTTTTCAAACCCAAAACGATCAACTGATACATCCTTTTTCTCAAGACAGCTAACCACGAAATAGAACCCAAATTACTGGAAAAAAAAACATTTCAGGAAGGCATAATAATTCCAATGAAAACCTACTTTCATGTAATTAGCATCTATTTCAAAACATATCATCCCATTATATAACCTATCAGTAGTTTAGAAAACTCTATTGGAAACACTTTTTCAAAACCAACATTGACATAGTTCATGCTATCAAAAGAAATTAAAACGCACCATTTTACAATCCAATAAAATTCAAAATATTCAGTCATATGTTTTAAAAAATCATTCAATTCCCACATTATTATATAATCATTCTACAAAAAAATTACACTTCTTTAATCCAAGTGTATTTTAAACCAAAGTTTCAATATTTCAAAACTAAAGAACACAAGACAATGGAAGAGGAAACTAGTTTCTGTGTGTGACTTGGAAAGATGGTTGGAGGCCATATTCAAATCACTTCACCATCATTGTGATTGTTCTAGTGAATACCCCTGCCTCCACATGGCTTGAAAGTCCCTTCAAGCTCACCGAGACCATTAACCCAACTCCCTTTTCATTTCCCCTAATCATCATAAATCCAAGACATCCAATGAACTCATATAAATCCCGACTTCCCCTGGAGACTATAATCCCATTATGAGGTGTAGTGATCTGGATGACTACCCATAATTAAAATACCATGTCCCAAGAATCCTAACTCTAGACTATCCTGATTGTTCCCTAAATAATGTGACCCAAAGAGTTAACCAGAACCTCCTTTGATACCATTTTGTCATGAACTGAATCAGGTCACCACAAAACCTAGCACCAAACCTAACACGTGACAAGAACCTAAGGGAATTCCCGATCCCCATGGGCTGGAATAAGTTCTTAAGTATCCTAAAATGTTGTTTGGTAATGATTTACCAAATTTTATAAACACTGAACAACAAATGGACTCAATAATGAAAATCAGGATTTTTCAAAACAAAACCATCTTTTACAAAATTTCAGAACTGAATTACATGATTTGAAACAATGTAAAAAATCCATTAAAAAGGTACAAAACCAGAAATGGATATCCAATAATCCTCATGACATGTGGAACCGGCTTCAAGCCATCTCCACAAGACTTCGCCACCAAGGACCTGCTAGAAACCCGAACCACTAGAACTAAAAACTGTAACCAACCTATTACATAAAAAATAACCAAGTATACTTACACCCAAGGGTGTGATTAGGATGTTATCCAATTCCCAATATGATTCCACCACTAAGAGATTCCATGAGATAAAAATTCTAAGACGATAAGCATGCATGTTTACAAAAACATGTAATTTCAAGTTACAATTTCTAAAAGATGCAACTTAAAAAAAAAGATTTCAGGTGGGATAATTTAAAGAATCAGCACGTCTAACATAAATTAAAAAGATAGTTAATTTTCCATAAAAATATACCATATGCCTATGGTAATTATAAAGGATTTAATGAGCATAAGAAATAGTAAAATACCCCCTAGGCACTAGCTCATTGTGGGTCCCAGGTACCTTGTATCTCGATAAGAGTAACCATCACAAATATCTGTCCTCGGGCACGAGCCAATAGTAGGTAACATACCCATAACCAAGTGGTCCCAAATCATTACCATCATAGTTTAGATATAGATTTAACCATCAATATTTTTATGTGAAACTGAGGCCAATCGCAATGGATTCACTAGTATACTAGTGGACATCCACCCACATGGATACCCGGGTTTTTCCTTTGTGCTTAATCAAGTTAAAAAATTAATGAAATATAATTTTCACATGAAAATATAATTTCCACATCACATATTAACCAAACAGAACATATTTACATCACAGAAGTAAAAAAATACACTTTTTCATACAAATTTATTTTGAAATCATACACACACCAAAATAGCCCACAACACTTTTCACATCACTTCAACACTTAAACACATCCTTTAAAAAATTTTATAAAACATTTACAAGGTGATAGACATCACATAAAAGCCCTCAAAAACATGCCACATAATACCCTTTTTGCCATAAAATTCATTTTATCATCAAACTTACATGAAACAACCCACAAACATGTTTCACTCCAACATCACAATTTAATAAAACTTTTCAACAATTTACAAAACATTATAAAACATTTTGACAACTTAAAACATCACTTAACATTTATAAAACCCAAGATAGGCGAACACACACACCAAATAGTAAAATTAAACGCTTTTAACACTTTGTTAAACAAACTAAAACATTTATAATTTTTTATAAAAAAATCCAAGTGGTGGAAATCTGTCTTGCCCACAAAACCCATTTCAAAACAACCATTGTCGACCAAAACCATACCAATTACTACCCATAATAGAATTTGTAGCCCTAGAGGCATTTATAAAACAAATATCAAGGGTTATAAAATCACATTGAATAACAACACAAAATATACGAATGAAAACACACATTTTCATAAAATACTCTCAAGAAGTATAAAAATTTCTTACATGTAAAACCTATTAAAAAAATCTATTTTTAGGCCCACATGACACTAATACATTACCAAACCATAATTGACAGGACATAAAAGATTTATTAAACCAATTCCATATGTTATAAAATACACCAAAATAATAACCCATGAGTTACAAATGAAAACACAAAATTTCAAGTTAAAATTCAACTATAAAAGTAGACACATAACAAAATCAATCATAAATAGTTTTTTCACCACACCAAACATATGAGGAATATGAAAAATTAGTAAATACAGAAATCTAACTAATCAATAATTGTTAACACATGGAACCACCTACCTTTTATGTTGAAACCCTCAAAACATGGTGCGGAAACATAAACTGCACCACCACTGCACCTCAAGAAAGTGGATTCCAACCTAAAACCACAATATTTTACCCAAAACACAAACAATAAAACCCTATATTTGAACCATAACTTCAGGATATTAGTAACCTCAATGATATGGGATGAAAATCAAATCACATTGAATGTAACCATAAGAAAATTAAAAGAAGATTGAAAAGACCAACTTGCTTGAGGGATCTTGTAGAAATCGTCCCAAATACACTAGTAGATATATTTAAAATAGAAAAATATTAAAGTAAAGTTAGAAAATGGATAATAAGACCATGTAGGAATTTTAATGCAGTAAAAAGAGTGATAAATGGAGGAGTAATGATGGAAACAAATTACCTTTACAAACCTTCTCAAATTGAGGAAGCCTATGAAATTTCAACTTGTTCTGCGAAGAAAATGTGCTCCAAAGAGGGAGATAAGAGATTGGGGGAAAACCTAGGTTCATTGGGCTCGAGCTAGATGAGGAATTACCAAAAACTGTTAAAATTGAATATGTTATTAAAATACAAAATGTTTTTTAATACATGAAATGGGATTTTAGGGTGGCCCAACTATATAAATAAAAACCCTAATGCCCCATTATTATGGATTTATAAAGTCTCAAAAATTTAAATGTTGGTGTTAATAGGTCAGGGGTGTCCAACTAAGAATTTTAATGGATGAGAAATATTGAAAAATGAATGAGTTATAAAAAAACAAAATTTATTTTAAATCTGGAATTGGGCTCATGGTTTGGCCAATTCATGAAAACTTACCCATTCCTCCATAAAAGCATGGGAAACCCCCAAAACTAAGAATGAATGATAAATAAATTAAAAATAACATTAAAATAATATATATATGTGACATAAAATGTAAATAAGAAAATAATATAAAAAAATTAAACAACCCCTTGTGGAAAAAAATCCCATCCCTGAACACACTTACTCCACCCCTTTGGTTCTCACTCTATGTGATCCTAGGAGACAAACACATTTGGAAAACCTTTCATCTTTAACCACTATCATATAAATAGAATTAATGGATATGACCTCCTCCATTGTGTTTGATTATATTAATCCCATTTATAGAAAAACCTCATGAAATGTATAAACTCATATTTATTGAATTCACTAATTTTCTTCATGAATAACTTTATAAACTTAGGTTACCCATATTTGAGAGTGTCATACTCCCAAAAATTATAGTATACCTCATATGAATTCTTGTATAACCCATGGATCCAAATAATATATTACAATAATCCCCTCAATATACAAATTACAAGACCCTTATAATATTATAAAATTATTTAATCACATTTATAATTATATTGTCTAGAGCATTTATATAAACATTATATGTTTCCTCTTGACTAGTGGATACACCTGGTAAACATAGTATACTAAAACCAAATTCTTCAGATAAATATATCTCTTTTTTTATCTAAAAATACAACACAATGAATAGAAATAGTTTGAAATACTTTCACAACTATGACTCAATATCCCATTACAGAACACAAACTCATAACTATGGATAGATTAGAACCCAAAATCCTAAATTCAATGATAAAAATATAATAATTAAATTTTTATGCTTAAATATATATAAATTTTACCAATTTACACCATATAAAATATATTACATAAAACTAATATACCTGATAACCTGCATACTGAAGTACATTTTAGGTTTTGTGTTTTCTGGAAAAAGAAATGATTATTAACGCATAATTAGAATACATAGAAAAATGGATCATAAAATTATACGTTATCTACAATAGGTTTTTCAAATATAGTAAAATTTTTATGCATAACTTATATAATACATTTCAATATAACCCAATAAAATGCCTCAAAAGAATGGGTGATCATAGATAATCTATAAAGGTAAATAAGGGAGATATTGATGATCCCATAATCATAACATGAGCTTAAAGATATGAGATCATGTCCATTAATTTAAAATGTCGTACAAAAAATATTAATGAACATAAATATATTTTAGGGTATAAATAATTATTATTTAAAAATACATGAACAATTATAGTGAGAATTATATATAAATAAACAATGTAGCATAAGTACATGTCCTAATAGTTTGGAACCATTATATGTATAACTTCCATTTAATATGAAGAGATTTTCTAAGGAGGCCATCAAATCATGGTGGATTATGAAGATATTTCCTACATTGAATCAAGACCATTGGGGATTTTTCCAATGTGTGTTTATCACATTGGGTTATTTCTAATTGTAGCTCAAGAACATTTAATTTTATCCTATAATTATCTCATTGAATATAAAAAGTATCTGATTTCTTTAGAGGGACATATAATTGAGGGCCCACCCATCACATAATGAAAATAATATATATGTGTTCTATATGATCAGAAAACATTCATCATACAACATATCATAACAAATAAAAAGGATACATCTTTCATAACATTTCACAATTACATTATAGTGTAAAAATTGAAAATAAATGGGTTTCATAAAAATACCATAATCATAACAATAAACCATATGTAGAAATAATTATAATGGAATAATTGAATCATATCCTTTGTAAAACATAATTATCAACAATTTATATTATAAAAGATATAAATTATACTAAATGAATCATTAGGGTATTTCCTGATGAAAATAACTTTTTTACTTTAGAATCAATTATTTATAAGTAAAAATTAAAAAATTATAAAGGAAAAAATTTTGTTTCGAAATAATAATATATATAATTAAACTATGTTATGGTTAATTAATTGTTCATGGTAGTGGTAAATTTATTTTATTTAGTATTAATGGAAATAAAATATTCCTTTTACATTGTTGTAAAATGTTAAAAAAAGAAACTTATTCAAAAAGAGACTTGAATTTTATTTATAATTATTTTAAAAATATTAGTTCATGAGTGAAAATAGTTTTTTTCATAATATTATAATTATTTTGAAACAACATTGAACAATTTTTTTAAAATAATGTACATATAAGAAAAATAATTATTTACAGAAGTGTGACATAATGTCTTATTTCATTAAAAGCATTCATCTAGTATTTTGATTAATTAATGAACGGAAAATAAAAGAAAAACATGTAATATATATAAATAATATTATTATAAAAAAAATTATAGCTATTTATCAGATATAGATCATACAATTTATTCAATGTAAATTCAGGCATAAATAATCTCGATTAAAATGAGATTGAAATATATGTTAATTAACTCATGTTTTTTTATTTTATTTAAATTTTAACATCCAATATAATTAATAATAATTATTTATTAATGTATTCCATAAATATAAATATATTTATATTATGATTTATCATTTACTTATAACGTCTTATCTCGTATTTATTAATTATTTCATATTAAATTAACTATTATGGATGATTATTGTTTCATTTATGATGCATATTTTGTCTCAACAGTCATGATACCTATATATATTGAGTTCAGATTCATCATATATAGAATTATAATCATAATATATATAATATAATTTTTTATATAAATAAATAAATAAATAAATATTTATTTATTTATTTATAGGAATTCAAAAAATGAAGGGATAAAAAACGAATTGCACTATTAATGTATACAAAATGTGGTACATACTAAAGAATGTTGTTTTCACTATTCATAGGATCTAACAGAATAATGGAAAATAGTTATTAACCATTAAAAATAATTATAATATCATATAAACAAAATTTATTACTTAAATTTATCATAAAAACTATATATGTAAAACAGAAATGGAAAAAGTAATCATATCGGTTCATGGGGGATGAGGCCCACACGTACGTACGAGCGATGTTTTACCTTTCCAATGGATCTGAAGGAAAGAAGGTATATGTGATGTTAGAATTTAATAATTATAAATAAATCATATATAATCTTTAAACCCAAAAAATAACCACTAATGAAGTGTGGTGACCGAAAATGAATTCTATCACTACTTGGTGATATTATGATGTATATAGAAACGGGTGATCATATAACTTCAATATAATTGGGAAATAGGGGGGATAATTATGATGATATAATCATAATAAAATTTAATTATATTTTGGATACATAATTAATTATTTTAACATGAATACCATAAAATTATATGATGTTGATAAAAAAATTTATTGAGAGAGAATGCGTAAGAAAATTACCTCTCTTTCAATTGGCCTTGTTGAGATCCTATTGTATGGACCATTGTATAGGTATTGTAATAATATAAGGGGCTTTAATTCATGGATAGGGAACTTTATAAGGGAACTTATATGGGTTTGGTTAAGTTATAAATTTCAATGTTATGTAATGAATAGAAAGAAGGGGTGTCCTTTTATAATGTAGAGAGAGGACACACATCGAATTTCATGACATAAGAAATATATAATAAATTAATTATCAATAAAAAATATTTGATATGGAAATTAATAAGAAAAGAATAATCTTGGGTTGAAATAACATCTCCAATTTAAATTTAAAATTTTTGTCCTTTAATATTTTATATTTTTTGGACACCATCACTAATCATTTTAAACCTTATCCTCGGTAATAAATTCATCATTATTTAAGGGAAATAAATTTTACCCTAATTTAATCTTTGAATCATATATATATGATGGATTATATATTCAACTGCAATCCACTAAATTTCAGAAAAGGAAATAATTTTATATCATTTAATAAATATTATTTATTATATAATATCATTAATGTAAATTTTGGAACTATTAATTTTATTTGATTTTAGAGATACCACGATAAATATGGGATTAGAATATAATTAATTTTTAAAAAATTAATATTTTATACATATAAACCAAATTCATGTAAAATAATAAATATATCAAATTAGATAACATTTAATGTTTTAAAAAATATATATTTAATTTTTTTTATTTAATAAAGTTTGGGTTGGGGTTTCATAAGAATTTAAGGTAATTATTTATTCACTAAAAAATAAAAATATATTACCACGACAAAAAAATACATTTATATTTGAAAAAAACCAATTTTAATCCTACATAAAAATTTAGATATTTTAAAACATTATGAATGTCATTTTTATACATTCAATTACAGAAAATAATATAATGATCCAATTCATTGAAATATGGCTCCAAAATAAAATATATAGAAATAATGGGTGGAAATGTCCAAAATTAACTCAACTAATATGATAAATCGATGTGTTATAGTCATTTTATAGTCTTAATCATATTCTTTTTATCCTTAATTACCTAATTTATCCTTATAATGGTGATAATTAATTATTATGGTTATTGTTCATAATGATTAAATAAGGTAACTATTTACCAATTTTTTTAATCCTTATTTATAAATGAAATACATTTTCCGGTTTCAATTTCTATAAGAGAAAGAAATAATATTAATATTAAAACAAAATACACATAATAACCATTTTTGTAAAAAACCTTTTTATAAGTATAAAAATATTTTTATAACAAATTCATCCATAATATTGATTCTATTAAACATAATTGGAATATTTATAATATAATAGAATTAATTTTATATCAAAACAATTTTATATCAATAGTGAAAAAAGTATGTTCATGAAACAAAAATACCATTTAAGATATCATTATTTTTCACTATTTGTAGGAAAATGAAACTTTTCAGAAAAACCCCAAAAAATCACTCCCAGATAATTTACACATTACGATTCAAAAAAAAAGAATTATATTAATCAATTAAAATTTCCAAATTTTTAATAAATTAATTATAATATTTCCCATTAAAAAAATTTGATCCTAAACTGAAGAAAATATATTTTTAATTAATAAGATTATTGCACTAAAAACTGAGTCATTATTTACTACGAACTTATTGAAAAATATATATTCAATATGACCCTAATATATATTTCATAAATTTGTTAATCATATTCATTCCTTGAAATTTATTATCTTGGTTATAAATTTTATATTTAAATAATAATGTTTCAGGATATATTTGGGCTCAAAGTATCATTTCATATACACCATCGAACATAATATTCTTTTTAAAATCTTAAATTGTTATATTTTCACCCCAATAATAATTTATTCTTGTATAATTTGATTTTTATCCTTATAATAAACAATTTTACATTTAAAAATACTTTTTTTTAAATCACACATAGAAAAAGTGTTAATAGAACATTGTTTTGAAAAGAATAATCGCGAAATATGAAGGTCATATAGTGTAAGGAATAACAAGGTTTTCCCAAATATGAGGACATTAGTGGGAAATGAAAATATAGTCATGGAATAAAATTATAATGTCTAAATAGTTATAGAGAGTGGAAGAGATAGTAGATCACAATAAATTAAATGTTAATACACTATTTAACAACTATAAAACCAAAATGTATGGATATGTGAAAAAGACTATTGATTCATCATAAATATTGAGAATATGATAAATGTTTTTGTTTCAAGATCATTTTCCAAGATATTATTAATTCATATACCATCAAAATTGATAAAATGTAGAAATATACTTACAATACATGGTGAATTGCATATTTTTATCATTTTCCATCACAATATTATATTATACTCCAAATGATGAGTAAAAAATATGAATTATTTCATTCATGAAGAACAAAAATTAAAATCTAATGTATAAAATAATCCATAAAACATTAAAAAACCATTCCTCTTATGTATATACATGATCCAAAACCAAAATTGTTAGAAAACTGTAATACAATTAACTAAAATAATAAACCTCTATAAGATTAAATACAATATAAACCTCCAAATCCTCAACAATAAAACCCAAAATTCATATTTTATTAATAAAAAATCACTACATTCATTAAAATATTCCAACCATGTTCAAAAACCAAAAATGATAAGCATTTGAAAATATATTCATAAGAGATTAATTACAATTTTCTTTAATAAACATTAGTAACATAATAATTCATATAAATAAAATTATATATTGTATAATCGTATTATATCAATAATAAGCTAAATATTTCTATTAATAAATTTAATCCCAAAAAAAAACATTATTAAAACATTATAATAATTGAAAATATAAGATTATATTTATTCATAATATAAAATCCAATAAATTTACATTTAACATGAGCATACATGTCTCCAAAAATTGTTAACATACACTAAAACAACACTAATTACTTAATCAAAACAATTGAGGGAAAAAATGAAGGCTTAAAATAACTAGTTAAACTAAAAAACAATTTTAACCAGATCTTTAGGTTTTTACAACAAATTATGTATAAGAATAAGTCCAGCTGAATAAATAATTATTATGGTGGTTAATCTAAATCCTATGTAGGTGGGTGATCATGAGGTTAAATGAGTGAAAGCATGTTATGACATTATTTTGGAAATGAAATATTTCCTTAATGTAGAATTGGGATGAATTATATGAGTATTTTAAGTAGACAATGAAGAGTGTTTGAAGCTCATCATTCAATCCAAGGATGAAATTCTTCAATGAGACATATTGTAAAATTACCCAAGAGTGGTGGTCATCATAATATATGATATAAGTATTTTAGTAGATACTAATGAGGAGAAATGGGTGTGGGTAAATAAATAAGAATTAATTTGGTCTAATGTCTTCACAATAAATGAAATTAATTTGGAGGAATTTCTATAGAACTTGATCTGAATGGAAAACCACTATGATAATCTAATCAATTATGACCCAGATATCCTTTTATGTACATATCACATGGAATTATATATGATTTCTAAATCTAAAAATATATTACTAATATTTAACCTATTTTATTCATTTAAGTGTGTAGTGATTCTTTGTTCTGTGTGGATACCCCCTTCTTCCACAATGTGGCATTGAAATAAAAAATATATACTTGGAAGTAATAATCAAATCACATTCCAATCTCATAGTTATTTATATGGTAATAATTAATTTTATAAATAAACATATTAATCTCTATCATTAAATTAATTTAATTGAAAAAATAGTTATGTAATGGCTAGAACATCACATAGTCTAATGGAAGGTTTTTCAACCTTATCACATTTCTATTCTAGGTATGTTCTCTAGAACATTTCCAGATTCCAATGATTTGTTACTAGACAATGATTTTAGTTTTATAAAAACCATATTAGTTTAATTCTAATAATATTTCCAATTATATGAGGAATATATAAAAAATAACTATGATATATTCAATACTATTGAATATAATGACGATAATTTTTATCTCAAAATTGCATCTCATATCACCAAAAATTAAATATAAATATTATTTAGTAATATTTTTCATTAAAGCTATGTGTTATATATTCCTCAATAATATAAAAAATCTCCTAAAATTTAATTAACCACATTAAAATCCCATCACCTAAAAACTCAAAGGTGGGGTCTAAGACATTGAACATAAAATGAAATTTAATATTATAAACCCATGATGGTATCAATAAATTTTATGTTGACCTGAAATGATGACTTAAAAATCTAAAATGTTAATGAACCCTTTAATATGATACTAAAAGTGATAACCATAACATGAACTCTAATATTCAATGATAAAAAATTTATCATTAAATTTTTGTGATTTGATACCAACACATGGAACCCAAATATAACCCTTCAAATCATATAACATTATAAAAAAATATTAGATTCATTACATACTAATTATAAATCTATTATTTAACCATAATGATATATATTATAAAATTTATTTTTTATATCTCATCAATTTTTTATTATATATTTCTTTATTAACATACATATTCTATATGATATCAACTTCAATTTTAATAAAAGTTTCTATTTGGAAGTTCCAATCCATTTACATTTATCATGTTCACTATTCCATATAATTTTATTAATATTATCTATAACATGTATAATCATTATTGATATATATTTTGAGTCATACATTAATGGTAGGGATATAAAAAACATGTATAGCCTTTATGGAGATGGTATGTTGTACGTATGCATGAGTGTTATTTTCACAATTAAATTGATGGAACAAAATAAATTTTGGTAATAATTCAGTATTAAAGAATCATTATTATATCATATAAATAATATATATTCATTAAATTTATCCTTATTACCATCCAAGTAAAAAATGAAAAACAAATGACATCACTTTTTAGATATAGTAGTCTACATGTACGCATGAACGATGTTACGACATTCCAACAAATTAGATGTTCACAAGGTATATGTGTTACCATATTGAAATATTATTAATGTTTTTTTATTTTAACAGATACACTTTAAAAGCATCATAATAAGCATCCACGAAATATGGTGATGGAAAATGATTTTAATCAAAATAAGTAGATGATAGTCCATTAAAATACACACCTTATACTTTCACTTCCCATTTGACAGGAAATAGTGCGGATAATGGTGATAATATAACAATAATAATATTTAGAAATATTTACTACACTAATATTTTATTTTGATGATTAATACTATATAATTTGTGGATGTATAAGAAGAAGGAAACTGAAAGTGGTCGAGAAATATGATTACCTATCTTTCTATTGGAATCGTTTAGATTTTTTATTAGTTACCATTTAAATAATATTTTATGATATAAAAATTGTAATTTATTTATAAATAAGTTGATAAAAGAAATTTTATATGTTTGGTTGGCATATATGGTTCAATGTCATGTAAATAATGGAAAGGATGTGTTTCCTTTTATAAGGTAGGGAGAGGACACACTTGGAACAAATAAATAGATCAAAATATTATAATGTCATTCATATGAAAATTCATAAAACATATTATTGAATTCAATTAAATTGTATATTGGGTAATAATAATATCATCCATTAAAATTTATATATGTTTTTATTTTATTTGAAACCATATAGTTTTTATTTACGTCATCGTTATCCATTTGGGAACTTAACATCGATAAAAACAATTTCAGTCTTAAAGGGTTAGAAATTCGACCATAAAATGAAAAGTGATCCATAAATAGACCATGGTTAATATGATTGGCCATATTCCATTCATTTGATTGATTATAATATTTTATTAATTTTAATCATTTAATAAAATATTTTTTGTTGTAAAATATCATTAATGCCAATTTTGGAATGATTCAATTAAATTGACTTTAAACACACTATAAAAAAATGAATTATAATATAATCTATTTATACACCTATAATATGTTTTATCTCTCTAAATAATTAATATCAAATAATAAATTACTAAAATTATACTACTCTTAATAATTTTAAAATTAATTATTTTATTTTTCTATTAATTGAATAAATGTTGTCTCGGTGTTGAATAATTTTTTATTGAAATTATTTTTCACTAAAATTAAAAACCCATTATTGTGGTAAAAAATAATTTTTCTTTCAAATAATTTTTTTATAATCGAACATATTACCTTTTATCCCTATATCATAAATTTAAATGAAAAAAAAGAAATAATATATTTTACATTTCCTTACATAAAATAATATAAAGGTCCAAATCAATGGAATATGGAACCAAGTTTGCATATGTTTTAAAATTGTATGGTAATGAAAAAACCACATGTATCCAAAAAAAAAGTAAGGGTTATAATTATTTTCCAATCCTTATAATATTAAATGTTACCTTAATTACGTGATTTACAATTATCATCATGATAATTATTTACTATGTTTCTATTCATATTGAAGAAATATAAAAGGGAACAGTCCATAAAATATTGACCTCATAATTAATAATTTGGAATCATTTTTTGTTAATTAAATTTATTTATGTTTTAGATGTTTATTTAATATTGAAATGAAAAACGTAATAAAATAAATTTTTATGAATAATGTATTATTAATTATTATAAAGTTTTTATACCAAATTCAATCATAATGTTTATTCAACTAAACATAATTAGATGATTCATAACAGAATATAAATATTGTTCCATTAAAACAATTTTGAAATAAAAAGTACCATTTAGATTTTGGAAATAACATTACACTATTAAAAATAATCAGTATTTTTCACAATTCACTAGAATTTAAATATTTTGAGAAAAATAAAAAAAATGCAAGATATTTTTGAAATAATGAGTCTAAAACTTATATCTGTTATACCAAATAAAACTTTTATTTTTTTCTATAATTTAATTATAATATTTTCTAAAAAAATACAAACCAGTTTTTTAAGGAAACATATTATTTAATAATGAAATGACTTTAATAAAGAATAACATATTATTTATTATGAATTAATCAATGAGTTTATATTTATTAATACCTTAATATAAATTTCCTAGGGATATTAATCCTATTCATTCTGACAAATTTAACATCTGGGTTACTATAGTCCTATTTAAATATTAATATTACATGCCTCATTTATGATTAATGTTTTCTGTCATATATTCTATCTAATATAGTCTTATTTTTAAAATCATGGGGTATTATATAAATACTCAAAATTACAAATAGGAAGAGTATTATGGGAAAACAACTATCCGAACAAAAATAAAATTACAACCTCAATATATTTAAGGTAATGAGTCAATTTTTTTATCGTCAAATACATGATCACAAAATTAAATAAAACATATTGGTCCTCCCATACAACTTGAGATATGGTACACATCTTAAATAATTAAATTTATACCACACATACCCCATACATCTAAACTAACTCCTCTATGGTCATCTACGTTGAAATTTACTCTACTTAGTTAACATAAAATATATACTATGGGAGTTAGCTGGAACAAAAATGTTTTGTCATTTTGATAGTACAACACATAATTTATCCATGATTCACAGAATCAAATATCTACTAAGTCGTTATAAATATTTTGATTGATGAGATGGATATTGGGAAAATATATCTCCCACATCCAGATTTAACCACAATATTTTTTATCTATATGTAATCCCAGAATACATTCCAAACATCAATGATGATTACCCATTGTTTCTACTTAAATAAGTGTGACATCCATAATGGTCACCCAAAATAATACATGGTTCATATAAACACAAAAAAGTGTTCCTTAATACTATCAAAATTACTATAATTTCTATGCATTCTTCACTTTTTCTAAATGTTTCTCAAGGGTTTTCATCCGCCAAAAGAAAAATATTATACAAAATAGGGCTTTTTATCAACCATTAAGATTCCTTTTTTTCATATTAAATGATTGAAGTGTTTTCACTAATCTATAAAAACCCCACTATATGTTAGGTCTCTAAGACACAACTTCGACTCTATGAGCTTAGTTGGGCCACCTGATAAGTACCCAATAAATTCTGTACTACCTCATAAACATGATGTAGGATTATTTCTGAAAAACTAAAAATCTACAACATCATTTAATTGAGTTCCTATAAAACATTAAGGAGAGTCATGGAACATTATCACAAGAACACATTATGATGAAATAATAATGAACCATACAACCCATAGAAAGGTTGGTAAAACATGGTCTCCTCAAAAAATGATGTATTCTTATAAATGAATCTCCATAAATTGAGATAAAAAAATCACATTAAATTTATAAGCATTGAGGTGTAACAACCACCATATGTGTGTTTACCCAATTTCTTCTGGATTCGTTTACCAAAGTAATTTCCATCTACTTAACAATAATAAATGATTATCTAAATAGATCATGTTTGAATGAATGAATATGAGGGTCAGTAAATAAAAAATATACTATACTTTATATCTTATAAGATACTACTTGATCAAATAAAAATCTCATGACAAACCATAATAATGATTATTTTACACAAACTGGGTTAGATAAGGATTACATGAATGTGGTGGTACAAACAGTCTAAAGTATTTTCCATCTCTATCTCCATTTTACCAATAATAAATTATACTAAAAATGACTATAAAAAGGTAATAATATTTATAGTATTAAATCATATAATCTCAGTATTATATTTAATGTAGGGTTCAATCTTTGACACCAGTCACGATTACTATAGGTAAACATTATTTTTTCCAAAAACCAGGGTTAATGTTAATTTTTATCATTTTAAATTATGTAAACACACTCCATTAATCCATTATATGTAAAAAAATACAAGTAAATAAAACCAATAACTAAAAAATCTCATTTGGTACCTAGTTCAATATCCAAATCTCATAGAAATAAATTTATAATCTTATATATGGATTACCGTTGTTGAGAACCTTAATAAAAACATGTTCACTATAATGATAACTAAAAGAGTGTATAATATCATTTGAACAGAAGATATCAACATCATCTATTGTATAGATAACTTGAACAAGATCTCAAACTATAATAGTTGAAGAGTAATACTATTTTACATTTTATTAAATATCAAAAAGTGGTTCACAACCCCATGAATGAAAATATCGAATTAAAGATTCAATTAAAAGTGAGTTTTTTGTCCAAAAAAATTGGGGAAGATGAGTCTCAATCTCCATCTAATCATATGTGACCCAAGGATCAGAGTCACCCTATAAACCCATGGGGAATAAATTTTTCAAATGAAATTATATCACTCATTTATATGATGTTATTAATACTTCAGTATGAGATTAAATCCATTTTTATTATATGTATTAAATGATTATAATTAGTGGTGAATCTTCCCATATATCATTAGATAATGATTGTTTATAATTTTCCTACATAATTATGTTTTTACAAACATATGATCATTTGAGAGAGTCATAAACTGTAGTTCATGATCACCATGAATCTATAATGGTATTATATAGATAATTTCTCAATAATATGGGATGAACTCATGGTTAATATAGAATATTTGTGGGAGTATATAAATTAAGGACATGGAAGACCTTATCTGACCGTTATGTGAATCATTTAAAAACATAGTTGTACCCTGAAAAAATTTTCCATCGTGTTTTTATTCTACTATTTTTTTACCAGATTCCTAATAAAGTATATATTTTCCATTGTACCAATGTTGGACTCCTTAGTATGATAAGAAAATAAAATAACCCCTTAAAATAAATTACCATGATTCTCAATCCAATCCCCATAAAAAATTCAAAGCATTTTCTCAAATACAGTCACCAATTATATACATTCTAACATGTTTTAAATAACCAATACATCCCATGGGTTAAAAGTACACGGATTGTTCCACCCAATACCAACACATATCTGAAATATATTGTAGAATTGAACTGTAATGGAAAAAACTAGTAATTGGGGCGTTCCCTTATATCAATTTCCAATAGATATAGAATTCAATTAGAATGATATATACAATGAAAACCATCAAAGTATATTTGTAACCATATTTAAAAAACATTTCAGAATAAAATTAAATATATAGTATAGTCTTCTTGGGAAATCATTGAATAATAAAATATACAGATGATAAATCCACCATGAATGAAAAATAAGTGAAATTGGGTATCAACTCTTCAATGCAATAATGATGGAAAAGAGATATCCATTAGAAACCACCACCATATAGAACTACTATAAATGACTAATAATTATCCTCATTAAAGTTTCACAATATCCATGATGAAAATGAATATATTTGGAAGACCCAATGTCTACACAAACACAATAAATTTGGCAATGGGGCACATAATGCATTGAATATAAAAATCCTTTATAAGATGACCTAAAAACAAAATTCAAAGACAAAATTACCAGGCAACTCAAAATTTAGACCATGATAAATTAGAGAGTATCCAAAATGAACAAGATATGATCAATGTTGATTAAAACCATATAAAATAAATAATTACACTATTTAAACCTAATATACACAATGAATCATTTCTCACTAGCATCATGAAATACTGATAAATAATACAAGTATTTTAACACCCAATCCAAACATCCAAAAAATTACTCCATATTTATTTTAAATCATTCATGATTGTTTTATTAAAATACCCATGTCATATATATAATCTATCACCACAACTACTCAAAAATCCAAACATCATATCTACCTCATTTTAACAGTAGTAGAGGACCAAAGCCTTATTGAAGATAGAATATAATTCAAGGTTAAACCAAAAACTAACATAATAAGAACCTACAATATATTTAATAAGAAAATAATTCAAAATTTACATAGAGTATTTTCACCCCATAATGTTTGTAACACCAACCCCACATGTGGCATGAGGTAGTATAACTTCAAAAAGATCAAATGGGTACCAACACCATGTAAGAGTGATGAAACCACACCCAATGATTGGTATAACTATTCTTATATATTAGATAGGTGATAAAAAACATTAATATTATTTTTCTAAACCCTCAATCTATCCATTAAACATCATAAAGGGTTACAAAGCTAACTTACACACAAAACACCTAACCCATTTTCAAAAATCATCACCCTATACCAAAGAATTATCATCTAAATTAAACTATTAAAATATTTAATACATTATTAAATAAATATAAAAAATCATTCAATACAAGGGAAATAAGTTAAAATATACTACTCATGTACCTGATTCTCACTCTCGAGACATAATATATGAAAAAATACATGATTCATAGTAAAGGATATGTTAATAAGTGTCAACTATATACAAACAACTCTGGTAACCGAGTGTAGGCTCCTCCAATTAACTGTAATAAATTTCAACAGGAACTGAATTTTTTAATATGATACACAATTTTTGATATTAATTTCTTATTCTAATATTGTGTTTCATGTAAATGTCAAGTCATATTTCCAGGGTAAATGGAATGTACAAACAATTACATGGATTTTTAATTTCAATATTGTTTGTTTTGTGGGGTATACAAAGAAAAGGAATTTCAATAGGGAGTTTATGGTGTGTGGACTAATTGAGAATGCATTTATGAATGTATCAAGTCATGTATCAATGAACATGGTGTTTATCTTAAGATCACACCATATTTGGATCCACATGGGTTAACTAGAATATACCCCAGTGTCATACCATGGAATCTGATTTATTATACATCGCATGGCCAGTATTAAACAAAAAATGGATGTATAGATAGTTAGTAAGTGGGTATATCTCACCTACTCTAGAACTACACATACTATAATATGTTATGGGTGGATCCGAGTCACACCCTATGCAAAATTTATAAGGTAGTAAAAACACTGCAACCCTGTCAATTGACCTAAAAAGAATGTCTTTTGAAAATTACACAATGTCAACAATGGTAAATTTATTCAAATTCTTATTCATACAATATTTATCCATAACATCTCATTCATGAATAAAATCCTGCATTGGTTCACCATAGACACATCTGAGTGTTACCATGCATGAATGAAAAACATCCATTCCGCCTATGTCATATCCCTTTCTTACTGGTAAGTTCATAGTGTTTACACTATCACCACAAGTTTTATATAAGTCAATCCACAACGTATTCTACATGCTCTGGAATTTTCTAGCACTATGATAATCCCACTGATTCCAATCCCATATAGACATATTCTATTTCATATTCCAATGATCCTACATCCATAATGTAGTCCAATAGGGAATATTTAATAAAAAATATAAAAAATGGGAATAAGAAGTGTGAATATAGGGTATATAAATTCTAATAACTCTTGAGAGAATATATCCTGAAAAAGTTTTCTTTCAAAAGGTGATATTTTTAAAATTAATTCATAATTATTAAAAAAAATTTTGTAATAATGAAAAAATAATTATTATCATAATTGATAAATTTTTAATCATTCATAAAACCAAAAAATGATAGAATAATAATATAAGGGAATTCCATATTATGTGAATCATATAAAACTTTATTTTATAAAAAAAAATTACGAAAACATTATCTCTAAGTGAAATAAAATTTATGATAATTCCATGGAGAAAATATATAATACAATCAATTATTGATTGAAAACATGATAAAAATTTTATATATTTTAATATTTTCTCATCAGTTTTCTGTAATTATCTTTTGTAACTTTACACCAACAAAGGGTCATTAATTTCACTCATGGAATCAAATATAAAATACAAGAATGATGATTCAAAAATAAATAACAAAAATTTATATCACAAGGTGTAAAAACATCAATACAATTTGTTAGTTAATGATATGAAAACAATCACTAATTTATCTTAAATACATTCCCAAAATTCATTAATCATCCCATATTAAGAGACAGTCAACAATGTTTTTAGGTTTCATGCAACATAGATGAATTAAATAATCATGAGAGATCCAAAGATAAAATATTTTATTCAACCACTACGTTAACCTATAAAATAATATAAAAATGTGAACATGTTTGACCAATGAGATGACACCCATGTGATTTACTAGTACTTATCCTATTGTAAACTCCATGTTTAAAACATAATATAGGTTTTGGAATGAAGATATAAAATTCCATTTGAATATATCAATGTATGTCCCCATTTGATATATATATATATATATATATTTAATAAATATTAGATATCACATAAAATTTTACATTCATTGAATTCAATTACATATCTCCCAAATAAAATTACCATATATTGTTCTAAAACAATGTTCATAAAATATGTATAGGACCCTCCACTAGTAAATTTGACATTTTACTCTATTAGGGGACATGTGAAATTTCTACAACAAAATTAATAAACACAACCATGAGAAACATTGTAATGGAGTGAACCACTCTGGTCCATTCCTTTGTGAAAATATGGTGTTTGAGGTATTCCAGGAGGTTAAGATAACTTATCCCCAATAGTTTTCCAATTTTCCCTTTCTGTGAATAGTAGCATCAGTGAGTATCAGTGAACAGTTCCAATGGTAGACAGTTGTGAAATGTGCATCAGTAACCTTCTGTGAAGAGTTCCAACAGTGAGGTCTAACGGTGACCTCACTTTCCTTTTCCAAATTTCCAATTCTGTGAGCAGTTCTATTGGTGAATAGTTCTATCGGCAACCTCAAACCATAACCTCTCTTTCCTTTTCCAAATTCCCAGTTCTGCGAACTGTTCCATCGGTGAAAAGTACTATCGGTAACCACTAATGGTATCCTCTCTTTCCTTTACCAAATTTGTGGTTCTGTGAATAGTTTCATCGATGAATAGTTCTATCTGTAACCTCTAATAGTAACCTATCTTTCCTTTGACAAATTTGGAGTTCTATGAACAGTTCCATCAATGATCATTTCTATCGGTAAACTCTCTTTCATTTGCTAAATTTCAAATTCTATGAACACTTCTATAAATGAACAATGTCTAACGGTGTGTATCATAAAAAGTGTCTAATAGTGAGGTTCATTAACAGTGTCTAATGATGAGTTTCATGAACAGTTTCTAAAGGTGAGGTTCATGAACAGTGTCTAATGGTAAGGTTCATGAACAATGTCTAATAGTGGGGTTCTTGAACAGTGTCTAATGGTGGGGTTCATGAACAGTGTCTAACGGTGCGGTTCATGAACAGTGTCTAATGGTGAGGTTCATGACTAGTGTCTAACGGTGAGGTTCATGAGTAGTGTCTAAGGGTGAGGTTCATTAACAGTTTCTAACGGTGAAGTTTATGAACAGTGTCTAACCGTGAGGTTCATTAATAGTGTCTAACGGTGAGGTTCCTGAACACTGTCTAACGGCAAGGTTCATGAACAGTGTCTAACGGTGAGGTTCATGAATAGTTTCTAGTGGTGTGGTTCATGAACAATGTCTATCATTGAGGTTCATGAAATGTGTCTAACAGTAAAGTTAATTAAGAGTGTTTAAAGGTGATGTTCATGGACAATGTTTTTCCTTTTCCATATTTTGAGTTCATGAATAGTGTTTCTACCTTCTTACAGTTTCACCCCTTTAGCATTTTTCTTTAACGAAAAATTTATTTAAGGCCCCGTTTTAAGAACTATATGGCCGATTCAAAGGCCAAAAATCCTATATTAATTATTTATATGGGTCGTGATGTTTTTACTTGGTCAAACTATGCCGTTTAATACAATCCTCTTATAATGGAAAATCAAGCGTATCATAAACCGTCACTCCGTTAAATATTCTAAAGGGAAGGGATATCAATCTCCATAATTATGTCTCCATTTTCATAGGTTATAGAAGCTCGAACATCCCATTCCTTATCATACGAGTTTCACAATCAATCCTTCCTCCTCAGATTGGTTCCTCTTTGTTTTGATGCAACCAAGCTGTATCGATCAATCTTCGATATAAGGTATGTTTTATCATCATTATTTTGGGGTCAATATTCTCATGGTTATCGTTTACATTTAATAACAAGTAATTTACATTCTTTTAATGGACTTTTCTTATGGTTCGATTGCTGCAGTCATACCGTGGAATCCTCAAGTGGATGCAGTTGTCGCGAGAGGAGGATCATGACCCGTTGTGTGGATAAAGAACGTCAATAATAGTTTGAGTTTTGGGATTCATTTCTTCTATTTTGTTTTATG
This sequence comes from Viscum album, assembly GCA_963277665.1. Lineage (NCBI taxonomy): Eukaryota > Viridiplantae > Streptophyta > Magnoliopsida > Santalales > Viscaceae > Viscum > Viscum album. The sequence continues at coordinate 989,243,067 of OY728163.1, read as the reverse complement.
TGCAACTGTATTGTTATCATGTTTTATCCCATTGTATAAAAATGGAATTGACATAATAAATATTTGAATGGGATAAATAAATTGATATTGATCTCTTGTTATTGCATCTTGTTTTGCTAGATAGTGTGATATCTATGCCTTGTTTGTTTTTCTGTTAATTCTTTATGGTAATTTTTAATGAATTTAAATATCAATTAATTTATAATTTTTTGGTTAGAAGATTATGAGTCATGTATATTAATCCGATTCTCCTTGTTGTATTTTGATGTCAATCAAATTGGTGCAATAATCATGTTTAATTATTTGTTATAGATTACTTATTAGGATTCCTAAATATGGATCCTATGAATAATAATCAGTTAATATAAGATGGATTAAACAACCGGTTGGTCGATAGAATATAACTCCTTGTTGGGTTCTGAGTTACCCTGTTATTTGTTAAAGGGCCAAGATTCCAACTATTAAAATGTTTCTTTTCCTGCATCCTGTGTGGTGATGTGAGACTGGATGGCCATTGTGATATGTGGGGGCATGGGGGATTTTAGTTGTTGCAGAAAATGACGACTAGGGTGGTAATATGCATTAGTTTAAGCATGTGGGTGTCCGGGAGGACACCAGGGATGATGGAATGGGATAGATATGTTTGTTGGATGCTTCTTTGTTTCTTAGTTGATTATCTGCTTTACATTTTCCCACTGCTCAAGGTGGCAGTTTTGACTTACCCCTCTTTCGAAAAAGGAAAAGACGCACGGGGTATGCCATGTTCTTTTCATGTTTAGCTTCTCAAGGGAGGATAAGTCTATTCTCTTGCTATAAGAGGCAATGACTCGATGGGTAGCACATCTACTCGCCGTGTTTATCCCCCTTTTGTTTAGTAGCATGTATTTTTTTTTCTAGAATGCCTGGGAATATGGGAAAGTAATTCTTGAAATGAATAATTGAATAAATGATATTTACCCATGGGTTTGGAGTTTATTGGATCATAATGATGAGGTTGTAATTTAAAAAGAACAACAGACATTGGGTGTGATGCTAAATAAATTTAATGTGGAATTATTCATGGTTAATTAATGTTTAATGTATTAATTAATGAAAAAGATGAACTGATAAAACGGTAATGAAGCAATTTAATAAATCTATTTAAATGGTTTTGTGCTTATATGATACCTAGGCTTAGAAGTGGTAGCCTAGATTCCAAGAGTTGTTAGGTGTAGTTGAGTCTATCACTAGGATATTCCCATGGTGTGATTGTGAGATATAGTATATTCTGTACTTCTTTTGTTTCTATACGCTACTCCACCTTGTCAATAAGGCCAACTGACACCCCAGGGACTCTAATCGCTGAGGTTGGGGGGGGGGGGGGTTTCCCCAACATTTTGGTGGGATGGTGAATTTCTAGCTACCCCCTTTGGCCCTGCTCTCATCTCTTTGTAGATACTTTTGCTGGTAGGCACAATGATTAGTTTTATCTACATATGTGTATAGAGGGATGTAATGTCTTGTTGTTATTCACACACATATATTCTATATATAGTATCTTATGGACTACTCTTGGTGTAACATGTATAGTATGTGATGTCTTGAGGGTCCTTACTCGGTGTATGGGTTGTAATAGCTTGAGGTAGAATACCCGATGTAGGATATATGTTATGTGTGTTGTGGTGGCTCCTAGAAACTACCTGGTTACGTTGGTGTGTGGATGGGGTGGTTTTTTTCTTGAGCTTCATATTTTTGTGCTTCGCCAAGGTGTCTACGAGGAAGCCTTTTTGGAGAGATATGATTATGATGTACGATGTTGGGGAAAATCAGAAAACCAGTGGGGAAGTAGTAGCAGGGTACCCTTGATATTCTTTATTATATGATATATTCTTTTTTGTGTTACTTGGTATGAGTAGAAATGGTGAGGTTGGGACCTTAGTATACGTGTTTAGGTGACGAGTTAGTTTCACTTGTTGATCGATGTGCTTTAGCATGCTTTCTTTAATTTTTAACGACAAGCTTCGATGAGGATCCTACTAAGTATACTGTCATAATTACCAGATGTATATATAAACTGTTTTTTAGTTCACTTAGAGAAGGTTGGAGATCAGGTTGGTTTCTACTAGCTTGAGTTTGTAGGTGTATTTGGGCTTGCAGTTGCTGCTATTTTTACATTCTTTTGGGTACATTCAGTTTTTCCCTTCCAGTTGTAGTACTTTCGCGTGGCATTTCATATGTGAACTTGGATTTTATTTTATATTCTAGTACATAGTTGGAGTTGTTTGGTGTCAATCTTATATCTCTCTTTTTTATGTGTTCTCTTAGATGGAAATTCCTCCCATTTGTGTGTTTACTCTACCCTCGGTGCTAGTCGCCAACCCGGGGCCTACTAGAGGCGGAACTCAGGAGTCATTATCTGCCTTCTCACATTACAGGCCCAAGAGGGGTACACATTGTATGGAGGGGGTTGTGACATAGTGGTATCCGAGGTCTGTATGAGATATAGGATAGAGTTTGGAGTTAGGCATAGGTGAGGTTGCATGGGTTGGTAGAGAAACTGCGTCAGTCATGTTTGTCAAGTGATGTAAACACTGGATACTGGATGAGAAATATGCATTTAGGGCCCCCTGTGATATGATGTAAGAACCATTAAGTTTATAATGGCTACTACAAAAGGTTATACTAGTTGTAGGGTTGAGACCAAGGAAAGTATCATGTACCATTATTCTTTGTTATTGTTTTTGAATGGGTAGAAATTGGGATAGGTTAACCTAAAATCAATGAAAGAAATCAATTAATTAATTTATGGTGAGCCTTCCATATTCAAGGTTTATGAGCTATAACCGTTTTTTATTTTAAAGGTGTGGATCTAGGTCGACGTCTTCCTCAGGTTTGTGTAGAAAATGTCTAGTAGGATGTTCCGGAAGATCACCGTAGGGTAGAGGTTGACTATGATGACACATGGAGGAAGAAACTCTGAGAGTTTTAGTACTAGAGTCTACAGAAGTACGTGGGCTCCGTTTCAGATGCAGTCATAGATGACTAGTTAGAGGAGTTTGAGATAGGCTTCAGTTCGATCCATGCTCAGAATGAGCAACAGGTGTCCTTGGTTGTGACGATTCTATGTGGAGCAGCGAGGAAGCGGTGGTTCTTGTTCCTAGGGGATCACGAAGAGTCAACAATCTCATGGGAGGAGACCCGAGATATGTTTAGAGTAGAGTTTCATTCATCAATTGTGAAGGCGTCTAGTTTCTAGGAGCTTCATACCCATCGATAGGGGAGATTCAGTGTTCGAGATTTTGAAATCCGTTTCAGGATCCTTTTACGATATCCTTTGTACTTATTTCCAGATGAGGAGGCCATGGCGAGACATTTCGAGGAGGCTTTGAGTCTAGAGATCCAGCGCCAGGTCACCCAATTTTTGCTGAAGACATATCTTGAGGTGCTGGTGAGTGACGAGGTTGTCGAGAGGAATTTGTCCAAGACTAGATCAACACAAGCGGATAATCATCATAATTCCTCACAAAGCAGAGCTATGGTTCAGGTTTGTTGGTTTTTAGTGCAGAAGAGTTTCCGTTCAGCTAGGAGTAGGTCCCACCCCTTCACATCTCCTTTCCCTAGAGGTATCAACTCTCTGGCCTTTTCCAAGGGATTGGGTTCTTATTTTTCTTGTGGTGGTCATAGCCATCAGCAGCGGGAGTTCCCAACCGTTCAGAGTAGTCATCATGCACTAAATTCTACGCTATAGGATCCTATGTTGAGGCAGTTCCAGCCGAGGCAGCAGCAGCAGGTTGCACCAGCTTTATATTAGAATAGTGTTGATGAGGAATGCAGAGGATATCCCCATGATGATCCACATCCTTAGAGAGTAGAGAATAGATGTGTTGGTGGTTGTCATCAGGGTTAGAGATTCTATAGAGGTGGTCTTGGTCAACTTCATACTCTAGTGTTGCTAGCTCTAGGCGAGCCAGACATCATTCGAGGTACCATTTTATTGTTTTCTACCTTGATATTTTCCTTGTTTGATTCATAAGAAACACAATCCTTCATATCACATACCCTTTTCCATGCTTTTCGACTTGAGGTAGAGTTGCTTTTAGTGCCCTTGACGTTGACTACGCCAGTTGGAGGTCAAGATGACTTGTTTAAAGCATGTATAAACTGTGAGCTAGTGTTGGGGTTGCACCGCTCTTGGGTAGATTTCTTATGTTTACGAATACAACCATATTATGCAATCCTTGTCATGGATTGGTTGTATTCGGTATATGATATCGTGGATTCCTTGAGGAAGAAGGTAGATTTATTCAATGTGGATAGAGAGCTAGTGGTGTCTGTTGGAGAGAAGTATCCTCATATGGGTTATAGGAATATTCTTTCCTTATCATCCATGATGTTTGAGATCATGTTGATTTCCTCAGAGGATCATCAGTTGGCTTTTACTAGGGTTATATAAGAGTACCCTGATGTCTTTCCAAAAGAGTTTTTAGCATTACCCCCTCGATGAGATATCATGTTTGGGGGTCAATCTACTACCAATAACATCTCTTATCTCTATGTCTCCATATAGGATAACCCCTTCTGAGTTACAAGAGCTATGTATACAGCTTGATGGTCTCTTACTGGGCAGTTTTGTTTAGCCTTGTGTGTCACCATGGGGTGAACCAGTTTGTTTTGTGATAATGGTTGTCTGTAGTATGTGGTTGTGTGTCAATTATCATCTCTTAAACAAAGTGACAATAAATATTCGATATCCTCTTCCATGTATTGATGATTTATTCAATCAACCGAAGGGTGAAAGTTCGTTCTCAAATATCGACTTGTGCCCAGGATATCATCAGATGCATGTAAAGGATGAGGATATCCTAAAGACTACTTTCCATTATCATCATCAGCATTATGAGTTCTTTGTCATGTCGTTCAGAATGATGAATGCTATAGCTGTGTTCATGGGATTGATGAATGTTGTGTTTCATGAGTTCCTAGAATAGTTCATGGTGTTTTCCATTAACGACATCCTTGAATACTCCTTGTCTGAAGAGGAGCATGCAGAGAATCTACACGCAATTTTGGTAGTTCTTCATCAACATCAGTTGTACAGGAAGTTGTCGAAGATTTTGGTTTGGTATTGAGAAGTCCGTTTCTTGGGGAATGTTGTGTCCCAACCAGGAGTATCTTTGGATCCATTGAATATAGAACAAGTTGTGTCTTGGGATTCCCCCAAGGAAGTGTCAGAGGTACGAAGTTTCCTTGGTCTCCAAGGCTACTACAGGAGGTTCGTAGATGATTTCACGTGAGTATCAACTTCACTGATAGGTTTGACCAGGAATTAACATGCATTCATATGGACTAATCAGTTTTAGGAAGCTTTAAATTATCTATAGATAATATTAGTATGTGCTCTGGTTCTTTGTCTTCCAACTGAGGGATTTCAGTTTGATTTTTTCTGCGACTCTTCGCAGCTGGGGTCATGTAGTGTTCTGATGAATCACAGATCAGATATTTCTTCTGGGTATTGGATGTTACTTCCACATGAACGTAACAATTACCCTCATGATCTTATGGTAGAATCTGTGATGTTTTCTCTAAAGTTGAGGACACATTACCTCATTAGTGAGAACTATGTTGTTTTGAACGATCATAAGAGTTTGAGGTATGTTTTCTCCCAGTGTGACTTGAACTTATGACAGTGTCGGTGTATGGTGTTATTAAAGGAATATGACATTGAGATATCATATACACTTGGAAAATGGAATTTTATAGCTGATGAGATGAGACGAAAGTTACGTAGTGATGTTGTGCATGAATCCAGTGATTCCTAGAGAGTAATGGAAGAACTTCTATCATTACGTACTGATATGGGATAAGTTGGGGGTAGAGGTTTTCTATTTTCAGATGATGGTACAGTCATCCCTGATGAAGAAGGTGGAAGAGTCCCAGTTGTGGGATCTAGAGGAGGAGGTCTGGAGAGACTGATTTGTTTGTGGTGAGGCCCATGATGGTTGGACTGAGGATGAACAACAACATGTGTTATATCATGGAAGGATTTTTGTTCCTTTTATGATGCACGAGATGGTTTTTAGAGAGTTTTATTGTTATCCTTTAGCGGTACATCCTGGAATGACAAAGATGTACCAATCCATGAGAAGTCAATTTTGGTGACCGGTGCTAAAGAGTGCAGTTTCAGAGTTTGTGTCTCAATGTTTGGACTACCAAAAGAATAAGGCCGAATGCCATGTTCCTGGTGGTCTTCTCCCTCCATTAGATATTCCTCACTGGAAGGGGGAGGACATATTAATGGACTTTGTTTCTGGTTTACCTCGAGCTCTGGGAGGATGTGATTCTATTTCGGTGGCAGTGGATATCTTAACAAAATTGACCGACTTTATATCAATCAATGAGTCATGCTCAGTGGAAGTTTTGTCGCAAAAGTTTCTAAACGAGGTAGTGAGACTGCTTGGAGTCCCATGGACGATACTTTCTGATTGAGATCCTAATTTTACCCCTATGGTATGGAGAGGTATCCAACATGCTTTCATTTATTAGTTATTCCTTAGAACTGATTTTCAACTTCAAACAGATGGTCAGATAGAGAGAACCATCAAGAATCTTGAATACATGTTACGCTCTTGTGTTCTTGATTTTGGAGGTTCATGGATGAGGCAGTTTCCCTTGGTGGAGTTCTCTTAAAATAATATTTTTCACTCCACCATCGGCATGGAACCGTTTGAAGCCTTGTATTACTGGCCTTGTCGTTCTCCGTTGTGCTGGACTAGGGTCAGAGAGTGAACAATTTTCATACTGTAACTAGTGAGGAATAAAACAAAGATGGTTCAGGAGATTCCTGAGAGTATGAAGACTACTCAAGATTTTCTGAAATAATATGTTGATCAAAGAAGGATACCCTTAGAGTTTAATGTTGGGGATCATGTTTTTCTGATGGTGACTCCCCATCATGGGTAGTGAAGTTTTGGTCATGGGAGTAAGATTTCTCCCCGGTTTATCAGGCCTTTTGAGGTGTTAGTTCGTATTGGATTTGTGGCATATCAAGTATTAATTCCCCCATAGATGACTCAGATACATGATTTTTTTCTATGCATCACAGCTCCATTGTTATCATCATGATGACTCTCACGTCATAGATTTGGGAGAGATCAATATTGATGATGATGAAATCTTTGAGGAGCAACTTGTGGAGATCCAAGACCGCAAGAGAAGGTGTTGTGTGGTAATTCTATCCCCTTGATTATTGTCTTGTGGTGACATGGTGGCATGGAGGAGAGTACCTGGGAACGTGATTCACAAATACGTGCATTGTACCAGTGTTTTTTGATGTTTAACTATTTCCATGGAATTATGTTCCCTTTGTGGTTAGGCCTTTCATTTTTTTATTATGACTTTTTTGTCGCTTTTGTGGATCACTCTATTTTGAGAGGTATCTTGATGGCGGGTTGTTTGGACCCTGTGTCATTTTCTTTAGGGGGGTTTTGAATTATTGAGGACGATAATGTTTTGAAAGGTATCTGATGTAAAATTCCCGGACCTCTCCGGTCTATTAAATTGTGAAAATATGTTGTTTGAGGTGTTTCAGGAGGTCAAAGTGACTTATCCCCAACACATTTCCATTTTTCTATTTCTATGAATAGTAGAATCGGTGACCATCAGTGAACAGTTACAATAGTAAACATTTGTGAACAGTGCATCAGTAACATTCTGTGAAGAGTGCCAATGGTGAGGTATAACAGTGACCTCTCTTTCCTTTTCCAAATTCCCAATTTTGTGAACAGTTCCAATAGTGAACAGTTCTATGAGTAACCTTTAACAGTAACCTCTCTTTCCTTTTCCAATTTTATAGTTCTTGGAATAGTTCCATCAGTGAACAGTTCTATCAGTAAACTCTAACGGTATCCTCTCTTTCCTTTGCCAAATTTCTAGTAATGTGAACAGTTCCATCAGTGAATAGTTCTATCATTAACCTTTAACGGTAACCTCTCTTCCCTTTTCCAAATTTTTTGTTCTGTGAACAATTCCCTTGGTGAACAGTTCTATCGGTAACCTCTAATGGTAACCACTCTATCCTTTGGAAAATTTACAATTCTTGTGAACAGTTCCCTCAATGAACAGTGTTTAACTGTGATGTTCATGAACATTGTCTAATGGTGAGGTTCATGAAGAGTGTCTAATGGCGAGGTTCAAGAATAGTGTCTAACGGTGAGGTTCATGAACTGTGTCTAATGGTGAGGTTCATGAACACTGTCTAATGGTGAGTTTCACGAATAGTGTCTAATAGTGAGGTTCATGAACACTGTCTAATGGTGTGGTTCATGAACATTGTCTAATGGTGGGGATTATGAACAATGTCTAAAATTGAGGTTCATAAACACTGTCTAATGGTGAGGTTTATGAACAACGTCTAACGGTGAGGTTCATGAACAGTGTCTAACGGGAGGTTCATGAATAGTTTATAACAGCGAGGTTCATGAATAGTGACTAGCAGTGAGGTTCATGAACAATGTCTATCGGTGTGGTTCATGAACAATGCCCAATGGTGAGGTTCATGAACAATGTCTAATGGTGAGGTTCATGAACAGTGTTTTTCGCTTTTCAAATTTTGAGTTCTTGAACAGTGTTTCCAGCTTCCTATATTTTCTCCCCATTAGCATTTTCCTTTGACATAAAATGCATCAAAGGCCTCATTTTAAGGATTCTAAGGCCTATTAAAAGGCCATAAAACCTATATTAATAATTCTTATGGCTCGAGATGTGTTTACTTTGTCAAATCGCGTGGTTTAATACGGTATGCTTTTAATGGGAAATCAAGTGTATCTTAAACTGTCACTCCATTAAATCATCTAAAGGAACGATATATCTTCCTTCTTATTTTATAATCCTTTTTCTTGAGTGAGAGACGCTCGAACATCCCATTCCTTCTCATAGGAGTTTCACAATCAAACTTTCCTCCTCAGATTGGTTCAGCTTTGTTTTCATGCAACCATGTTGTATTGATCAATCTTCGATATAAGGTATGTTTTATCGTCATTCTTTTGGGGTTCATATTTTCCTGGACCTCCTTTCATTTTTATTGATGTAATCTCCATGTTTCTAATAGAGTTTTCTTGGGGTTCGGTTGGTGTAGTCATACCATGGCATCCTCAGGTGGATGTAGTTGTTGCGAGAGGAGGATTGTGACCCGTTGTGTGGATAAAGAACGTCAATAACTATTTGAGGTAGGGAATTCATTTCTTCTATTTTCTTTTATGTGAAACTATATTGTTATCATGTTTTATCCCACAGGAAGAAAATGAAATTAACATAATATATATTTGAACATTATAAATAAATTGATATCAACTGTATATTATTGCCTATTGTTTTTCTAGATAGTGTGATGTCTATGAATTATTAGTTAAGCTATTCTTTCTTGATGGAAATTGGTAATTACCTTATATATCAATTAATTGATGATTTATTTTTTAGATGATAAAGAGGCATGTAAATGAATCAGGTTCTCCTTGTTGTAATTTAATGTTAATCAAATTGGCACAATAAGAATGTTGAATTATTTGTGAAATCTTAATGATTTGGTTTCCCGAATTTGGAACATAGGAATAATAATTGGTCAATATAAGATGGATTAAAGAACATTTGTTCGATAAAAGATAACTCCTTGTTGGGTTCCGAGTTACCCTATTGTTTGTTAAAGGGCCAAGATCCCAACTATTAAAATGTTTTTTTTTCAGGGTGCTTGTGTGGTGATGTGACCTTGGAAAGCCATTTTGATATGTGTGGATATGGAGGCTTTTGGTTATGGCCCAAAATGATGCCTAGGGTGGTGAGATGAATTAGTTTATTCACGTGGGTGTCTGGGAGAACACCTTGGATGATGAAATGGGATGGATGTGTTTGTTTGATCCTTGTTGTTTCTTGGTTGATTATATTCTTTACATTTCCCCACTCCTCAAGGCAGCTAGTATTACGTATCCATCATGCGAAAGAGATAAAGACGCATGGGGTATGCCACGTGCCCTCTGTGTTTAGCTGTTCAAGGGAGTATGGGTCTATGCTCTTGCTATAAGAGTCAAAGACTCGACGGGTAGTACATATACTCACCGTGTTGAGTCCCCTTGTGTCTCATATAATATATTGTTTTTCTAGAATGCCTGGAAATATGGGAAAGTAATTGTATAATGAATAATTTAAAAAATGATGTCAACCCATGGGGTTGGATTTTGCGGTAGCATAATGATGAGGTTGTAATTTTAAAGGAACAATAGACTTTGGGGTCGATGTAAATGAAATTTAATGTGGAATTATTCATAGTTAATTAATTTTTAAGGAATTAATTAATGTAAAGTATAAATGATAAAAAGGGAATGAAGTTATCCAATAACTCTCTTTAAATGGTTGTTTTCTTATAAGATACTTAGTCTTAGAAGTGGCATCCTGGAGTCCGACAGACGTTAGCTGCAGTTGAGTCTATAACAAGGTTATTCGCATAGTGGGGTTGTGAGATATAGTATATTCTATTCGTTTTGTGTTTCTATACGCTACTCCACCTTGTCAGTAAGGGTAACTGACACCCCGAGGACTCTGATCCTTGGGGGGGTGTTATCCCCATCATTCCAGTGGCAGGGTGAATGTATGACTACCCCCTATGGCCATGCTCACTTCTCTTGGTATATACTTGTGCTGATAGGCACAATGGTTAGTTTTCCCCATATATGCGTGTCAAGGACTATAATGTCTTGTAATTATTCACACACATATATTCTGGATATAGTATCCTATGGAAAACAATGGGTGTAATATGAATAGGTGGTGATGTCTTGAGGATCCTTACTCGTTGTATGGGATGCAATGGCTTGAGATATAATACCCGATGTATTATATATGTTATGCGATCTTTTGTGGCTCCCAGAAAATTCATGGTTACTTTGGCGTGTTGAAGTGGTGGTTTTTTTGAACGAGGTTCATATTGAGGTTCTTCGCCCATGTGTCTGCAGGCAAGCCTTTTTTGAAATAGATGCTTAGGACGTACGACGTTGGGTTAAAGAGGCAAACCAGTGGGGAAGTAGTAGCAGGGTACCCCAGATATTATTTCTTATATGATACATTCTTGTTTGTGTTACTTGGTGAGAGTAGCCTTGGTGAGGTTGGGAACATGGTATATATATTTAGGTGACAAGTTAGTTTCACTTGTTGTTCACTATGCTTTAGCATGTTTTCGTTACATTTGAATGAAAGGCCTCGGGGATGATCCTACAAAGTATACTTTCATACTCACCCTATGTATATATAAACTATATTTCAGGTCACATAGAGCAGGTTGGAGACCAAGCTGGTTTCTTCTAGATTGAGGTTTCAGGATGTATTCGGTCTTGTGGTTTCTGGTTTTCTTACTTTCTATTGGGTACTTTCATTTCTTCCTTCCAGTTGTAGTTTATTTCCATAACATTTCATATGTGCACTTGGGTTTTCATTTATATTCTAGTTCTGAGATGGAGTTGGTTGGTGTCTATCTTATCTCTCTCTTCCGCATGATTTCTCATAGAGGGAAATGCCTCTTATTTTTTTGTTTACCATACCCTTAGTTTTCATACTTTTGGAGGTACAATTTCTAAGATAACCCTAAATATAATCATTGAGGTAAAACCATTCATTCTCGTCTATATTTATTCTTATTAACAACCTTGTATGTCCACTCATTCGCATGGTTCTATTGGATTAAGATCAATCGTAGAAAATTATAAAAAATAGAACTTATTATGTGGCTTTACTAATTAACATAGAAAATTACATTATTTCCTCAGGTCACCCATCTACAAGTGAGTTACAGTCCTCACATTTATATGTAATCAGAAAATCTCAAATAAAATAACAATCGATTTATAATGAAATGGAAATAACCAACTAAAAGTACACTGTAATAAACTCATCATGTATAAGTGTCTCATTTTAGAAAAACCTGAAAAATATTTTATTAATCGTATAGATAACCAAGTTATATTAGCTCTAAACCCAAGGATAATACATTCCAAACATGAGAAATAAAAACTATAAAATATAGAGAGACAATACTTGATATATAGCTAAAATCCAGAAAAAATGAACTTAATGCATGACCAAACATACAATATTGAGATTCCATATCCAAACATGTTTACATAGCTCAGAACTAATCATTAAAACACCAATGAAGTGTCTCATGGGAAAACCACCATCCAACCCTGAATAGAACTATCGTCTCAACCTGGTCTGGTGAGTATTCCAGGTGTATAATCTAAAAATACTTTATCACAAAATATACCATAATAAAAGCCACCACATCAACAGTTGTACACTAATTAATATGTGAGGTACATCACAACTAGTGAAACACATACAAACCACCCTCTTATAAAATAACCAACTTTAAAAGGCTAGCTTGTCAATTTTATCATCCACTCACTCATAACATAATTTCCTCTAAAATTATATGCGGTCATTCTAAATATATGGAATTCATCTAAAAACTATTAGAGATTTTGGGGTCATAGAATGAAAATATTACTTCACCACATTTAAAAAAATATTTAACTTGGTCAACATAAGGAAAAAATTCACACATTTAGAGTTATCCAAACAATTAGATATCTCAGATTAATTAAATAATTTTATAAATATCCTTTATTTTACCACTATAAATGATCAAACTTGGGTAAAATAAATGAATATAACTTTAAACAATGTGTGGGTCAAAAAAATTATATATCCATGATTTCTAATACCAACAAACTTTACGTGATATCAATGTTTTCATTGTGACTTTTGAAAACTATCCATGATTTCCATTCCGAAAAATTTAGAGAAAACACTAAAAGAACAATGGTTTACCTCCAACAAACTGTTTTATCATATCTATATTTTGAATAGGTATCACTGGTACCAGTAAAAAACTTTTAATTTTTTGTTATTTAATCCTGATCATTGATATGTTATACATAGTTGGTTATCGTAATAAATCGATCAAAATATTGGTACATCCCATAAATGTATTTAAATAAATTTAATAAAAAATGAAACTTTTGAACATTATCTGAATGAGAACTACACACTACCTAAAGTCAACCAGAACCCATAACCTCAAAAAAAATTAGATAAAATTACCAACAAACTATAAATCCAACACCAATGATGATACTGTAGTTATCATTAGAATATTATAGTTTCAAAAAAAAAGAATATATTTAACCTAAATTAAGATTTATATCTATGAATACAATTGAATAAAAAACACTTCTGGGATTCATCATCCAAATGGATTTAGATCGATAATCCACTAGAATTTCTGATTTTTAATCAATAAATAAAGATGAAAGTAATGTATCTAAGTAAAAACATTGAGTATGAGAATGAATCAAAGAAAATATTTGATACCATAAATAATTTTAGTCACAACCTTATTAGATCGATCCATTACACTAAATTATCTATCAATTTATTTTAAAAAAAATGGAAAGAATTATATTATACTAGTAATGATGATAGTACAAAGTATCACATATCCCAAATTTCTATTATATAATGTACTATTTTTTGAACATATCTAAAAAACAAGAGGGTAAAAAAATATGTGGTTATTTTAATATGAATGTGTCTAATATTGATGTAATCATTAATCTGGATGTTCATCTAGGTAAAAACTATTTTTTCCACATGGAAACAATATCATGTTCTAAAATATTGGTGAATTAAAACAAGGAAAATATAAATTATGCAAATCTCACTCTAGGATTCCATCCTATGTATGGGAATGAGATTTGGCATAATAACTAACTCAAAACTCACAATGGATGCATCACTATGACTTACATGATCATAAGAATCTGTTTCTAATCATTTCCATGGGGCATACAATTTTTGAAACACAACATGAACATAGTAATGATGATGGTTCCCTAAATATTATCTTTCCTCTTCTAAAATATATAAATTATAAACATTCATTATTAATTATATAAAAAATTCATAATAAGATTTTGAATGATAAAAATAATAGGGTAATACCTGAATGAGTCTATCTATATAACCACAATTGAGTCACTATAGAAAGAATGATAATTTCAATATATGAAACAATATATAATTGGTGGGTGTCAATCCAAATAGGGATACAATATAATTTGAATCTAACCAACCTTCATCACCAAATGATCATATTTACGTATAATACCATGATGCATCAGTCATTAGAACACATATAGAGAATTTTGAATATCAGTACATTTATCAACAAAAATGAGAACAATCACCCATTTTGTAATAAGGCTTTCACTATAAATAAATAATGGATAATAATTCCTTCACTATGACGAAATGATACCTCAGAATCGGTCCCCATAAGGAAATTTCATAACACATATGATCACTTAAGAGTTTCTAAAAAACTAACTCGATGTAATAATGACCCAACCTTTAAATATAATTTTTTTGTGAAGAAATCAAAAATCATATGAGTTCAAACCTTTGTTAATTTAGAATATCAGGGTTAGAAAACATAAAAGGAGCATTAATGGTAAAGGATGACCAATATATGAAATATATTCCAACTTAAATATACATTGAAAATTATTTCTTAGTGTTCATGGTAGACTAATAGCTTATCAGGGTCCTATAAAAACTATGCATTAGAGTTTATACCTGTAATTTCCTCCCTAGTATAGTAACAAAACTCAATACACCAATTTCATAACTACCCTAAAGTCCCAAACAAATATTCATAAGAAATATAATTCCATAATCAATCCCTGGGACATGAAATGCAATGGTACCATCTGGACATGAGATTACCCATTAAGACCCCACTGTGGACCGAAACATGTGGGGTGTGCCAACCAAATACCACCACCAATATAAGAGGGTACTATGAATAACACCAGGATTGCATAAAAATAAATGGATGATCATTACCTATATATATAGGTAATAGATAATAAACATAAATATTAAATATATTTAGAAACTACTATAAATTTATATAAATCTGATAACTATATAATAAATGAAAGAATTAAAACAACTATATATATCATAATGAACATCAATAAATTTTTATCCACGAACCAATAAAACTAATAATTTTTCCATAAAATAAAATTACACATGGGGTATCACCTGATCAAATCCTAAACTCAAGAAAATTTTTCACCATAGACAATCACTTATATTATGAACCACCAGGAGTCACAAATCATTGAACCCAAACATGCTGTACTAACTACAGTTCCAATAAAACCTTCATTGAATTATGAATCAATTACACATACAAAAAATATATGTACATGAGTTCCCACATTGTTAACTATTAAGATACATAGTATGAAACCCATAAATAAATTTAATGAAGAAATGATAAGTCAACTCATACCCAAGATTGGGGGAAAAAAAGAGTAACACAAAGAAACATAATGTTTTCAACAATCACAAAAATCATAGAACATATATAATAGTAACCGCCATAAAAAATATTTAAAATGAATTTTATACTAAAATCATATAAAAATACATATAATTTCAATTTTTTCCTAAAAATAAACTTGATATCCCAACCGTACGTCACATATTAATAGGAAAAATCATTCTTGATGGTTTTGGTTATGTGAACAACATAAGCTTGCAATGGTGGGTGATATATTAAAATTTATAATAATATTTTAGTATATAAAACAAATAAAAAGGATCCTATATGTCATATTTATATTTATGTTATTTAATATCGGATAAATCAATTACAATTGATTAGGAACCATTCTTGGTTCATGATGATGTTATTCTGATAAAAACTGATTTCAGATAGCCTTAATTTTTTTGTGAGGATATAATGATAGAATACCATTATTTGTGATCCATAAATGGTATTTTCATCTCTATAAAATATTTTTCAATCTTATGGTTCTTGAACTAATAGTTTATTATCTTGTTTAACTTGTTCCGACCGCTCGCCCTTTGATCTTGAGGGGATATCTCTTACATTTATCATTTTGGGGGGGAGGCTAGAGAATTGTTTAGTTGAGAGAGAATTAACTGTGTACAAAAATTCATTATCAATGATATTATATTAAATATAATATAAGAATATTCATATATTTATAGAGATTTGGTTTCGGTTAAAATATTATTTAGATGCATTTTGTGTATTAAATAAAATTTTAAAAAAATTATAACAATCATTCAATATACTAATAATAATATTTCAATTATTTTTTGTGGTGTATTCTAAATTTAATAATAAAAATTTTATTTAATCATCCTATTAATTAATGTTTTTAAACACACCTGGTCTTGGTATATTCAAAGTACTCTTACATTTATTTAACATGGAAATAGATATATTTTTTATAAATTAATACTTTATTCAAAATCCAATGAATAAATATTTTATTCATAATCCAGTGGATAAATCTTATATATATTCATGTGTGATAATTTGATATCTTATGGAGATATATTGGGATTTTATTACAGGTACTATTTTCTATTATATTGAATAATTTGTGGGTTACTTATTAGGGTGTTTTAAGTTGAAATTTGGTAAAATTGTAATAAAGAATTGTAATTCATAGTTGGCATATGATTTTCCCAAAATATATTCCCGAGTCTCAAAAACCATATGAATCTACGAAGATGGTATTCACATGTATAGTTCACATTTTTCAAACCATCCCCTTATTAGGGTAAATTGTTCATCCCCTGGAAGAGGTGTGTGGTTAAGGCACACAATTATGGGAAATAGTGCGACCCAAGAATGAAATATTGTGTACAACAAGTAAATCCCCTGAATATTAGATTTAAAATTACTTAATCCTATAAAACACACCCACAGAGACCTTATATCAGACTTAGTAATATTATCTCATTTTCAAAGCCACCTCAATGGATTCAACGCCATACTGACCTCTGTTCATGGTGAATCAATGGGTAGATTAATGATCTTTACCTCATCATGTATGTAGATTCCACGTGTTTAGATATATCTATCCCATAAAAATTCCTAGATAAAATATGGATGTATATCTACTGTGGGTTTTAGAAATAGATCTAGGAATTTTATATATTGATTCATTTCATGTGGGGTCTATTTTTGGGATCTAGATCCTATTCTTCTTTGCATATAGTTTTTCCACATCAAATTGGGTATTCCATTAGAGAGTGTTCTTTATCAATCTAGATGTATACGTGTATATTATTCAAATCCTAATGTATTTATTTCATTTACATATTTGTAATTCTAAAATTTTTATTGGATGATTATGAAATTTGGTTTCTTTGATTGAATTATGTAATTTTTAAAATTAATTAATTAATGGATTATGAAATTAGAAATATTAGGATTGTTGAATTGGATTATTAATTTTTCTAAATAAATTTTGGGATATTTGGATTATATAATTGGAAAATTTTATTATTCAATCAATTATTGGGATATTTTTATTGTGTGATTTGAATAATTAATTGTTGAATTAATTATGAGAATATTCGGATTATTGAAAAGGATTTTGAAAATTTTAAATTTATTAATGAATTTGATTTGATTAATTTATTGTTGAATTATTTAATGAGATATATGTGACTAATTAATTGTTGAATTAATTAATCAAATTTTATGAATATGATGTTTTTGGGTTGGATTAATTAATTTGTGAATTTATTAATTGTTATATTTTGATATATGTTATATTGTGATCTATGTGATCATGTGATATTGTGATATTTTTATATTGTGATATATGTGATATTGTGAACTGATATTATGGATGTTAACAATACACACATATTTTCATTGAGACATTAAATTGTAACAATAGAATTCTATTGTTAATTGGGAGGATGAATGGTAAAAATTATATTCATATGTGAATTAAGACACTGAATGGTAATAATAGAATTAATATATGAATTGAGAGGATAAAGGGTAATAATGGAATTAATATTTGAATTGTGGAACTGAATTGTAAAAATGGAATTAATATGTGAATTGAGATAATTACTGGTGAAAATGAAATTAAGATATGAATTGAAATATTAAATGGTAATGGTGTAGTTTTGAAATATGTTATCCCATGGGTATAGTATAGACTATATCATGGTCTATATAATGTATTGAGGTTTAGGGGTTCTTCAATAACATGAGGGTTTATGTGGTTAAATATTTAGTTATTTAATAAATGTAAACTAATTAATTTTTTACTAATATTTTTTCTTTATACAACATCATGCACAGTTTTGACTAGATATTATTTTAAACATCATTGGTGGTGTGCTAATGATTTCTACTCATACCTTGGTAGGGATGCCTAATCATTACATGAATAGATTTCATGGTTGTAGGATTGTTTAAAAGAAAAGTTCATTTCTTAGATCACTGAGTTGGGATAGAGCATATATAAAGGAACAAGATGAGATTCAGGACCCTCTTGGGAGCAGTCAATGTATTTATTAATTTTGGATTTTTTAATATTAACACTTCACACATATTTTGATGACATGTATTCTTTTTAGTTTTGGATATTGTATTTCCTATTTTTTTCATATTATAATGGTATTATTAATGTTATGGTAATATTTTTTGGATTTTGATTATTTATTTATACTATTGTGCTACATTGATAAAGTGGTTAGAGTCTGCCCATGATCTCTATTGACCATTTCTAATAGTCGGAAACCAATACTATAAACAGAGGCATGCATCAGTTCTTGTAAAAAACCACCTCAGGGCACCAGTGTTTGGCACACGAGTTAGGACATTAGAAAGTGTTGTCAAAGGAGTTTCATCACTTTTTCTATTGTCATAATATTCAGGAAATGTATAAATTAGAATATAAAGATTCATATATTTGTTAAGAGATATTTTATTGGAGTAAATAACCCATGTATGAGTGTAAAATCTAATTTCCATCGGTGGGATTTCTATTATTCATCAGTGTTGTTTTAGTAGATGCTATTTAACGTCAATTTATGTACTTTTTATGTGTTTTGATTATTAATTTTCAGATATATATTAGAATTCACTCATGGTACAGTGTGGAGTGAGATTTGAGTAATAGTGAATCATTTGAGGAACATCGTATTATTTTGTGACATACCACAATTTTGTAACTCATGTAATAATGGGTAATGGGTATGTTATTGAACATGAAATGTTTTTAGTTGCATGTTAAATAGAACTAAATAACGGTGAAAATTATGAAATTAAGAAATTTAAGATCATGAAAACTGTGACTTAATTTTTTTAAACTATAAACATTAATAACAAGAATAATTTTATATTTTTTTAACTATAAAAATTATGTAGGATGGTTAAGGGTTATGATAACACCTCATTTTTTACCATGTGGAGATATTTCAAGGAATGATTTTTGGATGTTCGCTATAATTTTACTCTTACATAAATGTGTTAATGTTGTTTTATTTGTCCAAACAAGTGTTCTTGGAATTTTAAAGATATTCTTCCATGAGAACACATGTTGAAAGGAAAATATGAGGACATGAATTGAGATTCACCTCTAATAGTGGAACCTGAGGCACTTGTAGTTCCAAGTGAGGATGTTGGGGAGAAAATTCCAGACAAAATTTACCAGTGCATTAAATTCTTGTAATGGTACCTTGGATGGGTTATCAAAATTATATCTAATATGAAAATATAATTTTAGTTACATCACCCATCACTGTTTACTATAGATGGTAGACCATAGATGGTAGAAATATGGATAAACTCCATCGATGTTATACATATCTATTTGAAGACTCCTGTTGAGAAGAGGGTCATGTTGGATGCATATATGTTATGAAGATTAGTGAAGTTTTTTGGTTGTTAAGGCTTAGATTGGGAATATAAATGACATTTCATGTATGGAAATTTTCGATATGTTCCTAGAGAACCTACATATAGATATATTGAGATTTTAGATAGATGATGAGATCATGTTATTAGATTAGGGAACTATTTCCATGACTGAATGTTTTGGTTTTTTAATAAACTCACATCACATTTATCAAATGCTGGAAGGATATGATATAGCTATAATGAAACATTCCTTGGGTATATATAAATGTGATATTATTTCCAAGGTTATCATATTTTGTTTAATGAATTATTCGTAGGTGGGTGATCGACCTATCATAGATTATGGGCACTTGAAGGAGGATTACAATGAAGGAAATGATGTTTATAAATGATGATCATGATGTACATCTTCCTAGAGTATGAAAAATAAGTGCAATAATGTTATCCAGGGTGATAGAAGAATTTATAGGGGGAATGGTCAATCACACAAGATCATAAGGGATTATATGTCATTTGTGCTACAGGTCGGGCCACTATCATAGAAACATTCCCCACCCTCCAGTAGTGTTATGACATTTTGGAAAGTTGGGAAATATTTAGAGCTTTTGTAGAAACCCACAACAGATTAGAAGTGATGAATGACCTAGATAGAACAAGAGTATTGGAAGGAGGTCTTTGGTAAAATATCATTCTAGAAGCCGGAGTTCCACTAGCAGAGGAAATAGAGGTAGTAGAAACGGATCTTATGGGAATGAGAAACCATTGAAATAGAGTGTTTCTGTCTTAGGGGCATAGACTGAATCACATAAGAGAGGGGTAGGATAGTTATATGAATTTAATTCGACACTCTTGGATAACAAGGTTGAACCATGAACAAAAATATTTACTATTCTTGTAGCTTATACTCTTGCTTCTTTCTTATTTGATACTGATGACTCACAATCAATTATATCTACAAAACATGTAAATGTTATGAGCCTAGTGGTGGAGTTCCTAAGAAGGGATATGATAATAGAACAGAGTTTTGGATTATGTTCTAGTGACATCTATTTGTATATGTTTATATCGGGGTTGAGGAGTATCATTTTTTGTGGTAATTGCATCCTAGATATGTTAGGCTTTGATATAATTTTGGTATATACTGGTGTGTATAATTCCAAGCCCAAATAGAGTTTTACATCAATATAATGACTTTTTATTTACATAAGGGTGACAATTATATTCACCAAGGAGAGTTGGATATCTAGGAGGTACGCACATGGCATGTTATCAGCAAATATCTGATATATAATCTGATATTTTTATTATTTTCATAAATTAGAAAGGGGTATACTATGATGTTTTTTTAACAAATATTGTACCAGTTATATAATGTGCTTATTGAGGTCCTATTAGGGATAACAAATGAGGGAGATGTGGAAATTACAATTGAGATCAAAATAATAGATGAAATAGTTTCTATTCCACCATACATAATGTCAACGGAAGAGATTCAAGTGTATAATAATATGGTAAAAGTGCCAGATGAGATGTTATTTATCTATCAGACTAGGTAACATTAGGATTTTCTATATTTGATGTAGAGACCCGTATCCTGACGTACATGGACATTACATTACATTTGTGGAATACCTAGTACATAACAAAAACACACACTAAAGGATCGTAATAGTTTAGTGTCTTTGGAAACTCGGAACATAATCTTCTAATCCTGGTGAAAGATCTTCAATATCTCCCGTAAAGATCTTCCATTTTTTTTTACCTAAAACCTTTCTTTATATCCTGGGGAAAAGAAAACATAAAAGGGTGAGCTCAAATGCTCAGTAAGGGTATACAAAAGAAATAAAAATCATATCATATCTTTTTGAAAATCACAACCTGCAAAAGAGATCATAATATCTTAACATGGAACAAATCATAGAAGTGAAAATGAGATCCCCATAATCATAACATGAAACTTGAAACTTTGTGGCATGCACACATAATCATGGAAAATCATTTCTTGTTAGTCATGACTCATTTCCAAGACTATCTTAGTGGACAAAGTCCCTTTCTGAACCGAGTTCACTCCTCGTTTCAGTCCTGTATCACTGAACCGAAATAACCTTCCGTTCCAGCCATGTCTATCTCATGAGATATAAAATCTTTACCCAATGCATTGGAGGGAGATATAGGTCCCACCCATCTTATAATGAATCCTTTCTTATGTGTACCACATAATCATAAAACATACATCATCGCATAACACATGTAACAAAAATGGGATTCTTGAAACATCATGACATCATAAATCAATTCATATAAGATAAAGGAATTCATAAACATAATTCCATCACAACATAGTCAAATCAATGTAAAAATATGGATAGAAACAGAACCCTTTATTATCTTAGATGGAAAATAATTTTGATAAAACACTTGAATTGAATTCTTGAGGAAAATATCCTTTCTTCTTCAAAATCAATTTCTTTTCACAAAACATCATGCAATTTTAAAAGAAATAGATTTTATTGAAAATAGTCATGAAATCTTTTAGAGGAAGCTTCATTAAAATAAGGCTTTATAAAACAGTAGAAATCCATTCGTGCTGTATAAGTTAAAAAAACATTCTTCGTACTTTTTTCGGAAAAGTCAAAAAGTACCTCGTACGAAAAACGACAAAAGATTCCTTTCATACGTATTACTAAAAACTCACTGAAGGGTAAAAATGGATTTAAACAATTTTAGGTGGATGGAAATAAAATTACATATTGAGTAAACATGGATGTGAATGATAAAATACACCCCAGTAAATACTTACGAATAAACAATCTCGGATAAAAATGAGATTTGTGATATTTCCCTTACCTTAGGTCCGATTAGCTTTGTACGTGTCCGAAGCTCCTGTATAATGGTTTAAATAATGTTATTGACTTATTCCAGAATCATACATATTGATATGATATCATATATGGTCATATTATTAGCTTCTTGTTAGTAATATTTCATTGTTACTTGTTACTCGGGTCTTTATAACTTTTTGTTCTTATGCGTGTTTTGTCGAATAAATTCTTATTCTTATCTTTAGGTTATAGATAATTCATTTCCAGAATGGTATTAGTGTAGTATATACCATATTAATTCATTCAATTCATTTATATAATCATTATGAAATGAAGATCATGTAGAACGAGTCGCATCACATCGTGGAGACGGTATTCCGTACGTACGCACGAGTGATGATATCGTTCCTATGATTGTGGAATTGTATTGGAGTATATATATATTATTTCAGTATCAATATTACTTCATAATAATCATATGTAGTTACTCATTACACCATTATACCCATCCTTGTAAGGTGATGGTGGAAAATAGATTACACCACGGCGTGGAGACGGTATTCCGTACGTACGCACGCGCGGTGATTTCATTTTTCCGTAGGATGGATAGAAGGTGAATTAGGGTTGTTTTATAATAACATATCAGTATGTAGGTAATACTGATGTTATTACTTTATCATGAAATAACTAAAGAAGAAGAAGTTGAAGAAGAAAGAAATTGAAAAGATCGGTAATGGATATTACCTCTTCTTTGGAACGCCTCTTTGAATCCTCCACTTAAGGAACTAAGATTGGTCTTTGGAGAAGACCAGAACCTCTAGGATTATTCTAGGAAAGTGGAGAGGAGAAAATGGCAGGGGTTGGCCGAGCTTGAGTGCTCAAAATTGTTGTGAGGAGGAGGGGGAGGAGGTGCCCTTTTATAAGGGAGGAGAGGGGCACCTTAGGAATTCTTAAAAATATTAATTTATAATAAATCTAACCCCACTTAAAAACCTCCAAAAATGACTCATATTCGAAGATTAGATGAGATAGGGTTGTAATCTAATCAACCAATCAAATTTAGACATGTTTGGATATTATTTTAAACCTTATCAATTATATTTAACTCTAAGTTAAATAATTTAACTTTTACCGTGTCTTTTTGTTTTCTTTAACTATATGGTTAATAAACTTACTATAAAATGCCAAACGAACCACAAATTGTTTATTATTAATATATATATCCTTATCTAAGTCATTTGGCCGAACCTTAGATTTTTAGGAATAAAATAACAATTAATAATATAATATTTGATTTAAAAACTATTTTGTGTCAATTTTGACACTATTTGATATATGATTTTTGTGAAAGTCATAACAGAATTATATGTTCGAACCAAGTTGATTAAATCAACATTAATATATCATAGTAACCTAGAAAATTAGTGGAATTCATAAAAAATCTCAAATTACATTTATTTTGGTGTTTATAACATCAATTATGTCAATATTTCATTAATAAGATAATTACTGCATCATCGTTGTGTCATAAATAAATTAAATTATTTGATGTCTAAAAATTACAAATAAAATACCATCATGTAGGAAATCTTTTTAGATTTCTAATGAGTATTTACAATCGAATTTATCTTATGTATAACCCCATATTAAAAATGATTTACTTATTAAACTTTGATTTTAACTATTTTAACCCTTCTTTAAATAAATTCATAATAAATGTCCTAATCTAATCCAAGTGGGCCTAAATGGTCATATTTTATTCCTAAGTTTGTTTTTGGTCGAATTACACTTGTCCAATAGAATTAGGACATGTGTTAGGGTAACAGTAATATCATATTTACCCTTAGTTACCCTATTTACTATTAACCGCGGAAAAAAAAAGTAAAAAGTTACTATTCACCAAAAATTATTTTCATCTCATTGAACCACATTTTAGTCCTTGATATTAACTGTGTCTCTCGGATTTTCGAAATTCCATTCACAGAAGTGGTAAAATTATGTTTTATACAAAATTCAGTTTTTAACCTACCACTTAGTGGTTTCACTATTCATCAAAAATTGAAAGTTTTCAGAAAAATGCCAAAATTTCATCCTAAGCTATATTTCATATTCCGAATTCAAAAATGAAGTCTATTTTACCAAATTCATAACATAGAAGTTGAATTAATTAATTTTATAAATAAATCCCGCTATTAAAACAAATAGCGTGTTTTTACGAAACAATATCTATCAAAAGATTGACACTTGTTTATGTCAGGTTTAAATGTGAAATTACGTCCAATGACCAACATTGTATTAAATTGTAAAAATATATTCTAAATATACTTTAAAACCACTCAAATTAATAATTTATCACTATTAATTATTTCGATTAAAAAAGTTGTTTTTAATTATAATTTAGTAATTTTCACTATTCATCAGAATATGAAAGTTATCCGAAATGTACCAAAATTTCACCTTAGGCTAAATTCGATACTCCGAATCCAAAAATGAAATCCATTTTGAAAAATAAAATTTACAAAATTTCAAAAAGTGGTTATTAATATTCATAACGGCTAGTTTTAATAGCATATCGCTGTTTAGTGAAACTCGTTATTGCGTACTACACACACTATCGAGGAAGGTTGCGATTGCGTGTAATGCAAGGCAAGTCAAGGATGCATGTTGTGCAAGCTCCTTTTGGTGTAGCGTACAACACAAGACATTAATAAAATTAAAAAGAATATTTTTCATAAAATCTTGGGCTGTTACATTCTACCCCCCTTAAAATGAATTTCGCCCTCGAAATTCGTCGGGGTTATAAATGGTTTTCTATTCGAAAGTTTCCCACATCGTAAAAAGGAATACCAAAACTTGGCTTTAAAAACTAAAGTATGAAATGTAACGATTACCCAAATAAACTAATTGTTGGGTTTCCACATAGGTAAAAATATGGATATGGAAGAAAAATCTAACCATCATGTTCTGATGGAGAGTGGTAGAGAACATGGCTATGGAAAAGCCAAAAATCACAAATCCATAAATTTGTGATGATATAAGGTACCATCTGATTCCTCAGGTATAAGATCACTAGGACAACATTTTTGGTTTTCAAGATCATTTCCCTAAAGTTGAAAATTTGAATTAGAATAAATACTTACTTTATTTTGGTACAATCTCACTGTTGTTCGTGCCTCGAACAATTTCCACTTCATCTCTTAAATAAATGAAGTTGAATTTGTTATTCGTGAAGTGTTAGCAGATAATGTGATAGAATGACGGGTCATTCCATCTGTCTCAAACAAAAGGTTAGCAAAAATTATATGCATAAATCGATCTATAGTGAGATTAATCATATATGGTTCCTAAAATGGACTTATACTTCATATATCATACTGCTTAATATAATAAAACTAGTTTCTACTAAATAGGGACTTCCTGTAGGTCAGTGGTAGGCGATAAAGGCCAGTCGCACTTCGGTTGTGGTTCGATTCCTACAGCCTTGTCCGAAGCGATGGGCTGTCGCCCGTCCTGCAGGTTGTCCTTTTTCTAAAACTATATTACTATAACATCCCATCAATAATATCGAGAAAACTTCGATCCTTAAACAATACTCACTTATGTCCAACATAATCCATTTCAATCTTTAGGCTTATCCATAATACTGCAGTCCACTCTCATAATATAGTGACAACGATTACTAGAGATTTAATACTGTCGTTGATCCCCACATATCATAAGATATGTTTTGTTGGTCACATTCTAAACATTCAAAGTCCTTAATCATGTATTGTCTTGAATACCTTAGTGAAAACATGAATGCAGTTAAAAGTTAACACTTTCCACATACCAAAATCCTCAAAATTCTATATACTCAATCCATGATATCACTTAGTCCTTATATCAATCATGAGCTCATGAATATTGTTAAACATTTCATTTTCTTATTTTCCCTTCATTATGCGCATATCATCTTATTTCCAAAAATATCTCAATCACTCTGAATACCACATTAAACCAATACATAAATATTCCAATACTCCATGATACAACATTATTTTGGAATCCCATTACATAAACACTTAATCATTCCACCACATCGTTATCATATTCAACATTGCCAATAGTGATCGCATGTGATTTCCCTTTGTCCTTTTCCTCAGTGGTTGCTCATGTTGATCATCACTAACCCTTGGATTAGGGCAATTATTAGCATAATGCCCCATTTCCTTGCACTTGAAGCATTTAAGTGTTGGCGGTGCGTTCTCTGCAGTGTTTGCTTTATTCACATCATTAGAAACCCTTTTTCCATTACTTCGACACTCAGCTGCTCGATGACCTTCTTTTCCACACTTAAAACATTTTCTAGTTCCTTTAAGACAATCTCCACCATGCTTCTTTCCACACTTTGTGCATAAGGAAACATTCATCTTCTTTTCACCATTATTATGAGATTTCTCCTTGAACTCCATCTTTCATTTCTTGTCAAAACCATGAGATGGATATGTAACACCAACTTCCATTTCTACCTTGATAGCACAACACACAATTTCTTCACAGCTACTGAAGTCTCTTATAGCTAATGCCCTTCGAATACTTGGTTTTAAGCCACTGAAAAATCGATCAACTTTACTTTCAGGTTGGATGATAATGCCAGATGCATACCTTGCAAGTCTTGTAAAATTCGCTTCATATATACCAACAGATTCATCATCCTTCTGCTTCAGCTCAATAAACTCTTTTTCCATCTTTGTTCGAAGAATACGAGGGAAGTACTTACTGAAAAACAAGTTCTTGAACTCGTCCCATTCCATGGACTCAATTTCATCCCTTGGCCTCGTATTCTTGATAAGATTCCACCATTGATCAGCTTCACCTTCCAAACGATATACTGCTAAGATGACTTTATCATGTTCAGAACATTGAAGAACTGAAAATATCTTTTCAGTGGTACTGATCCATTGTTCAGCAACAAGTGGATCGGAAGTCCCACTGAAAGAAGGTGGACGTTGCCTCATGAAGGACTCAATAGAATATTGTTCCCTTCTCTGCTCATTTGGAAGTCCAGAATGATTCATAGCTTGTGTAAGTATAGCAATAAGATTTTGCACTCCATCTCCCATAACATTTGTTTGTTCAGGAGGGCAATCATTGCATTGTCCATTGCATTGATCAACACGGTTCCTTCGGGTTCCAGCCATCGTCT
Organism: Viscum album; assembly: GCA_963277665.1. Lineage (NCBI taxonomy): Eukaryota > Viridiplantae > Streptophyta > Magnoliopsida > Santalales > Viscaceae > Viscum > Viscum album. Next base: position 989,215,262 of record OY728163.1, on the reverse strand, counting down.
AAAACCCAAAAAGAATAGTGTGAGAGGCAAAAATCATGCTAGGGAAAACAACATAATAAAGGGGGAGTACCTTCAATATCCAACATCTTAGGTTTAATTCTATGATCGTTAGCGTAATTCTATTACTATAACCTATACGTATACTTATCCCTAGGGACATCCCTAGACATACCTTAGAAATATCTCTAGGGATCTCACTAACGTTTTCGCATCCTAGTTTCCAAAGGTTGACTAAACCTTTCCTCTGATACCAACTGTAGAGACCCGTATCCTGACGTACATGGACATTACATTACATTTGCGGAATACTTAGTACATAACAAAAACACACACTAAAGGATCGTAATAGTTTAGTGTCTTTTGGAAACTCGGAACATAATCTTCTAATCCTGGTGAAAGATCTTCAATATCTCCCGTAAAGATCTTCCATTTTTTTTACCTAAAACCTTTCTTTATATCCTGGGGAAAAGAAAACATAAAAGGGTGAGCTCAAATGCTCAGTAAGGGTATACAAAAGAAATAAAAATCATATCATATCTTTTTGAAAATCACAACCTGCAAAAGAGATCATAATATCTTAAAATGGAACAAATCCTAGAAGTGAAAATGAGATCCCCATAATCATAACATGAAACTTGAAACTTTGTGGCATGCACACATAATCATGGAAAATCATTTCTTGTTAGTCATGACTCATTGCCAAGACTATCTTAGTGGACAAAGTCCCTTTCTGAACCGAGTTCACTCCTCGTTTCAGTCCTGTATCACTGAACCGAAATAACCTTCCGTTCCAGCCATGTCTATCTCATGAGATATAAAATCTTTACCCAATGCATTGGAGGGAGATATAGGTCCCACCCATCTTATAATGAATCCTTTCTTATGTGTGCCACATAATCATAAAACATACATCATCGCATAACACATGTAACAAAAATGGGATTCTTGAAACATCATGACATCATAAATCAATTCATATAAGATAAAGGAATTCATAAACATAATTCCATCACAACATAGTCAAATCAATGTAAAAATATGGATAGAAACAGAACCCTTTATTATCTTAGATGGAAAATAATTTTGATAAAACACTTGAATTGAATTCTTGAGGAAAATATCCTTTCTTCTTCAAAATCAATTTCTTTCCACAAAACATCATGCAATTTTAAAAGAAATAGATTTTATTGAAAATAGTCATGAAATCTTTTAGAGGAAGCTTCATTAAAATAAGGCTTTATAAAACAGTAGAAATCCATTCGTGCCGTATAAGTTAAAAAAACATTCTTCGTACTTTTTTCGGAAAAGTCAAAAAGTACCTCGTACGAAAAACGACAAAAGATTCCTTTCATACGTATTACTAAAAACTCACTGAAGGTTAAAAATGGATTTAAACAATTTTAGGTGGATGGAAATAAAATTACATATTGAGTAAACATGGATGTGAATGATAAAATACACCCCAGTAAATACTTACGAATAAACAATCTCGGATAAAAATGAGATTTGTGATATTTCCCTTACCTTAGGTCCGATTAGCTTTGTACGTGTCCGAAGCTCCTGTATAATGGTTTAAATAATGTTATTGACTTATTCCAGAATCATACATATTGATATGATATCATATATGGTCATATTATTAGCTTCTTGTTAGTAATATTTCATTGTTACTTGTTACTCGGGTCTTTATAACTTTTTGTTCTTATGCGTGTTTTGTCGAATAAATTCTTATTCTTATCTTTAGGTTATAGATAATTCATTTCCAGAATGTTATTAGTGTAGTATATACCATATTAATTCATTCAATTCATTTATATAATCATTATGAAATGAAGATCATGTAGAACGAGTCGCATCACATCGTGGAGACGGTATTCCGTACGTACGCACGAGTGATGATATCGTTCCTATGATTGTGGAATTGTATTGGAGTATATATATATTATTTCAGTATCAATATTACTTCATAATAATCATATGTAGTTACTCATTACACCATTATACCCATCCTTGTAAGGTGATGGTGGAAAATAGATTACACCACGGCGTGGAGACGGTATTCCGTACGTACGCACGCGCGGTGATTTCATTTTTCCGTAGGATGGATAGAAGGTGAATTAGGGTTGTTTTATAATAACATATCAGTATGTAAGTAATACTGATGTTATTACTTTATCATGAAACAACTAAAGAACAAGAATTTGAAGAAGAAAGAAATTGAAAAGATCGGTAATGGATATTACCTCTTCTTTGGAACGCCTCTTTGAATCCTCCACTTAAGGAACTAAGATTGGTCTTTGGAGAAGACCAGAACCTCTAGGATTATTCTAGGAAAGTGGAGAGGAGAAAATGTCAGGGGTTGGCCGAGCTTGAGTGCTCAAAATTGGTGTGAGGAGGAGGGGGAGGAGGTGCCCTTTTATAAGGGAGGAGAGGGGCACCTTAGGAATTCTTAAAAATATTAATTTATAATAAATCTAACCCCACTTAAAAACCTCCAAAAATGACTCATATTCGAAGATTAGATGAGATAGGGTTGTAATCTCATCAACCAATCAAATTTAGACATGTTTGGATATTATTTTAAACCTTATCAATTATATTTAACTCTAAGTTAAATAATTTAACTTTTACCGTGTCTTTTTGTTTTCTTTCACTATATGGTTAATAAACTTACTATAACATGCCAAACGAACCACAAATTGTTTATTATTAATATATATATCCTTATCTAAGTCATTTGGCCGAACCTTAGATTTTTAGGAATAAAATAACAATTAATAATATAATATTTGATTTAAAAACTATTTTGTGTCAATTTTGACACTATTTGATATATGATTTTTGTGAAAGTCATAACAGAATTATATGTTCGAACCAAGTTGATTAAATCAACATTAATATATCATAGTAACCTAGAAAATTAGTGGAATTCATAAAAAATCTCAAATTACATTTATTTTTGTGTTTATAACATCAATTATGTCAATATTTCATTAATAAGATAATTACTGCATCATCGTTGTGTCATAAATAAATTAAATTATTTGATGTCTAAAAATTACAAATAAAATACCATCATGTAGGAAATCTTTTTATCTTTCTAATGAGTATTTTCAATCGAATTTATCTTATGTATAACCCCGTATTAAAAATGAGTTACTTATTAAACTTTGATTTTAACTATTTTAACCCTTCTTTAAATAAATTCATAATAAATGTCCTAATCTAATCCATGTGGGCCTAAATGGTCATATTTTATTCCTAAGTTTGTTTTTGGTCGAATTACACTTGTCCAATAGAATTAGGACATGTGTTAGGGTAACAGTAATATCATATTTACCCTTAGTTACCCTATTTACTATTAACCGCGGTAAAAAAAAGTAAAAAGTTACTATTCATCAAAAATTATTTTCATCTCATTGAACCACATTTTAGTCCTTGATATTAACCGTGTCTCTCGGATTTTCGAAATTCCATTCACAGAAGTGGTAAATTTAAGTTTTATGCAAAATTCAGTTTTTAACCTACCACTTAGTGGTTTCACTATTCATCAAAAATTGAAAGTTTCCAGAAAAATGCCAAAATTTCATCCTAAGCTATATTTCATATTCCGAATTCAAAAATGAAGTCTATTTTACCAAATTCATAACATAGAAGTTGAATTAATTAATTTTATAATTAAATCCCGCTATTAAAACAAATAGCGTGTTTTTACGAAACAATATCTATCAAAAGATTGACACTTGTTTATGTCAGGTTTAAATGTGAAATTACGTCCAATGACCAACATTGTATTAAATTGTAAAAATATATTCTAAATATACTTTAAAACCACTCAAATTAATAATTTATCACTATTAATTATTTCGATTAAAAAAGATGTTTTTAATTATAATTTAGTAATTTTCACTATTCATCAGAATATGAAAGTTATCCGAAATGTACCAAAATTTCACCTTGGGCTAAATTCGATACTCCGAATCCAAAAATGAAATCCATTTTGAAAAATAAAATTTACAAAATTTCAAAAAGTGGTTATTACTATTCATAACGGCTAGTTTTAATAGCATATCGCTGTTTAGTGAAACTCGTTATTGCGTACTACACACACTATCGAGGAAGGTTGCGATTGCGTGTAATGAAAGGCAAGTCAAGGATGCGTGTTGTGCAAGCTCCTTTTGGTGTAGCGTACAACACAAGACATTAAGAAAATTAAAAAGAATATTTTTCATAAAATCGTGGGCTGTTACATTTGAATTCCGTGAAATATGACTTGAATATGCACATACTTTTTGAAAATCGGATGTTGGACTTGATTATAGTAAAAACTCAATATCCTCCTCTGCATATTTATGATCTCTTAAAACAGTGGAGGAGAGATTGATTCTTCAAAAATATTAACACAAGTTGTGGGTATCATCATTTGAGAGTTTTAAAATCTCAAATACCTTAAACCCCTTTCAAAAGCTGGTATAGACTACATGAGTTTGTTGAAATGTACTTTGGGTTGACAAATGCACCAACAGTATTCATATCCTTGATTAGTATAACCTTCAATGCATACCAATATTAGTTTGTGGTAGTGTTTTTGGATAAAATTTTTGTGTACTCTATGACTCATGTAAGTCATGCTCACCATATGGATATCATATTGACTACACTGAGAGATAAAAGGTTATACTACCACCTATATAAGTGCCAATTTTGGATTTATCATGTAAAATTCATCATCCAAATCATCTAATATAATTTCGTGTCAGCGGACCTGGAAACAGTAGGGGAAGTTGTATGATGGGAGCATCATAAAAATATTTTAGATATCTATATATTTCTGGGATGAAATGGATATTACCGAAGGTTAATCCAAGTATTTTCCAATTTGGCGACACCACATTCAGGCATGAAAAAAACGGGAATAAAGATTGAATGGATGGAATCATGCATGAATTCATTCCAAGAGATGAATAACTGTCATACATTAGCACTGATATAGATCAGATCATGGTGAGGAGTATACTGTGTTTTGTGATTCTTATTGAATAAAAGATGGGGAAGTGATAATTCATGTAGATTGTGTTATGGTTTATGGGTATCAGCAGTTGAGACCACATGAATATAGCTACATTATGAATGACATTGAGTTGGAAATACAGGTATATTCTTTGTTATTTTCGAGGAGTTATATTTTGGGATAAAAGATTACATTGTATACTGATCAGAAGGCCATAATGTTTATCTTCCTATAGTGATATTTGAATATTTGGAATATGAGATGGTTTGAGTATATGTAATAATAATATATTGTTTTATAATATTTTCCCAGAATGGGAAACCGTGTTACTAATGCATTAAGAAGAAAAACTCAGACTCATGTAGTTCATCATTATAGTGATTAGTGGAAGAGTAAGACATTACTAGCTCAGATTCATGTTCTGGTCAATGAAATTCAAGAGGATATGACTCTCATATCAAAATTAGATGAATCTACACACTTTAAGAGGATGAAGGATTTATAAAATAATGATCTGAGATGATCAGCCTATAGAAAAGTTGATGAATGTGTGGAGACATTGTCAGATTGTAACATAGATAAGGATTAGACCATATATTTTATGAATCATGTTGTAATTACTATGACAATGAAATAGGATATAATGGGGGAATATCATGCCTCAAATTTGGTGGTTCATCCAGGTGTGACCCAATTGTTCCATGACCTATAATGATTGCTTTATTGTCAATTCATGTAAATGATTATTGCAGAGTTCATTAAATGATTCTACACCTTTCAATAGGTGAGGGAAGAGCATTAACGGTCAAGAAGGTTACTATAGTTGTATCCCATTAAGGAATGGAAGTGGGATGGTGTTACCATATAGTTTTTTGGTTCTCCTATATATGAAAAAGAATAATTATATGATTTGTATTATTATGGATTTACGGATGGATGAAACACATTTCATAACATTACAAGAGAATTTCTCAATGAAACATTTTGGGGGAATGTATGTTTGAAAAATAGTCTGTCTGCATGAGGTACTATGGAATATATTTTCAGAATGTGAATCTTGTTTTATTTCATTTTTCTAGAAGGAAATTTAGATGTCTCTAGGTATATAGGTTTTATTGAGCACTGTTTTCCACCGACAAACGGTGGGGATATTGGAGTGTATTATTCAAGTTTTTTGATGATATTCTACAAGCATGTGTCCTATATTTTTTTTATCATGGGATATTCAAATAGTTGTGTTGGTGTTCTCATACAATAATTATTATTATTATATGACATAGAAGGAGCCATATGAGGATCTATATGGTATGACTTGCAGATCATCTCTCTACAGTATGGATGTTGGTGAGTCAGAGTTATTGGGGTTGAGTCTCAAGAAAAAAACTTCAGAGAAGGCTTAGTTGATTCGAATATGTATGGATATGGCTCAAAGTAGAGAGAAGTTGTAACATATATATATCAAGAAAACCTATAGTTTACATAGGGTGATAGTGTATTCCTTCGAGTGTCACCGAGATTTGGTCACCATATGATACATTGGTCGGTAAGGCCGGTGCCTGGTTTTGTTGGACCATTTGAGATGGTTGAGAGAATTAAACTAGTGGAAAATTGATTGGATCTTCAAAAAATGTACAGTTCAATGAATAATGTTTTTGTTGGGTCAATTCATCATCTGTATAACCCCATCCATTATCATCTGATAGATGATGATTACTTTAATCTTTATATCGATCCATCTATTGAGGAGCATCTGATTCAAGTGTCGGATGACAATGAGAAAGTGTTTTGGGGATAGACTATGAAGATAGATAATGTATTGTTGAAACATATCCTTATTGAAGAGGAAACATGGGAGAGGAAATTATATATGAGTTCTTAGTGCTCGAATGTTTTTGACGAGAGATTACTGAGATTTGGGGGAGTATATCATGAGGAACAAACATTATAAGGTGAGGATATTTAAAGATACCAACATTTTATAGAGATTTTTTATTATTTTTTATTATAACCCTTTTTCATTTTTTTAGTATGTTTTTTGGGAATACATTTTTAGTTTTTTTGGAAAAAAATTGTCATAATGGGAAACAAGAAGGGAAGTGCACAATTTCTAGAAGGTTTTTCCAAACCATGTGGCCCATCCCAGTACGTTTTACGAACCTAGGTAGAGGAAATTCAAACCATCACAACATGGATTTTCCAACAATGAACCCAATTAAGAGAAATCATGAACCCTCTTATTAGTGTTCATGGATATTGAATTTTGTTAGTGAAAACTGTGCACCCTGAGTAGGAACCCGTGTGTACGAGACTTAACATTAACCAAAATCCCAAAACTCTTCAATATAAACCAAAAAAACAATTCATTTTGTATCATTTTTTTAGATTCCTGGAATGATTTGAATCCCTTCGGACTTCTCTTATTGGAGAATCAAACAGAGGATTAGAGATCAACACCTCCAAATGTATGTGGATTATTCCCATTTAGATCCCTATCTCCCTCTCCCTCTCTCATTCTTAGATAAAATTTCGATATTTATTCATTGTGGTTTCTATATTTAGATCAATGTTTTTTAGATCATGGTTGATTTGATGTTGGAACTAGGTTTTAGCTCCAGATCATATTCTTAATCGTGATTTACTTAGTCCACATTAAATTGGGTTTTTAAGTAGGTGAGTGTTTTTCATCAATCTTGATGTTGTGGTATATTTTTCAATTACTCAAGTATGTATTTCAATTTAATGTATGTAATTATTGAATATATATTTTATGACTAGAAATTAAATTTAATACATCCAACTATTTAATTTGGTAAATTAATTAATCAAGGGGTTATAATGAAATTATATTGGGATATTTGAATTTGACTAATAATGTTTTGAATTAATTATGAGGATATTAGGACTGTTGAGTTGGAATAATTAATCATTATTTATGTATGAGGATATTGATATTGGTGAATTATAATAATTATTTTTTAAATTAATTTGAGTGATGGTGATATTATTTTATTGGATTAATTAATTAATTAATTATTTAATCAATTTGATTTGATTAATAAATTATTGTATTAATTAATGAGAACTATGTGATTAATTAATTTTTGAATGAATTAATGGAATTTATGGGATCAATTATTTTATAAATTGATTAACGGAATTGATGTGATTAAATTATTATTGAATTAATTAATTAAGTGATATGAATATGAAATAATTAGGTTGGATTAGTTAATTATTTAATTAATTAATTGCGTTATTGTGAAATATGTGATATTTTATATATGTGATTCTAGGAATTATGATGTAGAATTGTAAAAATGGAATTCATATGTAAATTGAGACATTGAATGGTAATGGTGGAATTAATAAGTGAATTGAGTTGAGGAATAATAACAATGAAATTCGTTTGTCTATTGAGACACTGAATGGTGACGATGGACATCATATATGAATTGAGAAGATAAGTTGTAATAATGATAATAATAGGTGAATTCAGATACTGAATGGTAACAATGTAATTAATATGGGAATTTAGAAAATGAATGGTAAAAATATAATTTATATATGAATTGAAACTGGGAAAAGGTAATAGTAAAATTCTGATATATGATATCACTTTGGGATAGTTCAGACTACGACATTCACCGAGGCATGTACTAAGAGTTCAGGTGTCCTCATGAATGTGTGGGTTTATGTGGCTAAATAACAATTAATTTAATAAATTTAAATTTTTTACATTATTGTATGAATTTATTTTTTATACACCAGCATACACTATTTAGAATAGACAATGTTATTGATGTCATTGTGGGTGGCCTACCTAGTTGTACTTCTACCATACACATGATGCTTGATCGATACACAAACACATTTCTTGGTTACAGGATTGGCTAAGGCAAAAAATGATATGTCAGATGCATGAGTCAGGATGGAGCATGACTAAGGATCTATATGAGATTCCAAACCTGTGTCGGAGTTATCAGTGTCTTTGTTTATTCTTGGTTTTTAATATTGACATGTGACACGTGTTGGCATAACATTTTTACTAATTTGTTTTTGATTTTGTATATCCATCTTTTTCACCCTTTTAAATTGGTATTATTCATGTTATGGATATATTTTTTTGTTTGTTGTTCATTTAATTATGTAATTTTTAGAATTTGATAAAATGGGTATATTCCCACTATGATCAATATTTACCCTTATTTATAGTCAGTGTACTCTAGCATTCAGGGAGGTACACCTTAGGTAATGTGACTGACCAGGTTATTGAATCAGTGCGTGAAACTTGGTTCGAGACGTTACATCTTGTAATTAAACATAATTTTTATTAATAATCAAATAATTATTTAATACCTTGTAAAAAATATTGATCATTTAAATTTGAATAAAATTATTCCTTAGTGATGAGACTAGTATTTATTCTAATAATTGAATTCAAATAGAATTTATTTGTGATCATTAAATAGAGTATGTCCCTCTTGGATTATATCTCGTGGGAATTTACTGGGTTTCAAAAAATTATTTGATTACTGATAATCAAAATTTTATGAATCTAAAGAGAAATGACTCAATTTGTCAATGATGAAAACCATATAAAAAATCAATGTGCAATATAATCTCTTTGTCATAATATCAAATCAATATTGATGAACATCATTGCCACTAACCTATATTATTGATAAATATTTCATATAATATATTAAATAAACATGTCATCAGGTCAAGACCATGGAATTAAGTGGGCGTTTTTATTTCTATCAATGTGTTTACGTATCAGCTTACATAATGATAGAAGGTAAAAATCCTTCATCGACTTATACATTAATGAAATACGAATCTTGATTCCCATAATGTACCGTACTTCTCGACAGTATATTCTATACCATTTTTTGTCAACAAATATTAGTGATGGAGTCATTAAATTCAGAAATGATAATCATAATGTTTACATCCCATCATAGGCACTCTTAGATATTAATATTTGTTGTCATCAAAACATGTAAATTTCAAGTCGGTGGGCCTATTCTAATAATTAATCATCATTGAGATTACGATGTGAGAGCTTCATGAGCTGAAGATGCATCCTCTTATTACTATTCTCAACTGACAGTCTATATACTATGTGTCCTATCATAGTATGTTATCCGACTATAAAAACTATGTTAATAATATTATCATTCCACTTTAAGGTTTTTACAACAGAGATGAGATGATATGACCTTATCAATATTGGACATAATTTAGGAAAATATTAAATTAAATTTGTTCAAAAAAATATATTAAATGTAATAAAATATTGACTAATATTAAATACATCAAATAAAAATGTAATAGATGTTTTTAATCTAGGTATTATGATATTAACTACAACAAACTCCCACTTGGACAAGAGAAAACTAACTACGACATTCATTCCACTAGACCTCACAAGATAATTGTATTTGAGTTAGTCAAGAAGTAATTCAAGGGGTCTTTTACATTGTATTCTGTAGAAATATTTATTAATTATACATCAACTCGTTGAGAATAATCCATCATGAGATGATACATTTAATGTATGTGCTATTTCAGAAAATGTGACATTGTCTCTCTTCTGAGATCCACTATTCTACTATTATCACAATAGATTGTGGTATTATCTTTACTACATGGTAAAAATTGTGATTTTATGAATTATTTCCCAATAATACTTCTTTTTTACTATAACTATGCCCTAGTATACATGGAATCTGTTACAAAATATTTTTCTATAGCCTACATTGAGTTTTTTTGGCTCACAACACTTATATTGGAAGTGATGGTGTATCTAGTTTGTAACTTTGTGTCATTTTATCAGTTTTAAAGCTATAGTATGCATATCCTATGATAAATTGATCCTCATATCCTCTATAAACAAAGAACATATCCTTATTATAGCTCAAATATGTAATTATTGTCTTGATGACCCTCCAATGGAGGTCACCTAGTTAATATAGATATATTATTACCACACATAATTTGAAGGAGACACCTAACCTAATACATATATTAACATAAATGGAATTAACAATTATTGATATATATTGAATCCCATTCCTTTTAATTTCTACCCCAGGTGTATGGGGGCACATTTTTTTGGAAAATATGAATTCTTTGTGACACTGGTTTCAATCACCTCTTGGGTTTTCCATACTGAATCTTTTTAGATCTTGTAGGTGTGTGATCTTTAACAAAGTCTGATAAGCCTATTAGATATATCCCAATGGTTTTTGTTCCCGTGAATATATAATATAATACCCATTTCCTTCAAAGAAAATAATTTATTCATCCATTCCAGAATAGACCATAATATTGGTATTTCTTTTCCAATGAGTAATATTTCCTCAACATATAATATTAGGAAAAATATTACACTCACACAAATCCGTTTATAGAAAAATGGATAAAAGAAATTCTTTATAAAACAAAATTCCATTATATATTCATCAAAACCAATGGTTCATGATATTAATTCCATCATTAATATAAAAATAGATTTTTAAAATTTAAAAAAATGCTAGAATCATTATGAGACTCAAACAAGTTATATTTTTTCAAATAAAAATATTCTATAAGGTTCACAACAACAAAGTATGTTTTAGAATCCACCTTCCAAATCTCATAGTCTTGATAAGAAATTTTGTAAAGGATAATCCTGATTTTATTTAGAATTCAAACTACTGAAAAAAATTATTTTCATAGTTAATTAATTGATGATGTTTAGAAACTTTTTCTTCAATTCCCACCTTATATGTACTGAAATGTCCTTCCATTTCATGTTTATTATTGATTATTTATTAATAAATAATTGAAAATAAAACCATTGTTGGGTCTACCAAAATATAGACTTGGTTTTGGTATATGGAATCAATTTCTAAATTCAACGCTTCTTTCAACATTGATACATTAGACCACTAACTACATCCTTGTAGGTTAGAGGATCATTATCATCAAAAAATAACGATTCACCATACATGGTGACTAGTAAACACTACCAGTTTGGTTCTCTAATATCTCTTTTACACCTACATAGTACAAGTGTATTTGGAATAGTTTCTTATTACAAGTGGCTTGGTGGAATCTGTTTGTGTGCAAACTTATGTGCAGAGATATCCTCAACATAACTGATATCTATCTTTCTCCCACTATCATTTTCTCATATATTATCTGTCTCTATGTATATAGAGATTCTTACCACTGTTACCTATTTTATATGAGGATTCATATAGGATCTACCCCTCCTATTTCATTCGGGTATTCTATAAAGGTACAAGTTTCCCCTCGAGGAGAATGATTGTTACTTAAATAGTTCTTCAACAATACTTCACAACTCCTCACATGTTCATTAGACATAATGGAGTTTTTTACAATCCAAAATTCATATGTAATACTATTTATCAAATTATTTAGTAATTGTTCTAGAATGTGTATATCTATATTTAAAAAATCCACTAAAAGGATAATGGAAGACTCACATGACTCATCATTGATCATACCGTGTCCAATTGGGTGAAATTTTTACTTTTAAATACACCATTTCATTAGGGAATGTAAGAGGTAGTGAGTCAGAATAAGAACCCAAAATCCAATAATTAACAAGATAATAATTTTCTAATATATTCACTATATAGTATGAGTGGAGCTTATTAATCTTTTTACAAAGATTTATCTCAATATAATCTGTGTATAACATGAATTTATCCAAAGAATATGACTTAAACTTCATCAAGTAGAAATCTCCATATCTAAAAAAATCATATGTAAATTTTATGAAGTATGAGTTCTTACCCCTATATTCATTTGGAAATGGTCCACAAACAGCAGTATGAACTAATTAATTAAGCCCTTTATCTATTTTACCATCCCCTATAAATTATTCTTTGTCTATTTTTACCTGTAAACATGTCTGACATACACCACGTATTTTTAGATGAAATGAACTGAAATAAACATAATGGTGTAATTTAGAAATATCATTTAATTCACATGACATAGCCAATAAATACCCATGTTGGGTGTTATATTATTCATTTGAAGTAAATATAATATCTATTTTCATTATTTGGTTTGCATAATCCAACACATAAAGCCGATTATTCAAATGTTCCTTATAATAAAAAATTCTATTTTTATATATGAAACAACATGTATTACCAAATATTAAAATAAATTAATTCATGTAAAGTAATGATATATAAATAAGGTTTTGGAAATATATGGTACATAATAACAATGTTTCTACAACAAGATCATTCTGGTCAAAAATATCAGATTGTATTAACAGATAGATACAACAAAAATTTTATAATCATTGGATTCATGTAGATATACCTCAATTAATATAATATATATAAATATACTAGGTTCATATATTTGAATATATATGTGAGTACCTAATGTGGAATTTAACACCATATTTGTATAAAGATTTAAATTTTACCTGATAAAAAAGCATCAAATTTTTTTTCTTCTTTTATTAGATGTGTGTAGTTTTCCTTATAGTGTCCATTAATTCCACATGTGAAATTGATAGAACTACAGTTCCTTAAAATATCATTTATATTCCACTTCTGGAAAGGTTTTTAATTTTTTTTCACATATATCTCCTTTATTTCCTTTCTATTTTTTCTCCAAAAGGGTGGAAGGCTTTTCAAAAGTCATGTCCTTATATATTTGATGATGTAGAGTGGAATGGTCTATAAAAGACTCCTTAATTTAGTTAACATTAAAATTCACAAAAAATATAGTGATTCTATGAGGTAGTTATGGAATATTGAGATTGGTGTCAATATGTTCATGGTTTTTAAACAATATATCCACGAAGAAATCAAATTATTCATTGAATATGATTACATGATGCGTAGGTGGGGAACTATATCCATGTTATCTGTGGAATATTAAATTTGAAAAATCAAACTATTCTAATCTTTGTATCTCTTTATAAAGACCTTAGAGGTTCGCAATAATTCTATACACATCCATGTTTTCATACATCTTCATGACTTCACTATACAATGATGATAATATAAAACATTGAATTTCGACTACATTGATCAAATAATTTTCATTGAAAAGAAAATCCTTATTACATTTCTCTTTACAAGATGAATAAGTCATTGATTATTCTAGCATGTATAATTTTTTATCATGGTTGAGAACAACCTGATGGTGTTTAAACTACCGTAGAAGTTATTTCCAGTTATGAATATTTATGTCTCATTTATTGAAAATAGGTATAGTGTGGATTATGAGATTTGAATTCTGTTTTACAATTAAATGATAATAATATTAGTAATTTTCAGGATTATAAATTATGTAAAAAAATAATAATTTAATTTATGAAATATCTCATTATTTTATTAAATCTCAATATCCCTCAACATTAAACTCATAATTGCTTGTTTTTAATAGAATAGTGTAAAAGATTTGTATTCCCCTTCACATAGCCCCTACAAGGTTCGGTCAAGCTACTTATTAGTATTTATGTAGGATGGTATTTTCCAACTATGGTCTTCTATCTCATTGATCTATTGAATAGATCCCCCAATCTTGAGATCCTAAATTTTTTTTCCTAATCACCTGTCTTCATATTACATAATGTTCGGTAAGGGATACTACTTTCGATGCAAATTGGATAATTCAAACAAAAACCATTATAATAACTCCACATATAAAACTAATTTCCAAAAAATATGGTTTGTTAAACACTATTTTTTATTTAGTTTTTTTCCTAATCAAGTAATAGAAGTCTTAGTCTGAATTAATATTTAGTTAAGATATTTTATTTTACTATACATAAATGTTGTATATTTTTATCCATTACACTTCTTGATAATATTATGTGATTGTAACATAATTATGTAGTTTGTTTTATAAAATGTTTAGTCATAATTCAATTATGTAATTTATTGTGCATATATTTCATTTTGTTTTTTCCCTATTCATGTATTGTTACTATTATGTGGATGTTACAATAATTAATTTTAAATTACTGATAAAACATTTATGTGAAATAAATTTATTTGAATTCCATATTTTCACATTAATTAAATCAATTATGGGACCCCAAAATTACATAAATAGAATAAATAATTGCATAGATAGAAATAAATAAAAAATAAACGATATACTCATATGTTTTAACTAATGGTTGATTCAATGAGAGGACATTAAATAAACATTTTTCCTAGGGAAAATAACTTCTCAATCCGGTCATGTAAAGAGTTAAAAAATTACCACCGTAGATTTCATCAAAATGGTTCCATCTTGAACCACCTTCACATGCCTTGTGATACTATATTAGTTACATGTATTTATGACTCACACATTGGTTAGGGGACCCAAAACATCCAATAAATGGGGATTAAATAATTATCTTTGTGAAAATATATTCTTCATAATAATGGATAAAGCGGTGAAACGTAAGAAATTATATTTAATTTAATAATAAATAATTTAAATTACATGTAATTAATAAAATTAAAACATCCATCACATTCATGGGTCTTCTTCAAACTGATTAATTTTCACACATGTAATGAATATGAAAAAGTAACTAGGTATCATTAATTTCATAATTTTTAATTTAGAATTTATGATTTATCTACTTAAATTAATTAATTTTGTAATTTATTAATTAATTTCCATTTCTTTCAGGATCATAAGAATATAATTGGAGATACCCATAATTTATGAAATTCATGTAAAATAACCAATAAACCACAAATTTCATATTATGTACAATAAATTAATTTAGATTGTAATAATCATGAAAACCATTATTAAATTTCCAAACACACATTGGCATTCCAATAAACTAAATATGGTAATAAATCTAAAAATTTAAATTTAATATGTTTTTCAATTCTATCATATATTGGGAGACTACAGGTGGTTCTATGTTCAATTACACATTGTTTACCATGGATTTCATGTGTCCAAGTGACATATATATGGCTTAAGCTTGTTTACTCACTCAGACTAAATAGTTTGTACATAAAAATTACATGCCATGTATCCTCTTACCTTGTCCCAGGATGTCCTAATCAACATCTGATGTGAAATAAATGCACAACATGTAATTAACTGCTCAATGAATTTGGGTACAATGCACATGGGTACACAATGTATTATCCTGGCCATTTGGGAGATGTATCACTGCTATTTTATGGTACATTTTTAATCATATTTAGTATGTACAGGTTGGGATTTTACTATGTGTTGTTTTGGGTCAGATTGGAGAAATTGGGATGCCAATGGGGTTATGTACAGTTGGGGCATAGTCATAGGAAACTATCTTTCATGCACTATGACACTATGAAACCTATGTTGGAGAGACATGATTGGGTGCACAATTGGAACTCTATTTCTCTAAACTATGTGACCTCCCTCCCCATATAGTGAAAAATAAAATATTTGGGTTTTTTATTAGTTGGTGCATGTTTTCAAAAACTGAGTTTTATTTAGGAGAAACTAAATCCCCCAAAATAGGGGCACCCTACTAATGTTCTTGTTTTGGTAATTTATTCCCCTCTACTAAGGAAACCATCTGTGTAGGTTTTTTATCCCCTAGAATATTTTTTAATATTATAGAACACCCTGGTTTAAATAAATCAATCTGTATTATCCCTAAACATTTTCTATCTTTTTTGGAAGCTCTTATGAGGTTTCCACATCTATATGAACACTTTTCATGGGGAATAAAAGATCTGATTGAGGGACCAACTCCTCATTGGTATGTGATATCTTATCTAGTTGGTTTCCCCAATTCCATGTATCTCCTTCCCGATTATGTTGAAGGAATTTTCTTCTATAGGAGATGGGTTAGATTTAGGTTTTCATTGGTCATAATTCCTTGAATAATCATATTATGTATTGGTTCTAGATCATCCATGCCATTGTGTTTATGATCATTTTGCCTCAAATTGGTTATTTTGGAATGGTGAAATTTTATTAACAATCATAAGGTATGTTTTATAATTAGAAATTCCCACTATCTTGATTATAATTGTATGTATTTAACAATGAAATTTTAAATTCCACATTGACAAATTACATAAAAATATGAATTAATTTATTTATTTGATAATGATTATTAAATTGGGGAATATTTTGGTAATAAAATTAGCGAGTTATGTGATTGTGAAATTGATAAATGTTGGGATAATTATATTTATTGATTAATGAGATTATGAAATTGATAGTAACCCTTAGGTTGTTCTGTTATGATTGAAATAATTAATTATGGAAGTGATTGATACAAATTTTTAAATATGGAACCATGTGATGTGATAATTGTGACATAGTTGTGGGACAAGTACTACAACTCCAAATACCCTTGTGGTTCCAAACTACTACCCTATACCATAATATTTATTTTTATTTTATGTGATGTCTAAGATGTGGGGTAGGGAATACTGGTCCAAACACCCATGGGGTTCTATAGTGATGGTCTAGGCCTCCATTATATGACTACAAAATTTTTACTACATGATTAATAAAAAACCATGATAGAATAAAATTTTATATCCATTGGTGAATTTTTCAATATCTTGTGCATTACAAAGAAGGTATTGATGGTTTAGTAGTCATCGTAACCCCATGGATTTATCTTGTTTTTTGACGAATATTTTAATGTGAAAAATTTTCATTATTTATTTTGTTATATTTTATACAGTATAAAACTATCTCCATAGTTAAAATATGGTTATTTATTAGACTTTCATGTTGGTGACCTAATGTGTTGTACTCACACCCATCTCGGGATGCCTGATGGTACACAGATAGGTGTTATGTTTTATGGAAACGATGAAGGAAAGAGGCTTATGTATGATGGATGACTTAGGATGGGGAAATCAAGAGGGAACTAGATGTGATGTATGGAACCTCATGGGGTTTTCATCATGTATTTACTTCTTTATTTTATTTATATACTTATTTGTTATATTTAAAAACATGTCTACATCATTAGTTCATTATCATTTAACCATGCTTTGGGATTATCATGTAATGTGGGTCTTTATTGGTTATGTATTGTTCTAATGGTTAAAAATTATCAATTACTACTTTATATTGATTTCTATTATTCTTTATATTTGATAAATATGGTATGGTCTCCCCACGATATATATAAGACACTTACTACTACTAGGAAACCTCTAGTGTATGGAGAAGTTCTCCTGAGGCCCTATAACCAATTTTATTGGGGAACCAATATATTAAATAATGGCTTGGATGTTACAATAGGGTGTCAATGGAGTTTTCATTTATTTTATTTTTCCTACTCTTTTGAAATATCATTCCTTATTCGTGGATGATTCAACCCTTGGACAGAATCTTGTTCATTGGAGTTTCTCACCCATGTATAGTAGAAATCCAAATTACCCATTGTTGGATTGTTGTTATTGATGTTATTTGTTACATTTTAATGTTATTTAACATTGGGTGATGCACTTCTTGTGTGGTAGTATTTTTTTTTGAGATTTTATTTGTGGATCGGTATGGAACAAGAGTTGATAATACATGAATCATTATATGAAATTATGATTTTTATGTCATCTACATCATTTTAGGCATGCGTGCATGGGTTTCCTTTTCTAATGATCTAAGATGAAAAGGGTAATAATTTAAAAATTAAAAATGAGAATGATTCTAAAATTGATAAATTGAAAATTTTCAATGGGTTTTTAATGTGGAAGTTTATTAAGGAAATATTTTTACACTATGTTATCCATTACCCAAGAGGGGGTGGCTAAGGGTTGTGATAGTCCATCGGTTTTACCCATTTGGAGGGATAATGGGGAAAACATGCTATGTCTTATATGGACCCATATTACTAAAATGAGTTAATGGTGTGTTATGAGTCCTAAGATGTATGTTAGAAATTTTAGTGATATAACTCTACGATGACACTTTTTGATATGATGATAGGAGGGAACGGTGGGTAATTTGAATCCAAATGTTTAGATATAGGATTTAATAGTTATATGTGATGGAGCCAGAGAGAAGATAAAAGAGAAATATTATCTCATTAATAATATTATAAGTAGAGACCTAGGGTGGGTTGTGTGGAATATGTCTGAATTGACTTGGGATTTACAGTTGTAGTACACATGGAAATTCAACAGATTGGGTGGACTTATGACATATGAGTTATGTATTGACTCTATCGAGTTGATCATTGACCACATAATGAATATTATAGATAATACAATTAAATTTGTGTATTATATTTTTCATGTTCAAGTGATAAATTTGTGGGACATTCAGAATTGGGATGAGATGTTTGGGAATCTGATGTGGATGGAATTTCTTCAAATGTTTCTAACATCTAACACCATGATAAAAGACATGTACTTATAATTTAGTGGTATATTTGTCTCCACCAATCCATTTTAATGGGGTTGATACAGAAATATAATTTCTAGAGGGAGTAAATTGTGTGAATTACACAAGGGTGTATGATTCTTTAAAATCATGAGTCAATTCCACAAATATGTGGCATGCATATTTAGATCCCATGAAGAGTATGTTCATGTGGGTTAATTTTCATATACTCTAGTTATATGATAATATGTGTATCCCATTATAATATACAAGTACTTTTTTCTATAAGGTTTATTGTACCATCTGATTAATTTTCATGTAAAATTAGTAAAAAATAAAAATACACTTCTAATCAAACCCAATCGGTGACCAATAGTTACACAGTGTAAAAAAATTATAATCCCATGAAAACCATATTCACCACAAATATCTACCAGAAAAAACATTTTTCAATGTTATTTAAAAAACATAAAGTAGAGAAAATTCAATAATTACAACTTCTATAATGATTTTGGTTTATTTTCTTAATTTTACATTGTAAACTGTTTCTGTTCTATAATCGACGAATCTGAGTGCCACTGTAGAACTATAGGGACTATCTTTATTTACTCTATTTCTATATTTACATCTTAATTGATTCATTCTGTCTACACCACTATTTTTGGGTTTGATCCACTTACTCCACAAATACCATGTCATTCTCAGGTGTTACCTTCCAACTTAATCATTCCACTAGTGAAAATCATTCAAAAAATCTCAAATCCACATATAATGATTATCCCTACATCCCATAGGATGAAAATGAATATTTATCTAAATATTAATATACAGGGGAAAGAAAAATTGAGAATTGAGGTAGATAAATTCTAATGATTCAGATGGGAGTAACTCAAGTAAAATTTTCATGATCAAAGCTTATATTTTATTGTGGGATTTATAATGATTAAATACCCATGTTATTTAAGGAATAAAAAAACTAATAAATGAGTATACGTATGAATCATCAATAGAATAATAAAATCATTGAATTCTTTATCATCATACACATTCAATTATTGTGTTATAATATATATATAAAAACTGTAAAATTTAATAAAACCTAGATTAGTGATAATTCCACAGAAATAATAAATAAAATTAACAATTCTTTTAAAATAACATGATAAAATGTATTTGATAAATATTTTATTATTTCATTTATTATAACTTATTCTTATCTTATTACTTCCCCAATATATCACGTGGATCATTTTTGTGGAATAAATATCAAATGCATGAAGAATAAGGTAAAAAACACAAAATCCCTACCTGAAGAAATAAAAATCATCATTTCAATTCTATCAGTGATGAAATAAAAAATAATTTTTGATTCCCCATAAATCGAGAAAAAATATTAATTAATGATCCCATACCTATATTAACCAAACCATCGATACCCCAATTATTCTTGACGTTGTGCGATATTATGATTTTATAGTTTATCTCATGTCAATTTTACATACATTGCATCCTGAAAGGGTACATAGAATATGGAACCCATGCTTCAGCTGGTTGTGTATTGCCTATACATGTAGATATATATAACAAGGTTACATGAAATTTACTCTTGATTACATTGTGTATATCCTTAAATTACTCCAATTTTGTTTTTTCAGCACACATGAAAGGAAAATCTAGAGGTAGTATATGGCTTATGGACCAAATGGGTTTGTAGATCAAGAATAACTGAATTCAATTACCAGAACACATGATATTTATCATTGGGTTACATATCATGTGAATACATTTTATATAGTCATTTTATACTCCATGTAAATATTATGGAATATATTCAACGAAACATGAATGCAATATAGCCTACAAGATGTATTTGGTCAATGAGTTAGTTGATGTGTACAACAGGTATATAGAAACTAAAACCCATATAATAAATTGTGTTTCACCCAAACTTGCATCCCTTGAAACCATTATAATGACATATAAACCTTGGATACTATGGAAAGTGAAATAAAAAATTTGATCTCATATACTACCCATCATTTAGTTAGAAATAATTATTCAGAACCATATTCTTCAATGATTTCTATAATCAAATCAAATTATTAAAAACAATCCAACATGATTGACCATCAACGTATCTCATTTTTTCTTGAACCTTTATTATAAATCCTTTTATCCTTCATTTACATGTTTTTCATTCTACCAATTCATAGTGTTAATACTATCGTTCTTATGTTTCTATGACTCACATTACTATTATATTAGCAATCTAAATAATATCCCTATAATGGAATCATCTTTTCAATGTCAACACAAGAAAAATGTGTCATATCTAGTAATAATGATCCTCTAGAGATCATATTGGATGGTTGTGAATATTTCCTTTCAAATTATATGAATGTGAAAAATAGAAATGTGAATAATGGGTAAAAAAATTAGGATCATCTTTAAGGAAATAAGTCATGAAACCATTAGTATCACTATTTTATTATTTTAATAAATAAATAATTAAGTTTAATCTTTTTCATGGTATTTAATAAATTCATATATCTATCTCAAACATATGTTTTTTTCCATTTTAAGTGGAATATTTTTTTAATGGAATAATGGGATCCTAAACAAAAACGAACAACCCAATAGAGATTACATATCAATATCAAAATATGATCATTTCAAGAAGTTAAATAATTTGTTAGAACAATGATCTCAACATAGTTTATATTCAACAAAAAAATAATATATTTTATCTCTTTATGGATTAGATAATTAATTCAAGGATCTAGCATATAAAAATCCCAATGTGGTCTTTTATACTAATATTCCTTTCATTAGAAAAAATATAATCATAATATCTGAATTTTACCTCCATTACATTATAATATTATTTAATTTAAATTTTTTCTATTTTTATCATATTGGTAATATATTTCACTATTTAATTGATTCTTAAATACTTTCCCATAATATATCCCTATGAGTGAAGAAGAAAATCACACATAGATACTGGAATAGATTTTTTTCTCCAACCTCCCTAAGATACTTTTATCTTAAATCTAAATATTATCTTCCAATAATAGAGGAAGATACATAGCCTCCTCAATGAGAGTAGGAGTCTCATGTTCAATTTAATATGGTATAATCCACTTTGGGTCTAAAAATTACATGTTGATCTTATCACAAGGGGTCAATGAATAAATGGAATAACATTTATAACTTATGGTCTTGTCCCGGAATTCATCCATTTTTTATCATAGATGATTCAGATAATCAACATTAATTTACTATTAAAAAGATTATTAATTCCTTTATATTATTATATTAACTGATTCTTCATTATTGGAATAATCTATAAACAATTATTCAACCATAACAAATAAGAATATATGATTAAATAATGAAACCATGGAATTATCCATCATCCAACAAAATAAATGAGGGTATTTCAATATAAAAAGATTAAATATTTTATATATATTTAAAATATGTTATAAATAAGTGGAAAAAATATAAAAATTAAATTATTCATTAAAAAACATGATCATGTATTTTTTTAAATAGTCAATCATTTATTTTTCTAGAATTTTTTATCATATTTTCACTATGAAGGATCTAGTGTATTATTCATGGGAATAAATATAAAATACATAAATAAAAAATAAAAATTAATTAACAAAAAATACCCCCACAATGTGTAATATTTATTTTTTGTAATTTTTTCCCTGATGCAATAAATAATAATTTCTAATTCATCATGAATTTACTCCAAAAAATCTTTCATGGTCCCATATTAAGAAACAGTCACCCAACAATTCCTTTGGTTTTATGAAATATCAATATTTATAACCTAAATGAGAGTGCCAAAAATATTATTTTATAGTCCATCATTAGGATAAATAGTAAAATTCAAAAAAAAAACTAAAAATGATAGGTCAAATTCATGAGAAAATGAAGAAAACTAGTAGATCACATATGGTCAACACACAATTTTCAAACACAATAGTGATGATATAATTTAAATTTTTTCTTCTGATTGGTATATATTAATATTTGTTCTCCGAATATATTTATGTTTTTAATAAATATTGGTTATAAATTAAAAATAAACTAGCTAATAATTCAACAAAAATTTATCCAAAAGATAATTACAAAGTTTTAAACTCAATGTAATTATTTGAAAAATATTTCATGAAAATATATTAACCAGGTTCCCAATATCGTCCTTATTTAGTATAGTACAAAAAATCATGATTATATATATTATACTTTATACCAAGTGAAGTGATCTAGGCTAAACATTTTGAAACATCCCATTTTAAATTAATATAAAAATAGCATCAAATTAATTAGAGAGAATTTTAGTTACTTTTCTTCAAGAACTAAGAACATTAGATATATATTTTACAACACATGTGAAAAGTTATAAATAATCGAAATTCTGTGGAAACCATTCTATAAATACAACAAGTTATACATATCTTTATTACCTTCGAAAATGAAATATAAGAATGTGGGGAAGAAAATGCATAGTAATGAAAGACTGATCAAATTTTTATCAAGGGCTACATTATAAGAATATGATAAATCATGAGTATGGGAGAAATTTATAATTAAAAATAAAATAGAATAATATTATTTTTCAACAAATCATGAAATAAGAAATGTATTTTCAAATAAATAATAATATACCATATAAATATAGTGTTTAAGAATGAGATGATAAACATGATTCATGGATCAGAATAATATGACATGTGAATACACTAAGTAAAATCATATAACAACAAATATTTGTTTCTCAAACATTAGCCTTGACATATGATATTAGTGTGATGAAATGTAATCATGCCCACACATTATGATGGGAGAAAAAAATACCACACAACAGGTTGTGAACAATAAAATACACGCTTGCTGGTGTGAGAAAACAAAAGTTCCACACCTCTTTTTGTGAAGAAACAATATATCCACATTATGAAATGAATGAAAAATTCCATCAAAAAAATATTTATAAAATGGGATATAAATTCATCTCTAATACATTTGATGTATTTTACATTAATAAATTATATCAAGGATTTATCAGTCCAAAACCATATGCATACATTATCTGAACCAATCTATATCCCAAATTTAACAAACCCGAACCATATCAGGGATATATCAGACCGAAAACATTATCAAGGTTTTATCGAACAAAAACCATCTCATTATAATATAGCCTAATCCACATCTCGTATTTTTTAAATCCAATCCATATAGATGCACTATTAGAAAAAAAAATATTAATGGACTTAAGCATACACAAACAATTATAGGGTTTTATCAAACACAAAAAATAACACAATTAAAACTTATAAACATGTTAACCAGACATAAGAACCCCAAAAAAATATAATGACACGAGCAACCCAAGTACAAAATTTTTTTAATCTCATTTAAATATGATATCATCCAAACTGGCCGCAATAAATTGAACTATTGAATAAATAAATTAAATCAATATAAAATATTAATTTTAATTATCATTTATAATTTTATTCGTGAAAAATACATCCCAAGGAAATAAATACTTCATAGGTAAATGAGAAATTTAAGTGAAATAATAAATTATTTTTTAGAAATCTATTTAAAGTTTTTAAAAAAAATTTAATGTTATGGTCAGATAAAAATTATATTATAGAAAAAGAAAATTTATTTTTTAAAAAATTATTATTATTAAATGTAAAATTCAAAATTGGGGCCTTGAAAAATATATAGCGACTTCATTAAGATAAGGGGAAAAACCTTTTAAAAAAAATAAAAGAAAAATAGTAATATATCTTTGAAAATTTACATATGATGTAAAAAACTAATGTATAATGGAAGATAAAATAGAACATTTTTGAAGGATGTGTATGTTTTGATTTTTTAATATACCATTTTTTGAAACAAATATTCATAAAAAGTATTAGTAAAACATTATTTATAGTTGTAGATAAGAGAAATATATTGTGTGCATAAGTAATAATATATTTATGTTTCAAATTTCAGAAGGAAATATATTTTTGAGAACAATGAAAATGGAAATAGAGGGAAAAATTATTGAATAATAAGATATGTTTTTATTAAGAATAATTCATCATTATGATAAAAATAATCACCAATAAAGAATATTTGAGTAAAAAAATTTTGATAATAAGGAAATTTCTTATGAAATAATTTATAAACTAATGTATCAAATTCGTGTGCATTGTTCTCCTTGAATTTAATTTTAACTTAAATAAATGAAATTTGAGTTAACCAAATCCCTTGTGAAAACAATGTTTCATGAATAATTAGATGTTTAGAAAATTGTTTATGTGGTAGAAATGTAAATGAATTAAAAAAAGATAAAGTAACGCATAAATAAAATAAACTAGAAGTTCATGTCTACAGTATATTAAATAATTTCAATAATAACCATCAAAACTTATTTAACGAGAATTTAATTTCTAAAAACACATATGGTAACGGTAAAATTATAGTAAGAGAGTTACCATGAAATAGAAATTAAAATCTCATAAATGTAAATATATTAATTATAATTAAATGCTATAGGTTAGTAAATAAACCATTTAATAGAAATAATATTGTGCATTATCAAACATATAAGATGTATTGGAAGAATAGGAAATGAAACCCTTATCATAATTCTGGATATCCACTGAAGTACATGAATATACTATATAACATTGTTAAATATCATAGTATCCTATTTTAGACCCTTTTCCATATATACACAATTTTATAAAATTCATTTAAATTTATTTATTATATTTAGATTTGTCAATTAGTATCAGTTTTCTATATCATGTGTGAGTTATGATGATAGGTTTATACAAGTTCAATAATAATAGTGTTGTTCTTCATTATTATACAAAATTAACCATTATTAGATAATTACTTAAACAATAATCAATAAATTATATTTATTTATAAATCTATATCATTATCATAGTGTTGAAGTTATGTTTTATGAAATTTCATTCAGTGTCGACTTTTTTCAGAAATTTAATCAACCAAATATGATATTTTAATAACAAGTCAAATACTTAAAATAATAATTATACAAGAAAAAACAATAATAAATTTATAAATAAATTATAATATTATATTTACTTATGTTCGCATTGTCATCCGTGATAAAATTTTATATAATTTTTCAGGTATGTGGTTAGACCAACCTAATCATGAACTTACAATAATTTGAAGGGTGGGTATGGTTAAAAAAAATTATTTCATTATAATATATTTATAAAAGAATAATAATGTAGTTATTTATAAGTCTTTATATTTTTTAATCACAGATTAATTGGTTTGGATAAATAAATAAAATCAGGATTAAAATGATAAACATTAGTTTTAGGAGGCAGTAGTATGATCAATGAAAGGATTACATTTTTATTTCCAAACTAATGGGAGATAATAATGGTGGATTAAAATTTTTCACATAAAACATAAATATTATATATGAAAAAATTTATTTGTTAATTCTGAACTAATGGCTAATGGGGATAGGAAGTGGTTGAAAATATAAGATATCACTTCAAGGAGATGGCAGTCTAGACAAACGCACAATCAACAGTAAATTAATTCTATAATTGGTTCGAAAAAAATAATGGTTATTCTATTAATATAATAAAACATAATTATAATAATTATTTTCATTTCATTATGTTACTATGTTCATTTTATATTTATATGTGAAAGATTAATTTTAATAACAAAGGATTAATTAATACTCACATTGGGACCTTAAACATTCTCATGAAAGTCTCCGTGGAAATGAATGAATTTATAAAAAAAATTTGATTCATGTGGATTATGAAAATTTGATAAGTTTATAGAATGATAAAAATGATATAGGTTTATTAATAAATTCAAAATAAATAATTTTTTAGGAATTTTTGTAAATGTTCTCCATTTACTAATGAATAAAAAGTCATTTATTTTATACACCCAATATTTTTCAAAAATGGAATGACACTATTCAAGGGTAAATAGCACAAAAGGTGAATAATAAAGAATTTTAGTGTGGGTTAGGGTGTAAGAAGACACTAAATCTCATTCTAACATTTGTTTTAATCATTGTTTGTTTCATTTCATTTAAAATTATATTTTTACAATTTTGCCTTTTTTATTTATAATCGAGGAAACTAGTTTTAACTATGTAATATATATTTAAAAAAAATATAAAATAACATTTTTAAAAAATTCAGCATTATTTACTAATTTTAATTTATATTTAATCCAATTAAATTATTATATATTATAAAAATATCATTTGAATTTGAATATTTAATATAAATCTATATTGTTTTCGGGAATAATTTTTACCATTATGTGATCATAATAAAATTTAGTATTGATTAAAAATTGAATTAGTGATTTTATGATTTTATATGTGTTTAATATTATATTAATATCATTATTTTGTAATATATTTATTTAATTTATTTTATAAAAATTGTACAATATTTGTAAATAAATTTTTGTACAAATAAAAGATTACCAATATCATTGACCATAACCAAAATCATAGTAATCAATCTTATGTGAAAAAAAATAAACCTTCTTACATAATAAAATAATTTATAATTAAAATATTAAATCTATTTTTTTATAATTTGTTTCTACTATATTTTTAAACGAACTATTAATATGTGGTCATAAAAAAATTTTATAGTAAATATTACATAAATTTAAAAAACACTACACATTGGCTTAATAAATAAAACAAAATATTTTTAAATTATTTATTTCCATTTCTAATTATTTATTTTTATAAATAAAAAATGCTGAATAAATATTTTGTTATGATAATTTCATAAAAACAATGGCATTAGATAAATCAATATGTTTTTACAATTCAACTATAAAAAAAATTCGAAAACACCACAACATTAATCCGAAGATATTTTTTTATAGAAGTCAAAAATGATGTTAATTTTGTAGAATGAAAATTATAAACATTATAAAAAAAATTCTAAAGAATGTTCAATATATATAATTAAAAACACATTTTCTTAAAAAATAACTATTTACAAAATTATATGTTCTTAATACACTTTCTTAGGGCTTTTTAATTGATTATAATATTTTTAACTTGTTAGGGATTGTTTCAATAATAATGTTTATTATTAATAAATAAATTATGGACTGTTTTACATTGGTTTTACATGTGGATAAATCAATCTAAAAAAGTATTAATTTAATATATATATATATATATTTATTTATTTTTTCAAATGTTTCATGGTCTTACATTCCCCACTTAAATAAATTGCATCATAAACATTATAATTTTTATTTAATATATGAATATGGTAATGGATATAATATAAAATAAATTTATATCATTTATTTAGATATCTACACAACTATATTTGGTATGGTTTGGAGACTATTTATACCAATTATTCTTCATTAAAAGTTCTCAGGGACATACCTTTCATAGCTTCATTTTTTTAAACTATTTAAAAAAAATTATAAAATAGAAATGGTTATGATAATTTCAATTGAAAGTAGAGTAAATGATCATATGAATATAATAATTGAATAATACGATGAATTATGTAATAACAACCTTATTTTAAACTACGATACATTTAGTTCAAATTTTTTATAATTAGATAAATCTATCAATACATTAATTTAATCGTAGTCTCGTATTGAAATTTTCTTATTAGGTTGTGTGACCTAACTCATAATCTAATTCTAATAAATTTGAATCATTTATATTGTTTTGTAAATAGAATGTGATTGACCCAAGAATATCCCATGGTTGTATAACTCTATGTGTGTAGTCCTAGGAGAACTCATTGGGTTCTAGAGTATAGATTTAGTCGATAATGAACCATCATTATCCAAGGTTATTATCCCCATGAGAATATGTTCTACAATAATGTTCACATTCTAGTATCCATACACAAATGTAATTATTAAGATAATAATTGAATCTCTACTTTATAAAAACATTGCGATTCTATACTATACATAGTAATATACATAGGGTTTTTCAAAATTTATCTTATCCCAATACAATAAATAACTAACATAATACACAAAAAATTAACTAAACATTAATTTGATAAAAACTAAGGCACCCCATACCTACAATCCTATGTCTGGTGCTATGAAAATATTAATATGAAAGTTAACAAAAATACCAAATGAAATGAAACTATATAAACCCGCACAATCTTTACATTATATATGAATCATACAAAAAATCTCACACAACATTGTGAACATTTTGGTTAACTATCATTGTCAACAGGCTATTGAAGAAATTTATTTTTCAGTACATGGGATCATTTATCCCAAATGAAACTTCTCTAGACTCCCTTATAGATATTCCAAAATATATATTTATATATTTATATCTTCATAAACAAGAGAAAGGACGCATTAGAAATGGAGAATATTAGAACCTCAGTGGGGAAAAACAAATCAACACGTCCTCAAGGGTAAGATGGCAATTATATTAAAAATCATTTTGAGGGGGTAATGATATTATTGAAAAGAATATAATACAGTAATAGTTTCCAAGAAATCATTAATGATGCAAATATATTATTAAATTGACAAAAAATTACCATGTTAATAGTGTGTGGAATACTATGATGATAAATATGTGACATAACACATGATCCTTATCCAAAATGGTGAGGTATCTCTATGAGAATCCACGAGACCCTGGTTTGAAAGAAGGAAAAAGCATAATTCTGATACTATAGAAGTACTGTAGTAGTATTGCAGTAGTTACAATAGCCATTATTGTTCTAGTCACTAGAGCATTTACCGTTCAATATTGTAGTATCCAAAACTATTCACCTTGTGCCACTAGTTTGGGCTTGGAGTCTTTAAGGCCATCATGCCACCTATGGCCTTCAGGTTAGTAAGGCTTTCAGGACACCTCATGGTATTCAGACCACCTCATGGCCTTTAAGAGCACCTGATATGTAGTTGGACATATAGATTCTACAAGGAACCACCCTAGAAGGGGATTCAAGAGAATGGATCATTCACCAAGTGCATTGGCTAAAAATATTTAGGAAGAATGATAGGGTATGTAATTTTCCATCAGTACCGCACCTGTGCACCTGCACATGGACATTCTAGCCAAACAGCTGTGAAAATGTTGGAGAGATAAACACGATGTAGATTCTGGGGAGGGGCAGTTTCAAATAAGAATAATCTTTACAATTTCCTTAAGACCTAAGAGTCCTATAATATCTCCAAGACAACGGGCAATGTAATTTCTAAGCTTACATGCCTTGTAAGGCTTCCACTCATCCCTTGAAAGGGGGTAATCTAAATCAATAAAATAGAAGGCCTTAGGTTTATTCAAAAATAATATGTGACATAGATCATAATCTTAAAAATGCGATATGGTAATATACCAAGACCATGAAATAGAGAAAAATAATGAACATTAGAACAAAAATTATCAATATAAAATTAAGATCCTTTGATCCAATTCAATGATTCCCACACAATAATTTGTGAACCACAAAAAATTAATTTATCATATATTGGAAAATAAAATATTCATTATTTGTATTTTATAAAAATAAAAATTTCATGTTATATTGTTTGACAAAAAATGTCCATGCTTCATGTCACTAAACAAAAATGATTTCCATTCAAAAAATCAAAATATAATGAGGAATAAATACTTAATAGTTGTATGAACGTTATTTTATGGACCCAAACTATATAATGGCTTTATCAAACTCAACCCATTATAAGGATATATCATAATGATACTGTCTTCGGTATTTACCAGATGAAAATCACAATAAGTATTTATCATCCCCAAAATATATATATGATTTATAAGACCTAAACCATCTTAGTGTTTTATAGAATAAAAATGACTCATAAATAAAATCCAAACACATGTAATCCATAACCAAAATAAATAAAAAATCATAACTTTTGAACCCCTCAAAATATTATTTTTTTTGTAATTTTTAAATTGAATAACCCAAAGTTACCTGAAGATTATAAATCACTGATTAAAAAATTTAAATCACACAAAATTACTTTTTTATAATAATATTTAATGGTTGAATAATAAAGAAATTTCTTCTGATATAAACCCTCTTGGGAAAAAGTATAAATGGTATTAAAATAATAAAATAGTATTTTGTGAAATAAGTTTATCTTTATTGTAAAGGATAAAGTTTCAATCCCATTAAAAAAATATTTTTGGAAGGTGAAGATATATACCCTTGAAAATTAATTAAATTTAAACAGAAAGTTCAAAATTATATCCTTAGAAAATATAACAATTTCATAAAATATTAATTCAGAACAATTTGAAAAAATTTCATTTTAAAAATATTATACAATTAATTATCTTATAAAAAAATTAATTATTATAAAAAATGAATATGGAGTAAAATATATAAAATTCAATTTTGAAATTACTTTACTGAAGACCTACATCATAACAAATGTTATAAAACATAATTTTAAAAATTTAAGATGTAAAATATGGTTGTCACATGAGTGAATACAAATTTTTGTTTCAAATAATGAAACTGAGACATTGTTTGGGAATAACGATGATGGAAATGAAGGGAAATGTTTTTAAAGAGACTCTATTTTTTTCCAAAATCAGACCTCTATAATGAGAAATAAATTCAATGATAAATAATATTTGATATAAAAATAGCATTTTACCTAGAGATAATGTGATAAATATCTTGTGAAATAATAAATAGGAAAATATAAAAAATAGATAAGAATGATTCGTTTGAAATAACAATATAATTGAAAGAATTGAAAATTTACATAACCTAATACTTTACATAAATGAGAATTAATTGAGAAATAGACATTTAAAAATTGGTTTATGTTGTATGAATTTAAATCCCAATAAAACAATTAGTAAATACCCTATAAAAAAAATCAAAATATAGAATTTTATAAACATATATGAAATAAGTGAAAAAAAAGGAAAATCATAATTTAATGAATGAGAATTGAGTTTAATAAAACTATTTATGATAATAGTAATGTAAGAATAATATAAGATCTATGAAATGAAAATTCAGATATCATGAGTAGAATGATGTTTAATATAAGGGATTGTAATACTGTTACACCCTAAAAATTCTAAGAGTATCTCGTATATGATAACCTTTATGAAACAAAACAACACATATAGAAAGGAATATATAATTTCCACACAATATGGTATATTTTATATTGTTAATTAATTTAATATATTTTGTATATTTTGATGAATGCAATATTGAGTTAGGACTCATCGCAGAGAACAAGTGTCTTCAATATCCTATGTTATATAAAAGGCAGAATTTTACCGAACAAAAATATATTATAGAAAATATTATTATTTTGTATAATGATATATAACATCACCATTATATTACTTTTTATGAATCGTATTTAGAAACTTATAAAAATACAAATTTTAAAAATATGTAAAGTGAATTCATTGGTTACAAATTAGTTAGAAATGAATATAAAACCTATTGAATAAAACAAAATGTTTTTATGCTCAAAAAGGTGTTTTATTATAATAAATTAAATTAATTACTATTATTGAAGGATATTAATGAATTATATATGGCATATATTTAATACAATATTTTTTTTACATTCATCAAATACATTTTATAGGCATAAAACAATAAAAAAACTCAATTTTACACATAAACATACATATTATTCTAATGGAAAATTTATCACATTTTGATGGAGAACTTCATTTAAAAATAAATTATTGTTGGTTTATAATTTTTTTGTTATGATATTTTTTTTTGTATTTCTAGTTTCAAAATTATCTTTGGGTAAATGTTTTTTACTTTTATGAGATGTTTAATTATTTATGATGAGTAAAAAATACTGAATTTTAATTAAAAACTCCTTTTCAATCTAAATTATTTATATTGATAAATTTTAATTGAATTTATTAACAAATATATTGATTATTATATATAATTTATCTAAATTAGGTAATTCTAGTGAATTTCACATTGAGATTGAATATAAACACTTTTCAATCTTTTGACCCTTTTAACTTTAAAACCGATATTTTTTATCATGTTTGTGGGATTAATATTAAATTAATTTAATCCAATTATATTATTGGAACATAAAAATAATGATTCCATATTTCAAATATGAAAAATAAATAATTTATAGTATGTACCAAATAGTTTTCCACCAAAAATATTAGTAAATTATGTCAAAATTCTTTATAAAGATCAAGGTATAGTTAACCGTAACAGGTTTCTAAACTGTAGCCTTAATGAAATAAATGATCTTAAAAAATGTAAAAAACCATTTTCTGACCATATTTTGAAAATATATTCCCTTTATCTAATTTTTATGATTATGGGTGGCATATTATGTAAGGGGTACATCTAAATATTGTTTACATTATTATATCTACATAAATTCCACTCCTCTTCCATTATAAAACAGAGCACAACCATCCCAATTATTCACTCTATTAAATCCAATTTCAACATCCATAACCATAACAAATAAGAACCCAAAATCCTCAAACTCATCATTGAACCCTCACTATAGGTATAAATCTGACCAAGGATGTTTATTGGTATAAATCAAATGAAGTTACCCGAATAAGAGGAAACATCCATCAACTATCACTTTAATTTCATTAACTTCTCTTCCACATCAATTATTTTTATATAAAGAATATATCAAAAAAATAATATATTAATTATGATGAGATTTTTTATAAAAATACTTATACTTACCCTCCACACACATCCCTCAAATGGGATACAAAATCATTATTCATTTGTATGACGGGCTACCACCTCCTGAACTGATAACATTCATTCATCAATTACAAAAATTAAATAATATAACTATTATTGATTTATTGTTTCTATATATATATACATATATTATGGTCTTTATTCTTTAATTAATTTTATATAACACATACCTTTATGCATTTAATTTTGCGGGAATACGATAACATCTGTTGTTGACGTATGGACTACCATATCCTAAAAAATGGATTTTATGTGTTCATCCACTTCCTAGAATGTATAAAAGATAGTTTTAATTGTCATGAACCATCTTAGTGGGGACCCATGTGACTCTCCAATCCCACCTCCAATAGGGCAGGGGCTGATGACTTGCACTGAGTAGGCATATCACTAACATGGGATGCATCACTGAAGTATCTATTCACACACACATATATCAAATCCAACAAATACATAAATTAAAAAAAAGGACCAAAATGAATCAATAAAACAAAACCCAAAAAATATTGTACAACCTTAATGAGAAGTGCATTAATGTAAACTATTCCAGAATATAACCCCGCCCAAAGAAAGAGTATGAAAACTATAAAGACAAACATGTAAATAAGATAGGTACTTGAGATGCTACTAAAAGATGTAAGAATACCTCTTCCTACATGGAACTCACAAATCTCTATTAATTTATAGACCCCTTTTAATCCATCAAATTTTTTCTCATCTTTACAAGACACAAAATATGTGGGCATGGACAGTGTAAGTGTGAGTATAAGAATAAATAGTAGGACGCCCCCCCCCCCCCAAACCACAAATAAATACATAATGTAAATGTTATTTAATCTCTACAAAGTATATGTCAACCAAATATATAATAATAGAAAATTATCCAAATATATTTGAATATTATCCCCATAATCATGAGGTAAGTCACAATGACCACATTCGCATACTAGGTATTCTGTTCAAGGATTAATCGCTCATCATGGAGACCTTACTCAACAAGTCTAATAGCTCTAATGATTTATGTCATAGAAGTACTATTCATTTTTAAATGTCACAAGAGAGAGATAAATGCAGTGATAGATATGAGGATGGAGAAGGTACAATCATTATAGTAGAACACACTCATGAGTGAGAAAAGATCATGATACATATATGAGGATCACTGCCATGGCCTTGGCTTATACCATGACTCATCCAGATTCACCTACTAAGTAGAGGACCAACATCTGGTCGAATTGTTCATGTAGATAACCAAATAATATATAGAGTATGAGAATGTTTATAAAATCACACTTTGGGACTCTGAAAGGGATTTAAACTCAATTTATGAAATTCATGTTTAAGGGGTCATACCCCTATGGATTGTAAATGATAGCATTGGTCTTCATGGGGACACGAAAATAGAATTAACACTAGTGAGACTTGTCCAAGATATGGTGGAAATTGAGATCAATCCATATAGAACGGAGTACAAAACATGTAGAAGGGTCTTTCACCATGTCCCATAACTATATGTACTGCTTGTGTGAAACACAAAAAGTCAAAAGAACATGTCGTTTAGAAAGGGAATACATGGACTTTAGTATTGTTAACACACTATGTATAATTATTTAGGGTCTAAACCGTGTATATAGGACATGTGCTAGTACATGGCATCCACCTGTGTCAGGAAACCCGTGTACTGGTACACGAGGTTGCTCATGTATACATCATGGTTTGGCTGTGTGGTAGAGTACATTCTCTGTACTCCACCCCATGTTCGTGTATCATACAAGATACATTCCAAGTCCTCAGTAAGGCCCCACACACCATGTGAAAGATTTCACACACTATGATAAGCCATTATGTTTCCCGAAACCATACCCTCCATAGATTCTGACCCAGAAACATTGTTCTTTGGGATTCACCCTACGTTCTTCGTGATTTTCCTAAATTTCTTGTTCTTCTTATGATGCTTTAGTTGATCATCAGATTCTTGACCAGTCTATTCATTTGACATGAAAATGAACATCAGAATATTCCCCCATTGGTAACACTGAATTAGTTGGTTTCGGGTGTTCAATTGGCCCCAAAAACGCATTTTGATCATCCACGCCAAGAACAGTTGAAGAAAACTTTCTCTCTATCCATTTTGATTCGTCCACCTTCATCATCATCACACATTTTCTAGGTATTATTGATGCTAAATCTATGTTTTGAGATTGTTTCTCTATGAAATTGGTGTTCAATGATCCATCATTCATAACCCAATGAAGAACTAAGAATGCAAGGGGTTAAAAAGGGATGTAATGATCATGTAACAAACATAGTAATGATCCTTATCTGTTGTTTTTTATATCCTTGACCCACTCTAATTAGAAGGATCAATGAAAAAAATCAAAAAAATCAAATCTCTGTCATCTAAACCTATAATACAATCCATCCCTTAAGAACGAATGATTCACGGGTCAACCTATTAATGGGTTGATCCACACTGGTCATTTAATTAAAGAAATGTTTAAGAAGTAAATAAACAACATGCACCCTACCTCGAGTTAGGAACAATCACTGATGAAGAGAAATTGTGCTTCTGTCATAGACGATCCACCAAATCCATTGGCACAACAATTCACGAATGGGTGATCCATCATCAGGGATTAGAATCACAAGTATTCACAATGCTTGGTCTCATAATAATTTTATATAATATTTAAAAATAATTCATTGAAAAACATGCGACATTATATTCTCCTAAACATAGTGCTTTACATACTCATAAAGCCATAACAAATGGATACTCAAAAAGAAGTGGGTACTGGGAATGAATCTGAGCTTCCCTCCCACAATACTCTATTGATGATTCTTGTGATTACACCAGACTTTCCCAAAGGGAATCACTCACCCATGTAGAATCCCCTCCTAATGATCCTAGATCTATATTGGGTACTCAACAATGGTCACTCTAACGATGATGTATAATTTTATTTAGTTAATGACCTATGACAGATCGTGAAAATTCTTCCTCAGCTATAATAGGTGGAAAACTACATGTAATCGGTGAAAATATGGAGGTAGAGTTAGTTGTTAGGCCACCACACCAACCATACATTGTATCTGGATAGGGAAGATGATCGTCAGAGACATGTTTTTGCCCCATCCAAATCTATGCAACCCAGGTCGAGGTGAGACCTGAAAGAATACATGGTATCCCTACTAAAACTCTAGAGGTCACCAATATTTGCCAGCTTAATACTTTTATCCTATCGGGGCAATCCATATCTACTATTGGATGATCTACACCTTCTCGGTTGTAGCTTGCACCAACTCTAGACCCATGAGTGTTGGCTCTCCTAGGTCGGTCCAGCGATGCGGTGACCTGCATGGTATCCCATATAAATACCCGAATGATTCCATAGCAATAGTGGAGTGATAATTATTATTGTATGAAAAACCCACCAGTATTATGTGGTCCTCACAATTGCCATCAAATTCAAAGATATAAGCACACAAAATATCCTATTAGCCAGAATGGTCTTATCTGTTTTGACATCTATTTAGGGATGAAATGTTGTTATCATGTGTGACTGAGTCCCAAACACACCCTACAATCCCCATGACAACAAGGATGTAATGTGTGCATCACGATCTGAAACTATCATCGATGGTAATCCACAAAGATTAACTATCTCATACACATTGAGGCATTCCATGATCTCTACTGAACACGTCTCCCTGGTTGTTATGAAGTGGAATTACATGGTGATTCAGTTAATTATCGCCCAAATTGAATCATGTCACTTGGATGTTCATTAAAAAACTATTATGAAGTCCAGATATATTCCAGCCCACATCAACTTCGGCACATCAAAATGGTGATCTAATCTCGCTGGAACCTGGTTCTCTGCCTCAACCTTCTGGGACATAAGGCATTGAGAAATGAACTCTACCATTGCCTTCATCATTTATTTCCACCAGAACTATCGTTGGTTTTCCTAGTATATCTTTTCCATGATAGGGTGTACCGCTAAAGGGGATGTATGAAACTCCCTCAGAACCTTCTCCCACAACTCCACCGGTACAACTATACACCCTAAAAATTGATCAATGTTCTCATAATCTTGTGAATATCCATTAGGAGAATGTACATTGCATGATTTGTCACATAAATCATTGTTGTTGACAAAACCTAGTTATACCTCCCTAAATAATTTTAAGAGTTGAGAGGTGACAGCCATTGACTAAAGGAATGCTACATCATCTCTATCCATGATGGATATCATTAGCATGACTATGATATATTACCCATCACTTTGTATCTGCAAACTCAATCTCTTACTAAGATCATCGTCCACAAAATTCCCCTTCCTTGGAGTATAGATGATCTTGAATTCAAAATACATGAGTAACTCCATCCATCACCTCTACCTAAGATATAGATCCTTCTTATAGAAGATGCGATTGAGGATCTTATGGTTAGAATAAATGGTAAAACTCTCACCAATCAGGCTATGCCTCCACATCTTGAAAATAAAACTACCACTTCCAACTAAAAATCACTGGTTACATATTTCTACGCATTTGAACTCAACTGTTGTGATCCACATGAAATCACTGCCTTTATCTGCATCAAAACGCATGCAAGATTGGTCCATGATTTGTTATACAAAACCAATAAACTTGACACCCTCCTCTAAAATACACATCACCAGGATACTCATCAAACACGTCCTAAACTGCTAGAAATCCCCATTTCCCATCTCTTTCCTTATGAAAGGATTCACCTTTTAGGTCAAAGTTATCATCAGTGTTAATATCTGATTGATACCAAGAATGAATCTCTAGTAATATCCCACTAGACCAAGAATGCTCCACACCTCTATCATGCTCTCAGTGGCTCCCAGGATAACACTACCACAACCTTGTATGATCCACCACTACTTAATATTATACGATCACATGTCCAAAAAGTGGATCTCCTAAATCAAGAACTAGTACTTTGAGAGAATCCTATAATGATGGTTTTCTCAGAGTATGTCCAGAGCCATTCGTTGGTGTCTCGTATGATCATCCTCTAACGCTGAGTACAGAAGGATATCATCAAGTAATACTGCTACGATCTGGTCTTTGTATAGTTAGAAGATCTAGTTCATGAGTCTCATGAACACTGTAGAGAAATTAATCACACTGAAGGGAATCACCATGTACTCATAGAGGACATAAATGTATATGAATGTTGTATTCAACACATCCTCACCTTGTACTCAAATATAATGATAACCAAATCTGAGGTCCACCTTCAAGAACAAATGTTCTCATCTCAACTGATCTAAGAGGATTTTAATCCAAAAAAATGGATACATGTTCTTCATTTTTACCAGGTTCAGGCACTGGTAATCCATACACAACCTCAAACTACCATCTTCCTTCGTGGAAAACAAAAATTAGTCTACCCATGGTGTAACAATGGGTCTTTGAAAGATCTTATTTTGCAAATCCTAAAACTGCACCCTCATGTTGTGAAGCTCTTCAGGAGAAATCCAATATGTTGTTGATGATATTGGTAGTTACCTAGGGTGTAAGTCGATTAAGAATTCGATCTAATGGTGGGGAGGTAATCCTAGAACATTTTGGTGAAAGTCATACTACTACAAATCCACTATTGTTGGGAACTGAAATATCATAACATCAGCTGCTCTGTGGGTAAGGCTAGCCAATTCAGTAGTGATCAGCTGCACCATACAGATAATGATCCCATTCTATGCTTCCTTAGTTTTGTTTTCCCCAAAAAAGAAAAACACCATCTCATAACTACAGACACACCACACCCTAAGCCTAAATCATTCAATATGGGAATGAAAAAATGACATGAAATCCATACTACATAACAACACCGTAAGGCCCCGATGATGCCACCATGAGTTTCCAACCGAAACAATCACCTCAAAGGAGAATATTACATTGTATGAAAAGATGCATGATTATCATGTCTCCTCTCGTAAAAGAGTCCTTGGGTAACGGTTGAGTCAACTACTCTATCAGAATCTCAAAGATTCTCATTAGACATGTGGGGAGGAAATAATGACTATAACCTATGCCTTTAATTACAAAATCATTGGATGAGGTGACACAGATCATACCTTATATTATACAAGTAGACCCCGGGTCACACGCCTTAACAACATGTAGCTACCCCTACAATAATCCCACATCTCACAAAGCCTGGTGTGGACCTCCTAGGGGTGGTGGTGGAAGTATGTCAATGCTTCTGCAACCAATTGGGGCTCTACATGCACCTCCTCCACATGTACCGCCTGTCAGTTCTTCCAACAACATTCTATGACTCTTCCTCAGTGGTCTATCCTAAAGAGAGGAGATTCTACTCATGTGACGATAGTGGATCATGTAGAGCTGCAAGTGGTTGTATAAGAATTTACTAGAGTAACGCCACTATCTTTGATTCATATCCATAAACATCACTCGAATGCCCGATGTATGAAGGACTAATTCTTGAATATATCCATTGAGTACCTGGTGAGGTTGGTAAACCATGACTAATAGTCATACACCCTCAAATTTACCTTCTAGAGATAATTAATCTTCTAGATACATATTTCACTCAAAATAATTAAGGATAACTCAACCTTAATGAGTCACTCAAACTCTATCCATGAATGAGTTAGGTCATCATGAGTCAGTGTGGTCAAACTCTACCATTTCATTGTGGAACCCTGAAGAAGGAATACACCTAGGATCACCATATTTGGTGTCCTCTCTATACAGAATACTTTGGTCACCACATCAAGACATTCCTCAGCTGTATAAGGGCCAGGATCACCTCGGAACCTGAGGGGTCTCTGTATTTGAAACCCATATAGCATTCTCATTTTGTGCTCCTCATTTACTAGCACTACCGGTACAACATGTTACTCCACTAGTGGTGACATAGCTGATGCACCACCTATAGGTAATACATGGTAACTGATACCTATGTTGAAAACTTATCACTCAGTAGTTATTCCACATGATCGTTCTATTGAATCTTATGTGGAATGCATTGTAGAGAAATCCTGTAAGAAAACAAGAATTACAATGCTTAATGGGTATATATAGAGAGATAACTCAACATGGAGTTGGAAACCATAACCTATTCATATATTATTTAGGTACTATTATTGTTTAATTGAAACCAGTGATCTCTTGTACTATGTCGAAACTCATGTTATTAAAGTCTTTATGTATTGATAGCTTTGGCACTTGCAACTACACTAGAGAACCTAGCCTAAAATCCAAATTTGAAACACATAAAACTATTTCCCATAACCAACCTCATAGAATCTGTGTATTATGTTAGTTCACAACACCACTTATAACACTATATCACACCTATTTAGGTGGGGACCGCACTATGACTCCCTAAGCCATCCTCTAAAATGGTAGGGGATGGTGTCTACCACCGAGTTGGTATATCACTAACTTGGGATGTATCTCCTATTTACATGTACCTAGGAACAAATCGTCACGTCCACACATATTGAAATGTAAAAAAAAGGGGAAATAATTTCTGGACACATCTAAACCAAACATATATATTACATCTAGAATGAAAAGTGTTATAATGTAATCTAGGAAATAATATAAG
Organism: Viscum album; assembly: GCA_963277665.1. NCBI lineage: Eukaryota > Viridiplantae > Streptophyta > Magnoliopsida > Santalales > Viscaceae > Viscum > Viscum album. The sequence continues at coordinate 989,173,486 of OY728163.1, read as the reverse complement.
CCCACTAAAAGAATGATTCTACAAACTAAAAATTATGCCATGTTAACAAGATATACACTAGGACTAAAATTTGAAGGTTTAGGAATACAAATACCTATCTATAAATTACAAAGATATGTTCGGTCCTAGCCCCACATAGGCTCCATCACAAGGTCACTTGTCCGCACATGATAAGACTCATGCGGGCAAGGCAAGTGTTAGAGAAATAATAACAATACTAAGTAGGAAACCCTGAAAACCAAAAATAAATAAACAATGTAAAGTATAATATGATCTATATAGTATATTTATGCATAAAATATAAAAATAAAAACATATCCATATATAATCTAAACCAAGATCTATAGTATTGAGGTAACTCACAACGAACACATATATATGTTAGGGATTCTGTTCGAATATTCCATGAAGCACTCGTCTGAGATAACTCACTCCAAGAGTCTATTAGCTCAATGTACTTCTATCCAAGAAGTACTATTTTCTAGGTTGTGTCGTGAGAGATAAATACATGCACTAATATATCTGAAAATAGATCATATTCACTCATTTTGGGAGAACACATACTTATGTGGAAAAATATCACAATTAACAGATGAGGATCATGGAAATGGCCATGGCATATACCATGACTCATATAGATTCACATGATTTTTATAGGATCTATTACTTAGAGAATTGGTAACACTGATAACCTGATTCTACTTAGGGTATGAGAATGGACAATGGATCTCACTTGAGCCCTGTCGAAGGGACTCCAACTGAATCTAGGAATGTCATGTTCAAGGGGTCGTATATTTATGAATAGAAACAAAATACCACTAGACTTTAGGTGGATGAGAAAAGGGAAATAAACCAAGAGAACCCTTTCCCAGATTCCATTGACAAGAAGAAAAGTCCAAGTAGAAGGGAGTGAATAATTTATGGATGAGTCACATGTCGTTTCCCTTGACTCTGGGTACTGCATGTGTGAAACAGATTGAGTCAAAATTACATGTCATATAGAAATCTGACACATGATATGTATTAAGGTCTACACACCATGTCTGATTATTTGATGTATTCTCTGTGTTTACTAGACATGTGCCATTACATGAATTCAAATAGTTTCTTCTAACCCGTGTAACGTTACATAGTGTATCCAACATATCTAGACTGATCTGGCTATGTCTTGGAGTTCATGGTGTGTACTCCAACCCGAGACTATTTATCATATGATATATATTCTATGTTTTGAGTAAGGTCCCACATTCCATGTGATATCTATCACATGATATGTTCAACCTTTCTATCACTCGAACCCCTAGCCTCCACTGAGCAGGCCACACAAACCATGTTCCTCAGGATACACATTGTGTTCTTTCTAGTTTTCCAGAATCAATGATTTTTTGTCTGATGCTTCAGTTGATCCTCTGATTCTTAATCTTTCTATTTATTTTCCATGAAAAAAAAGATCTGAAGTCACACAGCCATGGTAACAATCCATTGGTTGGATTCAGCTGTTTGATTAGTCCTAAAAACTCATTTCAATCATCCTTATGAAGAATAGTTAAAGAATAATTTATACTGATCCATGTAAATTATACTTCTTCAATCATCTTCGTACCTCTTATATTTTGCAATGTTGTCTGATCTACGTGTTGAGATTGTTGTACTGTGAAACAGATACACAACGATCTATTGTTCGTTAAAATGTGAAGTCGATGAACGTATGAGGTAAAAGGGGGAGGAAAATATCAAATAAAAAATAGATAAATGATCCTCATCCATTGTTCATTATAACCATGAACCACTCCCATTAAAAGGATCATGAAAAAAAATCAATCATAATCAAATCCCCCTAATAAAAACCTATAATATAATCCCTCCAGCACGAATGAGAGATAAGAAGGTCACCCTATTCGTGGGATGATTCTTGTTTTTTGTTTAATTCAAAAACGAGGTATGATGGAAATAAAAAACACATACCATGTCTCTTGTTTGGATCAATTGCTGAATAAGAAGAATTTTGATTCCACTGACGATCCTCCAAATCCATTGGTGAAACAATTTGTGAGTGTTCGATATTCGATCGTTCATCGAGAGTTCTCTAAGGGGGATCCCCTCTAAATACCTAAAGGGTTCAAGGATTATATGACTTACACATGGAATACTTATTAGTAGGTTATTTAAAATACTAGGTTTTTTCTTATCTACGTAGAAATAAAACAATTTTATTATAAAAAAAATTATTCCTGTTATGTCCAAAAAATATCTTTTGTTGCTGATCTGCACTGGTATTAGTTAGACCTCACTGTAGACGCCGGAAAAGTCCGTTGTTCCCAAAAGAAGCTCCGGATGCGGAAAGCGAGGACATATTTGGAGTCGGAAGCATGTTTCGGAGGGCCCGGAGGCCTTGCGCGGAATTTTGGAGACCCGCGCGCAAAGTTGATGAGTCGCGCGCAAACCTCCCGGGATGCGCGCCATGCGCTGAGCCGGCGCGCAATTTTGCGCCCCCGTGGCCCGCGCGACTCCCTTGCGCGCCGGGCCCGATTCCGCGCCCGCGAAGGGAATTCCGCGCCCACGAACTGGATTCCGCGCCCGGGGTTGCCTATAAATATAATGCGACCCCCGACGTTTTGAAGGTTGCCAGAATTCAAAAGGTCTCTCGTGCGCGCAATCCAACCCCTTCCGCGCGCAATGCCGATCTTCAGGTAACCTCTTTTCTTTCGCGCAAGAAAGCCTTGGGGTTCTCCTTCGCGCGCAATCCCTTGGGCTCCTTTCCTTTGAATAAATATTCCCCCAAAGGCATTTTCGCGCAAAAGAAGCCTCTTGCGCGCAATTGCCCCCGGGTGCGCGCAATCCAACCCGATTGCGCGCACCCCCCATTTTCAAAGTGGCCATTCGATTAAAGAATGAGCCGTTGCCCCCGTGCGCTATCCGAAGCCCGGTGCGCGCAATCTCTATCATTCGTGTGCAAAGTGCTGGCCCAATTGCGCGCCAGCCCGTCCATTTGCGCGCTGACCCGCGGTATTGCGCGCAAAGCTCCTCTTTTGCGCGCAAACCGCCAGGGTCGCCCCCTTTGACCCCCTTTGGGTACCCGCCTGCGTGGCGCCCGATGACCCTCATCCCGGGTGCCCGCACTGTGCGTTGTCTTTCCGTGCGGCCCTCCAGGCTTGCGCGAAGTGACACGGACCTATCGGCGGCTTCAACGTCCTGCACGACGTTAAAATGCATACATCCAACATGACGTTAAACTGTGCCACGTCCGCGCTGCAAGACGTTAAACTGCCAGGCGTTTACGTCCCGCACGACGTTAAACTGCACCATCGTCCGCGCTGCAAGACGTTAAACTGCCAAGCATCTTCGTCCTCAACACACGACGTTAAACTGTACTTCGTCCGGCAAGACGCTAAACCGTCCGCTTCGTCCTCAACACACGACGTTAAACTGTACTTCGTCCGGCAAGACGTTAAACCGTCCGCATCAACTGATCCCGTGTCTCGCACGCAGGGTCCCCCCGGTTTGGATGTGGCCCCCACCCGCTCGTTTCTGCAGGGATGTCGGGATTGGAGTGTCCTTCGCCCACGGGGGTAGAGTGTTGCGAACAGAATGAACTACGTGGACTTTGATCCCTGTCTTCTAAACAGGGTACGTAGGAAGCCTCTCCGAGGTTCAAGCCCGCCACCTGGTCGTCCCGGTCGTATTTACGTCGGTTCGTCCATCGGTGGACCCCTCCCGGGTTCACACTTGCGTTGATTCACCTATGAATCCGCCTCTTTGGGGGACTGCACGTGTGTATCTCCATTTTGCTTCCCCACTGCCTCGATCTCTTCGTGAGTCAGCTTGCCAACGTCCAGCATGACGTAAAACTGTGATCCACCCGGCCGTTCCATCCCCCTCTGTGCGAGATGGTTCGGTTCAATCCTCCGCCCGGCGGCCTCGATCTCTTTGTGAGTCGGCTTGCCGACGTCCAACATGACGTTAAACTGTATGTCCGAACTACGCTGACATTGATCCGCGCTAACGCACGGTACGTAGGAAGCCCCTACGGGGTCCAAGTTCTTCACTCCATCATCCATCCTGATCCTTACCCGGGCCGCCACATCCCGGTGGGGTCATGCCACTTCATTCCACTCCACTTCACTCGGGAATCCGCCCATGTGCTGGCCCCAGCGTCGGAGGTTCCCCGCAAGGGGTTCTGTCATCTGGTCCACTCCTCATGTTGATCAGTCCGATGCCGTCCCCGCTGGACGTTAAACTCGCGGCATACCCCGTGTTAAACATGGGAACCTGAGGAAAACCTTAGGCAACGCAGTTCCCCGTACCCAGTGCGGGATGCCTCAGGCCATCACGCCTTCGAGAAGCCCTATTAGGGACGGAAGGCAGACATGCAGAGGCGCAGTGTTAAGACACGCCCCCGACACCCAGAGCCACCCGGTCTCCTCACCGCAGGTTGCTGCCCCGACCAGACTCCTTGGAGCGTCCGGGCGGAAGCAGCGTAATTAACCGGTGTCCATGGAGACATGGCGTCGGGAACGAGATTCACGAACATTCTTAAATCTATGTGGGAGACCCGGATTAGGCGACGAGTTCCGAGGAGACGTCCACGGAAGGAGGAGCCAACATCCCATCATCCCGGTTTCGATCAAGGAGTAGACGCCCCTGAATAAGGGACGAATGCGGCCCGGCCTTGGAAAGCGGGACTGCGAGACCACAAGCCGCGCGCCCATCCCCTCGGGTTGACGGGTGCACGCGCGAATGCGTCCTGGCGGAACAGCGTAACCCGACGCACATCCGCACCGAAATAGAAAAATGGTGAACCCGACGTGAATCTCTTCTCCTCAATACGATGATCGATGACTTTCAGAGGTGTTGGAAGACCAGCATGCTGCTCGACCGAGCATTCAGTTTTACCCGCCAGGGGCTGAGGAAGGGAACTCGGGCACTCCGTCTCGCGACGTCGAGGGCCTGGGTCCCCCCCACGGAAGGCGTCGTGGCACTAATGGTTGGTTGTCGATTCCTTTTCCTGTCAGTGTTAATGGGTTCTTCTCCCTGCTTTCAGAAATCAGGTCGCCCAATCCAGTGCCCGATCGCCACCCGCCCACTAGCGCAGGGGTAGAGGAAACACCGACGCGGTTACTCCGCGCGGTCCCGCCCGTTCCACAGCCGTGCCAGCAGCCGCAGCTGCGGGGCAACCACGCCCTCTCTCCCCCTCGGAGGTCATCCAAAGAAGGGTGATCAACAACTTGGTGCGGAGATATGAGGAAGAGGGAGTCATCCCCACCAGGGACATGGCTCGCCTAGACCTCGAGGGAGCTGCACCTCGCCACCAACGCCGCCCCCGAGGGCCGCGCAGGGAGGCACCGCTGCCTACCTCGACGTCCAACCGCTTCGGGAGTTTATCCCCGGAGCTCTCCGACAACTCCTTCCCCTATGCGGATGAGGTGGAAGATGCCCGGGACCACCCTATCCGGGATTCGCCCCAGGGATCCGCGATGAGGGCTCCTGTCAGGCCACGGCGACATCGCCACCAGGCCTCTCAAGTCGAAGAACGGGCTCTCCACCTGCCCGCGCCGCTCATCCCGACTCGTCTGTCTCGACGCCAACGCCGGGCTCGAGTGGAAGAGGATGCCCACCTTGGGGCCCTAGCAACAGCGGCCGCGTTGGCTCAAGCCACTGCTGGCTCCAGTCACCATCCCCCTGCGCATCCTGAGCAGGGGCACTTCTATGCCCGACCCGGATCGAGGCCCCGACCGCCCCAAAGGCAGGTTGGGTTGACTCTCCTGGTTGCTGGTACAGACAATAGCCACCGCGGACCACCTCGCGGTAGCGCTATTCACCAACAGGGTCTACTCCGTGTGGCCGATCCAAGAGGCATGGGTCACCCCGCCTTCCGATCCCGGCCCGGAGGCCTGACCGGAATCATCTCTCCCCGTGTCCCCTTTGATATCTGTCTCGGTGCCCCTCGCACCTTGGTTTCCAGTCCTCTTGGCCCCAGCACCAGTGCGGCCGGAGGACGCCAGGACAGAGATCAGCCATGCCCCGAAGAACCACCCCGGGGCAGGAAGGCAAGGCGTCGACGCCGAGGGAAGAATGTTGCGGAATTCCGGACAGAGATCCGATCGGTTCGCTTCTCTGATTCAGAGGCGGATTATGATTTGGCGACAGAGCCCTTCCCCCAATCCCGCCAGTCAGGGGCAGGGGTAGGAATGCGGCACGTCAGCCTCGTACTCCCCGAGAGCGAGATCGATATGATCCCCGCTTCTATCCGAAGGTATATCCGGAGTAGCGAGGGCCTGGTAGACCCCCAAGGATCAAGCTTGCGGTTGGTACCGGCCCCTCTGGAAGCGCCTTCTGCTTCGATCGGAGAAGCCGGAGACCTTTTCTGGGGACCGACGGTTGAACCACGATCTAGTGCACCCTCGGAAAGCACCGACGCTACAGCAGGATGTTCGCTCGCCGGCCCGTCCTATCGTGATGTGGTAGCCAGGGCCCCGCCACCCTCAGAGGGCGGCCCGGGATATGGAGGCCAATCGGCCTGCTCGCCGTATTCACCGCCGGCCAGCCCGTCGGCCCGGCGGCCCGCCTCGGCACCACTGTCGGTTCCCCGTCCATTCCCAGTCGTTGAAGAGGACCAAGGAGACCTGGGTCCCGAGTTTGAGTCGTGGAGCTTCTGGACCGTCCTTGCAGAGGGCCACTTCCCTGAGAAGTTTTCGCCAGTCGGAGGACCGGACTTTGATGCACCCGAATCGCTCACCCCGGATGAGTTCGAATGCTTCCGCCGGACTCTCCGGGAGACTCACTCCCGTCTTCACCGCCTACAAATTCCATACCCCAGGAGTCAAGTACACCTGGAGGATATTGGTGAGCAGTGCCGTCAAATTGACCTGGCCACGCTCCCCGCGGTTCGGCACCCCGGGTCATTTGGGCACCACGAGGCCCTCCAACAACGATGCGTTGAGTGTTTTCAAGTACTCCGCAAGGTTATCGAGGAAGCCACTCCCCACGTGTATATCCGTGGATGGGGGCAGTACGCTGCCCTACGCTTCAGTGCGATTCACCGACAGCCCGATTCACTAGGTGGCCCTGAGGGTACATCCCCAGGGACGGAAACCGTCAATATGGCTGACCTGTCGGGGGAGGGGAACGGTTTGGAACTTCTCGACGGGGGCTCTCCCCCCAAAGACAAGCCATTGTTGGATCCATCGGCGAGAGTTACTCGTCACCAGAGGAGCCTCCTGGGTCTCCCCGCACCCACTGAAGCACTGACGTTGAGCCGAAACGTCCGTAAAGGTAAAGAGCACGGCGAGGCTATAAAGCCCGCCGACCCATCCGCCTCCACGCAGAGGGCGGATGAGGATCCCGAGAAGGCTATGCTACGTCAACAGCTCGCCGAGCAGAAGAAGCTAGTTGACCTGCTCCTCGCCGAGCGCGCTGTAGAGCAGCGGCCTGACTACGGTGATCCTAGGCCAGGACAGCAGGGACAGGAACAACCACCCCTTGATGAGGCTCTCCCGGGCAACCGTGATTATGCCGTGTTCGCCGACAGGAGAGAGGCCATCGCCTATGGCAAGAGGGCGCGGTATGTTTCACCGCACCCTCCCGAGCGACGTGACTACCTGAGAGACCCCGCTCGGATTCCTCCCGCTGCCCCAAGGGCCGCTCCGCCCGCCATCCCACGAGCTGCCGAGTTCGACGACCCGGTCGACGACCCGATTGAAGGGCCATGCAATGCGCTCGTGGTTAGAGATCCTCGCCAGGACTGGAACCCATTTCCGGACGATCCGATGGCGGCACTCATCGCCCGCTTGGAGGCCTTGGAGACTCGGTAAGTGGCAATCCCACCAGACGGCAAGCCATACCCAGCATGGGTGGATGACATGCCGGCGCCTCCGGGATTCGGGAATCCCACTTTTGCCCCCTTCAACGGGACTGGAGATCCGCCACAGCATTTGGCCCATTTCAACTCGAGGTGCGGGCCTATATTGGGAACTCCGGCGCAGCAAGAGGCCGCTAAGCTTCGCTGCTTTGTCCAGACACTGGAAGGGCCAACATTTGTCTGGTACAGCCAGCTCCCCGTCGGGTCGATAACTAGCTGGGAGGACCTTCGTAGACAATTCCTCTACCAGTTCAGTTCCACGACCCGGAAGACGAGTATCGCAGACCTCTTCAAGTGCAAGTAGAGGCCTGACGAGCGAGTCGCGGACTTCGTCGCCTGATGGAAGGGTCTCACGTATTCCCTTGACATGCCATTGACTCAGGAGCAGTTGCTGACAATGTGCATCGGGAACGTCAAGACCGAGCTGGTCCCTTCCCTGATCACTCAGAATTACCCCGGAGGGTTCAGGGACATCTCAGACAAAGCTCAACGTCTTGAGGAAGCCCTGCAACAGGCCAGCCAGGCACACCCGCTGCCTCCTATGATTCCTGCAAGGAGAGCCAGCAGGGCTGAGCCCACTGCCGTCACCCAGATAGAGGCTCCCAGGCCGTTGGAGCTGCTGCCGGTGAGACCAGCTCCACAACCTCACAGGAATCCGCCTCCAAGGGCTCAGTTCCCGGCCCAGCAGCGGCAGCCTCAGAACCGGCCGGCCCCTCCGCGTAATGTACCGCCGCAACCCAGGCGAGATAATCAGGGTCCACCTCCTCGGCAGGCCCCTCCAGCCCCTCGTCAAGACCACGCTCCCAGGGCCTCGCGATACCTGACCTACTCATTTCACGATGATCAGGTCCCCGGTTATTTCCGGAGCGCCCTGGAGCAGAGGATTGTGCGACTGCCTGAGTGTTGGAGGCCGGAGGAGGCACATCTCACGGATAACCCCCGCTACTGCCCCTACCATCGGGCCCTGGGGCACACCATCCAGCGGTGCTATGTGTTTAAGGATTGGCTCCAAGACCAGATTAACATCAATGTAATCAGGTTGGGCCCAGCTCCGGCACAAGTGGCGGGCGTGTTCGTGGGATCAGATGACGATAGCGGCAACGAGGACGAATGGCAGCTGGTCTCCGACCGCGGATCCCAGAAGTATAAAAACTGGATGGCCCGCAAGACGATCATTCGCGCCCATGGAATCATCCGTGCGCGCTTGAATCAGCCTGAGCCCCCAGAATCTGCGGGTGCTGCTTCGGCATCGTCGTCCCAGCCTGCCTCTTCCAATAAGAGCAAACGGCGGCGGCGCAAGAAGGAAGAGCGCGCCCCGCCAGTTCCGCCACTATCCCGCACTCTCGGCGATTTCATGCCCCCGTAGATGGGGATCCCTCCTCGGATCCGCCCAGTGGTGAATGATTCGTTCGATGACAGTATTGGGTACGCTTCGGTTAATATCGTCGAGCTGGTAAATCCCTTTTCGGTTCCCGACGTTGAAGAACACCAGGTGGACCTCCCTAGTGTCCCTGGTCGTCGCCACTGTCGGAGGAGCCGCAACAACAGGAGTCGCCGGGGCACAGCAGTTGGTACCTCCAGCCAGGCCGTGCACGCCACTGAGACCAGGCAGCAGGCCCAAAACCGAGCTCAGCGTGCGCAGCCCCCCCATCCGGGGATGACGGATTCGCCTCCGCCACTATTTGTGGTATGGGATCAGGCAGAACCGCCTCAGCTGCGTCGCGATCAGCTCCGCCCTGCCACGAGTCCATCCCGGCCTCCTGACCCCAGTACGGTGACCATTTACCGGGCTTCAACCAATGAACAGCGAGATGCGCCAAGCACCAGTCGGCCGCCGGCCCAACCGGCAAGGCCCGTCATGCTTCCAACCGCAGAGCAACCTCCTGCAACCAGGGGCTCGCGCTTGGCCAAAAAGTATGATGTCCTGAAGCACTTGGCCGACATCCCAGCGAGACTCTCTATCCTTGAGGCTCTGCGCATGTCATCTGAGATGCGCGAGGCACTCGCTGAAGCCCTGAAGAGCCCCCTCCAGTTTGAGACAGAGGTTGCGGCTGCAGAGGCCTTTCACGCCGAAACAATTGAGGACGCCGAATGTCAGGCAGTTATCTCGTTTTCTGGTAAGGATGAAGACCCTCCTATACAGGGGCACATTCGTCCGCTGTATGTTACCGGCCAGTTCAATGGCCTTGAAGTCCGGCGCTGTCTTGTCGACACGGGGTCCGAGATTAACCTGATTCCCACTCGGACGCTCCGGAGATTGGGGTTGTCTGAGGATGACTTGATTCCCTCCGACCTCAGGATCCAGGGGTACGACCGCACTGAGCAAACCCCGGTCGGCAAGATACGTTTGAAGAACCAGTTCGGTGACTTGGTTTCCAACACCGAATTCATGGTAGTCTCTCAAGATACTGCGTACAACGCATTGATGGGCAGGCCCTGGCTCCACCTTCATGCGGCGGTTCCCTCGTCATACCATCAATGCCTCAAATACTCCCTTAATGGTCGAGTAGGCGTGCTTCAGGGAGATGCCTCTCCTTTTGCCTCATGTGAAGCCCGCTATCTGGATGCAGACTATTACAAGAGCAAGGATAAGCAGATCCTGGAAGGTGAGGTCGAGCCTGTCGCTGTTGCAAGTGATCCCTGGGCAAGTTTGGATGACGCTTATGTCCTCCCGATTCAACGGTTGGACGTAGCCATGGTCTCGACGGCTTGTGAGTCTCCTGATGAGATGACCGCGACCGCCCATGCCAGCACCAGCGGCCCAGCAGGATCTGGTAGCCCCAATGCAGTTGCCAACGCAGTCTCTCCCGTGGACGATCCCTCCCCGAGTGGAGAGGACGTGGAAGATGCACCCCCAGCCTTTGAGCAGGGCGTCTCCGCCACGGTCGATGAGTTAGTACAAGTGAACCTTGGAACCGAAGCAGATCTGAGACCCACATTGGTCAGTGCCGCCATGCCCTCTGAGGAGCGGCAGCAGTACGTGGACTTTCTCAGGCAGCACCGTGATGTGTTCGCTTGGGGCTATGACGAGATGCCGGGGCTAGATCCTCAGGTAGCCGTCCACCGCCTTGGTCTCCCGGCGAACCTTCGCGGGTTCAAGCAGCCTCCCAGGAAGATGCACCCATTCCATGGTGCCATGGTTGAGGCCGAAGTTGACAAGCTTATCAAAGCCAACTTCGTGAGGGAAGTCCAGTACCCCAAATGACTGGCCAACATTGTGCCGATCAGGAAGAAGAACGGGCAGATCAGAGTCTGCATCGACTTCCGCGATCTCAACCGCCACTGTCCGAAGGATGATTTTCCCTTTCCAGTGACAGAGCTGTTGATTGACGCCACGACAGGGTTCCAAGCCCTCTCCTTCATGGATGGATACTCCGGATACAACCAAATTCGGATGGCCCCTGAGGATGAGGAGTTCACTGCCTTCAGGGCCCCCCAAGGTACCTTCTGTTACCGGGTCATGCCTTTCGGCCTGAAGAATGCAGGTGCCACCTATCAACGGGCGATGCACCGCATATTCAAGCCAATGCTCGACACACTGGTGGAATGATACGTCGACGACTTGGTAGTCAAATCGCGCCATCGTCAGGACCATCACAAAGATCTTGAGAAAGTGTTCAGCTTCCTCCGGTCTCGCTGCCTGAAGATGAACCCGTTGAAGTGCGCCTTCGGGGTCACCTCCGGAAAGTTCCTTGGATTTGTGGTAAGATACCGGGGTATTGAGATCGACCCAGAGAAGATCAGGGCGATTAGCCAGATGCCTCCCCCAGGTAACATCCGGGAACTGCAAGGGTTCCAAGGCCACTTAGCCTATATACGCCGATTCATCGCGAATCTGGCCGGAAAGTGTAAGCCCTTTTCTCGGCTCATGAAGAAAGGTGCCACCTATGTATGGGATAAAGAGTGTCAGACCGCTTTCGAGGAAATCAAGCAGTACCTGCTTCAACCTCCAGTTCTGATGCCGCCTGTATCCGGGAAGCCGCTGGTCCTTTATGTGACCGCCCTGGAATGGTCCCTTGGCACCCTTCTCGCCCAGAAGAACAACGAGGGAACAGAGAATAGCCTCTATTACCTCAGTCGCATGCTCCTCGATGCGGAAGTTAGGTATTCCCCCATCGAGAAGAGCTTCCTGGCGCTCGTATTTTCCATACAGAAATTACGGCACTACTTGCAGCACCATGAGGTACAGTTGTTTTCTCGGGTAGACCCGTTGAAATATATCCTGAGCCGGCCTATGTTGACTGGCTGTCTAGCACGGTGGGATGTGATTCTCCAGCAGTTCGACATCAGGTATGTGTCTCAGAAGGCCATCAAAGGGCAAGCATTGGCAGACTTTCTGGCTGCTCACCCAACCTCCGCGGATCAGCCGCTGGATCTAGGCTTTCCTGATGAGGCCATCCTCTCGGCCGATCGAGCCGGTCCATGCTGGCAGATGCACTTTGACGGTGCCTCCCGGAGCCCCACCGGTAGAAGACTCGATAATCCTAAGCTCAACAGAGTGGGCTTGGTTATCGTCTTCATTACCCCGGAGCAAGCCGTACTGCCGTACTCTTTCCTGTTGTCAGAGGGCTGTACCAACAATGAGGCGGAATACCATGCCCTCATCACCGGCCTCGAGTTAGCTCTCGAGATCGACGTGCCCCATCTGTGCGTGAAAGGGGACTCCGAGCTGGTTGTTAAGCAGATCAATGGCGACTATGTTGTCAGGAAGTCGGAACTTGTGCCATTACTGGAGTGTACCCTTCTTCTGATGGCCCGGTTCCCTTCTCGGCCAGAAATTGTCCATATTCCCCGGTCGCAGAACGGTCGAGCAGATGCCTTGGCCAGCCTTGCTGCGCCACTTGCAGAGCCTGAACAGGATAACCTGACCGTCCGCGTGACGCACCGCAGGCTCATCACTCCCGTTATCCCGGAGGGAGATCGCGGCCCGTCGGTAAGTAATCTCACCGCGGTTGCCCCTACGCCCGGAGCCCCGATTACCCCAGATATGGCAGTCGAACCAGCCCCTGATTGGAGGACGCCTTTGGTTGAGTACCTCCAACATGGCATTCTCCCGCCGGATCGAGCCGAGCGCGAGCGAGTTCGACGTCGCGCATCGCAGTTTGTCCTCCAGACCAGTCCCGGCCTGGAGCAGATCCTCTATAGACGCGGATTTGATGGTGTTCTCCTCCGTTGCCTTCAGGGAGTTGAGATCCCACGAGTCATGCAAGAGGTTCATGCTGGTTCATGCGGCGCCCATCAAACTGGGCCGAAGCTGTCCCACCAGATTCGGAGGTTGGGATACTTCTGGCCCTCCATGATTCATGACTGCATCGAGTATGCCAGGAGGTGCCATGCGTTCCAGGTTCATGCGAACTTTGTGCATCGGCCGCCGGAGCCTCTCCATACCACCAGGTATTCTTGTCCCTTTGCAGTCTGGGGGATGGACGTTGTGGGACCCTACCCTCCGGCGACAGCTCGCCAGTTCCGGTTCATTCTGACCGCCACAGACTTCTTCTCCAAATGGGCAGAGGTGATTCCGCTCAGAGAGGTCAAATCCTGTTCGATCGCTGACTTCGTGACCTCCAACATCATTCATCGATTTAGAGTGCCTCACGCTATCCTCACGGATAACGGAGCCAATTTCCGAGCAGCCAAGTTGAAGAAGTTGTACGCCAAATACAACATTCGCTCGAACCATACATCTCGCCATCATGCGCAGGAAAATGGGCAGATCGAGGCGTTTAACAAAACCCTCTCTAACATTCTGCAAAAGATGGTTGGTCAGAACAAGAAGAGTTGCCGGACAAGCTCCCCAACGCCCTCTGGGCTTATCGGACGACGACTCGCAATTCCACCCAGATGACCCCTTATTCCCTGGTGTATGGAGCTGAGGCCGTCCTGCCCATCGAGATCCAGTTACCGTCCTTGCGCACTGCGGTCTACGACCAGCAAGCGCCGGACAGAGCTGCTGAAGCCCGCCTAGTCGAGTTGGAAGCACTGGATGAGAATAGACTTTGCGCTTTTCACAACTTAGAGAGGCATCAAAGAAGAATGGATCGAGCTTTCAATAAGAAGGTTCACCTCCGCTCCTTCCTGCAGGGTGACCTAGTGCTAGCCCTAAGAGCGCCAATGATCCCCGGCAGGAAGCCACCCAAGTTGGAGCCCATGTGGGAGGGACCTCTTGTAGTCCACAAAGTTTATCCCAATGGCGCGTACTCCCTAGAGAATATGGATGGTGAGCATGTCACTCCTCCCACCAACACTAGGTTCCTCAAGCAGTACTTTGTCTGAGTGTGCCGACGTCCTGCACGACGTTAAACTGCATACGTCCAAGCTGCACGACGTTAAACTGCCTAGCATATCGTCCGCGCGGCAAGACGTTAAACTGCCATGAATCTTCGTCCAAGCTACAAGACGTTAAACTGTTTAGCATTCGTCCAACACGACGTTAAACTGTACCACGTCTGAGCTACAAGACGTTAAACTGTTCAGCATTCGTCCTGCATGACGTTAAACTGCCTCTCGAGAACTACGTGCGGCTTGATTCCCATCCTTATGGGATACGTAGGACCGCCTGAACCTTCATGTTTCAGGCTCAGCCCCATCCTTCGGGAATTTCCATCCCATCTCGGGCCCTTGGCCCAGTTGTCTCTGGGTATGTGGCGTATGGTGTGAACGTGGGGCTATGCCCTCATTCACGTCGGTTTGCTCGCCACGTTGTACGCCCCCCACGTTTGGGGATGCCTTCTGCTCTCCCCTTTTTTCTCTCTCATCGTCCTGCATGACGTTAAACTGCCCCTCAAGAACTACGTGCGGCTTGATTCCCATCCTTATGGGATACGTAGGACCGCCTGAACATTCATGTTTCAGGCCCAGGCCCATTTCCCGGGAATCCCTATCCCGCGTTGGGTCTCTGGCCCAAGTTCCCCTACTTTTTGCGCGAGGCGTATGACGTGAGCGGGGGATTATGTCCTCATTCACGTCGGTCTACTGGCCGCGCCGTACGCCTACCCCGTGTGTAAGACTACCTCACACCCCTCATCGTCCTGCATGACGTTAAACTGCCCCTTAAGAACTACGTACGGCTTGATTCCCATCCTTATGGGATATGTAGGACCGCCTGGATGCTTGTGTCTCAGGTCCAGCCCCGTCTCTTGGTTGATCACGGGGATCTGCTGTCTTTTGGTTGCTCTCAGGATGAGTCCTCCGACCCTTTCCGGTGATCTGTTAACATGTTTTGGGTACTTTGGTCTATGACCCGTAGTGTCGGATGCAATCCCGGCAAGTCCCGTGTTGCTTGTCGGGCCGCACGCTTCCTCTTGTTCGAGCCTTCACTCAAAGGGATCCTCGTTAGCGGTTTGGACACAATGCCTCAGTGCTCTCCTACCGCTCCGGGTCGATTTACCGGCGGGTCCTGGGCCGCAAATCGATATGAATCCTGCGATTGAGCGGTTGATGCTCGTTTGCTTGCCCAGTTCTGGGCTGACGCGATCGGATGTTGTGTTGCGAATATGGTCAGCGACATTCTTGATCGCCATGTCGGCTCTTTTAGGCTCCGAACATTGGTTGCGCGGTCCTCATTACACTCCGCCTTTTTGCGTTGTAGTGGAATCTCGACACTCTCTTCATACTGACCTTCAGTACACCTTTACATGTTAGGCAGGCCAACCAGGCTAATGGTGTCTGTCGAGGCTCCCACGATCTGAGCACCAAGGATATATGTCGATGTCCTCCCTAAGGGCCATGTGTAGCTGGACCCTCGTCCCCACAAGGAGGAAGGAGTCGCCCGAACAATCGGGTTCTGGGCCCAGTATAACTGGAGGCTAGCATCTCTGCCCCTTGGGTGATGGGCATACGCAGGCCCCTGTCCCAGGGTTCTTCTCCTGGAATCGTGCGTGACCGCAGGGCTGGGTATGTTCCTACCTCCGCTGAGTCCGCCGTATCGCGATAAGCGGATTCCTCCATGGTCCGAACCACACGACCTTAAACTGTGTTGTCTGGTCCTACCACACGACCGTAAACTGTGATCGTCTTGGCCGCCCGACGAGAAACAGCACTGCATCGTGATGTTCTCCTTGGGGGACACTCATGTTGGGCGTTGGTTACTAACCACGCCATTTGTCAATGCCTTTTATGGCTTGATTATTGTGGCGACGCCAGGGATTTCTTAATCACAGGCATGTCGCTGCACGAAAAACCATCCATCTTTAAGGACAAACAAGAAATATCAAATACCGCTTCTTCTGTGTGCGAGGGTCAGACCCGCACCCTTCCCCGCGCTGGTGCCCGATTGTGTTGCACCGCGCTTCTAGAACTATGTGTGGCTTGATTCCCATCCTTATGGAATACGTAGGAACGCCCGGATGTTTGAAACTTCGGGTCCAGCCCCCCACCTCTTAAAGAATTTTCCCCTTCTCTGGGGAATCCGCCGCCTTCAGGCCACCCTCAAGGCGTGTCCCTCGACCCCTTGCAGTGGTCCACTGGTGTCAAGAGTACTCTGGTTTATTGCCAGGAGGGTCAAGTTTAGCTTGGTCAGGTTCCTTCCATTTTCAGGCTTCGTGCTCCCTTTCATTCGGACCCATCGCCTACGCCCTGGGTGGAGCCCCCGTGAACGGTTTGGACACAATGCCTCAGTGCTCTCCCACCGACTCGGGCTGGTGCCCCCAATGGCCTCGGGCAGCAAATCGATATGAATCCTGCGATTGAGCGGTCGATGCTCGTTTGCTGCCTCATTCCATCAACGGTTAGTGCGATATTGATGCTGCTCTTCCACCACGGTTGGCAGTACTCCCATATCGTTACGCCGGTGCCCCCAGTCCTTGAGTGAATGGCCGCATGATTCACATCACATTTTCCACCTCCCATTCTGACCAGGCAAAATCTCGACACTCTTGACACTATTCCCCAGTGCATCTTCGCATATCCAGGGGATAGGACCACGATGCGGCGTACTTTGAGGTTCTTATGGTCCGAGCTCTAAGACCTTAAACTAAGATCTACCCTTATGGTCCGAGCTCTAAGACCTTAAACTAAGATCTACCCTTATGGTCCGAGCTCTAAGACCTTAAACTAAGATCTACCCTTATGGTCCGAGCTCTAAGACCTTAAACTAAGATCTACCCTTATGGTCCGAGCTCTAAGACCTTAAACTAAGATCTTCCCTTATGGTCCGAGCTCTAAGACCTTAAACTAAGATCTACCCTTATGGTACGAGCTCTAAGACCTTAAACTAAGATCTACCCTTATGGTCCGAGCTCTAAGACCTTAAACTAAGATCTACCCTTATGGTCCGAGCTCTAAGACCTTAAACTAAGATCTACCCTTATGGTCCGAGCTCTAAGACCTTAAACTAAGATCTCCCCTTATGGTCCGAGCTCTAAGACCTTAAACTAAGATATGCCCCTATGGTCCGAGCTCTACGACCCTGAACTAAGATCTCCCCAAACGGGGTTCTGCGTCCTGCATGACGTTAAACTGCACTCGCAGAACTACGTATGGCTTGATCTCCAGCCTGATGGAGTACGTAGGAACACCCGGGCATTTCGACTCGGGTCCAGCCTCAGGGATCGCCAAGTCCCACCCCTCCTCGTCGCCGGCCGTCTGGCCTGACTTCGGGTAAGAGTGGTGCAGTTGTGATATTCTCCCCGATTCAGCTCGGGATGCCCCATCGCAATGATGGGAAGCGACGGTTTCCTCGTCAAAGAGGTTCTGTCTGAGAATTGGGGTGATTCACGGCCAGATTAATGCATCCGCCTAATACGCTTTCCCCACGGTGGCGCAATTTTGAGAGCGTTGGATTCTATCCGAACAAATCGTAACTTCGCCCCACGCTTCGCATGCCCTGTTGATCTGGATTTCCACCCTTGTGCCTGAAGGAACCCCCAAAGTGGCATTGATGATGACATGTGATCCACCTCCTACCATATGGATGATGACCTTTGGTCTGTCTATCGCAGTAGTATGGTCGATCGATCCATTGTCCGCTTTCCGTCTTGGACATTTCCTGGAAGGCCAACCGTTGTGGATTTCTGAATTCGGGACGCGCGATTCACCCTTTCTCATTTCCCTATGTTCGGATAAAATCTCAACGCCCCTAGCGTTGTCCCGCTCGTGTGTTGGAACGAGTTGGGGGGATGATACATTGATTAGGTCTGAGGTCTCCTTTCCTAGGAATGATCTCCATATTTTCTCTAGAAATCCAGGCCCAATTGTGGATGCCTGAAGCTTGGTTAACGCTCCCGCAAGACAATGAATTGTGGTCGAGCATGTTAAGCCAAAAGATGCAGATAAATATATTGGTTCATACAAAATGGATCGAAATATTGAGTAGCAGAAGAAAAATATTCTGGGAATGGCAAAAAACAAAGCCCATAGGGATTAGCGTGCTGGATAAGTCTTTCTAACGCCGCTACCCTTTGGCTGGCAGCCTCCAGGGCTGCTTCTCGCTCTCTGCGTGCCCTCTCCTCGTCGGCGGTCGCAGCACGCAGTTCGTCGATCCTGGCCTGTGCACGCTCTCGCTCGACTTGGAGTGTGACCATCTGTTGGCCCGCCTCCGTCAGCTGTACCTGGGCGTCGATCAGTTGGGCCAATAGTTGCTCCACAAGCTCATTACACGCTGCGACGAAGGCCTCCTTCTCTGCCGCCTGCCCTTCGAGACGCCGGACTTCCTGCTTCGCCGCGAGGAGCGCCCGCGTGCTCTCCGACATGTCCCGAATTTGTGCGACGTTGGCACGCCGGCAGCTCTCGCGCATCTTTTCGGCCATGAAATCATGGACCTTTAGATGGAGGCGTTGAGCATCAACTCTCCCGGCACACAGGAAACACAGCCAGGTTTGAAGTGATCCCATGCGCCCCAGCCACTCCGATGGGTCTCGCTTGGGGAAGCGCTGGATGCACTTCCACCCCCTACGGCGCGTTATCCGGCTCTCCTCGACCGCCTCCGCGTCTGAGTCGTCCATCTCCTTGGGGTCGGCAGGCCGGTAGGCAGGGAAGGCAGCCAGCAGGTCTGCTGCAGGGTCCGCCCCTGGGATGTCCTCATGGGGGATAGGTTCCCCAACATCTGTGCGACCTTCTTCTCTCTCCCCAGAGGCGTTGACACCCTCGTCAGCCCCCGACCTCTCTCCGATGTCAGCACCGCCGACGTCCGTAGCCCCTTGATCAGCAGTTGGTGGGGCCGGCTCGGTGCGGGAAGTCTGTTCCGGAGCAGGCGGCATGTCTGCCGCCGGTCCACTCGTGGATGGCCCGGGTTCGGCAACCCGACGAGCCTCCAGTGTTGAGATCACTGCGCGGGGCATGCCATGGTTAGTCACGGATCGTCAATGGCAAGCAGCAGCAGTAAAGTAAAGAGACTTACGGGAGTTCAGAGCGTCATCTTCCGCTGCCCCGGCCGCCGCAGGAACAGTTGCAGCAGGGGACCCTTCAGCGCTTGTCAATTCAATAATGGGCGTCTGGCCCCCGCCTTGTCCTGCTGGCGCCTCTCCTACTCCCGCTGAGGACGCCTGACCAACATCCGTGCGCTCCTGAGAAAGGTGGAGAAATGGGTTAGAAGCTGCATAAGAGAATGGATGAAGCATGTTGAGTAGGGATAGAAGCGGACCTCGAGGAGCTCAGTGACATCAACATTGTCAGAGCCGGCCACCTCGCCCCTCTCCCGCGGGCTCCCCTGATGGGATCTTCCCTCGGAGCCTTCATCTTCCCCCATCTCCTCCTCTTCCTCGGAGTCGTTGCTACTGTTATCTTCTGCCGGCGGCATCTGTTCTTGAGCGGGTTCTAGACCGAGCATCACCTTCACCAGAAGGGATGGCTCCGCACGCTGACCACGTTGGCGCGCGTACTCGTCCATGGCCGTCAGATACGCATACTGCCGGTTGAAGTCCACCCTGTCGTCGATATGGAGGCGCCCGACCTCTGGCAGATGGATTCCTTCTCTGAGTATCTTTCGCCAGATGGCGTCGGTCCCCAGTGACTGCCGCAGGGTCATCCAGGCCGACCACAGCGCCGGGAAGACTGCATCGTGGGAGGGTTCGAGCAGACGCCTTACCTGCTTCCCGGGCCGCTCTTCGACCACCGCACGTGCCCCCTCTCTGGGCGCCGATGTCGTAGCGGCAGCCTGCGATGTGCCAACCGCCGAAGTCCCTGCTCGCGCCGGCTCCGCTGCTTGGCGCGCCTCCGTTCTCCCCCGTGTAACGGCGCCTCACCTCATTCCTTGACGCCCGGTCTCCGCACGGGTGACCTCGAGCCGCCGAACTGGCTTCCATAGAAGCCCCTCGGGGTACGTGATGGCCCAGTGTTCGGCGTACTCGGTTGCCAGGCCTGCGTCGACCCCGGTAGGAGGGAGAGTTATGACGTCGCCAGAGCCAAAGGCGACGAACATCAGCCACATCTGGCGAAGGACGTCGGGGTTCGTCTCCTCCCGGACAGCAGTGAATACACTCTTCGGCATCCGTTGAAGGCACCCGAACTGCCTGGCGAACCGGGTTGGCCCGTAAGGCTCGCAGATCACCTTCCCGTCGATCCGAACCACGAGCACCCCGCCCCGCATGTTCAGGAAGTATTCATGCTGCTCCAGCGGACCCTGCCCATTGTCGATCATCTGGCCGACGGGAGTGGGGAACGGGATTAAGTTGAAATTGGCGTGATTGCCAATCCGAATCCTCACGCCCTCCTCACTTAGGGTCATCGGAGCGACCCCCGCAATGTTCAGCAGGGAGGGTCGCAGGCCGTTGCCCGGAGGAATGATGGCGTTCGGAAACGTGTACCCACCAAGGTGAGCAGCCACCCAGCCGTGGAAGAATTGGAAGGGCCCTAAGATCCTTCCTGGCGACCCACCTCGTGAGATGCGTCCCAGGATGTCATACAGCTTCGCCAGTACTGGGACCCCGAGGTTGTATCTTTTGTTGGCGGCCCTAGCGCCCGCCATCGCCAGTGTCGCCGGGCGGACGCCCATTCTCGCGTCCCGCACTGGCAGGAGCCACCCACTCAGAAAGGCGGCCAGGAACGCCGCGTACCAGACATTTGGGTCCCGGGCCTCGATGACGCGGTACCCCCATGAGCGGTAGTCGCCCGTCTCCAGGACCCGCGGCTCCTCTGAGCCGCGGTCGGGCACCGCTTCCCCCTGCCTGGCATCTTGACTGCCGGGTCATGCTCCAAGAACTGGCCGAACCACTCCTTGTAGGCTATGTACTTCTGGAAGTCCTTGATCCCGAGCCGCTGCGTAGCCAGGTCAAGCAGATGCCAGGTCAGAATGGGAGTCCGTGACCTGTCTTCCCAGGTGTTCTTCGGAGGCAGGAACTCATCGTACTGGTAACCCTCCAGCGGGATACCTCCGATGCAGTGGATGTCCCAGAGACCGATGCCGACCTCCCCATGGTGAAGATGGAAGGTGTTGGTATCCGGGGACCAGCGGGTGAACAGCTCCGGCCCGAGCTCGGACTGCTGGTAGAAGTGGAACTGCGACGTCCACACCGCCTCAAACAGGCCGATGTACCGCAAATCCTCCGCGAAGTGATCGCAAGTGTGGCGTACCCAGAATGCCCAAGCCCACTCACTGGTGAAATTGCCCCCATATCGCAAGTCCCAGTCCTTCAGCCAGCCCTTGGTGTCGTCGGTGACACTCTGGCGATATATGCTCGAGTAGAGGGCTGGAGAGTTCTCCGCAGTAGGCTCACTTCCGACGACGGTTCGCGTCCTCGGGTTCAGGACATAGACATCGAAGTGTCTGGTCTCCCTGGCAGGATGCCCATTGTTGGTGATGTTATAGCGGGGAAGCTCGTCCTCCCGAGTCACCCAGGTCCGTGGCGCATCAACCTCGAACCCTGGTACCAGAACCTCATCTAGGATGCCGAAGTTCCAGAACGGCAGGTTGTCCGACAGTGGATATGTCTTCTGGGCCGGCGTCAGCAAGTCGAACAAGGATAGATTTTTGGAAACAATCTCCTTGGCTCCGTAGACCTCCTCGTTCGTCGCCATCTCAGCTCTGCGAGTGGCGGCATCCCCCTCATTTCCTTGATTCGCAGCCATCTCAGAAGCTTCGGGAGTCGTGCGGGTAAAGGGATGAAGCGTGCGGGAGCGGACGGGGCTGGTAGAGAAGTTTGAGAGTTGCCGCGCAATCCTAGTGGACGGCGCGCAGTCAGGAAGTCCGTCGCGTAAAACCCCGGGTGTTCGCGCAAAAGCAGGCAGAATTACGGATAGGTTTGCGCGATGAGCGGGCGAATTCCGTGCCGGAAAAGGCTATTTCGCGCATGAGAGCTCGAATGCTTATCGCGCGGAAGGCCAGTGTACGGTGCGGGGGACCCAGGGCCCCTATTTATAGGCAAGGCCGAGAGTCTGCGCCACGCGGAAAGCGCTTTGCGCGACCGCACCGGCGAATTTCGAGCCCGACGCCCCTTTTTGCGCGCCACAGTCCCGTGCCACCCAGGACTTCGGCATTCCGGCATCTCCCTCGGAACCCGATCGTTGCGACCTCTCGCCGATCAGATTCCGAGGGGGGGCTTTTGTAGACGCCGGAAAAGTCCGTTGTTCCCAAACGAAGCTCCGGATGCGGAAAGCGAGGTCATATTTGGAGTCGGAAGCATGTTTCGGAGGGCCCGGAGGCCTTGCGCGGAATTTTGGAGACCCGCGCGCAAAGTTGATGAGCCGCACGCAATCCTCCCGGGATGCGCGCAATGCGCTGAGCCGGCGCGCAATTTTGCGCGCCCGTGGCCCGCGCGACTCCCTTGCGCGCCGGGCCCGATTCCGCGCCCGCGAAGGGAATTCTGCGCCCGCGAACCGGATTCCGCGCCCAGGGTTGCCTATAAATATAAGGCGACCCCCGACGTTTTGAAGGTTTCCAGAATTCGAAAGGTCTCTCGTGCGCGCAAACCAACCCCTTCCGCGTGCAATGCCGATCTTCAGGTAACCTCTTTTCTTTCGCGCAAGAAAGCCTTGGGGTTTGCCTTCGCGCGCAATCCCTTGGGCTCCTTTCCTTTGAATAAATATTCCCCCAAAGGCATTTGCGCGCAAAAGAAGCCTCTTGCGCGCAATTGCCCCCGGGTACGCACAATCCAACCCGATTGCGCAAACCCCCCATTTTCAAAGTGGCCATTCGATTAAAGAATGAGCCGTTTCCCCCGTGCGCTATCCGAAGCCCGGTGCGCGCAATCTCTATCATTCGCGCGCAAAGTGCTGGCCCAATTGCGCGCCAGCCCGTCCATTTGCGCGCCGACCCGCGGTATTGCGCGCAAAGCTCCTCTTTTGCGCGCAAACCGCCAGGGTCGCCCCCTTTGACCCCCTTTGGGTACCCGCCTGCGTGGCGCCCGATGACCCTCATCCCGGGTGCCCGCACTGTGCGTTGTCTTTCCGTGCGGCCCTCCAGGCTTGCGCGAAGTGACACGGACCTATCTGCGGCTTCAATGTCCTGCACGACGTTAAACTGCATACGTCCAACATGACGTTAAACTGTGCCACGTCCGCGCTGCAAGACGTTAAACTGCCAGGCGTTTACGTCCCGCACGACGTTAAACTGCACCATCGTCCGCGCTGCAAGACGTTAAACTGCCAAGCATCTTCGTCCTCAACACACGACGTTAAACTGTACTTCGTCCGGCAAGACGCTAAACCGTCTGCTTCGTCCTCAACACACGACGTTAAACTGTACTTCGTCCGGCAAGACGTTAAACCGTCCGCATCACCTGATCCCGTGTCTCGCATGCAGGGTCCCCCCGGTTTGGATGTGGCCCCCACCCGCTCGTTTCTGCAGGGATGTCGGGATTGGAGTGGCCTTTGCCCACGGGGGTAGAGTGTTGCGAACAGAATGAACTATGTGGACTTTGATCCCTGTCTTCTAAACAGGGTACGTAGGAAGCCTCTCCGAGGTTCAAGCCCGCCACCTGGTCGTCCCGGTCGTATTTACGTCGGTTCGTCCATCGGTGGACCCCTCCCGGGTTCACACTTGCGTTGATTCACATATGAATCCGCCTCTGTGGGGGACTGCAGGTGTGTATCTCCATTGTGCTTCCCCACTGCCTCAATCTCTTCGTGAGTCGGCTTGCCAACGTCCAGCATGACGTAAAACTGTGATCCACCCGACCATTCCATCCCCCTCTGTGCGAGATGGTTCGGTTCAATCCTCCGCCCGGCGGCCTCGATCTCTTTGTGAGTCGGCTTGCCGACGTCCAACATGACGTTAAACTGTATGTCCGAACTACGCTGACTTTGATCCGCGCTAACGCACGGTACGTAGGAAGCCCCTACGGGGTCCAAGCTCTTCACTCCATCATCCATCCTGATCCTTACCCGGGCCTCCACATCCCGGTGGGGCCGTGCCACATCATTCCACTCCACTTCACTCAGGAAGCCGCCCATGTGCTGGCCCCAGCGTCGGAGGTTCCCCGCAAGGGGTTCTGTCATCTGGTCCACTCCTCGTGTTGATCAGTCCGATGCCGTCCCCGCTGGACGTTAAACTCGCGGCATACCCCGTGTTAAACATGGGAAGCTGAGGAAAACCTCAGGCAACGCAGTTCCCCGTACCCAGTGCGGGATGCCTCAGGCCATCACGCCTTCGAGAAGCCCTATTAGGGATGGAAGGCAGACATGCAGAGGCGCAGTGTTAAGACACGCCCCCGACACCCAGAGCCACCCGGTCTCCTCACCGCAGGTTGCTGCCCCGACCAGACTCCTTGGAGCGTCCGGGCGGAAGCAGCGTAATTAACAGGTGTCCATGGAGACATGGCGCCGGGAACGAGATTCACGAACATTCTTAAATCTATGAGGGAGACCCGGATTAGGCCACGAGTTCCGAGGTGACGTCCACTGAAGGAGGAGCCGACATCCCATCATCCCGGTTTCGATCAAGGAGCAGACTCCCCTGAATAAGGGACGAATGCCGCCCGCCCTTGCAAAGCGGGACTGCGAGACCACAAGCCGCACGCCCATCCCCTCGGGTTGACGGGTGCACGCGCGAACGCGTCCTGGCGGAACAGCGTAACCCGACGCACATCCGCACCGAAACACTCACCTATGGTAAAGTTGATACTAGGAACAATATAGTGCCCTCATATTTCTAATATGGAAACAAATTAAAAATTTACTCCACTTTTATTAGGAAAATAATTCATAAACTCTATTTAAATGTTTAATTTGTTTCAAAAATTTATTTCTTGAACTTCATTCATCAGAGTCACACATCGCGACAAATCCTACTCTCAAAATAATTAAATATAATATTTAAAAATAATACATAGAAAAATATAATACATTAAATTAATAAAAATATTTGATATATATGACATAAATATAATAATTTAACTTCAATATAAATATATATATTATTTAATTTTATATATTATAAATAAAAAAATTGAAGTATCTTTTATGCATATATATGTTCTACCATCTCCATGAATGCCACATTTCATTTCATATCTCTAAATATTAGAAATTTTTATAAACACATATATAATGAATATATCTGATAATTATATCATGGATATATTATGGAGATGATTAATTTATGATTTATGTAATAAAATAAAAATAAAAACTCAAAATATACTCAAAAAACAATGAATTTACAAAACCAAAACGATTAAAATAAGAAAATATCACTAATTGAGATGTAAAAATATATTATAAAATAATGATATATGACACATGAAATATAAATATGTTTCTGTTATAAGTTAATAACATTCTTAAAATAATTATACATGTGGATGTTCACCCAAAAGGAAATGCATGGTAATGGATTCATTTCTCACTTTTACTTTTGTCAGGCATACACCGTATTCACCACTTCTTTCTTTTATGTAGTGTATATAGTTATAGTATTTCATTTTATATCATTTCTAGATTTACCTTAAAATTATTTAATGTTTCATTTTATGGGATTTCATTAATGGTTCTTATTATTCAAAAGTTATAAAGTGTTAAGGGATTTCATCTCAATGTACATTCCATTGAGATATATCTATTATTGTAAATGAACTCACATTAAGGTGGTTAATTTACCTCCACAATGTCATTTAATATAATGATTCGCTCATAAATGATTTTTTTTCATATTCATGTTAAGCAATAACATTTAATTGGATTTGAATTAATAATCACCAAGCTGTAAAAGTTATCATTGCAAAATCATGTTCTTTTCTGATTGTTAAGAATATCTCAAATAGTTATTTCTTAATTATAATTTTTATTTTAAATTAATTTTTCCTTAAATATACATATTTTCATTAAATTGATATCATTATATCCTAAACCATTTTCCATATTTATATATTTTGTTCACTTTGATTGATATTTGATTAACTGGGAAATTATTGATAAATTTGTATCTTTTATTCAACATGTATATTTAATAAGAAACAATGTTCATGAATTAAATATAATATATGATATATAAAAAATTATTTTGATATATAGGATACAATTATTTACTGGTTATATATATCCCCTCGATGTATCACTAGTCTCATGGGACAAATCAGTTGGTCAACATTAGTGGGGTTATTACCTATAATGTTATAAAAAATCTTGTTAATGGCACTGACTGTAATGGAATCATATACTTAGGAAACATGGAATCCAATAATTAGGGGCTTCCTTCATTTTGGATTAGTTATTATTTTCATAGTAATTTTCACCATTAAAAAATATTTGGACTCATTTCATAAAAAGTTAGTTGATTAAATTACATGGTATTCAGTAATTTATATTTTTATATTGATTATTCTATATCTGGTTATTTACCTGTAATGTGTGTTCATTTATTTTATTTTCTAAATTTATTATTATCATAGAATCATTATAGATTCCATTTTACATAAATGTTATTGAGAATTTGGGTAGAGCCTTATTTTGTTTCCATTTACTAGGAATCAAAAATGTGTACTGAAAAAGATATGAAATGATATTCTAAGTGGAAATAAATTTATTTTAGAATGGAAAGAAATCTGTTTAAATAAATTTATTTTATTATAATATAAGATTTGTGTATGTATCTAATTTTCCATGACTGTTAAAATCATAGGTCCATTAGGATTTGATTCCATTTAATTATGAAAATGTAATTATAGTAGACACCAACTCGAGGTTTCTGGGCTCTGGATTCTATAGTTGGTATCAATGGAATTTTTTTTTGCAACCATGGGAACTAGAATTGTGAAAACATAGATTAGAGAACATAACCTTGAGTTATAATTTATGAATAAGTGTAGAAGAGAATCGTAATATTTTTTTAGACAATAATTATGTTGTTTTAGTAACAATACATCCTTTTTCGATGTACTACAAGTAGATGTTGTTATAGCATAGATATACCTAGAAGTAATAAAATATGGATGTTTTTGTCGATCCTAACCTGAGAATTACCATGTACAAGATAACATGCATTTTTTGGCACATAGATTTACACTCTTTGGGGATATACTTATGATAAATCATATTCCCCTCACAATACTTTATGAAGGATTTGAATAAATAATGATAATGAATGACCTATATTAATGATTAGTCCATGGAAGGACATATTTATATAAAATGGATGAAGTGTTTATGTATCAAGGTGTTATTAAAATCCTTAGTCAAAAGTATATTTATAGATTCTCCTCAATTCATGTATATTGATAATATTAATTCATTAAAACAAAATAATATATTTAATAAAAAGGATAAGCCACATGTTTGTAGAAAAACCATAAAATCAGGAAAGGTAGCGGGGCATGAACACATGATCGAATAAAGATAAGGGTTTGGTGCTTACCAATAGCCTTCATTATATCTGAGTTAAGGTGTCATCATTTATAGTCATATAATTTTATGAATAAAAATTAATATTTGGCCAATAGTATTATATTTTAGGTTCAATAATTAAGGAATTAAACATATCGGTTTTAGAAAATAGTTATAGAAATATATAAAAACTTGATTATGCATCTTCAAATACATCAAAAATAAATATTATTGCTTCAATAATAAGAAAATGTTCATTTTAGGATATCCATTTCATGGAGTAAGTGATTAATTATAATTTGACTGAAGAACAACCATTAGGATGAAATTGTGTTTATTGAAATATATTAAGTAAAAATATATTCTTATATTTTTTTATAAATTAATTACTGAATAATAGAAAAATGATATTGAAATAAAAATTTATCATGTTGCCTTAATTTTTGTGATACTGATGGACATTTAAATCATCACAGATATATAGCTTTGAGGCCCTCAAAATTCCACTAACAATTCAATTTATTCTGATAAGTGACCTCAATCACCCCAATAAATATTTACACTTTTCCACCATGTATGTATCTTTACATTCCCCTGATTTTCCACAACATAAAGACCAAGTTATGTGTTATTCCATGTGACCTTTGTACTTTTCATTATAGTTTATTAAGTGGATTTTAAAAAAAAATTCATCTAAAGAAGTTAGATTCCAATAAATTAATTTTCAATTATAAATCCCTAGGTCTCTGATATTGAGTTTAAATTGGGAGGATGTAATAAATTTAATGTATAGATAATTTAATACAGTAAATAGTTTTTAAATATTTACTTTTATTTGATAGTGTATATGAAACAAAAAACCAAACATAGAATGAAATATAACCTTTCATGAAATTATTATATATTAAATATATTAAATAATTTTAATACATTATATATATTTAAATACCCACCATACTAATTGTGGTTTCATATCACAAAACAACTACTTTCTTTGATACCATGTGTCACACCCAAGATTGAGTTTTACCGAACACCAATATTTCATAAAAATATTATTATTTAATAAAATAAGATATTAACAAGATTTTAAATTAGATGTTATGAATATTATTAAATAAACTGTGAAATATATATTTTATAAAAATGTAAAATTAATTCATTGGTTATCATTTAATTAGAAATGAATATGTAAAATCCAATTTAAAAAATTATTTTATTTTGCTCACAATGTAATTTATTTATTATAAATTAAAATAATTACTATTTTTAATGATATTTATTAAATATATAAGTTTCATATTAAATATATTATATATCGAATTCATCTAATTGATTCTATAGGCATAAAATTAAATTAAAACAAATTTTACACATAAAATAATATTTTTCTAAATTGAATTTTGCCTCTTTTTATGGGAAAACATCATTGAAATAGAATATGGTAAATTTTATAAATTTTATATATAAAATATCATAATTCTTTTAATATTAATGTCAATAATAACTTGTGGTAAATTATTTATATTTTATAATTATGTTTAATTTTTTGATGAATAGTTACAAATAATGAATTTTAATTGAAAAGTGAATTTTCATTAAATATATTTATATAATTAAATTATATTTTAATTCGGTATTAGTTTATATTTATTTAAATTATAAAATATTTTTCTATTTTATTTCATTTGAAATAATTTCACATTGAAATTGGACATAAATATACTTCAATCATTTGAACATTTTTACATTAATAGCCATCTTTGACGTCCCATCTTCCAGATTGATATTAAATTATGTTTTTACACTTCTATTGTTGTAAATTTTAAAAATGGAATAAATATTGGGAATATTTAAAATTTATAATTTCTGTTATGGTAAAATTATATTCTGAACAAAAATTTTAGTTCATACTGTAATAAATAATTATATCGATTAGGGTAAAATTAAACGTAACAAGGGACTAAACCATACTCTTAATAAAAACGGTGACCAAGAAACATGGTAAAAAAAATTAGAGCCATTGTTTGAAAATATCCTCCCTTTTATAATTATTATTAATTATTTTAGTCACATGATCTAAGGTATTCCTCTCAATAGTGTTTAGCTTTTTATATTTACAAGAATCTCCAAATCCACTATAAAAGAGATCTCGCCCTTCATCTTCTTCAAACCTTTAAATCATTTTGGAAAGTAAAAAATATACCAAAATATTCTACCATATTCCTTTAACTCATATTGGAGGCCTCAATTTGGGATTAAATTCAACAAATGATGTCGTTTGGTGTAAACCAAAAGCTGTTACAAGAATAAGAGATAATGTTAATCAATGAACACTTTTGTTTAATTTACTTATCCACCCTTTGAAATATCTAAATATCAATTTATGAAATAACCAAAGTATCATAAATTTTCATATATTTATTTATTCTAGGGTTTCGACCAACACTTTCAAACAAATCCATCAGATGGGATATGAAATCATAATTCTTAGTTACGAAGGACGACAACCTAGTGAACTGATGTCATTAGTTATATCATTACCACCATTCAAAAATGGTATAATGATAGATTAACAGTTTCTATTCTTTATATAAATTATTTATAATGTATTTATTGTTATTTAATTTGTATAAAATGCACAACTTAATAAATTCCATTTCATAGTAATATTATAATGTCGTTCATCGACGTGTGGACTATATCCTCCTCAGAGCGATGTGGTTCTTTCCCATTGTTGATAGAATATATAAAAGATTGTTTTAATATTCATGTGGGATATAGATAAAATAAAATTTTTACTAGAATTACAAAAAATATATATATCATTTAATATTCATTGATTTATATATGATAATAAAATGGATGTTCTATTTAGGTATACAAACGACCTACTATCTCTATGAATATTGAATTTCATTTCTTACCTCAAAATATTATTTTTTATACTATATATTTATACTAAATATATATTATAATTAAATAATTATTGAAATTATGGAAATTATGATACAATGATCTATTTTTGAGGAACATAAAATAATATTTCAAAACATAATTAAAAAAGGTAGTTATTACCCAAAACGATAAATATAAAGAAATAAAATTAATGTAAGGGAAAGAGATATTATAAAATAATTATATATGATACTATAAATATATTTATTTATATAGTATAACTTAATAACATGCTTAAATCTGTTAATGATAATGTTAATGTTCATACAATTAAAAATAAATATAGGGTTAGATATTCTTATCTCACTTACTCGTTGGTGAGGCATACACAATATTCACTAATAATTTCATTCATGGGGTTTATATACTAAAACAATTGTATTTTATATCTTGAATAAATATATATATTCTTGGTATTTAAATTTTAAATGTTTTGTTTCATGGTTGATATGATATAAATGGTACCTATTGGTCAGGGATTTTGTCTCAATTTACATTCCATTCTGACTTATTAGTTATTATAAACCAATTCACTTTTATATATTGTATATTCATACACATTTTCATTTATTATAATTATTAACTAATACAAAAATGTTTCATATATTTTCCTTTGAACGGAATCATTCAAGGGTTTTTAACATGAAAATTACCAAGTGCTAAAAATTACCAATGCGATATCACATTCTCTTATGATTGTTAACAATCTATTACAAAATTACTTCCTTAGGATCATTTTTATTGAACATTAAATGTATCATAAATATCCATATTTTTATTTAATGTATATTATTATTGTATTAAACCTATATAATTTTTACAAATGGTTGTCACTTTGATAGTTTTTTATTACATATGGAATTATTGATAAATTTTTATCTTATATTGAACACAGATATTTTTAGGAGAATTTTTAATGAATTAAATCAATTATTCGATATATGAATAAATTTTTTATGACACATTGATATTTTATGGCTATTTTATTTGAATAAATTAGCTTATCATTTATTTCTTGCATTAGAATAAGTTAAATATTTCTTTCACATGGCACCAACTTGGTGTGCATTACACAAAAAATAACTCAGCATATGATTCATGGATCATCAAATCATCATACATTACATTAAACATATACTAGGCATTTGATTCATTATACACCTTCTTGGGAAATGTTAAACGCAACACCGACTTGTAATATGTTAAATTCAACACCAATGATTATATGAAACATCATTTTATTATTATAACTATTTAAATGAGATAATTATTACCAAGAAATTAACAGTATTTATGGGAATAAAAATAAATATTTTTTAAATATTTTTCATATTTTTTTAGAAAAAAATTAAAATGAGAGATTTGATTTTTTGTATAGCGATTATATGTTTTCAAACATTGTTTTCTTGGTTGAACAACTTTTAACATCCTTTTGGGAAAAATAATAAAAATAAATTTTGATACATTTATATATGTAATTTTATAAAATAAAAATAATTTTTCAATTTATAATGTTGAAATTACCTTATGAGGAATCTTTGGGATTTTTCCGAGAAACATCATCTTTAGATTAATAGTGAAAAATACTTGATTTTAACTCAAAAAGGGTTTTTTCATATTAATTATTTATAAAGTTAAATTTTATTTTAATTTTTATTAAAATTTTATATATACTATATTTTTATAAATAAATATTATTTAAGTAATTTGTCCTGATTTTAACTTGAAATTGGATATAATAAATATATAATATTTTTTATCGTTTTTACTACAAAAAGTTGCACTGTCCACACAAATAAATGATTAGTTTTAAATTATTTTGTGCCAATTATATGACTGAAATATGGAAAAAAGGATTCCATATATGGAATCATAATAATTTTTAATTTTTAATATGGTAAACATAGTTTTTGAACAAAAAGGCCAGTGAATATGACTAAAATTAATTACAATGATTACGGTTAAATTAAGCATAACTAAAGTATAAACCTAACATTTAAGATCCAAAAATACATATAAACATGTAAAAAACCTATTTTAAGTAACTTATTCATCCCCTAACCTTCCATTATTTAGTTATTTTTGGTTTTTAATGACTTTGATTGCATATAAATGTCGGTACACCTAACTTGTTTTGAAAAATACCAAGTTATTCCTTTCCCTTACCTATTAAAGGCCACCAAATCTCCCTCAACATCACACCTCTAAAAACAAATTGGTTTGCAAACTATCACCCCAATAAAATTAAAAACATACAATCCTTAATCATTGAAGCCTCTCTTTGGTAATAAATCAAACCAGTGATGTATTTTTTCATAAACCAAAATGAGTAAACTGATTTAGAGGCAACATCTTCTCTAAAACTGCTTTATTTTTTTGTTTCTACACCCTGAACATATATTTATTTCATGACTGTATAGAAATTAGTACCCTAAGAATAATATTATGTTTTTTTGATAAGGGTTGTATCTACACAAATACATACCTCCTTCTAATGAGTAACAAGTGTTTTTTAGGTGTGTGGCGAACCACCACTTATCTAAACGATGATTGTTAATTTTGTCATTACCTCTGATCATGGTGGAAATTGTCATGAAACAATATGTTTATATATGTTATATATTATATTTATTATTATATTAATATTATTTATTTTGTATATAACACATATCTTTATACATTCAATTTGGTGTAAATATAATAATTTCATTTAAGAAAGTGTGGATTACTTCCCCCACAAAGCTATGTGATTCCTTCACAAACTACATGAGATTTATTAACGATGGGTTTAGTTTTATGATGTTATTTATATAAAATTATAATTATACGAGAATAATATTATATACATATATTCATATAAGTTTTTATCTTTCATTCATTTAATATGACTATAAAAACAAAAACATCATTCATGCATACGTACAGATTACTGTCTCAATGAATGATGTATTCCATTTCGTAAATCCTTTTTATGTAAATTATTAAAATAAATATATAATTAATGTAAATTATATTTATATAATGTTTTACAGTCTATAATCATGATATATAAAAATTTAAAAAATATATAAAAAATTAAGACTCATGCGAATAAAAAAAATATTACCTGAACAGAAACCATAACATCTGATTGTTAACAAGAGGGTAATATAATGTCATGATAAATCCAGATTTTTCATTATATATAATAATATGTTTATTTAGAATATTTAAAATAAATTTACATTTATTATACAGGTTTTTTTAAAGAGTATGATGACATTCAATACACAAGGTAATGAGATTTTATCCCACATTTTATTTAATTCTGATACATGATATGTTTACCGCTATTCCTTTTTGTGTGGTGTATTTACTGCCCATTATTTTATTATATGATGATTATACATAAATTCATGTGTACTCACATATCCATTTAATTATATTTATCTCAGGGGGTTCAAGTTACAAAAGATACAAAATCGGTAAAATAGTTTTTTTCCTCAACTTGCCTCTATTGAGACTGGTGTTGTGTTATTCACCGAAATTATTGTTAAAGGTGTATATAATTCCATTTTACATGTTATATAATTAATTTTATTATTTTAAAGATATTTTAATCTTCATGTAATTTCATTTTGTTACATGGAGAGTATTATCCCATGTTACAATGTTATATGTGTTTATTGAATTAATATCATCTCTTTTCATGATTGATTATGTTTATGCTTCCATTAATAAAATACTATGATTTATCACTCATGAATATTAATGATATTCCTTCCCAAATTTTATTCAAGATATATCCATGTATCACTACCATTTTCACACACTTTGGTAGTTAAGAATTTTTTTTTAAATTAAATATCACGATCACTCTCTCCGATCGGAAATCTATTGTATTCAAAGACCATGTTTTATAGAAGTTTTTGAAAATGTTTTTGAATAATATTTGGAACATATTTTAAAAGGAAAATTATTATAAAAACATCTTATTTTTTTAAATTCGTACTTTATACATTTTCAAAGTTGAATTCAAAGAAAAATGTTTTTGAGTGTTTTTATTTTTAAAAACAAATATTTCTAAGAAGAGAGGGTGTTTTCCTCATGAAATGTTTCAAAAAGACATTTCAAAATTATTTCCCCTAAATTATTACATATATTGGTGATAATAATTATTTTACAATGAAATCATTCAATATATCCATTCTTAGTTTGTCACTTTATGTATTATGTTTTGATGGCATTATGTTAATGAAACCCATTTCACATTTAGTGGGTATATGATTTTCAAAACCACTTATACTCACTAGATATGTTTATGATTATATGATTACGAAACCATTCACTTTCTATATGTTATGATATGATTACATATTTATAGTA
Organism: Viscum album; assembly: GCA_963277665.1. Taxonomy (NCBI): domain Eukaryota; kingdom Viridiplantae; phylum Streptophyta; class Magnoliopsida; order Santalales; family Viscaceae; genus Viscum; species Viscum album. Next base: position 989,138,616 of record OY728163.1, on the reverse strand, counting down.
CCTATTTCATTTCATGGGATATTATATGATTATTTATGATCTTGTGGAATATGTGTGCATGATTTAATTATGAGATGGGTGGGAACTGTATCTCACTCCAACATATTTGGTAATCATTTATATCTCATGTGATCGACATGGATGTGACAAAAGTAATATTTTTTCAGTATTAAAGAGTTGGAATGGGAAATAAACTCAATTCAGTAATACATGGATGGAATAGGGAGTGAACATGATTCAGTAATTCAGGGACGGAACGGGGTGTGAACCTAGTTCAGTAAATAACAATGTCCACTAAGATTTTCTTAGAAGAAATTACTTGAATATAATGGAAATAATTATATAGGTTTATATTTCCTCCACAATTCCACGATTTATTCATTTGTTATGCATCCATGACATAAGTTATTTATTTCCTTATGATTAATGTCTTTGGAAATGTAATGTATTATGTAATGAATAATGTTTTTGTTCTTTGATATTTTGGGTATTATCTTTTTTTCATGATCATGTTATCATACCATTATTCTTGTGAGTGTTCTTACATATCTCCATTTTTCCCCATTACTAATCATTTGATAACACCAGTTTTTATGTTTCATCCCTCTATTATGAAAATATTTATTATGTTTGATGTGTCTTAGAAGGGTTCTAGTAAATAAGAACCTAGTGGGAGATGTTATTGCACATTTATTTACCAGTGTTTATGTTTCCATGTTTCCAAAGGAAGTAGGCTTGTATGGTTATTGGGATTTTGTTTGTATAATGTTTAATTTAATATTAAAATAATATATAATGTTAATGTATTGAAACTGGGGTTTGATATAGTTGTAATTAGATAAAAATTTTAGTTAAACTATAGAGGCTATGTTGAGAAAAACTGTGTGAGAACCCTAAGGACTTGTTTAAGGATAATTCTATGTTTAAGGAAATGGATAGGAGAATTTCTTGTAATTTTTTTAAAGGATAGAGTGAGTGGTTTACTAGAAATAAATCCATGTCTGGATACTAAATGTGGATGTGGATATATAACAAATGTACCAAGGGGTAAAATACCCAACAAGATGTTCTGGACCGGGCTTTGGGAAATTTAGGACATGACAATGGGCCTTGCTACACCCCTAGTTTGAAAATACCGGGGAATATTTTTTGGAAGTTAAAAAACTCTTCATGAACCATTATGAATGAATTAAATAGAGTAAGGATATTAATAACATAGGGTAATATAATGTGTCATAGATTAAGGAGTGTTTCATAATTTACTCATCCTATAAGTGAATTTTCATGATTATTTGGTTCATCAATATAATATTTGTTTCTTACTCGATGATTTTAGATTTATTAAATGGATGGAACATGAATGAACCACATTATTGATGATTGTGTTGGAAAATTAAATGATTTTTATTCTATGAAACTAAATTAAATGGGTGATATAATTAAAAACAATGTTGTAATGATCACATAGATTTATTAATTGATGAATCATGGTGGAATTCCAAATAATCAATGGAGGGAATGTTTTTTTTGGAATAATTCATGAAGAAACATCCACATTATTTCATTCGGTCTTCTTATCAAATTTATTCTGAATAGTTGATCATTAATTATATAATTATATTCTCCATTCTCACATTTATAGAGCATGACAATGTCATTCAATTTTTCTATCAGATAAAAAGAGAATCAAACCTGTGGTGGAATCTAATCATGATTACGAGGTAAAATGATGAGATTGAATCCATGGAATGGGAAGTTTTCATGAACATATGTTTCGATAAGTAAATTTTAAGGATTCCTCATACCAATGTGATGAAATAGTTCCTTGAGGTGAATAAAATGGATGATGATTATGTCGGTAACTATGAGGAAAAATTAATGATCCTTGTGAGGTATGCTTCCATAAATATCATCCAACCCGAAAGTAATGTTTATAGGTTCATCACGGTCATAAATAAAAGTCTTAAAAGGATTCTCTCCATAAAATTGTTTTGTAGCTACGTAGATATTCTGAATTGTGATATCAAGGTTGAAATAGAGGATTGATTAATATATCAAGCTCATGGTTTGGATAAGAAAAGGATGATGTAGTTCAAAGAAACTCTAAAAATCATTTAAAAAGGAAGATGGGTTTTCCTTTACATTATAAATATGGGATGAATAATGGTGGAAATTTTATTATGGGGTATAATTAATGATTTATGTTCGAAAAGTAAATTCCTCAAATGATTGATAGTAAAAATGATGGGGAGATGTTATCTCAAAATGCTAATGGAGAGAAAGCGGCAATGAATGAACACCCCAAAATTTAGATCTACATGTTTAAAGAGAATGAAAAATATACTAAACACTAACAAAACCCACTGGCTAGTGATGATGATCGATGTAAATATCCTCTTAAGCTGACGGAAAAGGGGAAATATCCTGAAATCACAGTTTTTGATGAGGGGTGTGATAACAATGTGTTGAAAAGTACACATACCATTCACTCTAGATCTAATAATTCCATAATTTATTCTAGATCTACCAACTCTTTATATCTAATTAATTTTATAATGTTGATTATGTTCAACAAAAAATATTATATTTGGAATTAGTAGTGAAAACCACAATTGGTTTGATGATTTCATCTCAAGTATATTATTCCTCTCCATTTGATGTTTTTTGGAATGTGATTCATACAAATGTGTTAACTCTTCTTATGGTATAATTAGATGTCATATTAGGAATGGATTTTATTTCCTTTAATAACTCCCAAATAAATTGTCATGGGATTTTAAATTTTATACTTCATACCCTCTTTTGATCATCTAACCATGAGATGGTAATTATAAACATCATATTGAGATTACATCTTGTGTATGGGTTTTAATTCCCATAAAAAATATTATTTATCTCAAATGGTTGGAGAGAACATCTATATTGATGATATCACTATTGTTCATGATTTTTTTGATGTCTCTCTGAAATAATTTCTTAGCATTCCATAAAAACTTGATGTTGATTTCTCAATAAAACACATACATAGTTCCACACTAATTTCAATGACTCCATATAAAATGGCTCTAAATGGATTGCATTAATTGAAAAAGAAACTAAAAATATTATTTATCCATTATTTCATCCATGTTTTCACCTTGTATTCACCTATTAAATTTTTGAAAAATATGTATGGATCATTTGGACTCTTCACTGATTATCGATAGTTAAACAATATCACAATCCAGAATAAGTATCCTCACCACCATACTGATGACTGTTTTGGATCAACTGCACAAAGATCAATACTTTTCCAAGATTGACATTGATTCTTGATATCATTAATTGAGGGTCATTAATAAATATATAACCAATATGAAACTTTGTATAAGGTATGGACACTATGTATGGAGTCCCCCCTTTTATTATATAACTTTTCATTACATTTTCCAAATAGAGGTTCTTTAAAGTCCAGTGCCTTTGAAATAAGGGAACCGAAAACATGAAAAAAAACCAAAAAAACATTATTATAATCCGAATTTAAGGCTTAATAATACGTGAATAAAATGTAACACTTATTAATCTCATAACATGGTGACATACATCAAAGGAAAGTGTAAGCAAAAGGCCGAGTAATGAAATTATGGGAATCAGTTTACATGTGATATGAATGAGAACTAGATGAAAACCAAAAAACCTGATAATTAAAACAAAATCCTATCATAATAAAAAGATATTTAATCACAACATGAATATGTGGATACAACATTTTATTTATACATTCATGAACATATCACCATGGTTCATTCACAAGGATTCAAAAAAATATTACCAATGTTATTCCACAAGGTACCGTGAAACTTCTCATATCTAGAGATTAATTCTTTACGCAACGCATTGAAGCACTATCAGGGAACACCCTTAATATTTATTTATCATGTTATACTCATAGATAAAAATAAATAATTTTTTAAATAACCCATAGAGAATAAAAATAAATTGTTTTCACTTAAAAATTATGACTTTAAAAAAGTAATTAAAAATAAGATCATTATGACATTTATAAACCATGGAAAGGGAGTGAGGGTTATATATATTTCAATTCCAGAATAAAATAGGTAAATATTAGGTCATTATTAATATCCCTATAAATTAAATAGTTTTGGGTACCCAAAAAAATAATACAATATAATTTCATTGAGAAAAAGAGAGAGATTATGAGACGAAAATTCTGCATCATAATCGCTCCATAACATAATTTTAGAAAACATTAAAAAGAGAAGGGAGAATAGCCAACCACAAAAAAATTATTCATAATATGGTATGGGAATATAATAATATAATCTTATTGATATTTTAATGACATAAAAATTGAAAAGTAACCATGAAATAAAATAAAAGATGTTATTTCTTTTACGAAAAATTCTGCAGCATAACGACGTCGCTAAAAGATTAAGAAAATAAATTTATGAGAGATGAAAGGGCCTATAATCATTTGTTCATGAAATGAACCATAATAATAATATATAGGAACATAACCCCAGATAAGAAGATGGAAACTAAAAGACATAACACAGTGGAAACCATGAATAAAAAGAGGTGGGTGAAAGGTTCCTTTACCTTGAAGAGTATCTTCAAAAGCTAGAATCTTGGGACCATGGGGGGATTGAGGGAACCTTGGGAGGAATCCTTGGGTGGTAAAATTACAAGATATTTGTTTATGAGGTTTTTTCAAGGAAATTATTGAGGTAATGGTTTGTTATATATAGGAAAAGTGAGGGAATATTTAAATAATTTCTGAGGGACAACTCATTGGTGGTATTTGAAAAACCATGGCCTTGCCCTTGGTATTTAACCATGGAATTGGCCATGTGGAAGACCTCATTACATATCAAATTATTCAAATGTTGACCAGGTTTATTACATAATCATTACATCATCAATGATATCTTTAAACACCCGAAACACAAAAATTTATGTTTACTATTAAATAAAAACTCAAATTATGAAACTAAATTTTCATTTTAAATTATTAAATTATTTATAAAAATGTAATAAAAATATTTAGGACATACAAAAATTCCAATACTTATATTATTACCATTTTTTATCTTTTAAGATGTTTATATTATATTTATATATTCATGGGTGAAGTTTATATTTTTTTGTCCTATTTACTATTCATTACTATTAATAAGTATATATTACTATTCATAAATTACAATTTAAAAAAACTTATGTTTATCTTATTAGAATCTAAATATTTTACTAATGACAACTGTAGAAGACCATTTTCTGAAAATAATTTCACATAATTAATAATTTAAGGTTTAAATAAATATTTTAATATAACAAATTTCCAAAATAATCTATAATATTTTTCCCATATTTATCTGGACATTTGAAAGTCTGAAATTTTACCATAATAATAAACAAAAAATCTATTTATACCAAGAGATTACAAAAATTATCTAAGGCCTCATTAAATAGCCCATTATAACACCTACGTAGGAACTATATTTAATATGTGCAATAGTGATACAATCTTGGGGTAGCTCGGAAAATTTTTCCCTAGTGGTGATTTCTATCAGCTTGAACTTACCCCTTAGGTGATTCTGTTCAACCTTAACATTTTGAAGCTCCTCATGGGTTTGATTCAACGAAAAGCCTAGAGATTCAACCTCCTTCCCAAGCTCTGATAGATAGGCTTCGTACGACCTGAGTTTACTAGATGAGGAAATCAACTATTCTTTCGGTATTAATTAACCAATATCAATTATATTGATATAAAATAATTGTAATGTTAATATTTTTGTTTCCAATGGTCATATTTACCAATGATGATATAATATTCGAAACCCTACTATCTCATCTAATTATACTCACTTCATTAATTGAAATATATAGTTTTGTAGAGTATAAAATATAATAAAAAACAAATTTAGGAAAAAAATATTATTAAAAAGTTCGAGTCGTTACATTCATCCCCCCTTAAGAATTTTTTTCCCCAAAATTTTAATTTGTACACCTAGTGGAGAAAATGTGTGGGTACTTATGCCGCATAGACTCATCTGGTTCCCACATGGATTCTTAACATTTTTGTTCCTACACAAAACCTTAACAAGGTGGGTAGTCTTGTTGCCTAGAACCTTGTATCTACGATACAAGATCTCCACTGACTACTTCTCATAATAGAGGGAATGTTCTAGTTGTAACACCTATGGATTTAGTACATGTGATGGGTCAGGAATATACTTTCTCAAAAGGGATACATGGAAGACATCATGAACTTGTGATATATTTAGAGAAAGTGCAAGCCGATAGGCTAGTGGTCATACACAATCAAGGATTTCATAGGGGCCAATGTACCAAGGGATGAGATTCTATTTCTTCCCAAACTTCATGACTCTCTTCCATTGTAAAAATCAAAGAAAGACATTGTCACAAACATCCAACTCCAAGTCCCTTTAAAGGTTGTCATCATAGCTCTTTTGTCGAATTTGAGTAGCCTTAATGTGTTGTTGGATGGCATGGATTTTTTCCATCATCTCATACACAAGATTAGGCCCAATAATCTATCTCTCACCGACATCATGCCAACAAGTAGGAGTTCTACAACGCTTTCCACATAGGGCTTTATAGGGTTCCATTTGAATTCTTCAGTGGAAGTTTTTATTTTAAGAGAACTCAACTAAAGGGTGATGTTGATCCCATCCACCTTAAAATTGAATTTATCATTTTCATAGCATATCCTCAAGTGGTTTAATAGTCCTTTCATATTAAAAATTAGTTTGGGGGTGATAGGTCGTACTAAAATTTAATTCATTGGTCAGAGCATGATGTGGACTTCCCCATAATTTTAATGTGAAACTTGGGTCATGATCAGCTACAATAGAAAGGGACACTCTATGTAGCCTTACTACTTCCTTCACGTAAATTCTGGTATGTTTATCAAGAGAGGAATCATTTTGAATGGAGATAAAATGGTCAGTCTTGGTGATACTGTCCACAATAATCCATATCACATTGTTTCCCATGAAGTTCCAAGGAGACGAGTGATGAAGACTATAGTGATATTTTCCTTCTTTAATGATGGTATGGGTAGTAGTTGCAATACCCCTTTAGGATGTTTTCTCTTTGACTTTACATGCTGACATACCAGGCACCTTGATGTGTAGTCAACAATCTTTCTTTTAATATTGTCCCACCAATAATGATCACAAAGGTACCAATACATTTTTGTGTTTCCAGGATGTATATAGAATGTAGAGCTATGTGATTCATCCATCAGCTCCTTCTTTATTTCAGTAATAGATGGAACACGTTGTCTTGTATGAAATTTCATATCACCTTCTTGATCAATATTGAACTCAGGAAACATCTTATCCTTCACAGCTTCAAACTTCTTCTATAACAATGCTTTTTCTTTATGAGATTTTTTGATCTTCTCTAGTAATGATAGTTGAGAAACCATTTGAGTTAGGGTTGATGATTTCCCTTCCCTTATAATTTCCACTTCCATCATTACTATGTCATTGATCAAAGGATAACTTTGAATACTCATCAAGAAAATATCAACATGGTATTTCTTTTTTAATGCATCAATGACTTTGTGTTCACTTTTAGGATTATGTTGAATTGAAAAGTCATAGTCTTTGAGAAGTTACAACCATCTCTTCTGCCTCATGTTCAATTCTGTTTGTGTGAAAATATTATTCAAACTTTGATGGTCTGTGTATATATCACATTTCTACCCATAAAAATAGTGCCTCTATATCTTCAGTGCAAAAACAACTGCATCTAGCTCCAGATCATGCGTAGGATTGTTCTGCTCACGAGTCTTCAAATGTTGAGATGCATATTGAATGACATTTTAATTTTTCAGGATGACACACCCAATTTCATTCATAAATGAATTGATAAAAATAATTAATATCTCTAAACATGAGGGAAGAGTTAACACTGTTACAGTAACCAATCACTTATTCAGCTCTTGGAAACTCTCCTCACACTCCATTTTCCAGATGAACTTGACCCCTTTTCGAGTTAATATTTTTAATGAATTAGAAATTCATGAAATTGATTTCAAAAACCTGATATAATATCCCACTAATCCTTGGAAACAATTAATCTCATTTATTTTTGTAGGTTGTGGCCACTCCTCTACAATATTTGCCTTTTAAGGGTCAATAGTGATTCCTTCATTGGAAAAAATGTTCCCTAAGAAAGCAACATGTTGTAACCAAAATTCACAATTGCTGAACATCTAAAATATCTTTTCTTACAATGGAGTTTGTAAAACTACCCTTAGACTATCATCATGCTCCTCATGAGTTTTTGAATATATCATAATATCATCAATAAAAACTACCCTAAAGTTATCAAGGTAGTCCTTAAAGACTATATTAATGAAGTCCATTAAACTAGCAGTTTCATTAGTCAGTTCGAAGGGCATAATAACAAAATCATAATTCCTATATCTTGATTAGAATGCATTTTTTTTGGAATATCTTCTTTCATCACCGTCAATTGACGTTAAATTGATCAAAGATCAATCTTATAGAATAATTGAGCCCAATGAATTTGGTCAAATAAGTAATCAATTCCTGGAAGAGGGTATCTTTTCTTTACGGTGATCTTGTTCAGTTTTATATAATAAATGCATAGCAGCATTGAGCCATCATTCTTATTCACAAATAGAATAAGTGCTCCCCAAGGAGACACACTCGGTCGCACATACCCCTTCTCAAAAATATCTTTGAGTTGTTTCTTTAATTACTATAGCTCCACCTTTTATATCTTATTGGTGGTCTTATATATCAGTTGACACCCAGGTACGAGTTCAATGGAGAGATCTAAGACTCTTTCTTGTGTAGGTCCAGGTTACTCCTCATGAAATAAGTCAATTTATTCTTGGATGGTGGATAAATTTTCTATCCTCAAATTCTGATATCAATCTTCTTCCAAACTGATCAACTCTATAAAGAATGATATAATTGGTTCTTATAGACAATTTTCTAGTTGAGATATCTCTCTTCGAAAGATAAATGTAGGTTTTCCATTCAAGACTACTGAGATATCATTTCTTCTAAATCTGATCTTAGCATAATACTTTGAGAGACAGCCCATCCCTCTTATAATGTCAAATTCTAGCCTGGGAATGAATACTACATTTTCGATGAGATTATTATCACTAATGTAAATACTATAGTTTCTAAATGCTAACAATGCTTGGATAATCCAACCAGGATTCTTGACTAAAAACTATAATTTTAGGAAATTGTGTGTTGATTATAAATTCTTTGAAAACATGGAAGAAATAATGGAATGTGTAAAACCAGAATCCAACTAAGTACATGCTAGCTTTGAAAGAACAACAAGATTACATACCACCACAAAATTTGTAGGTTCAATTTCAGCTGTCATGATAGCCAAAGCATGACCTTTCTCCCTTGGTCTATGTTGAGGATAATGGTGATTCCCCTGCACTTCCCTCAGATTTGGATAGTGATTGGAAATGTTCCCAAGTTGTCCACACTTATAGAATTTGAAATTAGGTAGGGCCTACACCATCTTCTATTTGTTGTTAGTGTTATGAAGTAGTGAATTAAACACACTATGACAATTCTATGCGTTATGGCCACCTCTTCCACACTTGTAGCATTTCCCACTCCCGAGCAGGCAGTCCCCTAAATGCTTCCTCCAACATTTATTACATGTGGGAAGTTTCACTTTATTGCATTCTCTTCCATGATACAATCTCCTCCCTAAGATTGGCTCCATCGATCTCTTCATGTCATTGGATTTATGAGAACACTACATCTCACCAAACTATGGTTCAAATTTCATCGCACTTCTCACGATCTCTTCGTAGCTATCATAATCTTAGTTGGCTAGATTTATTCGCAGATGAGGTCTCAGTCAACCAAAGAATCTATCAACTGTACCATTTGGATCAATGTCAAAGATAGGTGTGTAACGTGAAAGCCTTGTGAATTACATCTCATAGATTCCCATAGATTCATTCTCCTTCTACTTTAGCTAGAGAATATCTTACTCTATTCGTGTTCGCATCATCATCATCATCATTTAAATTTTTATCAAAGGAGGGGACAAAAACAATACACAAAAACACAAAAAGAAACAAAGAAAAAAAAAACAATACCACCTAAAAGGGAGGGACTATGGTGGTCTAAAGTGATGAAGACCGAGGGATCCCCTTTGATCAAATTGACCCCTTCGGGTTTCAGAGTGAGCATTTTATGTAAACAAACTGGGTTAGGGCCGATGACCTCAAGTAAAGCTAGGTAATCCGCCACTTGATTTCCCTCTCTCCAGGAGTTCCTTAATTTGATGTTATTGTTAATCATCTCTCTTCCTTTTCTAATGATATAGGATGTTGACCATGGAATTGGGAAATGGTCGTGCATAACATCATGCAGAATTTTTGAGTCTATTTCAATCTCTGAGATGGCAATGTCTTTCTGTTGGCACAGACTCATCCCGTGCACCAAATCCTTGGCTTCAGCCTGAAAAGATGTGCCATGTCCAAGGTGAGAATAAAATGATAGGATCACTGATCCATGCAAGTCCCGGACAGTGCCACCACCTCGAAAAACCGCCCTGCTACAAGACACGTCAGTATTGAGCTTGAGGCCAGAGGGTGAAGGATTCCACCGAACCCAATGGCCGCCTGAACTATTGATTTTCGGCTGAGTGTCTTGTGATGACCTTCTCATCCAACTAAGGGAGGGGTCCTCCTTCCATTTGAAGGATAGATGAGCCAAGTCAAGGATAAGATTCTGTGTTTTGAGAATAATCGAGTAACTGGAAGATTTAACTCCTTCATACCTTAGTTTGTTCCCGGCCTACCATATCGGCCAACACCATGCATGCAGGATCAAAGTGCAGGCCAACTTCTTCATACCTCTATCCCCCGATCCGTGCAACCACCTGACCAGGAAAAGATTGTCCTCTATGTTGCGATCAAGAAATCTGGTAAACGTCCCAAAGTTGCTCCAAACCGCAGTTGCCCAGTCTCCTCTGAAGAAATTATGGTCAGCATTCTCCTCATCACCAGCTTCACAGCAGGAGCATCACGACCCTACTGGAATCCCACAACGGTTGACATTGTCATTATTTGCGATGTCCCAGTTCCTAATTCTCTACAGAAGAAAATTATGTTTCGATGGATTGTGTTTAGACCTTATAGTTTCATTACAGTAGTCCACTGTTTCTGAAAGCTCCCACGAGCACCGATAGTCCCGGGATTTAAAAGACCATGTGCATGATGTAGTGAACACACACCGATCCACATCCGCAGAAAGGTCGATGCGATTAAACGTGCCCTACTGCTCCTCATCCAACACCGCATGAATGAAGTCGGGGTGCTTGCTGGCTTCCCTGAATGTAAGGGTAAGAGTAGGGTAGCCCGAAAACCCCAGCACCATACCTACCCAGTTGTGGTACCAGAAGTATATATCACCCTTCCCAATTATCCATTGAGAATGCTAGTATATTTCGGGTAAAAGTTGAGAGATCTCAATCCAGAACTGAGACCCACGACCTTCCATCCTCTGTTCAAAACCAAACTGAACGTGCATGGTTTTACCCCAAAGAGTGAATTTTTCCACAACTTCCCATGCCAGCTTTGCTTGTGTTCATGTGATGGTGTCTTCCAGGCATCACACATTCATTCCACATTCTGCAGTAGGCTTAGCCACCATCCGCCATGAAGCCCGGTGTTGTTTTCCCTCTGTGTGGGGGTCCGAGAGGAAGCCAACCAAGAGCTTTTCAATTTTTTAAATAATCCCCTTCGGAGCTTTGACACCCGATAGAACATGAAGTGGGGCCACCGGGGGAACACTATTAATGAGGGCAATACGACCGCTGAATGAGAGGAATATGTTCTTCAATTTAAGGATATGTAGAGAAAGTTTGCTATAAATAGAGTTGAAATCCTCGATAAGGAGTCTTCCCAGAGAGATGGGAGCCCCAAGATATTCCATGGCGAAGATGCCTCGTTTCATACAGAGGGCTTCCCAAATTTCCAATCTCTGCCTGGCCATGCATTTTCTTGAAATATAGCAGAGGCTCTTGTCACTGTTGATCCCCTGGCCACCCTAGTTGTAGTACTCCTCCAGCACCTTGATCAAGCTATTTATTAAAGTTCTACTAGCGTTTGAGAAAATAATAGTGTCATCCCCGTACATCAGATGTGAAATTGACTGCGCTCTCATACTCCTTCGAAACACCAAAGTATCTCCTCTACTCAAACACTTTCCAGCACCTTGTTAATGAAACCCCACTCCATTTGGTCATATTTTTTATTCATGTCCAACTTGATACAAATGTTGGTGCTGCGAATTTTATGGTGTACGTCTCTTTTAATATCTTGAGAAAGTTTCATAGCTCCTTGAATGGAATGACCATTCACAAAACAATGCTTCTACTTTTATTCGATAAATAGCCAAGTTAACCTTCTCTTATTTAGAACAACAGGTCCCAGAAAAGATCTTCTCAATTGAGCTGATCCATTCTGAAACAATCAATGAATTGGTAGATCCACTGAAGGTTGGTGGTCATTGAAGCATAAAGTATTAATCAGAAATTTGTTACCTTCATAGTGAGATCAGTCTCTTAGCCTGATTCACATTTTTTCCATAACTTGAGTCAGATGGTTCATCATTTTCATGAATGCTTCCATTCTGGATTCCATCATAGGGTCATCATTGCATTGTCCATTGAGGTCGCCATTTGCACGGTTCCTCTTATTTCCCACCATTTTCTAAAATAATAAAACAATAGTGAGAAGATTATTTCATATATGAATCATTTAACTATAAATGATTTTATGTCTTTAAACATCTTTCATTAAACAATTACATTTCTCTAAAAATCCTTTATAATGATTCATAAAATGTATATGATTAACCAAACATATACCTTGATCGTTTCGTAACCAAGAGTGCCGCAAGGCCTTTTGTCATGTACCAGGATACAATGGGGTAAACCCAAAACTCATTGTCATAGTTTTCACTCCTAGGTACATTTGTTCTAGATCCACCTCAACCTACTCTTATCCAGAGAGGGATGTATTTTCTTGATAAACCACTTAATCAATACTCATGGAAATACCAGGAAGTATTAACATATTTAGACATTCCATTAGTGTTTTTCCTAATGTTATCGTAGCCTAATTTCTATAAATAACTAAACTTTTTTTTGATACCAACTATGGAGTCCTGCCTTTTTATTACATAACTTTTTATTACATTTTACAAATAGAGGATAATTGAAGTATATTATCTTGGAAATAAGGAAACAAAAAAACATTAAAACAAAATATAAAATTCTTCTAATTCACTGGTAAGGATTCATAATAAGTTCATCCTAATTACTGTTGCTTAATCTTATAACCTAGAGACAAAAATCAAAGGAAATAGTGGGCAGAAGGCCCCGTAATTAAATCAAGGGAATTAGTTAACTTGTGATATCAATAAGAACTAGATGAAAACCACAAGACATGAGAAATGGAAAAAAGTAATATCATAATAAAAAAGAAAATGTATCGTAATTGTAATATTTGGAACCAAGATTTCATTTATACATTCCTGAACATATCACCATGATTAATTCCCAAGGTGTCATAAAGTCATTACCAAGGTTATTAAACAAGTTATTGTGAATCATGTCATGTTTAGAGAATAATTTTTTACCCAATACATTGCAGCGCTATTAGGATGCACTCTTAATTTTTATTTTTAATTTCAAACACATAGATAAATTTCAAACATTTCATAAATAACCCGTATAGAATAAAAGAAATTGGTTTCATTACAAATCATAACATTTAAAAGGTACTTATAAATAAGATCATTATATCATTTATAACCCTGGGAAAGGGAGTGAAGGTTATATGTATGCCAATAAAATAATAAAATAGATCAATAATATGTCTTGAGTAATACCCCTATAAATGAAATAGATTTGGGTTTCCACATAAATAATACAAGAGAACTTCTTGAGAAAAAAGAGAGTGATTTTGAGATGAAAATTCTGTAGCATAACAACTACATAACATCATTTTATTAAACATTAAAAATATAGGCGAAAAGGGTCAACCACTAAAATATAATTCATAATACAATATGGGTACGTAATAAGATCATGTTATAGATTTTTTAATTACTTTCCTCAAGAAATGAAAACATTAAAGAAAAGTTAAGATGCAATATCTTATAGGAAAAATTCGGCAGCCTAACGGCATCACATATAAATTCAAGAAACAAATTTATGAGAGAGGAAATGGTATCTAATCATTTAGACATGAAATGGAAAGTAATAAGAATATATAAGAACATACCCCAACAAAATAAAATGGAATCTAGATGACATAACATAAAGAAAATCATGACAAAAAAGAGGTGGGTGAAAGTTTCCCTTACCTTTAAGAGTATCTTCAATGGTTTGGTGGTTGGGAGCTTGGGGGTATTGAGGAAACCTTGGGAGGACTCATTGAGAGGTAAAAGAACCAGAGCTTCATTGATGAGTATTTTTTAATGACACGAATGAGGGTATGACTTGGAATTTATATGAAAACTGATAGAATATTTAAATAAATTTTCAAGGGACACCTCATCGGTAGTTTTTGGAAAACCATTGGCATGACCATGGTATTTTCCAATTATATTGGACACTAGGGACATCTCATAACATATCATACTATTAAAAAGTTTACCAGATTTATTACATCATGATTACATAATCAATGATCACATTAAAACCCCGAACCTCCGAACTATATTTTTACTATTCACTAAAAATTGAACTGTATTAAAAAAATCCCAAACATTAACCCTAACCTAATATTGATTCTATTAATTCAAAAATTAATTGAATTTAATAAAAAACAATTTTTTAAATATTTTTAATTTAATTTTTAAATAAAATAATTATTTAATCAAAATAAATAACTATAAAAATATAACTTATTTTGTAACACCTTGAAAAAGTAATCAAGGTCCCATATAATTATCATATAACTATATGAAAATAAAGTAAAAATTTATGATTGCATTTTTTGAAAATACATTTTTATTCTAGATTACAAAATTAATTATAAAATTTTAATTAAAATATTAAAGACATATAAATATTACAATACTTATATTATGACCATTATTTCAATTTTATAGTGTAGAAATTATATTTATACTCTCATGGGTGAAGTTTATATCATTTTGATTATTTACTCTACATTACTATTCACAAGGGTATATTACTATTCATACTTTACTATTCACCAAAAATTAAGTTGATCTTATAAGACTCCGAATTTCTTACTGGTCACAATTATATAAGACAATTTTATGAAATTCATTTCACATTATTAATTATTTAATGTTTACATAAATATTTTAAAGTACCCTTTTTCCAAAATCATCAATAAAATGCATCCCATATTTATTTGAACATTTGAAAATCAAAAATTTTACCATAATAATAAATAAAAAAATTATTTATACCAAGGGAATAAAAAAATATCTAAGGCCTCGTTACATAGCCCCTTATAACACCTACATAGCAGCTAAGTGTAAGGTGTGCTATAGTGATAGAATCTAGGTCTAGCTCGGAAAACATTGTTTGGGTGGTGGTTTCTATCAGCTTGATCTTCTCCCTTAGACAATTCTACTCAGGCATCACATAATGAAGCTCAGCTTCATCTAGGTACAGAGAAAATCCCAGAGATGTTACCTCCTTCTCAAGCTCTGACATATGGGCTTCGTACGACCCGAGTCTACTGGATGAGGCCATTAACACTTATTTCTACATTAAATAACCAAGATCACTTGTATTTATAAACAATAATTGTAATGTTAAGAGTTTAGTTTCGAATGTTTATATAATAATTGAAACCCAACAATATCATTTAGTTATACACACATTATTAATTAAAGGATATTGATTACTTGAGTATAAAATATAATAAAATACTATGTTAGGAAACAATAATTATGAAAACTTTCGGGTCGTTACACTATGAATATATAGAGGTTCCATTCATTCTTACTAATTCTCTTGTTATATTCATGGATTTACTGAACATATTATTTAAAGATTCCCTAAATCATATTTTCGTGGTTTTTTCTGATAATATTCTCATCTATTCAACGGTAAAGTAAGGGAATAAAGATCATTTAAGAAATGTTTTATATATCCAATGGAATGATAAGTTATATGAAAAATATGAAAGGAGTGAATTTAGGCTTCAAAAGGATTTTTTTTGGTCACATAATCCAAGGGATGGTATAACAGTAGATCCATCAATGATAGAGGGTATTAAATGATAGCCTAGACCAACCATGGTGACTGAGACTCCTAGAGTTCTTGTATTATCTGTCTATTATCATTGGTTTTTTTAGAATTTATCACAAATATCTAATCCTCTATCCAATTGAACTCGAAAGGGTGTTAGGTTCCTCTAAAAAGAAGAATGTCTATAAAATTTCAAGGATTTGATGAGACGGGTAGCCAGTGCACCTGTTCTTACAATACCGTACAATGGGGAAGGTTTTTAAATATATAGAGACACATCAAAGAAGGGATTGGGATGTGTTATTATGCAGAATGACATGGTTATAGATTATGACCCGTGATAGATTAAGGAGAATATTTTCCAAAATCATGATTTGGAGTAACTAGTTGAAATTTATGAATAAAATATATGAAGTAATTATCATTATAGATAAATGTGTGATATATATAATAATCATAAAATTATGAATTATATTTCTCACACAGAAGGAGTTGAACATTCACCTGAGAAGATGCTTAGTGTTGAGAATGGATTTTGACTACTGAATGGATCACCAAAGTGGGAAAGTGAACAAAGTGTGTTTATTTTGAGCATGAAGGAACATGATAGCTTATAAATGTTGAGGATCACAAAAGATCCCAAATTTATGGATTTTTTAATAGTCGATCTAGAAATACTGATGGAAGGGGAAAATCATATCTTTATGAAATGAATGTTTAGACTGTTATATTATTGATCATTAAGGAGGCATATAAGTTTGATAAAGATATGAAAGTGTAACTCATAAATTATTGTGAGTTTAACCTTGATCATGATGGAATGATGATGTTCATAAATCATGTATGTGATCCTTCCATACTATATTTAAAGAGGTATTTTTTAGAGAAAGCTCATGGTTATTCATTCTATATTCATCCTTGAATTAAAATTTTTAAGTGGGACTTGAAAGAATAATTATAGTTGGATATAAAAAAGAGATAGATCACAGAGTTTTCATCTTGGTTCTTGGTATGAAAACTAGTTAAGGATGAAAGAAAAAAGGAAAATGGGATGTTTCATCCATTACCCACACCAAATTGAAAATGGTAGTACTTTACTATGGATATTTTTATTGGTTGAATCAGAATCTATAAAGGGAATGATTCTATATGGGTTTTATTTTAACACATTAATATGATGGCACACGTCATCACTATCAGAGAGTATATAATTTTAGATTATATTTCATGGATATATATTACTAAATTTGTAAGATTTCATGGAGTACCACATTTTATTGTATCATGTCAGGATATGAGGTTTACCTCAATATTCTAGATTATTATTCAGTAATCAAATGATATATAATTGAGTTTCATCACTCTTTATCACCCTCAGATATATGTTCAGTATGAAAGGACCATTCAAAACCTATAGGATATATTGAGATCATGTTCTATGGATTTAAAAGCTGGTTGGAATCAACCACTTCTTCTGGTTGAGATTTCATAAAATGATAGATTTCACTAATCTATTCATAATTTAGCTTTTGAAATACTCTATTAGATGAAATGTAGATCTCCAATGTTTTAGGATGATGATGGAGAATGAAATCTATTAGTACATGAGATCACTTATGAAAGGGTCAAGATATTTAGAACCATTCAACTATATATAGTGGCAGCTCAAATTTGTCAAACGATTTTTGTGGATAACCCCTATGAGAAATAGAATTTGAAGTTTGTGAAAAATTGTTTTGTTGATTATCACCAAAGAATAATGTTATTATATTTGGGAAGAAATGGAAACTAATATCGAGGTATATCGGAATCTTTTGTGATTCCTAATCATATCGGAATGGTATCATTTTTCTTGGAACTATCTCCAAATATCTATCAAATCCATGATGTATTCCATGTATATCTCCTAAATAAGTAAATACTTGACACTTCATAAGTAACAAAAATTGAGGTCATACTACAAGTGTAGGATCTATCCTACGAAGAATATCTAATTGACAATTTAGAGCTATTAGATAATATTCTATAAAACAAGAACACTATCACGGTAATTTTTTTATGGATAAATCAAAAATTAGAGGAAACTACATGGGAACTTGATTTTTTCATGAAACATGTGTAACCTCATTTTTATATCCGAGTTATGAATTATTTGGGAGAAAATCATTTTAAGGGTGGTAGAATGTAAGATTCCTTGTTTTTATGGACATTTGTTTTATAAATAAAATTTTCATTTATATCATGCTATAAACTAACTGAATCAGTCTATTCATACATAAATGACTATGAATATGTTACGTGAAAAAAATTAAATGTAAAATAAATGGAACATCAACTCATTATATGATACACATAACACTGACTTGTAATATGTTACATTAAAAATTGAATTCGCTTATGTTACACAAAATAAATTACTTTTCCTATGTTATACGCAACACTAGTGTTTCTAAGAAACATGATTTTATTGTTATAACTATTTAAATGAGATAATTATAACCTAATAGTTAAAAATATTTATATAAATAGTAATAACTACATTTCAATTACATTTTATAGTTGTTTCCTATAAATTAAATGTATTCATAATGAATGATATAATTTTTGGTAATGTTCTTATATGTTTAAAAATACAACTTTCTCAAATGTGCTGATTTAAATTTCCATCTATGAAAAATAATGAAATTAATTTTAGACACATTTATTAATTTAATCTTATGAAATAAAATTCATTTATTAATATATAATGTAGAAATAGTTTTGAATAAAATTTTATGAATATTTCCTAGAAACAACATTTTTCGATGGGCTGCGAGGAATTCCAAAATTTAATTCAAACCCACATTTTCATCTAATTTATTTGTAGGGTTGATTTAAAAAAAAATATTAATTTAATTTAATTTTTATCAACTAATAAAATTGATGTAATTGGTAACAATTTCACATTACAATTGGACATAAAAAAATTACAAAATGGTTGATCTTTTGTACTTTAAATACATACATTGTTAGCCGGACTATGTGATTAATTTGAAATTAATTTATTAAACTTATTTTATTTGGATTTGGAAAAATTGATTCAATATTTAGAAAAATTAAAATTTATAATTTATAATATGTTCAAAATATTTTAGATCATATATATAAGTGAAAGTGAATAAAATTAATTACAGTGAGTAATATTAAATTAAGGTTAACTAAGTAAGGATCCATAAATATAGTACCTAAAAAACCCTATAAAATTTACCAAAACATATTTTCAATCCATTAATTTTCCATTATCCTAATATTATTGAGTTTTTTTTGGGTTTTTATGAATTTTTTAAGGTAAAAATGTTGGTCCACCTAACTTATTTACAAAAATACCGAGGGAGTCCTAACCGTGGTATATAAAAGGATGTTATCTATTCCACCTCTTCAAAACTCTAAAAAAACATAATTTCATCTATGATCATCCAAATAGACATAAAAAATTCTTCCATT
Organism: Viscum album; assembly: GCA_963277665.1. Classification (NCBI taxonomy): domain Eukaryota; kingdom Viridiplantae; phylum Streptophyta; class Magnoliopsida; order Santalales; family Viscaceae; genus Viscum; species Viscum album. The sequence continues at coordinate 989,118,837 of OY728163.1, read as the reverse complement.
TTTCCTTGAAGTCACACTTTTGGCTGAAGTTAACCCATGGAATCCTTTTGGCAAAAACCCAAAGTAGTTACCCAAAATAGAGGTCATGGGTTCTCTCAAGCTCCTTTCTTTTATCTAATTTCACCATTCCTCCCTTATATTTATTTAATGATTCTATAAAAACCAGTATCATAGATATTCTATGATGTTTTTATGATAATGGTTTTACCTAAACTTTCACACACCTCTATCTAGTGGGTAATGAAAATCTTGTTTATCTATACAATGAATGACGTCCTTACTAAATGACAGTTTTTCATATTCCATATATCCTGGTAGAAATTGTTATGGAAACTATATTTTTTTTAAATGTTTTATATTATATTTATTATATACTTAAGATTATATATTAATTTTACAACCCATATCATTTAAAAATTCTATTTGGTGTAAATAAGATTATTTGGTTTGAGGAAGTGTGCACTACCACCCCCATAAAGCGATGTGATTCTTTCACACACATCATGTAATTCATTAAAAATTCTTTTAATGAACATATATTATATATAAAATTTTATATATATAATATTATGAAATTATATAAATATATATATATATATATATTTAATTTTATTTAGTTCATTGAATATTATAATAAAAACATAAACAACATTCATGCTTTTGTAAGGCTAACTGTCTCCATGAACAGTGTATTCAATTTTGTACCTCAATATTATATAGATTATTCTAAAGAATATATACCATATATATATGATACTTATATCCTTATTTACTTTCTTGGAATAGGATATAATTATAATGACTAAATATATAACAAATTAAGACACCTGTGGAGAATAGAGCGAATATTAACTGAAGTGAAACCATAACATAAGATTATTTACAAGAAGAAAATATATTGTCATGATCAAATACTATATTTTATTATATATAATAATAGGATACCTTAAAATAATAATAATAAATTTACATTATTATATAGGTTTTTAATGAGTATGATGAGAGGAAAGACACAAGGTGAGGGGACTTCATCTCACTTTTTATTTCCATGAGATAAATTCTATATTCACCACTCATTACTTATTTGTCTTTTATGTACAAAAAATGTTTTTTTTCTATGAACAGTATACTTAAATTTATGGTTATTGACATATTTATTTTATTATATTTATTTAATGGGGTTAATTCTAAAATTTTACGAAATCGGTAAAATATATTTTCTCATGTTTCATTCTTTGAGAATCTTATTAAGTTATACACATATATTATTTTTCTAGATGTATATAATTCCATTTTATAAAATAGATCATGACGTTACTACTATTTATGAAGTTTTTATCTTCATTTAATTACATATTCTTTTTTGGAGAGTATTATCCCATGTTCCAAAGTTATAATAGATTATTGAAACAATCTCATCAGTTTCATGATTGTTTATGATTGTGATTCAATTGATGAAATATTATGATAAAAATCTAAGAAAAAATCACAGGTTTCCTTATCATTTATTTATTCCTAACATATCCCTGTATTAGTGCCATTTTTCAACTCTTTCACAAATAAAAAATGTGTTAAGGAAAATTTGATTGTCCCTCTCTTTTATAAAAAATCTATAGTATTTAAAAACAATATTTTTAAAAATATTTTTAAAAATTTATTCAAAATATCATTAATTTCTATTTTCAATTAAATGTGATTTTAAAAATGTTTTATGGTTTTAAATTCTTCCTTTATATCATTTTAATGGTGTTTTCAGTGAAAAAGTTTTTCAAAAGTTTTAATGTTCTAAAAAAATTCAAAGAAGAAAGGATATTTTCTATATAAAATGTTTTTTAACAGATCTTTAAAAATTCTTTACCATCTAATGTTACATCATTTTATGTTACGCCAACAATTATGCAGAAATAATTTACTGATTCCATTCATATTTGTTTTAATGGTTTTTATTTTTATGGTATAATGTTTATGAATCCCATTTCTACATCATGGGTTATATGATCTAGAAACTAGATTCTATTCATGGGTTATGATTTTTGATGTAATAATTATGAAACCTATATTTTTCAATGTCTATGATATGATTACATTCATATAATACCCATTTCATTTCATTAGTTATAATGTGATTATTTAAAATCTAGTGAAACATGTATGCAGGATTACATTTTGAGATGTCTAGGACACAAATAACCCTACGATTCTTTGGAAATGATTTATATCTCATTTGATAAACATGGATGCAGTGAGAAATGAAATAGGTTTATTATTAGAAATCTAGAATGAGAAATGAAATTGGTTTAGTATTATAGGGATGGAATGCGGAGTGAACTTGTTTTACTAAATCCAGATTGGAAAGGGGTGTGAACCAGGTTAAGTAAAGGAATTTATCCCCTAATATAGTATCTGTATAAATATCTTGACTACTATATAAATAATTATATATGATTATATGTCTATCACAATGATATTATTTATTCCTATTTTTTGATTTCATTGATTGTGTTCTTCATTTCCTTATGATTCATATCTTATGAACTGTAGAGATTTTTCCCTGATTTGGGTTTTTCATCATTGATATATTAGGTATGATATTCTAATCAAGAAGGTCCTAGTAGGAGATAATATAGCTAATTTTTATATTAGATTTTATGATTCCATGTTTCATAAGTCATTGGACTTGTATGGTCTTTGGGTGTTTGTTTGTATAATGTTGTTACTGTTACATAAATGTTACATAATGTAAATTTACTAAAAATAAGGGTCAATATAGATTTGTACCTATACAACACGATTGGGTCCCAGTTATAGATATCCACTTGATGCATATTTATTCAAATGGGATGAGTCAATTGGATAAACTTAGTGGTGTTTTCAACTAGTTTATCATAAACCGTCTTGTGAAATATCTCAATCATAAATGTGTCATTTACCTATAATAATATCTTCTAATAATTAATCATTTCTTATTTTTTATTACATTATTATTATCTAATAGATTTTTACTAGTTGAGAATCTATGGATGCAATTCATTATTAGATTATGGATCAAATGTAATTGTTTTAATTTATTCACCTTTAGATATTGACTATGCGTCATCTAGTTATTTACATGGAAGGTGTGTTCATTTATTTAATTTTCTATATTGTTGATTTTCATTGATTTGTTATTTTCCCCATTATACATAAACCATATAGAGAATTTTACTTCGCCCTTATTTGTTTTTCTTCCTAATGAATTCTAAAAGATTGCCATGAAATATAGAAAAATAAATTCTATGTTGGAAGAATATGATCTTCTGAAGAAAAAAATATTGTAATTAATGTATTCATTTTTAAAAAATGACTCATGTTTGTATTTAGTTTACCAAGATAACCAAATCATCAGTCCTTCTTGATTTGATTCCTTGTAATATTGAAAATATAATGGATGTAGAAACTACTCTATGATTATTTGGTCAGGGGTCTAAAAATAATGTAATTAATACACCATATAATTGAATGTAAGTTTCACAACATCAACTAAGTCCCATGGATTTAAAAATGATCCAACGCAACCCTTACATAAAATTATGAGTTCATCCAAAATGCTGAAATATCATTTATAACAAAAATTAATATATAAATCACCATCTAGAAATTAGTATTATTATATATATAATTTTATAAAAATAATTTCTAATTATTCCCTTCATGGATATTATTTAATTTAATTATTTTCAATATAGATTGTGAGTGATAATGAATTTTCTAAATGAGTTTTCTATTGACAATGCTATCATTTTTTATACCAAATGTTATCATTAATATATAATTTTTGATATTTGAATAGTTACATTATTATAATTTGTAAATTACTTATCATATACTCTTTCTAAGTTTATGGTTTATGAAAATGGAATTACTATTTACTTAATACCATAAATTTTTGGAATGAAGATGATATTTTTTTAATGGGCTAAAAACATAATATAACAATTTTAAAAAATTAAACCATTCATTTTTTGTAACTAAATAATAATATTAATTATGTTACTATATTCATCGATGAAATTTTTGTATATAATTGTTAATGTATGTGGTTAGAACGACGCAAATATGAATATATCATAATTTGATACTTGAGTATGGTTAAGAAATTGTTTATTATTAAAGAATATAATTTCAATATAATGGTAATTATATTATTGTGTTTTTTTGGTTTTTAAACCATATCTTATGTGTTTTTTATAATCAACGAAAATCAAGATGAAAAATGAAAAATAATAGTTATGATAGGTAATAGTCTACCTAATATAGTAAACGATTTCATTTCCCAACCAATGAGAGGAAAAAGGGTGGATTATAACTTATCTATTAAAAATAATTATTATGTTATATATTTTTCATTTTTTCTTCAATTATATCCTTTTAAAAATATAGGTATGTGATGGTTAAAAATGCAAATGTTTCTTAGTTTAAGATTATAGTTTTTAAAAATTCAGAATCATTGTATAGTTTTTTATAAGTTGATATTGAGGAATAAGTTATCATTATTAAAATAATAAAATAAATCCTAATGATTATAATTATAATATGAATATTATATTTTTTTTCTCGTGTATATTTGGACGTGAAATATTAGTAAGGAAAACATAATGATTAAGTAGTACTCTTATTTGTACATTAAAACTTATCTTGAATGCATCCTTGTAAATGAATTTAGTATGATAACTAATTGATACTCGATTATTATTAAATTAATATATGATTATAAGAGGATAAAAATGGATGATATTTGGTAAAAACATGAAAAGGAACATGTGTGACATGATGTTGTAGAAGTGTTCTCATTAATAAGTGAATGTTTTTTTATATTTTTAACATCCAATGGTTATCAATAATGGAATGAAACTATTCAATATTAAAACCCCCAAAAAGTGATAACTAATGTATTTTTGGGTGTTTTAAAGTTTATTTAGTTGATACCTATAATTTTAACACTTGTTTTAATCAGGTTTCAAGTCATTTACCAATAAGGATTTTGATTTTTTGTTTTCATTTTTTAACATGGTAAGTACCTTTTCAATATATAATATATGTCTTTATAAGAATATAAGATAAAAATCCTTAAAAATATTTTTGTTATAAACAAAACAATTACACATATTTAATAAAATTCAGTATCTATATTCTATAATGTTATTTTTTAAATTTAAATATTTATTGTATAGAAAAAAATTATAAGAAAATTTTGTTTATACAATTATTTATTCTTAACATAATATAGTATTTATTAAAAATTTAATGATAGAAAATATATTTATATATGCTTAAAAATTATACTAAACAACCTTTTTTATATTTATTTTTTTAAGATAACAATTGCAAAATATTAGTAAATAAATCTATGAAAATAATTCTTTTATCACTATCAATGATATTTACATAAATCTGAATAATCCTAAATTTATGAAATTAATTTCAATTTTCATTATAAATAAAATTATAATTTTTTTCTTAAAGATGAAATTAATATTAATTTATTTAATTTCTACAAACAATCAAAACAAATTTTTTATATAAGAAAATAAAATAGGGTTTCTGAGTAAAATATTACTTATGTTTCCACAATGTAACACATGGGTTTAATAAATTCCACATTTCATTTTTAAATGAATTAATTTACTTTATATATATATATTTTTATTTAATAAAATTTTCAATATCATTTCTATAATTTTCATTTTATGTTATAGTCGTAAAAGCGATGTGTAACATCCCAAGTAAATAAAGAATAATACATTTTCATAATTTTTAATTTTTTTAATTAAATGTTATTTTTACATGAAGGGTTTTCTCTGTTCAATGGCTTTCCTGATACGCAACAACATGTTTCTTTGAAATCTTATGTTGCACATAGTGCTGAGGAATAATGAAAAATAAAAACGTATTATTATTTTAAATGGTAGTTAACCCCAGTCATTGTTTTGGATGAAAGGAATGAACTAACTACAATATGATTATAAATTATTGTTAAAAGTTTTTTATCCAATAAATGTAATAGGCTTAAAATGTGAATGAATCTAATTTTAAGAATAAGTACTCTAATATTCATTAAAAGGTCAATTTACTTCCTTTTGATGGATAACCCTAATTAAAACTAGTTTTTTTACTTTTATATGTTTAATTTGACAAAATAATATATTCATTAGAATTGGGATATCAAAATTTACTTTGGGTATATTTTTAGTATTTTTCTAGAAAAATTCAATTTTTTAATGAATAGTGAAAATAATGTATTTTAATGAAAAACTACCTTTTAATCTAACATATTTATATGGATAGATTATCTTTGTAATTGTTTTTAAACTTTAATTAGATTATATTTCTAAAATTAAATCCAATGTTAGTCATTGGATGTAATTTCACTTTGATATTGGAAATAAACAAGTGTCAATCTTCTGATAGTTATTACTTTTTAAAAACACGCATTTTTGTTTTGACAATGGGAATTAATTTTATATTAATTTATGAAACATTAATTTTTTTTAATTTCTTAAAATAAACATCATATTAATATTTGGAATATCAAATATATCATAGTCTTATGTTTTGGTATTTTTCCGAAAAACATCAATTTTTTATGAATAGTGAAGACACTGAGTAGTAGTTAAAAAAACCGACATATTCATTTAACCGAAATGTTACCACTTCTGTGATTTGAATTTCAAAAATAAAACATAAATTGTTGTTATTATTAAGTAAAATGTGGTCCGATAATATAAAAATCATTTTTTTTGAATTGAATGTTTTGACTTTTATTTACCGTGGTTAAAGTTTAATAGGGTGATTCAAGGTAAAAATAATATTATAACAATATAAAATTACCCAAACCTGTGTCTTAGTCATATTGGTTGATACATGTCCCAACATGGACATCCTTGGGTCTTTTTTGGGAGCCCATGGGGCCTGTTAATAGTGATAATGACACTTTATATTAATTAATTTAATTTAAATACAAAAATAACATAAACATATATCTTTTAGTAAATCAATTTTTACATGGGGTTATATGAGTTATATCTTAAACTATAAATATTTGTTTGAAAGGTAAAACATGTAGCATTAATGCGAAATAAATAATATTATGTTCCTGAAATATATTCTAAGTGATATAATTACAATAAAAAATAATGGTATTTATGAAAATCAAAATAATCATAAAGAGATAGGGTATTGTTCTCAAGGATCTACCCTTAAAAAAATAGTTTGTTTTTTTAAAAAAAAGTTTCTCAAAAAATTATACTAGATAAATATGGTATATATTCTATCTAAATCATGTATATCATTATGGAGATAATGGAATTTTGACAACATGAAAAACTTTTAATTTTAAGAAGTTCATTTTTGACTCAAGTACCAAATATTGTCAAAATGGCCATTATTCACATAAAAGATTGCATAATGTTTATAATATAGAAACTTGAGATATAAAATAAATAATAAACTATAAAAAGGTTCTTAAGAAAGTATAAATTAATTAATTTTTATTATTTATGTGATTAATGAACAAACGGGTCTAGTCGGACACTAGGTAAGGGAACTTCTTAACCCAATTTCCTTTATTTGGGTTAATCTTCTACATCATGATTATTCCATGCTATGATTATGTCTTATCTTGTATTTACAATTTATTTATGTGTAAATATAGTAAATACACTTTATCGATCTATATTATTTTCAAAATGATCTTTGTAAGGGTCTTCGTCTCAATCTCCTTCCATTGAGGCATATTTTGATTTATACACAACTTTATTTTATACGGTATATAAACCACTATTACTTTTCATTTAAATCAAAGGGAAACATTTTCTACATATCATTTTACTAAATGAAAAAAGGGAATGATTATTTTTAACATAAGTAGTAGCAATGACCTTTTCTACTACAGTGAGTATTATTTGATCTTTTACATTCATTACAAGACATAATGTTTTTAAATGGAAAATAAATACCATATATTCATTTAATAATTTTGGTATTGAAAATGGTTTTGATAATATAGTTTTTATGTCAATATATTTAAATGTAATATTTTGATTGAAATGTGGAAATTTTATCCTTCCATAATATTCGATTTATTTGTAATGAATATGTTTCGGTTCTTGGACATTGTTTACATATCTGGGTGGTTCTGTGATAAACCTATGGTGGGTGAGCTTGAGATTTCTCCCTAATGTCCTGGGTAATGTGAAAGAGACAAACATTAATGTTTACCCTTTGTGATTTAGTGAATATATTGTTATAGTTATTCCAATGTAACTCCCAATGTAGTTGTGATAGCTACATTGTATGTATGATATGGATGCGACAAGTTAGCTTTATGATTTATAATTTCTATGTGTTGTTTTTAAATCTTATGATTTCATGAGGTATGATAAAGAGATTATGTTATGTAGGTATTGATGAACTAATGTTTTTTTCTTTGTTTTATAACCCTTACTGTGCCTTTTATGATCATTCAATTTTTTGAGATGTTTTTCACAGGGCATAAACATGAATAGGGTTATGGATGTGATCTAGGAACTATCAAGCTTTATAAAACATAGAACTAAACATACCCCTTTTTTCAAGAGTAATAATTTTATGAAAAAAAATCAATATTGTGTAGAAGTGTCAACATGTAATATTCAAGTTTTTATGTATATTTTAAACCCTAATTAATTAATGTTCTTGACATGAAAATATCCTCGATGTGAATTATCCATTTAATTCAATATTATGTAATAATTAGCATTGTGTTCTTATAGTTTGTATCAGAAGTCGGTTTAGAATACATTAGGAGTTAGGTTATTGTTAGATTAAATTATGACAAGATTGAAATGCTACAACATTTACATATTACCATGATGTTTTACCTATGATTTTTTGTGTGTTCTGAATGGGTTTTCATTGATAAAACAAGGCAATTGTGATGGGAAGGCATACAGAGGAAAATAACCATCAAAATCAGTACCATGAGATGGTCAGATTTAGAATTGAACAGTTTACTGTATTGATGGATATGTTTACTCAGGTGATAAATGGTGGTTGTGTTTATTAATTATATATTGGTTTAACCTAAAATTACAGAGGACCATGAATGTAATTTAAGGGTTTTCGTAAAAACCATAAATGAAAACAAAATCTTTGGGAAATTCAACAAGTGTGAGTTTTCGTTAAAACAAATTTCATTCATTGGTCAAATTGTTTCTAAAAATTGCATAACTGTTGATCCAGTTAAAAAAATGTTGAAGAATGTCCAAGACCCACAAATATAGCTGAGATCTGTATTTTTCTTCATTTGGTTCGTTATTACCAGAGGTTTATTGAAAATTTTGTATTGTTATCTACCCCACTGACTAAGATAACTCGAAAAGGTGTTGAGTTCATATGGAAAGAATTATATGATGATTGTGTTCTGGAATTGAAAAGAAGATTGGTGAATTCTCCCGTTTTAGAATTACCTTCCAGAAATGGTGAGTTTGTTATCTTCAGTTACGATTTGTAGAAATCACATTTTTGTGTATTTATAAAGATTAATCAAGTAATTGCTTATGCTTTATGTCAGCCAAATCCTCATGAGTTAAATTACCCTAAACATGATTTTGGAATTATCTACTGTTTATTTACTTTAAAAATTTGGAGGCATCATTTTTTTTTGAGTAAAATGAAAAATATATACCGACCACATAAGTTTTAAGTATATATGCACTCAGAAATAATTAAACATCTGACAGACGAGTTGGCTGAATTAATCAAGGATTATGATTGCACAATCCATTACTATCAAGGAAATGTAAATAATGTGGCTGATGCTTTGAATCAAAAATGCAATGTTTCATTAACCTTTCTATATTTGTAACAAGATCCTTTAGTTTTTAATTTGAAGATCATTGTCATGAAGTTGTTTTTGCAGGAAATTCACCTGTTTTGTTTTTTGTGTGATTAAAATCACCTGTATTAGATATAACTAAGAAAGCACAGAAGGAAGATAGTGAGTTTCATAAAAATATAGAGTTGGTTCAGAAGGGGAATGTTGTTGGATTTCAACATTGATAATTTTTGTCTTTTGTGTTTTGGGAAGAGATTATGTGTGCCTTGTGATTCACAGTTGATAAAAGAGTTATTATTTGAAGCTCATAGTTTTCTATTTTTAGTTCATCCTTGATGTACTAAGATATACAAAGATCTTCAAGAGAATTACTGGTGGGACGGAATGAAAAGAGATATTTTTTATTTTACTATGAATTTTTTGACTTGTCAATAGGTTAAAGAAGATTTGTAGTTACTGAATGGGATGCATTAGTCGTTATAGGTTCTAGAGTGGAAATGGGAAAATATATCCACGGAATTCTTTAGGGGATTACAAAAGACATCTTGAGGTAATAATGCAATTTGGGTGATTGTTGATCGATTGACTAAATCTTTCATTTCCATCCAATTAGAGATACTTTGTATCTACATCAACTTCCGTGGTTGTATGTTAATGGGATTTTCAGGTTGCATAGAGTTCCACTCTCCGTTGTATCTGATCATGATCCTAGGATTACTTATATATTTGGGAAATGACTTCTGATGTAATTGGGTATTGAAGTAAATTTTAGTATATCTCTTCATCCTCAATCAGATTGGCAGTCAGAACAAACAATTCATAAATTGGAGGATATAATATGTGCTAGTTTACAATATTACCAGGTAAGTTGGGATAAATATCATTCTTTGTTTGATTTTTCATATAATAAATGTTTTCATTCCAGAATACAGATGGCTCCATTTGAGGCATTATATGTGAAGCGGCGTCGAGCCCTAGCTTTTTTAGATGAAGAAGGTGAATGGAGGTAGATGGGACCAGAATTTGTAGAGGAGATAGCATATAATGTTTATTTGATTCTGAAGAAGATGAGAATAACTCAGATCTGGTAGAAAAGTTATATGGATTACCAGAGGAAGGATATTTATTTTGAGGTAGGTGATCATGTATTTCTCAATAATTCACTATGGAAATGTGTTATGAATTTTGGTAGTATGGGAAAGTTGAGTTTGAGGTTCACTGGAGCTTATAAAATCCTAGAGAATGTTGGATCAGTTGTGTACATATCTATTTTACCTCCAATTTAGTCCCAATTACATAATTTTTTAATGTTTAAATGTTGAAAATGTATATACAAGATTAATCTCATGTTTTGAGATGAGAGGTAGTTTAGTTGGAAGAGAATCTATCTGATGAGGAACAACAAGTCCATATTCTTGACCGAAGAGAGAAAGTGTTACAGAATAATGTAATTAATCATGTATTGGGTTTTTCTAATAACCATATGGCTGGAGATTCAATGTGGGAGTCTAAAATTTCTATGATGGATAAATACCCCAACATAATTGATAAGTGAGTAAAAATTGTGAAGATACAATTTTTAAAAGGGGGAAGGATGTAACATCTCAAGTAAAAATTGAATAATTCATTTTCATAATTTTTTATATTTGTGATTTAAATAATAAATTTATATTAAAGGGTATGATCTGCTCAATTTCATACTCGATACACAACAACGAGTTTCATTGAAATCATATGTTGCAAACAGTCCTGAGTCATACTAAAAAATTAATAATATAATATAATTTTTGAAGGTAGTTACCGCCTAGACGTTTTATTTTCATAAATGAATAGAACTAACTGCAATATTTTTATACATGTTTGTTAAATGATTTTCATTTATCCTGTAATAGTTAGAGGCTTAAAATGTGAATGAATCTAATTTTAATCACAAAAACACTAATATTCATTAAAAGGCTGATTTACCACCTTTTGAGGGAGAAAAATCTTTAAATCTAGTTTTGGTAAGTCTTATAAGTTATATTTGACAAAATAAAAATCTTTTTTATAATCGGGACATCATAATCTACTTTTGTAAATTTTTGGAATTTTTCTGAATAAATTTATTTTTAATAAATCGTTAAAAATAATGTATTGAAATTTAAAAAAACCTTTTAATATAATATATTTATATGGATTGATTACCTTTTTAAGTGGTTTTAATATTTAATTAGATTATATTTTTATCATTTAATCCAATGTTGGTCATTGGATGTAATTTCACTTTGAAATTGGACATAAACAAGTGTCAATCTTTTAATAGTTATTATTTCTTAAAAACACGCTTTTTGTTTTGACAATAAGAATTAAATTTAAATTAATTAATGAAACTTCTTTGTCTTTAATTTAGTAATATATAAATCATTTTTGAATTAGTAATATCATATATATATTAGGCTTAATTGTTTTTTATTTTTCATAAATACAACAATTTTTGTTGAATAGTGATAACACTATGTAGTAGATAAAAAACCAAGTTCTTCATTTAAATGTTATTTTACAGCTTCTGTATATTATATTTCAAAAATATGAAATACATGGTTGTTATTAGTAAGTAAAATGTGGTTCAATAAGATGAAAATATTTTTTTGGTGAATAGTAACTATTGACTTTTATTTACAGCGGTTAAAGGTAAATAGGGTAAGTCAAGGAAAAATAATATAATAATAATAATATAAACATACCCAAGAATGTTTTATAATACTATTGGTTGATACATTTCTAATCATTGTCATCCTTTCATTGATTTTGGGACCCCATGGAGCCACTTATTAGTGATAATGATGCATTGTGTTAATTAATTTAAAGTAAAGACAAAAATGACATAAAAATATATCATTTAGTAAATCAATTTTTATATGGAACTATATGTGTTATATATTAGACTATAAATATTCATTTAATAGCTAAAAATATTTCCTACATCATGGTATTTTTTTTAAATTTTTAGACCTCAAATAAATAAAATTATTTGTGACACAATAATGATGTAGTGTTTATCACATTAAGGAATGATTTTAATAAATAAGATTATAAAAATTATAAAATATCCCAAACCTATCCAATTTTTATTGTATAATTTTATTTATAACATGAGTCCTCTTATCATAGACTTTAATGAGTTTTCTATTTTTATAATCCAAAAAAAATTGTAATAAGATAATACTCTCAAACATTCTTAAAGAGCCCCACCACCCCCTTATAAAAAGACATCACCTCTAACCCATTACCCACACCCCTAAAGCACCATGGATTATCCAACATCTACCCAATTATGCTCCCTACATCCTTTTGTTCCTCCTAGAAGCCTTTTCTTAGGCAGATGGCACTTAAATAATTCTTTTTGCTTCAAACCAAAGAGGGTTACCTGATTTAAAGGTAACATCTTCTCTTAAAATATTTTCTTCTATTTTACTTCTCCAACCCCCTAAACTCTTTTTATTACATTAATTTATAAAAACACCAGTATCCTCAATACACTAGGGTTTTATTATCAGTATTCAAACTAAACTTACACACACCTCTATCTAATGGGTAAAGAACATATTGGTTCTGTGGAAAACAAACTAATGCCTCAAAAAATGATTATTGTTCAATTATCTTCTACCACCTTTCATGGTTTCCATTGAGATGGAACTATATTTACATGTTAAATATATTATATTGTCTCTATACTAATGTATTTTTTCATTTATATAATCATTTTATGGTTTTCATAGTGGGTAAATATGATAATTTCATTTGAAGAAATGTGGACTATCTCCACCTCAAAGTTATACGACTTGTTCATTCCATACGTGGAACGTATAATGTATGGAGTTACGAAAATTATATTTGTGATATTATAATGGAATTATAATACAGCTATGTATTATTTTGTATTCATTTCATTAAATATGAAACAGAAATAAAAGTAGTGTTCATGCGTACGCACTGCTTACCTTTTCTATGAATGATGCATCTCATTTAATACCTTCAAATGTTAAGTACTGTTATAAATAAATATATATAATGGATATATATGATATATATGATATATATGATATCTAAATCATTAAAATCATTCTATTGGTAATGTAATTTTGACCAAATGAACAACATGTAACTTTAAGATGTTTATTTTTGACTCATGTACCAAATATCGACAGAACGACCATTATTAACTTAAATGATTGCATAATTTTTATAAAATTGTTATAAGTTATATAATATGAATATTAAACTTGAAAATTTTTCTTATTCAATTGAAATTTACCTTAGGTTATTATTCAAGAGATTAAATAATGAACGAGTTAAGTCGGACAAGAGGTAAGGGAACTTCTTAACCCAATTTCCACTTTTTTGGTTAATCTTGTACATCTTGATTATGTCATGCTACGATTATGAATTATATTGTATTTATAATTTCTATATGTTTACTTATATTGAATATACATTATCGATCTATTTTAGTTACAAAATTATCATTGTAAGGTACTTCTTCTCAATCTCTTTCCATTGGAGCATATTTTGATTTATAAGCAATTTTATTTTATGCGGTGTATAAACCCCTTTGAAATTTCATTTCATTCAATGGGGATATTTTTCAATGTAGAATTTTACTAGAAGAAATAAGGGAATGTTTCTTTTTAATTTTAGTAGTGATAATGACCTTTTCTGCCTCAGTGAGTATGATTTGATCTTTGGCATCCCTAAGAAGCAGTAATGTTTTTAAAATGAAAATAAATACCCTATACACTTTCCCATATTTTGATGTTGAAAATGGATTTGATAATGGATTTGTTATATAAATATATTTAAATGATATATTGTGATTGAAATATGGAAATATTTTCATTCTTTTATATTGGTTTTATGTGTTATGAATATGTTATGGCTTTTTGGAAATTTTTATGTATACGGGTGGTTCCCTAATAAACATAGGGCAGGTGAGTCCGAGATATCTCTCCAATGCATTGGGTAACGTGATAGAGGTAAATTTTAATGTTTCTACTAAGAGATTTAGATAATATAATGTGATTGGAATTCCAATGTAAATCCCTGTGTGGTTGTGATATAAAAAATGTAAATATAATATAGACACCACAAGTTACCTTTATGATTTATGATTTCGAAGTAATATACATAAATCTTATGATTTCATGGAATATGATAAAGAGATTATGAGATGTATGTATTGATGAACTATTGTTTTTTCTAAGTTTTATAACCCTTACTGATCTTTTTATACTCATCCAAAGATTTTAAATGTTTTTCACAGGACATAAAGATGAATTGGGTCAAGGATGGGTTCACGGTAAATTCATGCTATCTAAAACATGGAACTAGACATGACTCTTTTTTACAAGATGTTTTATTTATAAAGAAAATGGATACTGTGTATAAGTGTGTACATGTAATATTTATGTTTTTATGTATATGTTATGACCAAATTCTCTAATGCTCTAAACATGAAATGATACTCGTTGTGAATTATCCAATTAATTCAAGATTATATAATGTTTAATGATGTTTCCTTATATGATATAATTAGAAAAATCATAATTTTTTACTATCCACATAAAAACCAATAAATTTATAAATATCTATAAAATTCACAAAAAGCTAATTTTTTTCTATGGGATTCACAAATGAAGGGAATTTATTCAAATTAAATTTAAAAATTTATACATTTAAAATTTAAATGAATCTCAATTTATATATATATAATTAAGACATGATTTAATTTAAAATATCATTATGAAATCTTAACTGTTCTTAATCATATTATTTTTATGAACCTTTAATAGATTGTAAAATTTATTTACTTGGGGATTTATTATGCTTAAAGATTATACACAAATAATATGATGTATCTAATTATTGTTCAGTGTTGTGTTTGAGCCAAGATAACAAATATTGAAAAATATATATTCCAAAATCTTAGGGTATTATATCATGGGTAAATTTACAATTTTCCCCCATTTGGGGACCTGAGATGTCAAGATGAAAAAATGAATTAAGTCTCCCATGATGAAAAATATGGTTCACTAAAATATTACAACCAAGTGAAAATATAAGCCAATATGGATATTGTTTCTAAAATTATGTGTAAAATGAATCAAAGCCAACGTTTATCTATGTTAATTATCATATTATGGAATATCACCAGTACCCTCACATAAAAAACCTAAAACACGAATTATTTATCCACAACATGTATGTTGACTAAAAACATATGATAAAAATTTTATCAACTAAAATATAACATGCATGGTTTGTCAAAAAAAATTATTCATTACTAGGATACATTGAAGTAATCAAGGAAGAAAAAAAATTTATAATGCAGCAAGATATAAAAATTTAGGGATAAGACCAATCTAAACTTATAAAATGGAAATTTATTAGAAATATGTAATTGGAAAATATTTATTTTTACATTGTAACACAATGAATTTTTATATTTTTATCAAATATATTTAATTTCATTGATATCATTCATTACACACAACACTATGTTTTAAACTTCCATGATATAATATTAATATAATTATTTAAACCTGACCATTGTAACCTAGCCCTTAAAAAATTATCTTCATTTTTGTATTCAACATGTAAAAATTATCTTACGGTGAAGTTTTATAAATTTTATTAAAATATTATATTTTATATTAATAGTGAAAATTATAGTTATTATTAAAAACACATCGTTTTATAGAATTAACAATGATATAACTTGTATAAAAATGTTTTAAATGTAAAAATGGTTTAATTATGCTATTAATAATCTAATATGGGTCATTTCATCAAAAATCATATTGCCTTTTGATATTAAAAAATTCTACAGTCATGAAAATTATATCTTTTGAAAAAAAAATTGGCACTATTTTTGTGGTTTGTTCTATGATTAATTAATAAAATATTTATGAAACCTGTAAATTTTCCACTGGTTATGCTATGATGAAATAATCTTGAAACATAGATATTTTTATGGGTTATAATATGAAGGAATTTTATAAATCCTTCCTTTTTTTGAGGGTTCTGATATGATGAATGTTTTACTGTCTTTTTATACACCTATATATGGTATATATTATTTGATATTTATTAAATTCTATCCAAGTTTTGTGGTTAAATTATAACGATAGAAAATGATAACGTTACAACCAAGGAGGTTTGTGACCTATATCTCGCTCTAATTCATTGAGAAATGACTGATATCTCATGAGATAAACATGAACGGATGGAGATTTATCCCAGTTTAAAAAGGGTCCCTTTTCTTATTATAGTCTTGGTAGTGAACCTTGACTTCTATAATAGTTTGAGGAGTTCTATCATTCCATTAAAATAGCCATTGCAATAATCCTTGAGAAAAAAAAAGAAATAATATTCATATCGTCTTATCATGTTGTAAATTGTTATCCTATGGCAAATTTTTTTTTTCATTGCCCATGATTAATGATTACGTTAAGATCCATATATTATGAAAGACTAATATATATTAAATTTATAATGTTTATGATATTTTTTATACACGGTATGCTTTTAAAATTTTATTTTCATTTTCTCATACCATTTTTCTCATATTATTTTGATATCTCGATTTTTACCTTACTAATCATCTATATGTCACCCTGTATTATGTTTCCTTTCAAAAAGCCATTAATAATTTTATTTTATTTTTATCAAATTTCTATAAAGTGATTTTTTTAGTTAGAACCTAGTAGGAGAAGAAATAGTTCACTCGTGAACTAGTTTCCTATATATATGAGTTTCCAAAGGCTTGGACCTAAATTATTTTAGAACAAATCATTATATCATGTAATTAATATTTACTTTTAATTTGTGATATCTATATAGAAAAATCAAGGGTTATTTTATTTATTAAAAAATTAAGGTCTTAGTTATCCTTTGTAAAATTTGATGAGAAAACAAAAAGTGAGATACCTAAGGATAAGTCTATGGACTAGTAAAAGAATAATAAAATTTCATTGTATTTTTGTAAAGAATAATGTGAGTGGATTTAAAGAAATTACATCCATGTCTAGATACTACATTTGGATTTGGAATTGGTAATGTTGTACCAATTGGTAAAAACTCTAAAATGTGTGTATTGTGAAATACTCTATCATCACCTGGTTCATGTCAATAGGACCTCATAGGTAATTTGTTGGACAGTCTTGAGGGATATGATGGGAAAATTATGAATATCATGAAAACAATCATACTGGATTTTAAAAATGATAGTGAATATCATGTGTTAATGTTATGGTGTCATAGATTGAAAATAAAATTCCATGATTTAGATAACAAATAAGTTATTTTTGATGATTGTATAGTTCCCAACTATGGTTATTGTTGCATTCACTTTGTTTTTTGGTTTTAGAAAATTTTTAGATCATGATGGAATCATGAAAATGATGCTTATTTCAGAAAATGAAATGAGTGTGCTTTTATGAATCAATAATTATGATTGGGGAAATACATCATCTCGTTGGTATGTAATATGACTTTTGCGTGCTATGAATTATCTTTAACATCCAAAAAATAAAGGCAGGGATCAAGATTCTATTGATTTCTTCATGAGGAAACATCAACATTCATTTAGTGGTTCTATTGAACAAATTGTTGATGAAAAAGGGACCAGTGAAACTAAAAAAAAATTTGATGTTCTCCAATGTTCAAAACATAAAAAAGTCATTTTCGATGTCTTTAATTTAGAATGATCCATTGATCAATGGTGGAGTTTTATAAAGAATATGAGTCAACAAGATAAAATTTACACTGTATTATGGGATGATTTTATTAAATTATTTTCAAATAATTAAATTTTCATAATCATTATGTTAAAACAAATAATTAATTTATTAATTAATGTAAAAGGATAATTATTATCTTGGAACAGATAAGGTGAATTTTACTGTAACTGTGTTTTCTTATTCTAGTATTATAATCCAACATCAAGGTAATGTTTATTTATTATTTAGTGGCATAAAAACGTGATAAAATTTCATTGTTAAAAATAAAAATAATTACCTATGAGGTAATCATTTGATTTTCAATATGGAGGAAATTAATAATGTAATAAACTGTCAATGTCATGGTTTTGATAAGGAAAGAAATGTGTAATTCAAAATAATCTCTAAAAAATTATATTAAAGAAAATGATATTTTCTTCTTGATCAAATTGTGGAATAAAACATGTAATAATTATTCCATGGGGGTGTAGAAAATGTTTTGTTTTTTGGAAGGAATTTCATTGAGAAATCAGATTCTGAGGTAATAAGAATAAGTTAGATAATTATGTTAGTAGAGGGAAATATCCATATAATGAACTTCCCACATGTAATTAAATGAAATGTACATAATATAAGATTTATTCTAACGAGCTCCCAAATGTAATGATTATTTATTATGATCAATTTACACAACCTAAAACTCATATAGAATTTAAAAAGTTTCATATAATAACTATTTCTAATGATAGTTATAATGAAATGTTTAATGGTACATTTACCATATACTATAGAACTAATAATATCCTACTTGATTCGTGATATACCAAAAAATTTATATTTTAATATTTTTATAGGATTATCAAAATGAATCCCAAATTATTAGTTTTTTATAGAAGTGAAAAACTATGGTGAAATGATGATCACATCTCATGACTATGACTCTTATCCAGTTGAATTTTGAGAGAATGCTTCTTTTAAACCAAATTATTCCACATATGGTAATATTTTATGTAATAATATGCATGGATTACATTTAACTACACAAATACCAAATTATTTTTCAATTAAAAAGAATAAAATATTATTTTTTAGACCAACGTATCTTCATTTATTAGTTTAAAGTTAAATATGAACTTACAGTGGAAATCACATTCATTTAATTGGCCTTTATTCCTATTCAAAATGGTTTTTTAGCAAAAATTGTTGTTTAGAACTGAAAAAAATTATTTCCTATATTATTTGAGTATGTTGATATCATTCTAGAAGAGTTTAATAGTATTCCACAAAAACAAAATGTTCAGTTCTCAATAGAACACATACCTTATGACACACTCATTTCAAAGACTCTCTTTAGAATGTCCATGATTTTTATGGTAATTGATGATGAAATTATAATGTAAGATTCAAAAGTGATCCATTTTTCCATGGTTGTCACTATGGACTGGACAAGTTTATTAGTTTAGGAAGAATTAAGGAACGATATGACTAATCATTGATTATCAAGAAATAAACAAGGTAACATTATAGAAGAATTATCTTATACCCCATATTAATGAGTTATTTTATCAATTGGATCAAGACAAATATGTTTCCAATATTGACCATAATATAGATATCATCAATTTAGGGATGAAGGAGGACATATATATGAAAACATTCCATTAAAGGTATACAAATTATTAGTATATAGTGACACAATTTTCTGTTATTTATTCACCCAATATCATTATAGATTTTTTAATAGACTATATAGATATTACCTTGATCAATTAGTGGTTCTTTATATGGAAAATATTATCTTTTAATCAAATGGAATATATGATAATTTTTATCACCTCATACTTTAAATAAATACCCTAAAGATGGAAAAAATATATGACTATTTTTCAATTATTTAATTTTGGATAAAAAGTTACACATATTTTATATACTCTTAATTAAGGTTATATCGCTAGATACATCAAAGATAAAGGATAGTCAATGTTGTATTAGACCATACACAAGAAGTAATCAATGAAGTATTCTTCGTTTGGCTGGATATTTTCAACGTTATGTGGAGAATTCACATTGTCAATCTAATCCACTCACCATGATAACTTATAAGGGATCCATGTTCCTTTGCAAAGATGAATGGAAGGAAAAGTTCTTGTATCTAATTAGAATATTAATCAACATAACTTTACATACACTATCATAAATTTTGAAATGGGTTTTTATCTATAATAATTCATACATGAAGGTATTGGGATGCGTTTCCATGAATAATGAATAAGATATATCTTATGCATTATGAAAATTGATGGTTCATTAGTACAATCACCCATCTACTGATTTGTAGATATGTACATAAATTTTTCCATTAATTATATCAATTCATTATATTTATATAGAATAGTATGATTTATATATTGATCAAATAATTTAAAGAATATATATTGACACAGATGGAGTGGAACATCCATTGTAATAGATGAAAAAATATAATGATTTCTTATTTAATTACCACTATAGGAAAGAGGAAAATTATTAAAATTCTATTAGTTGGAATGATGATGTTACATTATCCATGATGAAATCACATAATATGAATACTTATATAATTTAAAATGATGTATGATGAAATCATGATGGCTTGGGGGAAATATTATTTTTGAAAAATAATTGTTCAATGGCCAATCCAAGTGAAGACTAATGTAGAGCATAAGGATGATGTAGAGATAAAAAAGAAGTTCAGAAATTTTCGTAATATCAACCTTTAATATTATAGAATGATAAAAGGAAAATTATCCATTATTATTTCCTATTATTATTGAATTTGATGAAGGATCTGTTAGAGGAGGATAATAATTCTTCATTAACTATTCATTATAGAAGTATGAATATTTCTTGAAATTTAAATAATTATTTCTGGTGGTATGGAATTAATTGAGATATCACATAGTTTTTATCTCATTCCATGGTATGTTAGACATTTATGGATGAGATCAAGAAATTTGAAGGGATATTACTACCATTAAATAAAAACAAATTTAAATGGGAACACTTCACCAAGGATTTTACCATTGGACTCACCAAAAAACCTAAAGGAAATAATTATATATTGGTTGTAGTCAATCTGCAGAAAAGTTAAAAACCCCATCACTATAAGAGAATATTTATCTCTAGATGATATTTAAAAAATATGCAATAATAGAATGGTGTGTTTTCATAGAGTTCCAAATTCAATTGAATTTGATTTTTTTATGATGTTTTAGCACAAATTTTGGTGATATTTTCTACAAGCACATGATATGGTGTTGAGTTTTTTCACCATATCTCATCCTGAAAAATAGAGTCATTTTGAGGGGAAAATTAAAACCCAACAAGATATTCTGTGATATTGTTCTATATAATTAAATGGTATTTGGGATTAACATCTTCCACTAGTTGAGTTTTCATACAGAAATATATTTCACTCGAGAATTATTATTGATCCTTATGAACCCCACTATGGAAAGAGGTGCATAAATTCTACAAGTTTAGATAAATTTAATGAGAGAAATATATTAGGACCTGTGCAAGAGGAAAAAATGGAAGATAAGTTTAGATCCAATCAACATACATTATGAAAGTATAATGTTGATAAAAAAAGATAAATTGAGAATCATCAATTCAAATGATAATATCAAGTTGCTGATAAGGTGTTTCTATAAATATCAATTTGAAAAAGTTAATGAGAAATGAGAAGACTGAAAAATATTACCTAGTTATATTAGTACCTATGAATTTTATAATTATATGAGGACCATATATTATATCATGGTAATTTTTTTGAACCTCACTCTTGTCCAATATGTGTTCAATGTATCTCTATAAAGGAAGTACATACCTGATATTTTACATGCTCTGAAATCAAAGGTAATACCACTAAAGAATGTAAATTATTACAATATATAACCCATGGAGATTCCAAATAATAGATATAAAGTTCTACAAAACAATATAATACACTTCTTCAATATTATATGTTGAAATCACCAAATTAAAGAATATATATAGAAACACAAGGTTATGATAAGGCTGATATATCCGTATTTATTATATAATAGTGTTAAATTTTGATGTATAAATTCATGTTAATGGATATAAAATGTATGAAAATTATATATTATAAATTTTTTCAAGTGAATTTAATTTAATCAAAAGGTTTTGTTACATGAGAAAAATAATTTTAATGATCCTTGATATAATATTAATATTTTAAATAAATATTGAAATAATATCATAGAAATTAAATTTGGTTATATAAATTTGAATAACAACATAATTTATATTAATTATAATTATTT
The DNA here is from genome assembly GCA_963277665.1 of Viscum album. Classification (NCBI taxonomy): domain Eukaryota; kingdom Viridiplantae; phylum Streptophyta; class Magnoliopsida; order Santalales; family Viscaceae; genus Viscum; species Viscum album. Next base: position 989,095,900 of record OY728163.1, on the reverse strand, counting down.
TAGATTAATAAAATATATTTATAAATATGTAATAAATTAAAATAATGTCTTAATATTCTTCAAATGTGATTTATTTTAAAAATATGAATAGTATTGTATTTGTGAGAATGTAGAAAAATTAATTTTTTACTCTTTTATGAAATTGATTTGAAAAAATTAAATTCTATTTTGGATTAAATATTCCACAAGAAGATTAGGGTGAAATGTTGAGAATTTTTTGAAAATACTAGTTTTCCAGTGAATAATGAAAAATAAATTTTTAATTAGATTCAAACTTTTCAATTAAATAATATACAAAGTTAAATATTGTATAAAAATGTTTACAAATTAAAATTAGATTAAATATGTAATGATTAATCTAATTTAGATAATTGGATTTGACTTTTTATTGACTTTTGAAATTAAAACATTCTATACGAGTGAAGAAACCTATTATTTTCTCCTATACTGATTATACTATAATTTAATACCAAAACATTTTTGAAATATATTTCTTCTCCATGGGTTATTATATGATGGACTTTTTTTAATACAATTTATTTTTTATGGGTTATACTTTGGACAAATGTTTATGGAACTAATTTCTATTCACATGTTCTGTTATGATGAATTTTTTATAAAATTTTGACACACCTATGTATCATTTGATTAAGTGATAATGGTTATGTTATATGGAATCATTATTATTACATTATAACCAATGGAAAGGTTCACATTATAACCAAGGACACGTGGGACCTTTATCTCCTTCTAATGAATTGTATAATGGTTGATATCCTGTAAGATTAAAAGAACGGTAATGGGGAGTGAACCTAGTTCGGTAATGGATTTATTCTAGTATGATAGTATTGGGAGAGTACATGGGATACTATAATGTATTGGTGGGTAAACCCATTAAACATTGATATACTTAAAACAATTCATTAACTACTATGGGAATTATATTATATTTTTTGCATATACCAACAATAATTTTCTATTCCGAAGTTATATTCTAATGGATCAAATTTTATGATTCCATTATTATTAGTTACTTATATACTAAAAAGAATTATGTCATGAATATACTTTTTTATTTATGATATCTATGTTATTTTTGTCAAATTTTATTCTCATGTTCTCCTTTTATTATTTTCATGTTATGTGGATATTTCCCTTGATTGAACATATTGATAATCAATGTTCAACCTTCATTATGTTTCCTTTACCTTATTTATGACTAAATTAATTATATATAATAGGTCCATGATGGGTGATACCTATGAATAAAATAGTTGGAGATGAAATAGTTTAGTTATAAACAAGCTTATTATATATCTGAGTTTGTAAAGGCTATATAACTAAATGATTCTTGAATGAATCATTATATTATGTAAAGAATATTAATCTATTAATATGTGATATATTTGTTATTAAGTATTAGTTTATTATATTCATCCATAATTTTCTCTTATTCTCATACAATTATAACACTATGGTGGTATGGGAGAAAGTGAAATGGTAAACCCCCTAATCCAGTGTAGAAATAATGCCCTATTTAAGCAGAATGTAGTTCTAAAACCGCCCATGAAATCAATAATCCTATGATGAAATTAGGAAAAAAAAATAACTACCATAATTTGAAAAAAAAATTATGATTTTTATTAAAAGATCCTCACTATGTAATCATTGATTACTACATCCTACTATGAACCATTGAAAACAAAATAAGGATGATACCTTAGATCAAAACCACCAACTAAGATGAAATTGAGAGGAATATGAAACCATACAATATATATAACATATAAGCGGAAGATAAAAATATATACCATGTATTATATTATGGTAGAATCATACAACCACTCAATTATATATATATATGTGTGATGAAGAAACAATTTGTTGATGATTTGTAATAGGGGAATGTTTGAAGAGATCCCAAGGTTGGTTATAGATGGAGGATGGTGTATAAATCATGGTCTATGGTTTTAAGGGAAATGTATTAATGGGGAAATTATGAACACACCCCAAATTTGAAATTAGGACTACATGTTATTGAGTTATTAGTCATATCCACTGGGAACCATTTCTACCTAACAGTTACCCTATTGGAAAATGAGTTTTATTGGGTACATAATGCCTTCCCAATGGGAACCTATTGCATCTCCCACACCTGATTACCATATTTTATCCTCATCCATACAAACCCAGATACCTCCTATTTAACAAAAACATCAAAATACCATCAAAAGAATAATTGATGCTTGAAATTTGGAGATAATTATAAACTGGAAATTTTATGTTTTTTAAAATTAATTTCAATGTTGTTGATTTATATTGTATTTTATTTCAAATATAATATTAGGTATCCTATTATATATACATTATCATTAACCTCATATTCAAATAATAAATCCCTAGTACTTCATAAGAACTTATGATCTTCTTTAATGTGTTCCAGTGACATTTACTATGGTATGATTTTATCTTCTTCTTATAATTAAACCATAATAAACATCAGATCAGGTAATAAATTTTACATAGATGATATATCATAATCATTATCCATCAGAAATAACATCCTTTCATTTAAATTTTATATAATTAGATGAATATTTACACCATAAAAGACTCATACCATATGAAACTAGTAAAGATTAATTCATGGAATACATTTTTCAAAACCTATATATATTTTCCCAATACATATTAGGCCCAAACCAAACTGTGATTTTTATTGATATATCTCAATTGGTATTTTTTACCATTATATGGGTTAGTTCATTAGTTTATTTCAATGATAATTTTTTTAACAACCAATACATTAAATATTATAAAGTTAGGTACTCAATTAAAATGATATCTATACCATCCACATACAAAATAAGAATAATTATTACAATCTCACTAACAAAATATTATAAAAAAATATTCAAATATACTATTACTGTAATAAATCAATTTGATAAAATTATCAAATTGAATTTTATAACATATTAAACATTATTAGATACATTCTTAGTGTTTTATAGTATTTAGAATATTATTATTCCATTAGGATACAAATATCCTTCAAATGGTTTCATTAATACATCCATGAATAATTTAATTAATAAGTTTTTTAAACTGATTCTCTAAATCGTATAATCTTATTATGCTTATATGACAAGTATATTAAATATGTATTTTATCTTAGTTATTATTGAAATTGAATTTTAATAGGTTTACCCTGATTTTCTGAACCATTGGCTATCATAAAATCCATATATGGTAACATTATACCATAAATGTTGTTTTTATTAAAGAAAATGATCGTTTACCCCATGATTATTCCCAATAAATTGTGTTAATCACATTCAAAATTTAATTACTATATATGGGATATTTATAAATCATATACAATATTGATAACTATAAAAATAAAATTGATATGTCCTAGGTTCTTCACCAATGAATATAACTTCATAACCACCCACCATTATAACTCCATATCATTATGGATACAGAAAAAATCTACTAGATATCAAATGTTATTTTGTGACATGCTTTATCAATGATAGTTAATATATAAATTATTATATAAGTGATAATACTGGGGACAAATGTAGAGTATGGTTGTAGATGAGAAATCATATCATATTGATATATGATTATAATATCTTTTATAACAACCTATTGATTAACATTTATTGTGAAATGTTTGAGTTTAGTGGAGTATCAAAGACACAAATCCTCAAATAAAATAAACTTTTCATGGATGGGGATTTGAAATGACTCATGGACATAAGCGATTATTTTTTGGTTAGGTAATCGTTCAGTAAGTTTATGTGTTTGTGGTAGATTTTTCATATGTGATTTAAAAAATAATTCATATCATCTATACAATTTGTTAAGTATTATTATGTATAATAACATTAAATTTTTCAATTTTATCAGCAACAATTTTTTCTAATCTAGGTTCCTTACTGTATGATATTAATTGATTATTGTTGTTGGATATACAACTTCATGGGCATCATAAAATTTATTATTTTATATGGAGTTTCTTCATTACGATGGGATATAATTTTTTATCTTGGTATTTCATTTTTCTGATGATTTTATCATATAATATCATCCATGAAATGGGGTTGGTATTATCAATATGACCTAGAATAAAAATATAATAAATCGATTTATAAACATGAGGTTAAAAAGATGATAATATGGTTATACATAAATTATAAATTATTATGACACCCCTATAATCTCTTCTAAAATTTCTGGATCCGTGTTATGAGTAGTAACAATTCTTGAGTATAATATTACATATGTAGTTCAAGTTATGTATAATTATTTTACAATAAATTTTTACGTACCACAATGATTATTGTTGGAATTTGACGTTGAAATTTGAATGGGATATTACCTACTTTTATGAATAATTTCTATATGACTCCTCTAGAACATGTGTAGTTTGTGGTGAAAGTGGATAATATAAATAAAAATTGATTTATACATGATAATACATTAACGTAATATTATAAAAATACATCACATAATTGGATTGATATTTAATATTCCTGATATAAATTTCTGAGATGTTCAATTACATCAGATCTTTATTGATTATAAATCCACACTAACATCCTGGTATTAGAATTATTATTTGATAAATCAACATCCAATTATTAAATGAAATCTATCTAATATTATGAATAATTTATCTTTAATAGGTTTCATAACTAAATTATTGAAAAATGTTTGACTACCCCAAGGTCTCAAAACACACTACCCTACCTTGATACATACGAATCACCTAACATATCATGTAATGGTTCCACATATTTCCATTTAACCAATTGTAGGCTAATGGGAATCCAAATACATAAACAAATATCCATGTGTTCACCCAAATAACTTGTGTAAGTCACTATGGGCTTAAAAATAATTCTAAATATATAAAAAATTTAAAATCATACCCTCAATCAGTATAGAACCAAATCCTAATTTAATAAAATATGAAATATTGTTAAGTTAATCCCAATAAAGATTATATAGTGGTTTCTAAAAATTATTTCTTGAAACATAATTAAATTAATTATATTATAACATTTTACCCACTTCCTAATTAATAATTATAGTGAAATGGGAATAATAATTCTAGATCACGAATAAATTATTTTAATTAAAATGTAGATACAAATAGTACTGTGAAGAAAAGAATTTACCATATATTTTTTTCACTATATATATTTCATAGAATAATTTTAGATCAATTGGTATTTAATAAATTCTAGATCTCAAAATTTAAGAATAACAATCCTAAACCCAAATTTAAATAAAATATTTTAAAAAAAATTGAATTATGATTTATATTAAGACTATCAAGATTACACAAAATAGTGCGAATAAATCTTAATAAATATTCATTATTTAGATAAAAAACATCATAAAGTCATTTACATTTGTTATTTTATAATAAAAAATTCAATTCAATCATATTGTACCTCACGAGACCTTCAATTGATCATTTGTTTCCACTGAGGGGAAACTAAAAATCCAAGATGATTATGTGATGACATTCTCAAACACTAAAATATTAACATATAGTATTAGTCAAATTCATGAATGTAAAATGGTGTTTCCTTTTACAAGGATCTAGTTAACTTATGTACCCAAAAAAGTACATATCATTATTTACAAGGGGCCTACAAACCACAAAATCACGAAATATTTATTAGTAACACATTCCAATTTTTTAAAAAAAATTTAACTGTTAAAATTTATCATTTTAACTATAGTGTGAAAAAATATTGTATTATCTAAAAATTTTAATTTATATAAATTTTAATCCTATTCATCATGTTAAATTTTCACCCATTAGAATAATAATGTATATATATAATGAGAAGATATCATAGAATGAAATTATAATGACAATATTTCTATAAAACAATTATAAATTAAGGAAATTACTGATTACATGATCCAATAATAAATTTAATAAATAATGGAACTTTATATTAATGGAATTTATTATACCATTATAGTGGAATCCCAATATCACATTTTTTCCTAACTATCATTATTCCTGAAAAATACTTGAGTTAAATGTTTGGTCCTTATAAAATATTCTTTTTATGGCAGAAAATTATTATTATATTCTTCAAGTACATTTTATCATAATCCAAATGAAGGAAAATCCATTTAAATAAATTTATATTATTTTTGAATTTTTTTCAAATAATAGATAATATGATGAGATAAATATTGCTTGTGACCTTATTATGACTGTTTGGATGTTAGGAGATATTATTATGTTTATATGAAGAGTATTAATTCCCTTCAATTTTAACTTTTATCAAAGTGAGGATAAATTATAGAAAAAATTAAATCGATAATATTATAAAATTTTAAGACATAAAATATTTGGAATATAATGACTTATAGTGTGTTTCATCTGAGGTAATTTTCACTCTATTATTTTGTTGTGATTGAAAGAACCTAGAAAGAATTATTATGTTTAAGAGTAGATTTTAATGTTTTTTATGTGATGGTGAACTCGTTATCCCACAAGAAAACACAAAACATGTATGAAACTAGTTTGGTATAGGAAAAGAAATTGATATTTAGAAAATAATCATTTTGGTAATCCATTTTCTATAGATGAATTCTCGACAATATCATAGTGCCAAAAAGTACATGTCATGGAAATTTCAAAAGAGAGATCATAAATAAAGCAGTTGTTAAAGATGTCATGTAAAATATAAAAAAATATGATAAATACTATAGAATCTACATGTCACGTTCTATGTCATGGTGTCTCATATAAGATTAATTTGAGGGTAGTGAAAAGTGATGGTTCATTGTGTTTGGCTAACAGATAGGAAATTTTATTTTCATCTGATTAATATTATTAAATATAAAAATGGAATAGGTTATTAAATGAATAAGGAATATGGAAAATTGGTTATCCAATAATCTAAATAGTGGTGACCACACCATGGTCTACCTATTGAGGGAATTTTAAGAAATTTGTATTCTGTGGAGGATTTTACCTTTGGAAGTTAAAAATATTGGTTGTTTAGGAATGTGGTCTGAGGTTTAATATGAGGATTCAAAAGTCTTTGACAATACTATGATTTAAGAAGATTTTTACCATGAAAAAATTTAATGGGAGAATATTAAATATTATAAATAACAGTGAAATTTATTTTTATATCTATTCAATCAATTTTTTTCAGAAATTACATACAAAAAGTTACAATGAAGTTAAACATTCCATAGTTAGTGAATAATTATAAATTTTTGGTAGGTTCAATTTTTCGGATCATTTGATTAATTATAGACTATAAATACTAGATCTATATAGTGTCAATAAAAAACATTATGTTCAATTTGAATTATTGAATTATCCAAAATCTAGAAAGGAAGAAATAACAGTTGATCATAAGTTAACGAAAGTTATGAAATAATTTTTTAATATGAAATTTAGATTTAAATTATGGGGAGGATATTCTATTTGGCACAAAATTTAAAAATTAGGTCTTATATTATTTATGATAAGAAATATTATAAGAATACTTTTTAAGAGAAATGTGCACAAGAAGAGATATAAAAGGACAACGAATATTTCACACTTCTTTTGTGTGTGATCATCACACTGATGATGTATTTTAAAGAATATGGATGTTCAAACACATTCAAAATTATGACGAATTATTATTGGAGAGTATATTTTTAAGAGATACTAATTATTGGGAAATAATAATCCTTATATTAGTGATGGTAATATACCATCAATAATAAGATGGATCAAGGTAAAATACATTATTTCTGTATTAGGAGACTGTTACATTATATTCTCAAAACAAGAGTTCACTGATTAACACATATCATTGTATACACAAGGGGATTAAATTGAAATTTATAGTATCGGATGGTTCCAAATTATTCCAAGTATGTATCTTCTATTTTTTAGTAGTGACATTGTACATCACATGTTATTAGTTTGTTGGGTTTCCTTGGTGTTAGATGATTTTAATAGAGAGGTATTACACCCAAACCAATTATAGAGATTTATTTATTAATAAATCATAATAAAAAAATGAAATGTTTTTTGACTAATTCACCCCTATGGTCAACCAACATAACACATTAGTTCCATTATTGGTTGTATTAGAGTTCTCAGGATTCCCTGTAAAGATAAATTAATTTATGGTTCCTACATTTAACAATGTTAAACTAGATTTTTATTTTATATTTTACTATCTCTTTAAAAATCATAACAATGTTATAAATTTTTTGTAAAATCCATTTAGTCTAGTTGGAGTTGTGATTAGGATATTTATATTTATTATGGAAAATAATAATTAATTGTATAAGAAAAGACTTCAAACATTATATTTTAAAAATTAAAATTATTAGAAAAAGAAAATTATGTTCAAAATATATTCATTTCTTATAGGTTCTTATAAAGTTTGGGATTAATGTTTTACATATTTTTCAAAATGAACTTTTTTGACTGAGGATGCTTGAAAAAAATTGGGATTGTTGGGAATTCAGGTAATGAAATATTATCATCCTATTATAAGAATTTTTGTAATTGTTATGGGGTTAAAAACATCTATTAACATTCATGAAAAGCCCAAAAATATCTATGAAGACAATTTTAATATCAAGAAAATGATAAATAAGTATTTTATTTTCAGTATTATATTAATAATAAACATGAATTTAAATCTATTGAAGAAGTGAGTATAATGTTTCACAAGGAAGTGATCACCACTATTGGATTCTATATGACTATAAAATATTCATGTTTGATTGAGAAGTCACCTTGTATCCTAATAGATGGATTTTTTCCATTGTTTTGGCTCTAGAAGATCATAATCTTTACGAAATTCCATTTGAGGACTTTCACAACATATTAGGTGCATATGATATGAATATCCAATACATTCTGAATAATTTTATATATATTAAATAAATATCACTTAAATTCATGAGAAATTAATGGTGTTCAATTCCAATTAATGAATTATATGAACATATAGTTAAATATTCATTTTTATATGATGATGTAAATATGATATTTTTTATGCACATTTCAATCATCTCTATTTTTTTAATGGAAAATGCATAATTTGAGGAACGTTAAATTAAAAGTGTTTTAGTTTTGGGAGTATTGGGAATTAATATGTCAATTTTATATAGATAAAATAATATTTATTCATGGATAAATAGAATAATTAATAATTATTCAAATAAGAATTTTAAATAATAAACAATAAACAAGTTGACATAACATATTTTAATGAATACCCATAATTTTTCAAAACAATTAATAATATGAAACAATGGATAAAGTGAATCACTCATAACGATTCTATGATAAATTTGAAAAAAATATAACTATGAAAATGAAATGAAATATTTATGGAAATAGTTCACCATTTACCAAAATGTGGTGTCATTCATCTAATAAATCATTAAATAGAAAGTGATGTCATTGATTTTAGTTCTTCCCAATGTGTTAGGTCTTAGTTGACATTATTTTTTAAAGTGGATGAATAAATTATTGAACATGATTCAGATTAAGTTGAATATTTTTTCATCAGGTTGTGATACATAGTTACATGAATACTAAATATAGTTATAGTTAATTAATAAAATTAATGATATAATATCTATGGAAATAATGTTATAGACTAAAAACATTATAAATATTAATGAATAATATATCAATGAATTTTTTAATGATGATTTCAAAAATAAGAAAGTTGATTTGATTATATGTTTTTAGAATGTAAAAGATAATATCACTAAAGATAATATGAAATTTAAATTTTTAATGGTGAAGAGTCATTCAAATAATAAATAATTTAAATCTCTCAATGTGGATTTACTTGATTATAAAATACAGATCAATATTTACAAATGTTATTTTTCAAATTCCATGAATGGAGTGGGTGATTAAATGAAGCACGATAATTGTAATTTTGTAGATGTAGGAATTTTAGAGTACTCTAATAAAAATTATATCAAAATATGAAATATAAATATAATATTGACTTTTTAGAAAATTTCTAATCTTAATAGGATGTTATAAAATTAAATATAAGAATATAAGAGATGAAAAGTCATAATATTTTGTATTTGGATAATTATAACAATGAAAAAAAATCTATTACATTATAAAAATATAAGAATTTTATAAAATTAAAAGAAGATTTTTTAGAGTATCCTTTAATATTGGATAATAAAATAGAGGTGAATATGTTTTTCAAAAAAATTAATTTTAAATTACTAAATTTTTAATAGATTCGAAATTTAGGAATAATATTATACTTTTATGGTCACTATTGGTTTGTAGAGTCTATAAGAATATCAGGATATTTGAATAGTTTAGGGGAGGAACATTTTTCTCTTTCATGGTTTTATTTTCAGAGAACGTGTATAGGGAGATAAAAATTGAAGAAAATAATCCATGAAGGTTGTTATTCAATAAAAATGTGTGGAGTTAAGGATAAATTTTTAAAACAGGGATTAATTATGCAAGAGATGTGATCAATAGGGTCATATCATGGAAGTGAGTCTCATAATAAATCTGATATAGAAAATAAAAAAATGTGAATGAATATTATTAAAAATGTAGATCAATGATAGAGAGTTTTATAGGAGAATATACCATAAAATATGAAGAATAGATATGTTCAGAAGATATTACTGACTCATAAAGGGGTGTAAATTAATTTATATGCATGAAAAAGGTTAATATTGTGATATCATGAACAATAGATCATATAGATATGGAATAATATGTTCATATGATTTCCAGACATCAATTTCAATGTTATAAATTAGATTTGACATGAAAATATACTAAACTATAGATTCAATGCCATGTTGTATTTCAATTTGGAAAAAACAATTAATTATCATAATGTTATATGAGAAATGGTGAAAATTTTGGTTTGGAAAATATGTTTTCAATTAATATTTGAGGATAATACCAATAAATTAAGGTTTTAGAATAAATCAGTGATTTAATTAATCCATTTAAAATTAATGGTGAATTCATACCCCTCTCATTTGTTTCTACAATATTTAGTTTCAAATCAGAGAAAAAACATAAATAACATTATATTTATCCCATAAGATATTTACATAATGGAATTAAATCAATATTATGTAGATAAAAAATTTATATTTATTATTATGGGTAGATATAAATATTTTTTGGATTCAAATATATCATGATTTTTGAATGGAAATGTTGTAAAGATAGTATGTGTGTGTGTTATAAACTGCTATGACATCTTAATTGTGTAGTTATTTGGAACTATAGAATCCAGTGATGGGTCATGCCCAACATTACATGTTACCCTGATCAATTATCAATATGATATTAACACAATGATAAAAATCATGATCAATGTAATTATATAAAAGAAAATATAAAATTTATAAAATGCTGCAACCAAGAACAAGATCAGAATATATTATTTATAATTAATTTATATAACTAATTAATTACCTTGCTTGAGTTATTTCTTAATTAATGGATCTAAAAAAATATCTACGTTTTACCATCTTTTTTATAGAATCAAGAGAATATTTTATATAGTCGTTATCCACACATGTTCATAAATAATTCTTATATCTTGATGTGAATCATCATGTTCTAGAAGAAAATATACTATTTCTTATGACGTTATCCATTGATCACCAAAAATATCACTTCCAATGGGATCTCTTTGATATATCTAGAGTCTATTGATGTATTTGGAGGAAGATCTCTCTAAATTCTTCGAAATGTTCTTGGGGAGGGAACTCCTTAGGGCTTGAGAGGATTTTCTCTTGATATTATTCTTGATAACAGAAATGAATTACCTCTATTAGAAAAATAATATAACATTGTCTAAATATAAAGAGTTTATAAATAAATATAATCAGAATTTCCATATAATTTTTTTAAACCTTTATAGAAAACCAGGTCAATTATTATAATAATAATAATTCCTTAACACGCACTTAAATTATGAAATAATTTTAATATTATTAAATCAAATAATGTGTAATTTTTATTAATTATCAAAGGTTCTCAAAACTCATTCCGCCATTTATCTACAATATTAATAAAAACCTGACTATATTATATTTATTTAATAAGTATATATCAATCCATTATTATCTAATAAATATTATATTCACTAAGTAACAAATAAATATTTATTAAATATTCCAAAAATATTATATTCTCTTGAATATTTGTTGATAGAATAATTGAGGTCATGAAAAAAGGAATAAAATTATTACCACATTTAGTTATAATAGTTTTTATACTTGTGAAATATTATATAATAATATAATATTTACATTATAATTTGGATATACTTAGTGTGTTACCCTCTTAGCCGTTTTCTCCATAGAATTAGGTGAAATAGCAATATGTATAAGTTTAACTTCTATACGAATGTAATGGAAACCATTGAGATTGAATTCAATGCCTCCATGACATAACACATCATATAGATTTTCATAGAGTAATATAATTGTTTTTTCATGATATCTCTATTCAAGCATGTTGCATACTAGTTTCAACATCCTATGTTATCTCTTTCTCTATAATTGAATTTCTGGAAACTGAACATCAATAATGAACATCAGGGACATGGATTTATTTAGTATATATCATTTCCATAAATGGGTATGAGATATATACTTCTCATAAATAACTGATGGGGAAAATACTTCTGAACATTATTCATTAATGCAATATTACTTGTGAAGCACCTAACATATCATACGTCCAAGAGAACACATGTTGTCAATATTTTTATTAATACATCAATGTATGTGATTTATAATAATTAATTAGAATATTAAATTCAATGAATAAACACACACATTAAAATATATGAACATATATTAACGAATATAAACGTTGATTTCCAACGTCCAGTTCTCAGTCTCATAATATGAAATACTAGATGTTACCAATGAAGTACACCATGAGTAGGTGACTGAAATTCCATTGAGTATATATCCCTAATAGAATTTATCATTAATTCCTATCAAATGATATACATTGTATATAGAACATATATTTACATATACTATTATGGCCCTTATAGATTCTCATCAATATATGGATCTACTATGTCCTTTTAATGGGATTGCTAAGTTTAGTACATAATCTTATAATATGTTACATAGAAGAACAATCATTATGTGGTATGATGTTTATTAATATTAAAACATATCAATAGAGTCATCATAAAGTACATATAATTTGGTTCTAGGGAACCAACTCTAGAAAATGTCTATATTCACTAGTGGAAACTGCTAATAACATTTAGTCTTCTAACTCTCCCATGATACTCATGATTCTACTAAGATATGCCTATATTCAATGGGATTACCATGTTCTCTTATATGGATACTCTTCCTAATAAAACATTTTCCCTTTTGAAAATATTCCTTATGAGGTGATACTTATGGTATAAAGTTTTAGTAAATTTCTTTGACCATTTCGCATTTTGATGGATCTACTATTGTGGTGTTTTCAGAATAAATTTAGATATGGCCTTTACTTCTATTAATGACAACAATATCATGGAAAAAGTGTCATATACAAATGTATTCCTTGGTTAATCTATAAGCCACTATATACTAAAGCACCACTGTAGATATAGTGAAAACTTGATGCTTTGTAATCTACCACTTCACAGCTCCTCCGTTGAGATAGAAAACATATCATGAATACAAAATTAAATTATTTTGGTCTATTTGAAAAATAGAATCAGTATGACACTATATGACTATATATTAATCTAATTCAAACACTGTGAACATATCCACAGTTCTTCTCAAATATAGTAAGATAACCATTACAATGGACCAATATAGTTATCATGAATCATATTGATATCTTCTTATAATTTTAAATGAATATGATAAATCATTTATAGTACATAACTTGAAATACATGATTCACCGTATCATAAGATCATATGAGATCTTACACATTATCTATTTTTCTTATGGATTCTAAGGGAAATTTTTCTTAAAGATGTATAACATGTGACACTGGAACTAATCCCTTCATGGATTGTTCTATACTAAAAATATTTAGTAATAGGTCAATGTATGTAAATTAACAAATTCCAATATTCTTCAAGGATATATTCTTAATGATCTTGAACCCTGTAATATAGGATGCCTCACCAAATTCCTTCATGGATAAACACATTTTTAACAAGTATATAACAGACTGTAAGACATTTATGATATTTCCATTATGTAATATTTCATAAACATATACTATTATGATAATAACCAGATTCCCACTAAGCCTCTTCTAATCCCATTGATCACATTCATTCTTAATGAAACCAAAATCAATTATAACATCATCTAATAAATTTTTCTATGACATGGATTCTAAATTTAATCCTTAAATATATATCTCACACTTTTACATAATTATGGAATCACCTAGAGTCAAAAACCATTTTGGTTGTGTTATATAGACATCTTCTTAATGGATACCATTAAATATTGTAGTTTTAACATCCATTATGTAATGACCCAGAAATTCAATGTAATTTTTTTAAAATTATATGAGAATATTACGAGACCTCAAAAATTGACGGTGTGTGATTCTGAGGCCTGGTGTTCCCGAAATGAATTTCTGAACTTGTTTTATGTATGTTCAATAAACGTGCGAGTAGGTTATTGTAACTATTGAACAGGTGCTAAGATTTGAAATCTGAGGACATCGTTGAACTCGCAGTGCAGATATTCGCTTAACGGGACATGCACCACAACCGCAGTTGGTCAAGGGTGAAAGTTAGTTTTCATGTTTTTAATGGGAGATTTAAAAGAATAAAAATAAAATAAAGAAAAAAATTGATTAATTTTTATAACCTCCCATTTGAATGTTTATTTATGGGGACCTCTGGAGATTTAAACCCCACTATTTTAAATTAATAGTGGGTACCACCCAAACCTTTAACTCCCTCTTTAATGAGGGATACGACTCTTGGATCTCTGTTAATTAATAGTTACACCATCCATTAATTAATTATGAAACCATCAAATTAATTAATGTTCAAATCTAATCAAATTAATAAAACATAATTTAATAAGTTGGAAATTAAGTTTTTGATGAATTGGGGATGTGTTGTCAAAGGGAGGCTTGGTTAGAACTTTGGATAAACTCTTCCTCCAATGAAGAACCCTCCAATAAAGAACTCACCAATGAAGAACGGCCTCTATAATCGACAAATGAGGAATGCACGGGAGCATGGATTAGAATAATCTTGCGGGAGTGACGAATGCTGACGTCACTATACCCAACGACTTCGTCTTCTTCCTCACAACACCTCCAATGAGAAATCGAGTTAGGGTTTGTTTTTTTTGAATTCCCCTTACCTTTTATTGACTTTATTCATTATTCAAGAACAAATTAGCTGCTTGCTACCGTTCTCATGCGGAGGGTGCAGGCCAAACGAATACGATTCGACCACTCCGCAACTTTGGTGAATATTGATGGTCTAAAATCGATGGAAACATCTGTATATGAGTGTAAAAATTTTCAGAATGTTGAATGGGCCACCGGGGCACACCTGGTGGCTGATGAACATCGCCGGAAACCTTGCTGATGAGCAGCACCAATGGAACATGCGAGCGGCTGCCGGCACCCCGGCCGACCGCGAAGACTTCAGTGGTGCAACCACACTATAGTAGAAGGGCCGCTTCTCGGCGGGCACAATAGAGAGAGGGCGGAGGCCGGTGCATGGTCATCTACATTATGGGGTGGCGGTGTGTGTTGGCACTTCCCAATAGGCAAGAGTCATGGCGCGAGGCCGCAAGTTACCATGGAGGGGCGGTCGACTCGCTTATAGGTCTTAGTAATGGCGCATCTCACAACCACACCGCACTGCGGAGGGCTGGTAACCTGTCTAGCTATG
Organism: Viscum album; assembly: GCA_963277665.1. NCBI lineage: Eukaryota > Viridiplantae > Streptophyta > Magnoliopsida > Santalales > Viscaceae > Viscum > Viscum album. Next base: position 989,079,956 of record OY728163.1, on the reverse strand, counting down.
GACCAGTGGTCCAAGCCGTGTAGACCAGTGGCCTGGGCTGGGCCACGCAGCCAAGGTGGGCCAAACCTAGTGGGTCGGGTCAGGCTGGGTCCGACCAGACCCGAACCTAATTTGACCCTTTTTTTCTTTTAGCCATAACATGAGCTACCGACGTCTGTTTGATGAACCATCTATGGAGCCGGAAACCTTGGATCGAGATGGTACTTTTAGTATACCCCACATGAGATTTGAAAAAAGTTGGGGTACGGCTGGGTTGGATCGAACATTAATCTAACCAGGCCCTCATTACTAAAAGGCCAATAACTTACAGACCGGGCGACCGATTGACGCACCATCTATGGTGTTGAGACCCATTTTACATGACTGTACTTAGGGATAATTCTTAGTTAAACCTCATGGAAATTGAATTATCGACCAATGGATTGAGGAGCGGACCCTCCTAGAATGAATTGAGCATAGTGCGGGAGCCCGGTAGTTGGCTATAACATGAGAAAGAGATCCTATGTGGGTCTGTGCTTTGGGATCCTATGTGGGTCCGGGATTTGGGATTCAATGTAGTTTTATGTTTGAGAGTCCCACATGGATATGCTCTAGAAATCAACATGGGACTACTCTAGGATCCTATGTGGGTGTTATATACTAGGATCCTATGTGGGTCTCATGATTTAGGATCTTACATGGGTCTACCACTTAAACAGAGTAAGTTGATTCCGTAGTTACAACTAATCATATTTACTATTGTGCCTATTTTATACCTATTGTGGGATGAGTCCTAAACTTCATGGAGATACCTTTTTGATATTCTTCTTTATGGTGTACCTTTTTGGTACTTACCTTCATGGTGATACCTTTTTGGTATTATTTTTGTGGGGTTACCTTTTTGGTACTTACCATTGTGGTGTAACATTTGTGGCATTCCTTCCATTGTGTAACAGTTATGTTTTGGGATAATGAGTTGGGCCTTGTGTTTCTTCATGAATGAGATGATTATACTTGAAAACATAGATATATATAAAGGCATATACCTCGGTAGGGTTTAATGTTGTTTACATGATTTGTGCTTTATCCTTAGTGGATTTTTCTGAGACCTTGAGGGTCTTTGGGTCCCTACTGAGTATCGTTACACTCACCCCAACATGAGCTATGCCGACACCTTGTTGCTTTTGGTGCAAGCGACAGACATCGCTGATTGAGGACGAGAGTACCAGGACTAGAGGTAGCTCGGAGGTGGACATTAGATGATTCATACCGCAGAGACGACCATTCGAGATCTATAACCACACATAGGGTAGGATAGTTGGTGGGAGTTCACAAGGGATGTTTCAGTTTTCTAGTACTTTTCAGTTTTCTTGTACTATCTGGTTGGTCTTCTATTCTGGCCCCTTTTTCATATTATACACACTATTTTTACTACACATTTTACTTGTGTTCGTATCTTTATGTGTTCTTGGTTTGTGTGGTTAATGGTTATAAAAAAATGCCTTCCCGGTTTTAGGGAATACATCTTTCCATGCTAGTCGCCAGCCCCTGGCCTATGGAAGGTGGACTTGGGGTAGTCATGGCACGGGCCTTGGGGGACGGGTCATGACACATCATCCAAATTTATTAGTCAAGGCAAGGTGATATATAAAATATATTTCTCTTGTGATTAAACATGGAAAACTGAGAAAAGGTTTCATCATAGTCAATTCATTGATGTTTTTAATCCCTTTAGAGAAAATACTTGTTTATATGTATTTTCTTCACCTTCCATGTATAGATTTCCCTTGAATACCCATTTTCTCCAAATAGTGTCCACATCATCTCGTGCATTGAGAAGAACCCAATCATGTCTCTAATATATAGATTCCATTTCCAAATTCATGGATCCTTTTCATATTATAGTTTTTATGCTCTCTATTCCCATTTTTTATGAGTGGTGTTAATTAGTTTCAACCAATAATGAGTTACCATGTTTAGTGAATAGAAAAAGATAAATCTATGGTTCTCATACCTCTATTGTTCTATTACATAGTTCTTGTGTTTTACGAACTACTTGTTCCAAGGGGACCTATAGAATATGATCATATACCACATCATTTTTATATTACTAATCAACTTCATTAAATGAAATCATCCTCCACTATCCTTTTTGGGGATTTACTCCGCCTCATAAAATATGTATTTTATAATGATAACCATTTTATTTCTTGAGGGGCTGTATTTGTAGTATATATTTGTTTAATTTAGATACCATATAAAGATATGTTTTGTGAACTATTGTGTTAGTTTATTTCATGATAAGGCCTAAACAAACACATATAAATCTTATACATGTGAATATGGGAAAATTGGGTTCCCTTCTGCTACAGAGATTAATGGTAAATCCCTTTTCTTATTTAGTTGGTACTTAGTTTAATATATATTATATAGTTTTTAATACATATCTTTAGAAGGATAATTAATTATATCAATAAATAATCATCATCCTTTATAATTATAATAAGGTAATTTCCTCCACTCACTAACAACATTCTTTCTATGGTGTGTAATGTATAGTGACTTGATATAGAATCCTAAACTCCCATAGAAAGTTGATAAAATCTTTGTTATGATAATTATAACCTCAATCTGATTAAATCATATTTATATTCTTTCCATTATTATTATATGTATCATCCGTGAATTTTAATAATTTCTTAATGGACTCAGACATATACCTCATCATGTAAACATATTCTAATTTACTCAAGTCATCAGTAAATGTTATGATATATGAATATCCACCTCTAGAATCTAATTGAAATTGTCCCCTCACATTAGTGTATAAAAATCTTAGAAGCTATGTAAACCTTTTACCATATCCACTAAATGGTTGTTTACTCATTTATTTATAAATAACTATTACATCTTTCATGTTACTTTATCTCTAAAGTGTTATAAAACCCATTGTGGTGGATATTTGTCAAATATTTATCATTTACATGACCAACATGAGGTTCTATAGCTTGGTGTTATGTGAGTGAAGTGAACATGGTTTTTAATAATTCTACAATACTTTTTCACAAAATTTAATGCATAATGACCATTATATAATTTTCCCAATCGATTATATATGTTGTCTTTACCTATGAAACTACTTTTATTTCCGAACATTTAAATGAATCCATCTACATATAGGAAAGATAGAGAAATTATGTTCTTGGAAATCATTCTTACATGAAAAAAATATTTTAAAACTAATATCATTCTTGTTGTGTATGAATGGTGGTACTCCCCAATGGATAGAGCATCCAGCCTCACAGTATTAGAAGCTCAAAGATCCATATCTCCACAATACATCTATCAAAATATACTTGGCTTCTACATTTGGATACAAATGTTGGTACCACAAGTTATATCTAATACCAAATATGTAGATATTGAAATATTAAAATCAATAACAAACAAAACATTATATTCCCCTTTATTTTAGGTTTATTTTAACTTCTTGTGACGTTTTATTCCTCATGAAAATCATACTTCCTCTTTTTCCATTACCTGCATATCGATCATTATATTAATAGAATGATGGTGCTTCAAAAATTTATAATTTGTATGATTCATGGTCCCCTTCATCTTGTTCTTAATTTTCTTATTCACCATTTGGATTAATGGTTTTTCACACCCCATGTCCATATCCACATGGTGAATCAAATTAAAATGTTTTGTAATAATCTTCTTATTATTAATAATATTTTAATTTAACAATATAAATAGATACTTTTTTAGACAGTGATGAAATTATGTGATATATGGAGAACTCATGTGTGTATCTGACTCCAAATAAGTCTATGCCTTACATATAACCAATAAGATTTATTTCATGATTCTATATTTACACATACGTTCCAATACGAGTTCTAAAAAAAGAATTATAGATCTTTTATCTCTCTTTTCTAGCCCTCTATAAATAAATATACCAACAGTGAGACATCATGCTATATACATCCATGTCCTCATTTTTTGTCAATACCTCATTGGCCAAGGATTTGAACATGAATGACTAAACATATGCAGTATCATTTGGATGTTTCTAATTGATAGATAACTCTTCCACACTATCCTCATTACTATGAAAATTAGTAATTTTATATTTTAGAACATACTATTTCATTTTATGGTGAAGGCTAAAACACAAGAACCATTAGTACTCTGGGAAATTTGTTCTTGTGAGCAGGTTATCTTTACTGAGCATGGATCATTATTTTATGTGTGATGTCATTTTCATTATTTCATTTACAAGTATGATTAGTATAGATTTAGTACATTATCTAAAAAAAATTTGATAAATAAATAAATAATATATATTTTAATATCTCACTATTTTATCAAAGCATAATAGCTCTAACCATTAGCTTTAGAATACTTTATTTGATGTACATTATAAAGGAAAGGATCCGTATTCACCTTCTCATTAACACAAATGTGGTTGGTAATTAATCATTAATTGTTTGACGTAAGAATTGGAAATGAAAACTACATTAAATCATAGTTCCTCAGTCTATTAAGTGAACTCCCAAATCCCAAAATCCCTAAATTAGATTTTCCTCAATCCTCGGCTCTCAGTTACTTCGTGTTTATATTTGTATGTCATGACTTGATGAGGAATAAGGTATGTGAAACAAAAAATCCCGTTAGAATTCCACAATAGTTTAATGCACCCAAACATTGTCTGGTCAAGAACATTAAACCATGGTTCTATTTTAACAGAACTAGTGGAATCCTATACAGTCTTAATATATAGAGTATAGGGATTTTATATTCAATGTGAACATTACCAAATAATATATTTATTACATGATTTATAATAAAAAAGTGATGTACTTATATGATTAACCATGTCCTAGATAATATTTATGCATAATTAACTTATTTCAGTTCTATCTTTCATGCATGTTAATTAATCAATTGGTATGATTGAGAAAAAGAATCAATAACAAAATAACCATTAAACATCATAGAAATAAATTAATAACATTTTATGATAATGAGATTAAAATATGAATTATTTACCTAGTAGATAATAAGCTAACCACCAACCTATTGGAAAACACTATTAACCATTTCCAGTTTTCCTAATAGATTTTCTCCTATCATCTTATGTATCTGTCATGGAATGGGTTTAAATTTTCTCTTAACATTATCCTTCTACAATAGGTTGGGTGCTCCATCCATTACATATGATAGTACTAACATGTATTTGAGGTGAAGGGGGTAACATAAAAGAAACCATGGGAATGTAGGTCCATAAATTATAAAGGGAGAGAAGGAACACTTGCCTAAAATTTAATTTAATAATAAATTAAATGAAACCAATAAAAAAATGGTCTATTCTATTCTTATGATCTTCCAAATTCAACAAATTATTCTTTTAATATAACTTTAATTCAATTCAAAATAAATCATATTTATGATAAATCATGATCAAACCAATTAATTATATTCTATAATTGATAAATTGATTACAAATAATTATCATCATAATTTACATGAAATTATCATCCAAAATATTTTTAATCAAATTAAATAAATTTATTAAAATATAAATGGGTATATATGTGAACAATGAATGAACCAAAATGAATACATTTATTCTTTTATAAAACATGTGTCATACTCATATACTGTTTACAATTGAAACATATGGATTACCCAACTTATCACAATCATTCATAATTTTTACTACCGTCATATTGATTACATAAATTATATGATTTTTTATCATCTATGATGCTTAATTGTAGTCAGAGTAATAACTATAATATGAATTATACATGACAAAAAAATATGATAGTTATATCGTAACTATTTAAATAAATATATATACCAACCATATAGTCTATCTTATATTCTTATGTAACACCTGAAATCACATGTCAATATGGTTTAGAAAATATAATAAATTATCTTAAATTCAATGTAATTTGGTATAAGTATATGAAATGTACATGACCAAAATTCGTAATGTAACCTTCATACCATCTATCCATGAGATACACATATGGACTCATATTATAAATCGTGCCATGGAAAAATTGGTGAACCCAACGTGTGCAATGGATACATGTAATGTGGTCTCAGAGTTACACGGTCACTAGTCAAGTAGGTCATGTAGGAATATACATATCCAATCTCGGAATAAAGAACGAATTTCCATGTAAATGGGCTATACAAAATTTACATTAACATACCATGAACCAACATTTTCTAGACATCACTTGGTAAATAATTAAACTCAGCATGTGTATTCAATTAAAAATGGTTTAATTAATCCCAAAATTAATTCATGGTGATTTGAACACCTATAAAATGCATAAACCTCAAAGAACAGGACTTTTAATTTTTTGTTATCCTACCAGGATCCTATTCACCTCATTATTAGTTATTTGATTTTATTTGGTAGATAAAATTAATCAACATTCTTTGATCTATGAGAAGTTAAAGTAGATGAATTATATCATACAATTCAGCTTAAATAATGATTATACTTCATTGAAAACTAAATGAAAAATGTTTAAATCAACCAATGTTCATTAAATTATTATAAATAATTATGTGACCACCTTGATAAAGCTTTTAGGTTGTTGGTGAAGTGGAAGAGTTCCCCAGGTTGTTCCTAATGTTTCTCTTTTTTCATTATCATGTATCAATCCAACATTTATACAACACTAAATGTCATGATCAACATAATTGAATCAAATAAAATAGAAAACTGATAGATATATAGAACCAAGCCTATGATCATCAAATATAGTATATAATTAATTTAATCTATTAAATAATAATCATGCATGAATTAATTCTTCATTGATGGATCTGAAATTAAATCTATGTCGTACCATCATTCTGTTGAAGGAATAATGATAAGACTCTATATAACACCCTAGGTAAAAAAAGAATATGACATTTTCATATTTATCCATATTTTTGAATAAAATATTAATATTACATTAAAGGGAATTCCATGATCAAGGGCGTACCCAATATGCAACAACGAGTTTCTTAGAAATCTTACATTATACTCTAATAATAAAATAATATTATTTTAAAAGGTAGTTAACGAATAACCGTTATAATGGCGGGAATGAACGTAACTAACTACAAAATTATTATATTTTTTTGTCAAATATTTTTACTTTTATCCAATAAATGTTAGAGGCTTAAAATGAAAATGAATCCAATTTTAAGCATAAATCTTCTAATATTCTTTAAAAGGTCGATTAACCACCTTTTGATGGAGAACCCTTTTTAAATATAATTTTTAAATTTTTATATGTTTTGTTTCAAAAAATAAAATCCTTCATTATAATCTAGACATCAAAATTTACTTTGTGTAAAATTTTGTTATTTTTCCGATAAAGATCATTTTGATTGAAAATGTTGCATTTTAATTCAAAACCACCTTTTATTCTGATTTATTTATATGGATAGATTATATTTTTAATTTATATTAATGTTTATTTAGAATATATTTTTACCATTTAATCTAATGGTGGTCATTGGAATTAATTTCACTTTGAAATTGGACTTAAACTAGTGTCAATCTTTTAATAGATATTTTTTCTTAAAAACACGCTATTTGTTTTGACAGCGGGAATTAATTATTAAATTTGTTAATGAAACATATATGTTTTTAATTTTGTAAAATAGACATCATTATTGAATTCCGAATATCAAATATAGCTTAGGGTGAGTTTTTGTTATTTTTCTGAAAAACTTCAATTTTTGATGAATAGTTAAAGCACTAATTGGTAGTTTAAAAACTGATTTTTCGTTTAAATTAAACTTTTCCACTTCTGTGATATGAATTTAAAAAATCCGACATACATGGTTGTCATTAGGATGTAAAATGTGGTTCAATGGGATTGAAATAATTTTTTGGGGAATAGTTACTTTAAATTTTTTAATCGTAATTAAAGGTAATTAGTGTAATTTAAGGTAAAAATAATGTTTTAATAATATGAAATGACCTATAAACATGTCCTACCTTTATTGGATGTGTCACGGACGACCAAGAAAACCCATGGGTCGATTTTTGGGACCCCATGGAGCCACATGGGTAAGATAAAGACATTAATTCCTTTTATTTAAAGTAAAAGTAAAAAATGACACAAACATGATTTGTTTTCCTAAAACAATTTTTAAATGGGGTTATACAAGTCATATTTTTGACTAAAAATATTCATTATAAATGTAAAAATATTTCCTACATCATAGTATTTTATTATAATTTTTCAATGTTAAATATATTAAATTATTTATGACACCATGATAATGTACTGATTACCTCATCATTTAACGATTTAAATAAAATGAAAATATAATGTAAAATATAAAACCTACACTTGTCAAACACCTATTGGATGGGTGGATTTCAAACCCTTATCATCGTATCCTCGATATTTATAATTGTGGGACCTTTTAAATCTGAAAAGCATTTTATAATAAAGTATCCTTTTGTAACATTCCAAGAGTGCCCCTCCTCTCCTCTTATAAAAAGGCCCCCACCTCTACCACCTTACCCAAACCTCTCAAGCCCTTGGATCGGCCAAACCCTTCTCATTTTGTCTCTCCACATCCCTATATTACTCCTAGAAGCCTCACTTTGGGCAGAAGTCTTCCCAAGGATTCCTTTGAGATCAAATCAAAGAGAGATACCTGATTTTAAGGTAATGTATTCACTTGTGTTATTTTGTATTATTTTGCTTCTCCAACCCCTAAACTCTTTTTATTATTTACTTTTGTAACAACACCAGTATCATAAATATACTAGGAAGTTTTTAATTGAATTATTCTAGCTACACTTACACACACCTTCATCTAATGGTTAAAGAGCATACTGTTTCCGTGGATGGCGAATTTCAGCCTCACGAAACGATGATTGTTCAATATTCTTCTAACACCATCAAAGCCGGAAATTAAGAAGAAAATATATTTATATATGATATATAATATGTTTATGTTTTACTTAAGCTTCTGTATTATTTATTTGTGGAATACCATTAAGGTTTCCAATATGGGTAAATGTGATATCTTTATTTTAGGAAGTGCGGACTACCGCCTCCTCAAAGTGATTTGATTCGTTAACACCATATGTGGTACATATAAAGGATAAATTTAATGATATTATATATGATACCATACTGTAATTATATTATTATTATGTATCATTATGTTTTAATTCCATTAAATAAGAAATAGAAATGGAAGTAGCGTTCATGCGTACGTACGGCTTACCGTCTCCATGAACGGTGCATTTCATTTCTTACCTCTGAATGTTATGTAATATTATAAATGCATCTATATAATGGATACATATGATATATATGATATCTAAATAATGAATATAATTCTGGATATAATATATATTTTATCACATGAACAACTTGTAATTATAAAGAGTTTATTTTTGACACAAGTAGCAACGATCTACAAAACGAACATTATTAACTTAAAAATAATACATAGTGTTCATAGCATGGTAGTAAGAGATATAAAAGGAATAATGAACTTGGAAATGGTTCTTATGCAAGTATATAATAACTCATGTTTATTATTCAGGAGGTTAAAGAACGATCGAGTCAAGTCGGACCCGAGGTAAGGGATCCTACCCCTCTCTTTCTTTTTAAGTACACTATTTTATGTAATTCCTTTTATGCTCATATTTCCTATGATTGGGATGTTCTTTTATATTAATATTACTGTACTTTTTATGTTCATATGATGGGAGAACCTATTTTCTCTCATCATTCCATTTTGGAAGATTTATTTGGCGTCGTTAGGCTACCGAAATTTCGTAAGGGGCTTTTTATCTAACTTTGTGTTTTCATGAGATTCATGCTACATTTGCCAATATTTACTTTTGAGTGTTTTATGTAATATCCATTATTATAAAATTTGTGTAAAATAATTTCTTTTATGAGTATTTACATCAATTTTTTATAGTCCTTCTTTCATGGGGTTTACGTTTTGAAAGTTACCCAAATCGGTAAGAGAACCTTTCCCCCTCCTCTTTTTAAAAGACTTATTTTGTGATTTCTTTTAATTATCATCTTATTATGTGGGGATATGTTATTATATATCGTTATTTCTGTAAATTTTATGTCCATGTGATGACATATGATTTATTTCTCTCATCATCACTTTTTTCTAAAATTTGATGTGACGACGTTCGGCTGTCAAGGGAACTTCTTAACCCAATTTCGATTTCTTTGGGTTTAACATGTAGTTATTGAATATGTCATTTTTTGAATATGTGTGAATGATCATTGATTCTTTTACACTTAATATCCACTTATATTGGATGTATATATATTTTTCACACATAATTATGAGATTGATTTATCCTTAATTTAAGTATACTATCTTTATAATGGATTTCATCTCAATTTACATTCCCATTGAGACTTCATTGTTGTTATGCACCAATTCACTATTATATGGTTTATATACTGTCCTTTGGAATATTATATCATGAATCCCTTTATTCTCATGATATTATAATGTTTTGACTAAATGTTATTCCTCAATTATTATATTCAAGTGTCTCTCATTTTGTTAAAAACACTTTAACAAAAATATCGTTTTAAATTTTTTAATGATTTATTCTTATAATTATTTCTCCTTAATATCAATCTTTTAAAAATTATTTTAAGTATTTATTTATATGGATATGAATGGTTTAAAATGTTAAAAGCTTCAATTTGGTATGGAAAACATTGATTTAAAAATCTCTTTATTAAATGTTTTAAATGGTTTTGAAAATGGTTTTTAGAATGGATTCATTATATCAATATCTTAAAATGATATATTTTTATTTCAATGTGGGAATGTTATATTTTCATTATTCTTATGTTATGTTCTATGATTATGTTATGGTTCTTGGGAACTGTTATAAAGACGGGTGGTTCTGTCATAAACTAAGGGTGGGTGAGCCCGATATAGCTCTCCAACGCATTGGGTAGTGCAAAGGAGTTAAACATTAAGGTTTCTCTGAAGAGATTTAGGGAATATATTGTGATGGGTATTCCAAATGTAACCAAGAGGGTTACTCCCTACGTAAGAATGTTATGAATGCCTCAAGTTACCTTTATGTCTAATGATTTCTATGGTTTATTCATGATTTTATGAGGTATGTTAAATTGTTTTTGTTTTATGGGTAATGTATGATATCATTCTTATGTATATATGTACTTATGTTTCCATTACATACTTTTTATAGCCCTTAATGAGCTTTTTATGCTCATCCCAAGTTTTTGAAATGTTTTCGCAGGTCAAGGGATTGGTACATGATATGATGATAGTGTCAAGTAAGTGTCACGAAAGAATCCATGTTTTATATTAAATATGTTTCCGTTGAAGGGAAAATGAATACTATCTTTTATGTAACCACTTTGTTTAAATGTGGAATGTAATAAAAGTTTTATGATCTAATTCTGTAAAACTCTAAACCTGAAAAGATCCTCAATGTGTAATATTGTAATAACTCAAGATTAAGTAAGGTTTAAGGCTAGGGCCTTATAGTTGGTATCAGAGGGAGGTTTAGATAACTTTAGAGGTTAGAGTGTTGTTTAAGAAAAAATAACAAGTTGTGTATAACCACAATGGTTAGTATATTAGATGGAGACATCATTTTTTTGAAAGTTAGAATGAGTTTGAGATAAAGTGGAAATGTATATCTTGGTGTTTATCTTCTTCTTTTTTTGATTTGATGATTTTACTGATATACTCACACTGACCTTTTTGGTTTTAGTAAATGGATGGATCTAGCAGGCACCAAAGTAACAATGGATTTGAAGAAAATTGTGACGGTTTTTTGAAAAAAAACTGAATGATATGGGTGCTGCAATGAGAACTATTGTGGTTATCCTCAACCAACAATCTGGAGTCATGATTGACCACATAAACCATAGTGATTTTTATAAGGCATTTTATATACGAGAAAAAAATCCCTATGGATGTTCAGGTAATAATCATAAAGGTAAATATGTTCAAAAACCTATGTGTCAAATATGTGGAAAGAAACACATAGGAAAATGTTTCAAAGGGAAAAAAAGATGTTATAGGTGTGGAAATGAAGGTCATAAAGCAAGAAACTACCAAGGAAAAAGGAAGCATCTAGTTGACTCTAGGAAAGGGAAAGAAGTTCTTTCTGAAGGATCAATTTAATGTTTTAAATGTGGTGTGCATGGTCATTATGAAAGAACATGTCCTATGAAGAAGTTTCGGGAATGGGGTCACCAAGATCGTACAAATATTCATTTACCAATACCAAATGCCATTCCAATTGAGGATGAAGAAACTGACAATGAAGAAAGGAAGGTATGGATTATTTCTTAAAATATGCTTTCCTATTTTTGGAATCGTAGGATAGGATTCATGATTTTGTTTGTGGGAAAAAATAGTATAGAATAAGTTGAAAAGGAATGGATAATGGATCATGAAATTTGATGAATGAGTAAGAAGTCATCATATAAGGGATTAAAGAGTTATGGTAGATTTTAGGATGGTGATATTCATAGATGTATTAAGTCTCTTTTGATGATGGGGTTACATTAGAAGACTTTTTATAGTAACCCATATGTTTGATATATATAAATTTTATTCAAGGAATAATTATCCTTTCATGTGTGGATGTAGTTATAAAAAACCATTTAGGTATGTGATCCTTGAATTTGAGGAAATTACTGGTTAATACATTTTGGGTTTCAATCATAGTTTGTTTTACTTTTTAGAATTTTATGGATAGATGTTTATTGAATGGTCTTTTTTGAACATTCAGTTTTGTTTGAAAAATTTTGGATATTAAGAGTAGATATTTTTTTATATAAAAGATTATCATTTTTGGGTATTATCTGATCTCACACTAGACTTTTTTGTTTTAGTTTTGGAAAAGGTCTAAAGACATGTAAAGTATATTGTTCTCTTTTGTGGATTAGGTGACTCTCTAGAAGTTTATTATAGCTCTCTTAATGTGATAAAGTCATCCTAAATACTCGTCTTTTGGAGAAAATATGAGTTCGTGTAAGTAATCTAGTAATAGTTGAAAGTCAACATGACAATTAAGTATGCTTACTAATTTTTTAGTTAAGCTTATAAATAAATTCCTCAATGAAAAGTAACTTAAAACAATAATGTTGTCTGTTAATTTTTCCTACTAGGGAATCAGATATCGTTTAACCCATCACAAGTTTGTGATTTTATTGTTGTTAACATTCTCCTAGACATGTTTACTATCACTCTCCATCAGAACATGACCCTTTTTTTCACCTCCATATCCATATTTTCATACTTGGAATCCTAGTATTGGTTAACTCAGGTGACATTTGTACTTCTCTCCCATTCTTTTAAAGTGATATTTTTACTGACTCTTGTTCCAATGTGGGATTTTCAATGAAGCTTCCAAGCCCAAACTTTAAAATTGTGAGGACGTAATTCCCAAAAGGGGGGGAAGGATGTAACACCCCAGGTAAATAAAAAATATGACATTTTCATATTTATACATATTTTTGAATAAAATATTAATATTACTTTAAAGGGAATTCTATGCTTGAGGGCGTACCCAATACCCAAAAACGAGTTTCTTAGAAATCTTACGTTACACTCTAATAATAAAATAATATTATTTTAAAAGGTAGTTAACGCCTAGCCATTATAATGGCGGGAATGAACAGAACTAACTACAAAATGATTATATATATTTCTCAAATATTTTTTCTTTTATCCAATAAATGTTAGAGGCTTAAAATGAAAATGAATCAAATTTTAAGCATAAATCATCTAATATTCTTTTAAAGGTCGATTAACTACCTTTTGTTGGAGAACCCTTTTTAAATATTCTTTTGACAATTGTATATGTTTTTTTTTTTGACAAAATAAAATCCTTCTCTAGAATCTGGACATCAAAATTTACTTTTTGTAAAATTTTGTTATTTTTCCGATAAAGATAATTTTTATTGAAAATGTTGCATTTTAATTCAAAACCTCCTTTTAATATGATTTATTAATATGGGAAGATTAATTTTTAATTTAGATTAATGTTTATTTATAATATATTTTTACCATTTAATCTAATGGTGTTCATTGGAATTAATTTCACTTTGAAATTTCGACTTAAACTAGTGTCAATATTTTAATAGATATTGTTTCTTAAAAACACGCTATCTGTTTTGATAGTGGGAATTAATTATTAAATTAATTAATGAATCATATATGTTTGAATTTTGTAAAATAGACATCATTATTGAATTTGGAATATCAAATATAGCTTAGGGTTAATTTTTGGTATTTTTCTGAAAAACATCAATTTTTGATGAATACTAAAACCACTAAGTGGTAGTTTAAAAACGGATTTTTCATTTAAATGAAACATTTCCACATCTATGATTTTAATTTTAAAATTCCGACATACATGGATGTCATTTGGATGTAAAATGCCGTTCAATGGGATTAAAATTTTTTTTTGGTGAAGAGTAACTTATAAATTTTTAATCACGATTAGAGGTAATTAGTGTAATTTAAGGTAAAAATAAAGTTTTAATAATATGAAATGACCTAGACACATTCCCTACCATTATTTGATGTGTCATGGCCGACCGAGAAAACCCATGGGTCGATTTTTGGGACCCCATGGAGCCACTTGGTTAAGATAAAGACATTAATGCCTTTTATTTAAAGTAAAAGTAAAAATGAAACAAACATGAGTTGTTTTTCTAAAACAATTTTTAAATGGCGTTATATAAGTAATATTTTTTACTGTAAATATTAATTAGAAATATAAAAATATTTACTACATCATAGTATTTTTAAATAATTTTTAGATATTAAATAAATTATATTATTTATGACACGATGACGATGAAGCGATTACCTCATTATTTATCGATTTAAATAAAATGAAAATATAATGTAAAATATAAGACCTACACTTGTCAAAAACTTATTGTATGGGTGGATTTCGAACCCTAATCACCTTATCCTCGAAATATATAATTGTGGTACCTTTTAAATCCGAAAATCATTTTATAATAAAGTATCCTTTTGTAACTTTCCAAGAGTGCCCCTCCTCTCCTCTTATAAAAGGCCCCCACCTCTACCACCTTACCCACACCTCTCATGCAATTGGCTCGGCCAACCACTACTTAATTTGTCTCTCCATATCCATATATTACTCCTAGAAGCCTCACTTTGGGATGAAGTCTTCCCAAGGAAGCCTTTGAGCTCAAATCAAAGAGAGATACCTGATTTTAAGGTAATGTCTTCACTTGTGTTATTTTGTTTTATTTTGCATCTCCAACCACCTAAACACTTGTTATTCTTTACTTTGGGATCAAAACACGTATCTTCAATATACTAGAATGTTTTCATATGAAGTATTCGAGCTACACTTACACACACCTTCATATAATGGTTAATGAGCATACTGTTTCCGTGGATGGTGAATTTCTCCCTCATGAAACGATGATTGTTCAATATTTTTCTAACACCTTCAAAGGTGGCCATTAAGATGAAAATATATTTATATATGATAAATAATATGTTTAATTTTTACTTAAGATTCTGAATTTTTCATTTGTGTCATATCTATATGGTTTCCATTATGGGTAAATGTGATATCTTAATTTTAGGAAGTGCGGACTACCGCCCCCTCAAAGTGATTTGATTCATAAACACCATATGTGGTACATATAAAGGATAAATTTAATGATATTATATATGATACCATACTAGAATTATATTACTATTATATATAATTATGTTTCAATTCCATTAAATAAGAAATAGAAATTGAAGTAGCGTCCATGTGTACGTACGGATTACCATCTCCATGAACGGTGCATTTCATTTCCTACATCTGAATGTTATGTAATATTATAAATGCATGTATATAATGGATATATATTATATATATATGATATATATATAATGAATATAATTCTTGATAAAATATATATTTTTCCACATGAACAACTTGTACATATAAAGAGTTTATTTTTGAATCAGGTAGCAACGATCTACAAAACAACCATTATTAACATAAAAACATTACATAGTGTTCATAGTATGGTAGTAAGAGATATAAAAGGAATAATAATCTTGGACAAGGTTCTTAAGAAAGTATAAATTAACTCATGTTTATTATTCTGGAGGTTAAAGAACGATCGAGTCAAGTCGGACCCGAGGTAAAGGATCCTACCCCTCTCTTTCTATTTAAGTACACTCTTTTATGTCATTCCTTTTAAGCTCATATTTCTTATGATTGGGATGTTATTTTATATTAATCTTACTGTAATTTTTATGTTAATATGATGATAGACCATATTTTCTTTCATCAATCCATTTTGGAAGATTTAATTGGGGGCGTTAGGCTGCTGAAATTTCGTAAGGGGCTTTTTATCTCACTTTGTGTTTTTGTGTGATTCATGATACATTTTCCAATATTTACTTTTTAGTGTTGTATTTACTTTACATTATTATACTGTTTGTGTAACATAATTTTGTTTATGATTATTTACATCAATTTTTTATAGTCCTTCTTTCATGGGGTGTACGTTTCGAAAGGTACCCAAATCGGTAAGGGAACCTTTCACCCTCCTCCTTTAAAAAGAATTCTTTTGTTATGTCTTTTAATTTTCATCTAATTATGTGGGGATATGTTCTTATATATCCTTATTTTCTTACATTTTATGTCCAAGTGATGAGACACCCTTTATCTCTCTCATCAACTCTTTTTCTAAAATTTCATGTGACGCCATTAGGCTGTCAAGGGAACTTCTTAACCCAATTTCGATTTCGTTGGGTTAAACATGTAGTTATTGAATATATCATTTTTTGAATATGTGTGAATGTCCTTTTATTATTTTACAATTAATATCCACTTATATTGGGTGTATTTATATTTTTTACACATAATTATGAGATTTATTTATCCTTAATTTAAGGATACTATCTTTATAATGGATTTCATCTCAATTTACATTTCCATTGAGACTTCATTGTTGTTATGCACCAATTCACTCTTATATGGTGTATATACTCTCCTTTGTAATATTATATCACGAATCCATTTATTCTCATGATATTATAAAGTTTTGATTAAATGATATTCCTCAATTATTGTATTCAAGTGTCTCTCATTTTGTTAAAACCCCTTTAACTAAAATATCGTTTTAAATGTTTTAATGATTTATTCTTATAAATATTTCTCATTAATATCCATGTTTTCAAAATGGATTTATGGATTTATTTATATGGATATTAATGGTTTAAAATGTTAATAGCTTCAATGTGGTAAGGGACACTTTGATTTAAAAATCTATTTATTAAATGTTTTAAATGGTTTTGAAAATGGTTTTTAGAATGGATTCATTAATTCAATATCTTAAAATGTTATATTGTTATTGCAATGTGGTAATGTTATATTTCCTTTATTCTTAGGTTATGTGATATTATTATGTTATGGTTCTTGGGAATTGTTATAAATGCGAGTGGTTCCGTGATAAACTATGGGTGGGTGAGCCCAATATAGCTCTCCAATGCATTGGGAAATGCGATGGAGTTAAACGTTAAGGTTTATCCGAAGAGATTTATGGAATATACTGTGATGGGTATTCGAAACGTAACCAAGAGGGTTACTCTCTACGTAATAATGTTATGAATGCCTCAAGTTACCTTTATGTCTTATGATTTCTATGATTTATTCATGATTTTATGAGGTATGTTAAAGTGCTTATGTTTTATGGGTAAAGTATGATTTCATTCTTATGTATATATGTACTCATGTTTCCTTTCCATATTTTTTATAACCCTTACTATGATTTTTATGCTCATCTCGAGTTTTTGAAATTTTTTCACAGGTCAAGGGATTGGTAGATGATATGATAATAGTGTCAAGGAAGTGTCAAGAAAGAATCCATGTTTTATTTTAAATATGTCTCCGTTAATGGGAAAAAGAATACTATCTTTTATGTAACCACTTTGTTTAAATGTGGAATGTAATGCATGTTTTATTACTTAATTCTCTAAAACTCTAAACCTGAAAAGATCCTCAATGTGTAATCTTGTAATAACTCAATATTAAGTAAGGTTTAAGGTTGGGGCCTTATACTCTATCTAGAGGTGATCCACACTTGTTACAAACAACTTCGTACATCACCATAAGAATCTACATGATCTAGCTTGGATGACCCTGTCAATTGAATCATTTTCCTTTGATCTCAATGAGAATCAATTCAAAAATTAAATCCTTGATCTCCATAGTCTTGAGAGATTTAGGTTGAGGAATATCTCCCTCAGTTTTCATGAAAATTCATTGAGAGTGATCTCTCTAGGGAATGATAGGATTCTCATTTTATATCGTTCAGCACAACATAAATAAATTGGATCTATTGGAAAAACAATATTCTTGGGTTTAAATAAAACAAGGTATTAAACACTAGAATATTCATAAATTCCCATTAATATTTATTTAAACCCTTGTGGATCCCCATGAATAAAATAATAGTAATATTAATATTTTCTATACATTTTATTATCTTGATAATAAAACAATATATAATTTAATCAATAAAATTTAATATATATTATTTCTTTCCGGACCTAAAAACAATTTATTCCATTCAATAATAATATTTTTCAGTCATTTAACAATGAAATTTTTTTAAATAAATAAATATCACTGCATTATTCTCCTATAAATATAATGAAATAATATTCACTAAGTAAAAATTAAATATTTATTAAATATCCCTCTCAAAATATTTTAGGGAATAAATGGTGACAAAATATATATGATCAAGGAAGAATGAATAATTATTAAACCAAATATCAGGAAAATTTTTATTCAACATGTTAAATAGTAAATAATAATATATTATTTAATTGGGATTCTTGATACACATAGTGTTCGACCCTCTATCCCTCTTTCTCAAATGAATTAGGATAACATACCTAAATACCATGTTCTGTATCTTGAAATACACTAAGTAAGCCAAATAGAAAGAAGTTACTTTCATAATGATATAATTCATCCATTAGATGATCACAATGTAATATAATCATTTTATTAATAAATTCCTAATCCAAAATGTTTCATATTGGTTCCATCAACCTATATGCTTGATGTATCTTCTTTTAACATTCCAGATATTGAAAATTTATGTTAACTCTATGTTCATGGATTTATTTAGGCTATATTATTTTTATCAAAGGTCCTAATATATATATTTATATTAAATTTCATAAGGGAAAAATACTTTTTCACATTATTTTCTAATTAAGTATTACTCATAATGAACCCAACATTTCCTACCTCACCATGAACATATGTTGACACAATTATCATCAATACCACATGGTTTGTGATTCATAAAATTCAATAATATTATTATTAATCTAGTATAAGGATAAATAAACACATCCATATATAGTAACATTCAATGACACATATAAATGTTTATTTTCTACTAGCGGGTGTCATTCTCATAATATCCTACCCATTATATTACCCTGGGAATACACCATGGGAAGGTACCTCAATGTCCCATGAGCCATAATCTATAATATATTGTAGAATTTATTCCCCTCAAATAATATCATATAGTCATAAGGAATATATGTATTAATACTATCATGGAATATTTGGGCTCTCATCATAGCAGAAAACTAGCTTGACATTTTATGGTTACAGAAACCCTTATGACATTATAACATACAATGCTATTGAGAAGAACAATCATGATGTGATATTTAGTTTCGAAATATATAAAACAATGAATATATGTTATCCTAATGTACACATAAGTGGATTTTAGGGAACAAAATTCAACATATTGAGAATGATTTTCAGGTAATTTTATATACATTTTCAATGAGTATTTTGTAATATCAATTAATATTTGTTCCATGAAGTTGATATTAATCTGTTTCGAGTGAATTGAAGAAGTGAATGTAAGACAATTTATTAGACAACATAAAATGATTATTAAAAAATTTTAACTCCTCTAACTTATTCACTCATATATGATTATAATTATTAAATTATTGTTAACTTCTATGTTTTTTGAGTTTGAAAAGTAATTTATGTTAGATAGTTAAGAAAAAGGGGTGATTTTTTAGAGAAACACTAATTAATATAGTGATATAAAGAGTTTTAATTTAATTAGGATGGTTTTAGATACCCATCTGGAGTCATCTAGTTTTAGATTCTAACAATTTATTTGTCATTATAATGATTATCAATTGGAAGATGGATTAAAGAAGTGATAAAGTACAATTCTTTATTAGGTTAAATTTTATTTTGAATACCAAAATCATGTTCAAAATCATGTGTCAAATCGGGTTTCTAGTATGGTGACCTTGATTACATTTATCTAAAAAATTAAAAGAACATTGATGTAGTTTTTATATTTAAATGTGGTGTTTGAATATATTTAATTTTTAGGTTCCCTCACTAAACAATTTTCAAACAAAAATATGGGAATGACACTGGTCTGAATAGTAAAACAATATGGATTGTCAGAAAACAAATATTTTGATAAGATATAGTGTAGAGACCCAAAGATTAACATACATGGACATTACATTACTTTTGTGGAATACTTAGTACATAACAAAAACACAGACACAAGGACCGTAATAGTTTCGTGTCTTTGGAAACTCAGAATATAATCTTCTAATCGTGGTGAAAAATCTTCAACATCTCCCATAAAGATCTTCCTTTTTTTAACTAAAACCTTTCTTTATATCCTGGGGAAAAGAAAACATAATATGGTGAGCTCAAATAATCATTAAGGGTAGACAAAAGAAATATCAATCACATCATATTCATAAGAACATAACATTTTGGAAATCTTAACCTGCAAAGGAGATCATAATATCATAACACTGGATAAATCATAGAAGTGAAATTTAATCCCAATAATCATAACATAAAACATGAAACTTTGTGTCATACACACATAATAATAGATAATCATTTATTATTAGTCAAGACTCATTACCAATACTATCTTAGTGGACAAAGTCCCTTTCTGAACCGAGTTCCCTCCTCGTTTCAGTCCTATTTCACTGAACCAGTTTAACCTACCGTTCCAGCCATGTCTATCTCATGAGATATAAAATCTTTACCAAATTAATTGGAGGGAGATATAGGTCCCACCCATCTCATAATGATACCATTGTTATTTGTGCCACAAAATCATAAACCATACATAATAGCATAACTCATGTAATAAAAAAGAGAATCTTAAACATCCTTACATCATAAAATAATTCATATAAGATAAAGGAATTCATAAAAATATTTCCATCACAACGTAATCAAATCCATGTAATAATAGGGATAGAAACAGAACCCTATATTATCTTAGATGGGAAATAATTTTGATAAAACACTTAAACTCCATTCTGGAGGAAAATATCCTTTCTACTTCAAAAACACTTTTCCTTTCATAACATGTCATACAATTCTAAACTAAATGAATTTGATTAAAAATAAAGATGAAATCTTATAAAGTAATCTTCTTGGAAATATTGTTTTTAAAAATCCATTCATGCCGTATAAGTTAAAAAAACATTCTTCTCGTACTTTTGTTGGAAAAGTAAGAATGTACCTCGTACGAAAAATGACAAAATATTCCTTTCATATCATTTACCAAAAACTCACCGAAGGGTAAAATTGGATTTAAAAAATTTTAGGTGGATGGAAATAATATTACATAATGAGGAAACGTGGATGTGGATGATAAAATACACCCCAGTAAATACCAAAGTATAAACAATCTCGGATAAAAATGAGATTGTGATATTTTCCCTTAACTTAGGTCCGATTTTGTTCGTAAGTGTCTGAAACTCCTGTATAATTATTTAAATAATGTCATTTACTTATTCCAGAATCATACTCATTGTTATGATATCATATATGGTTCACTTATGACTTTATATTACACATTCATTTGTAAATTCCATGTTAAAGAGGATTTTGGGTAAAATCGTTTCATTTGTCATCCGTGTTTGTAATTATTCATATGATTACATAGAACATTATTACTTAATTCCTGAATATAAAACATGATTTACATAATATATATTCAGAATATACATATATATAATAGATTAGTAAATTGAACGAAATACACCGTTCATGGAGACGGTAGGCCGTACGTACGCATGAACGCTGTTTTCGTTTCCTTATTAAGTTGAATGGAATTAAGTAGATGACATACATATATATACACATAAATCCAGTATCATTATTATGTCATATATTTCAGGATTAATTATTATATATACTTAATAATCATTCACGAATTGTTAACGTGGAGAATGAATCTCATCACATCGTGGAGACGGTAGTCCATACGTACGCACGAGCGATGATATCGTTCTCATGATCATGGAATTGTATTGGAGTGTATGTATACTATTTCATAATAAATATCACTTTACAATAATCATATATAGTTTTTATGTACACCATTATTCACATCCATGTAAGGTGGTGGTGTAAAATAGATTACACCACGGCATGGAGATGGTATTCCGTACGTACGCACGCGCGGTGATTTCGTTTTCCATAAGATGGATAGATGGTGAAATATGGTTGTTTCAATCTTATAATAACATATCAGTATATTACTGATACTGATGATATTACTTCAAACTGAAACAACCTAAGAGGAAGAAGTGGAAGAAGAAATAAAGTTGAAAGAATCGGTAACGGACATTACCTCATCTTTGAAGCACCTCTTTGAGATCTCATTCTAGGGCAGTAAAATTGGTCTTTGATGAAGACCAGAACCTATAGGATGTTTCTATGGAAGTGTATAAGAGAATTAGGCAGGGGTTGGCCGAGCTTGAAGGCTCAAAGTGGTGTGAGGAAGAGAGGTAGTAGGTGCCCTTTTATAAGGGAGGAGAGGGGAACCTTTGGTATAACAAAAAATATTATTTTATTATAAAGTCAAATTCGGTTTTTAATAGCTCCAAATTGATATATTTCGAAACTAATGTGGGGATGTGTCTAACTCCTCCCATCCAATATAATTTAGACAAGTTTATCTTCCTATTTTAACCTTATCATTTAGATTTAACATTAAGTTAAATAATTTTACTTTCAACGTGTCTTCTTGTGTTCTTATACTATAAGGTTAATAAACATACTATAATCATTCAAACGAACCCCAAGTTGTTTATTATTAGTATATATAACCTTATCTACGTCATTTGGCCAATCATTAGATTTTTAGGAATAATATATCAATTAATAATATAATTTTTGTTTTAAAACTATTTTATGTCAATTATGACACTATTTAGTAATTGATTTTTTTGAAAATCATAACAGAATGATTAGTTCAAAAAAGTTAATTAAATCATTACTAACATGTCATATTAACTTATATAATTAGTGGAATTCATAAAAAGTCTCAAATTACATTTATTTGTGTATTTATAACATCAATTATGTCAATATTTAATTAATAAGATAATTACTACATCATCGTTGTGTTAAAAATAAATTAACATATTTAAAGTTTAAAAATTATAAATAAAATATCATTATGTATGAAATCGTTTTAGCTTTCTAATGAATATTTTTAGTCGAATTTATCTTATGTATAACCTTTTATTAAAAATTATTTACTTATTACACTTTGATTTCAACTATTTTAACCCTTCTTTAAATAAATTAATAAAAAATGTCCTAACCTAATCCATGTGGGCCTAAATGGTAATATTTTATTCCTAAGGTTGTTTTTGGTCTAATTAAAATTATAAAATAGAATTAGGACATGTGTTAGGGTAATAATAATATCATTTTTACCCTTAAATACCCTATGTACTTTTAACCGTTGTAAAAAAAGTTACTATTCACCAATAATTATTTTCATCTCATTGAATCCCATTTTACTTACTAACATCAACCGTGTCTCTCGGATTTTTGAAATTTCACTCACAGAAGCGGTAAAAATAAGTTTTATGAAAAATTCATTTTTCTTAACTACCACTTAGTGGTTTCACTATTCATCAAAATATGAAAGTTTCCAGAAAAATACCAAAAATTAGGCCTAATATATATTTGATATTATGAACTCAAAAATGATGTCAATCTTACCAAATTCAAAACATATCAGATGCATTACTTAATTTAAAAAGTAATTCCCGTCGTCAAAACAAATAGAGTGTTCTTAAGAGATAATTACTTTCAAAATATTGACACTTGTTTATGTCCGGTTTAAATGTGAAATTACATCCAATGACCAAAATTGTATTAAATTGTAAAAATATATTCTAAATATACTTTAAAACCACTCAAATTAATAATTTATCACTATTAATTATTTCAATTAAAAAGGTTGTTTTTAATTAAAATTTAGTAATTTTCACTATTCATTAGAAAATGAATGTTATCCGAAAAGTACCAAAATTTCACCCTATGCTAATTTCGATATTCCGAATCCAAAAATGAATCCCATTTTGAAAAATAAAATTTACAAAATTCAAAACGTGGTTATTACTATTCATAATGTCTAGTTTTAATAATATTTTAATAGCATATCGTTGTTTAGTGAAACTCGGTATTGCGTAATACACATGCTATCGAGGAAGGCCGCAATTGCGTGTAATGCAAGGCAAGTCAAGGATGCATGTTGTGCAAGCTCTTTTTGGTGTAGCGTACAACACAAGACATTAATGTAATTAAAAAGAATATTTTTTTATAAAATCTTGGGGTGTTACATTCTACCCCCCTTAAAATTAATTTCACCATCGAAATTATTCGGGGTTATAAATGGTTTACTCCTTGAAATATTCTTTAATAGAAACCCACATTGTAAAAAGGAATACCAAAACCAATCTTTTGAAACAAAAGTATGAAATGTAACAGTTAACCAAATAAACTAATCACTAGGTTTCCACATAGATGAAAATATGGATATGAAAGAGAAATCCAACCATCATGTTCTGATGGAGAGTGGTAGAGAACATGGCTATGGAAAAGTCAGAAATCACAAATCCATAGATTTGTGATGATCTAAGGTATCATCTGATTCATCAGATATAAGGGCACTAGGACAACATTTTTGGTTTTTAAGATCATTAAAAGAAATACCTACATGATTTTGGTACAATCTCACTATTGTTCGTTAATTGAACAATTTCCACTTCATCCATTAATGAAATGAAGTTGAATTTGTTATTCATGATGTGTTATCAGATCATGTCATAGAATGATGGGTCATTCCATCTATCTCAAACAAAAGGTTATAAATGTTATCAAAAATACATAAGTCCATCTATAGTGAGATTAATCGTATATGGTTCTTAAAATGGACTTATACTTCATATATCATACTATTTAATATAATAAAACTAGTTTCTACTAAACAGGGACTTCCTGTAGGCCAGTGGTAGACGATAAAATCTAGTCGCACTTCGGTTGTGGGTTCGATTCCCACAGCCTTGTCCGACGCGATGGGTTGTCGCCCGTCCTGCAGGTTGTCCTTTTTCTAAAACTATATTACTATAAAATCCCATCAGTAATATTGAAAAATACTAACTTATGTCCAAAATAATCCATTCTAATCTTTAGGCTTATCTAAAATACTTCATTCCAACCTCATAGTATAAAGAAAATTATTAATTGAAATGTCACATAACAATCACGTGAATGCCATAATTTATCCCCATATATCATAAGATATATCTTGTTGGTGAAATTACAAACATGTGAATATCTTATTCATGTATTCTCTTGAAGAATTAATACCATTTGAACCTTAGTGAAAACATGAATGCAGTTAAAAGTTAACACTTTCCACAAACCAAAATCCTCAACATTCTTTATAATCAAACCATGATATCACTTATTCCATATATCAATCATGAGCTCATTAATACTGGTAAACATTTCATTTTATCATTTTCCCTTCGTTATGTGCATATCATCTTATTTCCAGAAATATCTCAATCAGTTTCCATGGTTACCGGTACCATAAAATTATTGACAACCAATATAGACCAATACCTAAATATTCCAATATTCCACGATGCAATATACAACTTTATTTTGGAATCCCATTACATAAACACTTAATCATTCCACCACAGCGTTGTCATATTCAACATCGCCAATAGTGATCGCATGTGTCTTCCCTTTTTCCTTTGCCTTAAGTGGTTGCTCATGTCGATCATCATTAACCCTTGGATTAGGGCATTGATTAGCATAACGACCCATTTCATTGCACTTGAAGCATTGAAGTGTTGTTGGTGCGTTCTCTACAATCTTTTCTTTATTCACACCATTAGAAACCCTTTTTCCATTACTTCGACACTCAGCTGCTCGATGACCTTATTTTCCACACTTAAAACATTTTCTAGTCCCTTTAAGTCAATCTCCACCATGCTTCTTTCCACACTTTGAGCATAAGGAAAAATTCATCTTCTTTTCACCATTATTCTGAGATTTCTCCTTGAACTCCATCTTTCATTTCTTGTCAAAACCATGAGATGGATAAGTAACACCAACTTACATTTCTACCTTAATAGCACATCGCTCCATTTCTTCATATCTACTGAAGTCTCTTATAGCTAATGCCCTTCGATAATTTGGTTTTAAGCCACTGAAGAATCGATCAACTTTACTTTCAAGTTGGATGATAAATCCAGATGCATACCTTGCAAGCCATGTAAAATTCACTTTGTATACACCAACAGATTCATCACCCTTTTTCTTTAGTTTAAGAAACTCCTTCTCCATCATTGTTCAAAGAATACGAGGGAAGTACTTATTGAAAAATAAGTTCTTGAACTCATCCTATTCCATGGACTCAATTTCATCTCTTGGCATTGTATTCTTGATGAGATTCCACCATTGATCAGCTTCACCTTCCAAACGATATACTTTTAAGATGACTTTATCATGTTTAGAACATTGAAGAACTGAAAATATCTTTTCAGTGGTACTGATCCATTGTTCAGCAACAAGTGGATTAGAAGACCCACTGAAAGAAGGCGGACGTTGCCTCATGAAGGACTCATTAGAATATCGTTCCCTTCTCTGCTCATTTGGAAGTCCAGAATGATTCATAGATTGTGTAAGTATAGAAATATGATATTTCACTCCATCTCCCATAACATTTGTTTGTTCAGGAGGACAATCATTGCATTGTCCATTGCATTGATCAACACGGTTCCTTCGGGTTCCAGCTATCGTCTAAATCCCAAAAAGAATAGTGTGAGAGGAAAAAATCATGCTAGGGAAAACAACATAATAAAGGGGTAGTACCTTCAATATCTAACATCTTAGGTTACCGTAATTCTAGAAAAATAACCTATACATATACTTAAACTTAGGTACATCGCTAGAAATACCTTATAAATATCTCTAGGGATCTCACTAAAGTTCTCGCATCCTAGTTTCCAAAGGTTGACTAAAGCTTTCCTCTGATACCAATTGTAGAGACCCAAAGCTTAACATACATGGACATTACATTACTTTTGCGGAATACTTAGTACATAACAAAAACACAGATACAAGGACCGTAATAGTTTAGTGTCTTTGGAAACTCGGAATATAATCTTCTAATCGTGGTGAAATATCTTCAACATCTCCCATAAAGATCTTCCTTTTTTTACCTAAAACCCTTCTTTATATCCGGGGGAAAAGAAAACATAAAAGGGTGAGCTCAAATTCTCAGTAAGGTTAAAAAAAGAAATATCAATCACATCATATTCATAAGAACATAACATTTTGGAAATTTTAACCTGCAAAAGAGATCATAATATAATAACATGAGATAAATCATAGTAGTGAAATGTAATCCCAATAATCATAAGATAAAACATGAAACTTTTTGGCATACACAAATAATCATAGTGAATCATTTATTATTAGTCAAGACTCATTGTCAAGACTATCTTAGTTGGCAATGTCCCTTTTTGAACTGAGTTCACTCCTCGTTTCAGTTCTATTTCACTGAACCGGTTTAACCTGCCATTCCAGCCATGTCTATTTCACGAGATATAAAATCATTAATCAATGCATTGGAGGGAGATATAGGTCCCACCCATCTCATAATGATACCATTCTTATGTGTACCACAAAATCATAAACCATACATCATAGCATAACTCATTTATAAAAATGGGAATCTTAAACATCGTGACATTATAAAACAATTTTTATAAGATAACTGAATTCAAAAAAATATTTCAATCACAAAAAAATCAAATCCATGTACTAATAGGGATAGAAACAAAACCCTATATTATCTTATATGGAAAATAATTTTGATAAAACACTTGAACTCCATTCTTGAGGAAAATATCCTTTCTACTTCAAAAACACTTTTCCTTTCTTAACATGTCATACAATTCTAAACTAAAAGAAGTTGATTAAAAATAAACTTGACAACTTATAAAGGAATATTATTGGAAATAATTATTTAAAA
Organism: Viscum album; assembly: GCA_963277665.1. Classification (NCBI taxonomy): domain Eukaryota; kingdom Viridiplantae; phylum Streptophyta; class Magnoliopsida; order Santalales; family Viscaceae; genus Viscum; species Viscum album. The sequence continues at coordinate 989,051,487 of OY728163.1, read as the reverse complement.
TCCATTCATACTATATAAGTTAAAAAAATATTCTTCTCATACTATTGTTTTTTATTATTATAATGTGAGTTCATGGGTAAAAATTTATAATTTTACCTTCTTGTTGATTGAGGTGGACTATATGGTTTTGTGTTATTCTAGATGAGGATAAATACATACCTAACATTTTGAGTTGTGAACCTTCTTCTTCAAGTGTTATTTTTCAATTTTAATTCCATGTCATGCTAGATGACCCAATTTGACACAGTTTACTCTAAAAAGTGTTATAGTTTTATTACGGGATAAAATGTATACTAAAAATTTTAATTTTGTTTACTAACTGACCCCTACACCAGAATAGTTAACCAAATATGTATGTTGAGTCCATTATATATATTCTTATGAAGCTATGATATATAGGTTGTAACATAAACATGATCTAACTAAAGAGGTTGTGACTGCCAATATACAAAATCTCTATATTCATTAAACCCAATAATAGTCCCAAAAATGTGAAGGAAATGTATTTTTTGAAATTTCATGAGAAAACATTCAAGGAACATGATACCACGATATAATAACCAATTTCCCCTATCTATAGTATGTATAACATTTTTATAACATTTACAACAATTTCAATGTTTTTATTTTTTTATTCTGTCAGGATAAGAAATACTTTACACAATTATATCCAACCAGTTAATATAGGAAAAAAATGGTTAATAATACATGAAAATATAACATAAATTCCAAATTGAATTGAAGAGTTGTTATTATTAAAGAAAATCATAAAATTATTGGGTTAATGGCATGAACCACCAAAACTATCTCTTAAAAACATATTACATCTTTCAATTCATAAATTCTCCTCTAATTAATTTGAATGAAAATGACTAAAATAAACTATATCAAGTTTTCAATAACTATATATTTAATGTTAAATAAAATCATGTGGTTCTCTCCTTCTATGAAATATTCTTGTGTCTTAACATAAACACTAATTTATTTTTTCATCACACTTTATGCATCATAAATCCAGAACACTAATTTTGGTTCAACAAGAATGAAAAAATTATATATAAAAAGGATCATAAGCACTTAGATTCTATATTCCATAATTTATAACAAAGATCTATATTATCTTTATCTACTCATTTAATTTATTATTCGTAAATATATCATTACAGATAAATATAATGTAACCTATTTTAATATATAAACACTGTGTGACACTCCCATTACATGTTTTCTCTCAAGTTACTAACTGAGACAATACCACTATTATCCCAAAACAAATATTGCACAATTGTAATGTTCTAGAAGAAATTTCATTTATGAATAATTTATAATTATATTTTATTTCATAAAAAGATATACAATTTTAAATAGATGCCTGAAAAGTCATCTCATAATGTATTCTCTGTTCTAATAACCATATAATTTCTATTTTATAAGACGTATCCTATATAGATATAAAAGTGTGATGAAAATACTCAAACTGTATAAAAGAATGAATTTTTTTGGTAATGCTGGAAAGGAATTACTAGTCATGAGAATTAACAAAAAACCATCCATGGATTCCCAATAATCCAAAGAAACATTCTTCATTAAAAAATTATTGAGAGGATCTAATGCCCATGTAACCCATACCTTTTTTGTTAAATATTGACACTAAATTCCATGTTAATATTTCCCAAATAGTATACATAAAATGTCTAGAACATTGATTTTAAGAGTTTTCTAGATTAAAAATGTATCCTATAATAATGTATTTGGTTTAATTTTAGAATTTGGCTTTCTTCCTATTTTTTCAAAAATAAAAAATGATATTATATATGAGAACCACTATAAACTAAATTATATGATATTTTAAAATAGTTTTATTAAATCCCAAATATATGATATATCCATAAAGATTATATCTAATGGAATTGGTATACATAAAATACTATGAACCACTTAATTAAAAAAATCTAACTTCATGGATAAAAAATTATCATATTGGAATTATTATATACAAAATTCCTTGACATGAAAACTAAAAATATATATTATAATAATACATAAAGGAAAGGAAAAGATACCTGATATTTTTGTGTTCTTCTTTATAAGAACTCTATTAATCCTACATATACATCAAAATATCTAACTCAAAGGTAAAGGAGTGGATAACAATCCCATGACCCACATTTTCCTCTACTACATTTACTAATTATTTTATGTCTTCATTTTTTATTCTCAAATATCTTATACCATATTAGATTTTATGTTCTAGGGGGTGTAAAATAAAATTGTAACTGTAATCCGTAAATTTAATACATAAAACATACCTGACCAAATATTTCTATGACAAAAGATAATTTTGTGGCATATTATTATTAGTATAAAATAATTATCTAATTAGTTACTGTTTACACAAAATATACCCATATGTCATATAGATGGGTCTCTTAGGGACCACAACATTATACAGTGTTTCTATAAATTATTAATAAGTAACAATTGAGGACAATATCTAAATATTATTTTATAAATATGTATAAAAAATTCTACCTATAATCCCCTCACTCATAACCATATCGTTAAATGATAACACCTTCCATATGAACCCACAAAAATTTATGTCACATTATCTCAAATACATCAATTACTAATGGTATTTAGGTTGAATATATCCAAATAGAATAACTCAATTTACTATATCACAAATCATTATCCACTTCTTTGTTGATTTATAAATATAATTTACAATAATCTCTATTATCACAACACTAAAACACTGAATATGATTTAAATCAATGTTATATTATTCATTGGCATGTAATATGGCCTCAACTCCCTATATCCACTTTTTTCCAACTTATTAAAAAGATAAAATATATAAATGAGAATTAATTAAACCCAAACATTGTTAAAAAATCACCATTATCTTCATAACAATCAATAACATAGTCCACAACACTATGGTATAGGAAAGCTAATTCTCCATTCACTAAAGATGATTATTTATGAATGACACACTAATTATACAATAATTTTTATAAATATAAAAAAAATATTTCAGTCAAGTTATATCAAATGATATGGATATATGAAAAGTTTAATAATTTTTAAAATATATCCCATGCTGACCGCTAACCTAGGATAGACACATGTAAATAATCATAAAATGAATTAAACAATATGATTCATGATTATCACCAACATGAATGACATATAAAAATAATCTATTACCTAGAAAAGAATAACTATATATAATGTTCTATATATTATATCACAATGAATCACTAAGAATATAATTGAATACCCTAGTTCATTAACCACCTATGTTTTAAGTATAAAACTACTTAACTATATTAAACAGAAAATAAATAAAAAATAGTAATCCAAACCACAAAAATAAATTCATTCACATATAAAATTTTTATAATGAATATCCCCAATAAGACACTACCAAGACCAAAAAAAAGATTAGTTATGTGTATTTGTAGGTAAAATGTCAATAGAATTGGGGTTAAGGACTATTGTAGAGGGTAATAATCAAAAAATAACATGAATTACCCTTTCTGTAATATATAGAAATATTATGAGATATCTCAGGGATAAGGAATTTACATGGAAAGAACTATAATCCCTCATCCATGAATGAGTATATACATTTCGATCATATTTCTGAACACCATAATTAACAATAGTTGAATATTCATATGTATTCATGATGAGGTCAGTATTTCTACTCTCTATGACTATATTAAATTAATAAGATAAACTATATAAAAAAATTCTTCAATTTCATATAAATAATATAAAAATATTATTTCCATTCAAAACCCAAGTTAAGGTCGATGAATCCTATATATTATTATAACTCAACAAATTCATTCTTTTATCTAATCAAATGGTATATAAAGGATTATTCGAGACTATAACACTACAAAAGTGGTTAAATTAGTGTTTACCAAATAAACTAAATATAAAATGTCTTTGTTATGATAATTAGTGAACAAATTCTTTCAATGGTTAATATATGACGTTGATATAGAGGGATTATACAAAAATGGAACAGGGGAAATACAAGGATCACTGACTTTACTAATCATGTGAATGATACATAAAGTGAAATTGTTTTAATAATTCTTCCAACATTTATGTTTTATAATTAGTAAGAGTAAGGAAATAAGTAGAAAGATTTACCAAATTTCTCATGAATAAGAAAAAAAATTATCAATATATCAATTCATTTTGTCTTACACTATATCAAATCTCTATAGATGTTTGATCTCCCCCATACCCTTGTCCATCTCATCAAATTTTATTCAAAAAATCATAAAAACTGTACCAACAATAGATGGTACTATGAAATAATGATTAAATACATTCACACACTATATAGATTAGATGAGGAAAAAGTTTACTTATATTGATGACATTTAATAAATCATGACACAGTGTGATGGAAATATACAAGAGATCTATAAATAAAATCATGAATATATCAAAAAACCATTGTTACATGATGAACTAAATTATGATTTGTGCAATGTATATATATAATTACACATAAGGGTTCCATGAAACATAGAGGCTATAATCCTTTATGTGTGACTAATTATAATTATAATTCAAGTGAGATATATAATTCTTAATAAATAAACACTTCATTGTGAAATAACCCTTTGTAGTGTATGTTTATTTATTTTAGCTTCAGACCCTTTTTATTTTTATCTAGTGATGAAAAAAACATCATGGGATATGTATCATGGAATTACCAACTCATTAAAATCCCTTATAAATTCATTTCTGGATTTTATTTCACTGATTATGGAATTGTGCTCATCCATCTCAACATCATCACAATTTAATCAACCTGGATATTCTTTTGATCATGTAAAATAATGAAGACCTTCATTTTTAACACACCCATCATGGAATAACTACATCATTTATTCCGTGAAACAATCTAAAATAGTGAAATTCATTTTCCTTTTATCTTCTCCTAACATCAATGTGCCTCCAAATCATCCATCAAGATGTTGGTCGTAAATGAAATATTAAAAGACTTCTAGATCCCATGAATGAATTACATCAATATTCATACAATAATAGGTGTTACATTTAAAGGTTATATACACACCACTCTATATGATATATTGGTGTATATAGGGGTATTAAAAACTAAATATACAAACAATTTCATTTTCATCATTTTTTGGTTGAGTTCAACACATAAATCCACTTTTTAGTTCACTTTATGAGGGAGTTATTAAAACATAAATAGTCATAAACTACACTAATAATCACATTACCATTAATACTACTATAGAAAATCAATATAACCTTATATATTTGTTGGTAATATTAAAAAAAATTAATAATATCTCAAGGATATATCTATTATCACCTCATGACACCCCGTTATTCACACTAAAAAACAAGATTCCCTACCCATTTACATGATGACAAACTTTTTTATTTAACCAAATTTTCAATAAATTAAATGGAAGAAAAGAGATAAAACCATTAAAATCATGGATTTTAGGATATAATTCACTCTTGTAAACACTATCATGTAATAAAATGCATCATTTTCTTGGGGATTCATCATGATGTTTTAAGTATTATCCTTCATAAAAACATACTCCAATGAAATATCACCATAATAAATCATCATGTCTGATAGATGTTAATTCATCCACAAAATTTGTGACATGTAATGTTTTTCCAGTATATTTTCAAATTTTATTATTCTTAATTTGAAATAACATTACTTATCAAGGTTTAATGAAACACATATTTTATTAATAATGAATGAACCCTTATAAGTAGACATATAATCTCCCACATCTCTAACACAATATACATCATAATAATCATAAATATAAAATAATTGGCTCTTATCATAACATGAACCAAAATTTATATTCCCTTTTATGTAATGATATATTAAATTACTATTTTTAGTATTGTACAATTGAAGTGCACTAAAATAAACATACATGAGATGAATATACACTTGTATATGATGAATAAGACACACACATATATAATATATGATATTATACAAAGATTACATTTATTATACGAATATGATGGAAGTGTTTTTTATTTATATGATGATTTAATATAATATTAATATATTTATATATTTTTTTAAATTACGTCCAAAGGGTTTATTCCTAAGTTATAGTGTATTAAGAATGGATTAGTGGATTTTTATTAAATTCATGGAAAATAATCAAGGAATTATACATTGATATTTAGATTTACATATGAATAGTTATAAAAATAATATGACTTAGGCATCATATATGTCAGATTATGTGATCCTCTATTATTGGGTGTGTGATTTGAGATGTGTAGAAGCCTTTTCATAACTATCTTCCTCTCAGAACACTATTTTATCAAGTGAGAAGTTGTTAGAACCCCATTGAATATTGGGTATCCACATGATAAGATCATGGATCCATTTATCTGTGTATCACCTCATTGGAAGTGAGTTTTTTTCACTACTCATCGTGATCTTCCTTAAAATCATTCCAAGGAAGGAAGATAGAATCTATTGTTCTCCATGAATTATACGTAATTACTTTTTGGATTATTTACACATTGATTTATCGAATAATAATATATTGTTTTTTGGTTGGATTCTAATAAAAATGGTTTTTATATGATCATATGAATCTCATCAATGGTATTATTAGAAGATAATGTAATATTTTAATGGTTTTGAATCACAGAAATTCATTGAAAAATTAGTGTCTTGGAAATACTAGAGAAGCATTTTAAATAATTATCTGAAATGGATAAAGGTATGTATGATTTACCATTAAACAGGTTTGATATAGAACGGTTATAAAATTATGTGAGAGAGTTATATAAATGGATATACACCTTTACCCATAAAAAATACCCGTATGAAGAATAATTTCATAAGTGTTACCTCGTGTTTTCTTTTATAAGAGTGTGTTGCATAAAGGAAAGATCCTTACACATTGGTTGTAGCATAAATATAGAACACTAATATAGAGAGCTTTTTTTAAGATATTAATTTAACACAAAAGATCTTAAATAAGGGTCGTTGGAACCAAACCCATATGCATTAAGGTACTACAGTGGCTGAACAATGTTCACTGATGCCTGCCTTTACACGACATATGAAATATTATGAATTCCCTTAATAAAGACGGTGTATGAAGATAATATTTTAATGTGAGGGATATTATTGATGTTAATAAATGTATTATATTTAAACATAATTTTCAAAATAATAGATAACATTACTAATAATGTCTATGTAGTGTTTAAAGGGAGAACATCAATAGATAGAGAATAAATCTATGTAAGGATAATGTGAATATTTATAAAAAAAACTATTCTAAAATATTAAATTGTTTTCATGGTTGATAAAATGTTTATAAATAATAAAAATATTCATTTTAAAATATATTTAATTCATAAGGGTTTTAAAATCTACAAAATTAATTTTAATTTGTTAATAACTAATTAGTAAAATTTTTATGAAACATTTTTACCATAATATTAAAATGTAGTTATAATTCTTTATATTTAATGATATCTAAAATAAAAAAATTAAAAATAAAGCATGAAGGGGTTTATATAAAAATTAATAGAATATTTTTATATTACTAGTAAATTATGAAATTTTTATAATTATAATTTATTTGGGTATAAGTTATAAATGTATCATCCTCTAGAAACAAAATAATTTTTTCATTTACTAGTAAAATTTAATTAATATTGATGATTAATATTTTTAAAAAAAATATGAATATTCAATATTTTTATTTATATTATAAATTACATATATAATAGATCCTTTAATATCATTCAAGTTTGGAAACCATAGATATTTTTTTTAATCTACCTTGACCTTAATTTTTTTATTTATGATCATTAGAATCTTTTTCTGCGAACAGTTTGTGTATTTCAGGTGTTAGAGTGTTTCATGAATTAAATTATCATTTCAGTAAATTCCCCCTTTTTAAAAAGATATTGGGTAATACGGCATACATTATTAGATATTTTCAATGGCTATAAAAGTGAATGTTTTTTTCTATCTATCACTTTGGGATTAACCATGTGGATATATTCATTCTCATATGATTATATTCATTTACATGAAGCACTCATGTAACTCATTCGTATAATGATTTTGGATATTTTTTAATAGAGTAGACCCATTATTTTTCATGATTAATAGAGACCTATAGGTTGTGAAAGGATGTACACATTAATATGTTGTGAATAAATTAATGTAATGGTTGAATGACAAAAAATTTCCTTTTTTATCAAATACATTTTTTGGAAAAAGTGACATACCCTAGTAATTGTAACTACAATGGAAACAACATAACAAAAACCAAGACAAAATAACAGTGTCAGCCCCTCCCCAGAAATACATCACGAAGGATAACCTTCACCAATTCATGACCACCCAGCAAACAGTCCCATGCAAAAATGAACAGGCATAGAACCGATGGAATAATCGTAGCCTCTCAGATAACCAATTCCAAATGGCATGAATTGGTAGAGGATAGATACTCTAAAACTCATCTGAAGTAGACCCATGAAAGAAGAAACTAAACTGATCGAAAACCTCCACTATATTAAACAGAATTATAAAAAATTAATTGGAGGTTACCAAAGGCCAGTTCCCTAAATAGTTTCTATAAAATAGAATTTACCAGAATGATAGGTCACTCACAACCATATTTTCAAATTTAAAATTCATATAATACCAGGACTGGATGTACTCTTCAATGTTGATACTCCATTTATTTAAGCCCCCGTACAAGGATTAGACATTACTTTTCAATCCAGTAGTAGTGTTCCTCAATTAGCATCACCCTTATGGAACTACCCATCATCTTCATCGTCTCCTCTCTAGTCGCATAAAGAAGAAGGACCTATGGACCCACCTATTATCTCGTGGACAATAATAATTCTAGAGTCTGGTTGTCGTTATCCACTATATATGATTTCCTACCATTAGCCAATTTGGGAAGACTGAGTCTCCAATGTTGGGAGAAGAGAGGAATAGTCTTTCCTAATTCTCATTCTATTAAACATATAGATTATTTCCCTAATGTTCTCACCTACTAAATGACTAGTAGCCTCCCTAAATTGTTCATTAAAAAGGCATTATTAGCATCCAACAAATTTTCCGGATCAAGGTTTCCAACCACCTCTGCTAACCCTTCGATGTTGTTGTTTTGTTGTATAGTACTATGAGTTATCAATTCTGAGATGCCCTACCTCCCATCACTAGACATGATGATCACACCCCAATCAGTCATATTAAATACCATATCAGCATAGCCCAGATACATCCCCTCTCTTTTGGGAACCCCAACCACATTCACCTCGATGCCCAAATCCAGATCCATGATCATTGAAACCCCCTACATATGGGTTACCACACACATTTGAGTTGAACCACCACTCACCCCCACACAACCCAAAAGAATAAATCCATTAAAATTTGAGGAGAACGCCAAGTCTAGTCTCAAATTGTAGAACACATTTGTAACCTTTGGATTTAGCACAACCATCATGACCTTCTTCCCCAATGTAACCCCCGAGTCTCCCTCCAAAGGAATGCTGGACAACTTTCTGTCCATCTGATTCCCCTCCACAGACTCTGAAGCCTAGTTCACACCTATCCCAATTGGAAATTTCATTCCTAGGCACCCATGTTGCTTCCATCCAAACCCAACACTTTTAGGTTCAACATGATGTCTTCACTCTGAACCTATGTATCCTTACCACTGACTCCAACCACCTTTCTTCAAGAATGGTGAACACCCCGGTGATATCCATCCATACCATGACCCAACCTACTACAATTTGAGTAGATGTGTAACCAATTCTCACACAGAACCCCTTGCATGCACTGGTATTCCTATCCAATTGTAACTCAAATTTACTCAAAATGCATCCTCGACATATACATTTCAACGTTGATCCGCGAGTTGATTAGATGAAAAACTGAATTGGTACAACTATTCGAACAGAGGTACCAACCAAAGAGGTTCCCCACATCCTGATAATATAAGGATTTTCAATTGGTTGTGGTAAGTGAGAAAGTCTCACCCAAACTGCAGTGGTTGGAGAATCTTGATTCATAAAGAAATCAACGGTCAACCGGGACAGACTGAACCTATTGCCCTCAAAGCTTCGGGGGGGGGGGCACATGACCAGGAACGTATGAGATCGTCCTATGATGTTAACTGATTCATTAGGTAGAGTCTATCAATAAAACCTACAGTCTCCCTCTATAGAAAATTCCAGGAACTAATTACGAACAAGTCGAAGGAGTCCACCAAGGGACACCCTTGACTAAACTGCGCAAACAAAGCGAAGTTCAGTAGTGTTGTGTTTTCTATGAACTCCAACAATGACAAATGAAGATTTGGAGATCAATAAATTTAGTCCAACAGTTTATGGACACATTATTCCAACTGGATAGGTTCTGCCTTAGTATGGTGCCCCTAAATTATAATTTGTATGGAAAAAAGTAATTGATAAAAAATATATCATCCTTGGGCAGGATCTACACAAAAAGCATACCCATAGATTTTAATTTTATTCTATGTTTTATTAACTTATTTTAGGTTATAAATATCTATAAATCTCTTGGGATTGAAACATTCGGAATATAGTTGGGTTTATCTATAAGATAGATCAGTAGAAAAAGCTATTTTCTAAACTATACAAAAGTCACAACAATTTTGAATGGAAGGATTCCCTATAATAATATATATGTGATGATAAAAATTCCATAGAGGAATTTTTAATTAATGAAATAGGGATGATGGACACTAAATGGATATTATGTATAGGGTTATCTAATTAAGTGGGGGAACATTCATTATAACTCATCAATAAAGACATATAATAACTTATTTTCATCAAGTAAAACATTTATTATAGATATCAGAATCATCATTATGAAAATAAATTTATTTGATGATTGTATAACATAGATCGATTAAATTGGGGTTTGAATGGAATTTAACTCAAAATAACCTATTTAATTTTAGACTCTATGCCTATATTCAATATGATAAGGTGTGTGATATTCAATGTGAATGAATAGGATAATTATATAATGAGTCAAAATGTGTTTTTATGGTTAATTAATTACTTCTATTTCTCGCATCAAAAAAGAGATATCAGTTCACAAAGCAATTTTCCCAATATTTTCAATGTGTTGAGAATAAGTGAACTAGGCATATTTTTTTAATATATTACTATATTGTTTAAAGTACAAATGCGAATGGATATAAAAAAAGAAGAAATTTTGTTTGAATGTCTAGTAATATTACATTATGAGTATAATTAATGTTTTTTTGAAACATGAGGGTTATATGAGGATGGAGTAATTATTCAATATAATGTGATTATCTAGAATTCTTAAAGGGTATTTTGGGAACAACCTTGAATTTCATTGTTAGGTATTAATGAATGATACATTAATTATATTTATTTTTAATGGTATGGGATAAAAATCTATATTTTAGAAATATTTTTAAAATACAGGACCTCAAAATCATAGAATAAATTAAAAATACCTTGTAGTCTTCATTCAAATGATAATGTAAACAGTTTCTACTTCATAAATTTAGAATTTAAATATTTCTATCAGTCCATGATGAATCTATGTAATGGAATTCTATATTGGACTCACTTTTCATATATTATAAGTGGTTTTAATAAAGATATTTTATGAGTAAAATGATATGTTTAATTGAGAATAGTTTTTTATGATTCATTAGATTCTATAATATCATTAGAGAATAAGATGTGGATGACTGTTTTTATCCAATTTAATTTGTGTACCCAACTATATGTATAAATATGATGGAATTTTATTCCACACATTAGTGATTCTTTGTAATTAATAAGATTAAATTTTCCAAGAATATACTGTAAACCCATAAAATTCAATATGTGATATTGAAAGTGTAGTTTCATTGATTAAAATTTCTACTAAATAAAAAAATATTATTTCCCAAATAAAAAATAGAATATTTTGGTTTTATAAATATATTATATAGATAATATAAGCTATACAAGGCTAGTGGGAGTATGTTTTGACATAGAGAAGTTCAATGTTGACAAATAAAAATTTTACCAATCTATGTTGCTGTAATATTTCACTCCATTTCATAAAGAACTTGGATATGTGATAGAAAATAAAAAACTAAATTGTTAAATTTTAGTACTATCTGAAAGTGAATATCATTGTTAACTAAAGGATTATACCATTCTAGAATTTATTGTTTTTCAATTTGATGAATTATAAAATTAAAATATGTGATATTAAAAAAAATATTTTTATATTTTGTTTCTATAATAAAGTGAATATCAATATTGTGCCATCTTATTCACAAAGATATATTCAGTTTCTATGATAAATTTAAATGGTAAAATGTTTATAAAAAAGATGTAAATGTTTCTTTATCCTAAATTATTTTACGATATATTCGAAAATTATTAATGGATTCAAATTATTTCAACGAAAAACATTGAAGAAAAGGGTTATAATGATAATGATGATACAGTTATAATTTTTTCTATGTTGACTACAAGAATAACATAATGTAATTTTCTATTATATATTTAAAAAGTTTCAATATAATTTTAAATAGTTGACAATAAGGAATATTGTTCTTTAGTTTCACCATTATTTAAAATTAGTTGATTCATAAATGTTACTAAATAATAGGTTAGTGTGGGTATTTTTTTAGACATCACATATGAGTGTGAGAAGAAAAAAATATGGGTTTAATGATCAAAAACAATTTATTTAGTAAAGAAAAAAAATTCTTGTATAATACCATTAATTATTGGTTTTAATGTTTCGAAACATATCTTGAAATTATAATAAAATAAATATCTATTTATCATTAATTAATGATTTATGAAACTTTATTTTTACCGAATTGTTGAATCATAAATATACCCTAAAATTATAAACTTTGAGTTATCACTAATTGATGATCATCAAAGAGTATAATGGGGTGTGATTATGTGTAATGATTAGTTTGAATATATTTTTATATCAATTAAAAAGGATTTATATGAAGTTTGAAGATTATATTACTAAGGTTAAAAGTATATATATTTTACACAGATTGATACATGATAGTATCTCACATGGAATATCATAAAATCATACATATACATTGGGTACATGATTATTATCAATCCATACTATATGTGGATTGTGAGATACCAAACATGATAATGTTCATACATTGACAACGAACACAAAAATGTCAACAAATGATCATTGATAATACACTATTTATTTGTTTTGTTGTTAATCATTTCACTAGTTTTAGGTCAGCCAAGATGATCTTTATCCACTTCTATGAATAGTTACAGACATTAGAACCTTGAACGAACTATATTTGCGGTATGTATGCCCTTTCGTAGTTTTTTCACATATGATATACAGAACTACTTGGATAAGTAACATGTGATATATATTAGATAAATGAATTATGTGCGATCTATTGATTATCTTGGTCAGTCATTTTAAGAGAAACAATAAATGTTGAGAGACTGATAATGGATTGGAATGTTCTATATTTGGTGGTCAGTCAATGTTATGGAAAATAGCTTATATTTGTATACATATAATGTATATGGTGAATATTATGGTGGAATGGTTTATATATACGAGTACCTTTGTTGGATAATGCAATACACCCCTTTGTAGCATCATTAGCACTAATGCTCTGCCACATGTCAATCTTTTCATACATATATGAAATTGGGATTTCTTAGATGATCATTCAAAACACATAAGCTACTAATTTTGGTGGGTTTTGAATAATTCACAAAGTATAATTTAAAATATGATATCTGGATTATATACAATTAAATATAGTAATCTTTCAATATGACAATGTGACTTTATTTTATTCCCACTCCTTTATTCATCAATATACAACTTGATCCCGAGGGACATAAGAGTATTGACCTTCATTGATTCGTCCATTAAAAATGTCATCAATAACTAACGATAATAATTTTATTATGTGAGATAGATAAAATATATTTTTCTTTTGTCCTAAAATACTAAGAATATTTTAATATCATTGTTCATTGACATCTTATCGAGTTTCTTCTTTTGGGAAGAAAAATTCCCCACAATTCTCCTCTTTATTTCCCTAAAAAGGTATCATTAACTTAGCATATAACTAGGAGGGAACTCGTGTCATCACCATTTACATAGAACTATTCCAAAAGTTGTAAAGACCCGTAAAATTCAAGGAAAAGTTTTTCTTAATTTTCTTTAGAATTTTACAAGAGCGCGGTTTCAGACGGCACCTGATTCCGAGACCCGGAGTGCCCGGAATTAATTTCCGAAGTTTGGCTCGGGTACGTTCAGTGAACGAACGAGCGGGAATTCCTAACTTTTGATCCGGTGCTCGGAATTGAAATCCGAGGGCACCGATGAACTCGCAGCGCCGATATTCGCTTAAAGAGACCTTTTCGGGAGTTGCGTTTGTTTCGGATTGAGAGTTAGTTTTTGGGAGATTAGAATAAGTTAAATAAAAATATGTAAACACAATTTTTATTTAAACTTAATAGTTAACTTCTCTCAAAGAAAGTTAGGTGTGGGACCCACACCCACTTAACCTCCCATGAGAGGATTAAGTGTGGTGGGGCCCACACGAAACCTAACTTTACATCTTCCCTCAAACTCCCTTAACCCCTCTTTAATTAACATGACAATTTGTTAATTAATGTGGAGTTATCTCTTATTTGAATTTCAAACTTTTGAAATTCTAGTGTGTTATTGTGTTAATAAAATAAGATAGAGTCTTATTTTATTTTGGGTTTAGTTTTGTCTCCTTGAGAGAGTTGGGAAGGTTCTTCTTGTTTCTTCATCTTCCTCAACCTCGACGAAGAACACGAAGAACGCCGTTCTTCAACGAAGAACTTCTTCACCGAAGAACACGGTTCTTCCGCGACGCCATATCCGCGACGTGACGTTCTTCTTCCGCGTCATCTCTTCCGCGACGGTTTTCCACGACGAACGCCATCGACAACGAATCTTCCTCCGACGTCAAAGGAATCGACACCGATATTCCACGACTACGTCAACGTGCGACTATCGAGGTAGGGGTTCTTGAGTTCGTTGTTTTCTTTTTATTTGACATTCCTCAAGACTTGACGAAGAACGCTCAAGTTCCGACGAAGAACGCCGCTCCGCTCTTCTTCGTCTTCCGTGTCAACGAGAGAGAACACCGCTTCTTCCTCGGACAACCTTCGTCGGCGTACAAGGATTCGCCAACTACGTATCACATCGGACGCACCTCTTCGTCATCGAATTTGACGAACGACGACCGCGACGCCCGACCTCCGCGACGTTATCTTCCGCGGAACATTGTCAAATCTTCGAACCTTATACCTGAGGTAGGGGTTGTTGTATTTTATTTATATTTAACCTTGTTCATGGTTCATACTTGTCTAACGTATGGATAATTTATATAAGTTTTATTGTTTAACGTGAGGGGGGCCGGACCGCATGAACACGGCTGAACCCCCTCCATCGTTCTTGTTGTTTAATCTTGCGGGTGGAAGCAAGGTGGTGTGGTGCCGTCGCACCACGTGGTTAATCGTGCGTTTATTTTATGCAACACCGTCGCGCACGCACCCTGAAGAAACATCTTGAACGCGATGCCGTCGCGCCGCGTTGAAAGAAATCAAGGCACGGCGGAGGGGCGCGGTGCCATCGCACCGCGCTGGACGACGAACACCGCGGCCGGTTCCGGGCCGCGGCGGAAAGAGAAGACCGGCGGCCGGGCCGCCGGTGTCGGAAGCCGAAGAGGGGACCGTATTTTTCGGTCCCGTTGGAGAAAACCGGCCGGCCAGCTGGCCGGCCGGATGGCATTAAACCGGGGGAATTAATCCCCCGGCCAGCGCACAAAACCCCCCTCTTTAAGAGGGGGGCAGTTTCCATGAAAGGGGGGGGCAGCAGCCCCCCGATTTTTCTCCAAGCCGACCCCAACGTGGGGGCCGTTTCTTCTGCAAAGGGTGTGGCAATTAGCCGCGCCGCCGCCTCCAAGAAAGCGGGGGCTTTCCCCCCCGCATGCCGCCTCCGTGCGCGTCGTCGGGCCGCCGCGCCACCACCCGACCGCCGCGCCACCGCCGGGCCGCCGCGCCACCGCCAGGCCGCCACGCCGCCGCCAGGCCGCCGCGCCACCACCGGGCCGCCGCGCCACCGCCGGGCCGCCGCGCCGCCGCCGGGCCGCCGCGCCGCCGGCCGGTCGGGCCGGGTCGGACCCGGGTCGGGTCGACCCGGTTCGGGTCACCCCGGACCCAGACCCCCCGTTTCGAATCATTTTCAGTCTTTTGGCCATATCTTGAGCCACGGACCTCCGATCGACGAACCGTCTGCGGAAACGCGATCCTTGGATCGAGACGGTCGTTTCGGTATATCGCAATGAAGGTTTCGGATTACTTTGAGTTCGGCCGGGTTGGTTCGTTCACGAAACCAACCGGGCCTTCGGAGCGGAAACGCTCATATCTTGAGCTACGGACGTCCGATTGACGTGCCGCCAGCTGTGTTGTGTTCCTCTTAGTGAGACGAATATTTTGGCATACTCCGCCCGAGGTTTGGACACAGGTGGAGTACGGTCGGGTTGGTTTTGCCTTAAAAACCAACCGGGCCCCGGGAACGAAAATGCCAATAACTCTCAGACCGGGCGTCCGATCGACGTGCCGTCTGTTGCGTTGAGTTCCTGTTGACGGTACAGAACTTTTGGATACATCAACTCTGGACTTCGTGACAGTTGATGTATCAGCCTCTGGGCTCGTGGAGCGGACCCACCGAACAAGCTTTCTGTGTGCGGAAACCCTAGTGCTGGCTGCGACTGTTACTGTGACTACTACTGCTGCTACTGCTACTGTGACTGCGACGACGACAGTACAGAGATCCTGTGTGGATTCGACGACGATGACTACAGCACTCAGCGATCTTACGTGGATCAGTGCTATAGGTCCTGTGTGGGCCCGATCCTGTGTGGATTCGACGACGACGACTTCAGCACTCAGCGATCCTACGTGGATCAGTGCTACAGGTCCTGTGTGGGCCCGATCCTGTGTGGCTCCACGCTCAGCGGTTCTGTGTGAGCCAGCGCCTACAGGTCCTGTGTGGGCCCGATCCTGTGTGGGTCTTTGCGGGGGTTAGTTACCTATCGATCCTTCGTGGGTCCGACGACTTAGATGGATCAGAGATCATCTTTATCGTCCTTTGGTTAGTTACCTATCGATCCTTCGTGGGTCCGACGACTTAGATGAATCAGAGATCATCTTTATCGTCTTTTGGTTAGTTACCTATCGATCCTTCGTGGGTCCGACGACTTAGATGGATCAGAGATCATCTTTATCGTCCTTTGGTTAGTTACCTATCGATCATTCGTGGGTCCGACGACTTAGATGAATCAGAGATCATCGTTATCGT
Organism: Viscum album; assembly: GCA_963277665.1. Taxonomy (NCBI): domain Eukaryota; kingdom Viridiplantae; phylum Streptophyta; class Magnoliopsida; order Santalales; family Viscaceae; genus Viscum; species Viscum album. Next base: position 989,034,002 of record OY728163.1, on the reverse strand, counting down.
CCTTTGGTTAGTTACCTATCGATCCTTCGTGGGTCCGACGACTTGGATGGATCAGAGATAATCTTTATCGTCCTTTGGTTAGTTACCTATTGATCCTTCGTGGGTCCGACGACTTAGATGGATCAGAGATCATCTTTATCGTCCTTTGAAGAAGTATACCTGTGTGAGCTGAATTCTGTTGCTTTCCTATGTGGATTGTGTTGTGCTATCCTGTGTGGATTACGTTTTTCTTTCCTGTGAGGAATACGTTTACTTTCCTGTGTGGACTGAGTTGTACTTGGGCTCGGAGGTTGGAGCGTATTTGAAATTGATGACTTAGGTATATGTATGGGCATATACCTAAGCAATGTCGGTTATTACTTCGTGGTTGTTCCTTTCATCGTGGTTATCCATTGTGGATTTGAGAGACCTTCAGGGGTCTCAGGGTCCCTACTGAGTAGCTTATACTCACCCCTGCACGGGCTTTGCCCGCACTACGTTGTGTTGGTTGCAGACGACGGACAACGTTGATCTTAGCTGAGGCTTGCAGAGCGGGACGGTACCCGGAGGTGGACCACTGGGCGGGACGTGCTCGGAGCGGACGGCGGGACCCGTGGAGCAGAGGAGCTATCTGTACCCACCCTTCAGGTGGGATTTCCAGTAGACAGCTCGGAGTAGCGGCTTTTACTTTTCAGTTGCTGTTTTCCCTTTTGAGTTGTACTTTACTTTCAGTTTGGGTTTGTATTCTGGCCCATTAACTTTTCCGCACTTTCTGTTGTACTCTGTTTTTTCTTAGTGTTTACTTTCCGCTTGCTTACTCTGTGGTGTTTTTTTACTTTGCAAAGGCAATGCCTTCCCTTTTTACCGGGATTTACGCCTTGGTGCTAGTCGCCAGCCCCTGGCCTATGGAAGGCGGGCTTGGGGTAGTCACGACACGGACCCCGAGGGCAGGTCGTGACAAAAGTTTTATTTAGTAGAGGTTTAAAATACTGCTAAATCATTCTACGACGGTTTTGGAAAATAGTGGCTAAATCATGTGTCATAAAATAATTAGTAGGGTTTTTTGAAACCGTCGTAGAATGATTTAGCAGTGGTTTTTAGTGGCAGATTAAACTGTTGCAAAATCATTTGATTTTTTTAATTGTTTTTTTTAATTTTCTTATTTTTTAGTAATTTATTTATTTATTTATTTTATTAGTTAATTAATTAATATGTTTAATTTTTTATTTTTTTATTTTCATAATTTTTTTTTATTTATTTTTTTACTTATTTATAATTTTAATTATTTATTTAATTATTTATATATTTATTTTCTTATTTATTTATTTAATTATTTTCTATATTTATTTATTATTTATTATTTATTATTACCATGATTATGCACATCTCCATGCCGAAGACCATGTCCATGCAAATGGACATGCCATATATTGAATTTTGGTGTTGCGTGAGATTTGAACCTCTTAACTCTTGTTTATTCTCCAAAGACATTACCACTCCAGCAGGCTCTTCATGTAGTCAATAAATCCAATTTAATACACACACACACACACACACACATATATATGTATATATATTAATTGGAAAAATACATGATACATAACAAATTGATACACACAGAATAATCATTAATCAATAATTTTTAATCAATAATTTTTAATCAAATATTGAATAATTAATTATTAATGATTGATGATTAATGATTAATTTTTAATATTTAATAGTTACTATTTAAAAATTACTAGTTTATAAATAGAATATAAATAAATAATAAATAATGAAATATATAACATAGAAATAAATCGTAAATAAAAAATAGTAAATAAAAATATTAAATAATAAATGATAAATAATAAATAGTAAATAGTAAATACAAACTTGTAAATAATAAATAATAAATACTAAATACTAAATAATATATATTATATAACATATAATATATAACATATGATATATAATATATCATATATAATATATAATATATAATATATAATATATAATATATAATATATAATACATAATATATTATATATTATTTATAACATATGACATATAATACATAATATATAATATATAACATATAATTTATAACATATAATTTATAAGATATAAAATAATACATATGATTTATAAGATATAAGATATAATATATAATATATTAGACATAATATATAACATATAATATATAAGAAATAATAAATTATACATAAAATATAATACATAATATATGATATATAACATATAATATATAAGATATAATATGTAACATATATTATACATTATATAATATATATAATATATATGTAATGTATTAATTAAAAATTAATTAAAAAATAATTTAATACATGATTAGTAAATTAAAAATTAATAATGAATTAAAATATAATAAAAATAAATAAAAAAATTATAAATAAGAAAATATAAAATATAAAATACAAATTATAAATTATAAATTATAAATTATAATAATTAATAATTAATTAAAATATTAATTGATCATTAAAAATAAATAATTCCTAATTAATATATAATAATTAAAAATTTACAAATATTTAGTAAATTATTAATAAATTATTAATAATTAATTAATTAATAATTAAGAGATATTGATTATTGAATAAATATATAATAAATAAATAAATAAATAAATAATGAATAATATACTAATGATAAATTATTATAAGCAAATTAAAATTAAATTAATAAATAATTAATAATTAATATTTAATAATAAATAATAATGAATGAAGAATAAAGAATTTAAAATAAAAAAATAAATAGATAAATAAATGAATAAATAAATAGATATTAATTAATAATTTTTAATTAATAAAAATTGATAATTAATAATTAATAATTAATATTTATTTTTTATTTTTTATTTTTTCATATTTAATAATTAATATTTAATAATTAATATTTAATAAATAATAATTAATTAATTAATAATTAATAAATAACAAATAAATAAATAATAAATAATTTTTAATAAATGAATAATAGTATAATTTTTAATATTAATTTATTATTTATTTAACATATTAAAAATAAATTAATAATTAATGTGTACAAAAAAACTACTAAATTAATAAATAAATATCTAATATTAAATATATAAAATAAATACATAGTTAATAAATTTAATAATAAATAAATTCATAAATAAGTAAATAAATAATAATGAATAGATAATAGAGAATAGATAATAGATAAATAAATAATAATTTAAAAAATAATAAATGAATAAATATTAAATTAATATATAAATCATATAATGTTTAGACCCTCTTAGAACCCTAAAAACAATAAAATGAACATAAATTATTATCAGTGACTCCTTTTTCAATCCCACAACTATCAAATCAAACATCAGTAAATTATATTTGATATTATATGTGGTACAGGCTGAACATACACCTAGATCGAAACTTATAATGATTTTAAATGTAAAAAATTTGTTTCTATAGCTAAATTCTCTGTTTTTAGAGTCCTTATGTTCTATTATAGCAGAATAAAAAGAGCTATTATACTCAACGAGTTAGTACCAGACATAAACGACATAGATAACATCAGAGGATTCAATTTAATTTCTGGTAGAGCCCAAACAGACACCCGAATTAAAAGTTATGGATGTTTGATGGTCAAGTTCAATTATCTACTTTTGAAATTTGAATATATATTCACCTTTTATTGTCACATGATTTAAAACTTATCTGGTTTTATCCCATTTTATAAACTTTATTTTGACTTGTTTTTTGAGATGAAATGGACTCGTGGATTAGAAGTGATGGTCATTTGATGCTGCAATTTGTTCTTCAACTTATTGAATATTTTCTTTTAGTTTAAAAATAAAATTAACTAATAATTATAAATATTAATTAATTGACACATTAAAATTAATTAAAATTAAAATTAATAAATTATATTTGATTGTAAATAAATAATTAGTTCATAGTTGTTTTCAAATTTTTCTTCAATTTTGCAGTGATTTTGATAAAATAGCCACTAAAAATTTTAATTTAGTTCACATGATTTTAAATACATTGATACAAAAAATATAAAATTATTTAGCGGTGGTTTTCAAAACCTCTATTAAAAAACCACCACTAAAACACTTTTTTCATGAAGAGTAGATATTAGAATCCACAAAAACATTATTAAATTATATGCTCCTTAGTCATCTATTAATCATTTAAAACCATTCTATGGGTACATGTTTTAGCCACATATAAAGGATTCTTCCATTCTCAATCTTGAGAACTATCACTGTGAAGGATGAACGCTTCCATTTGTTCAATATAGATCTCTTACCCATTTTTTCCATATAGAAAATTAGACATAACATATATTTGGAAGAATTTATTATTTATTGATGAATAAAATTAAATAAATATTTAAATCGTTTCATTTCTTATTACTATAGAAAAGATATTATCAAAATCTATAACTTTTATTTGACGTTATCCTTTATAGATAATATGATCATTATTCTATACAACTTCGATATTCAATTTGAATTTATTATAGAAACCCAATTGAATACATATTAAATTCATTAAATGGAGATAATGAGCCAAATCCGAAGTGTTATTATTCTCAATTTTAATTAGTTCATTTTCCATTATTACTATCAAATCGTTATGGTTAAAAGATTATATAACTCTTTTATTCTCTTATTGAGAATGTGTTTTGGTATATTTGTAATTCTACAAACCCATATACATTTAATTAACATTAATTATAAATCCATTGATTTTCTCATCTTCAAAATTCATCATAACTGTTGAGATATTAATTTCACATATCCCCAAAAATTCTACACCACCGAATAATTTAAATTTTTTATAGGATATTAAAAAATATTTTTGCACATATAAAATAATACCTTGTGGTCTAATGTTTTCTTCAAGATATTTATCAACTTTATCTTTACTAATGTAATTTTTGTGATCTATTTTTAGTTTTTAACACTACTAACTAAAATATATAAATGATTTCTATCATATTATTCATGTCACATTCATAAATTATTAAACCAAGCATGTATCCAAAAAAACGACATCATTAACTCTCTCATCAAACTCACCCGAATATTTTCCATATATCAAAATATAACGTGAATATAAAATATAATTAGGATTCTCAGGCATTTATATTTTTTAAATTGTGATACATTTGGAATTTTTATTGAATCTAACTGAATTAGTCATTGATTAAGACTATATATTATAGTATTTATAACTTCTCCCCTAGAAAAATCTGAGGATTTATGCTCTGATAACATGGTTCTTCACATACCCATTATTATTTGATATATACTCTTAGAAAATATATTTCTTAAGCATGTATTGATAACTAAATTTATATAGTAAACAATTATTTAAAATTTCTTACTTGAAATTATCATTAATATAGTCAGATCAATTGTTAAATTATAACCATTTGATTGTGTAACAAATTATATATTCATAAATACAACAAAAATGGATCAATGTATATAGATAATTTTACTAACACAACCTAAAATATACATAATTAGTATGAGTAATATCACCAATAAAATTATATATACATATATACACAATTTGAGTTCAAACACATTGGTCTATACACATTTGGGGGAATAAAATGAAGAGGATTCCTAGTCTTCATATATAGCATTCTAAGGATGTTATTCATAATTTTAAATTTTGAAATGTATTAAAAATGAAAATAATTTAATGATATAGCTGAAATATTATGTTGTTCATTTTTTATAATCATCTCTATAATATTTTCCTCAAATGTTCATGACTCCTCTACCATAATTAATCTTCCTCTGTTTTTCACTTGCTAGAAAAATCATCATCATTTGTGATTTAAAATTAATTTCTTCTTATTAATTTTATATTAATTAATATTGGTCCATCATTAAATTTGTTTATTATATATCTACAATTGAAAATTAAAAATTCATTCACACCATGGGAAATGTGTTAACAACTCAATATATAATGTTTCATCCCATAAAAAAGAGAAATTTATTGTATTTTTTATGGTTGGGGCTGAAGCCTCGGTTTTATTATTAAAGGAAATCCCTCTTTGACTGTGTAGCGGGAGACCCATTACATATCTTAAAGGCCCAAGGTCATGAATGCCCAATTTTATAGAAAATTTCCAATAATTTAAAACCATTACAACTAATGCATCATACCTTTATATATCATTCATGTAATTCCATATTCTAGTCTTGTGTGATGAGAAACAAATATTTATTTTTCAAGGCATTTATCATTTAATAGATTTGTACTAAACCTACAAATAAATGGTTCAACTATCATATTCCTCAGATTAATATATTTAGAATTATAAATTTCCTTTTACTATTATATTCATAGAGTATGATAGTTGTTGGTCTTGTTTTCATGTGGATCAAACCTTCAATATAATTCCACAAAATAATCATATGTTTTATGAAAACGTACCTTCTATTTTGGGTATTCTCTGTGTCAGTCTCTAATAAATTTTTGTTCACTCCATCCACCCCTCAATTAATATACTATATTTTATTATGTAATTATAAAATTATACAATAACAAATATTTCTTAAGGTCTATATATTCCAAAATAAAAAAATATTCCCCAAATGATATATATCTTTTTCTAATAAATAGACTTTTAAAATACTAATTTTTAAGTTTTTCTTGAATAAAAAATACACTAAATTTTCAAAATAATATAATTTATATAATATTTCTCATCATCATGAACATTACGATAGAATTATCCCTAGTTTTCTTATTCTCTTAAGACACATTTTTGTATGTTTCAAACAAGTAATGATTTTAGTATTACGTTTTCCCATGTTACGGGATGAAAAAAATTCTTCTACCCTTTTTCAACACTACCACAATTTATATTTCATGAATGGATATCTAAAATATTGTTTATGGAACCTTAATATAATATTAATGTTTCGTAGTATCTTTGGAAACATTTGTTTATATATTTGTGCATTCACCACATTAATTGATAGAATTTTAAAACACATGTTGAGTGATCCTTATAGAATTTTTTGCATAAACAAACATTATCACAAGAGATTTTACATTATCATTCTTGTTTTTTTATTGTGGTGACATTTTATAACATCCCAACCATTTATATAATAATTATCTTTCATTTCTATTAATATTTTTTAATTTAATTTTAATTTTGTTTTACAGGGGACACTATGTACGCTTGCATACCAGAAACACAAAAATTGATTTCTCTAAAATCATACATTTCCCACAACACTGATTTATACCAAAATAAAATACTATAATATTATAAATATTTTAAATGGTAGTTAACGCATAGTTGTTCTATAGGTGAGAATGAATAGAAATAACTATGCTATGATTTTACATTTTTTAAAATAATTTTACCTTGATATAATTAATTTTAGGGGCATAAAATTAGAATGCATACAATTTTATGCATAAAATACTCAAATATTTTCAAATGGTTGTTTTACATATTCTTGATGGGGAACCATTTTTTTAAAAAAATATTTTTCTAATTTCAATGTTTTAATGGAAAAAATAAACTTCTTATTTTAAAGTGTGATATCAAAATTTACATCTGTTGAATTTGTGTTAATTATTTTTGATAAAATACATATTTTTAGGAATAGTTAAAAATACTACATTTTATTTCAAAACTATATTATAATATATTTTATATATATTGTTATATACTAATTTTAATTAATTTTAATGAAAAATTGGATTAAGTTTTTATAATTTAATATAATGATGGTCATTCGAATTAATATATCATTTAAATTGGGCATAAACATAAGTCAATCTTTTGATAGTTTTTACTTCTTAAAAACCAGCTTTCTGGTTTAAAAAATGGGAATAAATATTATACTAATTACAAATACTATTGTGTTTTTAATTTTGAAAAATTAATTGCATATTTGGAATCATAAGGTCGATATTTTTAAAATAAGTACCTTTTAATTTTGGACATTATGGATTGTACCTTCAGTAATTAATTTTATTTACAATGGTGAAAGGGTAAAAAATTAAAATAAGGGTATGCAATAATATTATAATAATACAAATCTACCCTAACATGTGTCATAATCAAATTTTATATGTTATGGCTGACCATGGCCATCCTTGTATCAATTTTAGAATCCCCCGGAGCCACATGAATGTGATAATGTCCTTTTATAGAAATTATTTTTAATGAAAAGGGAAATATAAGATAAACATGTGTCTTTTACAAAAACTATTTTAATAAGGTTTATATAAATGATCTATTGGGATATATACACTCATAAGAAATATAAAAGGATTTATAAAATCATTTGATTATATATATATTTTTTATACATTAAATAAAAAAATTTATTTTTCACACAATGATGATGCATTGATTACATTAATAATAAAAGATTTGAATAAATAGTTTTACAAATATTAAAATAAATGTAATTTGAGCATTTTTATTCCATACAAGAATTTTTGGGATGACATTGACTTGTAAGGGATGAATTAATTCTTTTCATTAAAAGGAACCATGTTTTTATGATTTTAGCAAAAATCAATTACTAAATAGTGGCCAAATTGACAAAAATGAGTTTTTATTACAAATACTATTTCATTAAATGATATAATAGTTTTGAAAATAATGATTTGTCTAATTGACTTTTATAATTATAAAAATTTCATTAATTACCAACTTTTTTTTCTATTTTCATTTTATATTGACTATCATAACCACATATGGTGAGAATACAAAAAAACATGGTAATAGTTAATGTTTTTAACTAAGAGTTAAATATAAAAATACTGTTAGTTTTTGGAAATATAATTCCCTAAAATATATTGGATGATAGGATTTATTCCCATCCTCATCTTATCTTCAACATTTATCACTTTGGAACTATTATAATTTGAAATCAAATTATAATAAAATAATATCTCAAGACAGTCTTAAATTTCCCCATCCCCTTATAAAAGTTGTCTATCTATACCCACTTACTGAAACGCCTAATGACCCTTGGATCATCCAAATTATACACATATAATCTTAAAACATCCTTAACCTACTCTTAGAATCCTCACCTAGGGTAGAAGAAAACTCAATTAATTCTTCTTAGCTCATATCAAAATGTGTTACCCAATTTTGAGGTGACATCTTCTCTAATGCAGATTTCCTTTATTTTCCTTCTCCATCGATATGATATTTTCATTGCATTAATTTATAACAAAATAAGAATCCTAAACATACAAGGATGTTTTTGGTATAATGGTTTTACCAAAACTTATACACACCTCTATGTAATGGATTTAAGAAACATAATGTTTCTGCGTATGACGAACTAATGCCACATGAAATGATGATTGTTCAATTTTATCCTAGAACCTATCATGGTGGCAATTATGATGGCAATATATTTATTCATAAAATATATTGTATTTATTTTTTTACCACTCTTTTGTTATTTTTATTTAAAATATTCATTTAAAAATTCTATAATATGTATATACAATAATTTAATTTGAGAATATGTGAACTACTACCCCACAAAGTGACATGATTCATTAATGTCATACATGGAATGTATAAATAAGAGGTTTATTAACTTATTTAACATATATAAAAAATATATTATAATGGAATTATAATATACCTATGATTCATTTAGTTATAATTCATTTAATATGAAAAATAAATGAAATCAGTATTTATGCGCACGTATGGTCTACCATCTCCATGAACGATTCCTTTCATATATTGTCACCAAAACATTATGGACTATTCTAAAATCATATATACTAGATATAAAATATATTTAAATAATGAATAATTTTATGAATATAATGGAATTATGACAACATGGATAATTTTTGTCAAATCAAGTTCATTTTGGACTCAAATACCGAACATCAACCAAACATCTAATATGAACTCAAATAATTAAATAATTTTTATAACTTGATAATAAGTAATATAACATGAATTATTAACTAGAAAATGGTTATAAATTATCTATAAATTATCATATGTTTTTATTCATAAAATTAATGAATTAACAACACAAGTCAGACTCAAGGTATGGGACATTGTCACAATATCCTTTCATTGAGGAATTTCGTGATAATATGTACCTTCAAACTTTTATAAGGTATATATACATAGAATATTAAATTTTATATCCATATTTTTTCTTTCTACTGATATTTATTAACTTCTGTGGATTAATAATTTAATTTTCCAATTGGAATGGGACACCATGAAGCTGTATAGATTTAATTATCATATCTTTTTATTCATGATATTGAATCACATATTTATTTATATAGGTACAAACGTCATATACATGAAATTTTATGTGAATATTGAATTTCATTCGATTTTTTAAAATTGAATCTTATTATATGAATCATTTTACATTCTTTACGAAATGAAAAAATGAATTATCATATACAACAATAAGGACTTCTCCATTACCGTAGTTGTTATTTGATATTTGGATTCGTCTATAAGCCTTAATGTATTTTAAAATAAATTTAACTCTCATATTCAAATCTTTGAGTGTCTTGAGTTTGAAAATGTGTTCTTTAATGAAAATAAAATGTTTATATGAAAATTTTTTTTATATGGGATTTGAAGAAGTAATAAAAAAAAGGTTTTGTTATGAATGTGTTTTATTCTATAAATGGTACATGAACATCATATGAAATAGGTGAGCCTAATATGGCTTATACGAAGGTTTTAACTCCATTATAGACCATATGTCTACCTGATATATCATATATGACAGGTTGATCCCCATTATAGCTCACATGTGAGCCTAACATAACTTATATGAAGGGTTGATCCCCATTATAGCTCACAGGTGAGCCGAAAAGTGATTATATGATGGCTAATCCCAATTAAAAACCACCAATTTGGAATTCAACCATATGTTTAATCCATTTGAAATATATTTTAAAGGGATTTATGTATATGATTATCTATGTCATGTAAATTAGTTTTAATTACTTTCTATTGGTTTTTGTATTTCTCTTTGAGAAAAAAGTATGAGTGTTATTCATGTGAAAATGATTTGTTTCATCCGCTCAATGAAAATTTAATTGATTATTAGTATTTATCAAGAATAATGGTTTCTCATTATTTCTAGGTTGCAAACTGGTCCTTTTTTTATAATCCTATGTTTTCAAATGATTTCCTAGGATTTAAGGGAGAATAGAGTCAAATATGGAATCCAATAAAATTTATGATGATTCAACATGAAAAGAAAACATGTTTCATTAAATAATATTTTATGTTATTGGAGAAATGGATACTGTTGTAATTTCCCACATTGTATTTCAATTATTTTGTTAGGTAATAGTTATGGCCTAATTCTCTAAATTTCTAATCCTAAAAATATCCTCAATGTAAATTCTTGACTTAGATCAATATTATGTAATGTTTATGGTTTGGGCCTTATAGATGGTATCAGATGATAGTTCATAAAACATTAGAGGTTAAAAAAAATTTCTTAAAGGTTTTGGATATCATCATGGGTTTATAATTATAAGGTATATCATATTTTCAATTACTATGAAATTCATTTTTAATGAATTTTGATATTGAATATTAAAGTGAATAATAGTTTTTTTGGATATATTCTCCTTTTTGGAAATTATGGGTTATTAATTTTTAGGACATAAAATGTCAGGAATTATATAACCTTTGAGGTCACAATTTTTTATGATTTTTAGGGATTTATCTCAATTTTTGGAATGTTATAAAATTATATAATTTTTTAATAAGGAAAAAAAATATATTGTGTGATAACATGACGTGTCGGACAAACCTAAAGGAACCAAACCCACAAACAAAGTGTGACTGAGATTTATCACCAACCACTGGCCTACATGAAGTCCCTAGTTAGTATGACATGTTGTTTTTAGTAAATTATGTTATGTATCAAGAATATGTTGATTTTGGGAACTTATTCTTTATCAAATGGATACCTTTAGTATTTGAAAATGATTTTGTGATTAATTCATTAATATCATTTTAGAAGACATTCTCTATTTTAGGAACAATATATTCTTAAAGAAAATTGAATGTTGTGGGTTTTATTTGAGGAGTAATGGGTAAATTTTATTTTGGAATAATATATGTTTTTGTTGTTGACATATGTATATTTGGGTGTATTATGGAAATGATTAACCTATCATGGAGAATATTTTATTAGGTTAATAAATTTTAAAAATGAGATTTAAAGAGTTGTTGATGTTATTTGGAGATAAATGTTAAGATTTATTATGGATTAATGTATGATAAAATCATTCTAAGCTTTGGCTTTCATTATTAGTTTGTATTATTTGGAGGAATTTTAAGTATATATTTATGATTAATGGTCTATGTTGGACTTGGGTATTACTATTGATTTTTGGAGATTAAATGTAGTCCTTCCCTTACAAAGGATTATTAATTTCGACAGAATACCTGATTTTAGAAGAACAATTTTGGATTTGGATAGTTTCATAAGACAGGGAAATATATAGTTCATCTTTTATGGATTATGTTATTCTCTAGAAGTAGATTCTAGTGATTCAGGTGTGACTAATTCTACTTGAATACTAATAATTTGAAAAAAAGATGAGTTTGTGGTTGCTATTTGTTAAAGGGTGAAACTATACTTGGCAAGTAAGAATGATTCCTTTTTTCGTAGACATGCTCATAAATAAATTAGTAAACATTATGAAAAGAATATTAAAAAAATGAATTTTATTTACTTTTTCTACTGGAAATGCCAAACTGTTTCACCCATTACATGTTTATGGTTTTCTGGTAGTTAACATTCTACTGATCGTGTTTTCTAACTCCTCATCAGAACAAGATGGGTATATTTTCATTCATATATATGATTCCTTCATGGAATCCTAGTATGTGTTATCTTGGGCGATCTTTGTACTTCCCATTAATTCTTTTAATGTAATTTTTTATTGATTCTTTTTCCTATGTGGGATTTTCAATGATTTTTCCAAGATTAATTTTAAAATTTTAAGGATGAAATTTCCAAAATGGGGGAATGATGTAACATCTCAGGTATTTATAGATTAATAAATTTTAAATTATATTAATTTTTTTTGAAATTAATATTAATTTTTGTTTAAGGGTGACACTATGAATGATAGCTTACCAGAAATGCAATAATGGGTTTCTCTAAAATCCTAGTTACACACAACAATGAGTTATACTGAAAAACAATACACCAATAATATTATTATTTTAAATATTAGTTAATTTATTTCCATTTTATTAGATATAATTAACACAATCAAATATATTTTTATTTTACAAATTTTTAATTGTTTTTATATTTATCAAATTAATTTTAATGGCTTAAAATGACAATGAATCCAATTTTAAGCATGAAATATTCTAATACTTTTAAAAGTTGTTTTACCACATTTTGATGGATAAAACTATTTAAAAATAGTATTTTTTACTTTTAGATGTTGTATATGATAGCATAAACTCTTTATATAGAATAGGGACATCAGAATTTACATCATTTGAAACTTTGATATTTTTCTGATAAAACACATATTTTTAAGAATAGTTAAAAGTACTGAATTTTAATTCTAAACATCCTTTTTCATCTAATTTATTTATATAGTTATATTTTAATTTTAATTCATTTAAAATCATATTTGAATTATTGGTTTTATTGATTAATCCAATAATGGTCATTTTATGTAATTTATCATTTAAAAGGGAAAAACATATGTCAATCTTTTGATGGATGTTACTTCATAAAAACTGCATTCATGCATTGAAAATAAAAATTAACTTTAAATTAATTTATAAAAAATCAATGTTTTAAATATTGAAAACTATATTCCATATTTGGAAGCAAAAGGTTCGATTTTTTTAAATAATTATCTTTTTTCGAAATGATGAATAGTAACTTCTGAAATGTTTTTTATTTATCATGGGTAAATGGTAAATCAGGTAAATAAAGATAAAAAATATTATTATAATAATATTAAAGTACCATAATACGTGTCCTAATCATATTTAATGAGATATTTACCATCATGGGCATTCTTGGGTCAATTTTACGTCCCAAAATTTCCACTTGGTTCTTATAATGTCATTTTATAATATTTATTTTAATGAAAAAGTAAATATAACAAAAACATGTATCTCTTAACTAAAAAAAATTAACTTGGTTTATATAAAGGATATATTCAACAATAAAAATTCATTAAAATATAAAAAACTTCTTACGTAATGGAATTTTATTTATAATTGGTATACATTAAGTATCTAAACTTATTTATGTAATAGTGATGTTTTGATTACCTTATTAATTAATGATTCAAATTAATAATATTATGAATATTAGATTAAATTTATTTTGAAACAATTTATGAAAATAACTATTTTCTTGGATTAAATTAAAATGTGAGGGATGATTTAATGACTTTTCTTAAAAAGAATCTAGATCTTAGGACTTTAACCAAAATTAATGACTAAATAGTGTTAAAATTTAAAAAAATGTGTTTTTCAAAAAATACAAATTTATTAAATAATAAAATAGTCTGAAAATATAATATTCATTCAAATGACATATATAATGTCAAATGTGTCATTAGTGGTCCAAATTTGGTTCTATTGTCATTTTATAGGAAATATATTAATCATGTGTTAAGAAAATATTAGAAGACATGGTAAGAGTTGATGTGTTTAACTAAGGGTTAAAGCTAAAATATATGTTTAATTTTGTGACGTAAACTCATATAAAACTAATTGGATGATAGGATTTATGCCCATTATAATAATATCCTATAAATATATCACTATGTAAATATTATAAATCAAAAATCAATTAATTATAAAATTATATTTCAAGACTTTCTCAAAGTGCCCCTCCATGCTTTCATAAAATGTCCCCAACTCTACCCACTTTCTCACACCTATCAAGCCCCTTCAATCAAACACATTTTTCTCATATAATCTCTTGAAATCTGACCCGTAATCTTAAAACCCTTAACATGGGAATAAGGAGACTCAATTAATCCTTTGCCTCAAATCAAAAGGAGTTACCCAATTTTGCGGTGACGTCTTCTCTCAAGATCATTTCCTTTATTTTCATTCACCACCCACTAAAATAATTTTATTCCATTATTTTATAACAACACCTAAATCCTAAATATAATAGGATTCATTTATTATATGTTTATACCTAAACGTACACACATATCGAACTAATGGATAAAGAACATATTATTTCTATATAGGGTGAACTACTACATCATGAAACGATGATGGTTCTATTATCTCCTATAACATATCATGGTTGCTGTTATGATCAAAAACTATTTATATATAAAATATAATATATTTATTTTTTCTATATTATTATATAATTTTTCTTTACAACATATATAATGACCCATGCTTTACATACATTATTATTACTTCAGAGTTGAAGCACACTTATTACAACATATAACAAAACAAGGAAATGACCGTATAGGTATAGAGTCTTTAGAAACTAGGAAACATAAACAAATGGTTCATAAATCATCTATATTGTCTCCCTTTTATTTTATCATATCTGGAGTACCTTTTGGAATATCTTACTTAATATCATTATTCCTGACCTTGGGAAAATAAATCATACAAAATGGTGAGCTCAAATGCTCATTAAGGGTAAACAAAATAAATATCAATCACATCATATTCATAAGAACATATCATTTTGGAAACGTTAACCTATAAAAGAGATCATAATTTCATAACATGGGATAATTCATAGTAGTGAAATGTAATCCCAATAATAATAACAGAAAACATGAAACATTTTTGCATACACACATAATCATAGATAATCATTTCTTTATAGTCAAGACTCATTTTCAAGACTATCTTAGCGGACAAAGTCCATTTCTGAACCGAGTTCACTCCTCATTTTAGTCCTGTTTCACTGAACCGGATTAACCTGTCATTCAAGCCATGTCTATTTTAGGAGATATACATCTTTACCGAATGCATTGGAGGGAGATATAGGTCCCACCCATCTCATAATGAAACCATTCTTATGTGTGCCACAAAATCATAAATCATACATCATAGCATAACCCATGTAATAAAAATGGGATTCTTAAACATAATGCCATAAAAACATAATCCATATAAGATAAAAGGACATCATAAAATTAATTCCATCATAACATAATCAAATCAATGTAAAAATAGAGATAGAACCAGAAACCTACATTATCTTAGGTGGAAAATAATTTTGATAAAACACTTGAACTCCATTCTTGAGGAAAATATCCTTTCTACTTGAAAAAAATTTCCTTTATTAAAATTTCATATAATTTAATCTAAAAGTAGTTGATTAAAAATAAACTTGAAAATTATTTATGGAAATAATGTTCTAAAAATCCATTCATTCCGTATAAGATAAAAAATACATTCTTCTCGTACTTTGGCCGGAAAAGTCAAAAAGCACCTCGTACGATAAACGACAAAAGATTCCTTTCATATATTTTACTAACAACTCATCGAAGGGTAAAATTGGATTTAAAACTTGTATTAGGATATAAAAAATATTATATAATGAATAAACATGGATGTGGATTATAAATATGCCCCAGTAAATTCTGAAGTATAAACAATCACGTATAAAAATGAGATTCTGATATTTTCCCTTACCTTAGGCCGGATTTTCTTCGTAAGTGTATGAACCTCCTGTATAATGATTTAAATAATATCATTGACTTATTACATAATCATAATTATTTTTATGATATCATATATGGTCATATTCATAGCTTCTTATTAGTAATAATTCATTGCTACTTGTTATTCGGGTGTTTATTACTTTTTGTTCTTATGCGTGTTTTGTCGAATAAATTCTTATTCTTATTTTTATGTTATAGATAACTCATTTCCATAATGGTATTAGTGTAATATATATCATATTTATTCATTAAATTCATTTATATAATCATTAATCATTGAAGATAATGTAAAACGAGTCGTATCACATCGTGCAGATGGTAGGCCGTACGTACACACGAGCGATGATATCGTTCCCATGATCGTGGAATTATATTGAAGTGTATGTATACTTTTTCATAATCAATATCAAATTAAAATAATAATATATAGTTATTCTTTACACCATTATACCCATCCAAGTAAGGTGGTGGTGTAAAATAGATTACACCACGGCGTGGAGACGGTATTCCGTACGTACGCACGCGCAGTGATTTCGTTTTTCCATAGGATGGATAGATGTTGAAATAGGTTTGTTTCATGATTATAATAAAATATCAGTATATGAGTGATACTGATGTTATTAATTCATAATAAAACAACTAAATAACATGAAGTGGAAGAAGAGACAATGTTGAAAGAATCGGTAACGGACATTACCTCTTCTTTGAAGCGCCTCTTTGAGACCTCCTCTTAGGGCACTACAATTGGCCTTTGAAGAAGGCCAGGACCTCTAGGATGTTTATAGGGAAGTGGAGAAGAGAAAAGGTCAGGGGACGGACGATATATAAGGCTCAAAGTGGTGTGAGGAAGAGAGGGAGGAGGTGCCCTTTTATAAGGGAGGAGAGAATCACCTTTTGAAAAACGAAAAATATTCTTTTATTATAAAGTCATATTCAGTTTTTAATATATTAAAATTGATTTATTTTGATGATAAGGTGGGTATGGGTCGAAATACTCTAATAAAATATAATTTAGACAAGTTTAGGTTTCTATTTTAACATTATCATTTAGATTTAACTTTAAGTTAGATAATTTAACTTTTACCGCGTCTTCTTGTTTTCTTACACTATAAGGTTAATAAACATACTATAACAAGCCAAAAAAACCCCAAGTTGTTTATTATTTATATATATAACATTATATAATTCATTTGGCTGATAATTATATTTAAAGGAATAATATAACAATTAATAATATAATATTTGTTTTAAAATCTCTTTTTATGTAAATTCTGACACTATTTGGTAATTGATTATTGTGAAACTGATAACCGAATGATTAGTTAGAAACTAGTTAATTAAATCAATAATAACATGTAATATTAACCTATAAAATTATTTTAATTCACAAAAAGTATCAAATTACATTTATTTTGGTATTTATAACATCAATTATGTTAATATTTCATTAATAATATAATTACTGCATAATCATTGTATCATAAAAAAATTAAATTTTTTAATGTATAATAATTAAAAATAAAATACCATTATGTAGGAACCCTTTTTAGCTTTATAATTAATATTTATAGTCGAATTTATATTATGTATAACACTATATTAAAAATTATTTATTTATTAAACATTGATTTTAACTATTTTAACCCCTCTTTAACTAAATTAATAATAAATGTCCTAATATAATCCCGGAGGGCCTCAATGGTCATATGTTATTCCTGAGGTTGTTTTTGGTCGAATTACACTTATCTTATAGAATTAGTACATGTTTTAGGGTAATGATATTATCATTTTTACCCTTAATTACCCTATTTACTTTTAAGCGTGGTAAAAAAAGTAAAAAGTTACTATTCACTAAAAATTATTTTCATCCAATTGAACAAAATTTTAGTCATTGATATTAACTGTGTCTCTATAATGTTAGAAATTCCACTCACATAAGTGGTAAAATTATGTTTTATGTAAATTTCAAAATTCTCCTAGGAGGTGGGTAAAATACTTTGAAAAGTTCAATAAAATTTTTATATATCTAAATTTATTATAAAATGACCTCAATGAATTGCATTGAACATATATAGGTATTATGTATCAATTTTTACCTAAAATAATTTTAAATAAAATACAAAATTATTTAAATAAAAAGTTGGTTTTTAAATAGTAACCGAGTGTTTTCACTATTCATCAAAAATTGAATGTTTTCAGAAAAATACCAAAATTTCACCCTAGGCTAATTTCGATATTAATAATTCAAAAATGAAGTCCATTTTGAAAAATAAAATTTAAAAAATTTCAAAATGTGGGTATTACTATTCATAATAGTTACTTTTAATAATATTTTAATAGCATATCGTTGTTTAGTGAAACTCGATATTGGGTACAATGCAAGCTATCGAGGAAGGTCGTGATTGCGTGTTAAGCAAGCCAAGAAAGTGTTGTGTGTAGTGAAATATTCTTTTGATGATGTATATAACATAAAAACATAATATTTCTCATAAAATTCTCAGCTGTTACAACATACGTTTTTCTTCTTTCCATAATGTGTAAATATGATAATATGATTTGAGGATATGTGGTCTACCGCCCACTCAAAGTGATATGGATAATTCAGGCCAGACATGGAATGTATAAAGGATGAAGTTAATTAAAAAATTTAGCATATATAACATATTATTTATTCTATAATTATAATATACTTTTGTATCATTTAGTTTTCATTCCATTAATATGACAAAGAAATGAAAGTAGCTTTCATGTGTATGTATGACCTACATTCTCCATGAACTTTGTATTTAATTTCATATCTAAAAATTAATGTGCACTATACTAAATACATATATACAAGATATAAATGACATTTAAATCATGAATAATATTATTTAGTTCATTTAATTATGACCACATGGATAATTTGCATCAAAATAAGTTCATTTTTGACTCAAATGTCGAACTGCAACAAAACATCCGATATGAACTCAAATAATTAACTAATTGATATAACAATGTAATAACTAAGATAATATTAATAATTAACTTAAAAAAAGTTATCAATCAACTATAATATAACATATGTTTAATTTTCATCAAACTAAATAACAAACGGAACATGTAAGACTCAATGTAGGGGACTCCGTCTTAATCTCTTTTCATTAAGCCATTTCTGGATAATATAAAGATTTATTCTTTTATAAGGTGAATATACAACCATAACGAAATTTCACATATATATTTTTCTATATTGATTCTATTTAGTAAAACATGAATAATAATATTAAAATCAACAATGTGATATGAGACACCATCAACAATTAATGATTAAATTATCAAATATTTTTCTTCATGATATTGAATTACAAATTAATTTAAACGGGTATAAAGGAAATATACAAGAAATTTTATGTTAGTCTTCAATTTCATTCAATCTTTTCAAAAGGAATATATTTATATCAATTGTTTTTCTTTCCTTACAAAATAATAAATGGAATTTTTTAACGTATATGGAGACAATGACTCCTCCTTCTCCATAATAATTATTTGATATTTGGATTTCTCTATAAGCCTTAATGTCTTTTTAAATGAAAATAAATCCCTTATTCCATTATTTGGGTAATTGTTTTTTGATAATGGGTTTTTAATTGAAACTTTTATTTTTATCCAAAAATTATATTCATATTGGATTGGAAGAAGTTTTCAAAAAAGAGGTTTTGTGATGAAGGTGTTTTATTCATGAAATGGTACATGGGAGTTATATGAAATGGGTGAGCTTGATATAGCTTATACCAGGGGTTTTCCCCAATATAGCTCATGGCTGAGCCCGATATAGCTTATAAAAACAGTTAAGCCCCATTATTTCCCATAAGTGTGCTCGACACAACATATATGAAGGTTTATCTCTATTATATCTCATGGTGAGCCCAATTTATCTTATTCGAGGGGTGATCATGATTATAGATCTCTAATTTGGAATACAATCAAAAGGTTATTCTAATTGAAATATGATTAAAAGGGTTTTTTTTATATTATTCTCTAAATCACCTCAATTATTTTTTTGTGCTTTCTATTGGTTTTAGTATTTTTCATTGGGAAAAAAGTATGAGTGTTATTCATGTGAAAATGTTTTGTTTCATCCTCTTAATGAACATTCTATGGGTTATTAGGTTTTAACATGAATACTGGGTTTTCTTTTTTTTGTCCCATCATAATATTATTGTTATCATCCCAGGTTTTTAAATTTTTTTTACATGATTTATGGGAGAATAGAGTTATGGAAGGAATGTAGAAAAAGTTATGATAATTGAACATGATAAACAACTTTGATTCATTTAGAATTATTTTATGCTACTAAAGAAACATATATTGTAAGAGGATTCCACATTTGTTTCTATGTTTTTTATATTTTTTTTCTGGCGTAATTATCTTTTCTATAATCATGAAAATATCCTCATTTAAATTCTTGACTTAATGCAAGATTATTTAATGTTTAAGGATGGGGTATTATACCTTGGGCATCATATCCCTATCAATAAGTATTAAATTATTGTATATTATATTTAATGTTAACTCATCATGTATCATGGTAATGTATTTATCATTGAGTCTTCATGATTTGACTCAATGAATCATTCTCAAATTTCAATGAATTATTTATTCACTATAGTATCCAATTTTAATGTAATAATACTAAAATATCCACCTTTAATTTGAAGTATTTTAGTAATTCCTCAACACGTATTTCTTCCCATTCACAAGTCCTTTCATTTTCTACAATCAAGGGATCATTTTGCGAGGATTATTTTTACCTGAATTTCCGTAAACATTCACCCCACGAGTCCAACATATTTCATTTACTTTTCTTATTACATGATATAATGATATGTTCTGAGAATAAATATTTTTCTTCATCGAATTACACTTTCTTATACCTTTCAAATGTTTTCTTCCATTATACACATTATTCACCATATTTATCCTTAATGGTGATATTCATAATATGTCATCTATGTAAGAAACCAGATCTTCTTTTTAGGTATGTTTTTCTCTTTCTTGGTGTTCTTGAAAAAAAGAGGAGTTTATTGAAAATTTTGAAGTACACGTTATGTAATTATTTATACATTCCACATAATCTTTTATCACACGTATCCATGTGCTAGCTATGTAACAGCTAAGCACACAGCCATATGTGGTGACCTGGAGACCGCCTTATGTGGGGTGCAGTAATGGAAAGTACACGTTGTCTACTTCTACACTACATGCTATGTACTTTATTATTTTTCATTAAACATACGGAGGGCATGTCTAAACGACAAAACAGACTTCTTCTAGGTCTGTCTCATTTGATAACATCCGTACGACCATAGTTCTTCTATGATCCCCCGATCGATCATCTGTTATTCGATTCAACTTCCATCGATTACGTTGGGATCACCTCGGCAAGCTCTTCCTTCTTCTAGAGCATTATTTACTGATTCTTCCTCTTTCTCAAGTTATCATCAGTTGAATTTTTTTGATGTTTTTATAGAAATACGTAATTATAGGTCGAATCAACGCCAGATGTTAACTTATATCTATCTCACAATGTCATGGTAGGTGGTTTGTGACATTCAAAAGTTAGTATTTGAGTTATATGTGAATAAGTTCCCAATACGCATGATCAGGGTATTGTTTGTTCATGGCTTTGAACCTGTTATTGCCTGTTATGATTTATATAATTGAGTAGAGTTCAATTGAATGTGAATAGAGTTAAATTCTATGCTTTAGATATCTTTCCCATGCGTGTATTGTTTATGACTGTTTGGTCTTGCTGATCCTGTTAGGCTGCTTGCTTTCTATTCCTGGTGTTGATAGGATAGAGTATTATTATTTTATCTGACATGATGATATGTTTTTGAATATTTATACAAGTAGTTATTGAGGTATAATTTGGCCGCTATATATCTCTGTGCACGATTGACTTACACAGGTCCGTGAGAACCCGGTGTAGTAGACCATAGGGAGATAGGATATTGAGGGCTTTTCCAGAGTGTTTGTTTACAGTTACGATGAAAAATCATAGGGGGAATAGATGTAAGTGCTTCCTTAGAGTGTTTTTAGTTCCTCAATGTGAGCCATACGGGGAATTAGATATTTAGTTATTCCACAGAGTTCCTTTTAGTTACCGATAGGAGACTAAAGAGTTAATTGACGGTGAGTGCTTCCTTAGAGAGCCTGTGCAAAAGATGGACAAGAGGGGTTAGATTGTGTGCACTTCCCAAAGGGTTGATAGTGTTTATTTTAGTTGGAGCAGTAGTGTTAGGATTTAAGTACTTCTTAGTGGGTTCCATGCATATGATTATTTGAATACTTGATATCTGAAAATCGAATGCTTTGAAACTGTAACAATGGTTACTATTGAGTACTTCCTTGTTTACTACTTCTTTTGCTCATTGTCTGCCTTAAATATTCACAGAATATTAGGCATATATCTCTTGGAAGTATCCTATTGGTATTTGTTCTCACACCCTGTTTGGGTCATGCTTTTGGGCCCAAACAGATAATATTGTTGTCAGTATAGAATAGAGAAATCACCCTTCTACGTCAGGTACATGATTAATGTGGAGCTGGAGATCATGGGACCAAGCTGAGGCTTTCTATGATGAGGTGTTTTTTAATATTTTCATTTAATTTTTATTAGTAATTTATTTTAGCATTGTGAAATATTTGTTTGTTTACCTAGACATATGTATCATGAATCATTATATATGGGAATCAGTTTTTTATTACTTCTGTTGTTTACTTACTGCATGTTTTTATTGATTCTGCTATTGTTATCTATTTTACTACCACTATGTTACTCTACCAATGAGGGAATAGTTTCCCCACTATCACACCCATGTCCCTCTCTACTAGTCGGCAGCCTTTGCCATTTTCGGAAATGCACTTGTGGCCATGTGGCCAACTAGGTATGGGGCTCCTCTGGGCAGCTTCTGTAACCGGGATGTTACAATGTGGTATCAGATGAATTTTTTTATTCTTTACATAATGTTTGGAGATTATATCCTGGTATTGGAAAGAATAGGTACTTGGTAATAAGATATTCGTGAGAGTAGCTAACTCGTGTATAGGGTAAATCCAATCTACCTAGTTATTGCAATTATTCTGGTTTTTACAATTTTGTAGTTGATTTGATTTTACCGTTGGTTGATTCAAATGTTTTGTGATATTATTGTTGATATTATTGAGGTTCTATTTCTTTTAAAACATGATGAGATGAGGGTGTGACATCTCATTCATCATATAAGAACTTGTTAGAAATAACATGTCATGAATTGTTGCCATGCCATTTAGGGTGAATTAGTGATTTCATGCTGTTGTGATAGAGGATGTGTTAGATATAAATGAAGTTGGAATATATTCCTTGATAGAATAAATGATTTTTGATAAGGTATTAGTTGTGTATGGTTTCATCTTAATGAAAACCAAACTTTGGTTCATGATATGCTATAAGCCCTCACAGATCAGAATTTGGCACTTTAATGTTCGTTTCAGTGTTTTTCGGGTTTCCAGAGTAGTTTCTGAGGCTTACTATCTAGGAGAACCTAGAATACACTGCCTGTGAGGGAGAATACATTCCATGAGTATTTCTGTTAGCGAAGTAAATGTTTTCTTTGAGTACACACCATGTGTTGTATATACACATCATTTATTCTCTAACCGTGTCGCTGACATTGTGATCAGATACACGGGGTTGAGAAATCATTGGGGGAAACCCGTCGTGTACCAGTTGTACACGCCGTTTTGTGTAGACCTTGTGTCCACCCATGTGAGTAACAACATGGATGGATGAAATATTATGTTATAGACATCGTGTCATCCTTCAAAATGCTGTGTAGAGTGATCCGTGTAACTAGCCGTGTGACTAACAACAACGGTCGGTGAAACAGTAATAGGACATGTCGTGTTTGGCGCAAACACATCATGTAGAGTGAGCCATGTAACCAGCTATGTGACTAAAAACATGGGTTGGGGAAGTTTGTCTAGTACTGGTCGTGTATGGCACTAACACACTGTGTAGTCTTGTTCTAGGAGAACCATGTTGATTAACCATATAGAAGAACTCAGGGAGGGTAAGAAGATTCCATTACACACCATGTGTTAGGACAACATATCGGATGTATGGGGGTTTTACAAGACCAAAGTTGGAAGAAGTACATGCCCATGAGAAATCTTAAGGGAAGAGGTCGTGTAGGAAATATACATGCTCTGTATATATGGTTTAAAAACATGAGAGCTTTATTTTTCTTGTTCCCTTTTCAAACTTCTATGCTTCAGTCCCTATTAATCTTGATCTAATGTGTTCGCTGGACCTTTCGTAGTCATGCCACTGTGACATACTTCGGTTTTCCTCTAGTTATAGGTCAACGATCAAACACCAGATATTACTGATCATGGACTACCGATAGATCATCCAGTTGTTAAAGTCATGTAAAAAACCATTATCCTGGATACAGGTATCGATGCACTGTTCTGAGAGGGCTTCATGAGTTTATTGCAGACCTTTCGAGGAGTACCACTTCTTTCCCCTTCTATGGAAGAGTTGACAAGGGTTTTCCTGCAACAACAGTCTCCCATCTTCATTAGGGAAGAGGTATCTCAGGCTACAGAGTCATTGTTAGAATCCATTCTATCCATAGTAGAGCATCCGGATATGCCTCCAGAGAGGAGGGTGAAGCTTTCTATGTATATGCTTCAGGTTCCTCTAAGAAATGGTGTTATGTGATCTCACAGGCAGGATTCCAGTAGGTTATGGCGTGGTACAAGTTTTAGCATGCCTTTTATGACGACTTCTACCTGTACACTTTAAGGGCTGATCGAGCTAGAGAGTTCATGAGTCTGGAGAGGGGTACTCTCTCATTCATGGAGTAATCTTCTCATTTCACATAGCTACATTGCTTCACACATATCACAAAAGGGGATGCGTTATTTCTGGAATTGGATTTTGAGTATAGTCTTAGGCCTGACATCTGATCTCAGGAGAACATCTTCAGGTTGACTTCTATGACTTCTATAGTCAACCAGGTGCGTATCACATAGCACAGTCTGAGGGATTCCGGAGTTGTGATTCAGGGAGGCTCAACATTTGGAGTTGGTATCCCTCCTACTAACAGCTGGAAGCACTATAGGGAGTCTATGTACAAATATCTTAGTTGATGAGAGACATCTTCTAGTAGCCAGGTGGTGTGCTACCAATGTTAGAAGCATGGGCAAACGAGGCCACATTGCCCGAGAGACCCAATGGACTACTGATCATGCGGCAAGATGGGTCATCTTCTGCTCTTCTATTATAACTTCTCACCAGAAGCTAGTGACATGGGTTCTTCTACAACTCCTCTTTCAGGAGCAGCAGCACCAATTTCTCATTAGTAAGGGAACTAGAGTTATTCAATCAGTTCAGGCTGAGGTGTAGATCTAGGACATGGTAGCCTATCACCAGGGTTTAAGAGACAATAGATTAGATCAACTCAGGGTGGTCAGGTAGGGTTACATGGCCGTCGAGTAGGCCAGACTTTTGCGATAGAGCAGACCCAGTATGAGCAGGATCTCAGACCCTCTTTAATACAAGGTACGATCCTTGTTTCCTCAGTTTTATCTTCTACCCTATTCGATACAAGTACTTCCCATATATTTATATTTTTTTCGTTGTAGATAGTCTTGGACTATGTATCTTTTCATATGTTGATATCTTGTACTAGACAGTCCATTGGGGAGAAGAACGACTAGCGTACGACAGTGAAAGGAGTTCCCTCAATAGGTTGGCGGGTGTCACTTCTTATGGGACATTTATTTTCTACAGATGAAATGATATGATGTCATTATCATAATAGACTACTCAGTTCCCTTCTAGGTAGTTGTCGATTTCTATAGCCATAGGGTGAGTTTCACATCCCTAGAGGGCAGATCATTTCTTCCCAACAGTGAATGAGATGTCCAGGTGAGCAGAGCGGGACCCGAGAATCATGGGTTAGGAGGAGTTATATCCAAGATTTCTAGTATTTATATGGATGACCAGGGGACTTCATAGATGTACTTTCCTCCAGTGGTGGATAATTTAAGGGATGTATTTCCAGAAGACCTTTCAGTTTTTCCTTCAGAATAACAGATGTAATTTTTTTTAAATCTTTTACCAAAAGTCGCACTGGTGTCCATCCCTCTTTATAAGAAAGCTACACTATAATAATATGTGATTAATAGGTTGTTGGAGGAGTTTTAGGAAAAGGGTTTCATTTGACCCAGTACTTCTCCTTGGGTTTAGCCTATCCTTTTTGTAAAGAAGGTAAACAATACCTTTATACATTGTGTGGATTATCGAAAGTTGAACTAGTTGATGGTTAAGAACCGGTTTCCCTAACTGAGGATTGATGATCTCTTTGATCAACATTGAGGATCCTGATTGTTCTCAAAGAATGACATGAGATTCAGTTTCCATCAGATGCATGATAGACTATCAGATGTACCTCTTACAACCATTTGGAGCAGATGTGTTATATACAAATATGTTGTTATGCTGTTTGGTCTCATGAACGTGCCTATAGTTTTTGTGCCTCTGATTAACTGAGTGTTCCATCCATACGGGGATTTTTTCATGGTAGTCTTCTGGGACGATATCTTAGTGTACTATCATACTCGACATGGCCATGCCACACATCTTGGTATCATTTTCAGTACATTGAGAGAGCATCTGTTATATTCTAATATCTCAAAATGAAACTTTTGGATAGTCTAAATTCACTTATTGGGTCATGTTATCTTAGAGGCTGGAGTATCTGTAGACGTAGTGTATGTGAGAGCAGTAGTTTACTAAGAGCATCTGAAGAATGTCTTTGAGGTAATGAGTTTTCTAGGGATATTCTGTTACTACAAACATTTTATATAATATTTTTCATGCTTAGAAGCACCATTGTCTTAACTAAGAATCGTGTGATGTACTTGTGGTCAGATTTTTGTGAGTCATCCTATTAGGAGCTGAAATGGAGGTTGACTACAACATTAAAAATTGTACTTCAAGAGCCGGGAAAGAGTGATACAGTTTACAGTGATGCATCAGGTATTTGGCTTGGAGTAGTTATTATGCAATGGGAAGGGGTTGTTGCGTATGAGTGTTGGATGTTGTGGCTACATTATAGAAACTACATGACAAACAATCTTGAGATAGCTATATTTGTTCATGCTTTACGCTATTGTAGACATTATCTTCTGGCTGAGAATTTCATGGTTTTCACTGACCACAAGATTCTCAAGTATATCCCCACTCATCGTGAACTAGATTTTAGAAAATGAAGGTGGGTTGAGTACCTTTAGTCCGTTGACATTGAGATTTCCTATATGTATGGGAAGCGCAACGTTGTGGCTGATGCGTTTAGTATGAAGACCTAGATATATGTAGTTTAGGAGGCCACTAGTGAGTGGTAGCTTATGGATCCTTTTTCTAAGATGAATTTGGAGATTCCTGACAGATAGGGGCAGACATTCATTTATTTTATAGTTATTACCTCTACTATACTTTATCGAGTGAGAACGAGGAAGCTATCATATTCAGAAGGCCTGGTCCTATAAGAAAAATGTTTCAGGAGAGGAACCTATTCTTTAATAGACAATAGGAAAGGATGAGATCTTGTGTTTTCATGGGAGAATATGGTAGCCGACAAACATACGTGAGGATCTGATGCAAGACTCTCATTCCTCAGTTTGGGTAGTTCATCCTGGTGTCACGAAGATGTTTCATGATCTACACCATCATTATTGGTGTCCAGGTATGAAGAGAGATGTTGCTAGTTTATTCATGAGGTGTTCCACCTATTAGGAGGTGAAGTTAGAGAATCATTGAGCAACATGGATTTTGTATCAGTTATCGATTCCCGAGTGGAAGTGTAATGATGTCACGATGGATTTTTTGATAGGTTTAATAAGCTTGCCTCGAGGGAACGATGCAGTGTGGGTTGTCATTGACAGACTCACGAAGGTTGCTTACTTCTTGCTAATCAAGGAGACCTTTACCGTTGATGAGCTGGGAATGTTGTACAACCGGAAGATTATATGTTTACATGGAGTTCCACACTCCATTGTTTCTGACATGGATTCATGTTTTACTTCTCGGGTCTGGAAGGGACTTCAATGGGCTTTGGGTACACATGTAATAGGGTCATGTCTAATCGACATATCTGTCTTCTTCAATTTTTTTCATGTATGAGAGCATTTATATGGTCGCAGCGCTTCTTCGATACCTCGATCGAGCATCCGCTCTCTGATTTGACCATCATTTATTGCGTCGGGATCACCTCGGTAAGCTCTTCATTCTTATAGATCATTGTTTCTTCATTCCTCCACTTTCTCAAGATATCCTTTCTTGAACGTTTTAGGCATTTTTCTAGATATATGGATTTCTAGGTCGATTCAAGTCCTATGGTTCATGTATTTTGATCACATGATGCTGAGGTAGGTGGTTTTTTCCTTTTTGTAGATAGTCTTTGAGTTATATGTGAAATTGTTCCCAATGCCCTTGACTAGGGTATTGCGTGTTTACTGCTTTGACATTGTTATTGCCTACTATAATTTATATGCATGAGTAGAGGTCAATTGAATGTGAATATGGTTAATTTATATTATATGGTTGTCTTACACATGTTTGTGTTGTTTATGACCATATGGTCTTGCTTATAATGTTAGAATGCATTCTTACCATTCCTCATGTTGATAAGATGGAGTAATTTATTTCAATCTACCATGTTGATATGTTAGAGACAATTTAGCAAAGTTGTTCATTAGGTATACCTGGGCCATTATATATCGATGTGCTTGATTGACTTACACAGGTACATTAGAACATGGTGTAGTAGATCATAGCAAGAATGGACGTTGAGAGCATCTCTATAGTGACTGTTTACTATTATGATGCAAGACCCCATGGGGAATAGATGTAAGTGCTTCCTCATAGTGTTTGTAGTTCCTCTATGCAGGCCACAGGGGAAATTGGACATTGAGTTCTTCCGCAGAGTGCCTTTTAGTTACCGATACGAGACTAAAGGGGGCTTTACGTTGAGTTCTTCCTCAGAGAGAATGTGTAAAAACTAAACCATAATGATTAGAATGTGTGTACTTCCCAGAGGGTTGATTTTTCTTTTTTTTGGATGGACCAGAGGGGTTATGTTGTGAGTACTTCTCATAGGGTTCCCTGCTTATGATTAACTACTTACTTGATATCTGATAATTTAATGCTTTGAAATTGTAGGAAAGGTTACTGTTGACTACTTCCATGTTTACTTCTTCTTTTGCTTATTGCCTACGATATATATTTAATAACATTTAGGAACAGATCTCTTGGCGGGTTCCTATTGGGATTTAGTCTCACACTCTACATGGGTTATGATTTTAGGCCCAAATAGATTATAATTTTTCCAGAATATATAATGTAAAGAGACCTTCTACTTCATGTACATGATTGTGTTGGATCTGGAGGGCATGGGACCAAGATGAGGCTTGAGATACTAAGGATTTGTTTATTGTTTTCTTGTACATTGGTTTAGTTATTTATTTCATCATTATGACATTTTTGCATTATTTCCAAGACATATGTATCATGCATCATAATATATGTTCTCTAGTTGTTTATTACTTCCAATGTTTACTTATTTCATATTTATCTGAATCCACTACTGTTATCTGGTTTACCTCTACTGTGTTACTCTGCCAATGAGGGCATATTTTCCCCACTATCACACTCAAGGCCCTCACTACTAGTTGGAAGCCTCTGGCATTCGGGGAAATGCGCTTGAGGCCATGTGACCATCCGGGTAAGGGGCACCATTGGGCGGCTTCTAGAACTGGGACGTTAAAATCAACCTCATAATCTTGTGTCTTCATGGGTAAACAAGATGAAAAGTGTAATATTTATATAATTAATGAACATAAATTGATGTTTAAATATTTATTTAACATTAACTCATTTCATTCTGTTTATGAATTAATCTATAAATTTCCCAAAATTCATGACAGCATCTTAAAATTCAAATTCACACCCTTGACATTTCATTGGATTAATCTTATTCAAACCATTTGTGACATTAACATTTAGTACAATATCTATTTTTTCATACTGATGGAATTATTATCATATCATAATTTTTTAAAAAATTATTCAATGAATGAATGGTCTACCCATATATATTCTGATCTTCAAGTGCTAAATTATTTTCATAAGCTATATCTGAGATGATTCTCATTTTATTCTTCACAATGTTAATATCATCATTTATATATTCATATCATCATAGTGAGATTTTAATTTTTCACTAGAATAAATAATAATATACTATTTAATCCTCTCTCAGATGAATATACTCAAACTATTCATTATTGGATTATATTTCAGATTCATTTACCTTTTAGTTTCCCTAACAGAAATCATAGAATTTACTTTATATTCCATTAGTTGTTCATAAACCCATGAATCATGAAAAATCTTATCTGAGAGGGATTAAAGTAATGTGTTTCTCCCTTGACCATTAGTTAAAATACTGAACATTGTTTTGATAGTATATGTTATAAAACATTATAAATATTTTAACCATTCCTAATTATATCAATAATGGTCAATTCTTATGATAGATGATAGGAATCCACCCTATATCTCTATAGATGTTATCACTTTCCTACAGTCAATGTAACTTCTTTTATATGATGTTTTTCATAGAATCTATATACATTGTTGATCAATGATATATGAATTGTAAAAAACAGATATCAATGGAAAATTACATGGCCCAATTATGAAACAAAAATGACAAGAACAACTTCAAAAGATATAAACATGATGGAAATTTATCAAACAATGAACCCATATTAAGGGGTATTATAAAAAGTGAATATTTACATTCAAATATTAGAATAAGATACAACAAAGCTAGAATGGTTGAGAGTTGGGAGCCATTTCTGTTGGGGGAATTGTGTGGTTACCAAAACACCAAATATAATATTTCCTTCCAATTATATTCATCATTAAAGGGATCATAATGCTGATAATGTGATGATGATAGAAAAGGAGAGAACTAAGACAAATGGTATAAGGTAAAATAAAATGTTCATGTAATCTTTAAATATATTGCATAATCCAAAATGTAAAAATTTTATGCCCCCACTAATGAGGTTCCTATTTTATTTTATGTACAAATTGAGAAAGGAGTTATGAAATTTCCATAACTTCTTGAGTATAAGAAGGAACAATAAAAGACAACATGTCATTAAATATTAACATTACTTACCTCACATTCCACAAAAATTTGGATATCATGTGTACCCATTTTATTTTCCTAAATTCACATCTAATAACTCAATGGAACTATACTTATAATTAATTATATGTTACCTCAATGTTTGTTAGCAACTAATCACACATTGATTTAGGAAAGAAACCAATTTATTTATACAGGAGTCATGTGTAGCATCATAACTAAATCCCTCACATTATTATTGAAAACCCAGAAGATATGAAAAATGATTCCTAAGGAGACCTTACCACCATTATGGAATGAATATGTACATTGGTTCATGAGAACCATTTCTACTCTTATCTACCTTTTTTTAAGGACGAAATTTCCTAACATGTACATTTTCAATGTAGTGTTAGTAATTTGAGATCATAATATATTGATACATAAAAATATTATTTCCTAGCTAGTACTTAATGAAGAGAAAAAAATAATGCATTGTCCTACTATAAAGTGAGTCTATTTAACTCTCAAACTAGGGAAACACTAATTCTCCATGGGTTGCGAATCATGGTGAGAAAAACTCCCTAAAATACATCAAATTTATCACTTAGGGTGTAATGTAACTAATTATGTCATGAATAACCTTCATGTAAAATTTATCATGGTTTAATAAACTCAAAACTGATATGAGGAATTGCACTAGAGGGAAACACATCATTATCCACATTCCCATAATGAAATGAATGCATATTCTACATGGTGATTCATTCTAACAAAAACTAAAATCATTAGTTTTCATTATATAAAAATTCAACAATCCATAAACACATCCATGTTAATGTTGTAAATAAATAATATATGGAGACCCTTCAAAACCTATTAATGAATTTCTTCTAGATGATAGTAAAACATTCTATTAATGTTAAGGTTATAGAAACATAACACCATAAGATAGAGTTGTGTTGTTGAAATTCCTCCAACTCTTGGTGTAAGAACTATTTCATTATAACCAAGTCATGATTAAAATCACCTCACCACTCAAAATTTTAAATTTAGTTCACGGAGTGCTTATTCTTACATACATACTCATCAAATAACTGGAATTATAATGGTTTCTTGAGTCTCCATATGATTTGCAGGTATATATGTTGTAACTTATATAAAAAAATTAAAACAAAACCTTATCTAATAAACCCACTCTATCCAATTAATAATTCACATCCTACAGAATGATGCTTTGTGTTTCCCACACACAAAATCATGAATAGTGTTTTCTATTGAATGGTATTTTCATGAGTTTAATTTCAAGTATCATTTTCACCCCCAACAAGATAATATATTATTATATTCTCTATGAGTTATTCCTTTCATAATGAAATTATAATTATCAACTATACCTAAATTCTCTAATAAATATGTTATTTGATTCATGACATGAAAATGATTTACATAAAACTATAATTTAATGAAATTTTAATTATAAATTAACAAAAAATAATTCAACTAAAATTAATGGAAATATATCAATTCATTTTAGGCAATCATTAAAATATCATTTCATTGTTAAAAATGAAATGGAGATAATATATCACTATTTATCTCACTACCTAAACATTAATAGATTAATAATTAATTCTAAATCGTATGATATTATGTCCTTTAGGGATATGTTAAATTATGTAATCTAATTATGTCATGTCTCATGAGATATAAATGAAAATACCATAAGATGTTTAAAAAATTAAAAATGAAAGATTTATTTTAAACTTTTAATTTTGTACATGAATCATTAACATATAAAATACTATATCAATATAATATATAACCATTATAATATTAAAATTATACAAAATTACAATTACAATTAAATAAAAATATATTATATTGTTAAAAGGTAAATTTTAAATCTATAAATCAACTTATAAACTATTTTTAAAAAATAAACTACACTATTATTTACACTATATAAAAAAGAAAAATTTTGAGCTCTCTGTTATTCTACACTTAGAAGCCCTTATGTATTAATACCTTATTCCCAAACTAGAAAATATTTTCATTAACAATAGTTGTGATATCTAAATATGTTGGAATATTTCATCTGGATAAAGAAACTGAATCTCACCAAGTAATTCATGAAAGCACACACACTCATTTAGTTTATTCTAACTGCAGGTCATTATTTATAATTCATAATTGATTCATAAGATAAAAAAATTAATTAAATGTATATATTTTATGTTACATGTCCCACCCCACCCTGAACCTTCCTTAGTTAACAAAAATGTTGGGTGTGCCCAACCAAGACCGACATCTACTTGGTCTAGGGTTAATCTTTATCCCTAAGAGAGTATACAAATGAAATTGTTAATCTATTCTCATTCACGTATAATAATGAAATTATTTGCAATCAAAAGATATTTTGATAAATTATAGTAGAATTACACCTGTTGATGAACTAGGTAAACCATAAATTATGTGAGGATATAATCAACAATGTTCTAAATGTTATAGAATACTAAAAAACTATACACCCTAAATCCATTAGTCATTATAGTTTGATATATCCCACTAAGGATGCCTAAACCAATGATCAATTCAATTAATATATCACCCAATTGAAAATAATTAAGAAATATGAACACCAAAATATGGTTTATAGGAATAGAAAGTTGGTGGATCATGAAATCGTTAAAATACCCCCGTAATAAATAATTACCTAATACCATCATTATGTTTCCCATAAGATGTGTATCATTTTTATGGAAATTAATTCCATAACTCCACTAGCCTTTTTGTAGGATCACGTGACACTAAGAATATAGTATGATGATGGAATACCAATACTCTAGTTAATATTCTACAAAGGATCTTGTAATCAAATAGAAGATATATTTCAAATGTATTTTTAATCTCTATAACCATCCAACCTCAATGGATAGTGTAACACGAAGATATTTTTATATTTGTTTTCCATTTAATAAATAAAATAACAAATATATGGTATCATACACAAAAAAAAATATAAAATGAAGTTTTATATATTTATAATTAAATATAATCATTAATACATCATGTGAATAAAATTTAAAATATAATTAATAAAACTAAATTTAGAGTAAAAAATCATGTAAATAAAGACATTGATAAAAATATTTATTCATTTCATAGTTTTACCATTATTTCAAAGAATAAATTTATTTCATTTAACAGTAGCGAATTAAATAAATTTAGTGGTTTGAGTATAAATAATTAAATACAATTAGATGTGATTAAAATCATATAGTGTTAAAGGAATAAGTTTTAAAAAAAATATTTATATATATCATTTATTATTTTCATAATATATGGAATTTAAAGATTTAAAAGGATTAAAGTAATTAAAATAATTCATGGTAAAATGTAATATATTAATACTCATATCTTCACATAATGATATAAATTATGGTTCACACCACATAAAATTGTAAAAATTAATTACCATTAATCAAAATAGTTCTTCATTATATTATATGTTTTATCATAAAATTTAATGATTTAATGACCCGATTGTTAATGAATTATATTCCAGTTCTTTTATTGTCTTACAGATATAGAAAATACATAAACCTTTTTTACTATTGTTTTTAAATGACCTTTATGCATCATTATTTTTGATAAAACAGCTATTAAAAATTGATCCGAAAACTAAAATAAATATAAGGTTTTAACAAATCCCTTCAACATAGAGAAAGAAAATGATTACCTCAACTTGTATACTCGTGCCATACATAGCTCAATTTTTGGTGCCCAGAAAACTGTACCATCACTAGGATAAGCTACTGAACATGCCCAATATGAGCTTCAACATGTTAAGTTTGAACCTAATTTCCTATAGGAGAAGTTCATGTTAAGAGATATTACCACCCAGGCGATGTAATCTGAGCCATCACAAGAGATTTTCACCATCACAAATATTACAATTTGGACTTATGTGGGTCTTATAAGCGGTTTTGTAATAATGAAGTAGTTACTAATTATATAATACATTTTTATAAATAAAAGTCTTATTTCAAAAATTCTTTTATGAAAATAGAATTTTTTAAAAAGGAAAAATTCAATAAATTGATTTCTCTAGTAAAAATGGTAATTTTTAGATATATATACATTAATATTTCTATTTTTAATATTATAAAAACAATTATAATAATTTCTGAATATATAAATTCATTATCAACAAATTATTATGAAACTCGATTAATAGGAGTTATATTT
Organism: Viscum album; assembly: GCA_963277665.1. Classification (NCBI taxonomy): domain Eukaryota; kingdom Viridiplantae; phylum Streptophyta; class Magnoliopsida; order Santalales; family Viscaceae; genus Viscum; species Viscum album. The sequence goes on along the minus strand of OY728163.1, from coordinate 988,997,797 downwards.
TTATACGATAAAATCAAAAGTGTAATTTTTAATTAATGAATTTATTTTCTATAATAAATGAGTTTTTAAAATAATTAATATTTCAGTAATATTTCATTATAAAATTACTATTATTAATAAAAAATTAGTGTATAAATTTTATGAAGTCATGTGTAATTTTTATTAATGTTTAAAAACTGTATTTGTCAAAACATGTAAATTTTTAAGGAATGTTGTTTCACATTATATATGTTAAAACTCACATATTTAGAATATTATATAGATAAAAGAAATATTGTTTTTGGAATCATGATGTCAGAATTATCGAATGGTGATTTTATCATAATTTTCTGCGACAATTGAATTTTTGGGTAAAAATAAAATAATAAATAAATATATAGTGTATTTATGCCATCATAATGACCCAATAGTGATGTAATAAATGCCATAAGATGGATATTCGGCCAAATATATGTTTTGATTTTAAAATAATGTGATTTTATATTTATTTGATTTATATTATAATTCCCTAGTAAATCCTCCAAAATGTATAATCTATGATATGTTTTTCAATTCATTTCCTTGAGGGTGTGACCACCCCCAACATAAGAATGGATTATATTTTAATGAATTCGGCCATTGCCCATATAAAATAATTTCTTCCTCTCCCCTTGGCTAGAAACCATTGGAAAAATCAATGAGTTGGTATGTGGTTTTCAATATTATAGTGTATAGTGTCTAAAACCTAAAGAGCAAAGAATCCCCCCCAAATTCATATATAAACCCACCAAATCACCAATTAATTTTTACTAAAACTAATTTAATATCTTCCAAAATGTTCATTAAACTCTCTATAGTCCTCTCAATGTTCCACCATTCTCCCAAGAAGCTTCTCCCAAGCCATTCGGATCACAAATCCATGTAACAGATCCTCACTTTCCTTCCTCATTTTTGTCCATGTATCAATATATTGTTATTCCCTTTTATTTTTAAATTAAAAATTATGGGGTATGTTTCAGAAACTCCCCATTACAACCCTTATTATTTTTTAATGATGATATACCCCTATAAACCTCATTAATCTGTCTAATGTACAGTCGTTACTAAGAAAAAAATTCCATAAGAGTTTTTTCATTCCTCCTTCTTCTTCAAGTATCTTTATTATGTTATGTTTTCTATTTAAAAATTACTCATGTTGGAACATGCATTAATATATTCACCGTGATTCCCATTTAATGTCTAAATTATGATATTCCCCTTTATCTCTCATAAACCAATTTGATGAGTCCCCATGTGATGTCGTTATGTAGCCATAATTGCACCGAAATTTTCCATGCCAAAATCTATATGTACTGAATACCTTTCCTATTTATCAATCATTGTTGTTCACCATTATGAACATAAACATATTTAATGGAACTTTCATGTAGTTATTCCACATTATTTTATCATTTAATAAATTATAATGTAAAAAATTCCATGTTATATTAACTTTGTGAACACATAAGCATGAGATTGAAATGATTATAAAGGTTGTGCCCTGATAGTGCTCCAATGTATTGATAAATGTTTAGTATCATGATATGTCATGTTTTTATATGGGTTTTCCTAATTCATTTATTGTAATTTTTTTCAATAATTTTGGGACATGGATTTACCTGATTCGGTTATGTTAATGATGCAGTGTTTTATGTTGTTTATAAATTTCTATGTTATGATAATCATGATATATAATTCATTTATATTCTTGTTTCTATTATGCTCCATTAATATTACTATTTTCTAACATGTATTTTATATCTCAATTTATTCTTTTTTTAGTCCCTTACTAGACATTATATCTCATCCTTTACTTATGTATGTCCTCAGGTTATCACATGTAATGATAAGTAGAAAGTAATTTTGTGGTCTTGTAAAATAATTATTCAATAAAGATGTTATATTTTATTTCCTAAGTTGTCATGTAATTTTTTTAATCCATAATGTAACAAGACCTATCGATTTTATATGTTCTATTAAATGCATTTTTATGTAATAAATCATGTTTAAATGTGTAATAAAGACAATGTTTGTAATAGTTGGTATTACTGGATAGATTTAGATATTTTTGGGATTATTATTATAAATATGTAGTGAAGGACTTAGGGATAAGAAAATGTATAGGAAAAATATCACTAAATATTTTTTATTATAGAGCAAGGGGTTCATCAAGGTAATACACCTATATCGAGATACGAACGAGTAGAGGTGGATTTGGAATAGATGTATCTAGTGGTAAAACCCAAAAAAATTGCTTTGAGCTAGACTTGGACAAGAATTTTTGAACAACAATGAGACTTCCGTAAAACATTTGTTAAAATTATTGAGGGATATGCTTTATCAAATTCAGAAGAATAATAAAAACCATTGTTACGGGATAAAAAAATCACATAAAAATATACATTAGGATATAGATCATTGATAACATAGATTGAATCCTAGAGAGTCACAAATTAACGAAATAAATGTCAATTATAAGTTATCCCCTTTTTGCATTGGATACCCCTTTATGTGTTCAATAGTTTAAAATCCTTACACATAATTTTCTTTTTATTCTATCCAATGGCCAGCAATATGTGGACTACAGCTAACAACCAATGTGAATATCAATGTGACGACTTTTCTAATAATATGCACAATCTTATGGAAGAGGGAATAAAAAACGTTGTCCTGAAAAAATCCTAGTTAAATAATGTTTTGAATATAAATATGGGTCAAGAAGAACTTCAAACCCCCTAAAAATAACTAGTTGTAATCCAGAGCTTCATGAGACAAAGGCCTCCTACTATCAATGGATCAGATGATCCCTCGATCACCGAATAATGGATAGATACCATTGATATTATCCTCTACATCATTTAATTGAATAAACAAGAGATGTTTCTTATAGATACATATCATGTGGAGGGTGAAGCTGAACAATGGTGGACATTGATAAAAAAATATGAAGCCTGAGTAAGAGATGAAGGCGATTGAATGGAATCATTTTCAAAAAAAAAATTCTAAATATTTTCTCTACACTATCCATCTTAAACTGGAAACATATTTTATTGAACTCAAGAAAAATGAAGATGAATCTATTGGAGCGTACAATGAAAACATCACCATACATGCACGATACAGCTCTAGTTTTATCATTGCCCTGGAATTCAAGGTTGATCGCCTCTCTGGTCGCCTAAATCCTAGCCTATGAAAAACCTGAGTGATCCGCAATATTGATAACTATGGGGAGATTGTCTGGTGTTCCCTCATTGTCGATATTGAGTTTATATAATCTCATGAGTATCATAGAGATAAGAAGTGGAAATTTTACTATATTTATGGTGGTCTGATAGATAAATCCAATAGTGATAAGAAATTCGTTCTCCCAACAAGCCAATGGTGCGGAATGAAGCACCCCCGAAATTACCTAAAGGGGGTGCAGAAATACTTTAGGTGTGGAAGAAAGGATGCTTAGCTAGAGATTTATGGAATGATAATCTTATACTATGCTAGAGGATTGAAATGATAAGATGTATCCCCAATGCATTGATTATTTCTACATCTGTATATAACCATGGCACTATGTGAGCCAGTGCCCTAGGACAAGGGTTTTTTAAGGCATCCAGCAACATCCCTGGGAGGAAAGATGATATTTTTCCGTAAATAGAGCCAAGGTGAATCATGAAAATAAATTGGTGACATGTACTCTATATAAATCATTCATGAATAGTAAACATACTTTTTATTATGGTTCTACGCATTCTTTTATATCATAATATTTTAACAGAACAATCCAAACATCACCAAAAATAATGGAAGTACATCTGTTGGTGAAATTGGAAAATGTCCCAATTATTAAATCCTCTGAATATAACTCACCCATATCAAAATTTGTGGATGTAACTTCTTAGTGAACATCATCATACTTACCATAGTGTAATTCGATGCAACTCTGGGCCTAGATTGTATTTCCCTATATTGAGCCAGCGAAAATTGTCACGGGAGGAAAATCAATCTCCATATGGTGAATCAACAACCAATTCTATACAGGTGAAAAAAGGAGGATGAATCATACTTAAAATCATAATTTCATTCATGTATATTACTTTTTATTAGAACACATATCTTTCTCAGATGACTGGGTCTAAAGAAGGAACCATCCTCGAAGACATGCCTATTGTGAGGAAATTCGCTAATGTGTTTCCCATGGAATTACCTAGTCTTCCTCAAACAAGATTTGTTGAATTTTTGATTGATCTTATACCTTGTGCATTACCAATATACACGACTCTATATATAATGGATATTTTAGATAATGAGGTGATAAAGAAACAACTACATGAGAATCTGAATAATTGGTTTATATGACCAAGTGTTTCGGTATGGCGTTCACCAATCTTCTTCATCAATAAAATGTATGGGTCAATTTTCTTTTCCATGGATTTTGGGAGATCAAAAAAATCAAAATAAATAAAAACTATCATTTTCCATAAAATAATGACTTGTTCGATCTGCAACATAGAACACAATACATCTGCAAGTTGGATCTGTGGTTGGACTATTACCAAGTAAGGGTGAAGAAGGAGTATATCCCTAATAATGGTTTTCGTACAAGGTATAGGAACTATGGATTCATATTAATTCATTTTAGAATCATTATTTCTCCTAAAATCGTTACAGACTTGATGAATAGAGTTTTAAGAGATAACATTGAAAAATTTATAGTATTATTTATAGATGATATTCTTAAATACTCCAAAACCAAGGAGGAGAATGATGACAATATATACACTATACTATAAATCTTATGAAAGGTGAATCTCAATTAAAATTACCGAAAGTGTGAATTATGGTTGAAGAAAGTCTTATTCAGGGGGAATATCCTCACTAGCTATGGGATATCTGTGGATCCTTCAAAAAAACAATTGATGGAAGTGCTAGGAAAAAATCTATGATGGATATTCATAGATTCATTGGTTTATATGGAATTTATTTCCAATTTTTAAAAATTTCTCTAGTTGTTCAAACCCTCTTACCAAGATCACTCGGAAGGGAGTCATGTTTTCTTGATTAATTTGAATAAAGGTTCAAGGAGTCAAAGAATATTCTTATCATATCCTCTATGATAACACTACCCATAAGTGGGGAGGTTTTTGTAATCATCTTCCATGATTTGAATAAGGTATTGAACTATGTGTTGATGCAAAATGTAAAAGTCATCACCCATGCCTCAAAATAGTTTATAATACATTAGTAATACTATCCCACGTATAATATGGAGTTGAAATATCTGATCTTTACATTGAAAAAATGGTGCAAAAAAGTATTTGGGAAAAATTGAGAAATATATAGGGATGGATGTAGTCTCAAATATATATTCACATAGAAATAGTTGAACACGCACAAATAATGATGGTTAGGGATCATTAATGATTACGACTACTCAATCCATTACCACCTTGGTAGAGCGAACAAGGTGGCAGATGTTCCATGTAGAAATGACACAATGATTTTATCATAGGTGAGAATTGATATGGATCAAATATTATTAAATTTTATGAAGATAGACAAGGGAATAATAAAGAAGGGAACATCATCAATCCTTTCACAAACAAATTCGCAACTGTCTAATTTAGAATGGTTAAAGGATTCTCAAAAAGATGATGTGGAAATTCAAAAGATAGTGGAAGCTTTCAAAAAAGGGAAATCCTTAGAGACCAATGATAATGATAAATTATTTTTGAGATTTTGGTCAAGGATTTGTGTTCCATAATATTTGGATTTAATGAAGGAACGTTTGGATGATGCACATTATTTGAATTTCTCTATTAACCTAAGAAGCACAAAGATGTATTGGGGTCTCAATGAGCATTATTGGTGGGATAACATGAAGAAGGAGATCTCAGAATATACATCATTGTTCCTGGTATGTTATAATGTGATGGTTTAGTGTCATAATTCTAAAGGGATGATACAACCATTACCCATTATAACATGGAAACATAATAAAATCTCTATGGAATTTATCACTAGACATTCGAAGAAATCTAAAGGAAACAATGAAATTTGGATTTTGGTGGATCATCGTACAATGATTGAACACATCATTATGATTTGAGAATATTTCTCAGTGGATAAACAGGCATGGATATAAATCAAAGATGTGTTAAGGCTTCTTGGTGTACCACTATCAATTGTATTCAATCGAGATCCAAGATTTACCTCTATGTTCTAGAATAATCTCCAAAACACTCTGAATATTGATCTGAAAATTAGTATGGCTTATCTTCCTTAAATTGATGTCCAATCTAGGAGTACAATCCAGTAACTATGTAACATGTTTTGAGGATTCTCAATAGAATTGAAAGGATGATGTTATCAACATATTCAACTGGTTGAGTTCTCATAAAATAACAGTTTCCCCTCAAGAATCCAAATGGATCATTCTGATGATCTTTTTCAAAATTGATGCAGAACATTGACATGTTGGGATGAATTTGGGGAGAAAAAACATCAAACTATATAAATGGATAAGGAAATAGTGGAGAATGTTTAGACCATCCAATAGGTCATCTATGCTATTTAGAGATGATAATATAGCTATATTGACAACCATTGATGAGTCCTAGATGTTGATGGTGGATATATAGTTTTCCTATTCATATATCAATATAAGAGAGTGATGAGATTTGGGACGAAGGGAAATCTTAGTCCAAGGTACATTGGCCCTTTTGAGATCCTTGATCGCATCAGAGTAGTGACCTATTAATTAGAACTCCCATGGAACCTATATCAAGTACATGTTGTTTTCCATATACCACAATTGAGGAAGTACATACGTAAACCATCGCATGTACTCAATCCAAAGGTTGTACCATTGGATAATGACCTTTTCTATGAGGAGGAGCTGGTGAATATCGTAGATCATAGGGAAAAAGTTCTATGAAATTAGGTAATTCCCGCAAACAAAGTGTTTTGGATAAACTAAGTATTCAAAGAAGAAACATGGGATCCAGAAGATGTGATGAGGTAGAGTGAAACTCATCAGTTTTAGTGTGGGAAAAAGAATATTTAGAGGGGGGAATTTCTTAAGGGGGAAGTTTGTAAAAATCCAATTATTTAGGAATAAAATCATTGTTCTTTTCATTATGGTTTTTGAAAACACATGCACATTATTATTATTATTATTTGGTATAAATAATGTTATGTATATTTACCATTGGAAATATATCCATTTAACATTGATCACACAACTAATATAAGTATAATTTTTTAACAAAACCTTTTGTGATATAAAAATGAGATGATGGCCTCATCAAGTAGACTTGGTCCGTATGAATCTTATTTGTCATAGCATGGAAATGAGTTAGCACCAATGGGATTCACTCTTGACCAAGCCCAAGTCAATATTCAGATCATTAATCTGGAACAAAATTTTCTAAGGGAGAATTTCATGTTAATTGATATTACAACCCGGACGATGTTATCTAAGCCACCTCAAGAGTCTGCCACCATCACACAACATATCCTTAGGACTAGTGAAGGTTTTATAAGGGGTTGTGTAAGAAGTTATTAGTTAATTTTTTGTCGTCCCTTTTTATTAATAAAAATATTATTCCACCAATTCCTTTATGAGAAAAGTCATTCTTAATGAAATGAAGAATTTGATAAATTGATTTTTCGACTAAAAATGGAACATTTGAAAAATATTACATTATGGTTTTTATTAATAATATTAAAAAAATCATATAAATTATTATTATATCAATTCCATATCTATAAATGATTAGGAAATCAGTTTGATAAGAGTTATATTTTTATACGTTAAAATAGAAAGTGTTTTTTAGTTAAGAAAATTATATTAAATAATTCATTAATTTTGGAATAATTATTATTTTAATAATAAATTATTATAAAATTAATTTTTTTAATAATAAATGAGTATATAATTTTCATGATGTCACCTATAATTTTAATAGAAGTTTAAATACAATTTTTTCCAAAACCTGTGAATTTTCAATAAATTTCAGTTCCGAGTTTAAAAGAGAAAATTCACATATTTTGAAAATTATTTTAATAAAAAAATATTATTTTTGGAATTAGGTTATAAAAATTATCCAACGGTGAATTTTTAATAATTTTAATATACAGTAAAATGTTTGTGTAATAATTATATAGTATATAAATATATAGTTTGTTTTATCTCGTCATAATTACTCAATAGTAATGTAATAAAGACCATAAAATTGATATTGGACTAAGTTTATGTTTCAATTTTAAAATAATTTGATTATATATTTATTGTACTTATTTTATAATTTCTTAGTGAATACTCAAAAATGTATAATATATTTTATGATATCAAATTCATTTCATTGAGGGTGTGACTCAACTCAAAATGAGAAAGGATAATAGTTTAATGTACTTTGACCATGACCTTATAAAATAATATTTTCAACTCCCCATGTCCAAAAACCATGGGAAATAACAAGGGGTTGGTTTTTGGGGTTTAATATTTTAGTGTGTACTGTCCAAAACCTAAATAATAAATAATTCTGCCTCTTTTGCTATATAAACCTAAAAAAATCAGCAATTTCACATCATTAAAACTCTTTTAAGATCTTACAAAATCTATTATCTAATCCCTATATTCCTCCTATGTAGCCCCCATGCTCCCATGAATCCTCTCCCAAGCCCATGAGATCACCAATCCCTGTAACGGATTGTCACATTACTTCTATTCTCATTTTTTTCTGTGTTTCCTTATATTGTTATACCATTTTAATTTTTAATTAAAAATTATGGGTTAGGTTTTATCAGCTAACCCTATTGACATTGTTATTTTTAAATGGGGAGAGACTCATTTATCTCTCATCAATCTCTCTCATGTACACCGTTACCATGCCCATATTTCATAAGAGTTTTTTCATTCCTCCTCCTTCTTCAAGATTTGTTATTATATTATCCTAAATATTTACAAATTCATTATGTTGGAACATTGATTTTTATGATCCCATTACAAAAAAATTAGATATAAATAATTAGAGTCCCCTTTCTCTCTTATCGGCCAATTTTACGAATCCCCATGTGATGTTGTTATGCTGCCGAAACTACACCATGATTTTCCATGCCTAAATCATCAGGTAGTGAATACCATACCCATTTCCCTACCTATGGTATTCTCATTTATGAACATAATCATATTGAATAGTACATATATTCACTTATTCCACATTCTTTTATCAAGGAATAAATTATGATGTCGAACAAATCCATGTTATATGATCTATGTGGAACACTTAAGCAGGAGATTGGAATAATTGTGAAGGGTGCACCCTGGTAGCACTCCATTGCATCGGGTAATCATTAGTATCATGATACATCATATTGGGACAGGAGTTTACCGGATATGTAGGACATTTTTCCATTATGTTTGGTCTGGGGTTTACCTGCTTCCTTTATGTTTTTGATGTTTTTTTTATGTTGTTGCCACATTTCCATGTTATGATAATCATTTTGAATCATTACATTATTATCATGTTTCTCTAGTGCTCCATTTATATAAATATTGCCTAAAATGTATTGTATTCTTCATGTTAGGCCTTGTTTAATCCCTTACTAAGATTTATATCTCACCCTTTTATTATGAATTCCCTATGGTTATCCAATTCAATGCTATGTACAAAGGAATGTTATGGTCATGTAAAATATGTTTTCAATAAAGATGTTGTATTTAATGTCATAATATCTCATGTAATGTTCTTAATATATTAAGACACTAGACATCTCAATCTTCTAGGATGTACGAAGTGCATGTTTAATAAATAAATCATTTTTAAATGTGTAATAAAGATCAGGGTTGTAATAAAATATATAAATTGTATAAATTAAATTTGATAAAATTGAATTCATTTTTATAATCATAATCCAGATATATTCTTATAGTGAGTAGTGATCAATGAAAAACGCTCATAAAAATCGACAAAGGAAGAAATACCTAAACATGGTTACTATTTTCCACAAAAAGAAACTATAGAAGAAGGTCGAAAAGAACACACAGATCATGTGAACGCCAAATTAGATGTGATATCTTGACCATTCGAAGGACATTATAATGTTCATACATGGTGTATTTCCAACCGAAGAACCTATAATTCCCCTTCGATGAGTCATTCATCTCCAGTGATAGTGACATAGATGATCACCAATAATTTAGTGGCAGCTATATATTTTCCCCAGGTCACACAACTTATGAAATAGTGAATTCAAGATGAAGCATCACAATATACATGGAAAATAAAGGGAAAATAACCAAAGGGATGGGCCTCTTTCAATAAAAAAAATCATTAAAGACATCACCGATGAGGATAATTATTATCCTCAACATCATTCATAAAACCTCATGAGATCCCAAACTATAATAAAATTATAAATTAAATGAAAAGGGCAGATATAGAGAGCCTATTGTGTGTGTAAAAATCCTGATATGCACCCATGGTTATCGTCAGGACACCATAATCTGCCAGCATCATGAAAAAAAACAAAAATGCCCCTTAGCAGGTCATCCTTGTCAAGAGAAGATCCTCAGACATGTAAAGGTGACCCCATGCTCCCACTTTAGATCTGTAAGGACAAATAGATTGAGTTTTCAATTAAATTATCATGCATAACCCCAAAACTGTATGTTTTTCATGTGACATAAAACCAATAAGTATAGTGATTACCTTTGACAAGACCCATTAATCCTCATGATATCCCCAAATTTTTTAAAATAATCAATTTAAATAAAATATGGTTTGATGGTAGCCATTCAATGTTATAAAACTCTTTTGACACACCTAGAATCCCCCCAACATAGTCTCATAGGACCATTCTGTATGATGAACTAATTTTGTAATGCCCCCCTTGACAAGTTATCCTTGTCTCAAAAAAAAAGTTCTGTAAAATACACCTATGATCACGAAAATACCATTTCATGGGAATCCTGATATCGAAAAGGTGATTGGATATGTTGGTAGGACAATATGGAATTCCATCATCTTATTATCAAGATTCAAAAAGACCCCATTAATTGACTATAATTAAATAAATGTGGCATTGATAGGGTGATATCATAGTTGCTAAAGATCAATAGATTAACCCAACATAAAATATGTTGGTATCTCATGAAATACACGATGTTTAAGCCCTCCAATGACAATAGCCTTTATTCACATGATATGTGAAACACTAAAAGGTGAATATACATCATAGAGAGTCCGACAAATCCCTTAAACCAGCTAGAAAAAAGGCACTCATGGAACCTCACTTCATTAAAACTAGGAATCATAGGGAATTTATTAGATTCTATGACCTAATTTTTTGAAATGTTTTCCATCGGGTCATATTTAGGGAACAAACTGAGTTATCATGGAACATTCTTAAAACACATCGCATAATCCCTCATAGATAACTTAAAGGATGTATTGTATGACACATGATGAAATCCCACATATCTGGTAGATAACATGATAAATAAAAAATATATTAAATAAAAAATATAATTCATTTTCAATAAAATGTTGTGGAAAAGAGAAAAATATAATAGACTTATGTGAAGAAAAATACCCTGATTATCATGCACATGGTGATTACCACCGGGGGCATGAAATAGCAACATGAAATGTCACCTAGAATTAGAGACACTCCATCAGTATACTATTTGGATCTTGTGAAGTCCCCTAGGCATGTCAAAGAATGTTTCATGGTGCGTCACATACATGCCACAAAGGTCACGCGATGACCTCTACACTCTCTATTTGAAAATTTCAATATCAATTAGACATATTTCCGAACACAGATGAATCCACCAGTACATGTCAGGTGTGTCTCAAGATAGCACTCAATCATTTCAACTATCTATATAGATTACCATTAAGAATTCCATCTAGATCTCCTGATGACTTCTTTACATGTCAATGGAGATCATGTGTCACCATCCATACATATTGAATTTAATCTTGTGATTCCCTCCTTGCATGTCACACAACATTTATGATCACTCCAGGGCATGTTAGTTGGATCATATAATCCCCTGTATAGTACGTTAGCCAGAATAATGAAATGGATTGTATTAAAATATTATCTGGTCTCATGTTTCCCTATGGACAATACCACCATTTTTATTTAATGACCCTAAAACATTCCAATCATGATATGCAATGCCACTCAAAAATGAAAAATGCATCATAATATATTCATTAGACAAGTCAGTAGTATAACCAGACTTGTATAGGCATCCTATGACATGAAAAAATTTCATTAAAGGAATTACATGATAGTCAGTCAGTTGTGTTAGGCATGAACGCGGGATTTTTCAAACAGCCATCCCAGGACATGATAACATTTTCCACCCTCAGTGTGTATGCCATGATCCTAAGGGAAAGCATAGTGTATATTTCCTAATCAAATGAACTATGAGTACTATGCTTCCAACAAAAACCTAGATACATAGGATTCCATTTAAGGCCTAAGATCAATATCAATCCATTAAAGGGTTTTTCTGGTACAGAATTCCTATATCTACATGTAATTAAACCAATTATTTTCCATCCATTTTTTTCTCCAACTTAGCATAGCTCATTCAATCATTTGTAGTCACCATGATTATATAATTCACATGACAAGACACTACCAGAATAAGGGAAACATCAGTGTTTAAGACCCATTTAGAGACATAATATGATATACAATGCATATAATGGAAGCATCGATGTCAAATTCTTGGCTATTTGAACTATAAAGCCTCTTATTCCTACAATAAAGAATATAAATTGGATGACTTCTTAAGGACTGAGTCTAAACTCAAATGGGAATCCACCTTAGTGTAAGTCCACATATATCTTCGATATTTCAACCAATGAGCACCAATCCTTCCCATGGGATAATCACTCTAACTTATCCTTCAGTAGACTAAGAAGACAGTTGAACAATGTGGACTCGGAAATGTTTATCCATGTCTGTGAAATTTCAACAACAAATACCAATTGATTAATATGGGGTGAAAATTCTACCTCATCTCTAAATGGAATAATAATCTAATTGACATATGAATACTCTAAATCCCACCATAATCATGATACTTAGGAATCATTCCTAAGACATGATACCAAACTCAAATGGTCATCCAACTCTGCTTAAGTCCCACAATCTCTCCAAAATTTGAACCATTGATACCCAATCATTCTTATGGGTTAGTAGTTCTACCTCATACATTTGTAGACTAAGAATACAATTCAACAATGAGGAATAAAATTCCACCATAACCATAATTCCTAGGATTCCTTCTGATGGCTCGATCCTAACGCCAAATGGGAATCCACCACAGTTTTATTCATCTAGGTATTTGAAATTTCAACCATCATGAATAAATCACCCCCATGGGGTTTTCATTCTACATCATCAATTAGTGGAATGAAAATCTAATAGAACTATCAAGAATCAAATTATTTTCAGGATTATGATATGTGGGACACCTTCCTATGATAAGATCCCTAACTAAAATGGGAATCCTACTCTCTGTAATTCTATCCATGCCTCCAATATTTCAACCCTTAGTACCAAATTATTCTCTTTTTATAATCATTATATATCATCCACCAGTGAACTGAGAATCTAACTGAATTATGATGAATATGATTCCAACAGTATCTATGATATATAGGGAACCTTTATGAGGACCAATATCCATATTAGACATCCCAAAGGTAGTTCCGACACAATATATCTTCATCCATACGTGGTGAGGTTGATTACTTGTTATCTGTTGTTTCTCACATCGAGTATGGATCCTTTGGGATCAGGGAGTTTTTATGGTTTCCTCCTTCACATCATGAATATCCACCAACCATGGAAATATCTATATATAAGAACAAATGAGTGGAATGATATAAATCATACCCAATATAAGGGAATAAAAATTGTGGGTTGTCCTAATACTATGAATGAACTATAATAACTCTAATTCCTTATATAACTTGTTTAATTAGGAAATATCCTAGTGAATCAAGATCAAACATTCGGTGCCTTAGTGATTTCACATATTTCATTTCCACATAATTTTAATCATAACTGTTATTAATGAAATAAGTGGTATTTAAAACCATTAATAAGAATGATACATAGGATGCACCATAATGTCTTAGTAACATCATCAGCATATTAACCCCTCCATAAATGACAAAAAATTCTGATGTTCCTAGTCATATAGATTCCTCATATTAGATTATATCAATTGAAGGGAAACGGATCAAGAACCTCAGATACATGAAAGCAGATTCCCCAAAAATACCACCATTTCGATTGCATAAAAGAGAGGTAATCTATAATTGTTTTATTAGGGTTTTATATCTTGTATCAAGATAAGGAAGAAATTGTCAAACATTACATAAAAAAGTAATAGAGTCCTAGAGTTGGAAACCATACCCCCAACAGGGTGCGATGAGCCCAACCTCCCATACTCAAAAATAATGTGAGTCTATTAGAATAATTGGTTCTGAAGCCCCAATTATGAAACATCATTTGGAAATAAGGTATATACCTATTTATGGACGAGAGAACCATTGGGGGTTTCCATTAAGAATAATAATGGTCACTTGGTTTTAATCATTGTCTAAGAAACAAACCCCTTAGAATCAACTATTGGGAAATACAAATTCACCCTAATAAGTGTTCCCAATCATATCTTTCTCACCAAAACAGGAATGGTAAACCCAATATGATTCATTAAAATAAAATGGAATTGAAATATTATTTATTATTCCATGTCGTTTTTACACTATATTTAAGAGAAATAGTCAACCAAACATTAATTTTTGAAATAATAGAATGACCAGTTAATCATGCATCAGGACACATTGTTTTCTATATCAAACATAAAAATTGATGATAGGCATTAAATAAATATTACATACGATCATTTGTAACCAGTATTCCCATGAAATAATTATATTTTCATTTTAATTTCCACATGATAAGAATGGTCATATCAGGAATAAATTGGAATTTAGGTTAACCATGTATATTAGATTGAGGATACATCACATCTAGGATATTTCATCATTCATTGGCCTTGTTCTATGTATTTTTCATGACAATATATACTAATATCATCAAAAGAATTCATATTTGAGATAGTTTCATCATCCAAAAACTCTTCTAGAAATTTCGATATGGCCACAACCCCTACAGGATGTTAAATGATCTCACTTGCCCAATAACATAAACATCGTGTGTAGATTACAACAGTTCTACAGTACCATTAATGTGGAAAAATTATGACCCTTGAAGGATCATTTGAGGGTATATGAGCACTAAATTCGACAAATCAGAATCATCTATGGAATGTTGTAGCTATGATAGTGGAACTTGTTACCCCATCCAACTAAACCAGGATCTTATTCTTGGAGCGCAACAATAACCACATAAAATATATAATAATAGGGGTAAATTGATTCAATATAACTCTCATCTACTTCATGTGTCACCAAGGAGGGTTCTTATTGACCACCATTTCCAACACCATCCCACCAGTATTCGTCAGTCTCTGGCTTAGGGTACCACCTGACACACTGACACTTATGAAACCCATTCTAAATTGATATGAAAGACACAACATCCAAAGAATATGATGGACATTAAGGATATTAATCATATCCCTATTCACACACATGATTTATTTTGGCATATTCAAGAATTAAACAATGATAGAGATCATGTCCAAACTCACTTGGAACATGTTTGTTGGTATATCCCTACAACAGTCATGGGGGAGAAGCATATCCCTACCCGCATGCATAAAGTCTAACATAATGTTTCATTGGAATATGGAGGTAGTTAGAGGATTCATATCCCAATTTAAATAGAAAATATCTAACAATACATATTAGATATTGGAATTGTGTAGGCTTATATCCCTTTTCACACTTTTCTAAAATTCTTATAAATCTTAGAAAAAACATAAAAAATACACCAAAATTTTACAAAATTAGTTCAAATATAGGTACAATCACATATTCATATCCCTATATCCATGAATGGTCCATAATTTTATAATTTCAAATATGTGGTACCTTCGTATCATGAACACATTATTTCTCACATCCATGTGTATTATCAGAATATTATGGAATAGGATGAGGAATTAAACTAGGATTATATTAACCGTCCATTTAGGATGAGGAATTAAACTAGGATTATAAGGGTACATGCCTATGGAACATGTCTGGTGATATATTAAGATTTCAATTATTGGGATCATATCTCTCTTCTGATAAGGGATCACCATGTGAGAAGGAAACATTCATCGATCAGGATCATATTCTCATCAAAGAAGAACAATTGCATTCTACAAAGGCATAGGTCTCAATCCTTTCACCATTTTTATTTGGGATAGATAGGTGATAATGAAACGTGCATTGAAAAAGGAACATATTCCTATCAGATGATCTATATGGAATATTGTAGTAGATCATAAAAGTCAAGTGTATATTCCAACTTCTATTGATAAAAAACTGAACCAAAATAATTCTAATAAATATTAGAGGGAGATAATATCCATTCTCTCATTTTGATGTTCGGTTGAAATATTATGAAAAGGAATTCACATTCATAATAGGATTATATTTATGTTTCTTTTGGGACTCAGTAATTGATAATGGCCCATGACTTGGGGAAGGATCATATTCCATCCATTAAAGGACATCGATATATTACAAAGTCTCATGATCAAGCTCTTATTCCCATATTATCTGAGAGTCAACTAGTGATAATGGAACTTGCCACAGGATAATCTTTAATTTATATGATTAAAAAAGATTCTCATTAGGATATTATAGAAAATTCATAGTAGTAGGATCATACTCTCACAACACCAGACCATTATCAACATGCTCTGGAAACTGTCATATAGTATTCTCATATCCCTACACAATTCCCAAATAAAGATCAGCATATTCTAGCCACAATGTAGTAGATGACCGATATTCCTAATATTCAAAATGCCAGCTTCTATGAGGTCATTTGAGATACATTCTCAACACCAAATGACTCTTTTAACTCTTTAACTAAAGCATAATATGATCGTTACTATGATTTTTCCCCATTGTAGTGTGAATATGGATCATAGAGAATCTACTAAAAAAATCCACTAGGGTCAACCTTCCCACAAAAATAACTCTAATAGACTAGGAAATCCTCCCATTTTTTGAATTCCGACTCAAATATAGGTGTTTCAAGTTCATACATCACTATGTAGAGAGGATTTAGAGTCATTAGGGTCATTGACATATAGTTCCTCATTAACATCCAACCTAACTAAAATCGTGTTAGTATAATATCTTACAAACCAACATCTATGGAATGATGAGATGGAGGAATTTAGGTCTGATGAAGAAGATAATGATATATACATATAAATATAGTCAGCTGGAAGAACCCCCCCCCATCATGGGTTGGTCACACACAACATTTGACTATAATGTTCTAGATGAGAATGAAAAGGAGTTCATCATCCAGTATAATACGTTTTTTTCAATAAGATTCTTCTATATCCATTTCCATGATCCAGTATAATGAAAAAACAATTCAAATCTACATTAAATATTCCTCCATTGCATTATAGCTCTTTAGGAGATGATATCTAAATACAAATCATGAATCTACATTTAAGGATGGGGACAATATATATCATTAGACATCATCTTACCCTTGGAACAATATAACACTTTAGATAGGACATCATGTAATGTAATAACACATAGTGAAATCCGAGAACCAGGTAACATGTGATCTAGTTAGTAACTACAGTAAAAGTTTCCATCTTCAATGAAATACAAAAATTATGAATAGGGGGAGATGATTCTATTCAGAACATTAAAACGCTCACATTTAAGAAAATGGTATGAAATTTAGAAAAGGAAATAGTTGTTACGACCAGCAGGACAAATTCCTAAAAAAATTATTCCCATCATGGGATACCATCCCACAAATATTTTAGGCAGACATAGATATGCTACATCAAATGGTATATATTAGTTGCTTCGATTGAAGCCTTCCATGAGTGAACGAAACCATCCAGGTTTGGGGAATTTCTTCCAGCACCTCCACACCTTGAATCCTTAATTACCAAGATTATTTAACAAATATCATCAGTAGCTATAGAAAAATTGTAGCTCACTGGTATGGGGGAATTTATATCTCAATCACAATCACTAGATCCAACATCCCCCAAGAGGGTCTAGGGGAAATCAATGGTTATTCCACATCATCCCCAACATGGTGAGATGATTGAATTTATATCTGAATTTCCGTCCAAGGAGTAATCAAATCCTTAACTGGAATCATTAGATCCCCAAAAAAGTACCAATCAATGATAATTTCATCGTTAAATAACCACATCCCACAGTGCTGGGGGAGTTTCTATCATTTTCAACACCACATAGAGAATGAGTCTTCTCCAGGTGGAGAGGTAACTATTGAATTTCATTATCCCAATTTTTCTGCCCACCACAATACAAACCTCAAATATTTATGGAACATTCAACAAGCATGACCGGAGACTCCGCAATGGTAATTTTTAGTAGACAATGATGTGACGAATGTATCAAAATAGAGATAAATCCCCACTGGGGTCATAATCCAAAATGAACCAATATATCTTGGTGTATTAATAATGACTCAGATCAATGTAGTTCAGAATTATTATATTCTATTAAAATTAATGTCAAATACCACTTCTTGATATGCCTCTTTGAATTTTGTCTCAATAAATAAAATAAATATGGTGGAGAAAGAAAACAATGTAGAGGGATGCAACATGTAAAAGACACCATAAGAGGAGAGTGATTTGGATGAACTAATTAAGGCTTCAGACATAGAAATAAATAAGGCTCTAAAATCTAGCAACTCTGAATATCTACCTTCCACCTATTTTGTGGAACACTGCCAATGAAATATGGAAAGTGGTGAATATATCTTAATCACCGCCCATCCATAATGGAGTTTTTCCTTGGTGGAAATGTTTTGAAAATATAATATTGAGATACATACTCTCAATGCACTAAATGAGGATATACCTAAAAAAATTCTTACTATTTATCATAATCGGTTTGAAGTGAATATTTTTGTTTCTATATGTGATTATATTCCAAAAAGACCCTCATATGAGGGTCATAATGGCTCTAGATCTAGGATCATGGACTACATAAATGAGGAATATGAAAATAATTTGGACTTCCCTACAATTTAGTTACATCATGTCCAATTTCTAGGGTAATTAATCAGTCTTATGAATAATATAGAATAAATTTTAGATGAAGGTGGGGCCACCTCATTTACCCCCACCCTCTTCATGAATATGATATTAGAAACATATCGATGTTCCCCATGCATAACTCTATATTATTATGTCCATGAATAATAGATTGGAATCCATGGAAGGGGAATTGACACATAAGTTTCCTAAGATGAAGCCATATCTCAAATGGATGGATGACTCTTTTTCCCCACACTTGTTTTTTAAATCCTTCCTTATATACCTTTGACGGGTTGGGTACCCACGAACAATATCTCAAACACAATATATATTGATGTAAGCTAGTTATGGGTCCTCAGAATCAAAATGAGGAGACCAAGATGATGTTATTTGTATTTAATATAGCATGGAAAACTATTATTTGGTACAACAATCATTCAATACAATCTTTTGTAGTCTGGGGAGACTTTTTCTTCAAATCCTTTATCATTTCACCTAAAAAATTAGTAAAATGTCATTTATCCACATGAAAAAAAATCAGAAAACATTAAAATGAGATGGTTTCTGATTTTATGTATTGATATGATGTTTTAACCTATTCACTTAGCATCCCTGCATCATAGGAAGAACAACTTGAACCATGTGCTGAAAATATCTTAGATTAATTGCATACAACTAAGATACTAATGATGTAACCAAATTGGTTTTTTGAGTTTCAAAAAAATGGCCAATTGTTTGAAAGATGTCATTCAATGAAACTGATATGAATCTTGACTCATTCCCCCTATATAAGAGAAAACCTATGAAAGGATAAACATTATCAATCACTCTCAAACTATTAGCAGTGCCCATCCAAGAACCTAGTCAGGTCCCAAACCTCCTATAATCTCATTTCAATTAGAGAAAACCGTTGAATATCACTTAACTAGATGTAGAGACAAATCAGGCTCGCCCATGATTTGATTAACGAATGAATAATTAAAACTCCATAAAAATAATCAACTCCATGGTTATTTCTTGATTCCATGGTCAATACTCGAACCATGTTACCATATTCCAGGAATCTCAATGTGGCCATCCTTACTAACCATCCTCACAACTTCCCATTATGTATAAGTATGTTTCATAATATCCAAAACTGAATTATCTTTAATGATGTCTTTTATGGAATGTTCAATTATTTATATGCGTTGTATGATGAATCCTCGGAGTAAGAGGTCTCTATATCTAATGCATATTTAGAATATAAAAGAGATTTGTAGAATTTTCCAACTTTGCGTTTTCCAATGTTATGGATCACTTCAAAAAAGGTTTAATGAGATAATTCCACCATGAGATCAAAAAAATTTAAATACTTAATAATCCCACCACCTAGGGTGGTAACATATTTCATTCCTCCAAAAGGAGGACACAACCACCTAAATCATGACAAAACAGAAGTGGCAGTCTAATATTCTAATCTAATGCAATGTCTGACACCTTCTGATTTCATCCTTGAACCATCCAAAGATCAAGATCCACCCTAAAAAATGGAAATGTAATTAGATGATGAGATCATATTTAATTATGTCAATGTGGTGAACTTCGTATACCCCTTCTCTGATGATGCATATGCCTAAAAATATGTCTTTACCACACATAAATGGGGAATAGAATGCTACATACACATGAACCGAGGACACATGGGAAAACATGGGCATGACCAGACCCAATATTTAGGTCATATATCCATAGAGGAAATATATGATTCTTAGAAAGAGGGAAAAGTATTCTACTTGGTCCAATAGAGATATGGTGGTGTCCCAAAACCCTCTAGAAACCACCCATTCTAGGTAGTATGACATGACCTCCTTTTGGGGGTGTCACTATTTGATCAACCATGGTAACAGGGATGTTTGGCATGACCTATTACTCTAGAAGAATATACATCCATGAACTCTTAACAAGCACCATGCTCATTCACATTGAATTCTTAGTTGTTTATCCACGTGATAAAAATATTTTCAACATGAGGATGTCCTGACCTATAGTAGAAAATGAATGACATTCTGAAAAAACTGGATGGTTTTTTTCCAAGATCTAAATCCTATATGTGATCCATCATTAAAAATAACATAGGTTGGAAGTATTTTAATTCATCTATATCCCACATGATTTCGAGATAACAATAAATACATCCATGGTTTATCCATTATTTTCAAATCCATCATAATTTCATATCGATATGTCGTTCACTAACCAGGTTTAAGAAGTTGTATTCCAAGGAAACATCAGTCCACAATAAGTTTTGGGAAGGCATTATAATGCTAAATTTTGAAGTTAATTGATTGGTAATTGTTCTGGCACCAACCTCATCGTTTTTTAAACCATCCAATGTTTATGATATATATATTGGTACATATCTTTGAAAAATATGACCATTACATGGTATGATTTGTGAAAGAAAAGACCTATCAAGAAGATCAAGATCATTGTATGTTTTTTGGATCGCACCTTTGATGTAGTTATTAGGGTTATCTAGAAATACATCATATTAAATTTCCTTCTTGGAAGGCCCTGGACCCATATTCATGTATTAGTACCTTCAATGTTCCATCAGTTTCTGAAATACCTCATAAATGGAAATTACCAAATTATTCATTGTGAAAGTGACCACATCGATACCCGTGAATAAAAATTTACATAATAATATTTATAAATAAGGGGAGTCAAACATCATATTGTGGATGATGATATAAAGGTTGATTCCCCCAACATCTTGGAAAATTTTCATGAAAATACATCGAGAATTCTTGATAGATAAAATGTGGTCTCAAATAATCATATTGAAGGTGAAAAACCTTCCTGCATAGGTTATATCCCCTCTTGTCCCTAGAGACAGGCTAAATAATAATTATCTCTAATATCCCTATAAAACATAGTAAGAGAATGGGGATAGTGATGTCTCTTATCATGGACTCTATCACCTTGACAGTGATAGTTGTTCCCCAAGATTTGTGTCTCTATTTGAGAATATATCTATATACTAAATGGTGGAAGAATATTTGGACAACCTCAAGAATTCCACTCCCACGTTAGAGTTAGGTGTATCCACCACCATTTAAAAACCTAGATAGGTGAATCTAGGAAATAAAAAAAGATTCATGACCTATACTGATTATTTCACCCATGCCCCTCAAATTGAAATAGTTGTATATTTCATTTTTAATGAAGCAATGATATGTGGTCACTTATAACTGTACGTAAAAACCATAACTGAAACAATATGGAGAGACACACCATCATGGATTACCTGATGAGCATCAAGGGTTCAAGTAGTTATATAGGATAATGACACCCTCGAATTCCACCAATGAATAGGTGGAAGTTGACAAACTAATCAATGAATACTTTTTCAAATTATATCAATACCCAATAGGTCTAACTAGCATCATACATGAAAATAATAAGAATGGGTACATTAGGATCATGAATCAATTGTAGAGAACATAATTTTTTCCTCTTAAAGGATGATTTCACATTTCAGATCACTTAACTTTTGATAAATGAAATAGAGGAATTCCAAGTCCTTTCCACCATGGATAGGTATTCAAGCTTCTATCAAATAAATATATACCCTAACAATAATGAATCCATATCCTTTAGAGAACCTCATTTTGTCATTTAATATTAGGCCATTCCCTTTGTTCTAAAGAATGTTGGAGAAATATATCAATTTTCCATTCATCATATCATTAATCTATTCATTTTAAAATTGGATGAATGCTATATCGAGGGCCTAGTTGTCAAATCTAGAAAATGATGTGATCTCTTCATGGATGATAAAAAAATCATAGAAAATTTATGATATCACAATCTGATGTGGAATCCCCTGAAATACATCTCTATGGTTTCAATAAAAAAGTTCCTTGAAATTGTGGTACAACAAAGTTCTATCGAGGTTAACCTAGAAAATACAAGTTCTATTTAACTAAATTCACCCCTAGAAATATCAATTAATTAAGGGGAGTCCAAGGGAACCACTATAACATTCGATATTTCATATCCAACATGACCAATAATGAATTTCTCTTCATTAGGATAATGGAAAATGGAATCACCTATCAATGGTACGATGACTACAAAGAATCCTTACAGAGTCTCAAGCAATATTTACTAAGTCAAATTGTTTGGATGTCTACAGATTAAGAGAGGAAACTTCTATTACAAGTGGATTCATTAGAACACTCATTGGGTTCCTCCTAATAGAGAGAATAACGATACAGGTGTTATGAAACCTCTTTACTACCTCATCCAAACTATTCAAGGATTTGAGACCTGATACTCTGATGTCGACAGGAACTTTCATACAACCATATTAGAAGTGAAAAATATAAGGTTTTACATGAATCAACATAAATTAAATATTTTTTACTTTATTAATCAAATCAAGTGAATATATTGACATACTATGTTGAATAGGTTCCCAACTCGATGGGTGGTCATTCTATAGAAATATGACATTCAGTTACTGTCATAGAAATTGATGAATTGGAAATTCTTCAATGATTTCATCACAATGACTCCTGCCCCATAAAAAACAATAGTGTACAGAAGGATTTTATATGAGGAGTAATTATATTCCCATGACACTCTATGGATAAGGTATAAGTATTTTCACGGTGCCTCCCGAAGTCTAATTGAAACACGGAAAGAAAAATAGATTCTCAATCGAGTCGGAATATAGAATTTATTTGTCTTTATAGATAGATAATTATTTCCCTACTCATCCAGTATTTGAATGGTACACAAATAATAATGAATAATTACAAGTCTCATCACTGGGTTGGTGTTATTAATATAGTTGTATATGTCCTACATAAATATCAATGGTGAATCAGAACTAGCGATAAAGTAGAGCTATGGTGAAAAGGTAAATAATGGAATAAAAATCCTACCTCACTAGATTTGTCTTGGTACTAATGGAATATTTCCATTTTAACCCACATTGCATCATATTCCATTATAATAGAATAACCGCATCGACACAAAGTCTAATGAAGCAACCATCCTTGATGACTCTGATTAGGAGGACGTAATCAGCTATATCATGAAATGAATAATGGTATCATATGTCATCATCTATGATATGGAAGAAATCAATCATGTGAACACCACCATACTGTGTGATGAGCTGGCTTCCACCCATAGATGATGTAGACGATAATCCCTTCTCTTCAAAATGAATTTCTCCTGACAGATCAATGAATAAGGTAACAAATTTGGCACCATGCATCGATCATTACCCATTAGAGTCTTATAAATGAATGAATGTGACCATATAATTTTGGATTTGATTGGATTATCCTCAGATTCATTGAAAAAGTAGAGAATCATGCCATCAACGAAGAAGTACATGCATGTTCTTCCAATGTTCAGGAATTTCATGAATGGATCTCCCACAAAATTCGGAGCCTTAGTTACTATTGAAAAACCCTGATATTGGACAATTTGGAATTCCCCATGATATTTCATGAATTTTTTGTCGATGAAAAAATCATCGATTTACCGTTCGAATTGATACATATGGATAAATATTCTTAACCATTTTCTATTTGGGGACGGTTGTTTTGGAGCCATAACCCACAACCACAGCTAAGTAACTCAATTACATCCATATAGTTAGAGAATTCTATAACAAATTAGTTAAGTCAATACCCCTCAATGAATTCATGATTAAGAACACCACCAAATTCATAATGTCACATATCATTATTGGGTTTGGAGTCCTTCACACAATATTGATAAAAAAAATATAAACATATACTATATAGTGATGAAGAAACTGTATGAAGAGTAAAAAATTGAGTCCAATCACTCATATTGATAAAATTTAGTGTAAAATGGATAGATAGAGGCCTTCAATAAGCCTATTTCAAATAAAATCTATAATATCGGGAACATAGATATGATAACCTAGTAGAAAAAACTCCTCCATGCTCTATAGTCCTACCAACCAACCATGAATACTACTACACATGAAATGACATTAGCATTAGTTTATAAGTCCCAGTTATTGTTACCTATATGAGTCTAGAAACTATCACCCTAAATAAATATTTGGAGATTTATCTTGGATGATGAGAAATCCAAAACTTGGATGGATGATTTTGAGAAGCTCGATGAGCATAGGTTGCATACATTACACGGCCGTTATTTCTATCAGAAGCATATTGAATGAAAATTTTGTAAGATTATTTTCCTCTATAAATTAGACCATAGATAACTGGTTTTGGATCCCAAGACATAATGTATACAAAGAGAAAATACTTCAAAAATGGAAACCAAACTAGAAGGGTCTTACATCACTTATGGTCTATCAAGGTAGAGCTTAATCACTAAACACATGATGTTAAACTATATGGATTCATCTTGTTCACATGACCAAAAAGTTTATGATCTTGTATTAGTTTCACACCATTAAAATAAACAAGATCATCCTTGATGAAATATGTTAAAATTCACAATATCTCTATTTTTGGATACATAGCTTTCAACTACATTACCAATTCATCACTGCATGACTTTAAAATGTACATGAATCGCCATCTCACTAACTAATCATCACACATGATCCAGATCTAGGCAAATGAATGACGAATTGACCATGTCCCCATATTATAGTTAGATCTAAGTAGTTAATATAATTATCCATGAACTATGTGTGATATGATTCATCTCATAAAATGATATTTAATTATGCATGTTGCTCTAGACTTTTGAAAATCAAAATATTCATTTTCATTCATGGTGGGTGGTCTATGTTCTTACCTCAAGACATTAAACTTCATAGATGATGTCCTGGCCAGATGACATTAAACAACACTAGTTTTTGAGAAATATGTAGATGGATTCTAATTTTCTATGTGATACATATGGATACATCAACCATGTATCTTGGTTTAGTCACCATATTATAAAAACTTCCACTTTCATATCCTTAGTCACATCTACAAGGTATGAGGGTCCCATTCCATTCATTGACTCTAACACCAATAATAGCTCTCAGAATCATAGAAATTTTACAAAAGTATTCACTACCCAACCAGGGATAATAACTACTGAGAGGTTCATCATGGTACAACATGAAATAGAATAAATGGTATACCATGAGTCATCACTGCATGATGTACAAATACACGATTTATGTCCTTTATAGAACAAAAAATATACATCCCCATGGAACTCACTCGAGAAGACCACTATTGTGGGTAATTGATATCCTACAACACACACATCCTCAATAACATGATGTGAGTTGATTTCTGACATCACATGATACGTATTAATTCCAAGATATTCGGTCTTGATTTAAATCACAATAATTATAAAAACTGTTGAACCCTCTGGAAATCTAGTTGCTTTATTATATTTTGATAATCCCAATTATGATTATTTGTGTTTTTTTAATCCCTATTTGATAAATGGTTAAATACTTATTTGGGAATCTAGCTATTTGTTTGCTTTAAGTATTGTTCTATTGTTCTATGTTTAAATATTAGTAATTTGTTTACTGGATGTGTGTACACTCTTTCTTAACATATTCTGCCAATAGAATGCTTAAACAGAACAGAGCTACCGATACAGTTGAGTCTACCGCAATGAGAGAGCTACCGATACAGACTATTTACCGTTACATTAAATTCCACCGTTACAGATAATAGCTATCGTTACAGAATAGGGCTACCAATACACACAAGTCCACCGATATGTTAATGCTACTGTTATCAAAGGAAGTCTGTCGATATATCAAAGTCTACAGATACAAGACAGACCTACAGCTACCGATACAAGACAGACTTCCCGATATAGATCTACCGATACAAGACAGAGCTACCGCTACCAATATAAGAAGGTTATCATTACATCAAAGCCTACCGATACTCGAAGGTCACTGATATGCAAGTCTAGAAACATGCGGAAGGTTACCGATATTCTAAGCCTACCAATATAGAAAGGTTTCTGATAGAAAGGATACCGTTAATCAACACTAACTGTTACACAAGAAGCTACCGTTACTCAGCCCTACCGTGACATCTACCTACCGATGTCCACAACTACCATTGTAGAGAAAGAACCTGACACTGCTTTAATTTCATTATTACTATTTAATCTAACCAACGGTCATATCAGGTATATTTTAATACACTGACATTTTTTTAATGTGTGTTGTTGGTTGTCAGGGAACCGTACCTCGTACATGCAAAAAGTAAATAATCGTTTGCTAGAGCTCGTGCTTTAAATAAAGGAAGGATGTGCTACTGCAAAGAGGGGAATGAATAGACGAATACATAGAGACATACGTACCATGATGTGTGCTATAAGAACAACCGAGTGTGAATGCAAAGAGACGACAGAACATACACAAAGAACTCATTCATTACTGCATACCAGTGAAGAGCTGAGAATGAGAACATAACACAAGAACTTCATCGACTACTATCTCCTCTGTCTCTACACCTGGAAGTCAAGGAAGCAGAAAACACTCTGTTTTCCAGAAAAAAACCAGAAGCGGACTCAAAACCAATTCTGATCAATCCGAAGGAGTCCAGAGCTGCACTACAATCACTAGAGCCATTTCTAAACTCTAAATCTTTTCATCTATGATTTAGCTTTTTTACATATTGAGCATTGTGTGTTATCTACTGTATTTTTCACACACACTGTCTCATGTACTTCAACAGGAGGATCTGTAAATCCTCACTCAAACTCTTGCATCTTTTATTTCCCACTAGGATAGTGGTAGAGGTCGTGTGTGACCTGGACAGTTGGAGCTGCTATTTTTGTTCCCACGGATAACAGTGGTATAGGTCTTGGACCTGATAGTTGCATACTATTTTAATCCCCGATCCAGGGTGTGGATCACTTTTATATAAGGTTTTGAGAGGACTAAGTCTCAGCTTGAGACTAAACCTCTTGGTTAAACCTGCTATGCTTATTTATTTTCAAAGCTATTTTTATTCCGCTACAAACTACCTTAAAACCAAAACTGTTTTAAAGTCACTTTGATAATTAAACTCACAAGTTCTTATATTAGTTTTAAATCAGTAAGTTAGATTCAAAAGTTAATCAATTCTTCTGATTTTATTAACTGGGAAATAATCAATACTTTGAGAACCTTACAGAACCTTTATTTTGATATAAATTCACTATAGTTTAATTATGTGTTTTATTTGTGGGATTTTAAGAAAAAGTTTTTAAATAGAAATTTTAATTGGAACTCAATTCACCCCCTATTGAGTGTGCACTCCGACCAACATTTGGTATCAGAGGATTTTTTAAAATATTTTGTAATCTGTTTTTCAACTGTGATTTTAGTTGTATTTTAAAGTTAATAAAATTTCTGTTATTTCTAAATTTTTATATCTTTAAAATCCTTTCTTTTAGTAAGTTATCATGGACAACAGACTTGAAGGTGTTGCTACTAATAGACCACCATTTTTCAATGGCACAAACTATGCTCAGTGGAAAATCAAGATGAAAATTCATTTAGAGAGCATGAGTTTTGATATTTGGACTACTATTTAATCAGAATATAAATTACCTACTACTGTTAGATCTAATTGGAATGAAGCTACTAAAATAGCATACAATAATAATTGTGAAGCCATGAATGCTATGTACTGTGCTTTAGGAGATGAGGAATTTAATAGAATATCTGCTTTTAAAAATACTTATGAAAATTGGGACACCTTAGCTGTTTCTCATGAAGGAACAACTAATGTTATGGAAATGAGATTGAACACTTATACTATTAACTATAATAATTTTAAGATGAAGCCTGATGAACCCATTTCTGACATGTATCTTAGGTTTAATGAAATTTTCAACACAATGACTTCTCTAGGAAAGGATGTTCCATCAGTGGAACATATCATGAGAATACTGAAGTGCCTACCTGAAAGATGGAGAGGAACTTCTTTCATAATTAGAGATTTGTGTGATATTGGTGAACTCTCGGTCATGGAATTAATTGAAAAGCTGATGATATATGAATAAGAACTCAAAGTGAACAATGAAGAAGAATATGAACAAATAAGGATGTCTATTGCGTTCAAGACTCCAACTTCAAAGAACAAGGATAAGGAGAAGATCCAAGCTATAAATGAAAGTTCAAGCTGTGAAGACAGTGAATGTGCTTCTGACAGTGATGCTGAGATGGCTCACATTTCCAAAAGGTTTAAGAACTTCTATAGGAATAATTTTTTCAAAAAATCAAATTACAAAAGTAAGTATGACATCAAGGGTCATTGGAAAAAGGATTGGATGAAATCTGACAAAACAGATGAAATTGTATGCTATGAGTGCAAAACAAAAGGACATATAAAAGCGGACTGTCCAAAGATGAAGTACCAGAAGAAGTATGAATAAAAGGACAATAAGTATAAGAAAGCCATGAAGGCTACTTGGAGTGCTTCTGAGGATAGCTCTAGTGAATCTGAAATTTCTGAAACTGAAAACATAAATAAGGAAAAGATGTGTTTTATGATAAACACATCTGAGGTAATAGTTGAAACTCTTTCTTTAAATTCTTATTTTTCTAGAGATGATTATGACTCATAAAACATGTCAAAATCTGACCTGTTTGAATATTTTGATATGTTAGAAGAAACCTGTAATGAGCTGAAAGACAAATAAAAAAGTTTAAAGAAACAATATGCTTTAACTGTTAAACATAAACCTGATCATAATATTGAAATAGAAAAGAATGCTCAGTTGATTTAAGAGAATACTGAACTAAAATTATCTAATGAGAAACTTAAGAAAGACATATAAAAGATTAAAATGGTAAAGATACTCTTACTCAAATGCTAGGTAAAAAATTAGCACCTAGATACACTACTGGTATAGGATACCAACCAGGACAGAGAAAATTTACCAAAACTAAATTCATTCATAAATCGGGACAGAATGTAGCTAGTTCAAAAACTTCATATGCTAAAACTAGTTATATTTATAGTTAAAAATCAAATAAAGTTCATCTTTCAAAATCTATTGATTCTAGACATTTTATGAGACCCAATAGACAAATCTAGGTACTTAACGTTTTTTTGGCTAACCTGTCTGGACTAAAGAAAATCTGGGTAACAAAATCATTTCCTATATAATTCTGTTATGTAGGAAGCCTATTTAAAATGATATTGTATAATGTCTTGGTATTTGGACAGTGGATGTTCAAGACATATGTCAGGAGACTTCTCATGCATTAAAAGCTTAGTCAGAATTGATGGAGGTTTTGTCACTTTTGGTGATAACTCAAAAGGAAAAATCATCGTCTTAGGCCAGATTGGTAACACTGACCCAATATTAATTTCTAAAGTTTTATTTGTTGATGGACTTAAATATAATTTGTTAAGTATTTATCAGTTATGTGATGATGGTTTTTATGTTAAATTTGAATATGATTCTTCCAATGTTTTTAATTCTAAAAATGTTTTAGTGTTTTCTGCTTTAAGAAATGAAAATGTTTATGGTGTTGATTTAAATTCATTAACTAAGCAAAATATTACTTGTTTAAATGCTTTTCATAAAGATTCTTGGATTTGGAACAGAATATTAGGACACTGCAATGTACGCTCACTTAGAAAACGTACTAGGAAGAACTTAGTTAGAGACCTACCCAAACTTGAATTTCCAGCAGACAAATTTTGTAATCCATGTCAAAAGGGAAAGCAACATAAAGTTTCTTTTAAATCAAAGAAAGAAGTTTCAACTTCTCAACCTCTCGATTTGGATCACATGTATTTGTTTGGACCTTCTAGAGTTTCTAGTTTAAATGGGAAGCACTATGTCTATGTTCCTTTAGATGATATTTCTAGGTATACTTGGGTATATTTTCTATCTCACAAAAGTGAATCAAGTTCTTTCTTTGTTAAATATTCCAAGTCTGTAGAAAATATTAGTAGAATTAAGATCAAAACATTGAGAAGTGATCATGTTCGTGAGTTTGAAAATCATGAGATTGAATCCTACTGCTCACACAGTGGCTATAGTCACAATTTCTATGCCCCTAGGACACCCCAGCAGAATTTTGTAGTAGAAAAGAGGAATAGAACCCATCAGGAAATTGCCAAGACCATGCTTAATGAGTGTGACCTACCTGTTTATTTTTGGGCTAAAGCTATAAATACAGCTTGTTATGTTATTAATAGAGTTTTAAACAGACCTGTTCTTATGAAAATCCCTTATGAGTTGTGGAACCATAGGAAACCTAAGGTTAACTACTTCAGTGTTTTTGGTTTCAAAGTCTTTATTATTAATACTAATGATAATCTTGACAAGTTTTCAGCTAAGAGTGATGAAGTAATTTTCCTAGGTTACTCTATTTCTATTATAGATTATAGAGTTTTCAATAAAAGAAACAAATATGTGGAGGAATCTATTCACATAAAATTTGATGAAACTGATCCACTTGAACCTAAGACCTCTCTTGAAAATGTTGAATATGATCTATCTGCTTTGAACCTTAATGATAAGGACAGTGGACCTGTAGTAAAAACATCTAGTTCTAGAAATTTCCCAGAACCTGTGTCTATTGAAGCCCAACCTGTTGATGAACATGAAATCTCTTGTCCTACCTTTTCTAGACCAACTAGGACTCTAAAGAACCATCCTTTAGATGCTGTTGTAGGTAATTTAGATAGAGGAACACAGACTCGAGCTTCTCTAAGAAATCAGGTTGAACATCAAGCTTTTCTTTCACAGTTAGGACCTTAAAATATCAATGATGCTATCAATGATGAATTTTGGGTAATTTCTATGCAAGAAGAACTAAATCAATTTGAAAGAAAAAAAGTATGGTAATTAGTAAAAAGACCTAAGGACACTTTAACCATAGGCACAAAATGGGTGTTTAGAAACAAAGTTGATGAATCTGGAAACATCATTAGAAACAAAGAAAGGCTAGTTTCACAACGTTACAATCAGTAAGAAGCAATTGACTATGAGGAAACCTTTTCTCATGTATCTAGATTAGAGGCTATTAGGATCTTACTTGCTTTTGCCTCACATTTGAATTTTAAGTTATATCAAATGGATGTAAAAAGTGATTTTATAAATGGTTTTATTGTTGAAGATGTTTTTTTAGAACAACCACCTGGTTTTTCAAATCCTCATTTTCAAAATCATGTTTTTAAACATTCTAAAGCTTTATATGGTTTAAAACAAGCTCCAAGAGCTTGGTATGAAAGACTTAAAAATTTACTTATTTCAAAAGGATTTTCAGAAGGAATTGCTGATCCCACTCTTTTTATAAAAAGTATTTCAAAAGATGTTTAATAGTACAAATATATGGCGATGATATTATTTTTGGATCTTCGAAAAATTCTTTATGTACTGATTTTTCAATGGTTATGCCAAATGAGTTTGAAATGAGCTTAATGGGAGAGCTTAAGTACTTTCCTGGATTTCAAATCTTTCAAACTAAAGATGGTATTATTCTGAATCATATTAAATATACTAAGGATTTATTAAAACATTTTGTTTTGGATATTATTATGGTAAGTTATATACCTATGAGTACCACCTGTAAATTTGATATTGATGAAACTGATAAACCAGTTGATCAAACTAATTATAGAGGTATGATTGTAAGTTTACTTTATCTTACTTCTAGTCAACTTGATATTATGTTTAGTGTATGTATGTGTGCTAGATTTCAAGATAACCCTAAAGAGTCACACTTACTTTCTGTTATAAAGATTTTCAAATATCTTAAAAATACTGCTAATTTGGGATTGTTTTACCAAAAAGGACAATCATTTTATTTAATAAGTTATTCGTATACTGACTTTTCTAGATGCAAGTTAGATAGAAAATTCACTTCTGGAACATGTCATTTACTTGTAAAGTCCCTAGTATCATGGTGTAGTATGAAACAGAACTCAGTTTCATTGTCTACTGCTGAATCATAGTATATAGCTGCTAGTAGTTGCTGTGCACAGATTTTGTGGATGAAACACACTTTACTAGACTATGGATTAGTTTTTAAACATGATTCAATTAACTGTGACAACACTAGTGCGATTAACATCTCTAAGAACCCTGTGACAGACTCTAAAAAAAACATTGATGTTAGACACCACTTTTTAAGAGATAATTATCAAAGAGGTGATATACCACTTGAATTTATAGGCACTGAACTTCAATTAGCTAATGATTTCACTAAGCCTTTATGTTCAGAAAGATTAATTTTCTTTAGACACAAATTAGGAATGATAACATTCCCTTAAACCATTAGAAACCTCACTGTTACAAACCTCACCGTTAAAAACCTCACTATTAGGAGACCTCACCGTTAGAGACCTCACCATTAGAAACCTCACTGTTAGAAACCTCACCGTTATAGAATCCTCACCATTAGAGAATCCTCGCCGATTAGAAGACCTCACCATTAAGAGACTTTACCGGTACATCTCGTGCTATTTTAAACTTCTTTAAAGCCGAGACATCGAATTATATATATATATATATATATGATTTACTTTATTTGTGAATCCTAAATGATATTAAATCGAGTCTAGACTTCACTCAATCTCACCGTGAACTCGTCTGTTCAAATCTCTCCAACCTAACTCTCTCAAGCCGCAAAACCCTAAAACTCAAATCTATAATGGCCCATGTCAGGAGACCCCAGGTTATAGATGGGAGTGTTGAGATGCAAGCAAAAATACAGAATGTAACAAATTCTAGTACTAGTGGAAGTGGAAGTGGAAGAATAGCTCGAAGAAATCCAATAAACCCACATCTCTTAAAGTGAGAGATTGTCGTTTAGAAAGAGGTGTGTGGAGAATGGCTCATGGAGAGCATGTCATTGGTTCTGAATGTTTTAGAAGAACAAGGTTGGATTGAGTGCTTCACGAACAACAATGGACCTTATTATCCAGGACTGGTGAAACAGTTCTACGAATTTGTTTGTTTTGAAAAGTCTGAAGAATAAAGTAGAATGATTTCACTGGTAAATGGTCAGAAAGTATCTTTTACTTTAGTGGAATGGGCTGGGATATTAAGAGTTCCACATGAAAGAGATTATGCATTCTACTAAAAGTCTGTACCTTCGACTAGTGATGTGTTTCAATATGAAGATGCTTTGCTGGAGCTTACAGGGAATGGGACCCCAAGAAAGGTGATTGCTGCAGAGATGGCAGGAGAAGATAAGCTGTTGTTTAAATTTATCCAGCATTTTGTTAGTCCTAGAAGAGGAGATTTTGCTACTTTGAGATTCCAAGAAATATATCTGCTATATTTTTTGAAGCACAGTGTCAGAATCAATCTATGTAGACTGATTATGGTTCAAGTGGAAGATATGACTAGACCGAAGTCCAAATCAAATGCACTATTTTTCTCAAAGCTAATTTCTGTGATGCTAAAAGTGAAAGAGGTAGTTGGACCTCAGGATGAGCTGGTAGTGGTTAATAAAAACTTCTGTATTACAAGAACTATCTGTAAATACATGAAAGTCATCTAGAATCCTTGGAAGAAATCATGGGTTAATGATGATGGAAAAATTTATGACAAGTTCACTCTTGTGGATCATCCGTCTAGACCAATGGATGTGAGGGATCCAGGTCTTGGACTAGATGAGCCAAAACCGGTCTACAGTGATTAAGCTGATGCTGAGGAGGAATATTCATCAGTAGAGGAAGGAGGAGACCCAGACATACCCCCTAGTCCTGTGCATCACATTATTTCTTTTGGAGTAGCTAGCCCTCCAGAAAGGAAACCAAAGAGAGAAACTGTCATGAAGGACAGTGATACAAAGACTACAGAAGAAGGAGAAGAAGCATGCTAGTATGTTGTCAAGGACACCTCTGAGGAGGATGAGGAAACTGAAACTGATCATGATGTTAATGGAGAAATGGAGGCTGATGGTGAAGCAGATGATGAGGAAAATGTTGAAAAAGATCTCAGTTTGAGTCCTCTAATAGTCAGTAAAGTCAGGATAGTGCCTGATCTGGAAGAAGTAGCAGCAGCACCTGTTGATGAGAGATTCATTAATGACACAAAACAAATGGCTTTTGAATCTGCTCCAATTGTAGAGGAAAATGCAGAATTACCTCAGGAAGAACATTTGGAAGCGATACCTCAGGAGAATGTTCTAAGTGAGGGGGAGAACCTTGGCTCAGTATCAATGCTATATTACATTGAAGGTTGGACATCAGATCCTGGATATATGATTCTTGGACTATCTTATGGAGATTCGGATGAGGAATACCAACACCAAAAGGAATCAGTTACGTTACCCACTATGGCTTAAAATGTGGCAACCAAGAAGGACCTTGAGTCCTTAAAAGCTGAATTGAAATAATCAATAAGGGAATCAATGGAAGATATGAAGAAAAGTATGGTTGAAGAGATGAAAAACATGGAGAAATCCCTTGAGTTATCCATTGGATGTGGTGTGTCCAGTCCTGTGAAAGAAATGATGGATGAACTTAAAGTGTTCCACACTCATATTGAGAGTTGTACAGGAGCTGTAGATGCCTTGAGACAATCCATTGCTTCTCTGACTACCATGCATATCTCTAAAACTCAACTAAACTCTGACATTTGATATATCAAAGAAGTTGTCAAGCAATTTGTGGAAGTTTTTGAGGCCTTTAAGAAGTCAGTCAAAGAACATCTGAATAGTCAGAATGAACATGTTCAGAACGTAGTTGGTAGTCTGACTCAATCCTTCACGGAGTCAGTGGCCTTCTCTATGAAACCTCTTCCCTTATCTAGATCCAGTGTGAAACTTGACCAGATCCACACTATTATTCAGGAATAATTGTCTAAGGCCAGTCCCCTTGGTGCATCAGATTCTCAGATTCTTGCTACCACTAGGGAAGTTAGTAGTTTTGTTCGTGATCACATGCGGGCAGCTACTGCTTCTCAAGAGGCAATCAAGAATAATGTGGATGCCTATTTTGAAAAGGTTTATACCAAGTATCAGCTGACCAACCATTTCAAGCTCTTACTAGAAAATATGAAGTTACCTCCAGTAACCCATGCCTTCAGAGAATAGGTTAGTAAGCTCAGGGAGCTTACTCCTGCCTTGGACAAATTCATTGAAAATAGAGATGATTTTGTGTCTGCAATGGAGAGAGTAGGAAGCATTATAATGGATTTCAGGAACCTGTTGCTTCCCTTCTTGCATGTGGATGCAAGCCCTTAAATTTTACCTACTGCCCTTCCGGCTTCTGCCTCTGGTAGTACTCCTCAATTGACTCCAGTTCAATCCATCAGGAGCTTGACACCGATGATCACTCAGAGGAGCACATATTTCATATCGGGTAAAGTTATGTAGCTGACCCACCAGTTGTGCCTTCAGCTATTCTGAAACCCTCTACTGATCCTAAGGGAAAGACACCTATTCTATAGGAGGATTGAGTGGTTCTAGATCATTTTGATAGGATTCCTTTTTTTGTTCTGATTTTATCATTCTCTATTTTGTATATTAATTAAATTCCTCTTCATTCTCTACTTTATTGAGTTTCTATTACATTGTCATTTATTCTCTACTAATCTTTATCTTTTCATTGCTACCCTTCTTTTTGTTAATCACAAAGGGGGAGAAAACGAGCAAATGAGAAAATGAGAAAATGAGAGAAAATAAGAAATGAGACCTAAGAGTTAACAAAGGGGAATAAACACACAAAGGTTGAATGAGAAACTGAGACATGAGAAAATAAGACTTACGAGAGAATTTTGCAGTACAATTGAAAGGGGGAGGAATATGGAAGTTTTATTCTGAACAAAACAAAAGAACCTTTTTCCTCTGATACTATTTCAATTTTCTTGGCATAAGTTGTGATTATCAAAAAGGGGGAGATTGTTGAACCCTCTAATAATCTAGTTGCTTTATTATATTTTGATAATCCCAATTATGATTATTTGTATTTTGTTAATCCCTTGTTGATAAATGGTTAAATACTTATTTGGGAATCTAGATAATTGTTTGCTTTAAGTATTGTTCTATTGTTCTATGTTTAAATATTAGTCTTTCGGTTACTGGATGTTTGTACACTCTGACATAACCTATTTTTCCGATAGAATGCTTAAACAAAACAGAGCTACCGATACAGTTGAGTCTACCGCTGTGAGAGAGATACAGATACAGACTAGTCACCGTTACATTAAAGACCACCGTTAAAGATAATAGCTATAGTTACAGAACAGATCTACCGATACACACAAGTCCATCGATATGTTGAAGCTACTGTTATCAATGGAAGTCTACCGATATATCAAAGTCTACCGATACAAGACAGACCTACAACTACTGATACAAGACAGACGTACCGATATAGATCTACCGATACAAGACAGAGCTACCGCTACCGATATAAGAAGGTTACCATTACATCAATGCCTACAGATAGTCGAAGGTCACCGATATGCAAGTCTACTGATATGTGGAAGGTTACCGATATACTAAGCCTACTGATATAAAAAGGTTACCGATAGAAAGGATACCGTTACTCAACTCTAACCGTTACACAAGATGCTACCGTTACTCAGCCCTACCGTGACATCTACCTACCGATATCCAAAACTACCATTCCAGAGATATAACCCATCACTGATTTAATTTCTATATTGTTATTTAATCTAACCAATGGTCATATCAAGTATATTTTAATACACTGACATTTATTTAATGTGTGTTGTTGGTTGTCAGGGAACGGTACCTCGTACCTGCAAAACGTAAATCATCTTTTGTCAGAGCTCGTACTTTAAATAAAGGAAGGATGTGCTACTGCAAAGAGGGGAATGAATAGACGAATACACAGAGACATACGTACCACGAGGTGTGCTAAAAGAACAACTGAGTGTGAATGAAAAGAGATAAAAGAACTTACACGATGAACTCATTCATTACTGCATACCAGTGAAGATCTGAGAACGAGAACATAACACAAGAACTTCATCGACTACTATCTCCTCTGTCCCTACACCTGGAAGTCAAGGAAGAAGACGACACTCTGTTTTCCAGTCAAAAACCAGAAGAGGACCCAGAACTAATTCTGATCAATCCAAAGGAGTCCAGAGCTGCACTACAATCACTAGATCCATTTATAAACTCTAAATCACTGCCTCTGTGATTTATCTTTTTACATATTGTGAAGTGTGTGTTATCTGCTGTATTTTACACACACACTATCTCCTGTACTTTAATTGGAGGATCTGTAAATCCTCACTCAAACTCTTTCATCTTTTATTTCCCACTAGGATAGTGGTAGAGGTCGTGTGTGACCTGGATAGCTGGATCTGCTGTTTTTGTTCCCACAGATAATAGTGGTAGAGGTCTTGGACCTAGATAGTTGCATGCTATTGTAATCCCCGATCCAGGGTGTGGATCACTTTTATATAATGTTTTGAGAGGACTATGTATCATCCTAAGACTGAAACTCTTTGTTAAACAAGTTGTGCTTATTTATTTTGAAAGTTATTTTTATTCTGCTGCAAACTACTTTAAAACCAAAACTGTTTTAAAGTCACTTTGATAATTAAACTCGCAAGTGTTTATATTATTTGTAAATCAGTAAGTTAGTTTCAAAAGTTAATCAATTCTTTGAATTTGATTAACTGGTAAATAATCAATCCTTTGATAACCTAACAGAACCTTTATTTTGATATAAATTCACTACAGTTTAATTCTATGTTTTATTTATGGGATTTTACGACAAAGTTTTTAAATAGAAATTTTAATTGGAACTCAATTCACCCCCCCCCCTCTTGAGTGTCCACTCCGACCAACAAAAACTATCCCACTCAGTATTAATACTCAAAAAATGTAGGATGTTACTTCATTAATTACTATGTCTATATAGATTCCAGTGACCCTTGGATAGGTAGTGACACCTATATTTCAATCCTTGGGTCAAGCCACCAAACCTTTTTCCATATATGGATTCCAATGTCCTTACCGAAAGATGATAAATTGCACAGTTTCTCAAGAACAATATGTGTCTTGATTCATATCATCAAGGGATATGTATTTTCACATGGATCTCTAGTAAATGGCCCTACTAAAATAATAAATGGAAATTATTCCCCAATATACATATCTTCCAAACATTCATTGGGTGATTCCCATTCGGAGACTATACGTGACTTGATTTATGTTATCATGGGATACACAGTGACACCTAAATCTCCAATCATGAGCCTCATTATAATGATCGATAAAAGAAAAGAAAGATAAATATGTAAGGGTTGAGACTTAGATATCCATTTTTTCGTATGTATGACTTCTATATACATGGACCCTACTATGATATGTAATACATCTTGCACAATTTTTCACTTCGATTCCCATGTCGTTACCACATATAGCCAAATTACAGGGAAAACATCCATGTCCCAAGACATTAAATGTGCACAAACAAATGTTCTTACAACATTACATTAAACTATAAGGAAAATTCTTAGTCTTATTTTATTAAAAATGAAAAACAAACATCCTTACCGCATGTTGTTAAACTACCCCGTAAATTTCCTAGTCATGTGACATTAAAATTGCATAATAAAAACATTTTTACAACATGATGTTCAAATGAAATGAAAAAATTATTGGTTGTATAACATTAAAACTATAAAAAACAAGTCTACACTGTGTGCTATCATAATTTAAGACAACATCATCATCGCTTGATGATAAACCCCATGAAAAACTTCAATACCACATTCCATAATATTTGAAGTGAGAAAAAAACCATCCCACTACCTGATGTAAAAGTATGTATAACAGCAACCATTTTTCATCACTTATCAAAGTACCAAAATTTCCATACCCCAATCAATGATATTATGGGCTGCATCAAAGATATTTTAATAACCAAAATCAAGAAATAGCACTTTAGGTCTTGAGTGCCATTGGTTGCTAAAAACCATTAATGGAACATGAAAAGGACACCCTCCATCAGGACAGCCATTATTGGATTATACATGTTTGTTTATGGTTATTTCATATACCTTTATGTTCATCCACCAAATGCTTCACTCTAAAAAATAAATTCCCAATCCATATGGGCCCTGAAACCACTACAGCGAAGCTCAGTACCTCAACATGCTCTGGTCCATTCCCGGTATGATTTCCACATATCATTATTCATGGATTGAGAACCTTGATCCATGTTTGAAAATGTTTTCATCTCCCACTCAAAATAATGATGGGTTTCTTGTCACCCTAGGTATTCTAATTAAGCTCCAGTGTACCATCCCCCATATTAATTACATATGCGACATGAGTTAAACTACCTGCACTATGAACAAAGTTAGATGTCCATAAAAAGTATACTATAATTTACCATAATGTTATTCCTTGAGATAGTACAAAAGGGAAATAAAAAACTCATCATGTTAAGAACCCACAAAGGGTAGCTTGGAAAAAAAAT
Organism: Viscum album; assembly: GCA_963277665.1. NCBI lineage: Eukaryota > Viridiplantae > Streptophyta > Magnoliopsida > Santalales > Viscaceae > Viscum > Viscum album. The sequence goes on along the minus strand of OY728163.1, from coordinate 988,957,087 downwards.
TCCTCACTCACTAAACTCATTATTTCAATATTTTAGGAAGAAATTAGGGCATAAATAGATATTTTAAAGATATCATTAAGCCTACTATGGTTCAGAAAAAATATAGAGTAATGATTTTTCTTATCTCCTCATTGAATGAATATGTTCTCTAGGGGTGGGAAAAAATTATGGTTCTCTAACCCTTCATGTATATTATGCTTTCGAAAAGTTAAACATCATGATTTCATTGCCTAATATCTCCACTATATTCCATGTCCCTTGGAAAAGGATACCCATCATCATGTTACCCCTTTCATGTCAGTTCAATAATTTTTATGGATCCTTCATATGCCTTTAGGGTCATCGACAAAAAAATTCATCCTACCAAAAAGGAATTCTCGATCTTTATGAGCACTCACATCACTGTAGAAAAACTCATAACCTCAGTGTGTTATGGTTCATTTTTCGTGGGGCTATCCTAGTCTGTCCTCATTTCCTGAGCACTTGGAGCACCACATACAATTCTTTTACAACGATATTGAATAAAATTTGACATCCTTGATGTTATGTCACCATGTTTTTTACACAATCTAAATGATTGAATATGAAAAAACAGTATCAGTCATTTTATAACCAACAAATCATGATTATGAAACAGATGGAATATGAATTGATCTTCAAAATATAACGGCCAAACTACCCTAGGGTGCATTGAACCCTTCTTGGATAGGTTTCTTCCATTACCTAAGCCCATCTTCTAGATATTTGAGTCTTAAAAAATAATTCATTTCCCATATGAAATGAGTGGGTATCATCATCAGATGAAATGTTATCTTCATATAAGGATCTTGTCCTACCAAATACAATCATTTATTCCTTGTAAGAATATATCAGTAATCACTGTGAGTCTTGGTAACACCATGGTGGAACATTGAACCTAAAGGTGTTACGAGTCATCCCCAGTAAGTCTAACCCTCCCTTTTTCAAGGACACAATCTATTCGGATATGTGTATCAATGATGGTCGTACTATCCTAGCTAACCTAGAATCAATATTATTACATGATAAATCGATATACCCCCCCACCACCAAAAAACATTCAATGGACATTTGAAAAGAGTAGAGACACCTATATTTGGAAATTTAACAATTTATATGGGATTGGACCTACAAATCATTAGAATATTCTCTTTATAGGAAATGAACATTGATCCTTGTGAGCCACAACACCACTAGATCAAAAATCAACAATCTAGGGTGTTTTAGGTAATTCCTAGCATGTTTGAGTTTCATATAATGATCACCAATCAGGATCGAGCTAAAATTCCCTAATCTATCGCCATAGAAGATCCATGATAAAAGACCCAAAAATATAGTTATACAAGGTCTGCGCTAAATGAACATAATATAAAACAAAATAGGGTTCAGCTAATAAACCTAAACTACATTGATATAAAGTCTAAGATAAAAAATGCTAAACTATAACAATAAATGTTTTAATATAATCGATTCTAAACTATAGTTAAAAAAGTTTTGAGCTAAAAGACTCTAAACTAAATTGATTATTGTTTTGAGCTAGATGACCATTAACTACAATGATGGAAGGTCCAAGCTAAAATACACTAAACAACACTGATGGAAGGGATGACCTAAAAGACTCTAAACTATAAGGATAAATAGTATGTGCTGAAAGATAATAAAATAAAAAAATATAAATATGTGAAGAAAATGACTCTAAAATACATCACAATTGAGATTTATTCTGCATGAATGGAGAATAATTTATTCCCCCTCATAAGGAATTTGAATATAATTAATATTCTCTCTACAAGACTATCTGAATTAAAGAATTGTAATTCGATGTACCTCTATATAATGTAATATACCCAATTAACCTCTTGAAAAATTGGGAATTTCAAGATAACTATAGCAGATATATCAGTTTGGAATCACATTTTGGTGGGAATTCATGTGTGATTCTCAAGAATAATCTATTATTATTTATATTTTTTCATCTATGCATTCAGGGTTATATGATATTATGAAATGGATGTGTATTGTAGGTGATTCATATAACTTTGGATGAATGAAAATTCAAACCCATCATCTATAAAAAATGAAAACTGACAATATCATATAATGATTAGTAGATCTACTCACAGATAGAATACAAGGGGAGGAATATCCATAAATAAGATCATATCCCTTAAATACATGACCGAAATAAATTTTTAAAAGTACAACCCCATTATATAATGTTCTTATAATAACCATGGAACTCTTCATGCCTCAGCATCCTGGGAGGTAACAGATTGATGTAGCGAGCCAAAAGACGCGTTTTTTGTCTTTGCAGCCCACTTTAACTCCCATACAATGGATATGGATTGAACCATTTCCTTATCTATAACATCAATAAGGCTATTTCACTCCATCATTGTCTTCTCTAATGTTTCGAGTTCATGCTTAAACTAGGATAGATTTTCTGGAAGATGGACGATTTCAGACTTAAGATGACCAATTGTAGACTTAATATGGTCCATTTCAACATTCCCAACTTTGAAAACATCATAGCGAGCTTCCTTCTCAACTACATGCTGAGAATCATCATTTTATGCCTTTTCCTATTTTTTTCTTCAATAAAGTGGATCCATTAGTGGGAATCGATCTCTATTATACATCCCTTTTATGCCCTCTCATGGACACCACCTCCTTCAAATAGGTTTGGTTGGTGGTATATTGAAATCTCTCATAACCAAGGGTAGGAAACATAAATCAATGGTGGTCTAATATATCCTTTAACTCTTCCAAGGGGGAATCCAATATTATGGATGAAATAAACTTCCACATTTTTTCCACATTGACTAGTAGAATGACACAGACCCCATACAATGATACAAGACCCTCTTATAAATATGATCATATTTAAGGACCATGTTCCTCAGATAAAGCGACGTGCTCCTAGTTTTCAGAATATTGATAATGAAAATATACTTAATATTATTTGATCCGGTCAGAGGAACATACAATGGTGTTGGGGCTGGAACCTTCCAACTCAGGGGAAAAGGCCCCACAAAATGTGGAACAATGGTTTATATTCGTAAGACAAATTTTAAAATATATTTAGGCAACTGATGTACATGATGAATGTTAAAAAATACCTTTATCTATCACATCGTTGGTGATATAAAATTCTCTAAAACCATAAATGGAAACATTCAACTCCTTTTAATTATTTTAATCATCACTGAACTTATAGTGCTTTTACCAAAGATGTACTTCAATCACCTGCCATGATAACGATTTAGAAGAATGCAATTTCACATGACATGAAACAAATAGATAATATATTCAGTCTTAATGAAGTATTTCATATATCCAAACCCCACTTATATAATTGATAACATGGTATCATTATATATTCATGTGGTAGTGTCCTCCAAAATGTGTCAACCCACATCAAACCAAGTGATTTGACCACTACGGTGTCTATTGTTGCAATATGCGTGATTGGTGCAGAATCATAGTCATTTCCTCTTATTCATAGGTCAGGTATGACATTGAAGGGTCTACTAAAGCAACTAAATGATCTCTACCATACTTATAAGTTGATACATTCTCTTAGAAGTGATCTCAAAGGGTACCTGCACATATATGAAAAATAATTATTTGTTTATAGAATAATCAAAGTCTATGAGAGAGTGGAGTACCATAATTAAAATAAAATTCTAGAGGAGAAGACCCTAAAAATCAATATTTCATCAATTTTCCCTTATTCTTCATTTGAGGCCCCTCCAAAGGGTGATGAATCTGATGTTGTTTCCCTATAAGAAGGAACTATCACCCTCATAAGAGCTTATCAGTAATGAGATCCCTTATAAATGGTTCACTGTTTGATACAAAAATCCTCTCGAAAAATAGTACCATGGGGTGAATATTCTGGGGATAGGAATACTGGCCAGTATATTGTAGCCTTCTCTTGTATCTCGAAAAACAAAAAGGATGTCAATATAGTTCCAATGTCACCATGACCCTTTAAAAATATTGGTGATCTTAGTCATACCACTACTTCAATGGGATATCCAAATCATTCATATCCATTTTCATTGTTCCCCACTATAAAATTCAGTGAACCAATGGAGAATATAAACCACTACCCATAATGCATGAATAATTTACGTGAAGGCATCAGAGGATGGCCCAAACATCTTCAGGACAGTCCTTGAATGTAATTAATATAGTGGTTGTGACATTAGAAAGTCCCACCAAATGTAATTTTTATTGGCCCATGATACCCCAGAGCTCTTAATTTGAGTTATGTGTCCTCTAAACCATCCATTAATGATATGTGATTGGAAATAATAAGTCTAACATGGATACACCCAACAATAATACACTCACTACAACTACATCAGTGGACCCTTCGACTGGTAATGAAGAAGATATAAAATTCTATATTTCCATGTGAGGTGCTTACGAGTATGTTGTTCCTCTAGAAGCTAGTTGCTTTCTGAGCATGGGATTATTCGTATCAAGTATCAAACTTACCAACATTCTGAGATTGTCCATCTAAAATATTATATTAATTCTTATTTATTTAATTTCTATAAACAATCAAAACTAATTTTTAATAAAAAAATAAAAATGGGGTTTCTTAGTAAAATATTACTTATGATTCCAAAATGTCACACTTGGGTTTAATAAATTCAACATTGCATTTCTAAATGAGTTATTTGTAATGACCCAAATTTGGATCCCATCCACTGGTGCCCCATACCCGGTTCGCCACATGACCTCAAGTGCATTTCCCAAAATGCCAAAGGCTGCCGACTAGCATCCAGGGCCTTCGTGATTCGGTGGAGAAACTATACCCTCATTTGGTAAATTATACAGCGGAAAAACAACCAGACATAATAACAGAAACAAAAAACAACATACAAAAACTGAATTGAATAGAGGAAGCAATGTATAAATTAATAATGATGCATCATGATACATATATCTATGAAAAGAATTAAACATACCAACATGCTGAAGTATAATTGAAAAAAAAGTGCAAAAGAAAACAAAGTAAAATCCTCAGCATCATAAGCCATGACTTGGTCCCATGCTCTCCTAGTCCAGTGCAATCAAGAACCTGAAGTAGAAGGTCTCTTTCCCTTATCTATACCTGCAATAACATAATCCTCTTGTCCCCAAAAGCATGGCCCAAACAGGGTGTGAGATAGAATCCCAGTAGGCAATGACCCAAATATTTGTGCCTAACAGTCAATGAATACAAGTCAAGTAGGTGTGCAGGAAGTAGTAAACAAAAAATCACAAAATGGATACAATCCACAGTTCTAACATATAAAGTACACAAGTAAACAACCAGCAACAATAAGAAACAGGAAAACCTCTAGGTAGCTCTCACAGCCTAACCCATATGGTTCAACCTACAAGTACTAGCAACCCTATATGAGGCACACACAATCTCACCCCTCTAGTTCAGCTATGAATAGACTCTCTAAGGAAGCACTCACCATCAATTCCCCCTATAGATTCATATCGTACTAAAGGAACTATGGGGAAACACTCAACGTCTCATTCCCCCAGTGGCCCACGTTGAGGAACTAAAGACTCTATGAGAAAGCACTTATCGTCAATTACCCCTGTTCTCTTGCATTGTATTAAAAGACACTCTGTTGAAGCCCTTACGTCCATTCTCCATATGGTCTACAACACTAGGTTCTCACAGTCATCAGTGAAAATAAACATGTATACCACACGTGTGTCGTCCAAGTAACCCTCAAGAACCACTTGGATATCAATCTAAGGCTCAACAACATAACATAGAAAAAGTTCCACTATCCTACAAATAGGCATGGAAACTGGAAAATGCCAAACAATAAAAACAAGCATGGAAAACATCCAGAGTACAGCAAAAACTACACTATTCACAAGGGTAAACCTCTACTACATCAATCAAGCAAAAAAATAAATCAATCAAGGGAAAAACAGGAAAATGCACAATTCATGTTCATGGGAATTGGTGCAATTGCACACGATACTCAGAGAATTTCTACAGAAAGGCACAAACCACCTACCTGGATGCTAGGAGATCAATATACATGATCCACACAGATTGATTCACTGTAGAATGACGAATATTTACGATAATTAACAAAATGTTCAACCATATATAACTTTAGAAAGATGAATAATTGGAAAACAAGGCTCAAGCATAAGGAAGAACCCACTGCTACACTTCAAACGCAATAAATAGAGATCAAATCGGATAACGAACATAGAGGCGGGGGCTCATCGAGGATTCGTGGATCCTCGATACTCTCGGATGAACGTGACCTAGAATAAGACGCTTATGTGCGTCAGGTGCGACCCCGGTCCCTTTAATGAAAAAAAGAAAGTACATGGCGTGTACTTTTAGAGTACACGGTGTGTAATAGGTCTTTACACACTCCACCAATATCAGCCTCCACGTCACCCCTACACACTGTTTGTGTGGCCCAGGCACGACCATCACACGACTTCGAGCCAGAGAAGAATACACAGTGTGTACTCAGAAAGTACACGACGTGTACTTAAAATTTTTCCAGAAACACCCTTTTTCTTAAAAAATCCAGAAAAAGAAAAGGGTTACCTGAAATGAAGATTTGGGTTCTTACAAACTTCCACCCTTAAAGAAATGCATCCCTGAATTTCCATAACGAGGCGTAGAAGACGAAACCCTGAACAGATCTGGCCACTACGATCGTACATCGGCCTCCCTCTCCTAGGTTGTGTCTTGTACTCTCCCATGATGCCAAAGCACCCGTACTAGAGGAAATGACCGCCCACGGAGAACCTTCATACTGCGATCGACAATCTGGATAGGATGCTTCTTGGACGATGCATCTTCTTCCAGATCAACCTACTCGGGCTGAAAGACGTGAGATGGGTCCAGAAAGTAATGTCGGAGCTGAGAGACGTGGAAGCCGTCATTCATGTCCCGGTACCTCTGGGGTAGCTGCAACTTGTAGGTGACCGGCCCAACTCTTTCCAAAACCTCAAACGGCCCGATGTACCACGGTGAAAGATTACCCTATCTCAAAATGATCTTGTGTCCCAACCTAGGTGCGACACGCAGGAAAACCTGATCCCCAACCTCAAACTCCACAGGTCGCCTCCACTGCTCAGCATAAGACATCTGCCGAGACTGTCCCATAGCCATCCTCTTCCGAATCATCTCTATTTGCTCTGAAGTATCCTGAACAAGATGAGGTCCCAGAAAGGCTGCCTCTCCATCCTCCAGCCAGCATAAGGGTGATCGGCATGGCCTACCGTACAATGCCTCGTATGGTGCCATCTGAATGTTCGCTTGAAAACTGTTGTTGTAGGTGAACTCCACCAGAGGAATCTGATTCTCCCAAAACCATCAAAGTCTGGGATGCAAGCTCGGATCATATCCTCAAGCACCTGGATCATGCGCTCGGACAGGCCATCAGTCTGAGGATGGTATGTTGTACTCAGAAGTATCTGGATACCCAAAGCCTTCTGAAGTCCTTGCCAGAACCGAGAAGTAAAGAGTGCATCCCTGTCTGAAACAATAGGGAATGGAACTCCATGTAGACGAATGATCTCTCTGATGTACATTCATCCCAAATCATCGACACTAAAGTACTCCTTGATCGGCAAGAAGTGAGCAACCTTTGTGAGTCTGTCAACAACAACCCAAACAGCATCGTTCCCCCAAGGCGACCTCGGAAACCTGGTCACAATGTGCATTGCAACATCGTTCCACTTCCACTCTGGAATGGGTAACTGTTGTAAAAGTCCTGTTGGTCTCTGATTCTCTGCTTTCACCTGCTGACAAATAGAACATCTCATGACAAAACCAGAAAAAGCTTTCTTCATAACTGGCCACCAGTACTGGCGATGAAGATCTCGATACATCTTGGTGATGCCATGATGAACTTCCCAAACCAAGGAATGAAAATCCCACATCACCTCCTCACATATGTCTACCGGCACCCATACGTGTCCTTGGAAACACAAGATCTCGTCCTCGCCCACTGTCCATCAAGGAAGAGGGTCATCTCCTGACACACTCTCCCACATGTCTAAGCCTTATGAGATTGATAGCTACCTCATCCGTACCCGATCAAGTAGCGTAGAGGTAACAAAAAAAGAAGACAGGTAAGTCTGTTCCTGTCTATCGTGCACCTCCAGATGCATCTCAGAGAATCGATCCATAAGTTGTCACTCACTGCTAGCTTCATAAACTATCTTAATCTGAGTTCTCTTGATCAATGCATCTGCCACTGTGTTTCCCTTTTCCGGCATATAGGAAATCTCGAAATCAACATACTGAAGATACTCAACCCACCTGCGCTGTCTCAGATTCAGATCATGCTGAGTGACTATGTACTTGAGACTCTTGTGGTCGGTGAAAACCACAATGTTCTCTCCTAGAAGGTAATGTCTCAAACAGTGTAAGGAGTGAACAATATCTTTCAAATCCAGATTATGCGTAGGGTAGTACCTCTCATGTGGCCTCAACTGCCAAGACCCGTACACAACAACTCTGTATCCCTTCATAAGCACAGCTCCTAGACCGATACCTGAAGAATCACAATATACTGTATATATCTTCCCTGGATCTGGCAAGATTAGTATCGGTGCGGACATAAACCTTCCCTTCAACTCCTGAAAGGCTGATTTATAAGAATCTGACCATAATAACTTCTCTCCCTTCTTGGTCAGACCTATCAATGGTGCTGCTAGGCATGATATGTCCTGAATGAAGCGTCTGTAGTATCTAGCCAGCCTGAGAAAACATCATAACTCACAAACATTCTTCGGCTGCTCCCAAGAAACTAAATCTCTCACTTTCTCTAGGTCCACAGATACTCCTTCCTCTGAGATGACATGACCCAAGAAGTGTATCAGATCCATCCAAAAGTGGCACTTCGAGATTTTATCATAAAGCTGATGCTCTCTCAGTGTACTCAGAACGATATCAAGATGTGTGGCATGGTTGTGTCGCGTGTGAGAGTACACCAATATATCTTCCATCCAGACCACGATGAAGGAGTCCAAGTAAGGATGGAAAACTCGGTTCATCATAGCCATGAAAACTGCAGGCACGTTCGTGAGACCGAACGACATGATTGTATACTCGTATAGACCTTTCCAGCTACTGAAGAATTTCAAAGGTATATCTGAGGGTCTAACGCGCAACTGATGATAACTGAACCTCAAGTCGATCTTGGAGAACACCCGGGCTCCTTGAAGCGGATCAAAGAGGTCATCGATCCATAGTAAGTGATATCGGTTCTTGACCGTAAACTGGTTCAACTTCCGATAATCCACACAATGCCGAAGGGTATCGTCTTCCTTCTTTGCAAATAGGACAGGCGAACCACAAGGAGAAGTACTGGGTTGGATGAAACCCTTTGCCTGCAACTCCCCCAACAACATCTTGAGCTCCTTCAACTCAGGTGTAGCCATCCTATAAAGAGGGATGGACACTGGTGCTCCTGCTGGAACGAGCTCAATAGAAAAGGCTACCTCATGCTATGGAGGGAAACAAGAAAAGTCCTATTGAAAGATGTCCCTGAAATGATCCACCCCTGGAGGAAAGTCCAACTGAGAAGTCTCTTGATCATCCAGATAAAGACTAGTAATCTGGGCTATCACCCTTCCTAGCCCATGATTCTCAAGTCCATCTCGACTCACCTGAACATACCATTCGCGTTTATGAAAAAAAAGATTCACCCTCTGGTGAAATGAAACTCACTCTGCGGCGATAACAGTCGATGCCTACATGGAAGGAAAATAAACAGTCCATCCCAAGGATGAAATCATAGCCTGTCATCATTAGGACATAGAGTTCCCATAAGAAATGATACCCTGAAACCTCGAGAGGGTACACTGTACACTGGTGTACACTAGATGTCCACATCCTCAAAGGTTTTTCTAGTGTCAACAAGTCGGCAGATGAAAAGACACAGAGCCCAAACCTCTCCACAGCAGCAAAAGAGAAAAAACTATGCGTAGAACTAGTATCGAAAATAGCTGAAGATAAAACTGAGGCTACAAAAACTGTACATAGAACTGTAGAAGGGCCAGGATCCTACTCCTGATAGGTCTGCTCCACGGTGAAAGATTGGCCTGCACCGCGACCCTGGGCCCCTGGCTGTCCAATCTGAGCTGATCCACTTTGCTGGTGCTGAGGGACTGGTGGCTGACCGCCATGGCCTCGACCTCCACCTCGGCCCGAATGGCCGGAAGAACTTCACTTCCCCGACTAGTGAGAAACTGGTGGTGTTGTTACTGAATGATGAGTCATGGAAGAGCCCCGGTCACCAACTGCTGGTGAGAACACCTAGAAGAAACGCTAAAGGTGACCCATCATTCCGTAAGATTGGCACTCTACAAGGCCTCTCTAGCCCTGCGTCCCTGTGTGCCCTTACCGACCACACTGTTAGCATACCACCTGGATACTTGGAGAAGCATCTTGCTTCCTTGGATCTCTGCTCATAGACTCCCTATGGTGCTTATTGCTGTCATTTTGACGAAAACTAGCTCTGGAAGTAGAACCGCCCTGGCTTGCTGTTCCGGAGTATCTCAGATTGTGCTCTGTGATCAGTGCTTGTTTGATGATGGAAGTGATGGAAGTCAACTAGAAGATATTCACCTGTGAGCAGATCTCCTACCTGAGACCATCCTCAAACTTCCTTACTATGAACACCCCAGTCCCATCCCATAGGGGTGTGAAATTCTACAGCTTGGTGAAACAGGTGGGATAGTCCATGACAGAAAGATTACCCTCCTATAATCTCATGAACTCCCGGACTCGATCGGCCTTCAGGGTATCTGAGTAGAAGTAGTCATAGATCATGTGCTGGAACACCTCCCAAGCCATAACATGCTGGTGACCAGCCTACGAGATCACGTCCCACCACCTCTTAGCAGAGTCTTGGAGCATGTAGTTTGGGATCTTGGCCCGCCTCTTTGGAGGCGTCAGCAGATGCTCAAAGATAGTCATCACGGCTTCCAGTCATGACTCTGCAGCCAGAGGTCCTCCTTCACCCGAGAACGTGTGAGGATGCAGCTGCTGAAAAGCCCAAGTCAAATCTTCCATAGTCGAGGATGGAGGTGGTGCTCCCTGAACGGTCTGTATTATACTAAAAAAACTTCTCTGGACTGTGCAACTTGAATAACAGCATGTGCCAAGGATGGCCCGACTGGAGGATCGACAAGAACTCCCTGATCAGCCATATCTGGCGTCATATCACTGCCTGACGACCGACGTACAACTAGAGGACATCTCGTAGGCATAGCTCTGAATGATCAGAAGCACACCTTAGATCATAATTAACAAAGACAGAGAACACAAGAGTACAAAACGGGAACAGGGGAAGGAAAACACACAAGTTTACAAAACATGACTACATGGCGTGTATAAAACCTACACGGCGTGTCTTCTTATGCCACTGACATGGGCGTGTACTCCTGCCCTACAAGTCGTGTAACACCTCAAACTACACGGCGTGTTGACCCAACACACGGTGTGTAATTGAAAAATATTCCCCTGCCCGAGTCTCTTTACACGGCTAACCCACACAGTCCGACTTAACTCGAGACTACAGGACGTGTTCTGAACAAACACGTTGTGTCCTAGACAAGTCTTCGGCAGCCCATGTTGATAAATACATGGCCATCTACACGGCTGGAACTTACACGGAGTGTTCCGAACAAACACGGCATGTATAGGTGAAGGTGACACCATCTCGTGTTATTTATGACACGGCTGGGTACCTGAACAAGACTACACGTTGTGTTCCGAAGACATAACAGTGTGTTGAAGAGAAGGTAATGCCGACCTGTGTTGTTCATGACACGACCAGGTACGTGGATACGACCACACAGTGTGTTACTTTAAAACACGGTGTGTTCTACCCAAGCTTCCCCGACCCATGTTGTTAGTGACACGGCCGGGTACACGGCTCTGAACTACACGGCTTGTACCTACCATGTAGAGACCCGAAGCCTGACGTACATTGACATTACATTACATTTGCGGAAGACTTAGTTCATAACAAACAATCACCAACAAGGATCGTAATAGTTTAGTGTCTTTGGAAACTCGAAATATAATCTTCTAATACTGGTGAAAGATCTTCAACATCTCCCATAAAGATCTTCCTTTTTTTAACCTAAAACCTTTATTTATATCCTGGGGAAAAGAAAACATAAAAGGGTGAGCTCAAATTCTCAGTAAGGGTAAACAACAGAAATATCAATCACATCATATTCAAAATAACATAACATTTTGGAAATCTTAACCTGAAAAAGAGAGCATAATTTCATAACCTGGGGTAAATCATGGCAGTGAAATGTAATCACCATAATCATAACATAAAACATTAAACTTTGTGGCATTCACACATAATCATAGAGAATCATTTCTTGTTAGTCAATACTCATTGCCAAGACTATCTTAGTGGACAAAGTCCCTTTCTGAATCGAGTAACCCTCATTTCAGTCCTGTTTCACTGAACCGGTATAACCTACCATTCCAGCAATGTCCATCTCATGAGATATAAAATCTTTACCCAATGCATTGGAGGGAGATATAGGTCCCACCCATCTTATAATGAATCCTTTCTTATGTGTGCCACATAATCATAAATCATACATCATCGCATAACACATGTAACAAAAAATGGGATTCTTGAAACATCATGACATCATAAAACAAATAATATAAGGTAAATGACTTCATAAAAAAATTTCCTCAAAACATAATCAAATCAATGTAATAATAGGGATAAAAACAGAACCCTATATTATCTTAGATGGAAAATAATTTTGATAAAACATTTGAACTCCATTCTTGAGGAAAATATCCTTTCTACTTCAAAAACATTTTCCCTTTCATAACATGTCATACGACTTTAAAATAAAAGATGTTGATTAAAAATAAACATGAAAACTTGTAAATGATGTTTCTTGGAAATAATGTTTTAAAAATCCATTCATTCCCTATATGTTAAAAAAACATTTTTCTCGTACTTTTGTCGGAAAAGTCAAAAAAGTACCTCGCACGAAAAAACGACAAAAGATTCCTTTCATATTTTTTACTAAAAACTCACCAAAGGGTAAAATTGGATTTAAACAATTGTAGGTGGATGGAAATAATATTACATATTGATGAAACATGGATGTGGATGATAAAATACACCCCAGTAAATACCAAAGTATAAACAATCTCGGATAAAAATGAGATTATGATATTTCCCTTACCATAGGTCCGATTTTCTTTATACGTGTCCGAAGCTCCTGTATAATGGTTTAAATAATGTTATTGACTTATTCCAGAATCATACATATTGATATGATATCATATATGTTCATATTCTTAGCTTTTTGTTAGTAATATTTCATTGTTACTTGTTACTCGGGTCCTTATTGCCTTTTGTTCTTATGCGTGTTTTGCTGAATAAATTCTTATTCTTCTTTTAAGGTTATAGATACCATATATCCAGAATGGTATTAGTGTAACATATATCATATTTATTCATTCAATTCATTTATATAATTACTATGTAATGATGATCATGTAGAACGAGTCGCATCACATCGTGGAGACGGTATTCCGTACGTACGCACGAGTGATGATATCGTTCCTATGATCGTGGAATTGTATTGGAGTATATATATATTATTTCATTATCAATATTACGTTATAATAATCATAAATAGTTACTCATTACACCATTATACCCATCCTTGTAAGGTGATGGTGGAAAATAGATTACACCACGGCGTGGAGACGGTATTCTGTACGTACGCACGCGCGGTGATTTCATTTTTCCGTGGGATGGATAGAAGGTGAATTAGGGTTGTTTCATATTTATAATAACATATCAGTATGTAATTAATAATGATGTTATTACTTTATCATGAAACAACTAAATAAGAATAAGTTGAAGAAGAAAGAAATTGAAAAGATCGGTAATAGATATTACCTCTTATTTGGAACGCCTCTTTGAATCCTCCACTTAGGGAACTAAGATTGGTCTTTGAAGAAGACCAGGACCTCTAGGATTATCCTAGGGAAGTGGAGAGTAGAAAATGGCAGGGGTTGGCCGAGCTTGAGTGCTCAAATTGGTGTGAGGAGGAGGGGGAGGAGGTGCCCTTTTATAAGGGAGGAGAGGGGCACCTTAGGAATATCTCAAAATATTTTTTTATATTAAAGTCAAAATCGGTTTATAATGGTTCCAGAGGGTCTTATTTCGAATATAAAGTGGGGATGGGTCGAAATCCTATCAACCAATAAAATTTAGACAAGTTTAGGGTATTATTTTAACCTTATCAATTAGATTTAACTCTAAGTTAAATAATTTAACTTTTACCGTGTCTTTTTGTTTTCTTTCACTATATGGTTAATACACTTACTATAACATGCCAAACGAACCCCAAATTGTTTATTATTAATATATATATCCCTATTTAAGTCATTTTTCCGATCCTTAGATTTTTAGGAATAAAATAACAATTAATAATATAATATTTGATTTAAATACTATTTTGTGTCAATTTTGACACTATTTGATATATGATTTTTGTGAAAGTCATAACAGAATTATATGTTCGAACCAAGTTTATTAAATCAACATTAATATATCATAGTAACCTATAAAATTAGTGGAATTCATAAAAAGTCTCAAATTACATTTATATTGGTGTTTATAACATCAATTATGTCAATATTTCATTAATAAGATAATTACTGCATCATCATTGTGTCATACATAAATTAAATTATTTAATGTCTAAAAATTACAAATAAAATACCATTATGTAGGAAATCTTTTTATCTTTCTAATGAATATTTATAGTCGAATTTATCTTATGTATAACCCATATTAAAAATGATTTACTTATTAAACTTTGATTTCAACTATTTTAACCCTTCTTTAAATAAATTAATAATAAATGTCCTAATCTAATCCAAGTGGGCCTAAATGGTCATATTTTTATTCCTAAGTTTGTTTTCGGTCGAATTACAGTTGTAAAATAGAATTAGGACATGTGTTAGGGTAATATTAAAATCATATTTACCCTTAGTTACCCTATTTACTATTAACCATGGTAAAAAAAAGTAAAAAGTTACTATTCACCAAAAATTATTTTCATCTCATTGAACCACATTTTAGTCCTTCATATTAACCGTGTCTGTCAGATTTTCGAAATTCTATTCACAGAAGCGGTAAAATTAAGTTTTATGCAAAATTCAGTTTTTAACCTACCACTTAGTGGTTTCACTATTCATCAAAAATTGAAAGTTTTCAGAAAAGTACTAAAATTTCACCCTAGGATATAATTGATATTCCGAATTCAAAAATGATTTCTATTTTAAAAAATTCCCAACATATAAGTTGCATAAATTAATTTTATAATTAATTTCCGCTGTCACAACAAATAGTGTGTTTTTAAGAGATAATAACTATCAAAAGATTAACACTTGTTTATGTCTGGTGTAAATGTGAAATTACATACAATGACCAACATTGTATTGAATTGTAAAAATATATTATAAATATACTTTAAAACCACTCAAATTAATGATTTATCACTATTAATTATTTCGATTAAAAAAGTTGTTTTTAATTATAATTTAGTAATTTTCACTATTCATCAGAATATGAAAGTTATCCGAAAAGTACCAAAATTTCATCTTAGGATAAATTCGATACTCCAAATCCAAAAATGAAGTCCATTTTGAGAGCTAAAATTTCTATAATTTAAAAAGTGGTTATTACTATTTATAACGGCTAGTTTTAATAATATTTTAATAGCATATCGTTGTTTATGTTGGAACCAGGATCTTCAAAGCATGATTTGGTGTATGGTTTGTGTTTGTTGTCAATCCTCAGTGGAAGTTCCGAATGTGTTCCAGCAAAGTGATCATACAGTTCAAGCAGACAACAGTATTGGTGGTGGCGCTGTTTCCCAGTGTTTACCAAATATTTGGGCCTCAAAATCGGAAAATGAAGACATGGATTTTCTGCAAAAGGAGGTTCGCAGAAAAAGGAAGTGGTGCGCGAAATATAAGAGGCTTGCACGAAATACTTATGTTAGGCGCGAAAAAACAGCGGGATGCGCGAAATAGGGGATCAAGGTTTTTCGCGCAAATAGTGTTTCGAAATCTGTTTGGTGAAAAATGGAAAAGGCATGGGCTGCGCGGAAAATAAGGGTTGTGCGCGAAATACTTAAGCTGGGCGAAAGATTACGCGCCAAATGAGAGGTTTTCCGCGCCGAAGGGGATTTTGCGCGCAGTGGTCTCAGTCGCCTATAAATATGAGGTGACCCCCTTCATTCGGGGAGTTGGAAGACTTAGTGAAGATCTGAGGTCTGATGCGCGAAAAAGGATAGCGTAAAGGGGCTTGCGTGAAATATTCGGAGTTGCGCGAAAAAGGGGATTTTTGCGCGAAATATTTTTCCGCGCGAAAAGTAATTTTGCGCGCAATAGGAAGGTTTTGCGCGCAAAGGGTTGGTGTTGCACGCAATTGTTAGTCAGGTTTTTCTACACGTTCTGGTTATCCGGTTCAGTGGTTCTGTGCGTTCTAGTGCATCTATTTCGGAATTCGATGCAAGCAGAGTCTCATGCTGAGCAGAGGCAAAGACTTCAATGAAAATCTATTGAAGAGACCTTAACGTCTATAAACTCAGTGGGACTTCACCAACGGCAGTGAGCCAGGGGGAGTCAACGGGAGTGACCCGAGGGACGCATTGAGCTATCCCTGAACAATTGTAAAGGCAGTGTGCCTGGGACAGAGTGTCTGTACCTGAACTTTTGTATCTGCAGCTAGTGAAGCATAGTGGATTTAGGTACGACCGGCAACCTGTCGGCGTATGCTCCTTGGACGTAGCCCTTAGTGGTGAACCAAGTAAAAATGGCTGTGTCTTCTCTGTGCATGTGAATGTCTTCATTCTGATCATAATCATCATACAGATTCAACAAGTTTCTACCAATGTGGGAACAAGATCCAACACATTAAAAGAAAAAGTGGTCACCCTGATTCACCCCTCCCCTCTCAGGGTGTCCCGGGGCCCTTCAAGTGGTATCAGAGGGTAAAGGTTGCTGGTGTTGAATCTGACCTTCTTCGTCATGGAAAACGCGGTCAATGTCAGGGGAGTCCCTCACTTCGATGGAAGCAATTTCCAGATCTGGAAGAACAGAATGAGATCTCATCTAAGATCACTTGGAATGGAAGTTCTTTTTTCTACTGTGCAAGGAATACATGTCACTGATCCAACAGGTCTGGCTATGACTGAAACAGACAGGAAACTTCTTGATGCAGATGCTAAAGCACAGAATGCTCTCACTGCAGCCCTTTCTGATCAGATCCACCTAAAGGTGATGAATTGCACCTCAGCAAAATCCATGTGGGATAAACTTGAGAATATTTATGAAGGTGATAGCAAAGTGAATGAGGCGAAACTACAAGTGCTGCACAATCGGTTTGATGATCTGAAGATGCATCCAGACGAGAATGCAGACTCTTTCTTCAATCGAATTACCGAAGTGGTTGGAGCTATTCGGGGTCTAGGTGAAGAAATCAAAGACATTGATATTGTAAAGAAAATATTGAGAAGACTTCCACCTCTTTATAATGCGAAGGTGTCAGCCCTTGAGGAAAGAGATCTTTCCAAACATTCTTTAGATGATCTACTGAGCAGTTTGGTAGCATATGAAATGAGAGTCAAACCTGAAGATGCTACGACTCGGGTGAGCAAGTAAATGGCATTCAAGACCATGGATAAACTGAAAATATCAAAGGATAGTAGCGGTGAAGATGACGAAGAAAAAGAAATTCTTTCTCTCATTGCAAAGAAGTTCCAGAAGGGGAAAGGGAAATTCAAAGGGAAGTTACCTCTCGCGTGTTTCCGTTGTGGAAAAGTTGGGCACATTGCTTCTCAGTGTTTAAAAATGATCAATGATGAAGATAGTGAGGATGAAAACTTCAAGAATCCTCATAGAAGGTTCTTCAAAAAGGGAGACTTCAAATCTGGTAAGAAAATGCAAAGGAAGAGTTTTGTCTGTGAAGAGGAAGAAGATGATAATGAATTCTGTGATGAAGAAGAACCAGAATTCAAAACTGGGAACCATGCTTCTATGATGGCCACTGTTGAAAAGCCAGAAGATACTGAAGGATAAAAACAACTGAGAACTTGTGTAGATCCTGAGATGCAACTTAAGGATGCGGTTAGTAAGCTTAAGATAAAATGTAAGAGCTGCAATAAGTGGAAATCAATTGTGGAAGAATCAACTGAATATGTTGATCAACTAGAAGCTGAAATTGAACGACTGGAAGAATTTGTGAAGGTACAATCTAAAATAATTGAAAGCAATGATGATGTAGTAGATCTGAAGCTGAGAATTGAAGAGCAGGCAAAGGTCATCAATGACCTCACATCCAGACTGGATGAAAAATCCAAGACTGCTGAGGGTCTTGAGGAGGAAGTAGTTACTCTAAGGAGTAAACTGGAGACTGAATCAGTTCCAAAAGAATCAAGGAAGAAAATACAGTTTGGACGATTCTCAGATGCAGAATTACTAGCAAGAGCCAAGTGTGGTTCAGATGGGGTTGGAAAAATCTTGAGTGATCAAGGACCCACTTGCATGGGAAAGAGTGGAATTGGCTGTGAGGCTGAGTCATCAACTGCTGGAAGTGCAAAGATCCAAAAGAAAGATAAGATGAAAGTTGAACATGCTGAAATATTACCTAGAGTGCTGAAAAGGGAACCCTCAATCCAAACTAAAAGGAGACCTGAAAATTATCCTCAAACTTTCAAAAATGGAAGACAGTCTTACTATTCTCCCAAGGAAGAAGCTATACGGAGAAATTCAAGTGAGAAGACATTTCTTTTCATGAAGTGTCAGTTCTGTGGCTATCTGGGCCATACCATGTCTTATTGTGAAGAGGCAAGAAGCTATCTGAATGGAGAAGATATAGATTCTCAACAAAGGAGAACAATTTCATATCCTAATTTTTATAGAAGAAATAATTTCTATGGATATTGTTTTCATTGTTCTAACTTTGGTCATAAGGCCATTAATTGCAGGCAGAGAAGGGACATTGACACCTCATACAGAAGTTCCAGACATGTCAAGTCTCGTCAGCAAGACAATGTTGCTATTTCAAACAGGTTCTCACCTCTTAAAGAAGACTTTGACTATGAAGAACCTGGGTTTGCGGAAGAGATAGTTGAAAGGCCATCAGTTCTATTTACTCAATCTAATGTCTCATGGAAGGAAAGGAGGAAGATTGAGAAATCAAACCTTGCAGAGGTAGCCCTCAAAGCTACCAAGAACAACAGTACCTGGATTCTAGATAGCGGTTGTTCATCTCATATGACAGGTAATTCCGGCCTACTAACAAATATCATAAAGAATGTTGATGGTACAGTAAGATTTGGTAATGATGGGGCTCTGAAAATCAAAGGGAGTGGAAGTACCAAATTAGCTAATGGAGAACTAAAGAAGACTGAAGTCCTTTACGTAGATGGCCTACGTCATAATCTCCTCAGCGTGAGTCAACTCTGTGACTCAGGACTTGTTGTTACTTTTAATCAGAAATGCTGCACTATCAAGGGAAAAACTGGCAATTCTCTCATGAAGGGATGCAGAACACAAGGAAACTTGTATCAGGTTGATAGTGAAGAAAATGTATGTTACATGACTGTTGAAGAAGAAAAAAATATGTGGCATCGGAGATTGGGACACATCAATCAACAAGACATGGATAAAATATCAAAATTGAGAATTGTCATGGACATTCCCAACCTGAAGCGTGAGCGTGAAAAATCGTGTGATGCTTGTATTTGTGGGAAGCTGGTCTGCAGTTCATATCTGCCAAAGAAGAAAAGGGCATCTCACCTTCTTGATCTGATTCATACAGATGTTTGTGGTCCAATAAATGTTGCAGGAACACATGGAGAAAGGTACTTTGTCCTTTTCATTGATGATTACAGTAGAATGGCATGTGTGATGGTCATTCACCGGAAAAGACAAGTCCTTGACTGCATGAAAACATATCGGTGAATCGCCGAGAATGATACTGGACGAACAATCAAAGTGTTGCGATCTGACAATGGAGGAGAATACACGTCCATTGAATTTGAAAATTATCTGGAGAAGCATGGGATACAACATGAGGTAGCTGCTGTGAGAACTCTACAACAAAATGGAGTTGTTGAACGAAGGAATCGACAGGTGAACAACATGGCACGAACTATGCTGATTGAGAGTCGTACTCCATGACATTACTGGAAAGAGGCTGTTCACGCTGCAGTGTACATTCAGAATCGAACAGGACTTTATATGGGTGAGACGAAGACACCATATGAATTGTGGCATGGACGGAAGCCTTCTCTAAAATACTTTCGTGTCTTTGGAAGTAAGTGCTTCATCAGAAACAAAGAAGGAAATCAGGGGAAATATGGTGACAACGCAGATGAAGGAATCTTCCTCGGTTACTCAATGAACAGCAAAGCCTACAAATGCTTCAACAATCATTTGGGAAGGATTGTGGAATGCAATGATGTTAAGATAATTGAAGAGAAAACCACAAATGCTTCACGGACGTCATATGCTGATGTGATAGAAAGTCATGAAGAATGTGAACATGAAGAAACTACAAATGCAGAAATAGAGGAAGCTGTTCAAAACACTCATCAATCACATAATGATGTTGACTCAGAAGAAGAATATGAAGAAGAAACTATGGCTGAAGAGAATACTACTGAACCTCGCAGGAGAAATCGAAGAGCTGAGATTGATCCATCCAACATAATTGGGGATAGGAGTGCACCCACTCAAACCAGAAGGATGATGAATACCACGCAATCTGCATTTCTATCAGTTGTAGAGCCATCCTCATTCTAAGAAGCTGCACAAGATATATCTTGGGTGAAAGCCATGAATGATGAATTAGACCAAATTGACAAGAATCAGACATGGGATCTTGTCCAGAGACCCGAAGGTCACAATGTGATTGGTACCAAATGGATATTCAAAAATAAGTTTGATGAGCATGGAAGTGTCATCAGAAACAAGGCACGACTGGTGTGTAAAGGATACTCTCAGATTGAATGCATTGATGTTGAAGAAACCTTTGCTCCAGTGGCTAGACTGGAGTCAATCAGCCTTTTCCTTGCCATGGCACTCCAAAGAGGATATAAAGTATATCAAATGGATGTCAAGACAGCATTCTTGAATGGTGTACTCGAAGAAGAAGTCTACATTGAACAACCAGTGGGCTTTGTCTTGGGTACCGATGAAACAAAGGTCTGAAAACTAAATAAAGCTCTATATGGTGTGAAGGAGGCACCACGGGCGTGGTACTCACGGCTAGATTCATATCTCAAGAAGTTGGAATTCAAAAGAGGAGGAGTTGATCACAATCTCTATGTGAAGAATTCTCCAAAAGATCAGTTCATGGTTCTTTTCTACGTTGATGATACCATTTTTGGTGGCAGCAGACAGAAATCAGTGGATGAATTTGCCAACCACATGAAATCAGAATTTGAAATGTCTATGATTGGGGAGCTCACATATTTCTTGGGGTTGCAAGTGATTCAAAAGAAGGAATACGCTTTCATTTCTCAGGAAAAGTATGCAAGCGGGTTGCTGAAGAAGTTCAATATGCAAGACTCCAAACCAATGTCAACTCCGATTGCTGTTGGAACTAAACTTGGAAAGCATGAGGATGGGAACTCTGTTGATCCCACCATGTACAGGAGGATCATTGGAAGCCTACTGTACCTGACAGCGGCAAGGCCAGATATTGTCTTTGCAACATTTCTTGCGGCCCGCTTTCAGAGTAATTCAAAGGAGGAACATATGTCAGCAGTAAAAAGAATCATGAGGTATATTCAAGGCACACATAACTTCGGGTTATTTTTTTCTGCAGGCAGGGACAGTGAATTATCAGCGTTTTCTGATGCTGACTGGGCTGGGGATGTAGTAGACAGAAAGTCCACTAGTGGTGGAGCTTTCTAT
This sequence comes from Viscum album, assembly GCA_963277665.1. Lineage (NCBI taxonomy): Eukaryota > Viridiplantae > Streptophyta > Magnoliopsida > Santalales > Viscaceae > Viscum > Viscum album. The sequence goes on along the minus strand of OY728163.1, from coordinate 988,935,054 downwards.
ATTGGGCATAAATGTGTTGGCTGGTTGAGCAAGAAGCAAGAAAGTACTTCTCTTAGTACTGCTGAAGCTGAATATATCTCCGCCACAAAATCATGCACTCAACTTCTTTGGATGAAGCAGCAGCTAACAGATATTTGTGATAAGGTGCAGCACCCAATGGTGATTTATTGCGATAACAAAAGTGCAATTGATCTTACGAAGAATCCGGTTCAACATTCTCGTACAAAACATATTGAAATACGGTATCATTTTATCAAAGAAAAGGTTGAACAAGGAGTGATTAAAATGGATCATGTTGGAACTAATGAGCAAGTGGATGATATCCTAACAAAGACATTGTCCGCGGCTGTGTTCGAGAAGCATCGGTTGAACCTCGGTGTTCGACCACCTCCTACTGCATAAGGAGGCACCGGAAGTCCCCTCTCCCCGTTTGTTTTAACTGTTTTTATCTGCTTATGGCTGTGATGCAGGTTTATGGGGGAGATACTATCCAGGGGGAGTATGGCTTGAGCTGAACGTTGAACAAACTTTTCGGTCTTTGGTTTTATTGTCAATGGGGGAGAAATGAATAAATTCACGGCAAGAGAATTCAAGGCAAGAAATTCACGGCAAGAAATTGACGGCAAGAAATTCTTCTGTGATGGAAGTGTAAGATTGTGATGAGAAGTTTAATAAGGATAACATCGGGCATCATGGAGAATTTCAAAACACTAAGACCCAATTCAAGCTTCCTCTCTTGTTTTCTACACCGAGCATTGCTCACGTAGACTTAGAGTGTTGGCTGAGTTGATTCTTGCGTTTTGGATTTGCTCATGGTTGGAGATCTAATGAATTTATTCTGATTGCCAACAAACCCAAAGGGGGAGATTGTTGGAACCAGGTTCTTCAAAGCATGATTTGGTGTATGGTTTGTGTTTGTTGTCAATCCTCAGTGGAAGTTCCGAATGTGTTCCAGCAAAGTGATCATACAGTTCAAGCAGACAACAGTATTGGTGGTGGCGCTGTTTCCCAGTGTTTACCAAATATTTGGGCCTCAAAATCGGAAAATGAAGACATGGATTTTCTGCAAAAGGAGGTTCGCAGAAAAAGGAAGTGGTGCGCGAAATATAAGAGGCTTGCACGAAATACTTATGTTAGGCGCGAAAAAACAGCGGGATGCGCGAAATAGGGGATCAAGGTTTTTCGCGCAAATAGTGTTTCGAAATCAGTTTGGTGAAAAATGGAAAAGGCATGGGTTGCGCGGAAAATAAGGGTTGTGCGCGAAATACTTAATCTGGGCGAAAGATTACGCGCCAGATGAGAGGTTTTCCGCGCCGAAGGGGATTTTTCGCGCAGTGGTCTCAGTCGCCTATAAATATGAGGTGACCCCCTTCATTCGGGGAGTTGGAAGACTTAGTGAAGATCCGAGGTCTGATGCGCGAAAAAGGATAGCGTAAAGGGGCTTGCGTGAAATATTCGGAGTTGCGCGAAAAAGGGGATTTTTGCGCGAAATATTTTTCCGCGAGAAAAGTAATTTTGCGCGCAATAGGAAGGTTTTGCGCGCAAAGGGTTGGTGTTGCGCGCAATTGTTAGTCAGGTTTGTCTACACGTTCTGGTTATCCGGTTCAGTGGTTCTGTGCGTTCTAGTGCATCTATTTCGGAATTCGATGCAAGAAGAGTCTCATGCTGAGCAGAGGCAAAGACTTCAATGCAAATCTATTGAAGAGACCTTAACGTCTATAAACTGAGTGGGACTTCACCAACGGCAGTGAGCCAGGGGGAGTCAACGGGAGTGACCCGAGGGATGCAGTGAGCTATCCCTGAACAATTGTAAAGGCAGTGTGCCTGGGACAGAGTGTCTGTACCTGAACTTTTGTATCCGCAGCTAGTGAAGCATAGTGGATTTAGGTACGACCGGCAACCTGTCGGCGTATGCTCCTTGGACGTAGCCCTTAGTGGTGAACCAAGTAAAAATGGACGTGTCTTCTCTGTGCATGTGAATGTTTTCATTCTGATCATAATCATCATACAGATTCAAAAAGTTCCTACCAACGTGGGAACAAGATCCAACACATTAAAAGAAAAAGTGGTCACCCTGATTCACCCCTCCCCTCTCAGGGTGTCCCGGGGCCCTTCAAGTGGTATCAGAGGGTAAAGGTTGCTGGTGTTGAATCTGACCTTCTTCGTCATGGAAAACGCAGTCAATGTCAGGGGAGTCCCTCACTTCGATGGAAGCAATTTCCAGATCTGGAAGAACAGAATGAGATCTCATCTAAGATCACTTGGAATGGAAGTTCATTTTTCTACTGTGAAAGGAATACATGTCACTGATCTAACAGGTCTGGCTATGACTCAAACAGACAGGAAACTTCTTGATGCAGATGCTAAAGCACAGAATGCTCTCACTGCAGCCCTTTCTGATCAGATCTACCTAAAGTTGATGAATTGCACCTCAGCAAAATCCATGTGGGATAAACTTGAGAATATTTATGAAGGTGATAGCAAAGTGAATGAGGCGAAACTACAAGTGCTGCACAATCGGTTTGATGATCTGAAGATGCATCCAGACGAGAATGCAGACTCTATCTTCAATCGAATTACCGAAGTGGTTGGAGCTATTCGGGGTCTAGGTGAAGAAATCAAAGACATTGATATTGTAAAGAAAATATTGAGAAGACTTCCACCTCTTTATAATGCGAAGGTGTCAGCCCTTGAGGAAAGAGATCTTTCCAAACATTCTTTAGATGATCTACTGAGCAGTTTGGTAGCATATGAAATGAGAGTCAAACCTGAAGATGCTACGACTCGGGTGAGCAAGGAAATGGAATTCAAGGCCATGGATAAACTGAAAATATCAAAGGATAGTAGCGGTGAAGATGACGAAGAAAAAGAAATTCTTTCTCTCATTGCAAAGAAGTTCCAGAAGGGGAAAGGGAAATTCAAAGGGAAGTTACCTCTCGCGTGTTTCCGTTGTGGAAAAGTTGGGCACATTGATTCTCAGTGTTTAAAAATGATCAATGATGAAGATAGTGAGGATGAAAACTTCAAGAAGCCTCATAGAAGGTTCTTCAAAAAGGGAGACTTCAAATCTGGTAAGAAAATGAAAAGGAAGAGTTTTGTCTGTGAAGAGGAAGAAGATGATAATGAATTCTGTGATGAAGAAGAACCAGAATTCAAAACTGGGAACCATGATTCTATGATGGCCACTGTTGAAAATCCAGAAGATACTGAAGGAGAAAAACAACTGAGAACTTGTGTAGATCCTGAGATGCAACTTAAGGATGCGGTTAGTAAGCTTAAGATAAAATGTAAGAGCTGCAATAAGTGGAAATCAATTGTGGAAGAATCAACTGAATATGTTGATCAACTAGAAGCTGAAATTGAACGACTGGAAGAATTTGTGAAGGTACAATCTAAAATAATTGAATGCAATGATGATTTAGTAGATCTGAAGCTGAGAATTGAAGAGCAGGAAAAGGTCATCAATGACCTCACATCCAGACTGGATGAAAAATCCAAGACTGTTGAGGGTCTTGAGGAGGAAGTAGTTACTCTAAGGAGTAAACTGGAGACTGAATCAGTTCCAAAAGAATCAAGGAAGAAAATACAGTTTGGACGATTCTCAGATGCAGAATTACTAGCAAGAGCCAGGTGTGGTTCAGATGGGGTTGGAAAAATCTTGAGTGATCAAAGACCCACTTGCATGGGAAAGAGTGTAATTGGCTGTGAGGCTGAGTCATCAACTGCTGGAAGTGCAAAGATCCAAAAGAAAGATAAGATGAAAGTTGAACATGCTGAAATATTACCTAGAGTGCTGAAAAGGGAACCCTCAATCCAAACTAAAAGGAGACCTGAAAATTATCCTCAAACTTTCAAAAATGGAAGACAGTCTTACTATTCTCCCAAGGAAGAAGGTATACGGAGAAATTCAAGTGAGAAGACATTTCTTCTCATGAAGTGTCAGTTCTGTGGCTATCTGGGCCATACCATGTCTTATTGTGAAGAGGCAAGAAGCTATCTGAATGGAGAAGATATAGATTCTCAACAAAGGAGAACAATTTCATATCCTAATTTTTATAGAAGAAATAATTTCTATGGATATTGTTTTCATTGTTCTAACTTTGGTCATAAGGCCATTAATTGCAGGCAGAGAAGGGACATTGACACCTCATACAGAAGTTCCAGACATGTCAAGTCTCGTCAGCAAGACAATGTTGCTATTTCAAACAGGTTCTCACCTCTTAAAGAAGACTTTGACTATGAAGAACCTGGGTTTGCGGAAGAGATAGTTGAAAGGCCATCAGTTCTATTTACTCAATATAATGTCTCATGGAAGGAAAGGAGGAAGATTGAGAAATCAAACCTTGCAGAGGTAGCCCTCAAAGCTACCAAGAACAACAGTACCTGTATTCTAGATAGCGGTTGTTCATCTCATATGACAGGTAATGCCGGCCTACTAACAAATATCATAACGAATGTTGATGGTACAGTAAGATTTGGTAATGATGGGGCTCTGAAAATCAAAGGGAGTGGAAGTACCAAATTATCTAATGGAGAACTAAAGAAGACTGAAGTCCTTTACGTAGATGGCCTACGTCATAATCTCCTCAGCGTGAGTCAACTCTGTGACTCAGGACTTGTTGTTACTTTTAATCAGAAAGGCTGCACTATCAAGGGAAAAACTGGCAATTCTCTCATGAAGGGATGCAGAACACAAGGAAACTTGTATCAGGTTGATAGTGAAGAAAATGTATGTTACATGACTGTTGAAGAAGAAAACAATCTGTGGCATCGGAGATTGGGACACATCAATCAACAAGACATGGAGAAAATATCAAAATTGAGAATTGTCATGGACATTCCCAACCTGAAGCGTGAGCGTGAAAAATCGTGTGATGCTTGTATTTGTGGGAAGCTGGTCTGCAGTTCATATCTGCCAAAGAAGAAAAGGGCATCTCACCTTCTTGATCTGATTCATACAGATGTTTGTGGTCCAATAAATGTTGCAGGAACACATGGAGAAAGGTAATTTGTCCTTTTCATTGATGATTACAGTAGAATGGCATGTGTGATGGTCATTCACAGGAAAAGACAAGTCCTTGACTGCATGAAAACATATCGGCGAATCGCCGAGAATGATACTGGACGAACAATCAAAGTGTTGCGATCTGACAATGGAGGAGAATACACGTCCATTGAATTTGAAAATTATCTGGAGAAGCATGGGATACAACATGAGGTAGCTGCTGTGAGAACTCTACAACAAAATGGAGTTGTTGAACGAAGGAATCGACAGGTGAACAACATGGCACGAACTATGCGGATTGAGAGTCGTACTCCATGACATTACTGGAAATAGGCTGTTCAAGCTGCAGTGTACATTCAGAATCGAACAGGACTTTATATGGGTGAGATGAAGACACTATATGAATTGTGGCATGGACGGAAGCCTTCTCTAAAATACTTTCGTGTCTTTGGAAGTAAGTACTTCATCAGAAACAAAGAAGGAAATCAGGGGAAATATGGTGACAACGCAGATGAAGGAATCTTCCTCGGTTACTCAATGAACAGGAAAGCCTACAAATGCTTCAACAATCATTTGGGAAGGATTGTGGAAAGCAATGATGTTAAGATAATTGAAGAGAAAACCACAAATGCTTCACGGACGTCATATGCTGATGTGATAGAAAGTCATGAAGAATGTGAACATGAAGAAACTACAAATGCAGAAATAGAGGAAGCTGTTCAAAACACTCATCAATCACATAATGATGTTGACTCAGAAGAAGAATATGAATAAGAAACTATGGCTGAAGAGAATACTACTGATCCTCGCAGGAGAAATCGAAGAGCTGAGATTGATCCATCCAACATAATTGGGGATAGGAGTGCACCCACTCAAACCAGAAGGATGATGAATACCACGCAATCTGCATTTCTATCAGTTGTAGAGCCATCCTCATTCTAAGAAGCTGCACAAGATATATCTTGGGTGAAAGCCATGAATGATGAATTAGACCAAATTGACAAGAATCAGACATGGGATCTTGTCCAGAGACCCGAAGGTCACAATGTGATTGGTACCAAATGGATCTTCAAAAATAAGTTTGATGAGCATGGAAGTGTCATCAGAAACAAGGCACGACTGGTGTGTAAAGGATACTCTCAGATTGAAGGCATTGATGTTGAAGAAACCGTTGCTCCAGTGGCTAGACTGGAGTCAATCAGCCTTTTCCTTGCCATGGCACTCCAAAGAGGATATAAAGTATATCAAATGGATGTCAAGACAGCATTCTTGAATGGTGTACTCGAAGAAGAAGTCTACATTGAACAACCAATGGGCTTTGTCTTGGGTACCGATGAAACAATGGTCTGCAAACTAAATAAAGCTCTATATGGTGTGAAGCAGGCACCACGGGCGTGGTACTCACGGCTAGATTCATATCTCAAGAAGTTGGAATTCAAAAGAGGAGGAGTTGATCACAATCTCTATGTGAAGAATTCTCCAAAAGATCAGTTCATGGTTCTTGTCTACGTTGATGATATCATTTTTGGTGGCAGCAGACAGAAATCAGTGGATGAATTTGCCAACCACATGAAATCAGAATTTGAAATGTCTATGATTGGGGAGCTCACATATTTCTTGGGGTTGTAAGTGATTCAAAAGAAGGAATACACTTTCATTTCTCAGGAAAAGTATGCAAGCGGGTTGCTGAAGAAGTTCAATATGCAAGACTCCAAACCAATGTCAACTCCGATTGCTGTTGGAACTAAACTTGGAAAGCATGAGGATGGGAACTCTGTTGATCCCACCATGTACAGGAGGATCATTGGAAGCCTACTGTACCTGACAGCGGCAATGCCAGATATTGTCTTTGCAACATTCCTTGCGGCCCGCTTTCAGAGTAATTCAAAGGAGGAACATATGTCAGCAGTAAAAAGAATCATGAGGTATATTCAAGGCACACATAACTTCGGGTTATTTTTTGCTGCAGGCAGGGACAGTGAATTATCAGCGTTTTCTGATGCTGACTGGGCTGGGGATGTAGTAGACAGAAAGTCCACTAGTGGTGGAGCTTTCTATATTGGGCATAAATGTGTTGGCTGGTTGAGCAAAAAGCAAGAAAGTACTTCTCTTAGTACTGCTGAAGCTGAATATATCTCCGCCACAAAAGCATGCACTCAACTTCTTTGGATGAAGCAGCAGCTAACATATATTTGTGATAAGGTGCAGCACCCAATGGTGATTTATTGCGATAACAAAAGTGCAATTGATCTTACGAAGAATCTGGTTCAACATTCTCGTACAAAACATATTGAAATACGGTATCATTTTATCAAAGAAAAGGTTGAACAAGGAGTGATTAAAATGGATCATGTTGGAACTAATGAGCAAGTGGATGATATCCTAACAAAGACATTGTCCGCGGCTGTGTTCGAGAAGCATCAGTTGAACCTCGGTGTTCGACCACCTCCTACTGCATAAGGAGGCACCGGAAGTCCCCTCTCCCCGTTTGTTTTAACTGTTTTTATCTGCTTATGGTTGTGATGCAGGTTTATGGGGGAGATACTATCCAGGGGGAGTATGGCTTGAGCTGAACGTTGAACAAACTTTTCGGTCTTTGGTTTTATTTTCAATGGGGGAGAAAGGAATAAATTCACGGCAAGAGAATTCAAGGCAAGAAATTCACGGCAAGAAATTCACGGCAAGAAATTCTTCTGTGATGGAAGTGTAAGATTGTGATGAGAAGTTTAATAAGGATAACATCGGGCGTCATGGAGAATTTCAAAACACTAAGACCCAATTCAAGATTCTTCTCTTGTTTTCTACACCGAGCATTGCTCACGTAGACTTAGAGTGTTGGCTGAGTTGATTCTTGCGTTTTGGATTTGCTCATGGTTGGATATCTAATGAATTTATTCTGATTGCCAACAAACCCAAAGGGGGAGGTTGTTGGAACCAGGTTCTTCAAAGCATGATTTGGTGTATGGTTTGTGTTTGTTGTCAATCCTCAGTGGAAGTTCCGAATGTGTTCCAGCAAAGTGATCATACAGTTCAAGCAGACAACAGTATTGGTGGTGGCACTGTTTCCCAGTGTTTACCAAATTTTTGGGCCTCAAAATCGGAAAATGAAGACATGGATTTTCTGCAAAAGGAGGTTCGCAGAAAAAGGAAGTGGTGCGCGAAATATAAGAGGCTTGCACGAAATACTTATGTTAGGCGCGAAAAAACAGCGGGATGCGCGAAATAGGGGATCAAGGTTTTTCGCGCAAATAGTGTTTCGAAATCTGTTTGGTGAAAAATGGAAAAGGCATGGGCTGCGCGGAAAATAAGGGTTGTGCGCGAAATACTTAAGCTGGGCGAAAGATTACGCGCCAGATGAGAGGTTTTCCGCGCCGAAGGGGATTTTGCGCGCAGTGGTCTTAGTCGCCTATAAATATGAGGTGACCCCCTTCATTCGGGGAGTTGGAAGACTTAGTGAAGATCCGAGGTCTGATGCGCGAAAAAGGATAGCGTAAAGGGGCTTGCGTGAAATATTCGGAGTTGCGCGAAAAAGGGGATTTTTGCGCGAAATATTTTTCCGCGCGAAAAGTAATTTTGCGCGCAATAGGAAGGTTTTGCGCGCAAAGGGTTGGTGTTGCGCGCAATTGTTAGTCAGGTTTGTCTACACGTTCTGGTTATCCGGTTCAGTGGTTCTGTGTGTTCTAGTGCATCTATTTCGGAATTCGATGCAAGAAGAGTCTCATGCTGAGCAGAGGCAAAGACTTCAATGCAAATCTATTGAAGAGACCTTAACGTCTATAAACTGAGTGGGACTTCACCAACGGCAGTGAGCCAGGGGGAGTCAACGGGAGTGACCCGAGGGACGCAGTGAGCTATCCCTGAACAATTGTAAAGGCAGTGTGCCTGGTACGGAGTGTCTTTACCTGAAGTTTTGTATCCGCAGCTAGTGAAGCATAGTGGATTTAGGTACGACCGGAAACCTGTCGGCGTATGCTCCTTGGACGTAGCCCTTAGTGGTGAACCAAGTAAAAATGGATGTGTCTTCTCTGTGCATGTGAATGTTTTCATTCTGATCATAATCATCATACAGATTCAACAAGTTCCTACCAACGTGGGAACAAGATCCAACACATTAAAAGAAAAAGTGGTCACCCTGATTCACCCCTCCCCTCTCAGGGTGTCCCGGGGTCCTTCAGTTTAGTGAAACTCGGTATTGCGTACTACACACACTATCGAGGAAGGTCGTGATTGTGTGTAATGCAAGGCAAATCAAGGATGTGTGTTGTGCAAGCTCCTTTTGGTGTAGCGTACAACACAAGACATTAATAAAATTAAAAAGAATATTTTTCATTAAATCTCGGGCTGTTACATTCTACCCCCCTTAAAATGAATTTCTCCCTCGAAATTCGTCGGGGTAATAAATGGTTTACAATTCGAAAGTTTCTTTAATATAAACCCACATCGTAAAAAGAATACCAAAACTTGGCTTTAAAAACTAAAGTATAAAATGTAAGGATTACCCAAATAAACTAATCATTGGGTTTCCACATAGGTGAAAATATGGATATGGAAGAGAAATCTAACCATCATGTTCTGATGGAGAATGGTAGAGAACATGGCTATGGAAAATCCATTAATCACAAATCCATAAATTTGTGACGATCTAAGGTACCATCTGATTCATCAGGTATAAGATCACTAGGACAACATTTTTGGTTTTCAAGATCATTTCCCTAAAGTTGAAAATTTGAATTAGAATAAATACTTTCTTTATTTTGGTACAATCTCACTGTTGTTCATGCCTTGAACAATTTCCACTTCATCTATTAAATAAATGAAGTTGAATTTGTTATTCGTGAAGTGTTAGCAGATCATGTGATAGAATGACGGGTCATTCCATCTGTCTCAAACAAAAGGTTAGCAAAAATTATATACATAAGTCGATCTATAGTGAGATTAATCACATATGGTTCCTAAAATGGACTTATAATTCATATATCATACTTCTTAATATAATAAAACTAGTTTCTACTAAACAGGGACTTCCTGTAGGCCAGTGGTAGGCGATAAAGGCCAGTCGCACTTCGGTTGTGGGTTCGATTCCCACGGCCTTGTTCGACGCGATGGGCTGTCGCTCGTCCTGCAGGTTGTCTTTTTTTCTAAAACTATATTACTATAACATCCCATCAATAATATCGAAAAACTACTATCCTTAAACAATACTATCTTATGTCCAACATAATCCATTCCAATTTTTAGGCTTATCCATAATACTGCAATCCACTCTCATAACATAGTGAAAATGATTACCAGCGATTTAACACCATCGTCGATCCCCATATATCATAAGATATGTTTTGATGGTCATATTCCAAACAGTCAAAGTCCTTAATCATGTATTCTCTTGAATACCTTAGTGAAAACATGAATGCAGTTAAAAGTTAACACTTTCCACATAACAAAATCCTCAAAATTCTATATACTCAAACAATGATATCACTTAGTCCTTATATCAATCATGAGCTCATGAATACTATTATACATTTCATTTTCTCGTTTTCCCTTCATTATGCGCATATCATCTTATTTCCAAAAAAATATCTCAATCACTTTGAATACCACATCAATAAATATTGCAATACTCAATGATACAACATTATTTTGGAATCCCATTACATAAACACTTAATCATTCCACCACATCGTTGTCATATTCAACATTTCCAATAGTGATCGCATGTGACTTCCCTTTGTCCTTTGCCTTCAGTGGTTGCTCATGTTGATCATCACTAACCCTTGGATTAGGTCATTTATTAGCATAATTCCCCATTTCGTTGCACTTGAAGCATTGAAGTGTTGGTGGTGCGTTCTCTGCAGTGTTTTCTTTATTCACATCATTAGAAACCCTTTTTCCATTACTTCGACACTCAGCTGCTCGATGAACTTCTTTTCCACTCTTAAAACATTTTCTAGTCCCTTTAAGACAATCTCCACCATGCTTCTTTCCACACTTTGTGCATAAGGAAACATTCATCTTCTTTTCACCATTATTCTGAGATTTCTCCTTGAACTCCATCTTTCTTTTCTTGTCAAAACCATGAGATGGATATGTAACACCAACTTCCATTTCTACCTTGATAGCACAACGCACAATTTCTTCATAGCTACTGATGTCTCTTATATCTAATTCCCTTCGAAGACTTGGTTTTAAGCCACTGAAAAATCGATCAACTTTACTTTCAGGTTGGATGATAATGCCAGATGCATACCTTGCAAGTCTTGTAAAATTCACTTCGTATATACCAACAGATTCATCATCCTTTTGCTTTAGTTCAAGAAACTCCTTCTCCATCTTTGTTCGAAGAATACGAGGGAAGTACTTATTGAAAAATAAGTTCTTGAACTCGTCCCATTCCATGGACTCAATTTCATCTCTTTGCCTTGTATTCTTGATAAGATTCCACCATTGATTAGCTTCACCTTCCAAACGATATACTGCTAAGATGACTTTATCATGTTCAGAACATTGAAGAACTGAAAATATCTTTTCAGTGGTACTGATCCATTGTTCAGCAACAAGTGGATCAGAAGTCCCACTGAAAGAAGGTGGACGTTGCCTCATGAAGGACTCAATAGAATATTGTTCCCTTCTCTGCTCATTTGGAAGTCCAGAATGATTCATAGCTTGTGTAAGTATAGAAATAAGATTTTTCACTCCATCTCCCATAACATTTGTTTGTTCAGGAGGACAATCATTGCATTGTCCATTGCATTGATCAACACGGTTCCTTCGGGTTCCAGCCATCGTCTAAAACCCAAAAAGAATAGTGTGAGAGGAAAAAATCATGCTAGGGAAAACAACATTATAAAGGGGGAGTACCTTCAATATCTAACATATTAGGTTTAATTCTATGATCGTTATCATAGTTCTAGTACTATAACCTATACGTATACTTAACCATAGGGACATCCCTAGACATACCGTAGAAATATCTCTAGGGATCTCACTAACGTTTTCACATCCTAGTTTCCAAAGGTTGACTAAACCTTTCCTCTGATACCAACTGTTGAGACCCAAAGCCTGACGTACATTGACATTACATTACATTTGCGGATGACTTAGTACATAACAAACAAACACCAACAAGGATCGCAATAGTTTAGTGTCTTTGGAAACACGGAATATAATCTTCTAATACTGGTGAAAGATCTTCAACATCTCCCATAATGATCTTCCTTTTTTTTAACTAAAACCTTTCTTTATATCCTGGGGAAAAGAAAACATAAAAGGGTGAGCTCAAATTCTCAGTAAGGGTAAACAACAGAAATATCAATCACATCATATTCAAAATAACATAACATTTTGGAAATCTTAACCTGCAAAAGAGAGCATAATTTCATAACCTGGGGTAAATCATGGCAGTGAAATGTAATCACCATAATCATAACATAAAACATTAAACTTTGTGGAATTCACACATAATCATAGAGAATCATTTCTTGTTAGTCAAGACTCATTTCCAAGACTATCTTAGTGGACAAAGTCCCTTTCTGAATCGAGTAACCCTCGTTTCAGTCATGTTTTACTGAACCGGTATAACCTACCGTTCCAGCCATGTCCATCTCATGAGATATAAAATCTTTACCCAATGCATTGGAGGGAGATATAGGTCCCACCCATCTTATAATGAATCCTTTCTTATGTGTGCCACATAATCATAAATCATACATCACCGCATAACACATGTAACAAAAAATGGGATTCTTGAAACATCATGACATCATAAAACAAATCATATAAGGTAAATGACTTCATAAAAAAATTTCCTCAAAACATAATCAAATCAATGTAATAATAGGGATAAAAACAGAACCCTATATTATCTTAGATGGAAAATAATTTTGATAAAACATTTGAACTCCATTTTTGAGGAAAATATCCTTTCTACTTCAAAAACATTTTCCCTTTCATAAAATGTCATACGACTTTAAAATAAAAGAAGTTTATTAAAAATAAACTTGAAAACTTGTAAAGGAAGTTTCTTGGAAATAATGTTTTAAAAATCCATTCATGCTATATAAGTTAAAAAAACATTCTTCTCGTACTTTTGTCGGAAAAGTCAAAAACGTACCTCGTACGAAAAAACGACAAAAGATTCCTTTCATATTCTTTACTAAAAACTCACCGAAGGGTAAAATTAGATTTAAACAATTGTAGGTGGATGGAAATAATATTACATATTGATGAAACATGGATGTGGATGATAAAATACACCCCAGTAAATACAAAAGTATAAACAATCTCGGATAAAAATGAGATTGTGATATTTCCCTTACCTTAGGTCCGATTTGCTTTGTACGTGTCCGAGGCTCCTGTATAATGGTTTAAATAATGTTATTGACTTATTCCAGAATCATACATATTGATATGATATCATATATGTTCATATTCTTATCATCTTGTTAGTAATATTTCATTGTTACTTGTTACTCGGGTCCTTATTGCCTTTTGTTCTTATGCGTGTTTTGCTGAATAAATTCTTATTCTTCTTTTAAGGTTATAGATACCTTATATCCAGAATGGTATTAGTGTAACATATATCATATTTATTAATTCAATTCATTTATATAATTACTATGTAATGATGATCATGTAGAACGAGTCGCATCACATCGTGGAGACGGTATTCCGTACGTACGCACGAGTGATGATATCGTTCTATGATCGTGGAATTGTATTGGAGTATATATATATTATTTCAGTATCAATATTACTTTATAATAATCATAAATAGTTACTCATTACACCATTATACCCATCCTTGTAAGGTGATGGTGTAAAATAGATTACACCACGGCGTGGAGACGGTATTCCGTACGTACGCACGCGCGGTGATTTCATTTTTCCGTGGGATGGATAGAAGGTGAATTAGGGTTGTTTAATATTTATAATAACATATAAGTATGTATGTAATACTGATGTTATTACTTTATCATGAAACAACTAAAGAAGAAGAAGTTGAAGAAGAAAGAAATTGAAAAGATCGGTAATAGATATTACCTCTTCTTTGGAACGCCTCTTTGAATCCTCCACTTAGGGAACTAAGATTGGTCTTTGAAGAAGACCAGGACCTCTAGGATTATTATAGGGAAGTGGAGAGGAGAAAATGGCAGGGGTTGGACGAGCTTGAGTGTTCAAATTGGTGTGAGGAGGAGGGGTAGGAGGTGCCCTTTTATAAGGGAGGAGAGGGACACCTTAGGAATATCTCAAAATATTTTTTTATATTAAAGTCAAAATCGGTTTATAATGGTTACAAAGGGTCTTATTTCGAAGCTAAAGTGGGGATGGGTCGAAATACTATCAACCAATAGGATTTATACAAGTTTAGGGTATTATTTTAACCTTATCAATTAGATTTAACTCTAAGTTAAATAATTTAACTTTTACCGTGTCTTTTTGTTTTCTTTCACTATATGGTTAATACACTTACTATAACATGCCAAACGAACCCCAAATTGTTTATTATTAATATATATATCCTTATCTAAGTCATTTGGCCGAACCTTAGATTTTTAGGAATAAAATAACAATTAATAATATAATATTTGATTTAAAAACTAATTTGTGTCAATTTTGACACTATTTGATATATGATTTTTGTGAAAGTCATAACAGAATTATATGTTCTAAAAAAGTTGATTAAATCAACATTAATATATCATAGTAACCTATAAAATTAGTGTAATTCATAAAAAGTGTCAAATTACATTTATTTTGGTGTTTATAACATCAATTATGTCAATATTTCATTAATAAGATAATTACTGCATCATCATTGTGTCATAAATAAATTAAATTAATTAATGTCTAAAAATTACAAATAAAATACCATTATGTAGGAATTCGTTTTATCTTTCTAATGAATATTTATAGTCAAATTTATCTTATGTATAACCCCATATTAAAAATGATTTACTTATTAAACTTTGATTTTAAATATTTTAACCCTTCTTTAAATAAATTAATAATAAATGTCCTAATCTAATCCATGTGGGCCTAAATGGTCATATTTTTATTCCTAAGTTTGTTTTTAGTCTAATTACACTTTTCCAATAGAATTAGGACATGTGTTAGGATAATATTAATATCATATTTACCCTTAGTTACCCTATTTACTATTAACCGTGGTAAGAAAAAGTAAAAAGTTACTATTCACCAAAAATTATTTTCATCTCATTGAACCACATTTTAGTCCTTGATATTAACCGTGTCTGTCAGATTTTCGAAATTCCATTCACAGAAGCGGTAAAATTATGTTTTATGCAAAATTCAGTTTTTAACCTACCACTTAGTGGTTTCACTATTCATCAAAAATTGAAAGTTTTCAGAAAAGTACTAAAATTTCGCCCTAGGCTATAATTGATATTACGAATTCAAAAATGATTTCTATTTTAAAAAATTCCCAACATATAAGTTGCATTAATTAATTTTATAATTAATTTCTGCTGTCACAACAAATAGCGTGTTTTTAAGAGATAATAACTATCAAAAGATTAACACTTGTTTATGTCTGGTGTAAATGTGAAATTACATAAAATGACCAACATTGTATTGAATTGTAAAAATATATTCTAAATATACTTTAAAACCACTCAAATTAATGATTTATCACTATTAATTATTTCGATTAAAAAAGTTGTTTTTAATTATAATTTAGTAATTTTCACTATTCATCAGAATATAAAAGTTATCCGAAAAGTACCAAAATTTCACCTTAGGCTAAATTCGATACTCCAAATCCAAAAATAAAGTCCATTTTGGGAGCTAAAATTTCTAAAATTTAAAAAGTGGTTATTACTATTCATAACGGCTAGTTTAAATAATATTTTAATAGCATATCGTTGTTTAGTGAAACTCGGTATTGCGTACTACACACGCTATCGAGGAAGGTCGCGATTGCGTGTAATGCAAGGAAAATCAAGGATGTGTGTTGTGCAAGCTCCTTTTTGTGTAGCATACAAAACAAGACATTAATAAAATTAAAAAGAATATTTTTCATAAAATCTCGGGCTGTTACATACCATACACGGCGTGTACCTGATGTTATTCTATGCTCACACAGTCAGTGACATGGCCTGAAAACTACATGACGTGTATCTGAAAAGTACATGCCATGTATTTTGGGTTTTCCTGGGAAGTAGCTCAGAAACTACACAGAAGCCCAAAAACACTGAAAACAAGGAAAAGAGGAGCCAAATCTAGATCTGTTAGGGCCCATACTCCCCGCGATCAAAGCTTGGCATCTCTTATTGTCATAGACAAGAGAGAACGAGATCATGAGCCACCAATTTCTAATTCGAGAGGGCCATAACACCTCACGAATCAAAATTTGGAATTCATTTAAGCAAAGTAGGAAACTATCAATCCACTAACAAGGAGGAAGAGATTCTATCAAAAGAGAATGGGATAATGATCAACCAATTTCCGATTCGAGAGGGCCATAACACCTCAAGAATCAAAATTTGGCATGTTCCTACTGTTATTCTCACGTCACCGTGTTTCTGCTCAGACGGTCAGTGACACGACCTGAAAACTACATGGCGTGTATTCAAAAAGAACACGTCATGTATTCTGGGTTTTTCTAGGCAGTAGCTTAGAAACTGCACAGAAGCCCAGAAACACTGAATAAAAGGCAAAGTGGAGCCAAATTCCGATCGGTGAGGGACCATACTCCGCGCCAATCAATGCATGGAATCTCATACAGTCATGGACAAGAGAGAACGAGATCATGATCCATAAATTTCTGATTTGAGAGGGCCATAACACCTCAAGAATCAAAATTTGGTGATTATTTAAGCAAATTCGGAAACAATTAATCCTCTAACAAGGCAGCTGAGATTCTATCAAGAATCTATCACACCAGCATGCATAATCTACACAAAGGATATCACAACAGCATGAAATCTCAAATGCACCCTAGATGCCATGGCAAGAATGCATGGCATGTGATTTCTACAAGTTCCTATATGATGCATGAGATGGAATTCCCTCATCTCATCAGGTTGCGACAGAAATAGAACAGCAATCGTCAATAAAATAACAAAACAGGGCTTGTAAATCACTCTAGGTGAAATTATATCAACCGTAAAATTTCAAAACCAGCAAACCGCAATTAACGAGGTAGATTGGCTTTTCCCTATACACGGGTTAGCTACTTCTGAGAACAGCTTAATACCAAGTACCTAATCCGTCCTATCCCTGAATAAGTCCCCAAACAGTAAGGAAAGAGAAAAGAACCCCTCAGATACGAAATGTGACAACTGGGTCCCAGTCACAACACAGCCACCTCGCCTTAACATGGTGTTCAGGTCATGGCCTACCAGGTACCACCAGTTTCCCCTACAGACATGTGGGGCCCACCCTAGGGTCCACCCACAAGCTCGAACGGGTCATTTGACTAATGATAGAACACATAGTCTAACACATGTCATTTCTATTGTGCTTTGTCCTCACTCACATACACTCTGAGAAACATCCTAGCTGGTCACCCATCCTGATCACTACTCCAGGCCAATCACTGTTAAATGTCGAGTTATAATCAGATAGGCTCCCGAAATGGATGGTGCACCTTGTTGACATGAGTTATATAATTTATTCATTTCACCCTATATCACTTGGGGATATTAAAATCACCCCCTTTAGATCACAACACCCTCATTGTGGGCCCTACATCTCAACACAGGTAGTGAACCACACTTAAGGCCGGGTTCCTCCTCTGATACCACTATGTGATGACCCGAATCTGGAGCCCCTCCATTGGTGCCCCGTACCTGGTTCCCCACATGACCTCAAGCGTGTTTCCCCAAATTCCTAAGGCTGCCAACTAGCAGCGAGGGCCTTGGTGAGTCGTTGGGGAAACTATGCCCTCATTCGGTAAAGTATAAAGGTGAAAAACAACCAGACACAATACCAGAAACAATAAACAACATACTACTACTGAACTGAACAACGGAAGCAATGTATAAAATAATAATGATGCAACATGATACATATATAAATGGAAAGTAGTAAAGTAACCATCGTGTTGAGGTACAACTGAAAAACAAAATGCAAAAGAAAAAAAAGTAAACTCCTCAGCATCGCAAGCCACGGCTCGGTCCCATGCTCTCCAACTCCAGAGAAATCATGAACTCGAAGTAGAAGGGCACTTGCCCTTATCTATACCTCCAACAACATAGTCTGCTTGGGCCCAAAAACAAGGTCCAAACATGGTTTGAGATACAATTCCAGTAGGAAATCACCCAAAGATTTATGACTAATAGTCAATGAATACAAGGCAAGTAGGAGTGCAAGAATCAGTAAATAGAAAAGCACACAATGGATACAATCCACAGTTCTAACATATAAAGTACACAAGTAAACAACCAGAAACAAGAAGATACAGGTAACCCTATGGGTAGCTCTCACATCCTAACCCCTATGGTTCAACCTAAAAGTACTAGAAACCCTCTAGGAGGCACACACAGTCTCACCCCTCTGGTTCAGCTAAGAATAGACTCTCTGAGGTAGCACTCACCGTCAATTCCACCCATAGTCTAGTATCGTACTAGAGGCTCTCTGGGGAAGAACTCAACGTCTCACTCCCCCTGTGGCCCACGTTGAGGAACTATAGACTCTATGAGGAAGCACTCATCGTCAATTCCCCCTATGGTCTCGTGTCATATTAAAAGACACTCTGGAGCAGCCCTTATGTCCATTCTCCCTATAGTCTACAAAACTACGTTCTCACAGACCTGAGTGAAAATAAACATGCATAACATGCGTGTGTTTTCCATGTATACCTCAAGAAGTACTTGGATATCAATCTAAGGCTCAACTTCAAAACATAGCAACAGTTCCACTATCCTACATCTAGGCATGGAAACTGGAAAATGACAAACAAGAAAAAAAATCATGGAAAACATCCAGAGTACAGAAAAAACTACTCTATTCACAAGGGTAAACCTCTACTACATCAATCAAGAAAAGAAGGCAATCAATCGAGGGAAAAATAGGAAAATTCACAATTCCCATTCAAGGGAATTGGTTCAATTTCACAAGATACTCAAATAATTTCTACAGAAAGGCACAAACCACCTACTTGGATGCTAGGATATCAGTATATTTGAGCCACACAGATTGATTATCCATAGAATGACAAACATCTACAAAAATGAACAAAACATTCAACCATAGAAAACATTAGAAGGAGGAAGAATTGAAAAAAAGGCTCATGAAGAAGGAATAACTAGCCGCTGCCCTTCCAATGCAATTGACAGAGCTCGAATCGGGGAATGGACGTAGAGGCAGGGGCTCGTCGAAGATTCGTGGATCCTCGGCACTCTCTAACAAACGAGACCTAGAAGAAGACGCTTCGATGCGTCAGGAACGACCCCAGTCCATTTAATGAAAAAAATAAAGTATATGCCATGTACTTTTAGAGTACACTGCGTGTACTAGGTCTTTCCGTACTTCACCAAAATTGGCCACCACATCACCCCTACACTCTATGTGTGTGGCCCAGGCATGACCTGCACACGACTTCGAGCCGGAGAAGATTACACGGCTTGTATTCAGAAAGTACACGACATGTACTTAAATTTTTTCCAAAAACAATATTTTTCTTAAAAACTCCAAAAAAAAGGAAAGGCGTACCTGAAACGAAGATCCGAGTTCATACATTATTGTACATTAATTATATAAATATATATTATTAATAATATCTATATATTATTAAAAATATAAAAAATATTTTTATCATTTTTATTTTATATTAGTGTCATAAAAACGATGTCATATAAAAAATAGTAATTTTTTACTATCCACATAATAATCAAAAAGTATAGAAATATCTATAAAATTAACCAAAATATATTTATGTTATGTTGGATTTACAAATTTTGTAAATTTTTGAAAATTAAATTTATAAAATTTATACATTTAACATTTAAATGAAAATTCAATATATATATTTATATAGATAATGCATAGATGATTTTATTTAAAATAGATATTTATAATTTTAAGTGTTCTTAATCACATTTTATATTAATCTTGAATTAATTGTAATATTTATTTAGTAGTGGATTTATTATGCTTAAATTTTGTAATCCAAATATATAAAATATCCCATTTTAGTTCGATTTTGTCTTTAAACCAAGCTATCGAACATTGAAAAATTTAAATTCTCAAATCTTAGTGTATTATATTAGGGCTAAATTTACAATTTAACACCTTTTGAGGTCTTCAGTCTTCAAGGTGACAAAATTAAATATGTCTCAAATGAATAAAAATACGGTTCACTATAATATAACTATAAAGTGAAAATATAAGACAACATGGATATTTTTTTATAATGACATGTAAAATGAAAAAAATACATCATTTATCTATGTTTATTATCTCAATATAGATTATTGTCAGTACCAACACATGGAAACCATAAACCATGACTTAGTTATCCATAACTTGTATGTCAACTAAAAACATATGATAAAAAAGTTACCAAATAAAATATAACATGCATGTTAGCTCAAAAAAATAATATTCATCACTAGGATACATGAAATCAATCAAAGAAACAAAAAAGTTATAATTATCCAATATATAAAATTTCAGGGATATGAACAATTTACACTTATAAATATAAAATTTATTAGAAATTGATTTTTGAAAAGATTATATTTATATATTGTAACGCATTGAGATTTTTTATTTTTAATCAAATATATTTAATTTCATTAATATCATTCATTACACACAACATTATGTTTTCATCTTCCATGATATACTATTAATATAATCATTTAAACATGACCATTGTAAACTATCTCTTAAAACATTATCTTCAATTTTGTATTCAACATATCAAAATTATCCTAGGGTGAATTTTTATGAATTTTCTAAAAAGATTATATTTTATATAAATAGTGAATAATAATAGTTATTATTAAAAAAAATTCTTTTAAAGCATTTACTATGATATTTCTTTTATAAAAATGATTTTAAATTCAAAATAGATAAATTATGTTATTAATAATGTAATTTAGGTCATTTAAATAATATTCATATTGTATTTTGATATTAAAACATTCTATAGTTATGAAAAGTTTATCTTTTGAAAAAAAAATTGGCACTGTGCATGTAGGTTATTCTATGATAAAATGATAATATATTTATGAAACCTGTTTATTTTCCACCAGTTATGCTATGATGAAATGTTTTTTAAACCCATTTATTTTTCATGGGTGATAATATGAAGGAATTTTTATGAAGCCCACATAATTTCAAGGGTTCATATATGATGAATGTTTAAGGGTCATTTTATACACCTATGTATGGTATATATTAGGTGAGATTTGTTGCATTATAATGAATGATGGTGGTTGAATTATAACAATGGATATTGATAATGTTAAAACTAAGGATGCGTGTGACCTATATCTTCCTCTAATACATTGGGAAATGATTGATATCTCTTTAGATAAACATGAATAAATGGGTATTGAACACAGTTTAGTAAGGGACCCTTTCCCTAGTTATAGTATTTGCAGTAAACCATATCCACTACAATAGTTTGGGGTGTTCACCCATTCCATTATGATAACCATTGCAATAATCATTGAGAAAAAATGAAATAATATTGATTTTATCTTTTTTTTTGTTGTAAATATTTGACTTATTCCAAACATATGTTCTCATGTATCATGTTTAATTATAAAATTGTGACACATATCATATGAAATACTAATATTTATGAAATGACTCATGATTATGATATATGGTGTATATGGTATGATTTTAAAATTTTATTTTCATGTTCTCATACCCTTTTTCTAATATTATGTTGACATCTCCATTTTTTACCCTTACTGAGCATCTAATCTCACCCTGACTTATGTTTTTTTTCACAAGTTATGAAGAATGGTATTGTTTATCAAATATCTATAACATGATCTAGTTATGGAGAACCTAGTTTGAGATGATATAGTTAACTTGTGAAGAAGTTTATTACATATCTAAGTTTCCAAATGCATATACCTAAATGATTTTAGAATGGATCACTATGTTATGTAATGAATATTTACTAATAATATGTGACATCTATATAGAAAAATGCATGGCCATTATAGTTATTATAAAAGTATGTTTTTAGTTATAATTTGAAAAAATTAATAAGAAAACAAAATGTTTGATGCCTAAAGATAAGTCTATGGATAAGTAAATAAATAAGGAAAGGTCCATGTATTTTTGTGAAAAATATTGTGAGAGGATTTAGAGAAATTACATCCCTGTCCATATAATACAAGTGGATTTTGATTTGGATGATTTGTATCAATTGTTACACACTATTAAAACTGTGCATTATGAAAGCCTCTATCATCAACTTGTTCATGTCAACATGACCTCCTGCACGCTTAGTTTGACACTCCCAAGGGATATGTTTGGAAAATTATGAAAATCAATAAAAACAACAATAATGAATTTTAAAAATGAACATTAATATCACAGGGTACATATATGGTGTCGTTAATTGAAAAGAATAACCCATGATATAGATAATATATAAGTTATTTTTCATGACTATATAGTTCCCCACTATTATTATTGTTTCTTTCCCTTTGTTTTTTGATTTTAGTGAATTTATAAATCATTATGGAATAATTTTAAAAAATAATATTATGGATAATAATATGAGTGTTTGTTTCTTCATCAATAATTATGGTTGGGGGAATACATAATCTCATTAGTAAGATAAAAAAACTTTCGCATGTTATGAATTATGTTGAATATCTAAATGATCAGAGGAAGGAAAAAAAATTATGTTTATTAGATCAAGAGAAAACATCTATATTCATTTATTGGTTATATTGATCCACTAGTTGATGATAATGCACTACTAAAAATATTTCCTTTATTAGTGATCGAAAAGTCAATTAAATGTGATAAAAAGGGGATGTTAATCGAGGCGTAAGTAGAGGGGGGGGGGGTCCCTTTTATCAGTGATTTTTAAAAGTGCTAAAAAAGTTAAAAAAATTTAAAGGAAAATTTAAATTTAGGGGGGCTTCAATAGCGCTTGAATCTCCCATTTAACTATGCCAACCTCCCATGGTAGCCCATGCACACCACAGGTCAGCTCCACCCAGACCCACCCCCTTTAAAAGTGCTAGGTTATCCCCCCACCTGCATACGAGACCTGACTCCCCCAAGATTTGATCATGAGACCTCTTTCCTGTGTTCCTAACCCTTTACCACTCCAACATATTGATTGACTCTTCATTTATTAATATATCTATTTATTTATATATTTATTTAGTTATATTTACTCATATATTAATATATATGTATATTTAGTAATATTAATATATATATAACTATCTCTATATATTAATATATATATATATATATATATATTTAGTTATAATTTTTTATCCATAGATTTATTTTTATATTAATATATATTGGTATATATTTATAATATTAGTTTTAATTACATTTATAAAATATGATTTTTAATGTGCGTTTTGATAAATAAATAAATGCATACATACATACATACATATATACAACAGACACACACACACACACAAATATATATTATATGTATATATGTATGTATAATTATACATATTTATATATATTCAACAATATTATAAATTAATATGTATATACAAAATTTCTAGAAATGGCGTCTCGAAATACCTAACAAATCGCAAAGTCATTGAAAACGGCATAACATCTGCTCTCGGTGTTTTTTTCAGCTCTATGAATATTCAATCCAAAGATCATAAAATGAAATACAATAATACAGGTGTCTGAGGCCGAATAGACACCCAAATTGGAAGTTATGACCGTTGAAGGAAAAAATGATAGGGGTTTGGACAAGGAAATTGATTTTTGGAGGATTATGGTTCTTTTAGGATTTTAGGGTCTATACTTGACATGAAAAAGGTTACATATATCATGTTGTTTAGATCTCTTCATTGCCTTAGATTTGATATGTTGGAGATCCGAAACAGACCCCCGAAGCAAAAGTTATGGCCGTTTGAAGTTGGACTTTTTTTGGAGTGCTATAACTGATATATCTTTTGTTCCTCTAATCTTATAATTGTTTTTACTATACATGTTCATCACTCATTTCAATATATTTTATTTTACTAGTCCCATAACTCAAATGTACAATTGGGTTAGAAGTTATGACCGTTTTAGTGAGTTGTTCGTTTCTTAATGTTTTAGGAGATATGAGAGTTGAAAATTTCCAATGAAAATAAATTCTACTCTGAGTGTCAGTTTTGGTTCTACCAAATATCAAATCAAATCCTGTAAAATTTTACACAATCTAGTGATCACCGAATAACCTTGTCACATTCATTATGGTTCAAAAATATCAAAATGCCTCTGAATGTTCATATGTTTGGCACCGGGGGGTCCGTTTTTCCATAAGATCTAATCCGAGTGTCCATTTTTCCTCAAACACATATCAAATCTATGATTATGACTATAACTACACTACTGTGACCATTCTAACACCTTATCATATTACTTAACGCATTAAAAGTCCCTTAATCCCGAAAAATGGCCATAATTTCTGCTCTGGGGTGTCCGTTTTGGGTCTACCACATATCAATTCGATATAAACCATATTTTAAAATATATTTATTATATTTACATCAATATACTTATACTTATATATATATATATATATTATTTTTTATGATTTTTTAAAAAAGATATACATTTATCTGTTATAGGAAAAAGTGTACTGATAAACCCCCCACCCCCTTTATCTGCACTTTTTTTAGCGCTGATAAAGGGTGGCGGAGTCGAAACCCAGTTTTGTGGTATTGATGGGACCAGTGACACTAATAAAATATATTATATTCTCCAATGTTCAATGCATGAAAATATCTTTTTTTATGGCTATCATTTGGAATTAGTGGTTCATCAATTGTGGAGTTTTATAATGAATATGAGTCAACTATATAAAACAAAATCTTCATAATGGGATGAGTTTATGAAATTATTTTCATGTAATTAAATTTTTCATAATCATTATATGAAAATTAATAATGAATTCGTATAGTTAAAGTAAAATGATAATTTATATTTTGGAACCAATGATGTAAATTTTATAATTATTGTGTGGTAAGCTTCTTGAATTATCATCCAACATTATGGTAATGTTGATTGATTCATTAGTGGAATTAAAAGACCAAAAATATCTTTGGATAGAAATAAATTCCAGACCTATGAAGAAGTCATTTTATTTTTAATAAGGGGGAAATGTATAATGTAATTACCCATCAATGTTGTTGTTTTGATAAGGAATGAAATATTTATTTCAAATGAAACTCTAAAAATTGTATTAATGAAAATGATATTTTTTTTCATGATGAAAGTGTGGAATATAACATGTAATAATTATTCTTTAGGGGAGTAGAAAATGTTTTATTTTTGTAAAGGATGGTCATTGATAAATCAATTTCTAAGGGGACATGAATAAGTTAGATAACTATGTGAGTTGAGAGAAATATCCATAGAACGAACTCCCCACATGCCATTATTTGAAATTTTCAGAGTATAGGATTTATTATAACGAGCTCCCAAATTAAAAGATTATTGATTATGATAAATTTATACAACATCAAACTCTTATATAATATAATAAATCTCATGTAATCACTATTCTAAACGAGGGTGATAATGAAATTTTGAATGGTACCCTTACCATCTACTATAGATCTACCAATATCCTACTTGAAACATGTTATACTAACTCTTTTATATTTTAATAATGTTTTATGAGAATCAAAATGAAACCCAAAAGATTATTATCTTTTATTTATAAGTGAAAATGCATGATTTAATGATAATTACATCTCAAGACTATGATTCTTATCAAGTTGATTTTTTAGAGAAAGCTTCTTATAAACCCCATTATTATATCAATGGTGAGATTTTATGTAATCATATGCATGGGTTATCATTAACAACATAAATACAACAATATTTTCCTAGAAAGGGATATATAATTTTATTTATGAATCCAATGTATCTTTATCTATTAGTGTAATGTAAAATATGGTCTTCCAATTGAAACCAAATTCGTTAACATTTGCTCAATTCCCATTCAAATTTTTTTATCTAAAGTTGATGGTTTGAAACTCATTATAGGGTGCATTGTATTAATTATTTTGGAAGAATGATGGAACAATATGACTCTACATTGATTATTAGGAACTAAACAAGATTATATTAGGGAACATGTATCTAATACCCCATATTAATGAGTATTTTGATCAACTGGATCATGAAAAATAATTTTCTAATATTGACCATCATTTAGATATCATCAATTTACAGTCAGGAAGGAGGAAATATATATGAAAAAATTATATTAAAGGTATAAACATTATGAGTATATAGTGACACCATTTTCTATTATTTATTCACCCACTATCTTTATAGATTTATGTAATAGAGTCTATATAGATTTTTGTTATCAATTTGTGTATATTTTTATGGAAAATATTAGCTTTTACTCAAAATTAATTTATGATAATTGATATCACTTATTACTTTTAATAAATACCATACCAAAATATATGAATATTTTTTCAATCGTTATTTTTGGGTAAAAATGTAAAAAAAATTTGTTATTTAGTCTCCAGATTTGTTATACCACTAGAAACATCAATGATAGAGTATATTCAATGTTGTGTTAGACCCATCACAGGAACTAGTCACTGATGTATTCTTGGTTTGGCTTGATATTATCAACAATATGTGGAGAATTCATATTTTCTATCTATTCCACTCACCATGATAACTCATAAGGGATCTATGTTCTTTGGATAGATGAATAGAAGGAAAATTTCATGTATCTTATTAGAATATTAATTAAAATAAATTTCCTTAAACTAACCTACATTGTATAAGGGTTTTTAGTCTATTATAATTCAAACATGAAGGTATCGATATGTCTTCCCATAAATAATGAATTAGTTATATATTATGCATTTTTGAAATTGATGGTTCATTTGTAAAATGACCCATCTAATGATTTGGAGTTATGAACATAAACTTATTCATTAAATATATCAATTTATTATATTAATAGTGAATAGTTTGATATATATATATATATATATATAATGATCAAATAATTTAATGAATATAAATTTACACAGATAGAGTGGAATATTTTATATAGATTATAGTTATAGATGAATAAATATATTGATGTCTAATATAATTACAGACAAAAGATAGATAAAAAGGATAGAAATTCAATTAGTTAAAAATATGTTGTTATATTGTCCATGATGAAATCAAAAAAAAATGAATATTTAGGTTTTTTAAATTTATGGATGATGAAATGATGAGGGTATATGAGAAATATTCTCTTCCTAAAATATTTTTCCAATGTTCTATCCAATTTATTACTAAAGTGGTGCATAAAGATCATGTAGAGATAAAAAAGAAAGTCATAAATATTCCGAATATTATCCTTGAATATTCTGGAATTATAATGGAAAAAGCATTATTATTTCCTCATAATATTGGTTTCGATGATGGATCTCTTATATGAGTATTATAATTCATAATTCACTATTCACCATAGAAGTATGAAGATTTCTTTATATTTAAATAATTATTTTTTGCGGTATGGAATAAATTGAGATATCACTAGGTTTTTATCTCATTCCTTGGAATGATATACATTTATAGTTGAGAGAAAATATTTTAAAGGGATGTTTCTAACATTTAGAAAACCTACATTGAAATAGGAACACATCAGCAAGGATTTTACCATTGGACTCTCCAAAACATCTAAAGGGGATAATTATATATGTGTTGTAATAATCTCCATAAAAAGTTTAAAACACCATCACTATAAGATAATATTTATCTCTAGATCATATTTCAATAATTTAAATTAAGAAATTTGTGAGTTTTTTTAGGGTACCAAATTCAATTGTATTTGATCATTTTATGATGTTTTAGCACAAATTTTGGTGAAATATTCCTCAAGAACTTGATATGGAGTTGAGTTTTAGCACCACATGCCATCAAAAAAATATGGTCATTTTGAGGGAAAATTAAAACCCTAGAGGATATTCTTTGATATTATTCTATATATTTCAAAGGTGTTTGGTCTTAACAGGATACACTAGTTGATTTTTCATCCAATAATATATTTCACTTGATAGTTTTTATGGATCCTTATAAACCTCACTATGGAAAGAAGATCATAAACTAAAAATATTTTGATGAATTTAGATATAGAAATCTATTGGGGCCAATTCTAGAGGAAAAAATGGATGGTAACTCTATATCCATTCAAAATAATTTTGGTAATTATAATTTTGATAAAAATTTATGTTGAGAATCATTGATATGATATGGAATTTCAAATTTGTGATATGGTGTTTATATAAATATCAATATGAAAATGTTTAATAGAAGTGAGAGGAATTGAATAATATTTCGTAGTTATATTAGTACCTATGAAATTCACAATTGTATCAAGACCATAACTTATATCATGGTTATTTTACTGAATATCACTCAAGTCCAAGATGGGTTTCATGTGTCTCTCCAAAGAAAGTACAAACCTGATCTTTTCCATGAACTGAACTCAATGGTAATACAACTGATGAAAGTTATCTTTTATGTGAAATATCCTATGGATATTCAAAAAAAAATATAATGTTCTACAAAATAATTAAACACACTTGTTCAATGTTCAATGGTGAAATTTCCAATTTCAATAACCTATGTAGAAACATGAGGTTGTGATTAGGCTGATGTATCCTTGTTTTTAATATGAAAGTCATAAATTTTTATGTTTAAATTCATGTCAAAGAGCATAAAATGTATAAGAATTTTATTTTATAAATTTTTCAAGTAAATTTAATTTCATCTATATTTTGTGTTACATGCGATAACGAGTATTAATAAACCATGATATAAAATTAATATTATAAATTAATATGACCATTATAGAATAGCTATAAAATTTTGTTTTATGAATTCGAATAACCACATATTTAATATTATTTTTAATTATTTTAGATAAATAAAATATATTTATAAATATGAAAATATTTATTAATAATGTCTTAATATTCTTTGAATGGTTTTAATTCTAATAAATTATTAGTTTTATTTTTGTGTGAATGTAGTAAAATTAATTTTTTAGTCTTAAAAAAAATGTATTTGGTAAAATTAAATTAATTTTTGGATTTAATATTCCCATAGTATAATAGGGTGAAATGTTGAGAAAATTTGGAAAAGTTTCATTTTTGAGTGAATAATGAAAAAAAAATTATTAGAATCAAAATATGTATTTAAAGAATATACAATGTTATATATTGTAAAAAAATGTTTAAATACTAATATAAAATTGAATATGTTATGATCAAACTAATTTAGTTCATTGGATAAACATTTTTATTGAATTCTAATATTAAAACATTCTATACTAAGGAAGAAAACCATTTTTTCTTTTATGCAAGATATACTATAAGGTAATACTAAAGCATTTATGAATGATATTTCCTTTCTATCAGTTATTATATGATGGACTGTTTTTTAAGCCCATTTATGTTCTACAGGTTATACATCGAAAAAATGCAAATGATATTAATTTATACTCATTAGTTCTAATATGATAATTTTTTTAAACTTTTTTCACATCTATTTATTATTTCATTACTTGATAATGGTTATGTTATAGGAAATGATGATTATTACATTATAAACAAGGGAAATTTTCCTATTATTACCAATTAAATGTGGGAAATATATCTCCATCATATTTATTGGGTAATGGTAGATATCTTGTAAGATAAATAGAACTATAATAGGGAGTGAACATAGTTTAGTAATGTATTTTTTCCAGTATGATAATATCGGGAGTGGACTTGGGAAACTAGTATTTATTAAGGATTCAACCCATTAAACAATGATATACTTAGTATAATACCTTAACTACTAAGGAAATAATATAATATTCTTATGAATATACCAAAAATCATTTTCTATTCCAATGTTATATTATCATGCATCAAATTTTTTGATTATTTTATGATTAGTTTCTCATATATAACAAATATTTATATCATGAATCAATTTTTTTATTTATAATAAGTAGGTTATTTTTTTCAAATTTTATTCTCATGTTCTCCTATTATTATTCTTATGTTATGTTAATATTTTCATTGATTACACTTATTGGGAATATATGATAAACCATTGTTATGTTTCATTTACCTCATTTATGAAGAAATTAATGAAGTAAAATATGTCCTTAAAGGGTGATAGTTATGAATAACACAGTTGGATATGATATAGTTTAGTTATACACTATATTTTATGTATCTTAGTTTTCAATGTCTCTATACATTAATGATTATAGAATGAATCATTATGTTATGTAAGGAATATTCACTTATTAATATGTGATATCTATGTTAGTAACTCTCAATATATTCATCGTTTATTCTATCGTATTCTACTAACATTATAACACTATGGTAGTATGGGATAAAGAGAAAATTTAACTCCCCATATGTAGTGTAGAAATGAATCCCAATTTATGTGGAATCTAGTTATGAAACCACCCACAAAATCAATAATCCTATGTTATAATATGGACAATTTTTGTCGCTTCCCAAATTTAATAAAAACTATGAAATGTATTATATGATGCTCACAAGACATTTATTTATTACAAAATACTACAACCACCCAATTAAAAAAAATAAAGATGAAACATTAGATCAAATCCCCAAAACAATATGAAATTATGAGGCATACGAATCTATAGAAAATATAAAACATATACAAGGAAGATAAAAATATAAACATTGAATTAGATAATAGTGGACTCCTATGACCACTCAATTATATATCTTGAAAATGAATAAAAATACTGGTGAATAAGTGTAATAAGGAAATGGTTCAAGAGATCACATGGTAGGTTATAGATAGATAATGGTTTATAAGTCATGATCTAAGGCTTTAAAAAAAATTATTTATGGGTAAATTGATGAATTATACAAAAATGAAAAGAGGACTACATGATATCTAGTAACTGGTCATAGCCATAGAGAACACTGGGTACCTAACAATTTCCCAATAAGAATGTGATTTCAACTGGGTATATGGTGCCTTCCAAATGGGGGCATATTTCATCTTCAACACTCGATTACCTTATTATATCCACTTCTATATAAACCTATATTTCATCTATTTACCAAAAACATGAAAATACCCACAAAATAATAATTAATGGTTGAAATTTCGAGATAATTCTAAACTATAAATATTATGTTTTTAAATTAAATTTAAAGAATATTGAT
Source organism: Viscum album (assembly GCA_963277665.1). NCBI lineage: Eukaryota > Viridiplantae > Streptophyta > Magnoliopsida > Santalales > Viscaceae > Viscum > Viscum album. The sequence goes on along the minus strand of OY728163.1, from coordinate 988,903,662 downwards.
TTAAATTTCATTTTATTTGAAATATTATATTATGTTTCCTATTATATATAAATTCTCAGTAACCTCAAATTCAAACAAAACATTCACATTACTTTATAAGAACTTATGATATTCTTTAATGTATCCCAGAGACATTTACTAGGGTCTGATTGGTATCTTCTTCTAACAATAAATTTAAAATAAACATAAGATATAGTAATAAATTTGACATTGATGATATATCGTAATCATGATCAATAAGAAATAACATCCTTGAATTTCAATGTTATATCAATATTTTGATATTGATACCCTAAAATACTCAAAACATATTACACTAGTAAAGGTTAATTCCTTTAATTCATTATGAAAAACCTATATATAATTTTCCAATACATATCAGTTATAATCCAAAGTATAATTTTTATTGATATATCACTATTTGTCATTATGCCTAGTATAAGGGTTTGTTAATTTATTTATTTCAATTATAACATTTTTAACAACAAATATGTTACAAATTATAATGTTAGGTTCTCATTTACAATGATATCTATTCCAGCTGCATATCATATAAGAATAATTATTACAATCCCACTAACCTAATTTTATAAAAAATATTCAAATATACTGTTATTGAAATAAATCCCCTTGATGGAATTATCAAAATGAATTTTTCAAAATATTTATACTTTATAAGATACATGTATAATGTGTTTATAATATTCAGAATTTGATAATATCATTAGGATCCTAAGATCCTTCAAAATGGTTCATAAATAATTCGTAGAATAATTTAACTAGTAAGGTTTTAAAACTGATTCAATAAATTGTATAATCATTTTATGTTTCTCTTATGAGTAGATTCAATATGTATTTTATCTTATATATTATTTAAATTGATTATTAATATTTTTTACCTTGATTTTCATAACCCTTTTCCATCATTAAATCCTTATATGGTTACAGTATACCATAAATGTTGATTTTATGAGAAAAAAATGATCTTTTACCCCATGAGTATTCCTCATCAATTGTATTAATCACATTCCAAATATAGTTACTATATATGTAATATATATATAAACCATTTCTCTTATTCATAAATATAAATATCCAATTGGTAGGTCATTGGTTCATTACCTATGAACATAACTTCACCACCACCCACTATTATAACTCCATATCATTCTGAATAATGAAAAATTGACTAGATATAAAAGGTTATATTGTGACATGATATTTCTATGATAGTTACTATATAAATCATTTTATATGTGATAATAATAGGGAAAAATGTAGATTATCGTTGTAGTTGATAAAGAATATGATGTAGAAATATGAAAATAATATCTTGTTTAAAAACCTATTGGTTAAAATATATTGTTAAATTTTTATGGTCAATAGAGAATCAATGAAAATAATCCTCAAATAAAATAAATTATTCATGGATAGAGATTTTTATTGAATAATGGGCATAAGTGATGATTGTTTTAGGTAATCTTTCAATAATTTTATGGGTTTTTAGTAGATAGTACATAGTTGATTTGACATATAATGCATATCATCTATACAATTTGTTATGTATTATTATATACAATAACATTACATTACACTATTTTATCGACTCTAGTTTTTCAAAATTAGGTTCCTTAGTGTTTAATATTTAATTATTGTTGTTGTTGGAAACACAACTTGGTGGGTATCAGAATATGTAGGATTTGTTTTGGAGTTTCTTCTTTATGACGGGATATAATTTATTATATGGGGATTTCATTTTTTGATGATTTGATTGTATAATATCATCCTTGAAATAGGGTTGGTATTATCAATTTACCTAGAAAAAAAATTAGAAATAGAATTTCAATCATGAGGATAAAAGGAATATAATTGTGTTGTATATAAATTATACATTATATTGATATCCCTATGATATATTCTAAGAATTTTAGATAAGTGATATGAGTAGAAAAATGTCATGAGGACAAGTTTACATATGTAGTTCATGTTATGTATAATGATTTTACATTATCTTTTAACATACCATAATGATGACCAGTGAAATTTGACTTTGAATCATTAATGGGTTGGTACATATTTCTATGGATCCTTTCCAGATGATTCCTATAAATCCAAGGTAGTCTAGGGTTAAAGTTGATAATATTAATAAAAATGTATTTATACATGATAATACATTAACATAATATTAGAAAAAGTACATCACATAATTTTATTGATATTTAATATTACATATATCAATTTATGATAAGTGAAATTACACCAGATCTTTATAGATTATGAATCCACACTAACTTCCTTCTATTATAATTATTATTTGATAAGTCAAAATCCAATTATTAAATGTTATCTATCTAATATCGTGAATTATTTCCATGGATCAGTTTCATAACTAACGGATATAAATATATGGGAATACCCCAAAGTCTCAAAACACACTACCCTACCTTGATAGCTAAGAATCATCTAATAGACCATCAAATTGTTCATCCTTACAACCATTTACCCATAGGTAGGTTAATGGGTATCCAAATACATAAAAATTTACCTTGTGTTCTACCGAATAACTAGTCTAAATCAGTATGTGCTTAAAAATTTATGCTAAATATAAAAAAAATCCAAAATCATACCCTTAATCAATATAGAACCAAATCCTGATTTAATAAACTATGAAATAGTGTGAGATTAATCGCAATAGAGATTATATAATGGTCAATAACTTTTTTTTCATGTAACATAATTGAATCAATGATATTATAACATTTTACCAACTTTCTATTCTATAATTATAGATAAATTAAAATCATAATTCTATATCACCCATAAATTAATTTAGTTACTAAGTAGATAAAATTAGTATAGTAAAAAAATAATTTACCAGATATTTTTCACTATATATGTTTTAAAGAATAATTTGAGATCCACAAGTATTTAATAAGTCATATAAGTCAAAATTTAAGAGAAAGAATCCTAACACCAAATTTAAATAAAAAATGAAAATATAATTGAATTAATATTTATAGTATCACAATCATGATTTTAAAAAATAGAATAGATTAATTTTAATAAATGTTTATATAAATAAAATATATCATAAAGTAATTAACATGTGTTATTTTATAATAACTGACTGATTTCAATCATAATCTACCTCACGAGACCTTCAATCAATTGTTTGTCACCACTGGGATGTAATGAAAAATCCAAGAATATTATATGTTGACATTCTCATACACTAATATATTCACATAAAGTACTAGTCAATTAATTTAACACAAAATAATGTTTTCATTATCTAGGATCTAGTTTACATATGTACCCAAAAAATTATATATCCTATAACTATATGGGGTCTACATACTGAAAAATCACATCATTTTTATTAATAACACATTCATGTTTGTTTAAATATTTTCCCATGTTAAAAAATTATCATTTTACCCTTAGTGTGGAAAAAATATTTTATTCTCTAAAAAGAGTTATTTATAGATATTTTAATCCTAATCACCATGTTAAATTTTTTCCCATTAGAAAAATAATGTATATATAGAATGAGAGGATATCAGGGAATGAAATTATTATCAAAATGTTTCTATAAGAAAATGATAAATTAGATAAATTACTAATTACATAATCCAATATTAAAATTATTAAATAATGGAATTATATATTATGGGGAATTACTTTTCCATTATAGTGGAATCCAAATATCACATGTTCTCCTTACCTTCATCATTCATGAAATAAAACTTCAGTGAAATGGTTGGTCTATATAGGATATTATTTTTATGGAACTAATTTTTTATTATATGATTCATGAACACTGTATCCTAATCCAAATAAAGGAAAAAAATTATATAAATTAATGTTATTTTTTAAATTTTATAAACTGTGACTAGATAATATGATAAGATTAATAGTGTTTGTGACCATAGTATTATTTTTTATATGTATAAATATATTATAAAAATTATAAGAAAATATTAATTCCCCTCCATTTTAACATTTATCAAAGTGAGAATAAATTATAAAAAAAATTATGTAGATAATATTCTACATTTTTAAGACATAAAACATTTTGAAAATCATGTTTCATATGGTGTTTTGTATGAGGTAAAATTCACTCTATGTTTTTAGAGTGATTGAAAGAACCTGGAATGAATTAATATATTTACGAGTGGAGTTTGATGTTTTTCTATGTAATGATGACCTCATTATCCGATAGGAAATCAGAAAATGTGTATGGATCTAGTTTGGGATCTAAAAATAAATGGATTTAGATAAAATAATCATTTTAGTAATCAATTTTCTATTGAAGAAGACTCAACTATGTCGTAGTGAAATAAAGTACATTCCATAACAATTTGAAAAGAGATATCATAAATAAAAAGGTTGTTAAAGATTACATGAAAATTATGAAAATTTACTTATGATAACTAATCTATACATTACATGTCAGGTAAAATGTAATGGTGTCTCAGATAAGATTAATTTTATGGTTGAGAAAAGTGACAGTTCCTTGTGTATAGCCAATCGATAAGAAATTTTAATTTCATGTGATTACTATGATTAACAATAAAAAATTGATAATATTGTGAAATTTATAAGGACAGTGGAAAAGAGGTTATCCAATAATCTAAAGAGTGGTGTTCACGACGTGTTCTACCTATTGGGTAACTTTTTAATAAATTTGATATTCTATAGATGATTTTTCTTTGGGAAGTTAAACATAATAGTTTCTTAAGAATGTGGTCTGAGGATCAAAATGAGGATTAAAAAGTCTTATATAATACCATGATTTAATAAGTTATTCAACATGGAAAATATTAAATGGAGAATATGAAATGGTATAAAGAAAAATGAAAATGGTTTTAGATCTATTCATCCAATTTTTAACATAAATATCATACAAAACATTATATTGATTCAAAACATGTCATAATTAGTGAAGAATTATATATGTTTATAGGGTTAGTGGATGCATATCATTTGACTAATTATTGGACTATAAAAACTAGATCTTTGTAGTCCCAATAAAACAATTTATGGGGAATAAGAATTATTGAATTATCCAAATTCTAAAAAAGAACAAATAAGAGCTGATGAGAAGTTTAAAGAAGTTATTAATTATAATTATAATTTGAATTTATTTTTAAATAATGGTGAGGAACTTCTATATGTGAGTCATTTAAAATTTAAGTCTTATATTGATTATGATATGAAATATTAGATGGAGAGATTTCCAGAGAAGTGTGAAAAAGAAGAGAAATAAAAGGGAGAAGAATATTACACACTTATTTTTTTCTATGATCATCACATCGATGTTCTATTTTTGAGGGATATTCAGGTTAAAACATATTAAATATTATGAATAATTATTAGAAAAAATTATATATTTAGAAGACAATAATTTATTGAGAATGAATGGTCCCTACATTGTTGATGTTAACATACAATCAATAATAAGATAGATCATAGAAAAATCCATTATTTTTGAATCAGGAGACTGTAACATTATATTCTCAAAATAGGCATTCACAGACTAATCCATCTCATTGTATCAACATGGGGATTCTAGTCGGATTTATAGTATTGAATGGTTCTATATTATTCCAAGTACGTATCTTCTCTTTTTTATTAGTGAACCTTGTACATCACATTTTCTTAGGTCGTTGGGTTTACTTAGTGTTTGATAATTGTAATAGATAGATATTTCACCCAAACTAAATATAAGTATTTATTTAATAATAAATCATAAAAAAATAAAAAATAATTATTTTTTACTAATTCACCCCTTGGGTGGACCAACATCACACTTTAGGTCCATTATTGGAGTTATTAGAGTTCTCAATTTTCCCTCTAAATATTAATTATTTTATGATTCAGATTATTATTGAAGTTAAACTCAGTTTTTATTTTATATATTACTATCTCTTTTAAAATACTAATAGTATTTAATATTTTCATTAAAATTTCATCAATGAAGATGGATTTTTGATTAGAATATTTATATTTATTATAGAATATAATAATTAACTATACAATAAAATACTTCAAAAATTATATGGTAAAAAAAATTCTTAGAAAGTGAGAATTGTGCTCAAAATATATTAATTTATTATATGTTATAATTAAATTTAGAATGATTGTTTTACACATTTTTCATAATAATCATTTTTTACCTGGGATGCTCAAAAACAATTGAGATTGATGGGAATTCATGACATGAAATATTATCCTTACATTAAATGAATTTTTTAATTATTTTGTGGTTAAAAACATTTATTGACATTAATGAGAAGACCATAAATATCAATGAATCCAATTTTTAAAAAAGGATAAATTAATTTTTTTATTGAAATATTATATTATGAATATACATGATTTTGAATCTATTGAAGATATCCATATATGTTTTCACAAGGATGTCATCACCACTATTGGATTCTATAAGAATCTAAAATATTCAATTGTGGATGAGAAGACACCTTATATCCTAATTGGTAGATTTTTTCCATTGTTTTGTCTCTAGAGGATCATGATCTTTTCAAAAATCCATTGAATGACATTCACAACATATTAGGGTAATATGAGAGGAAAAAACACTATTTTCTGTAAAAAAAATTATATATATTAATGAAATATTGCATAAATTCATGAAAAGTGAATACTCCACAATTCCAATTAATGAATAAGATGAACATAAAGTTAAATGTTCTTATTTATATGAATATTTCGATATGATATTTTTTATGCACATTTCTAATCATCTCAAATGTTTTTTAAGAGGAAAATGTATAATTTGATGCATGTTGAATTTAAATTGTTTTATTTTTGATAGTATTGTGAATTATTATGTCAATTTTATATAGATAGAATAATATTAATGTGATTACAAATAGAATAGTTAATAATGATTCAATGAATATTTTAAAAAATATATATAATAATGTTGTTGACATAATATAATTTAATAAATAACTCATCATTTATCAAGACAGGAAATAATATGAATCAATGGAGAAATAAAATCACTCATAATGATTTAAAGATAACATTTAAAAAATATATAAGAATGAAAATAACCTAAAATATTTATGTAAATAGTTTCTCATTTACCAATATACAGAGTCAGTCATCTAATAAATAATTAAATAAAATGTGATGGATGTTATTTCGATTGAACCCAATGTGGTAGTTCTAAGATGAAAGTATTTTTTATAGTTGGTGAATAAAGTATTGATCAGGATTCATATTATGTAGAATATTTTTCATCAGGTTTTGATACAGAGTTAAATGAATGTTATGTGATGTTATTTTTAAATAATGAAATTAATAATATAATCTCAATGAAAATAAATATATAGATTAAAAACATTATAATTATTAATTCATGAAATAATAGTGAATTTATTAATGATGATTTCAAAACGAAGTAAACTGATTTGATTCAATGTGTTCAAGAAGTAAAAGATAATATCACTATGGATAATAAGATATTTAAATTTTTAAAAGTGATGAGTCAATAAAATGAAAAATAATTTAAATCCATCAATGTGTATTTACTAGAGAATAAAATATATATCAATATTAATATATGTGATATTTCAAATTACATGAATAAATTGAGTGATTACTTGAAGGGAATTTTAATGTTGTAGAAGTAAGACTTGGAGATTTCTCTAAAAAAAGATATCAAATAATGATATATTAATAAATATTTTATTTTATGAAATTTTTAATCTAAATAGGAAGTGATAAAATTAAAGATAAGAATATAAGTGAAGAAATCTTAGAATATTTTGTATTTTGAAAATCATATGAATGAATAAATATGTTATATTATGTTGTAAAAATATAATAATTTTATAAAATTAAAAGAAGAATTTTTAGAGTATGATTCAGTATTGGATAACCAAACAACAGTGGATACTTATTTAAAAACAATTAATTTTAAATTATGAATTTTTTTAATATAGATGAAATTTATGAAGAATATTAGACTTTTATGGTAAATATTGTCCTATAGAGGAAACATGAATATGAGGATATTTGAATAGTTCAGTAGAGGAACATTTTTTTCTACAAGGTGTTATTGAAAACACATGTGTATTATAAGATAAACATTGAAGAAAAAAATCCATGATGTATGTTATTCAATAATAATGTTTGGAGTTAAAGAGTCATTTTTAAAACATGGATGAATTATGCAAGATATGTGTTCAATAGGGACATATTATTGAATCAAGTCTCATAATTCCTCTAATATAGAAAATACAAAAATATGAATTAATATTATTACAGAAAATATATCCAACACAGAGAGTTCTATAGGAGAATATACATCAAAATATGAAGAATGGATAAGTTTGAAGATATTATTGACATAAAAAGGGGTGGAAATTAAATTCTAAACAATAAAAAGGATGATATTGTAATATCATAAAGAATGAATGTTATGGATATGAAATAATATCTTCATATGATTTCAAGATATAAATTTCAATGTTATAAGATTAGAGTTGACATGAAAATATACTAAACTAATGATTTATTGGTATGTTGTATTTATAATGTGAAAAAATGAATTATCATTATATCAAATGGGAATTGATGAATATTTTGGTTGGGAAAAGTGGTTTCAATTAACTGTTTGATGATAATACCAATCCCAGGAGGTTTAAGAAAAAATCATGGATTGAATTCATCAATTTAAAAATAAATTTGTATTCATACCCATCTCACTTGATCCTACGATATTTATTTTCAAAGGTAGTGAAAAAACAAAAATAACTATATATTTATCTGATAACGTAATTAGAGGATGGGATAGAATCAATATTGGGAAGATAATAAATGTATATTTATCATTATGGGGTAGATATCTATTTTTATGATTCATATATATTGTGGTTTTTGAATTTGAATGTTGAGAATATAGCATGTGTGTGTGAGTTATGAGAAGCTATGACTGGTTAATTGTGTTGGTTTTGGGAATTGGAAAATCCATTGATGGGTCATGCCCTACATTACATGTAACCATGATAGATAATCAATAATATATTTACACAATGATGAAAGTCATGGTCAATGTAATTGAAAAACTAATATATAAAACTTATTGAAAGCTGCAATGAAGAAGATGATAATAACATATTTGTTAAAATTTATTTATTTAACTAAAGAAATAATTTGAAGGAATTATTTATTAATTAATATATATATATAAAATTTGTACATTATACCATCTTTTTTCTGATGGAATCAAGATAATATTTCATATATTTCTTATCAACAAATGATCGACAAATCATCTTATATATCCATTGAATCGTCATGTTCTAGAAGAAAGAATATTATCTCTTATGTCATTATCCATTAATCATCACAAGAATAACTTCCAAAGTGTTCTCATTGATATACCTAGGCTCAAGAGTGGGAGGTTGAGGAAGATCTTTTTACATTTTTTGAAAAGATCTAGGGGAGGGATCTCTCTGGGGCTTGAAAAGATTTTCTCCGACTATCATTATGATGAAAACAATGAATTTTATCTGTTAGAAAAAATATAACATGTTATAAATACAGAAGGAGTTTATAAATAAATATTTTAATGATATCCATTTAATTTTTTGAATCCTTTATAGAACCCTATATCAATAATAATAATAATAATATTTCCATTGCATGTGCTTAAATTGAAAATAAATTTAAATATTATTTATTTAAATAATTGGTAATATTTATTAATCCTCATAAGATCTCAAAACTCATTTTGTCCTTTCTCAAAAATATTTATCAAACCATGAATAATGATTATTTATTTATTAAATATATATATCACTCAATTATTATCAAATCTATATTATATTTCCTAAATAGAAAATATATATTTATTAAATATTCCATTATATTATATTCTCTTGAATAACTAATGATAGAATAAATAAGATCAAGTTAACATGTTTAATCATTTATCCACATGTGGGTATAATATTTATTCAACTGGATAAATATGATATAATAATATATTATTTACATGAAAATTTTGATACATGTAGTGTATTACCCTTTACTCTGATTTCTCAATGGAATTAGGCGAAGTATCCAAATGTCTAAGGTTAGATTATATAAGAACGTCAAGGAACCCATTGGGAAAGAATTAGGTGCCCTTATAAAATAATACATCATACACATGATCACCGAGTAGTATAATCTTCAAATCATGATATTTGTATTCATGTATGTTTCATGTTGGTTTCACCAACCTATGTGCTCGATTTATATTTCTTTGAAATTCTAGAAAGTGAAATTCCATAAAGAACACCATGGGAATGGATTTATTTAGTATATATAATTTCCTTCAATAGTTTTGAGATCTATACTTATCATAAATAACTGAAGAGAAAAATACATTCTCACATGTTTTATTAATTCAATATTACTCGTGAAGCGCCTAATATATCATTCCTCGATGCAAACATATGTTGTCACAATTTTTATCAATAAATAAATTTATGCGAATTATATTAATAATTAATTTGAATATTAAATAATAAGTAAAAATACACCCATCCAAATATTTGATCATTTATTGACACATATAATTGTGGATTCCCTACATGTAGGTCTCGTTCTTATAATATCCAATACTAGATGTTACCAAGGACGAACACCATGATTAGGTGTCTAAAATTCCAATTAGTCCTCATCAAATATAGAATGTATCATTAATTCATATCAAATGATATAATTTGTCTATATAACATATATTTATGTATAAAATCATATCCCCTATCGATTCCGATCACAAGAGGGAACAACTATGTCCTTTTAATGGTATAACTACTCTTAGTACATTATCATATTATATGTTTCATATAAGAACAATCATGATATGATAAGAAGTTAATTAATATTAAAAAAATATTAATATAGTTATCATAAAGTAAATGGAATTTGGTTCTAGGGAACCAACTCTAGAAGACGTCCACATTCACTAGAGCCAGCTGATAATAACCATTATCCTTCTAGATCTCCCATGATACTCATGCTTCGGCTGAGATAGGCATATAGTCAAGGGGTCTACCATGTTTTCTTCCATGGATACTCTGATTACTCAATCATCTTCAGTTATCAAAATATCCCTTATGAGGTGATTCTTATGGAATAAATTTTTAGTCTATTTGTTTGACCATTTCCCTTTTGAAAGATCTACTGTTGTTGTATTTTCATAATGAAATGAGATATGGTCTTTAAATTTATGAAACAAATTAATATAATTGTCAATGTTTCATATCCAAAGGGATTCCTTGGCTATGATAAAAGTCGTTATATACTAAAACTCTATTGTAGATTCAGTGAAAACTGGATGCTTTGTAATATGTCGGTTCACAGCTCCTCCTTTGAGATAGAAAACACATCTTGAAAAAGACTTTTGATTATTCTAATATATGTTAAAAATATAATTATTATAACACCAAATGATTAGCTCTTTATCTCTTGCATATAGTTTCAACATATCAATATTTATTCTCAAATACTATTGGATAACTGTAACAGTATACCGATGTTGTTCTCATGAATCTTATTGATTTATTCCTATAGTTTTCAATTCATAGGATGCATAAATTCTAGTATATAACATGACATACACGACTGACCATAACATAGAATCATATGAGATCTTACACATTATCTCTTTTTCCTGTGGTGTCTGGGGGAAATTTTGTTTAAATATGTATACCTTGTGACACTAAAAGAAACACCTTGTTCAATTTTTTCATACTAAATCTATTTAGTATGTAGTCAATGTAATTATATTAACAAAGTAGAATATTCCTCTTGGATATATTCTGATTTATCTTGATCCATTGAATATAATAGGCTTTACCTAATTCCTTCATGGATAATATCTTTTTTAAACTAATATATAATAGACTGTTAGACTATTATATCATTTCCATTCTGTAATATTTCATAAAAATATACTATTAGGATAATAACCGCATTCCCACAAGGCCTCTTATAAACCCATGGATCACATTCAATCATAATGAAACCAAATTCATTTATAAATTCATCTAATCAATTTTTCTTGAACCTAGATTCTTATTTTATTCCATTAATAGATATCTACAACTTTTATATAATTTTGGCATCCCCTGGAGTAAAAAACCATTCTGGTTTTGTTATAAAGACATCTTCTTAAATGATACCATTACAGATTGTAATTTTTATATCCATCATCCAAATTTCATAGTTATGGTGAGGTCCTTTAGAAAATATAATTCTAATGGGATGAAACATGAAAACCGGAGAAAATGATTCATCATATTCAACTCATTGATGATTTTTAATCCCTTTAGAGACAATAATTGCTTTATATGTGTTTAATTCACCTTCTATGTCCAGTTTTCTCTTTAATACCCACTTGATCCCAATATTTTTAACATCATATTGTGCATTGAGAAAAACCCAATCATGTATCTGATATAAAGAATCCATTTCCAAATTCGTGGATCTTTTTTATATAACATCATCTAAGTTCTCAATTCCCTCTTTTTATGAGTAGAGATCATCATTTCTAACCAGTAATGAGTTACCATGTTCAGTGAATAGAAAAACATATCTCTATGGTTCTCATACCTATCTAGTTCTCATGCATAGTACATGTGTTTTAGGAACTAATTCTTCCATGGGAACCTGTGGAATATATACCCATACCATATAATTAGTATATTATTTATGAACCTAAATAAATTAAATCATAGTCCCATTATTCTTTTTTAGGATTTTCTCCCTCTCATGAAATATGCATTTTCTAATGACAATCACATTCTTGTCTGAGGTGGTGTATTGGTAGTATACATTTTTTTACATTCAATACCTTATAATGGTATGTTATTGAACCATCGTTCTAGTTTATTTCATGATATGGCCTTAACAAACACATCATAATCCTATATATGTGTATGTGAGGAAATGGGTTTTCTTCCACTATATAGATTAACGGTAAATCAATTTTATTCACTCGTCAGAACTTACTTTATTGTATATTTTGTTTTATTTAATGCATATACCTAGAAGGATAAGGAATTATATGCAAGAATAATCAACATCCATACCATTTTTAATAAGGTAATATTCAAAAACTCACTAACATCATTCCTTTATGGTGTGTAATGTTTAATTAGACGATATAGAATCCTAAACTCCCAAAGAAAGTCGATAAAATATATTTAATATATTTACAACTTAAATACGATTAAATCATATTTATATTCTTTCCATATTTATAGTATAATTTATTAATGATTTCTAATAATTTCTCAAAGGACTCAGAAATATACCTCTTCAACTAGACATAGTCATATTGTATCAAGTCATTAGTAAATGTTATTATATTAGAATATCATCCTCTAGCAAATACTTGAAATAGTCACCTCACATAAGTGTATACCAATCCCAGATGCTATGTGGAACATTTAACAAAACCACTAAATGGTGGATTAATCATTTTTTATAAACAACTGTGATATCATTCATGAGATTTTAGATGAGAAGAATTTAAAAAATCATCTTGATGGTTCTTTGGAAAATGTTTCTCCTGTACATGACCAATATGTGGTTCTATAGCTTGGTGATATATGAGTCAAGTGACAATTATTTTTTATCATTTCAGAATACATTTTCTCTTAATTTAATACATAAAGACCACAATTTAGTTCTTCCTAACCATTAGATATGATTTCATTACAAAAGAAACTACTTTTATTCCCAAACATGAAAATGAATCCATAGACAAATAGGAATGATACAGAAATTGTGCTCTAGGAACATAAAGAAATATTTTAAATCTAATATCATTTATGTTGGAAATGGTTGGTGGTACTAACCAATGGCTATAGCTTCCGGCCTCAAAATTTTGGAAGCTCAAAGATCCATATCTCCTCAATAAATCATTCAATAATCAAGTTAGTTCCATCATTTTGATAAAGATGTTGGCACCATATGCTATATTTAACACAAAATATATATAAATATAAATATTACACTCGATTAAAAACACACCTTTAGATTCACCTTTCATTTAGGGTTTTTTCATCTTCTAGTGACATTGGTTTCCTCATGAAAAGCATACTTATTAGTTTTCCATTCTCTGCCTATGGATCATCATATTCATGAAATGATGATGCTTCATAAATTTAGATGTGTTATGATTCATACTCCCCTTCACATTGTTCTTAAATGTCTTATTCACCATAAATATTAATAGTTTGTCACACCCCATGTCCTTATCCACAATCTGAATTAGTGTAAAATGTTCTCTAAGAATATTCTAATCATTAATAATATTCTAATTTAAAAATAAAATGGTATTATGTTTTAAGAAGTGACTAAATTGTGTGATCTATGGATAACTCATCTATGAATCTGATCCCAAATATGTTTATGTATTAAATATAGCCAATAAGATTTATTACATGAGGCCATATTGGCACAAACTATCAATATTTCGTTTTAAAAAAAGAATTAGAGATATTGTATCTCTTTTGTCTAGACTTTTATTGATAAAGATCCCAATAGTGAGATTCCTTTCTATAGACACCCTTGTCCTCATGTTTCTTCAAAATGACATTAGCGATGATTGATAACACAAAACATGAAACATTTGTATCATCATTTAGATGTTGTTAATTGTAGATAACTCATAATCACTATCCTAATTTCTACGAACAATAGAAATAGGTTATTTTGGAACATACCATTTTTATTCATGGAAAAGGATAAACCATAAGCACCATTAGCACTATGGGAAATTTGTGCATGAGAGGAAGTTATCCTTTTCATGAATGGATCATAGTTTTATGTGTGATGCAATTTTAATTTTTTTCCTACATCTAAGATGAGTATATATTTATTACATTTTGTAATAAAATTTTTATAAATAAATAAATGTTATATTTTTTTAATATCTCATTATTTTATCACAACCTAATATCCTTAACCATTAGCTTCAGAATACCTTGTTTCATGTACATTCTAGTCGAAGGGGTCTATATTAACCTTTTCATTACCCCAAAAATGGTTGGTAAAGAAACATGAATGGTTTTAGGTAATAATTCAAAATGATAACTACATTAACTCACAGTGCATCATCCTGTTGAGTGAACTCCCCAGTCCTGAAATCATTAAATTGGATTTTTCTCAATCCTCACCACTCGATTACAACATGTTTGTTATTGTATGTAATATCATGATGTGGAATAAGGTATGTCAACCCAAAAATCATGTTAGAATTCCCCAATAGTCAAATACACCACAACGTTTATTGGTCATGAAAATTGAACAATGGTTCTATTTTAACTGAACAAGTTGAAGGCTATACGGACATAATATATATAATTTTGGGATTTTGTATTTTATGTGAAAATTACTAAGTAATACATTTATTACATGATTTTTAATGTTATGTTGATTTACATATATGATTAAACATGTCCTAGATAAAATTTATGCATAATTAAATTATTTTAGTTCTACCTTTCATGAAAGTAAATTCAATAATTGGTATGACTATGAAAAAACATCCATAACAAAATAACCATGAAACTTCATGGATACAAAATAACATAGTATGAGCATGAGATTTAAAAATGGGATGTTTATCTAGCTGATAATAGCGTAACCACTAACCAATGGAAAAGAACCTTTAACCATTTCAAGTTTGTGTTATAGATTTCCACCTATCATCTTATGTATATCTCTTTGATTGGTTTCATATTTTATCTAAACATAATCAACCCACAGTGGGTTAGATCTCTATCAATTACATATGATTTTAAATAAATGTATTTGACGTGAAATTTTTAACATAAAAGAAACCATGGGCATTTATGGCCTTTCATTATAAAGGGAGAGAAGGAATGCATGCCAAAAAATTTAATTTAATAATAAATTAAATGAAACAAATCACAAGAAATAGACTGGTCATTCTCATGATTATCCAAATCTAACAAAAAATTCATTTAATATAACTAGAATAAAATTCATAGTCATTCTTATTTAAGATAATTAATGATCAAACCAATTAATTATATTATATAATGAGTAAATTGTTTACAATTAATTATAATCAACATTTACTTGATATTATCATCCTAAATAATTTTAATCATATTAAATAAATTTATTAAAAAATAATTGTTTATAGATATGTACAATAAAGGAACCACAATGAAAAATCTTTTCAATGTTCAGAACATGTGTTATACTCATATACTGTTTACTATTGAAACATATGAAATAAACAACTTATCATAATCTTTCATAACATGTTATGTCCACATAATGATTACACATATTATGTGACTTTTCTATCATCTTTTGTTTATAAATACTGGCAGAGTAATAACTATAATATGAATCAGACATGTTAGATAGGTCTGAAAATTATATCAAAACAATATATATATATATATATATATATATATATATATATTTAAACCAACCACATGGTGTGTCTTATAAACTTATGTAACACATGAAATAAACTGTCAAAATGGTTTACATAATAATATAAATTATCTTAAATTCAATGAAATTGGGTATATGTATATGACATGTACATATAAGAAATATGGTGTCTAACCTTCTTAACATATATCCACGAGAGACACCTATGAATTCAATATGTAAATTGTTCCATTTAAAAATTATAGTAGCCATTGTGTGCAAGGGATACATGGAATGTGGTCTCGAAGTTACAACGTCTCTAGTCAAGTAGGCCATGTATGAAAATACACATAACATCTGTGACTAATGGACGACATGCCAGGTATGTGGAATACACAACACGTACTCTAACATAACGTGCACCGACCATTTCTAGTCATCACATGGTACATAATTAAATTCACAATGTATTTAAAATGAACAATGTTTGAATTAATTCCAAAATTAATTCATGTTGATTTGAACACCTGTACACTGCATAATCCTCGAGGATCATGGCTTGTACTCTTTTTTTATCCCACTACGACCTTTTTCACCTCATGATGAGTTGTTTGATATTATTTGGTAGATAAAATTAATCAATTTGATTAGATGTATGAGAAATTAACGTGGATTAAGGATCTCTCACAATTCAGTTTAAGGAACGATTAAACATAACTAAAAACAAAATGGATTTTTTTTAAATAAATCAATTTTCTTTAAATTATTATAAATAATTATGTAATCACTTTGATAAAACTTTTAGGTTCTTGGTCTAGTGGAAGAATTGAATGGGTTATTCCTAACTTTATTTTTTTCATTATCAATAATCAATCCAACATTTATACAAAGATCAATGTCATGATAAACATAATAGAATCAAATAAAATAGATAGCCAATAGATTTGAAAAACCAAGCATAGGATCATCACATATTGTCTATAATAAATTTAATAAATTAAATAATAACTTTTCCTGAATTTATTTTTCATTGATGGATCTGAATATAGATCTATTTTGTACCATTATTATGTTGAAGGAATAAAGAGAATACTCCATCTAGAGGTGATCCACACTTGTTCCAGAAAACATCATACATCCCCATGAGAATCGAAATGTTCTATCTTAGATGATCCTATCACTTAAATTTTATTCCTTTGATCTCAACGAGAATCACTTCTAAAATACCACCATTGATCACTCTAGACTGAGGAGTTGTAGGTCGAGAAAAATCTCACTTTGTTATTGGGAGAATTCTTTGAGTGTGAGCTCTATAAGGCATGAGAGGATTCTCTCTAGATATCATTTAGAATAATATAAATAAATTGGATCTTTTATAAGATACAATTTTATTATGTTTAAATAAAACAATGGTTTTAAAATTAATATGTCATTAAATACCATTTATTTTTTTATTAATACCTTCTCGAACCATATGTCTAAAATAATAGTAATATTACTATTTCCTTGAAATTCTTTTAACATGAAACTTAATCTAAATATTATTTGATAAAGTAAAATTTAATATATATTAATTCTCACCAGACCTAAAAACAAGTTCCTCCATTCATCCACAATTTTTTTCGGTCATTGATCAATGAAAATTTATTAAATTAATAAATATCAAGGCATTATTCTCTAATAAATATATAAAAATTATATACAATAAATAAAAACTAAATATTTATTAAATATTCCACTCAAATTATATTTTCTTGAACAAATGGTGACATAATATATATGATCAAGGAAACATGAATAATTATTTAACAAAATGTGGGAAAATATTTATTCAACATGTCAAATAGTATATAATAATATATTATTTAATTGAGATTCTAGATACACATTGTGTGTGACCCTCTATCCCTCTATCTCAGAGGAAGTAGGATAACCTACCTAAATACCATGTTTAGTATCTAGAAATACAATAAGTCAACCAATAAGAAAGAAGTTAATGTCACAATGATATAATACATCAATAAGATGCTCACAATTTAATATAATTTTTTTATTGCTAAATTTATAATAAAAAATTATGCATGTTATTCCCATAAACCTATATGCTTGAAGACTCTTCCTTTGACATTTTTGATATTGAATATACGTATATAACTCCATTTTCATGGATTTATTTATTCTATATTATTTTTATATAACCTCTTAGTATATATACTACTGTTAATGTACATAAGGGACAAATCCTTCTTATCATTATTAAATAACTAAATATTACTCGTAATGCACCCAACATATCCTACCTCACCATGAACAGATGTTTTCATATTATTCATCTATACACCAAGGTATGTGATTCATAATGCCCATAATAATAATATTGTTTAGTAATCAATAAAAACATCTATATATAGGATCATGCACTGACAAATATAAATTTGGATTTCCTAATAGTGGGTGTCGTGATCATAATATCCTAAACTATATATAACCATGGGAATACACAATGAGAAGGTGCCTCAACGTACCATGAGTCTCTATCCCAAATATATTGAACCATTTCTTCCCATCAAATAATATTATCTAGTTAAAAGACATATATGTATGAATACTATCAAGGAAATTTTGGGTTCTCAATAGAGAAGAGAACTAGTATGAACTAATATGGTGATAGAAACCATTAAGACATTATAACATACTATGTTATTCAGAATAACAGTAATTATGTGATTACTAGTATTTAAATATATAATAATATGAATATAGGTCCTCATAATGTACATAGTAGTGGTTTTTAGGGCACAAACATTAACATGTTGAGCATTTTTTCAGGAATTTTTATATACAAGTTCAATGAATAGTTTGTAAAGTGAAATAACATTTGTTTGAAGAAGTTGATATAAATTTTTTTAGTGAATTAATTAATTAAATTTAAGAAACTATAATGGAAAACATGAAATTATTATTCATTGTTGTTATCTCCTATATCTTTTTCACTCATATATTCCTATAATTATTAAATGATTATTAACATTTATGATTTTTGAATATTAGAAGTTATTTATGGTAGATTTTTAAGAAAAATGGGTGATTTTTGAGACTAATAATAATGAATATAGTGAGATAAACAATGGTTTTTCCTTGGGATGGTTTTCAATTACAAATGACAGTCATCTGGGTTTAGAAGATTAAACAAATTCATTATATTTTTAATGACTATCAATGTGATAATGGATTAGAGATGTGATAAAGTAGAATTTTTTCTTATGATCACTTTTATTTTCAATACAAAAATAATGTTCACTATCAAGTGTTAAATTGGGTTTCCGATATGGTGATGTTCATTCCATGTATATATAAAAATTGAAATAACCTTGATGTATTTTTTTAATGAAATTTTGTGTTCAAATCTATTTAATGTTTAGGTACCCTCACTAAACTATTGCCAAACAAAAGACTGGGAATGGTGCTTGTCTAAATAGTGAAAAAATATGGATTGTCAGAAAAAAAGTTTTCTAAGAAATAGTATATGTAAGAAGAACCTAAAATGTTGTGGTGATGTAAATTACATTCAATAGAATTTATAATTGGGAGAATATCATTAAATATTTAATTTTAGAAAATCGTTAAATTGATAAATTTTACTATGAGAAATGATAATTCTTGATCATTTTATGGTCTAATACATAATTTTCCACATATGATTAATTTTAAGGAATAGAAAAATGATGGTTTTTCACATATGAATAACCTCGATGAAAATTGATTTACCTAAAATTAACTTGGAGGATGAAAATTTTTCATATATAGTGAAACATTCAATGAAAATAATAAACTAGTTTTTAATAAATCAAAATAGAAGTGACAAAGTCATGGTTTACATGTAGATGTATTTTTATTGGAGGTAAATATATTATAGAGGATTCTACCTATTAAAGAGGGAAGCATTTATGTTTAGGGTTGTTATCACATGTTAAAACTATGATTTTTATTCAATGGAACAAACTATTGTGTGAGAATTAAATTACATATTTAAAACAATTTGGGGACAATAGTTTAGGATAATGGGAAAATTAAATACAAATATAGATTTTATGAACTCAAAAGGGGTAAAATATACAACGGTATAGGAGGACATATCATTGGCTATAATGAATTTTATATTTCATGAGGAATTTTTGACACATAGTATCACCCTAAAAATAAAAATGAAAAATTGGATTTAAATAATCTAAAGTATAGTAAATAAACAATAGATGTTGAGGATATTTTAATATAATTTTTTATTTTTGAATATTATTTTTAAATTGAAATTTAAAGTATTTTGCGGTAAAATTATGTTAGAGGATATGCAAATAAGATTATTTTATGAATTAACAGAATAAATAGTATAAGGAGTTGATATAATATAATTATGTTGAGGAAAATAGATAATAATGATGATAATGATGATGATGATAATGGTAATGATAATAATAATAATAATAATAATAATAATAATAATAATACACCTTTGTTTCAGTTATTTCATAGCACATGTTTAGTGTATTGTGGACTAAATATGATTACACATGTTTAACATTAACAAAATGTATAAAAGAACATTTAATTTTTTAGAGTGAATAAGTTAGAGGAAAAGGATAATCCCTACCATGATAAAGAGAAGTCAAAATCACCAAAATGACTGATCAATGAGGAAAACCTCCTTCTAAAATCAAGATACTATAGTGTTTTATTATTATAATGCTAGTTCAAGGATAAAAATTTCTTATTTTATCTAGTTTTTGATTGGGGTGGACTATATAGTATCGTGTTATTCTGGACTAGTATAAGGACATAACCACCTTTTAGAGTTGTGAACTTTCTTCATCATGTGTTATTTTTAAATTTCTATCTTTGTCACTCTAGATGAAACAATTTGACATTGTTCAAAATAAAAATGTGTTATTGGGTAATTTTAGGATAAAATATAGAGTTAAAATTGTAATTTTGTTTGGTAATTATGCCCTCCCCAATATTATTTTTCCAAAATTGTATGTTTAGGACATTTATCTGTACTTATGAAGATGTGATACATAGGTTTTACCATGAACATAATCACACTCAAGAGGTTTTGACTACTAATATACAACATATATATATTATTTAAACCCAATAATATACCCACAAACCTCGAGGAAATGTATTTTCTGAAATATCATGAGATAACATTCTAGGAACATGATCCATTGATATAATCTCTTATTACCTATATCAATAATATGTATAAAATTTTAATAATATTTACAAAAATTCCAATGTTTATATTTTTTTATGGCATCAGGTTAAGAAATACCTGAAGTAATTATATCGAACGAGTTAAAATAGGAACAACATGGTTAATAATATATGAAAATATAATATAAAATCCAAATTGAATATATTCTGTTTTTATTATTAGAGAACATCATAAAAGGATTGGGTTCATGGAATAAACCACAAAAACAATATCTTAAAAACATGGCGATTCTCTCAATACATGAATCAACATATATTTAAGTTCAATGAAAATGTCTAAAAGAATATATATCCGTATTTCTGTAACAATAAATTTTCAATTAAATAATATCATATGGTCCTATAATTATATGAAATCATCTTGTGTCTTAATATAAAAAATAATTTATTTTTTCATCATACATTATGCATCATAAATTATGAGCACTAATTTTGTTTCACCAAAAATGAAAAGAACATATATAAAAAAGGAACTTATGAACTCCCATTCTATTTCTAGAATTTATAATAAATAACTATGTTATCTTTATGTAATCATTTAATTAATCATAGGTAATATATCGTTAAAGGTGTATATATTGTAAAATATTTTGATGTATAAACACCCTAAAACAATCCCATTAGATGTTTCCTCTCAAATTACCAACTCAGATAGTACCACTAATAAGAAAAAAAATAGATATCACAATTATACAGTTCTAGTTGAAATTTTTTTATGAATAATTTAAAAATTCATTTTCTTTCATAGAAGAAATATCCAATTTCAATGTGATGCATGAAAATACATCTCATAAAGTATTCTCTCTACTAATAACCGTATAATTTTTCTTTTATATGACATAAACTATATAGATTAAAAAGTATAAAGAAAATACTCAAACTATATAAAAGAATGATGTTTTTTTGGTAATGCTCGAATAGAATTAATAGTCACTATAATTCACATAAAACCATCCATGGTATCCAACTGATCCAAAGAAACATTCCTCTCTAAAAATATCCTGATAGGATCTAATACACATGTCACCCGAAACTTTTTTTAAAAACATTGAATCTAAATTCCATATTAATATTTTCCAAAAAGTAGACATATAATTTCTAGAATAATACATTTGAGAGATTTCTAGAATAAGAATATTTTTTTGTCATAATGTATTTGGAGTAATTTTTAGAAGATTAATTTCTTCATATTTGTTCAAAAATTCAACCAGATATCATCTATAAAAACCACTATAAACTACCTTATATAAGAATTGAAAATAGTGTCATTCAATCCCATAAATATGATGTATCTATAAGGAATATATCCAAAGGAATTTATATAAATAAAATATCATGAAACACTTAATTCATAAAATTGAACATCAAGGATAAGAAATTATCATATTTGAAATATTATATATAACATTCATTGACAAGACAACTAAAAATTATATATTATGAAAATGAATCAAGGAATGTAAAAGATAAAATATAGTTATGTGTTATACCTTATAAGATCTTTATTAATATAACATATACATAAAAATATCTAACTCGAAGGCATGATAATGGATAACATTCCGAAGGACCATAGTTTTTATAATATATTCAATAATTTTGGCTTTAGTGTATTTTTTTGTTCCCCTACTCTCATATACCTTTTGGGTTTTAATGTGGTAAGGGGTGTAAAATAAAATTGTAATTTTCATCTCTATAAGTAATACACAAAATATATCTCACCAAATATTTCCATGATAAAATATAATTTTGTGGACTATAATTCTTAGTATAAAAAATTATCTAATTAGTAACTGTTTAGATGCATATACACAGATTTCATATAAATGGGACTCTTAGTGACAACAACATGATCCAACATCTCTATAAAATATTAATAATTAATTATTGAGGTATATATCTAAATATTTTTCTATATATATATATATATAATATTTTCAATAATCTCCTTCACTCGTAGCCATATCATTAAATGATAACATCGTCCATATGAATTGAGTGATGAACCAACAAAAACTGAACTCATCATGTCTCAAATCCATCTAATCCTAATGGTATTTTGTCTAAATATATCCAAATAGAAGCACTCAATGAACTATATCACAAATCATTATTTACATCATGGTTGATTTTTAAAAATAATTATAATTAATCTCTATTATCACAAAATCACTTCACTGAATGTGATTTAATTGAATGTTATATGATACTTTGACTTGTAATATGGCCTCAAAACCCAAGATAAACTTTTTTAGAACCTATTTAAAAGATCAATTTTATAAAAGAGAAATAATTGAAACCCATACTTTCTTATCACAACAACACTATCCTCATTTCAATTAATAACAACATCCACAAAACTATGTTAGGGGAAACTTAATTCTCCATTCACTGATGATGATTATTTATGAATGACACATTAATAATACAATAGTATATATAAATATAAAAAGAATATATTTCCGTCAAGTTATTCCCAATGATATGGATTTAGGAAAAGTTTTATCATTCCTAAAAAATGTCCAATGTAGACCATTAACATAGGATAGAAACATGAAAATAATCTTGAAATGAATTAAACTATATGATTCATGATTATTACCAACAAGAATAACATATAAAAAGTAATATCTTACACAAAAGAAAAAAAAATATTAATAATGTTCTATGTATTATTTCACAAGGAAATACTAAGAATATAATTGAAAATCCTAGTTCATTAACCTCCAAGGTTTCAAGTATACAACTACCGTAACACATTTAACAAAACAAAATTAAAACACTAATCGAAACCACAAAATGAAAATTTCATTCACTCATAAAATTTTGACAATTATTATCCCCATAAGGACACTAGATGGACCAACAAACAATTATTTATTTGTTTTTTAGGCTCACCATTAATAAAAAAGGGGTTATGGACTATTTTTGAGTGTATTAATAAAAAGATTACAAGAATTACCCATTTTGTAATATAAATAATTATTATTAGAAACCTCAACGATATAGAATATAGATTAAAACAACTTCTATATCCCCCAAGCCATGAATGACTAGATACATTTCTATCATGGTCTAGAACACCATCATTATCAAATGTTTAATATTAATATATATTCATGATGAGGTCATTATTTCTACTCTATATGACTATATTAATCTAGTGAGATAGCCCATAGAAACAAAAATGAATCATTCTTGAATTTCATATAAATAATATAATAATATTATTTCTATTCCAAAAACATGTTTAGCTCTATGAATCCTAGAGATTATCATAACTCAACATATACATTATCACATACAATCAAAAGGTATATAAAGGATTATGTGAGAGTATAAAATCACATAAGGCTTTGAATTATTGCTTACCAAAAAAAATAAATATATACACACTTTATTATGATAATTAGTGAACAAATGTTCTCTATGGTGAAGATATGGTATGATATAGAGGGATAGAAAAAAATGGAACATGGGTAAATACAAGGTTCACAGACTCTACAAATCATGTGCCTAATACATAGTGAAAAATGGTTTCAATCATTCTACCAACATTCCTATTTCATAATTAGTAAGATCAAGGAAATGAGTGGGGTGATTTATCAAATTTCCCAGGAATATGAAATATAAAAAGGAATCAACATATCAATTCATATTGACTTACCCTACCTAAAATAACTCGAAGAGATAGATCTACCATATACCCTTGTCCATATCCTCAAATTTTATTAAAACCATTTAAAAACTATTCCTATGAGAGATGATACTATAACAGAATGATTAAATACAATAACACATAATATAGTTATGATGAAAAACTCTTGTACCTATATTGATGACATTTCATAAAACATGATTATATCCCCCACATTGTGATAAATATATCTAAGAGATATATAAATAAAATTATAAAGATATCATAACACCATTGTATCCTCATGAACTAAAATATGGTTTGAGCACCATATATATATACTAACATCTACGGGTTCCAGGTCACATAGTGGCTATAATACTTTATCTGTGACTATATTGAATTATAATTCAAGTGAGATATATAAATCTTATGAAATAGACACTTCAGTGTGAAATAACCCTTTGTAGTGTATATTTCTCTATTTAAGCTTGAGACCATTTGGATTCTTATCCAGTGAAGAAAAAATTATCATCTGATATATATCATGGAATTACCAAACCATTACAATCCCTAATAAATTCATTTCACGATATGATGTCACTGATTATGGAATTGTTATCATCTATATAAACTTCATCATAGTTCAATCAAATAGTCTATGCTTGTGATCATGTAAAATAATGAATCCCTTAATTATTTACACACCCATCAGGGAATAACTATATCGTTTAAGCCAATGGAACACTCTAACATAGTAAAATTAATTTTCTCTTCATCTTATCTCAAATTCAATTTGCCTATAACTCATCCATGAGCATGTTGGTAATAGACAAAGTATTAAAACACTTCTAGATAAATGAATGAATTACATAAATATTCATTAAATAACTGGCATCAGATGTAATGTTTATACACACACCACTCTATAGGATATAATTTAGTATGTAAGAGTATTAAAAATTTAAATACACAAACAATTTCATTTCCATAATTTTTTGGTTGAGTTCAACACATAAATCGGCTTTTCGGTTCACTTTATGGAAAATTATATAAACATAAACCCTCAGAAACTACCCAAATCATCTAATTACCTTTAATATTCCTATTTAACTTCAATATAACATTCTATATTTGTTTGATATTTGAAAAAAAAATAAAAATATCATTATGATTTATCTATTATCACCTCATGATACCCCCTTGGTCAAAACAACAAATTCTAGTGTATTTCCTCCTTTACAAGATAAAACTCTTTTTTATTCATTCAAATTTTCAATAAATTCAATGGAATAAAAGAGATATAACCAAAAAATTCATTGATTTTAGGAGATAATTCACTCTTAATAACACTCTCATGTACTAAAAGGCAACATTTTCTTGGGGATTCATCATTTTATTTTAAATATTCTCCTTTATGGAAACATACTCCAATGAAATATCAACATACTCTATTAAAATGTTTAATAGATGTAAATACATACACTTAATTTGTGTCATGTAATGTGTTGCCAAAATATTTTCATATTTTATTATGCTTAATGTGAACGAATTTTACTTATCAATGTTCAATGAAACACATATTTCATTAATAAAGAATGATCCTCCATAAAAAGACTTCTAATCTCCCACATCTCTAAAAAAATATACATCATAATAAATATAAATATAAAATTATGGGCTCTTATCATAACTTAAATGAAAATTTAGATTCCCTTTTATATAATGAATTAAAAAATTAAACATTGTAGTATTTTACAATTGCAGTGCACTAGAATAAACATTCATGAGATAAATATAAACTTCTATATGATTCATAAGACAAAAATATATATAATATTTGATATAATAAAATATTTATATTTATTATATTAATATGATGCATGTATTTTTTATTAATTTGATGATTTAATATAATATAAATATATTTCTATACTATTATAAATTTCATCCAAATGTTTTATTCATATATTATAGTCTATTTTAATGGATTATAAGATTTTTATTAAATTCATGGAAAATAATCAAGGAATTATACCCCAATATTTTGATTGACATGTGAATAGTTATGAAAATAATTTTCCTTAGGATTAATATATGTCATAGTATGCGATCATATCCTATTATGTGTGTGATTTGAGATGTGTATAAGCCTTTTCTAAACTATCATTCTCTTAAAACACTTTTTTTCTCAACTGAGAAGGTATTGAGACCCTATAGAATATCAGGTATCCTCAATATAAGATAATGAATCCGTTTATCTTTTTAAAACCACATTGGTAGGAATATCTGATTCACAACCCATCGTAATCTTCCTTAAAAGCATTCCATTGAAGGAATATCATCACGACCCATCCTCGGGGCTCCTGTCATGACTACCCAAAGCCCGCCTTCCATAGGCGAGGGGCTGGCAACTAGCACCAAAGGCATAAATCCATAAACTGGGAAGGAATTTCCTTTATATGACATAAACACACACAATCATAGTACACAAATGGAAGAAAAACACTATGCAATATTGTATTCAAAAGAAGTGCTGGAAAGTAAAAGGGGCCAGAAAGACAAGACCAACAGTAATGTACAGTTACAACTGAAAGCAAGTACAACTGAATGCAAGTAAAGTAGATATTGGGTTGTCCTCTAGGGTTCCTTCTTAAAGGGTATGTACAGATGGCCTCCTCAGCACTCCATGTCCATCTGTCCACTCTGTGCACTATCACTCTGAGTGGTCCACCTTCGGGTACCATCCAATCCTCATACTCTCTGCCGAAGTCAGCGCTTTCCATCTTCTGCAACCAAAACAATATGGTACGGGCATAGCCCTTGTAGGGGTGAGTATAAAGAAACTCAGTAGGGACCCCAAGAACCTCAAGGTCTTAAAACATCCACCAACGATAAAACACAATGTTTGAAATCAACAGATAACCATTACCTAGATATATGCCCATACATATACCTAAGTTATCTAGTAACCCATCTAATTCATGAAGAAATTACTAATCTCATTGACTCGGCTCAAAAACAAGAATTTATTTTAGGGGTGATTACACTTAACACTCCCATTTAAACTATCGAAACCTCAGCCATTGGTGTACTCTTCCTTTAAAGTGTATTGTGGGACTTCCGCGTCACACATAGGCTCTTCCCACAATCCTGGACTACAGTGATACTCCACCTGTCAAGTATCGTGGGTCTGCTGTGTCACACAGAGGCGCTCCCCACTATGGGTCTGCCATGTCACACAGAGGCGCTCCCCCTCATAGCCTGCTGATGTACTCCTCCTGTCGAGTAACATGGGTTTGTTGCATCACCCAGAGGCACTTCCCGCTGTGGGATTGTGGTGTCACACATAGGCGCTTACCACTGGGCTAGTAGAATCAATCCGAGTTGAAAGGTCAGCAGTCGTCAGGTCTCAGGTAACTACTAGGTCTTCATACTCCGTGAGATCATCTTCGGTAGGATCCGCTCCATGAGAAACTGGTCTATAATCCAGCTGTCAAAAATTCCCATTTAGATGTATCTCAAAGGTTTTCCTCATCATAGGTGTTTCAATGCAATAGATGGTGTTTTAAGTGGACGCCAGGTCTGTGAGTTATTAGCATTTCCGTTCCAGGGTTCTGGTTGGTTTTTAGGTTCAAAACAACCTAACCGTAACTGAACTATGTCACAACCTCAAGTGGGGTATGAAAAATGAACCGTCTCGTTCTATGACTTCTATCTCTATAGACGGTTCATCAATCAGACACCCATAGCCCATGATATGGGTGAAAGGGTGAAATCAGGGAAAAGAGGGTCCGGGTTCGGTCCTACCTAGTCAGACTGACCCGACCCGACCTGGTTCCAGTCCAGAGTGTGAATCGATTCGCGGTTCTGACCCAGTCCAAGGGGTGGGCTGGGGTCGAGGGTGCGGCCTGTGCCGAGGGCGGGCCGCATGGCTAGGCTGGATGGCGGCCATCATGGCCCAAATGGCTAGACTGTGTGACCCGGAAGGCCATGCATGGGGGGGAAGGTGCCACACCCCCTAATTTCCGAATGGAATCAGAGATAAGCGCCTATTCGGAAGCCTCGGGACCCAAGAGGGTCCAGCCTTTGCCGGCTGGTAGAGTGGCCAGCCGGTTCCGTACCACCAGCGGCTGGCCCGACACCGGCCGCCCCTTCTCCTCCACATGACGCGACGATGTCGCGCCTCCTCTGCCGCACCACCTCTACCATGGAATGACCTATTCACGGCCCCCATCTCTTCCACACGGCACGACGATGCCGCACCCTTCTGGTGACCCAGCATCATTGTGCCACGGTTCCTTCGTAGCCGGATTTCATCGCGACTAGTTTTCTTTGCGGTCGCCCCAACACCGGCCGTCGTTGCTCCGCCTCCATCGTCAACAAACGAGATCAACAAGGGGGGAGGTTCAGGCCGTGTTCTTGTGGTCTGAACCCTCTTCATTATGGTGATATCAAACGGAAATTTACATTCCATATTTTGAATGACGTAGAACGGAAAAAAATCAACTCAGATCCCCTACCTCTTATTTGTTGAACGCTGATGAAGTCACAGAAAGGCGGCGTCGATTTGTCAATGTCGGAAAAGGAAGAGGATATGCATCAGTGGCGGATGAGCGTTCGGAGGTGATGAAGTCAAAGATGGAATTGTCGCTGTTCTTCAAGGATGGCGCTCCCACCTTTGTTCCAATTTAAGAAGGATGAAGGTGTTCATCGTTCTTCATTGGCGGAAGAGGCGTTCATCATTTCTCTTCCAACTCCTCTCCCAAATTCACCACCAAATGAATATATTCCAACCAAAATGAAATAATATATTTGTCTATTATTTAATGGTTGGAATGAGTTCATAAGATTTCAAATTTAATTAATTAATGTTCCATCAATTAATTCAAGTGGTGTGTCACTTTACTGAGGGGAGTTCAAGAGTTTTCCGCCACTTATGGGGAGTTAAAATAGTTAATAATCTTGGGTGGTTCCCACATTAATTATCCCCCCCACGGGAGGTGATACTAAGGTGGGACCTACCACCATAACCACCCATGGGATGTTCGGGTGTGGTGGCCCCCACCTCCAACCTCCCCTTGGATTTTTTAACCACCAAAATCAAAATAAGCTACACATACATTTATTTAACTATATTCCTAAAACTCTAAAAACTATCTTCCATTCTCGACCAACTGCTGTTGAGGTGAAAGTCCTTTTAAGAGAATACCAGTGCTGCGAGTTCAACGGTGCCCTCAGTTTTCAATTCTGATCACTGGTTCAAAAGTTGTAAAATCTCGTTCGCACGTTTACTAAATGTACGCAAAAAAACATCAGAAAATTATTTTGGGCACATTGGGTCTTAGAATCAAGCACTGTAAATTTTCACGGACTCGTAAAATTCCAATTAATTTAAGAAAAACATTTCGACGGAATTTTTTGTTCTTTAAATTCTCTCCAACTCAAGGTTTTACGTCCCCATAAGCGACAACTCGAACTAGGGAAACAAATGGGTGTACTAAGCAAGCATATAAGCCTCCCACTCCCATGTGATCTCCTAGAGGTTCCAAAGATGTCAGCGAATGCGAACCAGAGGTATCGACCATCCACATAGTACCCACTCCTATCGATCCTAAATCTCTATGGGAACCTCCGTGAAAGTCGCCCTGTCATCGATTTGCATCTCTACATGGACGATGATGTGGGAAGGGTCGTGCACGTATCTCCTAACCCGAGATACATGGAAGAGGTCGTGCACTTGGTGCGACTGAGTTGGAATATCTAGGCGGTAAGCCACCTTGACTACTCTGATGAGGACCTAGAAAGGTCCCATGAATAGCAAAGATAACATGTTGCATCGGCCAAATCTCTCTATACCTCGCCATGATGAGACCCATAGAAAGAAGTGGTCACCATCCTCGAACTCTAGAAACCTCCATCTATTGTCTACATACGACTTCTGCCTGCTCTGTGCAGTCTTCATCTACTCCTGGATGATCTACACCTTCTCCGAGGTAGCCCGTACCATCTCTGGTCCCACTAGTGTTTACTCCTCTGGGTCTGTCCAATATAGTGGTGATCTTCAAGGTCGACCACACAAGGCCTCATATGGTTCCATACCGATGGTGGAGTGATATCTGTTGTTGTAAGAAAAATATACCAAAGGAAAGTGGATATCCCATCATCGACCGAAGTCGAGGACACAAGAACGAAGCATGTCCTTGAGAGTATGAATGGTCCACTCAGTCTAACCATCTGTCTAACGATAGAAGGTAGTTCTTAGATTTAGTTACGTCTCGAAAGCCTCCAATAACCCCTTCCATAACCAGGAAGTAAACCGTGCATCACGATCAGATACAATAGAATAATATACTCATTGTAAATGAATAATCTCCTGCACAAAAGGGCATGCCATGCTACCTATTGAAACCTACTCTCTGATCGGTAGGAAGTGGGATGACTTGGTGAGTCTGTCAACGATCACCCATATCGAATTGTGACTCCTGGATGTATGTGGAAGACCCGTCATGAGGTCCATTGATATCTCATCCCACTTCCACTCTGGGACCTCTAAGGGACGTACCAAGCCTGCCGTTACAGGGTGCTCTGCCTTCACTTAGTGAAAAGTGAGGCACCGAGAGACAAACTCAGCTACTGCCTTCTTCATACCTGGCCACCAGTGTTGTCGTATAAGGTTCGGGTACATATTTGCCACTCCTGGATGTAACTCTTGTGGGGAAGTGTGGAATACCCTCAACAATTCCTCCTGAAGTGATACAGGTTCCATGGTACTTCCTCTGAAGTGGATGACGTGATCCCCACCTTCAGAAAATCTATCAGGTGCATGTCCTGATGATAACTAAGCATGTCATGTCTCGAAGTCCGAATCTCCACGTTGTGCCTCTTTGAATCACTAAACAAGTAGAGGAGTGACTGTAATAGACTGCAGATAGGTTGCTCCATCCCTATCCATAAAGGATATCTATAAGGCAGCTGGCTTCTCTGTCGCCTCTCCTAGCAGCTGTATACCAGATCTCCTGCTGAGCGCATCTACAAAAATGTTCCCCATCCCAAGAGTATAGACTATATCAAATTCATAGTCATAGAGGAACTCAAGCCAATGCCACTGTCTCAAGTTCTGGTCCTTCTTAGATAATATATATTTGAGACTCTTGTGATCAGAGTACATGGTAAAATGTTCTCCCATCTGATAGCGCCACCACATATTCAAGGTAAAGACCACTAGAACTAACTCTAGATCATCGGTATCATAGTTCTGCTCATGTTGTCTCAGTTGTCGATAACCATATGTTATCACAACTCTCTGATGCATTAGGACACACCCAAGTTCGGTCCCTGATGCATCATAGTAATCTACGTACCCTATGCCCTCCTCTGGAAGCCTCAAGATTGGGGCACTAGTCAACCTCTACCTCATCTCCTGATATCTCTGCTGACATCTTTCCGACCACACGAAGAGTTTCCCATTCTTCGTCAAGGATGATAGTGGTGCTGCAACCCTAGATAAGTCTGGAAGGAATATCTGTTAGTATCTATTCAAACTTAGAAAACACCGTACCTCCATCACACTACTGGGTGGATCCCATGAAAGTACCACCTCAATATTCGTTGGATCCATGGCATCCCCAGCCTCCGAGATGACAAGTTCGATGATGTGAACCTCTCGAATCCAGAACTGGCACTTCAAGAGATTACCATAATGCTGATGCTCTCAGAGTGTATCCAGTACTACCTGAAAATGGTTGGCATGATCCTCCTCAGTAGTCGAGTAGATCAGAATGTCGTTGATGAAGACTATGATAAAGCGATCGAGGTATGGCTAGAAGATCCTGTTCATGAGACACATGAACATAGCTAGAGCGTTGGTTACACCGACAGGAATAACCAAGAACTCATAGTGGTCGTACCAATATCTGGAGGTCGTCTTATGCACATCCTCATCTCAAACTCTGAGCTCGTGATAACCTGATCTGAGGTCTGTCTTTGACAACCATCGTCCTCCCTTAAGCTGATCAAAGAGGTCGTGAATCCTCCGAAGTGGCTACTTATTCTTTACGATCACCTGGTTCAGGCTATGGTAGTCAACACAAACACTCAAGCTCCCATCCGCCTTCTTGGAGAACGGAATATGGGCTACCCTAGGAGAAACACTGGGCCAGATTAATCCCTTTCCATGCATATCCTATAGCTGTACCTGCAGCTCATGAAGCTCAGTGGGATCCATCCTATATATAGGAGTAGATATTGGTGTTCTCCCGGGGTACAGGTCAATATAGAAGTCCACCTATCTACGATGGGGTAGTCCTGGAACATCATCAGGGAAAACATTCGTGTACCGGTCCACCACTACAGGATAATTCGGACTCTCAACATCAATTTCCCGGAGGGTATGGAAATCCAAATGGTGAGTGATCGGCTGCACCCTCCTCCGAGTAAGTCCTTCATGTGCTACAAAGGTTCCCTTCTCACCGGTGATGGTGAACCTGGTCCCATCCATGCAGACACACCACACTTTGTGCCTAATACAGTCGATCTGATAATAGAATGTAGATAAATAGTCCATACCCATGATGACTTCATAAGGCCTCGATGCTGCTACTAGGAGATCCCATCCAAAACTCTCGCCTCCTAGAGTAAGATCACACTGCCGGCACAATTGCGTAATCTTCGAGTCTGCTCTTGCAGGAGTCTCTAGCCATAATGATCAAGCCAACAGCCCCGTTGGAATCTCTGAGCCCCGAACGAGGGTAGTGGGAATGAAAGAATGATTTACACTTATGTCTAAAAGAACTACAGCTAAGGTGGAGTAGACACAGATAGTACCTCGAAACATCTCTAGAGTGTTGTGGTCATATGCCTCAACTACCGGAAGCTAAGATCTCCCCTATCCACATGCTCCCTATGGTCGGGGTGGTCCTCCTAGTGGTGGTGGTGGTGACACCTTGTAATGTCTTCCACCACCAGCTACTCGACTAGCTCCCCTCCCACATCTGTCTGCGCCCTACGAACCGCCTTGATCGAACCTCTTCCACTTCTTGGAAGGTCCCTCAACTCTCTGTTGATCATCTAAATGGTGGGTCGGACATCCACAATCCATGTGACACTACCCACCGCATGAGTAGCAATGTCTAATCCTGGCATATAAGTCACTACCTCAGCTGCCCCGCACAACAGATCCTGAGTCCTGCGGTCGGCCACCCAAGAGTATGTTCCTCTTGGACCTCTACGTCATCTAT
Source organism: Viscum album (assembly GCA_963277665.1). Lineage (NCBI taxonomy): Eukaryota > Viridiplantae > Streptophyta > Magnoliopsida > Santalales > Viscaceae > Viscum > Viscum album. The sequence goes on along the minus strand of OY728163.1, from coordinate 988,869,060 downwards.
CTACTACCAGCAGTAGAAGACTCTTCCGCATGTTGACTAGTGGTAGGTCTCACTACTAGTGACTTCTCAACAAGGAAACTCAAAACTAGGTGGTCTCTCTCTAACACCGCGCCTGTGTCGGGATGCTGAGTGAGATCATCGATGCCCTGATCTCTCGCCTGAGCCCCTACATGAAGGTTTGGGCTTTGAAGAATGGGTCCCACACCATATCTATGTTTTAACAGGAGAGGTCAGTGAACCTCACTGCGTACTGTTCTATTTTCATTCTTCCCTACTGCAGATGAAGTAGCTCCTATATCTGTACTTCTCATAGGGTTGCTGGAACAAACTCTCACCGAAATAGGTTCTAGAAGTCTGCCCAGATAAGTTTCATCTCGTCGTGGACCGAGAGCATCAGGCTCTACCCTCTACCTGCTACTGCCTGAAAGGGACTTGCAGCAAGGATCATCATGAGGTCTGCTGGGGTCCCTACCAGCCTTAAGACTTTCACCACTACCTCCAGCCAATCCTCAGCCGCATGTGGGTCCATCTCTCCCTGGAACATGGGTGGCCTCTGGTGCTGGAACTGATGCAACATGCTCAAGTGGCATGCATCATATACTACAGGGGCTGGTAGTATTTGTCACCCAATGGGAAGTGGTACCACTGGTGTCTCTGCTGGTAAATGGCCCTGCAACTAGGCCTCATCGCTCGGTGGGCTGTTAGAGCGTACATATCTAGAGACAAGCCTCTTCTTTGAAGAACCAAAATCAAGGTAATACCAATTCAGGACAAGCCTCTTATTCCAAGAAACCATGGGAATGTGTAGTGGAAGATCTCGCCTTCTTCACCCGTTCAAGCCTCATGAACATTGAATCCCAAATTGGGAAACTAGAATCTCACTGTAGTCAGCAGAAACCATCAAGTTCTTCCCAACTTCCAACTCTACCATTACCCAACCCCAAGGGTAATGTAAGTGTAATTTCACATATTTTGGGAAATAAAATTTTTATTCCTCAAGATAAGACCTCTAACCCTATATTTAATGTTGACCTAGAAAATAAATATAAAATGGAACATGAAAAGGAACATGAATACATTCCATCACCTCCTTCATTTCCCCTTAGGTATCCAATTCCTTTTCCACATGCTGTCTCTAATCCAATGAAGTCATTTGAACCTGATCCTGAAATGATCGATATGTTTAGACGTGTTGAAGTCAAAATTACCCTTTTAGATTCCATAAAAAAAATCCTAAGTATTCCATGTTTCTCAAGGAGTTTTTTACCCACAAGAGGAAACTTAGGACCTTCAAAAATGTTTCCACCCAGCAATCTATTCCCATAAAGTGCAAATATCCAGGAACCTTTACAGTTCCATGCCAAATTGAAAGTTCCAACTTTGATGATGCACTCATAGTCCTAAGAGCCTCAATTAATTTCATGCATAAATCCATCTTCTTCATCCTTGGTCTAGGTCCCTTGCACCCAATGAGTGTTTTCATTCAGTTAGCCAATCAATGCACAGCCAGTCCTGAGGGAATAATTGAGGATTTCCTTGTTCGTGTGAATGATGTTATCTTACCTCCTAATTTCTATATCCTTGAAATGAAGGTGAGACAAACTATTCTCGATCTCCCTTAATTCTAGGAAGACCATTCCTCATGACTGATAGAACTAATATTGATGTCCGTTCAGGCATCTTATCCATGGAATTCGGTGACCAACTGGTCATGTTCAACATTACTCAAGCCATGCAATACCCTTCTGAGGGTCACTCTGCATTCTCAATCCATGCTTCTGAGGACACTTCTAAGAGTCAATCGAACCCCAATCCACCATGTTCTTCATTTTCTAATGAAAAAGGATCTTGTGAAATCTGCACCATGATTAACCAAGTAGTAAATGTTGAATTTGATGTGGACCTCTCATTCATAGACTCCATCAATCTAGAGGAACTTGAAAACTATCTTGAATCACAAATCAACACTGATCTCTGTTGCTCCACCTTAGAATGTATTAAGGAGAATGAATCTGAAGCAACTGAATTCCCTTCCTCTATTCCTGTGTTTTCTAACCCACAAATAAAAGCTGAGACTGATTTGAAACCTATTCTTAAAGACATGAAATATGCATTCCTTTTCCATGATTACTCATATCTTTTCATTATCTCTACTTCACTTACTGAAACCTAAGAGTCCAAACTTGTTCAGGTGTTAGAGGAAAACAAAAAGGCCATAGGTTGGACCCTAGATGACATACCATGAATCAACACTTCCCTTTGCGTGCATCACATCTATCTTGAGGAATCATCCAAACCAATCAGACAATCACAAATAAGACTCGATCCACTCATACATGAGGTAGTTAGGGAAGAGATCACAAAGATTCTTCAATCTGGTATTATTTAACCAATTTCTAATACTGAATGGGTTAGTCCAATTCTAGTTATACGTAAGAATGGTGGGATAACTGTTGTCACAAATGAACATGGAGAGGTATCACAACTCGAGTGAAAAATGAATGGCATGTGTGCATTATGTATAAGTAATTGAATGTTGAAACAATAAAATATCACCACCCCCTTCCATTCCATGATCAAATGCCAGAAATATTAGCCAGAAAGTCACAATATTGCTTTCTTGATGGATACACCGGCTACATCCAAATCCCAATCACACCTCAGGACCAAGAAAAGACTACATTCACATTCCCCTTTGGAACATATGCAAATAGAAGAATGCCTTTTGGCCTTTACAATTCTCCTACAACATTCCAGAGGTGTATGATGAGTATCTTTTCTGAATTCATTGAACACTGCATGAAATTATTCATGGATGACTTCATCATTTATGGTGAGTCATTTGAATCTTGTTTTAATTCACTCTCTCTAGTCCTTCGAAAGTGTGTCAAGTGTAACCTTGTGTTAAATTTTGAAAAATTTCACTTCATGGTTGCAAATGGGATTGTTCTAGGGCACATAGTTTTAAAAGATGGTATTAAAGTCAGTCCTGCCAAAATTAAAGTGATTTAATCACTTCCTTCACCCACTTCTATTCAAGGCATCCATTAATTCCTCGTTCATGCTGGTTTTTATTGAATATTCATCCATAAATTTAGTAAAATTTCCCTCCTACTCACTCGGTTGCTCTAAAATGATGTCTATTTCCATTTCGATGAGATTTGTAAGATATCCTTCGTTGAACTCAAAACTGCTCTTACATCTTCCCTGATAATCCAACCCCCAGATTGGTCCTTACCCTTTGAATTGATGTGTGATGCTTCTAATAGAGACGTTGGGGCTGTTCATGGTCAAATAAGAGAAAAGATTCTTCATGTCATCTATTAATCCTCAAAAACATTGGATGAAACTCAATCTCACTACAATGTCACTGAAAATGAACTTTTAGCAACTGTTTTTGCCTTAGATAAATTCCAACCCTATCTCTTAGGTGCCAAAATCATAATCTTCATAGATCATTCTTCTATAAAGTTATTACTCAAGGAAAGTGATTCCAAACCGAGGCTAATAAGATGGATCCTAATGCTCCAAGAGTTTGACCTTGAAATAATAGATAGAACAGGAAAAGAAAACTCGGTGGCTGATCACATGAGTATAATTTCTAATTCTACTCATTCTGAAATCATCAATCCTGAATTCTCTATTGAGAACCTTTAATCTCTCACTCCAAAGTTACCATCATATGCCCCAATTTTAAATTACTTGGTTTCGAGTGTTTTCCCTGAAAGTTTTTCAAAAGAACAAAAAATAATTTTGAAATGTGATTCAAAATACTATTTTTGGGATGAAAATAAACTTTGGAAAATTGGGGCTGACATGGTAATAAGAAGATGTGTCGACGAAAATGAACATTATTCCATATTAGATTTCTGTCACTCACTTCTCAGAGGTGGCCACCTTGGCCCAAAAAGGACCTCCCAAAAGGTCCTAAACTCTGGATTCTTCTAGCCTTCACTCTTTAAAGACTCACATGAGTTCTGTCATTCATGTCCCACTTTCCAAAAGATTGGCACAATTTCCAAGAGAAATGAAATGCGTCAAAAGCCATTAATTTTCTGCGAGATCTTCGATGTTTGGGGAATCAATTTCATGGGACCATTTTCTCCTTCCAATGGATTTTCATACTTACTTATTGCATCTGATTATGCTTCTAGGTGGTTCGAGGCCAAAACAACTAGAAAGTATGATTCACATACTATAAGTGAGTTCTTAAAGACAGACATCTTCCATAGATTTGTCATGCCTCATGCCTTGATCAGTGACATAGGAACCCATTTTTGTAATAAAACCATGGAATCTCTTTTGAAGAAGAATATGTTTGTACATAAAACTTCAACTCCATATCACCCCAAACAAATGGCATAGTCGAAATTTCTAATAGCGAATTTAAAAGAGTTCTTGAGAGAATTGTAAAACCCACTAGAAATGACTGGCCTGAAAGACTTGGTGAAGCACTTTGGGCATATCGAACTGCGTATAAAACACCCATTGGGATGTCTCCTTTCAGGCTAGTTTTTGGTAAAGAATTTCATTTTCCAGTTGAAATCCAACATAAGTCATTTTTGGTAGTGAAAACTTATAATTTTGTTCATGAAAAATCTGGTGAAGAAATATTGTTGCAATTGGCTGATCTGGAGGAGTTTTGAATTGATTTATATGAGAATTCTAATCTCTACAAAACAAATCCAAGGCACTCCATGATAATGACATCCTGAGAAATGTTTTTCATGAAGGTGAAAAGGTAATTATCTTCAATTCACGATTTCATCTTCACCCAGGTAAGCTTAATTCCTGTTGGGAAGGTCCTTTGTTATTACTAATGTTTACCTGTTTGGTGCAGTGCAAGTCCAAGACCCCTCTTCCGAAAGGATATTCACAGTTAATGGACATAGGTTAAAGAATCACCATGAGAGGACACACAATCCTAGATCAACGTCGACTTCCATTGGATCCCCAACTTCTGTAGTCAACCCACCACAAGATAGATATGGCGACTCGCCAAATCCAAACTAGGGGGCACCTCTTTCCCTTTAACTCTATCTCTATCTATCTTCCTCCCTCTACCTATTTCTTCTTCCTCCTCTGTCTTTCATTTTTTTTACCACATTATTTTTCAAAACCATTATTTTTTCCTTTCACTTTTGTGTTAGTGTGTCAATATATAAAAATAAAAAAAAACAAAACAAAAAGAATCTGAAAAAAAAAACAAATCAAGGGTCATGCTTACTCACCATTGAGTTTTTAAATTTTGTAAAACATTTTTGGGGAGTCAACATGCATGTTTTCATCTCAAAAAGATTTTATTTTCATTGTGACTTTGGATAAATAATAGTGTGTTAAAACCATCAAATTTTGAATGCTCAATTTTTTATTTCGAAAAATATTTTCCCAAACCATGAGGAACAACATTTTCATTCATGCCAAGGCCATTTTGGTCCATATTTTCAAAATGTGTGTTTTCACCCCTATTTGTAAGTCATTAATTTGTGGACCTCCGAGCATAATTTCATACCTTAGTGCGAATTAATATGATGGAGGCATTTTTCTGAACCACATGAGAATTATAATAGCCAAATAACTTCCAATTAACCATACATTAATCCTCCTTTTCAAATCCCCTTCGAGCATATGAAAACTTTTTCTTTGATAGCCACATTACAATCCCAATACCTTATCCCACCCAATATCATCATGGATATTTAATTGCATATTTTTTTTGAAATTTAAGTGTGGGGGGAATGGATTTCATTGTTTGGGTACCCTATTATTGATTTCCAACGAGTTATCATCTGCTTAAGGGAAAGCATCAATTTCAGTGTGGGGGAGAGGTGTTCATTCAATGTGTTTTTGGGAATGTAATTTACTTCCATTTAAGTAATTTTGTAAATATTATTGACAAGTGTTCAAAAAAATTCAGAAATCATGAAAAAATATAAAAATTTGAAAAAATGGGTTGTGTCTTGGATAGGTCAAAAATAACTCTTCCTCAACCTTTGATCATGTTATAACTATTAAAATTAGGGTCTTGAAGAGATAAAACATGTGTTGGGATATGAGTGTGAGATCTGTTTCAAGGTCAAAATTCGAAAAAACCAAAAAAAAAGAAAAAAAACAACACTTGCATTATATTTTTTATTGGGAGAATTTTTGTGGTTTGTAAATATTTCATCTTCTCATAACCTACAAAATTTATTCCTCTATTGTGTCTTTATTCACACAATTATTCTCTTGTAAATATGTGTTTTCATTTCCTTCCTTGTTTTATTTCAAAAAAAAGTGCATTTCTTTTTCTATGTTGGTGTTTTACCCCTCTTCTTCTCTCTCTTGGACATTATATTACTACCGTCCCATAGCCACAAAAAAACCACTTAAAAAGACCTCTTGATTCTTATGCACTTTGGATAGGTTTTTTAAGCTGAGTGCTCTTTCAAACACTAATATTTTTACTCTTGGTTGGTAAAAGAGTGAACCTCCACAAATTTATTTTAACATATTGAGAGGTGTGAGTTTTGAGTGTCTAAATTTTCCATTTCTAAAATTGATAATGAAAATAATGAATTAGTTTTGGAACATTTTTTTTGTTACAACTTGTGGTGGAATTCAAAATAGATTATTGAAATAGCTTAAACCTCCTCTCATTGGAGAAAACAAAATTTAAATATTTTTTGGTGAGTGAAAATGATTTTGTCATGTTTTTATATTTGTTGCACATGAGGACATGCACAAAACTAAGTGTGGGGGATTTGATGTTTTTTATATTTTCATTTCTTATTATATACTCGATTTACTGATTTTATATAAAATGTGCATAATTTGTGTGAAATATTAATGTTTTAATATTAAGTATAATTTTTGAGCATTTTTATAAAGTAGTACAATTGAGCCAGTTTACTATTTTAATAATAACTATCACTATAATGATATCAAGTGTGTGGTTATTGTTTTGTAGGATTCTCCATTAAATATAAAACATTTCATTAGAAGTTACCATGAGATAATTCGGCCATTTGAAGGGTCATATGGTCCTCACAAACAAGACCAAGGAATATGGGAAGAAACTGGACTATTCAAGAAGATTGATTTTTTGGGCTAAATAAAATCTTCCAAATTCCATTATTCTTCACGATAGTTTGGGGGAGAAATTAAGGAGTCGAGGATAAAAATTTCAAGGTCTAATAATAAAAAAATGGTCCCAAATGATGCATTTAAATCTAAACCACCATTCTGGCCGAGAAATAAAAGCAGCACACAAATATTGACATTTCCCATGATGTGGACATCCATTGGAGCTACGATTTTTTCTGTGAAAGAGGCGATATGTCCGGAAAAATCTATTGATGAAATTATTTTTATTTTAGTTCATATTATTATTCCAAAACCCATTCGCATTATGGACTTTCAAAAAGACTAGATTGAAATGGACAAATCAGAATTTTTTAGTAACACCGCCATAACCTTTGCTACATAAGTCCAATGGATGCCAACTTTTCACAGTCAACAGAGGACTTTTATATATACAACTTTGAAGAGGTATATATTTCATGATTTGGATTTATGAATGTCCAAATCGGCGAGGCAAGTGGGTGGGTAATTTTGGAATGCAAACAGTCCACCACTTGGGGATATTAATACATCCCCTCCTCTCATTTCAAAAGGGTTGGCATATTATAATAGAGGATGATAAATTGGAATGACCAAAGCTCTTCCAATGGCCTAGGAGGACATTGAAAACTCATGTTTTCACTTGAGACACCCTTCCTCCACTCTTTAATTTCATTTACTTTTGTGTTCTTTTTCGTTTGAAATCTTGTATGTGTCTGTTTTGTAATTATGTTTTAATGAATGTTTCTTCTTCAATTTCTCGTATTCCCATCCATCTTCTGCATATTACTATTAATTTACTTAACATATTTTAAATACAGTTGAATCCCCTTCCCTTCTTTTTCTTCCTCATTCAATTGAATGTTCATTTTTTTAATTCTTATCATTGTTCGTGTGTGCGTGTTCGACGCACCAATATTTCATTATCCCTTTATTTTTCTTCTAATCTTAATTTATCATCTTAATAATTAAAACAAGATTATTAAACTCCCAAATGTCTGAGTAAATATCTCATTGAGGTGAGTCAAATTTTAGGGATGTTAAGTGATTGAGAGAATTTTCGTGATGAGTATTCATTAATTTAACATTGTGTATGTTGGATTTTATATATCAATGATTAATAAAATATTTTCATTAACATGTCATTTCCAAGGATTATTGGAACCATATATACACTACCATAAATATGTATTGATTGAGATTGGAATCCTAGTTAAGTTAAGTCTTGGATTAAATCTTTAACACTTAGGAATTCTAATTGACATCATCTTTTGAAGTGGGTGTTAATTTAAATGCAATATAAGGCAAAGCTCAAGGATATCACAATCTTAACACCCTAATAATGAACTCACCCCAATATTTATCAATTTTTTAAATCAATCATTTCAATTAATCTCTGAAAACAAACCCCCTAATCAAAATACAATCAACTAAAAACAAACTACTATTACAAAGTATCATAGCCGAGGATTCGACCCGAGTGTAGCTATACACATTAGCAGAGCACCTTAACGTTGACCAGTTGATAGGAAAAAATCAGCTGTGCATTTCAATGTCCAAACCTCATGTGGGGTATTTCAAAAGAACCATCTTGTTCTAAGCTTTTAGTTTCCACAGATGGTTCGTCGATCGGACACACATAGCCCAAGATATGGGCGAAAGGGTAAAATCAGGTCAAAGCGGGTCCGGGTCAGGTCCGACCTAGTTGGACTAACCCGCCCCCACCCAGGTCCAGTCCAGATTCTGACCTGGTTCGTGTGTCTGACCCTATCCGAGGGGCTAGCCCAACCCGAGGGTGAGGCCTGGCCCGAGTGGGCGGCCTGGCCCGAGGGCGGCCCGACGGGCTGGCAGCCTACGTGGCATGGTTGGCCACCCGTGTGGGGGGGGGGGGGGTTCCGCACCCCATGATTTTCAAATGCAACCTACGCTAAGAGAAAATTTGGAAGCCACGGCCCCCATGAGGCTCCCACCTTGTCCGGCTGGCCGAGAGACCATCTGGTTCCGCACCACCGGCAGCAGGCCCAACGCCATCTGCCTGTTCTCCTCAGTGCGGTGTGACGACGCCACTCCACCTTCACCGTGGCCCAACCTTGTCGCAAACCCCTGCTCCTCTGCACGGAACGATGGTGTCGTGCCCTTCCGGTGACCCGGAGGCTTTATGCCACCGGTTCCTTCCCAGATAGATTTCATCACGGCAGGTTTCCTTTCCGTTCAGTCTGACGCCAGCCGCCATTGCTCCACCTTCGTCATCAACAAATGAGACCAACAAGGGGGGAGGGTCAGGACGTGTTCATGTGGATCAAACCCTCCTTGTTATGTTGATATCAAATGAAAATTCACATTCCATAATTTTAATGACGTATAATAGAAACAAAATCAACTCAAATCCTCTACCACGTATTTGTTGAAGGATGACGAAGTCTTAGAAAGGTAGCGTCAATTCATCAATGTCGGAAAAGGAAGAGTATATCCATCGTTGGCGGTTGAGAATTCCGCGGTGAAGAAGTCGAATATGGAATCGTCGACATTCTTCAAGGACAGCGCTCCCTCCTTTTTTTCCGGTTGAAGAAGGATTAAGGTGATTGTCATTCTTCGTTGGTGGAAGTGGCATTCTTCATTGCTCTTCCAACTCCTCTCCCAAATGCTCCACCAAATAAATAGATTCCAACCTAAATGAAATAAAAAAAATTTATATTATTTAATTGTTGACATGAATTCAAAATATTTAAAATTTAATTAATTAATGTTCCATTAATTAATTCAAGTGGAGTGGCACTTTAAATAGGGGAGTTCAAGAGTTTTCCCACACTTCTGGGGAGTTCACGGAGTCAAGAATCTCGGGTGGTCCCCAACTTAATTATCCACCAAAGGGAGGTTATTATCGGGGTTTCCCAACCACCATAACCTCCCATGGGTTGTTGGGGTGTGGTGGACCCCACCTCAAACCTCCTCTTAGAGATTTAAACCAGCAAAATAAAAATAAGATCCACTTATTTTTATTTAAATTTATTCTTAAAAACTCCAGAAACTAATTTCCATTCTCGACCAACTAGCATTGAGGTGAAAGTCTTCTTAAGTGAATACTGGCACTACGAGTTCAACGTTTCCCTCAGATTTCAATTTTTATCACCGGTTCAAAAGTTATAAAATCTCGCTCGCACGTTTACAGACTGTACCTGAACAAAATTTTAGAAATTGATTCTGATCACACAGGGCCTCAGAATCAAGCACCTTAAATTTTCTCGAACTCATAAAAATCTCATGAATTTAAGGAAAAAATTTCCCCAGAATTTTCAGGTCTTTGAAAATATAAAAACTATTGCTCTTGAATAATTATAAGTAATTTGTTTTGGGATTATTTACAAGTTGATTTATCGAAAAAGAATTTCTAGTTTTTTTGGTTGGATTCAAAATAAAATGGTCTTCATTTGATCATAGTAAATCCATGAGAGTAATTAAAGGAATATTATGTAATATTTAATTGGATTTGAATCATAAGAATTCAACGAAAATGTAGTTTTTTCAAAATTATGGATAATAATTATAAACAATTATGTGAAATGCATATAGGTAAGTATGATTTACTATTAAACAGGTTGGATATGTAATGGTTACAAAATTATGAGAGATGGTTATATAAAGGTTGCTACAACTTTACACAAACAAAATACCCCTATGAATAAAGCTTTCATATGTGTAACCTCATATTTCTTTTACCCAAGTGTGTTGCATGAAGGCTGAATCCTTACACATTGGTTACAACATAATGTTTGTACACTTATATAGAGAGGTATTGTGTAAGGTATTAATCTAACACAATGTATATTATATAAGGGTAGTTGGATCCATACCCATATGCATAATGTTATTAGATTCACTCCATAAAGTTCACTGATGTTTTCTGTTACACAACATATGAAATATTGAGAATACCCTGTATAATAATGGTGTATAAGGATAATATTTTTATGTAAGGGATATAGGTATAGTTAATATATGTATTATCTCTACAGATACACTAGAAAAAATAGTTAAATTTTCTAAGAGTGTCTATGTAGTGTTTAAAGGAAAAACGTTTTTACGTAGAAAATAAATATATGTAAGTATAAAATAAATATCCTTAATGATTTCATCTATAATATTAAAGGGTATTTAAGGTTTATAAAATGTTTATAAATCATAAAAATATGTATTTTTTAATTTTTAATTGTTTTAAAAGTTACTAAATTAATTTCAATGGGTTAATTTGAATCTAAATAATAATTTTTGAAACATTTTTTGGCCAGATATTAAAATTTAGTTAAAATATTTTTGTAATTAATGAAATCTAAAATAAATTAAATTAACTCTAAAACATGAAGGGGGTTATATTTAAATTAATATAAAATTTTTCTTTTACTATTAAATTATAAAATTTTATAATTATATTTTATTTAGGTATAGGTTATAAATATCACATTCTTTAGAAACTAAGTAATTTTTTCTTTACATTGAAAATATAAATAAAATTCAAGATTTTTTTTAAAATATATATATTCCATATTTCCATTTATATGATAAATTACATCAAGGATAGAACCTTTAATATCAATATAGGTTTGAAGTCATACAACTATGTTTTCATATACCTTAACCAAAAATTTTATTTTTATGTACGATCATGAGAATGTTTTTTGGGAATACTTTGTGCATAGCAGGTGTTTGTGTTTTTTAAGAATTGAATTTTCTTGTGAGTAAAGTCTCACTATGTAGTGGGACTTTGGGTAAAACCACCTATCTTCCTGGAGATTTTCTATGGCTAGAAAATTGAATGTGCTTTTCTGTCTATCACATTGGGATTACTAATGTGGAGCTTTTCATTCTCATATGATTATATTAATTTACCATAAGTGCTCATGTTACACCTTAGTATGATTAATTTGGATATGTTTGAATACAATTGGCCAATAATTTTTTATGATTAACATAGACCTGTGGGTTGTGATAGGATTTACACATTACTGTGGTGTGAGCACATTAATTTAATGGTTGGAATATGGATTTCCAAAAACAAAATCATTATAAGAATGAAAACAAAAAATTAAAATAATATAAGAGATGAAATATATAATATAGGATATAATATTAATTAATTTAATATATATATGATTTATATTAAAATGGTGATTCTTTGAAATAAAATCCATTAAAATTCATAGTTTCCTATTATTTCCAATTTGGAACTTTTTATGACCTCATTCATCCAACTAGGTGGGTTCTGCCTTAGTATGGTTCCATTAAATTATCATTCGTATGGAAAACAATTATTAACAAAACTGAAACATCCTTGAATATGATCCTCCCTCGAATTTTATGCTTTTATTTTAATTTGATTCTTTTTTCATTTAACTCTTTTTGGGTTACACATAGTTGAGAAACCCTTTTTAAGGATACAATGGGAATATATTTGAGTTTATCTATAGGATGGATTAGTAGAAAATGTTATCCACCAAACTATCCAAGTTTCAGAATAGTTATTATTGGAATAATTCCCATGAATAATATTTATGTGATGATTGGAGCTCCATAAAGGACTCATTAATTAATAAAATATAGATCATAAACTCTACATGGATATGATCTATATGGTTATCTATTTTAGTCAGAGATCGTTCATTATAACTCAACGATGAAGACATCTAAGAACTGAAATACATTTAATAAAACATTTCTTATAGATAATAGAATCATCATTATCAAAATTAAACAAAATGATGATTGTATTACATAGATAGATTAAATTGTTATTTGAATGACATTTAATTCAAAATATCCTATTAAATTTTAAACTCTACTCCTATATTCAATAACATTATGTGTATGTTATTCAATATGAACTAATATGATAATTATATAGAGAGACTAAATGTGTAGTTATGGTTAATAAATAAATTCAATTTATATCTTTGAAAAAGATGAATTAGTTTAGTAAATAATTTACCCAATATTTTTAATGGGTTGAGAATAAATTATCTGGGCATATTTTTTTAATATTCTAGTATAGTGTTTATAGTGAAATTGTGAATGGGTACAAAAAAAGAAGAAATTTTCATTAAAATGCAAGTAATATTACATTATGAATATTGTTAAGGTTATTTGATACACGAGGGTTATATGAGGAGGGAGTTTTTATTCTATATTATGTGTTTATCTAGAATTTATAAAGGATATTTTGGGAACTTCAATGAATCTCCACGTTAGGTATTAACACAATATACATTGATTCATTTATTTTGAATAGTATGTGATAACTAATGTATATTTTATAATTTTTATAATATATAAGAGCTCAAAATCATAGTATAAATTAAAAAGGTCTTGTATATTTCATTAAAATAATAATTTAAACATATTCTACATCATAAATTTGAATTTAAACAAGCCTATCAGGCCCTTATGAATCTACGTAATGGAAGTGTATCTTTGTCTCACATATCAAATATTATAAGAGGTGTTAATAAAGATATTTTATGAGTAAAATGATATGTTTAATTTGAAACATTGTTTTAATGATTCATTGGATTCTATAATATCGTTGGAGAATGAGATATTGATGGATGTTATTTATCAAAGATCATATGCATGCCCAACTACCTTTATAAATATGATGGAATGTTATTTTACCCTGTTGTAATGATTTTTAATTAATAAGATTTAATTTTCCATGAATATACTCTAAACACAAATAATTCAATAATAGATATGGAAAATGTAGTTTCATTGATAAATATTTCAACTAAAATAAATAAATATAATTTCCCAAAATAAAAAGAGATTTTTTGAGTTCTGAAAATATATTATAAAGATAATATAATGTATAAAAGGCTAGTGGGACTATATTTTGACATATATACATTCAGAGTTGACAAATAAATGATTTTTTCAATATATATTTGAGTAATGTTTCACTACTTATCTTAAATAATTTGGATATGTGATTGTAAAAAAATGATAGTAATTGAATTTCGATAATGTGAGAAAGTGAATATCAATGTCAACTAAAGAATTATTCCATTATAGGATTTATTTATTTTATATTTGATAACCTACAAATTTAGAATATGTTATAGTAAAAAAGTTATATCATTATGTTTATTTTACTAAATTAATTGAATATCATTATTATTCCATATTATTTACATTGTGATATTCAGTTTCTAAGTGAAATTTAAATGGATACATGTATATACAAAAAGGAATTAATTGTAAATTTACACCAAATTATTTTAGTATATATTGGGAAAATGTTAATGGATTTAAAATATTTCAATAAAAAATATTAATACAAATGGTTATAATGATAACGATGATATACTTAGAGATATTTCAAAATTGACATCATGAAAAAAATAATAACATTTTCTATTAAATAGTTAATAAGTTTGAATATAAGTTCATATAATTGAACTTAAGGAATTAAAATCTTAAGTTTCACCATTATTCAAAATATGTTGATTCATAAATGTTACTCAATAATTGGATAGAGGGGGTATTTTATCAGACATCATTTATGAATGTGATAGGAAGAACATATGGATGTAATGTTGAAAAACAAATTATGCAGCAATGATATTAAATTCTTGTATAATATCATATGATATTGGTTTTAATGATTGGAAACATATCAAGTACTTAAAATTAAGTAAATATCCATTTATCATTCATTAATGATTTAAGAAACATTATTTTTCATAAATATTTGAATGATAAATATACCCTTAAATTATAAACCTTGAGTTATCACTTACTGATGATCGTCATAGAGTATAATTGGGTCTGATTATGTGTAATGATTAGTTTTCATTGATTCATATATCAATAAAAAATGGATTTATAGGAAATATGAATAGTTTTTTACTAAGGTAAAAAGTATATATATATTACATGGACTTATACATGAAAGTATCTCTCACGAAATATCATTCAAACATACATATACATAGGGGTACATGCTTATTAACAATCCATAATTTATGTGGTTTGTAAGATACCTAGCTTGATAATTTTCAAACTTTAATACCCTTAAAAGGCAACAAAATATCAAAGATAATAGGTGTTTATATGGTATGTGGTTGATCATTTCACATATTTTATATCAACTAAGATGATCTTTATCCACTTCTATAAATAGTTAAATACATCAGAACCTTGATCAAACTAGATTGTTGAATGCTTGTCCTTTCGTAGTTTTTTCACATTTGATATTCACAAATACTTGGATAAGTGTCATGTGATATATATATATTAGATAAATTAATTATGTGTGATCTATACATTACCTTGGTCAATCCTATTAAGAGAAACCAGAAATGTTGGGAGGCTGATACTAGATTGGCATGTTCTATTTCTGATGGTGAATCGATGTTTTGGAAAAATTGATTATATTTGTATACATATGACATAAATGGTGAATAATATGGTGGACCAGTTTATATATATGACTACCTTTGATGGATAACATGATACACCACTTAGTATCTTCAGTATAACTAATTCCATACTACATGTCACTCTTTTCATACATCTATGAGATTTGGATTTCTTATATGATCATTCATGATGTTGAGTCAAAATTTATCTTTTGACTTTTATGTCTTCTTTTTGAAATCAAAAATCTATTCATATATGTTTATCATACTGACTATGTTTATTGTACTGACTATATTTATCGTACTGACTATGTTTATCGTACTGACCCTATCAATCGTATTGACTCATTCAATCATACTGACTCTGTCAATCGTACAGAATTTTGTGCATCATAATCACTTTGTATCATATCAATACATTACACTAAGTAATACTAACATTACTCATATTTTACATTTATCACATGATTGTTTTCATCCCTTATCAAAACACATGTTTTATATAAATCTTAGTCATGATAATAATTTTCATATATCTTTCATTTTAACCAAAATGATGTCTGGGAGTTAGTTATAAACTAATCAAAATGATGTCATGTTCTCTGTTTAAATATGACCATTATAATACCAGGTGTCTAAGTCCATCCGAGTTTTACAGAGAAATATGGCCATTGGAGGAAATATGACGGTTGGAAGCTGAGGCCTATAAATAGGAGGTCATTTGAATTTGTGAAAAATGACTGAGAGGCTTTGATAATTCTTTGCTTCTATCAAGTTCTAGGGAGAGCCTATGTTACTTCTCTCTTGATTCATGCGAAATCACTGAAATTAAAAACTGTGAATGAATCATTCTTAGTTTTTTTATTTCATTAAGTGATTTTTCTTTCTTTGTGAAACCGATAAGGTGATATCGATCAACGGATGATGAGGATAGGAATATGGTGCTACTGATCTGCATATCGAGGGCATTCAAGTGTTTGAAAGACAGATGTGCTGATTACCTTCAAAATTGTGGGCTTATGGGGATATCAGGACATACGTATCGATCATTGTATCGAGGGCTTACTAAGGTGGTGGTAAGACAGACCACTTATCCTAGGTGAAAGGATACCCTTCTATTTGGGATAAAAGAATTGTAATACTTTTACATTTCTGATGCTGTTTGTATTAGAAATGGAATTGTATTGTTTCCTTTATTCATTTCATATTCAATTGTAATTATTTCAATTATGATTATTCTATTACATATTGTATGAATAGATTCTATATGCTTTATGGTAGAATCTATCCCATTTGTATAACTCTGATAATTTTATTCATTTTGAATACAATTTATTTACATTACTTACAGTTTTACATCATATCATTCCTTTAATATTCAAGAAAATTGTGGTTAATTGTATTTGTTGTGAATTGTTTTAGTTTAAGATCATTTAAACTACTTTTGTAAGTGATTAATCACAGTTATTAAACCTACAATTAACCCCCCTATTTTATTATCCATCTAATATAAATATACATCTATATATCGATCCAACGATTGGTATCAGAGGAGGTTTCCACTGATTTGTATTACTTTCTATATAATTGTATTTTTATCACAAATTTCTATTCATAACTACTTACTGCACTAATGTGTGGTGTGAAAAATAATTTGTTTTATTAGATGATAGGGATGAATATTGGATCAATTTAATATCTGAATCAAACTATACCACCTATCATTTATGGGAATGATTATGAGTAGTAGAGAGATTGAATTATGACAGTTTTTATCAATAATGGTTTAAAAAGTTTTATTATGCTTAACGGAGGTTACAAATTCCATAACAAAGAAGTTAGTACTTCCACTAATCTTGAAAAGCAAGAATATCAACTGAATTACAAGGTAAGAAATACTTTTATATGTTCAATGACCATGAATATATAAAACCAGATATTATATTGTGAAGTAGCCAACTGTATTTGGAAGAAATTGGAAGTCACACATTTAGGTACATCTAAGGTTATAGAACCAAGAAGAGGAATTATTCAAGAAGAGTATCATGGATTTATTTTTCCTTATGGAGAACTAGTATGTAAAGTGAAAAAATGATTTATTACAATTGTAAACAGTTTAAAATATACGGTATAAAAAGTTCTTGATGATGAAGCTCGTGTAGAAAAAATTATTTATATAATGCAAAATGAATGGGAGTAAAAAAGGATAGCTATTGATGAAAATAGAAAATATTCTCAGATTACTCTTGATGAAGTCTTTGGAACTCTTCTATAGCACGAGACAAGAATGAAGAGAGATTCTGATTTTAATAAGAAGAAAAAAGGAAATAGAAGTGTAGATTTTACTACTACATGTAAATCTAAAACACATTAAAGGATAACATGATCCAATGATATGAAAGTTGTTATGTTAGAATCAAGTGATTATGATCATTCAGATAATGATCTATCCAATCTTTCTCAACGGATGAACAAGATTGTTTGAAAGAAAGACTTCTAATAATGATTAAAAAATAAAGATATTAAGAATAAGAATTATTCAGAGGTTCCTTATTATGAATTAAATAAAGTAGATCATATAAGACCGGATTGTCCTCTACTAAAGAGAAAAGATAGAAAAGATAATCATTCTGAAGGAAATAAGAAAAATAATTACAAGAAAAAGAAAAATAAAGTCTTGAAAGAAAATGATACTTAGAGTGAATGTGGTGGCAATTCATCAGATGATTCTTTAGAATATGAATCTTCAGGACATAGTAATATTGGACTTATAACTAGACTACCAATTGAAGATCTGTGTTTCATAGATAAGGTACACAATGCTAAAGCTATTAGAAATTTATCCTTGAATGAAAATTATACTGATAATAAATATTATAAATCTTTAAATGGTGAGTATTCATCATCAGAAGATAATACATTACCTTCTTATGAAGAATTTTCTAGGTTTTCAAAATTAATTGAGAATGAAAATTCTAAACCTATGAAAAATCTTGATAAAGAAAATTATAGATTTTTTATTTTAACTAAAGAAGTATTAGATCTATCTAACGATCTTGATATGAAAACATCATATTTTGAAATAATTTTAAAAACCCTTCAGAAAGTCAATTTGGTTAAGGATAAATATTCTAAGGATCTTGAAAATGTAATTACTAAGAAAAATATTTTAAAGCCTAACTCTAGTTCCAAAAATAATGTTTTCAAGATTAAAAACATAGTATTAAAACTAAAGTCAAAAAAAATTTCCTTGAAGAAATACTTGTCAAACGTTACCTATGGCAAGGAAAACTTTGATAAAATGAATTCTCAAATTCAACCATTGAGGATTCATTCTATTTTTGGTTATACTCATTCAAAACCGGTTTTTAGTAATAACTTTTTTGTTCTTCAAAGTACCAAATTTTTTAATAAGTGTCAATGTGGTGGACACTGTATAATAAATTGTTCTCTTAATATAACTCCATCTATAGGATTTCATAAATCTCATTTTGAAAAAAAAATATGGATTCCTAAAAAAAATAAATCTAACCCTTCTGGATCCAAACAACTTTGGGTTCTGAAAAACTAATTGTTTATTTTTTAGGAAAATAAGAAGTGTACCAATAAGAATATTTGGTATATAGATAGGGGTTGTTCTCAACACATGACCGGAAACAAAAATTTCTTAGAAAAGATTATCAAAACAAAATGTGGAAAAGTTACTTTAGAAGATAATGCTCAAGAAAAGATTGTTGGAATAGGTAATATGTTTTTTCATGGAAAAGTTCTTATTTATAATGTTTTGTTTGTTAATGTTCTTAAGTACAAATCCTTTTAAAAGGGGGAGAATGTTTTTTATTGTTTTACATAATGTAATTCATAACATTTTCATATGGTCTTCTTTATCTGTTTATTCTTTTTTTTGCTATTCTGTCTTTCTAATTATTGTCTTGACAGTCCGATTATCATTTTAACCTTTTATTTTTCATCTTGTTTCCCTGATTACCATATTGATTTTCTTTCAATCGGCATGTCAACCTATGGTGATGAATTTTTTTTCCATTGGAACGTCAACCTAATGTAATGAATTTTCTTTTCATCAGCATGTCAACCTATCGTAATGACTTTGTTTTACAATGGAATGAAAGCCTATGGAAATGAATTTGTTTTCCATCGGGTTGACAACCTATGGTAATGACTTTTTATTTCATTGGAATGACAACCTATAGTAATGACTTTGTTTTCCATCGGCTTGATAACCTATTGTAACGACTTATTTTTTCATCGGTATGACAACCTATGGTAATGATATTGTTTTCTATCGCCATGGAAACCTATGGTAAGGACATTGTTTTCCATCGGATTTACAACCTATGGTAATGTTTATGTCTTCAAATGGTCCCACAACCGATCGTATTCCTTTTTTTTCCATGTACGCTTGTATTTTTTTGATATTGTAATATACTATGTTAATACTTTTAAACCAATGATTTCCTTAGAATTTACAACATGTACATTCATTCTTTCATTTCATTTGTCTTTCATACATTTTATTTTTTCTCATTTTTTTGTTTAAATCCTAGCTGTGGATTTATATATCTTTTAATCTCAACCGTAGAAGATCAACAATCAATTTTTTTGCCTATAAATAGAGCACCCCCCCCCAAACCCAAACAGGTTTTTTCAGATTTCATAGCAAAGCTATGCATCTTGGTTTTGATTCTCTATATGATCATCCCTTTGCATCATATTTAGGTCTCAGTCCTCTGTCAACACTCTTACGGAAATGTCTTCCAAAACGTTTTCAGAGAAATACTTCTTCAGAGAAAGGGTAGTTTCTCAGGGCTTCTTTGAAAAATATAATTCAACAATCAAGATGATTATTTTCTTTCAAGGATGAGAACATCGTTGTGCTAATAAAACCGAATCTCAAGATTCAATTCTTGTTGAAGAAGTTAGTCAACTCTACAAAACGGTGTCTTTTAACAAAATATGATGATCAACTTTGTTGTGTATGACATAAAAATATCAATGTCAGTGAAGAAAAATCTCACTTTGTCAATGTTTCACCATAAGGTGATTCTTTTTTTCCATATCATAAACTACCAGAGGAAGTCGGCACATTTTATAGATAAAGAGCTTACAATTAGTTATTTCTTATAAATGAAGAGAAGAGAAAAGTATCTCATTTATCTCCAGATAATATATTTGTGGAGCTTTGGATGCAAGGTTTTCTTATCCCAAGGAAAGGGGACTTGAAAACTCTTAATGTTTTTATATCTTTATACTTGACAATCTTGTAAACACGAGAAAGGTAAATACCATGGGGTACATTTTGGAAACAATAAAGAATGTCATGTCACGAGAAATCAAGTATCATTTGATTATGTATCCCTCTATTCTTACTAAGTTCATTCTTGAGAGCTTTATGTTTTGTAATATTTCTATAAATGGGCAGTTCAATGAACTAAATCCTTCATTGAAAAATAAGAATACGATGAAGAAGTTGTAAGTATGATTTGATAAAAATTCAAAGTTTTTGTAAAAGATGTTGAAGCTGAATCAGCACCAAATCAATGACCACCTCTACCAATTGAATATTTTCCAAATGTTTCTCCTCAAAATTCATATCTGTAAACCAGTACTAATCTAAATATGAAAACAAAATACAACATGGTGGTTGTGGCCAAGTGGAGGAAAGACAAAGAACAAAGAAAATAAGGTGTTCCAATGTTCAGTCTGGATCCAGGTGAAGCTTTAGCTGAACAGTTAAGGGTAGAGGATACTCTTCAGGATGAGAATAAAAAGAATACTCTTTTGAAAATGAATTCTAAAAAAATTGATGTTTTTAAAATCATGAAAATAGTTGAGGTGGCTAGTGCTCAACTAACGGAAGAAGTGCAACAATAACCAATCCTACAGAGTATTCCATAAAAAGAGAACCGGAAACAAATTTTGAAATAAGTATAGGAAGATAAAGAAGAGGAAGAAGATTTTCTTTTGGAATTTGTTCAGAGTTGAAAAAAGATTAGAGAAAAATAGTTTCAAAAGAAATGTGAAGGTATTCAACAATTTCCTAATGCCGACCAAGTACTGGCTGAATATATTGAAACCCTTTCACATATATTTCCTTCTCAGGTAAGAAAAGGTTCTCAATCTTCTCATACCGAAAAAGTAATTATTATTTGTGACAAAGTGGAAGAATAAAGAAAGAGTAAAATGAAAACAGCAAGTCGAAGACTCGGGCAGATCAAATTAACTGGATTTATACGATGAGGATACTGGTTCGGAACACACAATTTCTCTCACAAAAAGTGATTAAATTGTTCTTGTATTGAGGATAATTGAAAATACTATTCATTATTTTCCTAGAATTGAAGGGAAAATTGATTTCATCACTGGAAATAAAAAGAAGATGTTTGGTTCTGTAAGAGTACATAGAAGGAGAGTATTGTCAATAGAAGCTGATTTAAAAGTACTTTCTGAATGTTCTGCTACCCATAAGAAGGCTTTAAATAGGATGACTAAATGGTCATACAAAATAGAAAGATCCATGAATAAACATGAGGTATCAATTAAATAATTATGGAGGCTTTCAAATGATCTTTCTATTTTTTTCAGTAAGCATGAAAAAGAATCTTTTCAAAGGATGAATCAGTTGTCAAAAACTCTTGGAGCAGATATCCCATCAATAAAAGAGATGCATAAAGAATTAAAGAATTCCAGTCAATGTTTTCGAAGTTTTTATCTTACAAAGATGATATAGTTTTCTTGAAGACGAAAAATTCATTGTTATCTAAAGACAATAAGAATTTGCTAGAAAAAATTTATACTCTTGAAGAATTAATCAGAGTTCAAGAAGAGACTATCAAAAATCAGGATCATCTTTTTTATAATCACCACGATCTTCTCAAATCCCAAGGAGATTTTATCTATGATGAAAAGAAAGAAATCAAAAAGTTGAAAGCTGTTCCCCATGAGCTGATCAAGAATAAAAACTAAAGGGAAAGAAAATGAATGTTTTGTTGTATCATTGTTTATTCTCTTTTAGAATTATATAGACTTTTGTTATCTTGATGAGGTTTATGTTCTCTTTCTCATTTACTTTGATTTTTTTCTCTAACTTTTTCAGGTAACTCAAGATTACCCCGTTATTTTTGTAAATCACAATGGGGGAGAATTATTTATAAGGGAAAGAATGATTTAATCAAATAATTCTAAATAAATGAAAATTTACAAATACAATCCTTAGGAATGTATATACCTAAGAGGGAGTTAGTTGAATACGATTTCATATTCAGAAGAGTTTACAATAACTTAGGGGGATATAAGTATTTCTTTTTTTAACATTATGTTTTGTGCTTTCAAAAAGGGGGAGATTGTTGAGTCAAAAGTCCCCTTTTGACATTTTTTTTCTTGTTTGGTAAATCACAAATCTATGCATATATGTTTATCGTGCTTACTATGTTTATCATACTGACGATGTTTATCATACTGATTATGTTTATCATACTGACTATGTTTATCGCACAGAATATGATTATCGTGTTGACTATATTTATCATACTAACTATGTTTATCGTACTAATTATTTTAATCATACCGACCCTATCAATTGTCTGACTTTGTCAATCATACTGACTCTATCAGTCATACTGATTTTTGTGCATCATACTCATTTTGTATCATATCAATAAATTACACAAATTAATACTAATATTACTTATATTTTACTTTTATCACATGATTGTTTTTACCCATTACCAAAACACATGTTTTATATCAATCGTACTCGTGATTATCATTTTCATATATTTGGGGTTTTTACCAAAACAATGTAGTGGAGTTAGTTATAAACAAATAAAAATGAGGTCGTGTTTTCTGTTTCAATATGACCGTTATAATGAAATTTGTCCAATTCCTTATGAGTTTTCCAAAGAAATATGACTGTTGGAGGAAATATGACCATTGGAACAGGAGGCCTATAAATAAGAGGTCATTTGAAGCTGAGAAAAATGACTAAGAGACTTTGATCATTCTTTTCTTCTATGAAGTTCTAGGGAGTGATATTGTGACTTCACTCTTTCTTCGTATGAAAGCCTTGAAATTACAAAATGTGAAGGTCTCTTTCTTAGTTTTTGTCTTTCATTAAGTGTTTTGTCTTCCTTTGTAAGGCTTATCATGTTAAAACGATCGATGGCTGCTGAGGAAAGGAAGACAATGCTATCGGTATTCGTATCGAGGGATTTTAAGTGTTTGAAAGACAGAGGTGCCGAATCCCACCAATATCGAGGGCTTACAGGGATAACAAGACCGATATATCGATCATAATTTTGAGGGCTTGCTGGGATAGCAAGACAGATGTACATATAATAATGTCGAGGCCTTAATAAGGTGGTGGTAAGACAAACCTCGTATCCTAGGTTAAAATACACCATTCTCTTTGGGATAACTGAATTGTAATACTTTTACATTTTGATTGTTGTTTGTTTTAGAAAGGGAATTGTATTGTTTCCTTTCATCATTTCTTATTTAATTGTAATTGTTTCAATTACGATTATTCTGTTACATATTTTATTAATAGATTCTATACACTTTTTGGTTGAATCTATCACATTTGTATTACTCTAATAATTTTATTCATTTTGAATACATTTGATTTGATTTAATTATTTTTTTACATCGTATCGTACCTTTTATATTCAAGATAATTTTGGTTAATTGTATTTGTTGTGAATTGTATTAGTTTAAGACCATTTAAACTAATTTCATAAGCGATTAAACATAGTTTTTAAACCTAGAATTCACCCCCATCTCTTGTATTGTTCCATATAATATATATATACATTTATATATTGATCCAACACAAGACACATATGCTACTCATTTTGATGGGGAAGGAATCATGCATAAAGTTTAACAGAAAATATGATATCTAGTTTATATATAATTTAATATTTCAATCTATCGATAAGACAATATGACGTTGTTTTATTCCAACTCATTATTTATTCATCAGTATACAGATTGATCCTAAGGGTCATTAGAGTATTGGCCTCTCGTGATTCTTCCATTAAAACACTCATTAATAACTAATGAGAATAATTTTATTATGAGAGATAGATAATATGTGTTGTGTTATTGTCATTAAATTCTAAGACTAATTTCATATCATGGATCATTGATATCTTATAGATATTCTTCTTTCGAGAAGAAAATTTCTCACAATTATCCTCATTATTTTCATAAACAATGTATCATTAACATTGTAAATAACTAGGAAGGAAATAGTGTCATCACTATTTACATAGCACTATGAAAAAATTTATCTTTAGAGGTTGTTTAAACTGCTATAAAATCACTATGTTGTTGTTTTGGAAAACTGTTGCTAAATTGTGTGTCGAGAAGTCATTAATACCACTTCTTTCAAAACCGACGTAGAATGATTTAGTGGTTGTTTAAACTATCTGTAAATCGTTTTTTTTGTTTTAAATTTTTCATATTTTTGAAATTTTATTTTTTTTGTTTTTTTACATTTTAATTTTTTATAATTTATTTATTTATTTATGTATTTATTTATTAATTATATTAATTAAATAAAAAACATATTAATTAATTATTATTTTTCTATTAAGAATTTATTTATTTACTTATTTATTTACTTATTTACTTATTTATTTTCTTAATTATTTATTTATTTATTTATTTATTTTAGTAATTATTTTATTATTTATTATTTATTATTACCATGCTCATGCCCAACTCGATGCACAAGTCATTGTCTATGAAAATGCCCATGCCATATATTAAAATTCTGTGTTGCGTGAGATTTGAAACCCTTACCTCTGGTTTATTCTCCAAAGACCTTACCCCTCCAAAAGGCTCTTCGTGTAGTAAATAATTTTAATTCAATATAAATATATATATTTATATATATTAATAATAGAAACCAATAATACCTAATAAATAGATAAACATAAATTAATTATTAATCAGTAATGATTAATCAATATTCAGTAATTAATAAATATTAATTATTAATTATTAATTATTAATTATTAATTATTAAATAATTAGTAATATTTATTAATTAAAAATTACTAATTAGTAATTAATAAATATAATATTAATGATTTATAAATAATGAAATATATAATATGGAAATAAATGGAAAGTAAAAAATTTGAAATAAAAAATTTTATATAAAAAATTTTAAATAATAAACAGTAAATAGTAACTTTTAAATAATAAATAATAAATACTAAATAATATATCATATATAATATATAACATATAATGCATAATATATAACATATAACATATAATATATAACATATAATAAATAACATATAATATATGACATATAATGTTTAAGATATAATATATAACATATAATATATAATATATAATATATAAGATATAATATATAAGACACAACATATAACATATAATAGATAATATATAATATATAATACATAATATATAATACATAATATCTAATATATAATTTATAATTTAAAATATATAATATATAATATATATTATATAATATATACTATCTAATATGTAATACATAATATTTAATATATAATATATAATTCATAATAGATAATCTTTAATTTATAATAAATAATATGTAATATAAAATATATAATCTATAAAATATAATATATAATATATAATATATAATATATAATATAAGTAATGTATAAATAATAAATTAATGAAAAAATAATTTAATATAAGATAATTAAATAAAAATTCTATAAATAATTAATCAATAATAGATAAATAAATTATTAACTATTAATTATAAATTATAAAAAATTAATAATTAGTAATTAAT
This sequence comes from Viscum album, assembly GCA_963277665.1. Classification (NCBI taxonomy): domain Eukaryota; kingdom Viridiplantae; phylum Streptophyta; class Magnoliopsida; order Santalales; family Viscaceae; genus Viscum; species Viscum album. The sequence goes on along the minus strand of OY728163.1, from coordinate 988,842,723 downwards.
AATTAATATTAACAAATAATAATAATTGATCATTTTGAATGAATAATTAATATTTAATATAAAATATTTAAAATTTTAAAATTAATTTGAAAATTATTAAGAAATTATTAATAAATAATAATAATTGTTTAACAAATAATGAATATTGAATAAATTAATAATAAGTTAATATATATATAAATAAATAGTGAATAATAAACAAATAATAAATTAAAATTTAGTAAATTAAAATTATATTAATAAATACTAAATAATAAATAATAAGTAACAAATAATAAAGAATATAGAATAAATCATAAATCATAAATCATTAATAAATAATTATTTAATTATTTAAAAATTAGTAACTAATAATAACCAATAATTAATGATTATTAATTAATAATTAATAACTCATAATTAATAATTAATAATTAATAATTAATAATTATTATTTAATATTCATTATTCAATATTTAAAACATAAATAATAAATAATAAATAATTAATAAATAAATAATGAATAAAGATTAAATAAATAAATAAATAATAAATGAATAATAAAATAATATTTATTATTTAATTAACATTTAATTAATATATTAAAAATAAATTAATAATTAACGTGTACAAAGTAACTACTAAATACATAAATAACTATTATGTATTAAATAAATAAATAAATTAATAAATAAATACATTTATTAATAAATAAAAAAATAAGTAAAGAATAAATAGTAGAAAATAGATAATAGATAGTAGATACAAAAATTAAAATAAATAAGTAAATAAATAAATATCAAACTAATAAATAAATCATAAAACATTAAGACCCTCTAAAACCCCTAAAAGCACTAAAATGAACATAAAATATTATTACTGATATTTTTTAGCATCACAACCAGTCAAACAAAAGATCATAAAATTATATTTGATATGATATGTGGAACTGGATGAACAAACACCTGGATCCGTAGTTTTTCCGATTTAAAATTTAAAAAATCGGGGTCTCTAGCTAAAATCTCGGGTTTTTGGAGCCATATGGGCCTTTCTAGTGGAATAAAATGAGTTACAATACTCAAAGTGATAGTACCATACAGAAACAGCATAGAGATTGTCGTAGGCTTCTATTTGATATGTGGTAGAGCCCAAACATAAACCCATATTAAAATTTTTGAACGTTTGATGTTTGATTGTGATTTTAGACATTTGAAATTTGAATATATATATTTTCTTTTGATTATCACATGATATAAATCTAAATTGGTTTTATAATATTTTATAAGATTTTATTTTATTGGTTTTGGAGCTGAAAAGGGCACCGAGATTAGCCGTTATGGTCATTTGAAGCCGAAATTTCTTCTTCAACTTATTGTAGATTTATTTTCATTTTAAAAAAATTATTAAATAACAATTATAAATATTAATCAATTGACACATTATAAATAATTAAGATTATAAATAATAAACTATATTTGAGTGTAAATAATTTATTAATCTATATATATATATATTCATTTTATTCTTCAAAATAGTAGTGGTTTTGAAAAACCCACCGTTAAAAAAATTCAAATTTTTTTGGGGAAGAAATTTTAAAAGATAAATAGAAAAAATTTATAAATTATTTAGGTATGGTTTTCAAAACCATCGCAAAAAAAAATTATGCTAAAAAACTATTTTCTTGAAGAGTATATATTAGAATCCACAAAAAAAAATTTAAATTATATTCTCCTTAATCATCTATTAATCATTTAAAACCATTATATGGGTTCTTGTTTGAGCCGCATATAAAGAATTCTTCCACATAAAATATTGTGAACTATCACAGTGAAGGATAATCCATTCCAGTTGTTCAATATAGAACTACTACCCATGTTTTACATTTATTAAATTAAACATGTATAACAAACTTTTGAAATAATTTATTATTTATTTATGAATATAATTAAATAAAAATTTAATTCATTTCATTTCATGATATTATAGAAAAGCTCTTATCAAAATCAATAAATTTAATTTGATATTATGCATTATAGATAATATGTTCTTTGTTCCATAAAACATTGATATTCTATTTGAGTTTATTACAGAAACCAAAACTATTTCATATTAAATTCATTAAATTGAGATAATGAGTAAAATCCCATGTTTCTTTATTTTGCTTTTAATTAGTTTATTTTTCATTATTATGATCAAATAATTATGCTTAAAAGATTATTTAACTCTCTTATTATCTTTTTAAGAATGTTTTATGGAATAAATGGAATTATATAAACCCATATACATTTAAAAAACATTTCTTATATATCCAAAAATTTTCTCATCTTCAAAATTATTCCTAACTGTTGAGATATTAGTTTCACCTTTCGCCATGAATTCAACACTACTTGATAATTAATAATTTTTAAAGGAGATTAAAAAAATAATTTTGTACATATGAAATAATCTCTTGTGGTATAATATTTTCTTCAAGATATATATCAACATTATCATTACTACTGTAATTTTTATTATAATTTTATTGTTTTTAACACTTCTAGATCAAATATATCGACGATTTCTATCATATTATTCACGTAACATTGTTAAATTGTTTAACCAAGCATGTATCCAATAAATATTTATTCATTATCTCTCTCATCAAACTCACCTGAATATTTCCATGTATCATTATATAAAATGAATATAAAATATAATTAGGCTTTTCAAGAATGTATATTTTCTAAATCATGACACATATTGAAATTTTATTTAATCTAACTGATTTAGGAATTGATTAAGACTATATATAAAAGTTATTATAACTTGTCCCCTCAAAATAATTGAGGAGTTATGCTCCTATAACATGGTTCTTCACATGTCCATCATGATTTGGTAAATACTGTTAAGAAATATATTTCTTCATCATGTATTGATAAATAAATTTATATTCTAAACCTTTATTTAAAATATATTCTTTGATATCATCATTATTGTTTTCAGATCAAATGTTGAATTGAAACAGGTTAATAGTGTACCCAATAATATATTCATAAATTCACAAATAGTGTTTGAATGTCTAAAGATATTTTTACTTACTCAACATAAAATATACATAATTATTATGAGTAATATCACAAATAAAATTAAATAAATATATATATATGTATATATATCCCCAGAGTGTGACTTTAAACCCATTAGTCAATACACATTTGAGGGAATCAATTGAATAGGTTTCCTAGTCATGGTACCTAGTGTACTTATGATGTTATATATAATTTTCTATTTTTAAATTTATTAAAATTGTAATAATTTAATTATATAGATTCAATATTGGGTTTTTCATTTTTTATAAGCACGTTTATATTATTTATCCTCAAATGTTCATGACTCCTCTAATATAATTGATATTCCTCTGTTTTTCTCTTTCAATAATAAACATTGTCATTTGAGATTTAAAATTAACTTCTACTTATTAATTTTACATTAATTAATTTTGGTTCATCTATGGAATTATTTAGTATATATGCATAATTGAAAAATTTATATTCATTCACACTCTGGGAAAGGTTTGAACCACTCAATATGTTATGTTTTATCCCATCAAAAAGAAAAATTTATTCTATTTTATTGATGTTGTGTCTGAAGCCTCAATTTTATTATTAAAGAAAATTCCTCTTTGATTGGGTGGAGGCAGACCCATTACGTAACCTGAAGGCCCAGAGGCATAAAATCCCAATTTTATATAAAATTAAAAATCATTAAAAATCATTACAACTAATATATCATACCATTATATATCATTCCCATTATTATGGATTGTAGTCATGAGTGATGAGAAACAAATATTGATTTTTCAAGGCTTCTAACATTTTCTATATTTTTACTAATCCTATAAAAAATAGATGAAATTTCTCTTTCATTATTTTAATGTATTTGGAATTATAAATTTCCATTTACTAATACATTCATATAGTAATATAGTTGTTGGTTGTGTTTTAGGTTGGATCACACCTTCTCTATGATTCCTCAAAATAATCATATGTTTTATAAAAGTTTACCGTATATTGTGGATATTTTATTGGTTAGTCTCTAGACAAATTTGGTTGTCTCCATTCACCCCTCAATTAATATCCTATATTTGATTAGGTAATTGAAATATTATATAATAAAATATATTCTTAATGTCCATATAATCCAAAAAAACAACATATTCCATAAATGTTATATATCTTTTTATAGTATATAGATTTAAAAAAACATATTTTTGAGTTTCTCTTAAATAAATAATACACTACATTTTCTCAATCATATATGTTATATAATATTTATTCTTCATCATAAACATTCCTTTAGAATTATCCCTAATTTTTTATTCTCCTAAAACACAATTTTTCATATGTTTCTAAACCAATAAAGATTTAATAATTTTCCCCATTTTTGAGGATGAAACAACATTATTCATCCCTTTTTGAACAGTACCATAAGGTATATTGCATGAACAAATATCTAAAATAAGGTTCATGGTACCTTAAGATAATATTAATGTTTCTTGGTGTCATTGAAAACATTTTTTTATATATTGGATATTTCACCACTTTCATTGATAGTATTTTAAAACACATGTTGAGTGATCCTCATGGAATTTTTTAAAACACATAAAGATATTCTAATTTATCATTCATGTTTATTTTAGTTATTGTGGTAACTTTGAATAATTTCCCATGTATTTATATAATAATAAATTTTAATATTAATTAATATTTTTTGAATTTAATATCAATTTTTATTTAAAGGGGACACTATGTACGATATCATACGTGACAAGAAAAAACGGATTTCATTGAAATTTTACATTGTCGATAACACTAAGTTATGGAAAAAAATAATATATTTATTTTATTAATATTTTAAAAGGTAGTTTATGAATATTAATTGTATTAGTGGGAATAAAATGAATTATATATGTTATGAATTTACATTTTTAAATGAATTTACATTTATCTAATGAATTTTTGGAGATTAAAATGGGACGGTATCCAATTTTAAGAATAAAATACAAAAATATTTTTAAAAGGTTGTATCACTGCCTTTTAATAGAGAACCATTTATAAAAAATTTTATTTCTAATTTATATATTATATTTGATAAAAGAATATTCCTCTTTAGAATAGGGATATCATAATTTACTTAGGTTGTAATTTTGGTAATTTTTTATAGAATCAATATTTTCATGAATAGTGAAAAATGATGTAGTTTAATTCAAAAAATTATTTTCATCTAATTTATATATATAGTTATATTCTACTTATAACTAATTTTAAATAATAATTGGATTTTTTTCATTTAAAACAATGAAGGTCATTATAATTAATTTATAATTTAAATTGGGCATAACCATATGTCAATATTTTGATAGTTTTTACTTATTAAAAACCTACTTTCTCTTTTGACAAAAAGACTTAATATTAAATTAATTACTAAAAATTCAATGTTTTGAATTTGGAAAAATGAATTGCATATTTGGAATGAGAAGGTCCAAATTTTTTAAATATGTACCATTTATTTTTGGACATTATGAATTTTACCTTCATTAATTATTTTTATTTACTATGGTGAAAAGGTAAATCAGGTAAATAAGGGTAAAAAATAATATTTTAATAACATAAAACTACCATAACATGTGTTATAATCCCTTTTTACGAGATATGTCCAACCATGGGTATCCTTGCGTCAATTTTAGGACCCTACAGAGCCACTTGGTTGTGATAATGACCTTTTATAATATTTATATTAAAGAAAAAGTAAATATAACATAAACATGTATCTCCTAACAAAAAGAAATTTAATATTCTTTATATAAATGAACTATTTAATTATAAATTTTAATTAGAAATATATGGATTTCGTATATCATGGAATTTTATTTATAATTTTTATAAAATAAATAAATTTATTTCTTTATCACACAATGATGATGTAGTGATTACATTTATAACGAACGATTCAAATAAATGATATTATAAATAATGAAATACATGTAATTTTAACATTTTTATGCCATAAAAAATTATTTTTGATGAAATTTAAAAGGGAGGGATTAATTAATGCCTTTTATAGAAGGAATCATGTTTTTTATGAATATAACAATTATTAATTACTAAATAGTGTCCATATTAACACAAATGTGTTTTTAGTAAAACTACTATTTTATTAAATGATATAATAGTTTAAAAAAACATTGATTTGGAAAAATTACTTATATATGGAAAAAAATTAAATTAATTATCTTCTTATGGTTCTATTTTCATTTTCTAGTAACTATAGTAATGAAATATTCTGAAAATACAAGAAAACATGGTAATAGTTAATGTTTGTAAGGGTTAATGCAAAAAGATAAGGTTAATTTTTGAACATATAATTGACTAAAAGCTATGGGATAATAGGATTTAAACCCATTATTATATTATCCTCTACATTTATCACTTTTGAACTATTATAATTCGAAAATAAATTTATAATAAAATAATATTTCAAGACCCTCCTAAAGTGTCCCTCCTCCCCTATGTAAAATGTTACCAACAATACCCACTTACTATCACTTATAAAACCCTTGGATCTAAAATATTCTACTCAAATAATCTTATAACATCAGTACCTTACTCTTATAAGCCTTCTCGTGGTAATAAAGAAACTCAAATAATTCTTTTATCTTAAATGAAATGGTGTTACCCAATTTTGAGGTGACATCTTCTCTCAGGCTCTTTTCCTTTATTTTCCATCTCCACCCACTACAATATTTTTATTCCATTAATTTATAACATCATCAGTATCCTAAATATATATGTTTGTTCCAATGATAATGGTTTAACCTTAACATATACACACCTTCATCTAATGGATATAGAACATAATGTTTCTGTGTACGACAAAATAATGCCACACAAAATGATGATTTCTCAATTTTCTCATACCACTTATCAAGGTGTTCATAATGATGGAAATATATTTATATATGAAATATATTATAATTATTTTTTCTCTATTATTCGGTCATTGTTTTTAACAATATACATTTATAATCTCCATAATGTTAATATACGTTAATTTCATTTGATGAAGTGAGGACTACCGCCCAGTCAAAGTAATATGACTCATTCATGTCATACATGAAATTTATAAAATATGGAGTTAATTAAATTATGTAACATATATATAAAAATGATTTCTAATGTAACAATAATATATCTACATATCATTTAATTTTAGTTATTTTAATATGGCAAAGAAATTAATGTAGTGGTCATGCGTACGTACGATCTTCTATCTCTATGAACGATTCATTCCATTTCGTATCTCCAAATGATTATGGACTATTATAAAGAAATATATAATTCATATAAAATATATTTAAATCTTTAATAATATTCTAGAGATAATGTAATTATGACATCATGGATAATTTTCATCAAATAAGTTCATTTTGGGCTCAAATACCGAACATTGACAAAACATCTAATATGAAGTAAAATAATTAACTAATTGATATAAAATTGTAATAAGTGACATAAAAGAAATTATTATGTTGAAAAAGATTATAAATAATGTAAAAATTAACCTAATTTTTTTAGAAAATTAATGAGTGAATGAAAAAAGTCGGACTCGAGGTAAGGGACATCATCTCAATATCCTTTCATTGAGGCATTTCATGATAATATGCACATTTATTTTTTATAAGGTATATTTATAGACACTTCTACATTTCATATCCATATTTTATCTATATTAATGATTTTTATTAAATCATGGAGATTAATATTTATATGTTCTAATTGGTATGGGATACCTTGAAAATGTAAAGATTTAGTTATCAAATCTTTTTCATTGTGATTTGAATGACGTATTTATCTATATAGGTATAAAACTAATACACATGAAATTTTATGTGAATCAAGAATATAAATTAATTTTTTCAAAATGAATATTTTTATTTGAATCATTTTATATTTATTAAAAAATGAAAAAATTACTTATCATATATGGTAATAATTACTTATCAGCCGTAGTAACTGTTATTTGATATATGGATTCCTTTATAACCCATATTATCTTCTAAAATGGATTTAAATCCATTATTCCCTTTTTCATTTTATTGGTGTTGAAATTTTTTTCTTAAATGAAAATAATATTTTTATATGGAAAATTCTTCATATTGGATTGGAAGATGTTTAAAACAAATCTGGTTATTTGATGAATGTGTTTTATTCACATAATGGTACATAACCATTATATGAAATGGGTGAGTCTGATATACATTATATGAATGGTTGATCCCAATTATAGCTCATTTATTATCCTGATATAGATAATATGATGGGTTGAGCCCCATTATAGCTCACATGTGAGCCTGAAACTTCTTATATGATGGGTTTAGCCACATTATAGCTTCTAGGTGAGCTCTAATGAGCCTATATGATGGGAGATCCCAATTATAGATCACCACTTTTTATGTCCATCATATGTTTATTCCAATTAAAATAAGTTTGAATTGTTTTTCAGTATATTATTCTCTAAGTCACATAAAGGTGTTTTAATTTCATATATTGGTTTTAGTGTTTTTCATTGGTAAAAATGTATGAGTGTTATTCATGTGAAATTGTTTTGGTTCATCCACTCAAATAAAATTGAATAGGTTATTATGTTTTAACTAGAATAGTGGTTTCTCTTTATTTTTATGTCCCTAACTAATCTTTTTATTCTCATCCAATGTATTTAAATGTTCTCATAAGATTTAAGTGAGAGTAGAGTCATGGATAGAATCAAGGAAAATTTATGATTACTAAACATGAAAAGAACTAATGTTCATTTTAATATTTTTTTGGTTATATAAGAAATAGATACTATTGGTAGTCTCCACTTCGTATTTCAATGTTTCTGTTAGGTAATAGTTAAGGCCTAATTCTCTGATTCCCTAAACCTGAAACAAACCTCTATGTGAATTTTTGAATTATCTCATGATTATGTAATGTTTATGGTTTTAGCATTATAGTTGGTATCAAATGATAGTTTAGACAACTTTAATGATTTTTATGTTTTCTTAAGGGTTTGGGATATCATCATTAAATTATAACTATAAGGTATATCATTTGTCCAGTTTCATAGAAATCCATTTTTTAGTCTTTTGATTTAGAATATTTAGGTGACTAACGGTTTTTTAGAGACATTATCCATTTATTAAAATATGGGTTACTAATTTTAATGATGTAAAATGTGAGGTATGAGATAACATTTGAGGACAAAATATCTTATGATTATTTTTGATGGTTTTATCTAATTTTTTGGAATGTTTATAATTATATATTTTCTGAAAAAGTACGACACACATACTGTGTGATAACCTATCGTTTCAGACAAATAAGTAGGAATCAAACGCACAAATGAAGTGAAATATGGATTCACCACCAACCATTGGCCAACTTAAAGTCCATGGTAAGTATGAAATATTATTTTACATTAAATGAATTTATGTATCAAGAATATGTTTATTTTTTGAACATATGATTTATCAAATATATACCCTTAATGTAGAAAAATGATTTTGTGATTAAGTAATTAATGTTATTTTTGAAGAATTTATCTTTTTTGGGAACACAATATGCCCAAGGAAAATTGATTATGATGGGTTTTCCTTTGAGGATTCATTGTCACACCATTTATTTTTATTTTCATGTCAGGGTTTTGATCTAGTTTATTTAAAATCTCGTTCCTTTTCATGGGTGTTTGGTGAGATTAATTTTGATTTTTTAACTTCCATATATTTTAATAACTATTATTTTGGTTCCACATTTCTTGTTTAAGAGTTTTTGGAGAGAGGGTGGTTACATAACTATTTTGGCCAACTGTGAAACAATTTTCAGTTTTAAAAACCATATTTGATAATTTTATAACTCATTTTTTATTAAAACAATTTCACCAATTACACTTCATACATTTCCTGCCCTGAAATTTTCAAACAAAAATGTCCTTTTGGACCCTTTACGAATTCATAATTAGGGTAAATTGGGGAAACTTATTTAGGTATTGGGCCTGCCCATGGGCCCATTTCCAGTTTTGAAAAAATATATTGTTCATTTTATATATAATTCAATATTTTATATATTTCGGTGATTCAACCTCACACTGGAAGAAAATTTACTTCTAAACACCCCCATTATCTATTTTCCCTCTTTGGAGCTCATATAAGTCACGAATTTTAGTGACAGTTCTCATATTACCTTAAACAATCTAGAATTGAGAAGGTAAATGGTTTCACACATAAATAATGAAATTCATAAAATTATTACTATAACTCTTCATTCCATGGTTCTTCCAGACCTTAGGATAATCTAATATATGTTTTAAGCCATTGTTTATTCTATAAGGGTGAAGATATAGTGTAATACAAAGAGTTTTGTAGGTGCAAGGTGAGATTCCTTCTCTTTTATCCTCCATCTTTTTCCTTCATTCATTATATCATGGTTTTATAATCTACCCAAGTCATGATAGACCTAGGGTTATGTTATCACCTGATGTTTTATGGGTTTTCTGTTTGTTTGGGGCTGGTATTCGATGTTTTGGGATTTGGAAACCCTCGGTTGGTGATTTTGGGTGTGCGTTTCCATTATGCTAGGGATTTGATGTAGGATATCCCTTGAACATGCATTTATCTTTTAAGATTCATAATTTTATTATTTTTTTCATCTTATATATATGTTTATTATAATTTATCATCATTAGGATTATTTTATTGGAGTGAAAAATGGTCATTTAATCCTTGTTTTGTGAAATGTATTGTTGTTTTGTCATAAAAGTGCACACCAAGTGTTTTTTTAAACGATCCACTATCTTTTGAAACAATTGTGTAGGGTTTAGAACCTGGTTTATGGTATTATTAATATTTTACAGTATCCTATACAAAATATTGCATGCAATTTGTGTTTTATTTCTTGTCAAGTGGTAAAAATAAATTTTTTTGTTTAAATAGGCATGTCATGTGTTTGGTAAATTGCCCGGTTGGATTTTATGTGTTATGTTTGATTTAAAAATTATATGTTTTTATTTATAAATGAATTAGAAGAATGATAAATTTTATTTTGTGTCCTCATATTTCTTTACAATTTGGATTTGTTTTTACAAAAAAATGGGTTTTGGTTTACAACATGTTTTAGCCCGAGTTGTTGGAAAATGGACCATTTCACATTCTTATGAAAATGGGTCATTTTTTTAATATGTATCCTAAATGTTTTAAGGGATTTATGTGTTTTATTGCAATAAATTGTGTGTATACACATCCTTTATAAATGTGAAATTTATTCCTTGGTTAAAGGATAGTTTTGGGAAAGGCTAAACGGCCCGTTTTGGCATTTTTTGTATAAATGGTTTCCATGTGTATTTCATGTTCTATATTTTGGGGAAATTTTATAGTCCATGAAAAATAATTTGTTAATATTATTTGGGGCTTATAAATCTGATTTTTTATGTTATTTATGCTTTTGTGGCCTTAAAAGATCATTTTTGAATGGATTTTATCTGCAAGGCCTCGTTATACTTCTTGAAATTGTTTTACGAATCATTTTTTTGGTTTATTGATTCGTGAACAAAATGAAAATCATGTTTGTAGGATTTTGTGTGTTTATGGTTTTGAAATGGAATTTTTATTTGTAAAATGTATTTTATAATATGTTTAACTTCATTGATCACTAAAGGGAATCCCATGAATCTAGTTGGGTGGACGTGTACTAGTATGCTAGTAATTCTGTAGGGTTTGGCCCTTGTATCAGGTAGCATGTTTGAAGATGACAAAATTAAATATTTTGTGATGAGGATGTTGTTGGGGTACCACTAGGTTATGGGTATTCTCCCTATGTGTGGCTCGTGTGCACGATAATGGATATTTATTATGGTTACTTTCACCAAGATGCGAGGTACCAGGGGCTCACAACTAACTAGTTCATAGGGGTCTTCCCGTGACTTGTGACCATTGGCTATTTTTTTAACCACTATTTCCATACGGTGTGTTTGGTTGGTATATTCAGTAGTGTGTGTGATTTATTTAAAACTGTAAATTCATTAAATCATCCCTCTAGAAAACTATTTTCATTTTGATGTTGCACCTCTTTGAAAATTGTTACTAGAATTATTGTTTTTAAAACATGCAAATTTGGCTCTGGTAACTTTTTTATATAGAATGGGAACCCATTTGGAAAGCATACATTTATATATTTTATTTAAGACTTGAAATTTATGTTTCTTTTATTTTAATGGATGTGCATTGGGAATAGAATATTGGGCTGACCTACTGAGTTTTAATACTCAGGCCTATAGTCTTCTTCTATTTTAAACCATTGTGCAGGTTTCAGCTTGAGTTTGATCACCCTCGGTGACGTGGGATTATTTTTTGGGAGTGTTACCAATTGGGTCACGTGGAGATGGTTGATTATCGAGTTTGGTCATTTTAGTTTTTGGTTTAGTTGTACATTCAGTTTCATGAAAAAATAATGTTCAGTTCAATTTTTATATAAATGTATTTCGGGCTGTCCATTTCATTCTTCTGTTTGGTTTATTGTTTATATATGGGAGAAATCATTCCCTTTTGTACTCTATTGGTTCTCTTATTGATTTTCACCATACCTGTAGGATTGGTAATGCCTCTTGGGACATGTTGTGGGCTGGCCTGGGTGACTGGTTCAGGGTCGACTTGGGGCTGGTTCATGACAAAATGGTATCAGAGGAGGTCGGCTCATGTCAGACCTTTTTAGAGCACCCTTGTTATATAGGGGATGTCAGGGTAGATGGAGTTGGATTATTACGAGTTTAGGGATAATTTCAGGAATATAATCATGAACTCTTTCTCATTATGAACCTCAGGTTTCCATGGGAAGTCTATTTTTATTAGTGTCGTTTGTTATTGTTGATTGTATGGTGTTGGGATATGACTAGGGGAGTGTGACTAATGGACTTTGCTAGCTCGCAGGGAATGGAAATCCATGTGGAGGCGGGTCATGGTCCAAAGAAGTCTTTCAATGTTGGTGTTGTGTTTGACATATGGCTGCCATCCATATGGTTATGTCACCCACCAACACTAGTTTCCATTTGTGGGTTTCTTGGGCCATTCTTGAATTCTGAATTTATGTTTTTAAAATCCTTCTGTGAGAATTATAGAAATGGTTTTAAAAGGAAGGATTGGATATTTAAAAGGGGGAATGGGTTTTCAAAAATTAAATATAAGAATAGTTTTTTAAGGTTGTTTTTTTTAACAAATTTTTCGAAAGATGTGGAAATGATTTAACATGATTGGATTTTCCCCAAACTAAACATGTGGTTTCTTGAAATAAATGGTTTTGAAAGTGTGAATAATTTTAAAGTTATTCTAATTTTTTTTAAATGGGGTGTTTAGGAATATTGAAAAGTTTTTGAAAACGAGGAATTGGTTTTGGAAATTTGGTTTTGAGCGACTTGTGATTTTCTGGAAAGGGGTTTTGGCATTAGAGGTTGTCGGATTATGATAATAGACCTTTCTGATTTTTTTTAATGGTTAAGGGATATTTGGAATAAAATGGTTATTTTTGGAATTTCTATTAAATTAAATGGATTGTTTTTTTAATAAAATGGTTCTTGATGAAGCATGCCTTGTCTTATGAAATTTGAAAATGTTTTTTATTTGGTGGTTAATGTTCCTTTGGAAGGTACATGATTATTTTTGTAATGACGATGTTTTGTATTTCCATTAGTTGTTTTCAAGTGTTCTCACATGGAAGGTTTTGTGGAGATCTGGATGAGTGGCTGGTATGAATGGTAATTGGGTGCCCAGGGTGGCATGTAAATGATCATGTGAGTGAGACATGATGAAACACAATTAGGGAATATGAAAATCCACCAAGTAAGTTTTTTTTCAAAATAATTTTGAGCTGAAAAATGTGGTGTTTGCTTTGAACCGATAGATATGTGGATGGTTTATCTTATTTCTTAGAATTTTTGTCTATTCAGTATACTTCCTTATGATCTAGAAGTTATACTCTTGTTGCATCTTGAGATGGGATCATTTTGGTGGCTCGGTTTTGGGGTATGGTTTAGTTGGCTTCTAAATATGTTTTGGATGTTGTGATGTTTCCATGGATTGTTCTCCATTACTATTCATTCTAGTCGATCAACCTAAGGATTTGTCTCAAATGGTAAATCCGCCTCTTATAATGATACCTCATCCCATTTATTAAAATAGAGAGATGTTTGGGCTTCAATAAAGTGCCATCTCATTATGGTGATTCTCATTATTGTATTAGTTATGCTCGGTGATGTTTAGTGGGTGTTTTTTTGTGCCTTGTTCATTCGGATCCCCATTCAGAGTGAGAGAAAATAGTTTTCTATATCACCATGTTCTTGATTGGGTAAAAATGTGTTTCTTAGGAAGAGAGTTTCATGGTTTCTCTTGAAATTTTTCTCTTACAGGGATTTTTATATGGTATTGGGTGGAACTAAGGGATGGAGTTCAAGTTGGGGATTATCAAAGCCTGGTTCTGAGGAAAGAGATGCTTCATCCATTAGTGCTCCAGTCATAGGTATCATATTGATGTTAGTGTTTAGTCAGGAGTCATAGGATTGTGGATAGTATTTCTCACCGCATACCTATACCATTTAATAGAGGTAGTTCATTTGTTTCTTTTTTGGTTTCTATGTCCCTATGATTGGGTCACCTTCCCTCCCCTACCAAATTGGTGGGGGTGTGGATCCATGCAGAGAGTGTTGGCCTAGTTCTTGCCACCTCTCTTTGAGAGTGGGTGGATTAAATGTTCATTGTCTGTTCCTCTCATCTTGGGTATGTAGGTTGTTGTGAGAGAGTTTTTCTGGTCCTATGATGGTGAGTCCCAATTCTATTTCATTTTGAATTTTTTTTCATTTCGATTTGGCCTCTAATGGTGGGGAGACACACTGCGGGTCTCTAAGATCATCCCATTAGGATTTTTCAGATGGTAGTTGTGATTTAATTTTGGGGAGACCTTTCCAGCCTCCAACCCATGTCATTTTATTTTTTGAGTGATCTATGGTTTGTTGTGATCATTAGGTTTATTGGGATAAGGCCTACTAATCTAGTTGTTGTCCTGGTTGTGGAGGTGGTGGATTGATCTTTCTGTTGATTATTCAGAAGTGGTTGTGAGTTAAAGTTTTGTTTCGAAAGAGTATTAATTTTATTTTTTGGTGAATGATATTTACATATAATTAGGGGATGGATTATGTTTATTAAGAATACTTATGTGTTGTTCTATCAGTTAAAAAGTGTTATGTCTTTCTGGGGGTGGAAAGATTTAATGGTCGGGAGAATTGTCACACCCGTTTTTTTTCTTTTCATGTTAGGGTTTTGATCAGGTTCATTTACAATTATGTTCCTTTTTATGGGTGTTTTGTGAGATTAATTTTGATTTTTTAACATCCCTATATTTCTAATCATCATAAATAAGGTTCCCCATTTATTTTTTAAGAGTTTTTGGAGAGAGGGTGGTTACTTCATGATTTGGGCCTATTGTGAGCCTATTTCCAGTTTTAAAAACCAAATTTGTTTCTTTTATAAAACCTTTGTTTTTAAATTTTTTTCACCAAATCCTCTTAATTCATTGGACCCCATGACATATTCAAACCAAAATATCTTTTTGGACCCTTTAAGAATTCATAATCATGATAAAATTGGGGTAACTTATTTAGGTATTGGACCAGCCCATGGGCCCATTTCCAGTTTCTAAAAAATAATTTGTTTATTTTGTATCTAAAACAAATTTTAATATATTTCTATTATTTAACCTCCCATTTGAATAATATATCCCTATATTCACCACCATTATCTATTTTCTATTATTGGAGCTCATATGAGTCTCGTATTACGGATAAAGTTCTCATGTTACCTCAAATAGTCCAAAATTGAGATTGTAAATTGTTTCATACATAAATAATTCAATTCGTACTCTATTTTATATAAATATTATTTCCTTGGTACTTCCATACCTTAAGAGATTCTTTAATTAGTTTCAATATATTACCTTTTCTCTAAGGGTGCAGATATAGTGGAATACAGATAGGTTTTTAGTTGAGAAGGTGAAATTCCTTCACTTTTATCCTCCCTCTTCTTCATTCTTTCATTATTTATTGGTTTTATAATCTCCCCTAGTAATGATAGACCTAGGGTTCTGTTATCACGTAATTTTTATGGGGTTTGTGTTCATTTGGTCTTGGTCTTCATTGGTTTATGGTATCTAAACCCTCATATGGTGATTTTGGGTGTGTGTTTCCATTACGCTAAGGATTTTTGGTAGGATATCTCTTGCACATGCATTTATATATTAAGATTCATCATTTTTTCATCTGATATATATGTTTATTATTATTTTTCATCATTTTTATTATTTTATTAGTGTGAAAAATGGTTTTTTAATCTTCGTTTTGTGAAAGGTAGTGTTGTTATGTCATAAAACTGCGCACAAAGTGTTTTTTTAAATGTTCTGCTATCTATCAAAACTATTTTTTACGGATTAGAACACGGATTATGGTATTTTTTATATGTTATAGTAGCTCTTGTAAATTATGGAACGAAATTGGTGTTTTATTTCTTGTCAAGTTCTTAAAATAAATTTTTTTGTTTCAAAAGGCATGTCATGTGTTGGGTAAATTTCCCGATTGGCTGTTATTTGTTATGATTGATTTAAAAATTATGTTTTTGGATTTATCAATGAATTCGAATAATGAAAAATGCTTTTTTATTCTTCATATGTCTCTATAATTTGTATTTGGTTTTATAAACAAATGGGTTTTGGTTTACAACATGTTTTGGCCCGAGTTGTCGGAAAATTGCACGTTTCATATAGCGACCCATACATTACATACATGGTTAATACTTCAAAATTAAAGCATACTTATTGCAACATATAAAAAAACCATGAACGTACCGTATAGGTATATTGTATTTAGAAACTGGGAAACATAAACAACTAGTTCATAAAGCATCTACATTGTCTCTCGTTTATTTCATCATATATATAGTCCCTTTTTGCATATCTTACTTAATAACCTTCTTCCTGACCTGGGGAAATAAATCATACAAAAGGGTGAGCTCAAATTATCAGTAAGGGTAAACAAAAGAAATATCAATCACATCAAATTTATAAGAACATAACATTTTGGAAATCTTACCCTGCAAAAGAGATCATAATTTCATAACATGGGATAAATCATGGTAGTGAAATGTAATCCCAATAATCATAACATCAAACATGAAGCTTTGTGGAATAGACACATAATCATAGAGAATCTGTCACGAACCGAATCTGGTCACCGCCAAAACCGGCACCAAACCCAGCCCGTGACATGACCCGAAGGGCGTTCCCTATCCCCACGGGCTGGCACAAGTGCCCGGGTATCATTAATATAGGTTTGGGAACGATTTACCTGAGTATGAAAGCATAAAACATTAAAAACATTCCATAATATAAATCTGAAATTTTTGAGCCAAACAAGACTTAAGTAAAAAAAAACCAGAACTGAGTACATTGGTTTAAAGACAATACAAGTGGTACAAATAAAAATAATTATAGAATTAAGACAGCCCCAAGGACTCCACACGACTAGGGGTCATCGCCCCCAAGCTATCTCCACAACTCCGCACCAAGAATGGGAACTAACACCATGAACCGCCATCACCCTTAGCCATTCCCTTACCTGAATCAAACATAACCAATTCTACTTACACCCAAGGGGTGTAAGTAGGGTGTGAGACTAAGCCCAGTAGGATACCACCCAATGATTCCAAAGAGTAAGAAATACAATGTGAAAAAGCAAGCAGTTTTCAAACGCAAGGAAAAGTAGTGTTCAAATTTCAAGAAATGAAACCTCTACTTGAAAATAGTTTTCAATCCAAAATTTTCAGAATATTAACACATTAAAATAGAAATGTTAGATACTGTAATTTACTTCCAAACACACCCGGAGACATGGGTAGATACTACAAATCCAATGAGCAACAACATTGGGAACACCCCTAGGCACTAGGTTGTCTTGGGCCCTATGTACCTCGTACCTCGGTGTAGAGTAACCATAGCAAAATCCTTTCTCGTGCACGAGCCACTAGTAGGGAACACACCCATAACCTAGTGGTCCCCAATAATCATCCACATAGTTTAGTTAGAGTTGTCGTTATCCAAATGCTAAGTGAAACAGGGACAAAACCCATCCGGTCCACTAGCCGTACTAGTACAAATCCGCCCCACCTAGGTACCCGGGCTTCCCCTTTTGTGCTCAATCAATTTCAGGATGCAACATAAATAAATTTTCATATAAAACACCATTACTGGTCAATCACAACCAATAAAGTAGATATCACATTTTATACCACTTAAAACACGCAACAAAACACTTAGATTTTTCATAAAACAATTCCTCAAAATCTCGTAGTGTTTCGGACACAAAACACCTTATACACCTCACTTGCATACCATGTGCACATATTTAAGTTTCCAAAACATAAAGGAGATCCCACTAAATTTCAGTGAAAACACAAAATCATTTTTAGGGCAACCCCATATGGTTCAAGAAATGACATCATTGCAAAGTCTCCATTTTTTTACACAACACAACTCTTAGAATTTCATGTGGTTCACAAGCACCATTAAAACCAGATTTTTCAGCAACAAACACAAGGGACAATCATTAAAAACAGTATTTTTATCCCTATTATACTTCAATAAAATCAACTAGTTACTTATAGGGTAGCCCCAATTAAACTAATAATACATTTCTATGAAAAACCCCCAATTTCACATGAAATTGGCCTTTAGGATTCATTTTAAATACAAACACCACTAAAACTATATTTTTCAGAAATAATAAAATTCAATAAGCATGAAAATACCATAAAAACAGTAGCCAATTCACAAAGATTTCATACACAATGGAATCACCTACCAAAACCAAGGAAACCATTGAATCCTTTGTGCGAAAACTCAAACGCACCACCGTCGCACCTCAAGAAAGATAAACCAGACCTAAAACCAGAATTTCAGACTATAAAACACAATATAAAACCTTAAATTTTAAACCCTACTTCCTGGACATTATGAACCGCAATTATAATGGAAGAAACCCTAACTAAATTGGATGTAACCCTAAACAAATTGAAAGAAGAAAGGAGGACAACAACTTACTTAAAATATCTTGTAGAAATCGCCCCCCAAAATACCAGTAGCTGATTTCAAAAATACTCAAACCTTCAAGGGAGGTTCGAACAAGAATAGGTAGATCATGTAGGAATTTGAATGGGGGAAAAAGAGTAAGAATCGAAGGAGTTATGAAGGAAACAAATTACCTTTACAAATCTGCCCGAAATTTGAGTTCTCCAGATATTTCGACCTAAACCGCGATGCAAAAGAGATGAAAAGAGGGTAGGAGGATATGGGACGCGAGGCTGGGTTCAAGGGGCGTGTTTGGGGCTTGGAATCACCGAAAAACCCTTAAAAATGAATAAGTTATTAGCTAATCAAATTTTATTTTTAAAACTGGAATTGGGCTTTCGGGCAGGCCCAATCCCTTAAATAAAACCCATATACACCTTTGTTATGGATTTCCAAAGGCTCCAAATTTTAATTTCGGTGTTAATATGTTAGGGTAGGACATTTAGGAGTTGGAATGAGTGAAAAATATAAAAAAATGAATAAGTTATAAAAGAAACAAAATTTATTTTTAAATCTGGAATTGGGCTCACGGTTTGGCCCAATTCATGAAAACTCACCTATTCTCCATAAAAACTTTGGCAACCCCCCCAAAACAAAGAATTAATGGAAATTAAAATAAAAATACATTTAAAATAAGCTATGTATGTGACAATTCTCCCCACCATGAAAACTTTCCGCCCCGGAAAGTCACAGTAAGGCCAAAGCAACAACCAATGTCAACTGAGAAACCAAGAGGTACTCTCTTGCCAGGTTTCTCCCCCAAAGGCCATAACACCTCCAGTGATCAATGAAGGAATGAATACTCTCACAGCCAAAACATACACCACTTTTCTGAAATTATTAAGCACATTCATGATTTATCCCAAATTAAAACTCCTCAAACACAATCAGAACAATACTCAATCAATTTACCCAAATAAACAACAACATCGAACAAGGTTACACTTGCCCTACTATTACTAAACCATTGGTCACTCTCCAATATCAATTTTTACCAAAGAAAGATGTAGGTAGTTAGATATCTCCAAATGATAATACCTACTTCCCATACAAAACCAAGGAAAAATATGAGTTACTCGTATGAAGAGACACAAATGGGCTCCCCACCATAAGAGACAACTTAATTTTTTTTTTTTCCGAGACAGAATCAAGACACTAAGAGGGGGAGGCCCAAAGAGACTCCCTAGTACAAGGGGTATACATAAATTAGAAATTTACAAAATAATATACATGATACCCACAGTGGGTCTTCCTACCACAAGAACCAACCATCTTAACTAACCAGCATGGGCCGACACAAAAAGACCCAATTTTTTTTTTTAAGATTTGGAAAGGGTGTAGGGTCAGACCGCATGGTTTGGGAAACCATGCACTAACTATGCTGATCGTTATTTGAACATGTCTTCCTAGCACACTGACACTACTAATCATGCACAAAATGTGTGCTCAAACTTTCTAGCCAAATTTCCAACCATTCTCCAATGACTCAATAGAAACCAATGTGGGAGGGAAAAACATTAGGCGATGACATGGGTACAAGGCCCTCTACCTATTTCCACCGAACGAGAACAACAGAAGGAAGATGATGAAACCATAGGTTTAAACTGTTCCTATCTTTCATACTGAAGATAGGACTTTGTACAAGTGTTTAAACGACACTGGTGTTTCCCCTGACTACGCGCCAGCTTCTCTCCGGGACCTATGGCTGGAGCTTAAAATATTGAAGCATCTTCGGCCACGCAGTTAGGCTATTGAAACCCCTATGTGGAAATTCTTCTTTCGGTGCCACAAACAACTACACTGCATACCCTGATGGGTTTATAAAGACATAACACACTCCATAACCCACTTTACCAAAACCAGACATTTCATTGAAACAAGGGATCAGAAGATGCACACACATCGCACCTTGTTTCTTTGGGTGAGAAACAATAGAAGGGAAAGACACGTATAAACACCTTCCTCTAAGATAGAGGATTTGATGTTTTTCCCAAGGGAGACACAATCCCAACATAACATAGAACCTTAAAGGATTGTGTGACCTTCACCTTTATGGTCAAAAGAGCACACAACATCACAATGCGCCACCGAACATGACCCTGACGATTGATAGAAACAATACATGGAACGGGACCATATTCAAAGTCCATAAACAACAGATAAGTCCAAAAAGTGGACACAATATCATATCATGACCTAAATCTCAAAATTGGTCGTTTAATAATTACTCTTTCTTCAAAGAAACTATAAAGAACCCAGAGGCCCTCTTAGACAACATCAAGACACTCATCTGTACTAACAACGAAAGAACACTCCCACCTTTGGTGAATCAGGAAACTTAAGAAACTAAGGTCTCTTCCAACCTTCCCCAAGAACTATCCCACTACAATAGGATCCACAAATCAGCGAAATGAATGGGTGTAGACTCAATAAAAGAAATGATCGATAAAATATTATTTATATTGATCAACTGGAGGATTTTCCAATGGCGAAACAAAACGGGTTTCACTTCAGTTGTGCATTAACCCTTAATGGGGGCGTACCTTATCCAGTGAGAGAACCCAAGGACCCAACCAAGCTGGTCCATTGGTCAAAACATGCCACAAACCAGATCCAAACACATGAAGGGAACCACCGTAAAGGAATCCCAAAAAAAATTTCAAAAGAGACCACTAACCATCCCTGCAACACAGCTTACCGACCAAACATAAACCCAAAACACAGTTCAAATAGAAGGGGTTCTTGAACTCAAAACATCCCACAACATCAACATTTTCAAAAACCCATAATACAAACCATACCAAACTATTCATCAAGACATCATGTTTTTCTTTAAAACCAATTCTTTGAAAACAAACGGTTTAGCAGTAAGCGTATCCACTAATGGTACCCCATGGGCCTCACACATGCATGTTTTTGTGCCACACCGGGCACCCTCCTCATATCCATCCCAGCACTCATCCAGTCGTGCCATCAACCATCCATCATCCCATATAACCCCATGCATGTGGTCACTCATGGAAATACCAAAGGGTAAAACAAAAATTCCTTCCACTTTTCAAAAACAAAATGGTTAACCAACCCAACCTTTTTCTCAAAACTGCTAACAATGAGATCGAAATCCCAATTCACATCTTACAAAACATTTCATAAGGACACAACCACTTAGAAAAGAACTAACTTTCAAGTTATTCACATCAATTTTGAAACATATCATCCCATTAAAACACACTCTAATTGTTTAGAAAACTCTATTGGAAACACTTTTCAAAACCAAATTCAATATAGTTCCTGCTTTCAAAGAGGTGTAAGCACACCATTTTACATTTCAAAACAATTCTGAAAATTCAGTTCCGCCATTTCATAAACCAAACCATTCCCTCTTTATTTGAAAATCATTTTATAAAAACATTACGCTTCTTAAAACCAAGTCACCTTAAAACCAAAGTGCTATGATTTCAAAACTAAAGCACAAAACAATGCAAGAGGAAACTAGTTCCGGTGGGTGACTTGGACATATGGTTGGCAGCCATATTCCAATCACTTCGCCGTCACAGAGAGTATTCTAGGGAAATATCCATGGCTCGACATGGCTTGCCAGGCCCTGCGAGCTCACTGAGATTATTCTCCCAACTCTCTTTTCATTTCCCATAGTCATCATTAAACCAAGAAAACCAAAGCACTCAAATAAATCCATACTTACCATGGTGACTTGAATCCCTTCATGAGGTGTGCTGGCCAGGCACACTACCCATGACTGAAATTTCAAGTCCCAAAAATACTAGCTCCATACTATGCTGACTCTTCCCCAAATAACATGACCCAAAGAGCGAACCTCCTTTGATACCATTTTGTCACGAACCGAATCTGGTCACCGCCAAAACCGGCACCAAACCCAGCCCGTGACATGACCCGAAGGGCGTTCCCTATCCCCACGGGCTGGCACAAGTGCCCGGGTATCATTAATATAGGTTTGGGAACGATTTACCTGAGTATGAAAGCATAAAACATTAAAAACATTCCATAATATAAATCTGAAATTTTTGAGCCAAACAAGACTTAAGTAAAAAAAAACCAGAACTGAGTACATTGGTTTAAAGACAATACAAGTGGTACAAATAAAAATAATTATAGAATTAAGACAGCCCCAAGGACTCCACACGACTAGGGGTCATCGCCCCCAAGCTATCTCCACAACTCCGCACCAAGAATGGGAACTAACACCATGAACCGCCATCACCCTTAGCCATTCCCTTACCTGAATCAAACATAACCAATTCTACTTACACCCAAGGGGTGTAAGTAGGGTGTGAGACTAAGCCCAGTAGGATACCACCCAATGATTCCAAAGAGTAAGAAATACAATGTGAAAAAGCAAGCAGTTTTCAAACGCAAGGAAAAGTAGTGTTCAAATTTCAAGAAATGAAACCTCTACTTGAAAATAGTTTTCAATCCAAAATTTTCAGAATATTAACACATTAAAATAGAAATGTTAGATACTGTAATTTACTTCCAAACACACCCGGAGACATGGGTAGATACTACAAATCCAATGAGCAACAACATTGGGAACACCCCTAGGCACTAGGTTGTCTTGGGCCCTATGTACCTCGTACCTCGGTGTAGAGTAACCATAGCAAAATCCTTTCTCGTGCACGAGCCACTAGTAGGGAACACACCCATAACCTAGTGGTCCCCAATAATCATCCACATAGTTTAGTTAGAGTTGTCGTTATCCAAATGCTAAGTGAAACAGGGACAAAACCCATCCGGTCCACTAGCCGTACTAGTACAAATCCGCCCCACCTAGGTACCCGGGCTTCCCCTTTTGTGCTCAATCAATTTCAGGATGCAACATAAATAAATTTTCATATAAAACACCATTACTGGTCAATCACAACCAATAAAGTAGATATCACATTTTATACCACTTAAAACACGCAACAAAACACTTAGATTTTTCATAAAACAATTCCTCAAAATCTCGTAGTGTTTCGGACACAAAACACCTTATACACCTCACTTGCATACCATGTGCACATATTTAAGTTTCCAAAACATAAAGGAGATCCCACTAAATTTCAGTGAAAACACAAAATCATTTTTAGGGCAACCCCATATGGTTCAAGAAATGACATCATTGCAAAGTCTCCATTTTTTTACACAACACAACTCTTAGAATTTCATGTGGTTCACAAGCACCATTAAAACCAGATTTTTCAGCAACAAACACAAGGGACAATCATTAAAAACAGTATTTTTATCCCTATTATACTTCAATAAAATCAACTAGTTACTTATAGGGTAGCCCCAATTAAACTAATAATACATTTCTATGAAAAACCCCCAATTTCACATGAAATTGGCCTTTAGGATTCATTTTAAATACAAACACCACTAAAACTATATTTTTCAGAAATAATAAAATTCAATAAGCATGAAAATACCATAAAAACAGTAGCCAATTCACAAAGATTTCATACACAATGGAATCACCTACCAAAACCAAGGAAACCATTGAATCCTTTGTGCGAAAACTCAAACGCACCACCGTCGCACCTCAAGAAAGATAAACCAGACCTAAAACCAGAATTTCAGACTATAAAACACAATATAAAACCTTAAATTTTAAACCCTACTTCCTGGACATTATGAACCGCAATTATAATGGAAGAAACCCTAACTAAATTGGATGTAACCCTAAACAAATTGAAAGAAGAAAGGAGGAGAACAACTTACTTAAAATATCTTGTAGAAATCGCCCCCCAAAATACCAGTAGCTGATTTCAAAAATACTCAAACCTTCAAGGGAGGTTCGAACAAGAATAGGTAGATCATGTAGGAATTTGAATGGGGGAAAAAGAGTAAGAATCGAAGGAGTTATGAAGGAAACAAATTACCTTTACAAATCTGCCCGAAATTTGAGTTCTCCAGATATTTCGACCTAAACCGCGATGCAAAAGAGATGAAAAGAGGGTAGGAGGATATGGGACGCGAGGCTGGGTTCAAGGGGCGTGTTTGGGGCTTGGAATCACCGAAAAACCCTTAAAAATGAATAAGTTATTAGCTAATCAAATTTTATTTTTAAAACTGGAATTGGGCTTTCGGGCAGGCCCAATCCCTTAAATAAAACCCATATACACCTTTGTTATGGATTTCCAAAGGCTCCAAATTTTAATTTCGGTGTTAATATGTTAGGGTAGGACATTTAGGAGTTGGAATGAGTGAAAAATATAAAAAAATGAATAAGTTATAAAAGAAACAAAATTTATTTTTAAATCTGGAATTGGGCTCACGGTTTGGCCCAATTCATGAAAACTCACCTATTCTCCATAAAAACTTTGGCAACCCCCCCAAAACAAAGAATTAATGGAAATTAAAATAAAAATACATTTAAAATAAGCTATGTATGTGACAGAATCATTTCTTATTAGTAAAGACTCATAACCAAGACTATCTTAAGGGAAAAATTCCATTTCTGAACCGAGTTCACTCCTTGTTTCAGTTCTGTATCACTGAACCGGTTTAACCTGTTGTTCCATCCATGTCTATCTCATTAGATATAAAATATTTACCCAATGCATTGGAGGGATTTATAGGTCCCACCAATCTTATAATGATACCATTCTTATGTGTGCCACAAAATCATATACCATGCATCATATCATAACCCATGTAATAAAAATGGGAATATTGAATATAATGACATCATAAAACAATTCATATAAGATAAAGGAATTCGTAAAAATATTTCCATCACAACATAGTCAAAACAATGTAATAATAGGGATAGAAACAGAACCCTATATTATCTTATATGGAAAATAATTTTGATAAAACACTTGAACTCCTTTCTTGAGGAAAATATCCTTTCTACTTCAAAAACATTTTTCCTTTATTAACATGTCATAAAATTTTAATCTAAAATAGGTTGATTAAAAATAAACTTGAAAACGTGTAAAGTAATATTCTTTTAAATAATGTTTTAAAAATCCATTCATGTCGTATAAGTTAAAAAACATTCTTCTTGTACTTTTGCCGGAAAAGTCAAAAAGTACCCCGTACGAAAAACGACAAAAGATTCATTTCATATCTTTTACTAAAAACTCACTGAAGGGTAAAATTGGATTTAAACAATTTTAGTTGTATGGAAATAATATTACATATTGAGGAAACATGGATGTGGATGATAAAATGCACCACAATAAATTCCAAAGTATAAACAATCTCGGATAAAAATGAGATTGTGATATTTCCCTTTCCTTAGGTCTAATATGCTTTGTATGTGTCTGAACCTCTTGTATAATGATTTAAATAATGTTATTGACTTATTCCAGAATCATAATTATTGTTATGATATCATATATGGTCATATTATTAGCTTCTTATTATTAATATTTCATTACTACTTGTTATTCATGTGTTTATTACTTTTTTGTTTTTATGCGTGTTTTGTCGAATAAATTCTTATTCCTCTTTATAGGATATATATACATAATTTAATGAATGGTATTAGTGTAATATATATCATATTAATTCATTAAATTAATTTATATAATCATTATTCAATGAAGATCATATAGAACGAGTCACATCACATCGTGGAGACGGTAGGCCGTACGTACGCACGAGCGATGATATTGTTCCCAAGATCGTGGAATTTTATTGAAGTGTATGTATACTATTTAAAAATCAATATGTCTTTACAATAATCATATATAGTTATTATTTACACCATTATACCCATCCAAGTAAGGTGGCGGTGAAAAACAGATTACACCATGGCGTGGAGACGGTATTCCGTACATACCCACACACGGTGATTTCGTTTTCTGTAGGACAGATAAGAGGTGAAATAGGGTTGTTTCATATTTATAAAAACATATCAGTATATTAGGGATACTGATTTTATTACCTCATAATGAAACAAATAAAGTATAGGGAGTAGAAGAAGAATGGAACTTGATGAAAATGGTAGAAGGTGTTACCTTTTTCTCGAAGTGCCTTCTTTAAACATTATCTTAAGGCACTAGAGTTAGTCTTTTCATAAGCCCAAAACCCCTAGTAGGTTTATAAGGAAGTGGAGAAGTTAAATGGGAAGGGGTTGGCTGAGCTTGAAGGCTCAAATTGGTGTAAGGAAGAGAGGGAGGAGGTGCCCTTTTATAAGGAAGGAGAGGGGCACCTTTGGAAAGTGTGGAAATATTATTTTATTATAAACATATCTTCAGTTTCAAAAGGTCCAAAAATCATTAAAGACGAAGATAAGATGATTCATAGTCGAAATAAAATCATACAATTCGAATTGGAAATGTTTTTTAAAATATTTTAATCATTATAATCTTATTTATTTAAATCATTTATTAATAAGGTAAATACATTATCATTATTGTGTCATGAATAATTTAAATTATTTGGTGTCTAAAAATTATAAAAAAATTATCATTATGTAGGAAATCTGTTTATATTTTCAATGAATATTTATAGTCGAAAATATAATTTATATAACCCATTATAAAAATTTATTACTAAAGGATTTTTGTTAATGTCAATTTTGTCTTTACATTAACTTAATTAACCCAAATTGTCATTTTCACTACCAAGTGGCTCAATGGCATCCCAAATCGTCCCAAGGATGCCCATGGTCAGAAACTACTCATCCAATAATGATAGGACAAGTTTCAAGGTAATTTTGAATTATTATAATATTCTTTTAACCTTGAATTACCCTATTTACCTTTAACTGTAGTAAATAAAAATTACCATAGTTACTATTCATAATATCAAAAAAATAAAAATAACCTATTAACATAATTTGGACCCACTAATTCAAAATATGGAATCGCTTTTTCAAAATTCAAAACACAGAAGTTGCAGTAAATAATTTAAAATTAATCATGTTGATAAGCAAACGAGTTTTAAAAGTTAAAACATTGCCACAGATTGAAAGGTTTTTACCTATGAATTCAATGTAAAATTAATTCTAATGAAATAAATTATATTAAATGGTAAAAATATATTCTATTTATACTTTAAAAACTTTTAATTTTATAATTTAACCATATAATGTATTGTGATGAAAAGAGTTCTTTTTAATTAAAATATAGTGTGTTTTTACTATTTATTAAAATATGAAAGTTATTAGAATAATATGAAAAATTTATCCAAAGTAAATTTTTATATCATGATTCTAAAGAAGAATTTTATTTTTTCAAATTGAACTTATAAACTTGTCAAAAACTAGGTTTAATGTGGGTGCGCCATCAACAGGCGGTAAAACTGCATTTTTTAAAAATACATCTTTTATCCAAAAAACTGATTTTGTTTTCCTACCTCATTATAGAAAATGTATAAGATGAATTAAAATGTTATAAAATTATAAATTTAGTTAATACTATTCATAACAGATAATATTATTATATATCGTAGTTTAGTGAAACTCGGTTATTGCGTACGACGCAAGCTATCGAGGAAGGCCGCAGTTGCGTGTAATGCAAGCCAAGCTAGTGTTGTGTGTAGTGAAAGATTCCATTGATGATTTATATAACATAAAAACAAAATATTTCTCATAAAAGTCTTGGGTGTTACATTCTACCCCTATTAAAATGAATTTCGCCCTCGAAATTCGTCACTTTGTAACAAACAGATGAGGATACCTCTCCCTCATAATACACTCATGTTCCCATGTAGCTTCTTCTAATTTGTGGTTCCTCCATAAAACTTTTACCACGAGAGTGGTCTTGTTCCATAGGACTTTTTCTCTATGATCCCGAATCTCTATCTGCTGTTCTTCATAAGAAAGATCTTGTTCCAGCAGTACAACTTCTGAGCTGAGTATATGTGAAGGATAATGTATGTACTTTCTCAGGAGAGATACATGGAACACATTGTGAACTTGAGAGAGATTCGGTGGAAGCGCCAATCGGTATGCTACCTTCCCAACACGATCCAGAATTTCAAAAGGACTGATATATCTAGGGCTCAACTTTACCTTCTTTCCAAATATCATTACTCTTTTCCAAGGAGATATTCATAAGAACACTTTATCACCCACTTCAAACTCTAGGTCTTTTCTTTGGTTGCTGGCATAACTTTTTTGTCGACTCTATGATGATCTTATGTGTTTTTGAATAGATCTGACCTTTTCTGCCATCTCATCAACAAGATCAGGTCCAAATATCTTTCTTTCCCTAACTTTAGCCTAGCAAGTTGGAGTCCAGCATTTCTTTCCATAGAGAGCTTCATAAGGAGCCATCTGAATACTGGAGTGAAAGATATTATTATAAAAAAATTCCACCAAATGTAGGTGTTGATCCCAACCACCGTTTAAATCCATAGAGAAAGCTCTCAAAATAACTTCTAGAGTTTGAATTGTCCTCTCAGACTGACCGTCTGTCTGAGGATGATAAGCAGTGCTGAAACTCAACTCTGTATCTATAGTATGTTGAAGACGTCGCCAAAACTTTGAGGTAATCCTCGGATCCCAATCAGATATAATAGAAAGTGGTACTCCATGCAATCTTACCACTTTCTTTACATATATCATGGAAATATGATCAAAATAAAAAACATCTCTAAAAGTAATGAAGTGTTCCGACTTCGTAAGATGGTCAAATATAACCCAGATAGCATTATTGCCTTTTGATGTTTTAGTAAGTCCAGTGATTTAGTCCATAGTGTGGTTTTCCCATTTCCATTCAGGTATGTGTAATGGTTGTAACATCCCCTTAGACTTCTGTCTCTCAGCTTTAACTTGCTAACAAACCAAGCTTCGAGAGACATATTCAGCAACATCTCTTTTCATGACATCCCACCAGAAGTACTCTTTCAAGTCCCTATACATCTTCGTGATTCTAGGATGAATAGAGAATGAAGAACTATGAGCCTCATTCAGTAGCTCCTTCTTTAATTCGGGGATAGGAGGAACACAAAACCGATTCTTGACCTTTATTATCCCATCACAATCAAGGTTGAATTCAGGAACATTTCTCACCTTTTTTTGTAACTAGACATCTTCTTTCTGCACCTCTTTAATATTTACATGTATAGATGGTTGAACATTCATTTAAGAAAGATACTATTTTCCCCTTTCATTATAATTCCAAGATACATCCTTTTTAAATCCATAGATATAGGATCTTTTCTGATCCTCATCATGGATAAGCTAGCATGGTCTTGTCGAATTAATGCATCTACCGCCTTGTTTGCTTTCTCAGGGTGGTAATGAATTGAGCAGTCATAATCCTTAATCAGCCTCAATCATCTTCTTTGGCGCATATTCAGCTCCTTTTGTGTGAAAATATACTTTAAACTTTTGTGATCAGTATAAATGTCACACCTTTCTCTATAAAGATAATCCCTCCAAATCTTTAATGCAATGATTACAGCACCTAACTCCAAATCATGAGTTGGGTAATTTTGATCATGTGTTTTAAATTGTCATGAAGCATAAGCTATCACCATATCATTTTTCATAAGAACACACCATAATCCCTTCTTGGATGCATCACTATAGATCAAAAACGTTTATCCACTACAAGGCAGTGTGAGCATAGGTCCACTGGATAACCTTCTTCAACTCTTTGAAATTCTCTTCACATTCCTCTTTCCAAACAAACTTAACTCCTTTCTGAGTCAACATGGTGAGTGGATTAGATAATAGTGAAAAATCATTCACAAAAATTCAATAATATCCAGCCAAACCAAGAAAACATCATATCTCAGTTACTGTTATTGGTCTTGACAAACATTTGATAACCTCTGTTATTGCGGGATCCATAGATATCCCCTATTTTGAGATAACGTGACCCAAAAATGAAACTTTTTGAAGCCAAAATTCACACTTGGTAAATTTGGCATAAAGATACTCCTTTTTAGGGTCTTTAATACAATTCTCAAGTGATCTTCATGTCCTTCCTTTCTCTTTGAATAGACAAGAATATCATCTATAAAGATTACCAAAAACTGATCAAGATGGTCTCTAAAGACTATATTCATCATATCCATGAAGATAGCAGGGGCATTAGTAAGAACAAATGGAATCACTATAAATTAATAGTGTCCATACCTTGTACGGAAAGACGTATTTGTTATATCCTCCCATTTGACCCTTAATTGATTAAACCCAGAATGAAGATCAATGTTGGAAAAGTATTGAGCTCCACGTAGTTGGTCAAATGGGTCATCAATGCGTGGGAGACGATATTTGTTCTTGACATTGATCTTGTTAAGTTCTCGATAATCAATGCCGAGTCTCATTGATCCATCTTTCTTCATAACAAACAGAACAGGTGTTCTCCAATGTGACGCACTAGGGCGTATGAATCCTTTATCAAGATTCTCTTGGAGTTTCTTCTTCAATTCCTGCAACTCAATTGGGGCCATTCTATAAGGAGTCTTTGAAATAGGCGAAGCACGATGTACGACTTCTATTGAAAACTCAACTTCATGATTTGGTGGAAGACCTGAAAATTCCTCCCAAAAGACACCGTCAAAATCCCTTATAATGGGCATATTCTTAATCACGAGTTTCTCACCAACCATTTGAGAAAAATAACCTTCATTTAGTGGGATCAAGACCCATAATATGGAAGAAATTTCCACTGGAAGGTTATGTTCATCCTTGTATCGATAGACGATCATAGATTGATCTGGAATATGAAATGTGACTTCCCTTATTTGGAAATTGATATGAGATCCATATAAAGAATTCAAAATCCATGCCATGAATCACATCAAATTCCACTATAATAAGGATCACAAGATTTGCTGGAAGCACTTTCCCACAAACATCAATCAGAGAAGAATTATAAACTTTTGATGCGACCGTTGTGCCATTAGGAGTTGTCACAACCAACTCAATATCTAATTGTTGAGGTAATACGGTGATAACCTTAGAAAATTATTCATTGATAAAAGAGTGGGTGGATCTAGAATCAAATAAATAATTTTCTACTTTAGAGTGGATGGTAAGTGTACCTCTCACCACTTCGTTGTCGTACTCCACATCACCGATAGTAATTGCATGTTACTTTCCTTTGTCATTGGCCATAAGAGTTTGTTGACGTCGATCATCATCATCAACCCTTGGATTTGGGCATTTATTGGCGTAATGCCCAATCTCCTTGCACTTGAAACATTGAAGTGTAGTAGGTTCATTCTGTGTATCCCTTCCTTTGTTTGCATCATTAGACATCTTCTTCCCATTATTTCGACATTAAATTTCCCGATGACCTTTTTTCCACACCTATAACATTTTCATGTCCCCATAAGACAATTCCCTCCATGTTTCTTTCTACACTTTGAGCATAAGGTAAAACTCATCTTCTTTTCAGTGTGGTCTTTAGATTTTCCTTTGAATTCCATTTTCCTCTTCTTATCAAACCCATGTGACTGATGGGTTACACCAATCTCCATCTCAACCTTTAGATCACATCGAACAATTTCCTCATAGCTATTGAAGTCCCTTATGGATAATGCCCTTAGAAGAATTGGTTTTAAGCCACTAAAGAATCGATCGATCTTACTCTCAGGTTGGATAATAATTCTGGAAGCGTACCTTGCAAGTCTTGTAAAATTTTCTTTGTAGTTACTAACGGATTCATCATCCTTTTGCTTTAGTTCAAGAAACTCCTTCTCCATATTTTTTCAAAGAATACGAGGGAAATACTTACTGAAAAATATGTTCTTGAACATGTCCAATTCCGTAGACCCAATTTCATCCCTTTGCCTCGTATTCTTAATAACATTCCACCATTGGTCTGAATCGCCTTCCAAACGATACATTGCTAAGATGACTTTATCATGTTTAGAACATTGAATAATTGAAAATATCTTTTCAGTGCTACTGATCCATTGTTCAGCCACTAATGGATCAGAAGACCCGCTGAATGAAGGTGGACGCTGCCTCATGAAGGATTCGACAGACTATTTCTCCTTCATTTTCTCATTTAGAAGTCCATAATGGTTCATAGCTTGATAAAGTATTGTGAGCATGGCTACAATATTTTTCATTCTAGCTCCCATAACGTTTGGTTGCTCAGGGGGACAATCATTGCATTTCCCGCTGCATTCTGCATTAACACAGTTTATTCGGGATCCAGACATTGACTAAAACCAAGAATAATAGTGTGAGCAACAGTAATTATAATAGGAAAACCACATAATCAAGAATAAAATTTCACACTTAAGGTCTTATCATAGGTTGTTCATGGAAATTTCTAAAACACTGAGATTGTGTTCTATTCATAGACATATCCTTAGGTTTCTTACTAAGTTTTTTACATCATAGTTTCCAATGGTTGACTATACCTTTCCTATTATAACAACTATAGCGACCCATACATTACATACATGGTCAATACATTAAAATTTAAGCCTACTTATTACAACATATAACAAAACCATGAAAGGACCGTATAGGTATAGTGTCTTTAGAAACTGGGAAACATAAACAACTGGTTTATAAAGCATCTACACTATCTCCCATTTATTTCATCATATCTGTAGTCCCTTATTGGCATATCGTACTTAATAACCTTCTTCCTGACCTGGGGAAAGAGAACATACAAAAGGGTGAGCTCAAATTCTTAGTAAATGTAAACAAAAGAAATATCAATCACATCAAATTTATAAGAACATAAAATTATGGAAATTTTACCCTGCAAAAGAGATCATAATTTCATAACATGGGATAAATCATGGTAGTGAAATGTAATCCCAATAATCGTAACATAAAACATGAAACTTTGTGTCATACACACATAATCATAGAGAATCATTTCTTATTAGTCAAGACTCATATACAAGACTATCTTAGTAGACAAAGTCCATTTCTGAACCGAGTTCACTCCTCATTTTAGTCTTGTTTCACTGAACCGGTTTAACCTGCCATTCCAGCCATGTCTATCTCATGAGATATTAAATATTTACCCAATGCATTGGAGGGAGTTATAGGTCCCACCAACCTTATAATGATACCATTTTTATGTGTGCCACAAAATCATAAACCATACATCATAGAATATCCCATGTAATAAAAATGGGAATCTTAAACATCATGACATCATAAAATAGTTCATATAAGATAAAGAAATTCATAAAAATATTTCCATCACAACATAATAAAATCAATATAATAATTGTGATAGAAACAGAACCCTATATTATCTTAGATGGAAAATAATTTTGATAAAACACATGAACTCCATTTTGAGGAAATATCCTTTCTACTTCAAAAGCCTTTTTCCATTCTTAACATGTCATAAATTTTTAATTTAAAATAAGTTGATTAAAAATAAACTTGAAAAATTGTAAAGGAATATTCTTGGAAATAATGTTTTAAAAATACATTCATGCTGTATAAGTTAAAAAAACATTCTTCTCGTACTTTTGTCAGAAAAGTCAAAAAGTACCTCATACGAAAACGACAAAATATTCCTTTCACATCTTTTACTAAAAACTCGATGAAGGGTAAAATTGGATTTAAACAATTTTAGGTGGATGGAAATAATATTAAATATTTAGGAAACATGGATGTGGATGATAAAATACACCCTAGTAAATTTCAATGTATAAACAATCTCTGATAAAAATGAGTTGTGATATTTCTCTTACATTAGGTCCGATATGATTTATACGTGTCCGAACCTCCTATATAATGATTCAAATAATGTTATTGACTTATTACAGAATCATACTTATTGTTATGATATCATATATGGTCATATTATTAGCTTCTTATTAGTAATATTTCATTACTACTTGTTATTCGAGGGTTTATTAATTTTTTGTTTTTATGCGTGTTTTGTCGAATAAATCCTTATTCGTATTTATAGGATATATATACATCATTTAAATAATGGTATTAGTGTAATATATATCATATTAATTCATTCAATGCATTTATATAATCATTATTCAACGAAGATCATATAGAACGAGTCGCATCACAATGTGGAGACTGTAGGCCGTACGTACGTACGAGCGATGATATCGTTCCCATGATCGTGGAATTTTATTAAAGTGTATGTATAATATTTAAGAATCAATATCACTTTAAAATAATCATATATAGTTATTCTTTACAACATTATACCCATCCAAGTAAGGTGGTGGTGGAAAACAGATTACACCACGTCGTGGAGACGGTATTCCGTACGTACGCACGCGCGGTGATTTCGTTTTCCCTAGGATGGATAAGAGGTTAAATAGGGTTGTTTCAAATTTATAATAAAATATCAGTATACTAGTGATACTGATGTTATTACCTCATAATGAAAAAACTAACGAAGAGGGAGTAGAAGAGGAATGGAACTTGAAGAAAATGGTATAAGGTGTTACCTCTTTCTCGAAGTGCTTCCTTTAAACGTTATCTTAAGGAACTAGAGTTGGTCATATGATAAGACCAGTACCTCTATTAGGTTTCTAAGGAAGTGGGGAAGTGAAATGGGCATGGTTTGGTCGATCATGAAGGCTCAAATTGGTTTGAGGAAGAGAGGTAGGAGGTTCCCTTTTATAAGGGAGGAGAGGGGCACCTTTGGAAAGTGTGGAAATATTATTTTATTATAAACTTATCTTTGGTTTAAAAAGGTCCAAAAATAATTAAAGACGAAGATAATATAACTCATAGTTGAAATAAAATCATCCAATCCGAATTGGACATGTTTTTGAAAATACTTTAATAATTATAATCTTATTTATTTAAATCATTTATTAATGAGGTAAATACTTCATTATTATTGTGTCATAAATAATTTAATTTATTTGGTGTCTAAAAATTATTAAAAAAAATATAATTATGTAGGAAATATTTATAGATTTTAAATTAATATTTGTAGTCTAAAATATAAATTATATAACCCCTTATAAAAATTTATTACTAAAAGATTTTTGTTAATGTCAATTTTGTCATTACATTAAATTAATTAATACAAATCATCATTGTCACTACCAAGTGGCTCAATGGGGTCCCAAAATCTACCCAATTATTCCCATGGTCGGACAATACTCATACAATAAGGTTAAGACAAGTTTCAAGGTAATCTTTAATTATTATAATATTCTTTTAACCTTGAATTACCCTATTTACCTTTAACCGTAGTAAATAAAAATTACCGTAGTTACTATTCATAATATAAAAAAAATTAAAAGTAACCTATTAAAATAATTTGTACCCACTGATTCCAAATATGGAATCCATTTTTCAAAATTCAAAACACAGAAGTTTCAGTAATTAATTAAAAATTAATCCCGTTGTTAAGAAAACAGGTTTTAAAATTTAGAACATTACCAAAGATTGAAATGTTTTTACCTATGAATTCAATGTAAAATTAATGCTAATGACATAAATTATATTAAATGGTAAAAATATATTCTATTTATACATTAAAAACATTCAATATTATAATTTAACCATATAATGTATTGTGATGAAAAAAAAAATTTAATTAAAATATAGCATGTTTTTACTATTCCTTAAAATATGAAAGTTATCAGAATAATATGACAAATTTATCCAATGTAAATTTTTATATCTTGATTCTAAAGAAGAATTTTATTTTTTCAAATTGAACTTATAAACTTTTCAAAAATAAGATTTAATGTGGGTGTGCCATCAAAAGGTGGTAAAACTGCATTTTTTGAAAAATACTTCTTTTATCCAAAAAAACTGATTTTGTTTTCATACCTCATTCTAGAAAATGTATAAGATGAATTAAAATTTTATAAAATTAAAAATTCAGTTAATACTATTCATAATAGCTAATATTATCATATATCGTTGTTTAGTGAAACTCGGTTATTGCCTACGACGCAAGCTATCGAGGAAGGTCGCGGTTGCGTATAAATCAAGCCAATCTAGTGTTGTGTGTAGTGAAAGATTATTTTGATGATTTATATAACATAAAAACAAAATATTTCTCATAAAAGTCTCACGTGTTACATTTCACATCCTTATGAAAATAGTTGTTTTTTTGAATATGTAACATGACTGTTCTAAGGGATTTATGAGTTTTTCAGCTATAAATGGTGTTTATAAACATCTTTAATAAAATTTAAATGCATTACATGGTCAATGGATAGTTATGGAAAAGGCTTAAAGGCTCGATTTGGAATTTGTTTGTTTGTATAAATGGTTTCCATGTGTATTTAATGTTCTATATTTTGGGGAAATTGTTTGGTGCATGAAAAATAATTTATTAATTGGTTTTGGGGCTTCCAAATATGGTTTGTTATCTTATTTATAGGTTTCTGGCAGTAAAATAGAATTTGTGAATGGATTTTTTGTGTAAGGCATCATTATACTTCTTGAAATTGTTTTAAGAATCTTTTTAGTGGTTTATTCATTCGTGTAAGAAATTAAAAGAAAGATTGCGGGATGTTTGTGTGTTTATGGTTTGTAAATGTAATTTTGATATGGAAAATGTGTTTGATAATATGTGTAACTTTATTTATCACTAAAGGGAATCCTGGGTATCATTGTTGGTAGACGTGTACTAGTATGCTAGGGATTCCGTGGGGTTTGGCCCCTATTTCACGTAGCAAGTTTGATGATGTCAAAACTAACTAAACTATGATGTTGATGTTGTTGTGGGACCACTAGGTTATGAGTAGTCTCCAAACTAGTGTCTCGTGGGCACAGGAATAGATATTTGTCATGTTTACTTTCAGCGAGATACAAGGTACCAGGGGATCACAACTAACTAGTACCTAGGGGTGTTCCCGTGACTTATGCTCATTGGCTATTTTGTACTCACCATTGGTATACATTGTTTTTGGTTGGTAAATTCAGTACATTATTTAATTTATTTAAAATGTTAAATTATTTAAATCATTCATCTTGAAAACTATTTTCATTTTGATGTTTCACCTCACTGAAAGTTTTCACTAGCTTTCTTGTTTGTAATACATGCATGTTTCGGTCTGGTAAATTTTATTAAATAGAATGGGATTCCATTCGGAGAACATACCTTTATATATTGTATTTAAAACTTGAAATATATGTTTCTTTTATTTTAAAGGATATGAATTTGTAATAGAATATTGGGCTAACCTGCTGATTTTCAATACTCACGCCTATAGTCTTCTTCTATTTTTTTCCCTTGTGCAGCTTTTAGATTTCGTTTGTTCACCCTGGGCTGCATGTGATCATTTTGTTGGAGAGTGACCATCGGTGTTACATGGAGTTAGTTGGTTATCGGGTTTGGCTAGTTAAGTTGTTGTTTTAGTTGTACTTTCAATTTCTTAAACAAATAATGTTCACTTCAATTCTTAAATAAATGGATTTTGGGCTATCCATTTCTTTCTTTTATTTGTTTGATTGTTTATATAAGGGTTAAATCCCACCCTTGTGAACTCTATTAGTGCCCTTTGTGTTTTTCACTATCCCGGGAGGATCGGGAATGCCTCTTGGGACATATCGCGGGCTGGCCTGGGTGACTGGTTCAGGGTCGACTATGGCTGCTTCGTGACAGTAGTGGTTAAATTTTATTTTGGAATAATATTTGTTCTTATTGAATACATATAGATATTTTGATGATTTATGGAAAATATTATCTTATAATAGAGAATATTTGATTTGGTAAATTATTTTTATGTTTGAGATATTAAGATTAGTTGATGATATTTGTATATTAGTGTAAAGATTTATTGTGGAAGAATATGTGAATAAATCCTTCAAAATTTTGGATTCCCGTCTTAGATTAGACTATTTTAAGGAATATTAATGACATTTGTTTTTTTAATGGTCTATGATGATCATGGGTATTACTATTTAATTTTGGTGATTAAATTTAGTCCTTATCTTAATAAAAGATTTTTCTTTTTTGGGATATTATCTAATCTTGTACTAACAATTTTTGATTTGGTTTGTGTATAAAGGCAGGGGAAATATAACTATTGTCTTTGTGGATTATGTGATTCTCTAGAAGTTTATTCTATTGATTCATGTGTGAACAATTCATAATAATGACTCATAATTTTGTTAAATGATGAGTTTATGGAAGATATTCATTAAAGGGTGAAACTCTATTTGACATGCAAGTATGATTCATTATGTTTCTATTCAAGCATACAAATAAATTACTAAACATTATATGAAGTAAATTAAATGAAAAATTTTATTCTGTTTACTTTTCCTACTAGGAAATAAAACACTATTTCACTCATCACATGTTTATTGTTTTCTACATGTTAACTTTTTCATGATCATTTTTTCCAAATCATCATCAGAACAATACAGTTAGTGTTCATTCCATATGCATGTTTTCTTATATGGAATCCTATGTATGTCTTATCTCGGGAGACTTATATACATATCATTCTATTTTTTAATGTGATATTATAATTTACTCTTTTTCTAATGTGTGATTTTCAATGATTTTTTCAAGAGTAATTCTAAAACTGTGAGGATGCTATTTCCAAAATTATGGAATGATGTAAAATCCCAGGTATTTATTGAATAATAAATTTTCATGTATATTAATATTTTTTGAAATTAATATTAATTTTAATTTAAGGGGGACACTATTTATAATAGCTTATGAGACACACTACAATGGGTTTCATCGTAATCATATGGTGAACACACTACTGAGTTATACTGAAAAATTGTAAAATATTATTATTATTATTATTATTATTATAAACCGTAGTTAAAATTTATTTGTTTTATTGTAGAGAACAAAATTAAATAACTATATTTTTATTTTAAATTTTTTTATAAGCACCCCGTAATACTACATGGAAAATGGGGGTTCAAAACCCATGGGGCACAGTTACTGTAGCAGCACTGTAGCACTACTGTAGCAGCGGCGGCACTGTTCATCAGCGGGTACTGTAGCGGCGGCAGGGCACTGTAGCGGCGGCGATACTGTGCGATAGTTTAGCAGTAGGTTACTATTCACAGTATGTGAATTGACCTTAGAATTTGGGCCTACGGGCTATGTAATGGGCTACAAGCCCACTGGGCCTTCGGGCTATGTAATGGGTTTCCCTCTACCTAGATAAAAGAGCACTTTGCTTTGATTTAATAATAAAAATGAGGCTTCGGCCCCAAACTTTAAAAAAAATGAGAACGAATCTAGTTTTAAGCATAAAATAACCTGAATATTTTTAAAAGTCGTTTTACTGCCTTTTAATTGCTAACCCTTTTTAAAAATTGTGTTTGTCACTTATAGATGTTCTATATGATAAAATAAACTCTTTATTTAGAAGAGGTACATCATTGTTTTATTCGATTGAAACTTTGATATTTTTTTGATACAATCCATATGTTTTAGAATAGTGAAAAATACTTCATTTTAATTCAAAACTACCTTTTCAGCTAATTTATTATTATAATTAGATTGTAAATTTAATTAATTTTCATTTTTAATTGGGATTAGGTTTTTATCATTTAATCTAATGATGGTAATTTTATGTAATTTATCTTTTAAAATGGATATAAAAATATTTCATTCTTTTGATAGTTTTTACTTCTTTAGAACATTCTTTCTGGCTTTGACAACGAGAATTAGTTTTTAATTAATTTCTGAAACTTCTATTTTTTTAATCTGTAATCATTGATTCCATATATTGAATTAATAGCTCCAAATTGATTAAATAATTACATTTTATTTTTTGGTGATTTTGAACTGTAACTTCAGTACTTATTTTTATTTACCATAGTGAAAAGCTAAATCAGGTAAATAAGGGTAAAAATAATATTATAATAATGTAAAACTAACATAACATGTGTCTTAATCATATTGTATGAGATAATTATCACCATAATAATCCTCAGTTCTATTTTAAGACATGACGGAGCCACTTTGGTCCGATAATGACCTTTTATAATATTTATTTTAAAGAAAAAGGGAAATATAACATAATCATGTATTTGATTACTATTATAATTTTAATTTGGTTTATAAACATCATATATTCAACTATAAATAGTAATTATAAATCTAAAATTATTTCCTATATCTTTTTATTTTCTTCATAATTTTTATACATTTAATTTATAACATATTTATGATATAATGAAGATACAATGATTACCTTATTAATGAATGATTAGAAAAATGAATTTATGAATTTTAAAATATATGTAATTTGAAATCTTCTATGACATTAACAAATTTTTTGTAATAAATTGACAATTTAGGGATTCTTTTATGACTTTTTTTTGAAGTAATCATGTTGTTATGAATTTTACAAAAATCAATTACTAAATAGTTCAAAAATTGACAATAAAGAATGTTTTTAAAAAAAAATACTAATTTATTAAATGATATAATAGTCCTAAATTTTTATTTAGAAAAATGAAACATATAAAGTTAAAATATTCATTACTGGTATACTTTTGTTTCTATTGTAATTTTATAGTAACTATAGTAACCAAATATTATGGAAATATAAGAAGATAAGGTAAGAGATAATGTGTTTAACCAAGGGATAAAGAAAAAAAGATATGGTTAATTTTTTGTGCTAAACTTGTATAAAACCTATTTTTTCATAGTATTTCTTAACATAATAATCTTATAATATAAATTTATCCCTTTGGAAGTATTATAATACTGAAATCAATTAACAATAAAATTATATTTCAAGACGTTCCTAAGGAGCCCTGCATCCCTCCTACAAAAGTCCACCAACTCTACCAACTTACCCATCCATTTAAAACCCTTTGATTATCCAAATTGTGATCATATAATCTCCAAAAATCCATCCCATACTCTTAAAATCTTTAACTCGGTATGATGGTGACTTAATGAAGCCTTTTGGCTCAAATAAAATGGAGTTACACAATTTTGAGGTGACGTCTTCTCTCAAACACCTTTCATTTATTTTCCTTGTCCAACAATAACAGTAATTTTATTTCAATATTTTATAACAACACCCTGATCATCAATAAAATAGGATTTTATATTCAAACGGTTACTCCTACACATACATAAATATCCATCTAATGGATATAGAACATATTGTTTCTATATACAACGAACTACTGCATCATGAAATGATGAGTGTTGAATTTTATCCTAAAACCTATCATGGTTGTCATAATTATGGAACTATATTAATATTTTAAATATAATATATTTATTTTTCTAGATTCTTCTTTTTTTTACAACAAACCTT
This sequence comes from Viscum album, assembly GCA_963277665.1. Taxonomy (NCBI): domain Eukaryota; kingdom Viridiplantae; phylum Streptophyta; class Magnoliopsida; order Santalales; family Viscaceae; genus Viscum; species Viscum album. Next base: position 988,800,397 of record OY728163.1, on the reverse strand, counting down.
TCTTCTTTCCACAATGTGTATGTAGAGTAATTTCTTTGAGGATGTGTGGACTATTACCCCCTCAAAGTGATATGTCTCATTCATGTCATACATCGAATGTATAAATGATAGATTTAAGGAAATTATGTAACATATATAACCTATCTATTATACTATAATTATCATATACCTATGTATCATTTATTTATCATACAATTAATTGGACATTCAAATAAATGTAGTGTTAATGCTTACGTATGCTCTACCTTCGCCATGAATGGGGAATTTCATTTATTATATAATAATGATTATGGACTATTTTAAACACATATATATTGGATATAAATGATATTTAAATCTTGAATAATATTCCTGATTTAATTTAATTCTGACCACATGGCTAATTTTCATCAAAACAAGTTCATATTTTACTCAAATACTGAACCTCGACAAAACGTCTGGTATGAACTCATATAATTAAATAATTTTTATAACATGGAAATAAATGATATAAAAGGAATAATTAACTTCAAAAATACTATCAATTAATTATATTTTAAACAATGATTTTTTTTCATGAAACTGGGTAATTAACAAAACATGTCAGACTAAAGGTAAAGGACTTCGTCTTAATCTCTTATCATTGGGGAATTTCTTGATAATATGAAGCAATATTATTTTATAATTTGTATATATAACCACTATGACATTTCATATCCATATTTTATTTATACTAGTTCTATTTAGTAAATCAAGTAGATTTATATTTAAATGCTCAATATTTTATCGGAGAAAATGAACCATTGATGATTTAATTATCAAATATTTTTCTTCATAATATTGAATTACATATTTATTTATATGGGTATAAAAGAAATATACATGAAATTTTATGTCAATATTTAATTTCATGTAATGTTTTCAAAATTAATCTTTTTATATGAAACATTTTACTTTCTTTTAAAAATAACAAAAGGATTTTTTAAACATATACGACAATAACGAATTCTCCTCCGCCTTTACCATTATTTGATACATTGATTTCTCTATAATAATTAATTTCTTTTGATATGAAATTAAATCCTTTATTCCATTATTTATGTATATTGGTATTGAAAATGGGTTATTAAATAAAAATGGTATTTTTATATAAATGTTTTATTCACATTTGATTGGAATAATTATTGAAAATGGGTTTCGTGATGAAGGTGTTTTATTCATGAAATGGTACATGAGCATTATTTGAAACGGGTGAGCCCGATTTTGATTATAGGAAGGGTTGATATCCATTACAGTTCACAGGTGAGCCCGATATAGCTCATACAAAGGGTTCATCCCCATTATATCCCACGGGTGAGCCTGACACAGCTTATATGAAGGGTTGATCCCCACTATAGCTTAAGGTGAGCCCGATATAGCTTATACGATGAGTGATCCACATTATATATATCTAATATGGAATTCAATCATATGGTTATTCTAATTAGAATATGTTTAAAAGGGTTTTATATATGTGGTTCTCTAATTCATATAAAGGTGTTTTAAGTGATTTCTATTTGGTTTAGTGTTTTTCATTGATCAAAAAGTACAATTGTTATCCATGTGAAAATATTTTGTTTCATCCACTTAAATAACAATTAATGGGTTATTAGGTTTTTACATGAATAATGGGTTTTAATTATTTTTATTTCTATTAGAAAGATTATTGTTCTCATCCTAGGTTTTTAAATGTTCTCACATGATTTAAGGGAGTATAGAGTCATGGAAGAAATGATAGAAATGTGATTATAATTAAACATGAAAAGAAACTGTTTTTCATTTATAATGTTTTTATGTTATAGAGGAAACATATATTTTTGGATGTTTACACTTTTATTTCTATGTTTTTGACATATAATAGTTATGGAATAATTCTCTTAACATGATAATATCCTCAATTGGATTCATGACTTAAAGAAATATTTTGAAATGTTTAAGGATGGGTCCTTATTCCTTGGGAACTTTATCCATATCCATAAGGATTAAATTATTCTATATTAAATTTAATGTGAACTCAAAATGAATCTTGGAAATTTATTTATCATTGAGTCATCATGATTTTACTCAATGAATATTTCTCATATTTCAATGAATTATTTTCTCAAAATAGTTTCCAATTTTAATATAATAATAATAAAATATAAATATTTAATTATAACTATTTTATTGATTCCTAAAAACTTATTTCATCCTTTTCACTAGTTCCTTATTTTTCTATAATCATGGGATCATTTTTCTAGGATTATTTTTAAATGAATGTCCCTGAAAATTCATCTTATGTGTCCTACTTCTTTCATTTAATTTTTTCATCACATGATATGGAGTTATGTTTTGAGAATAATTTTTTTGTCATCGAATTACCCCTTCCTTTACCTTTGAAATGTTTTCTTCCATTATACACGTAATTCACCATATTTATCCTTAATTAGGATATTCATAACAGATCATCAACCTCATCATCTTGTGTCTTCTTAGGTTAACTAACTGAAAAGTGTAATATTGTAATAATTAAGGAACATAAATGGAAGTTTACATATTTATTTAAATTTAACTCTTTTCATTTCATTCATGAATTAATATATAAATTTCACAAAATTCATGACAACATCAAAATATTCAAATTTTCCCAATGATATTTAATTAGATAAGTCATATTCATACCTTTTGTAACATTAAAATTTACTTCATTCACTATTTCTTCTTACTCATGGAATTATTATCATATAATAATTTATGAAAACATTTTTAGGTAAATGAATGGTCTACACATATATGTCCAGAAATTCAAGTGCTAAAATATATTCATAAACTATATCTAAGATTATTATCATAAGCTTCTTTACCATGTTAATGTCTTCATGTATATATTCATATCATCATTTTGAGATTAAAATTTTATCACAAGAATAATTATTAATATACTATATAATCTTCATTCAATTGAATATACTCATATTATACATTATATATTTATAGTTAGGATTTATTTACATTATAGACTCCCTAATATATATCGTGGAATTTACTTTATATTACATTAACTGATCTTAAGCCCATGAATCATGAAAACATCTTCTCTAATAGGGAATAAAGTAATATGTTTCACTCTCATCCATTAGCTAAAATAGTGAACATCTTTCAGATAATATATGTTATAAAACATCTAAAAAATTTTAAATAGTACCAATGATATCAAAAATTATCAATCCTTATGATAGATGATACGAATCCATCCACTCACTCTATATATGTTATAACTTTCCAACAGACAAATGAACTTCTTTTTTATGAAGTTTTTTATAGAATCTATTTACATTTTTAATCAATGTTATAAGAAATGAAAAAATAGACATCCATAGAAAATTAAAAGGTCTCATTGTGAAATAAAAATGACGAGAACAACTTTAAAAGATATAAACATTATTGAAGTTTATCATACTATGATCCCATGTTACGGGGTATCAGAAAAAAAGTTAAATATTAACATGAAATATTTTGATAAGATGCAATAAAACTGTCATGGTTCATAGTTCAGAACCATTTATATTGGGGGAAGTTTTGTGGTTACCAAAAACATCAACTCTGATCATGCCTACAAATTCTAGTTATTTTATAAGGGATCATAATGGTGATGATATAATGATGATTGAATTGGAGAGAACTATGAAAAATGGTATAAGGGAAAATAAAATGTTCATAAACACTTTAAATCTATTGTATAATTCATAATCTGAAAATTTTATGATCCCACTAATGCAGTTCCTATTTTATTATAAATAAAAATAGAGAAATGAGTTCTGATATTTCACATAACATCATGTGTACTAGAAAGAACAATAAAATTCAATATGTCGTTCAATCTCTAAATTACCTACATCATGTTCCACTAGAATTTGGATATCATGAGTACCCTTTTCATTTCCTTAAAATCACATCCAAACACTAAATGTAACACTACCTATAATTAAATGTATGTTAACTCAGATTTTGGTTGAAACCAATCAAACTTTGATTTAGAAAGACACACCTTTATTTATAAAGGAGACCTGTGTAGAAGCATAACTAAATTCCTCACATAATGATATAAAAACCCAAATGACATTAAAACTGATTCCTAAAGATCCTTTACCAAGATTATGAAATGAATATGTACATTAATTAATGATCACAATTTGTTCTCTTATCTACCTATATTTGAGGAAGAAATTTCAAGACCTATCTACTTTCCATATAGTGTGAGTTATTTGAAATCATATTATATTGATGTATAAAAATATTATGTCATATCCAGTACGTCATCAAGAGAAAAAATTTCAAATTTATTTTCATACTATAAAGTGAGTCCATTTCCCTATCAAATTAGTGTAACACTAATATTCCATGGGTTGGGAATCATGGTGTGAAAATCACCCAAAAATCACTTAGATTTATCATTTATGGTGTAATGTAAGTAAATATGGCATGATTACCCTTCTTTTAAACTTTATCATGTTTCAATAAATGCAAAATTGACATGAGGTCTTGCACCAGAGTGAAACACATCATTATCCACATTCCCATCATGGTATGATTACAAATTCTACATGTTTATTCACTCAAACTCAATCGAAAATCATTACTTTTAATGACCTATAAAATTCAATGATCTTTCTCCTCATCCATGTGAAAGTTTTTAAAATGAAAAATATGGAGACCCAACAAAACCGTTGAATGAACCGCATATAGAATCTATTCAAATAATTCATTTCAAGTTATGGTTATAGAAACACTACATCATATTATAGAATTGGGTTTCTGAGAGTACTCAAACAATTATTGTATGAACAATTCCATTATGAACATGTCATGATTACAATCACCTCACTATTAAATATTTTAAATTTAGGCCATGGGGTGCTCATATTAGATACAAACTCATTAAATAACCTGACTTATCTTGGTTTCTTCAGTCCCTATATTATTTTTAGGTATATTTATAGTAATGTATATAAAAAAATTTAAAACAAAACCTTCTCCTATAAACCAACTCCGACAAATTAATAATTTACATCCTAATGAATGATGATTTGTGTTTCCACCAACAAAATCATGAATACGTTTTTCTAGTGAATGATATTTTCATCATATTAGTTCCAAATATCATTTTCACCTTAGACTTGATAATATATTATTAGTTTTTCATTGAGTTATTACAGTCAAAATGAAATTATAATTATCCATTATACGTAAATTTTCTATTAAATAGGTTATTTATTTAAAGTCATGAATTTTTTTTACATAAAACTATAATTTAATTATATTTATATTATAATATAAAATAATTTATTTAAACAAAAAATAATGTAAATCTATCAATTAGTTTTAGTCATAGTTTTCAAAATTTCAAATCATTTTAAAAAATGAAATAGAGATAATATATCACTATTTATCTTGTTACATAAATATAAATAGATAAATAATTAATTATAAATCACATCATAATGTGTCTTTTAGGCCTATGTTATTTTAGGTCCTATAATTATTTCATTTCTCATGTGATATAAATAAAATAACCTTAATAAGAATAAAAACATTAAAAACTAACCACTTAATTTAAAATGATAATTTTCTTCATTAATCATTAACATATACAATAAAATAACTATATAATAAATAACTCTAATTATATTAAAATTATAAGAAACTTAATTGAAAATTATATAAAAATATATACTATTGTTAGAAGATAAAATTTAAAACTAAAAATCAACTTATCGACTATTTGTTTTTTAATAAGATATACTACAATTTACACAACATAAGAAAGAAAACTTTTGAGCTATTGGTTATACTACCCTAATAGACTCTTACGTATCAATACCTTATTCCCAAAGTAGAAAATATTTTTAACAAACAATAGTTATGATATCTAAATATAATGTGTTCTTCTATGTGGATAAAACTACTCAATATCACTATGTAATTAATGAAAGCACACACACTCATTTAGTTCATTAAAACTAAAATTCATTTTTTATAATTCATCATTGATTCATAAACTAATAAAATTAATTACACATAGATAATTCATGTTACATGACCTACCCCACCAAGACCCTTATTGGCTAACAAAAATGTTGGTTGTGCCCACTCAAGACCTAGCTTTATTTGGTTTGTGGTCAATCACTATCGCTAAGATATTATACATATAAAATATTCAATATAAGCTAATTCATGAATAATAATGAAATAATTTTAAATCAAAAGATATATTGACGAATTATAGTAGAATTACCCTCGTGGTTGAACTAGGTAGACCATTAATAATGTGGTGATATAACCCCCAATGTTAAGAAATTATAGTATACTAAAAAAGTGCACGCTTGAAATCCACTAGCCGTTATATATTGATATATACCACTAAGGATGCCTACACCAAATCATGATTCAATTAATATATCATCAAATTGAAAATAATTAAAATATATGAACACCAAAAATGGGTCTATAAGACTATAAAGTTCGTGGAAAATGCAATGGTGTAAATAAGTCCCTAATAAATAATTCATTAATACAATAATAGTGTATCACATATGGTGTGTATCATCTATATGGAAAATAATTCCATAACTACATGAGCCTTTTTGGAGGATCATGTGACACTGAGCATATAGTCTAATGATGTAATACCAATACTCTACTAAAGATTCTATAATGGATCTTTAATAAAATATAAGATAGATTTATAAGGTATTCCTAATACTTATAACCATCCTACCTCAATGGATAATGTAACACCAATATATTTCATTATTTTTTCTCCACTTAATAAATACATTGTCTAATATCTTGTATCATACACAAAAAAAATTAAATTAAATATTAATAATTCAATATAATCATTAATACATCAATGGAATAAAATTTTAAATATCATTAAAAAAATTACAATAAATGTAAAACCTCATGTAATTAATGATGATGATAAAAATTATTTCTTCATTTTATATTACTATCATTATTTCAATGTATAAATTTATGTCATCTAATAATAGTGAATTAAATAAATTTAATAGACTGAGTATAAATAATTAAATTCAAATGGATGTGATTAAAACCATATAGTGATAATGGAATATGTTTTAAAGATTTTTATTTATATATATCATTTATTATTATCAAAATAAATTAAATGGAAAGATTTTAAAGGATTAGAGTAACTAATATTTTTCAATGTAGAAAGTAATATATTAATACTCATTTATTGACTTAAAGATATGAAATATGGTTGATAAAAATTAAAATTTAAAAATTTAATTAACATTAATTAATAGAGTTATTCCTTACTTATACGGTTTCTCATCAAATTTAAATATATAATTACCTAGTCATTAATGAATAAAATTATCATTCTTTTATTTTCATATGGATATAGAAAATACATGCTCATTTTTCTATTATTGGTCTTAAATGACCGTTATGCATCATTATTATTGATAATATAGCTGTTAAACAGTGATCACACAACTAATATAAATATTAGGTTTAAAAAAATACTTTTAACATAGAAAAAAGAGATGATGGCCTCAACCGGTAGACATAGGCCATACTAAGCACATTTGTTGGAGCTTAGAAAGGAGGTAGTGTCACCGGGCAATGTTCTGGAGGAAGCCCAAGCTGAGCATCAACATGTTAAGCAAGAAACAAATTACCTATGGGAGAAGTTCATGATAAACGATGTTACCACCTAGGTGATGTTAGCTTAGCCACCCCAATATTTTGTCCCTATCACACACCTTACCATTAGGTCTTATGTGGGTCTTATAAGGGGTTATGTAACAATGCATTACTTTCTAATTTTTTAATCCCTTTTTATAAATAAAATTCTTATTCGACAATTCCCTTATTATAATAGTCTTTTTGAAAAATGGCGAATTTGATAAATTAATTTTTCCAGTAAAAATTGTAATCATTAGAATTATATAAATTAAGGTTTGTATATATAATATTATAAAAACAATTATTATAATTGATGATTATATCAATTCCTTATATATAAATTATTAGGAAACTGGTTTGATAAGAGTAATATTTATATACGATAAAATAGAAAGTGTATTTTTTTAATTAATTAATATATTTTAAGAAATTAATTAATTTTTGAAATAATTAATATTTCAATAAGTTATTTTTATCATATTAATTTTAATAAAAAAAATGTGTATATAAGTTTTATAATGTCATGTGTAATTTTTTTTAATGATTAAGATGTGTTTTTGTGAGACTGGTCAATTTACAAGAAACTCGTTTCACAAATTAAATGTCAAAATTCACACATTTAAAATATTATTTAGATTAAAGAATCTTATTTTTGGAATCAGGATTCTGAAATTATCCAATGGTGAATATTATATAATTTTCTGAGATAGTTGAAGTTTGGGGTAAAATAAAATAAAATATAAATATATAGTGTGTTTTATGACCTTATAATGTCTCAATAGTGATGTAATAATTACCATAAAATGGATCTTAGACCAAATATAAGTTTTATCTTTAAAATAATTTTATTTTAGATTTATTTTAATTATTATATAATGCCTTAGTTAATCCTTCAAAATGTATAATATATTTTATTATTTTAAATTGATTTCCTTGAGGGTGTTACTCACCTCCACATAAAAAAGGATAATATTTTAATGTATTCGGCCATTTTCCTTATAAAATCAATTTTCCACTCCCCTTGGACAGAATCCATGGGGAAAACAATGTGTTGGTTTGTGGTTCTCATTATTTTCATGTGTATTTTCCAAAACCTAAATAATAGAGAATTCCCCCTATTTTTCGATATAAAACCAACCAAGAACCCATTCCATTTTATTCAAACCCCTTGATACTTGCCCAAACTCTTCAATCGGCTCCCTAATGTCCTCCCAAGGGGCCCTGAAGCTCCCAATAAGCCTCTCCCAAGTCGTTGGGATCACACATACAAGAAAGGGATCCTCAGATTTATTACTTCCTTATTTTTTTTCCAAGATTCCATATTTTTATATACCCTTTTATTTTTCAATTAAAATTTATGGGTTATGTTTTAGAACCTCCCCCATACTACCCTTTTTATTTTGGAATGATGATATACGCCTTTCTCTCTCATTAATCTTTTTAATGTACATCTGTTACCAAGGAACAAATTAGTATGAGTTATTTTATTCCTCCTCCTTCTTCATGATTCATTTTTATGATTCGTGTTCAATTTAAAATTTACTCATTTTGGAAAATATATTTATATTATCAATATACTGCCTATTTCATTACTAAATTATGAGATGCCCTTTTATATCTAGTCAACAAATTATATGAGTCCCATGTGATGACGTTATGCAGCCAAACTTGTATTGTGATTCTCCATGCCAAAATCAACATGTACTTAAAACCATGCTATTTATCAATAAAGGGTATTCACCATTATGAACATAAACATACTGAATGGTACTTACATGTAGTTATTCAAAATTCATTGATAGTGGAATAAATTATGATGTCAAAAAAATCCATGTTATATGATCTATGTGGCACACATAAGCATGAGATCGAAGTTATTATGTTGGGTGTACCCTGATAGCGCTTCAATGCATCAAGTAATGTTTAGTATCATGATATGTCATGTGGGGATAAGGTTTTACCAAATTAATTTATTTTACTATTTCCATCATATTGGGATATGGTTTTACCAGATTCGTTTATGTTAATGATGCAATGTTTTAAGTTGTTTCCACATTTCCATGTTATGATAATCATACTATATAATGCATTTATGTTCATGTTTTTATTATGATCCATTGATATTCATGTTTCCTAACATGAATTGTATTCCTTATGTTATGCCATGTTTACTCCCTTACTAGACTTTATAGCTCATCCCTTACGTATGTATGCCCTAATTTTATCACATGCAATGCTAAGTATAAAGAATGTTGTGGTCTTGTAAACAAAATTTTAAATAAATATGTTTTATTTTTTGTCTTAAGTTGCCTTTTAATTTATTAAATCACCAATTAAATGTGACCAATAAATCTTCAAAATTGTATTATTTTCATTTTCATGTAATAAATCATGATTAAAATTATAATAATGTCCACGTTTGTTATAGTTGGTATTAGTGGATAGGTTTATATATTTATGGGATTATGATTAGAAATATCTAGTGAAAGACATATATATATTAAAATGTACAGGAAAAATATCCTTAAATATTAGTGATTATAGATTAAGTGGTTTATCATGAAAATATATTTCTCTTTAGATATGAACTAGTAGGAGTGGATCTAGAATAGATGTATATAGGGGTAAAACCCAAAAACATCTATTTGAGCTACACATGAATAAGAATTGGTGAAGGAAAACTGAACATTATATTCTCTTGTTTCAACACTCTTGGATGATGTTCTTCTGCAAATTCATAAGCATATTACAAACCATTATTAAGGGAACAAAAAAATCCCTTCAGAATATTCATTATGAAATAGATCATTGATAACTGATATTGAATCTTTGAAATTCAAATGTTAATAAAATAAATGTAATTTATCAGTTATCCCTTTTTTCATTGGATTAACCATTATGTGTTTAATCGATTAAGATACTTACCCATAGTTTTCTTTTTATTCTAGACAATGTCCAGTAATATAAGGACACCAACTAACAACAACTGTGATGATCAATGTGATGACTGATCTAATGATATAACCAATCATATAAGAGATGAAATTAAGAAAATTGTAATTATACTATCATAGTTAAATCATGTTTTTAATAGATACATGGGTCAAGAGGAACTTCCAATTGATCATATGATCCCTCAATAATTGAACTATGGATAAACTCCATTGAGAAGATCCTATACATAATTCAATGTTATGAACAAGAGATGGTTCTTATAGATACTTATCTTGTGGATGGTGAAGCTGATCAATGGTGGAAACAGATAAAAAAACGATGAGTCCTATACATGATATCAAGGCTATTGGATGAAAGTATTTTTTGAAAATTATTTTTGATGAATATTTTCCCCACACCTTCCATCTCAATTGGGAAAAGAGATTTCGTTCTGATGATTTCATCGGGGCGCACACATCTATATATTTTGGGGGGATGGCTGCGATGTTCTGTTGCCCCGCATTCCCGCATTCCAAAGCCGAGAAGCATTCACTCCTTATTCAAGGACACCTGATCCTTGATCAAAACAGTATGATGGGATGTCAGTTTTTCCTTCCATGGTTTTCCTACTCGGAACTTGTTACCTAGTCTGGGTCACCCTTATAGATTTAGTATGTTGTTCGTAAAACTCTTCCAAGCGCCATATCTTCATGGACATGAGTGAATTACATTTCTTATGTCAGGACATTCCAAGGGGTCCAGTCAAGGCAGCAACCGTAAGTCAGAGGAGTAGTCACGTTGGGCATCACTAGCATATCTGAGCACTAGGGAATTGGAATATCTAGATTTTAGTCCCCTGTTATAGGGCTTCTAGAGGGAGCGAAAGCCCGGGACATCCCACATCGAATGAGGGGGATCATATACCATGTTCATGTATCTGAGGTTTTCCTCAGCATCCCGTGTTTAACACAAGGTATACCGCATGTTTAATGTCCAACATAGATGGATCAAACTGATCAGAACACTTACTAGAGTGGATCATAGGAGTGTAACCCCATGGAGGGATCAATCATGTTGGGGATAACACGTGGTTGACCTCCCAATTACTGTCGAGGGAAACGGGGTATGAGGCAGCATGATCCCACCGGGATGTGGTGGCTTGGGTAAGAATATGGATGGATGATGAAAGGTTCTATGAAGTTAATGAGATAGAATAGTCATGAGGATGATGATGGTTTTTGGATTTATCATCGAAAAATATCGCTATGAATCCTCGCTGCAGGGAATCAAAGTCCGCGTAGTTCATCTGATGATGTATTACCGCCCATTGGGGGTTTCCATGGCTTACCACTGGATGAGGTGTCAATGGCTTACCGCCAATTGAGGTCATAACGGCTTACCACTGGATGTGGTTTCAATGGATTGCCATGGATTGAGGTCACAACAGATTACCATTGAATAAGGTCCACATTTTAACGTCACGCGTGATGGGGGGGGGGGGGACTGTACTAAAGTGGACAGGACCATTGGTTGTCGGGCATAAACCTTAGAGAGGCTTCTCACATACCCCTGTGGTAGGGAATCGAAGTCCACGTAGTTCAGCTATGGGGTAGTAGTTGGTGAACTGGCGTTAATAAGGACCTAAAGTCCAGGTGGATGGTGGGCATGAACCTCATGGAGGCTTCATGTGTACCTTACCATGGTAGGGATCAAAGCCCACATAGTTTGGGACAGGGTATGGAACCAAATGGTCAGAACCAATGGGTGTTGGGCTTGAACCTCGTGGAGGATACCTACGTACCCTACCTTGGCAAGGATCAACATCCACGTAGTTCGGGATGGTTTTTTGGGATTATACTCTAGGTTTCCCAGGATGTTGGTAAACCAACATTAAGATGGTCGGAACAACTGGGTGTTGGGCTTGAACATCAGCTAGGCTTCCTGCATAACATGCCTTGACAAGGACCAAAGCCCACATAGTTCAGATGGTGGATACAGTTTAATGTCATGCAGGATGAAGGTGAACCGACGTGAAGGGGTCAAGAAAAGTAGGAGTTCGACTTGAACCTTAGAAAGGCTTCCTACGTAATATGAATTGCCAGGGATCAAATTTCGCATAGTTCGGATTGTTTGGGAAAACTGCCGCAAAGGGGGTCAGAGCGACCGATTGTTGGGCTTGAGCCTCATGGAGGATTTCTACGTACCCCGCCTTGGCAAAGATCATATACCACGTAGTTTAGGAAACATTTTTGGGTATTACACTCTAGGATAACCAGATATGATGTCATGGTCGATGCTTACTCTATGCCCACGTGAGTCATGCTCGGTCTGACAAACAAGATGTAGAAGAAAACTAATGATCACAACGCGAAATGTGCATCAGTGGGAAGTGGATTGAGGCTTACACGTAGTTAGCTGCCCAATGATGAAACACGAGCTTATGTGTGGTCTGCAGCCCAGAGAGGGAACAGGGGCTTACACAAGGTTTGCAGCCCAAAGAGGTTGGGACATACTTCAGGATGGAGGCCCGATGGGGACAAAGCCCAGTAGTAGAAGGATTTGTCAATGAATAAAGGAGGGTTCTAATGTCCATTCCCCCCTCCTAGTCCTTGGGACCGGAGAAGAAAGGATGGGCAGGGACACTGCCTCTTGCACGAAAAGATAGGGGCTTACAGAAAGATGGTTTCCCTTTCCCCACATACAAACACCACTGCGAGAATGAGGATATCTTCCCCTGTGAGAGAAGATCTCATCCACATGTAGACCAGTGGGAGTAGAGAATTTCCATGGTTGGGACACCCCACGTGTGAGGCATGGGGAAAGGTCATAGTTTAATGTCATGTGCTGAGGATGATGGTGCTTGAAATTTTAACGTCATCCAGCTCGGACGAGCTGGGTTTTCTCCACACCCCTAGGACTTATATAACTTGTTCCCTATGCTCCATGGTGCAGATAGGGGATAGGAAAAGCCTTGGAAAGGGGGTGTCATGGAGTGAACCCTAGGGGGTCCACATTAGAGTGGTTATGCGATGAAGCAATAGCCGTTAGCATGTCTATGCAAAGAAGCATGAGGAAAAGTAACACAATGGGTGGTATAATCCAGGGGACATTGAAGTTACTTCTTTCGAACCTAAGAGGTTGCACAGAAAATGAGTATATGGCGAAGAATCAATGGGCGTGAGAGGCAATCGAAAATGATGCACGGAAGTGGGACATCAAGGGTGCACAATGAGGAAGGCTTGCACGCAAAAGAGAATGCTACATTAAAAGGTCCGCGTCGGCACGAATTTCGCCGTGTTGGGCGTGCAATTAAGCGGTGTGCGTGAAAAAGGCCATGCCTGGCGCGCATTCAAGTTTGGGTGCCAAAGGGCCGGTCCTGGTATGTCATAGAGGTCATGCAATTTTGGAAGGTTTTGCCCATGGACGAGAGGATTGCGCGCAATTGGAAGGAATTTCACGCTGGGAAGGGATTCAAAGGAATATGGATGAGGATCCATCCTGATATGTTTCACGCGAAAGTGGACCCTTAGGCGACCTGGCACAAAAAATTCAATACCTGAGAGCCATCTTTTTGCCCGTACGGAAGAGGAATTTTTCCAAAGAAAGAAATTTTAGGTTTTTTAGGCATAATTTGAAGAGATTTCCTTCTATTTATAGGGTCTTCGGATCGTGGGTCCACATGAAAAACACGCTGGCACGAAATATTGCATGCTTAATATTGGCAGCGCGAAGATCAACCGTGTGGAGAGTTGGCATGCAATGGTTCTGCGCTCATGTTGAAAACTCTCGTGAATCCCAAAGTTTTTCACGTGCGCCATATTTTTTCGTGTGCCACGGTATTTTTTTCGCGTCGCCCCTATGAGCCCCCGGAATGGAACACCGGTTCCAAATATGGATTCCCGTTGTCGCAAACGAACCTTCCTCATCCCTGTAGCACTCTTTGGTGTCTACAAATGCCCACACTCAGAATCAGATCAGAAAGGGGGCCCAAATGTCGGATTCTAAAGAAAATTCTGAGATACACGCCTCCATGGGGCTGGTGCACGCTTAAGACCAAAGCAGCATGAAAAACAGGTATGGACCACGCAATCCTTTTTTAATTCACATGCAGAAACCACTCATCACACCTACAAAAGGCCCCATGGGTCCCCCATTCCACACATATTTTCCCATGAGATAATCCTGGATCTCTCGTGTGCAAAAAAAATTCTTCTACCTATGAGAAAAATGATTTGGTTGCGCGTAATTCGTAGCGATCAGTCATCTGTTTATGCTCCAACCCGGGATTTTCCATGACGACTTTAATTTTTTACACCAGCCACTGTTGTTTCGTGCTAGGTTTTGTTTCTTCATGCCAAAGACTATTTTTCTCGTGCAGGATTCTCAAAATCTTTCTGGCATGAGATGGCCACCAATCGGGCTGACGTTGAGAGGCAAGCCACATCTGCTACTTGAAGGGTTGAGATGGTCGCCAACCCTAAGGTTTATGGCACCCGAAGGATCTTATCTAACAACCATACTCTCTTAAACATGTTCACCACATCAGAGAAGGAGTATGCACTATATTCCAACCTACTGACTTGGGACTTCGGAATCCTTGAGGAGGTACCTGTGCCAAGGTTTGAGGTTGACACACTGTAGTCATGGGTGACCCGTGAGGACGACCTGCCCTGGTATAAAATCATATTAAACTACCATACTTCTAGAGAAACCATACACCAAGAAATTTACATCATGAATCCCAAGAATAGAACCATTTCAGGAAGTGACCTGGTCATATAGAACTCTCTGGTCATTTATGCAAACACCTTCCATCATAGTGTTACTGACGAGAATAAATGTTTCCTGCAGTATTGGGATCTATGGTGCAAAGGAAATTTTACCAGTGAATGGGCCTAGGTGTATTGTGTTCACCAGACATGTGACCAGTTTGGGGCTGAACTACGGCACATCGGTTTGTTCAAGGTGGTGTGGACGTCACAGTTTCATTTCTATCACCAGCCTTAGCTCGGGAAAGAGTTGTTTACTCGATGGTCCCCTGATACAAATAGCTTCCATATTTATCATGGGAATTTTGTTTCAGCCTCTATGACATTCATTTCATCGTAGGTATCCCTCTGGATGGGCACCATTACGATGAATTCCTCCAGACAAGGAACACCTGGGGGGATGGGTCACGAATCCCTATGCTGACATGGTACCTGCTTGAGCTGGCTAAGGAGAGGCCGAGGGTCAAGGATTTCTTGAAGGAAATTGCTTACCAGATATGGTTTAACTTGTTCCTACAAAGATATATAGATTTCATGATTCTAGGGTGAGGGAGACAGGGTCCGACCACGACACAGAGGAGCATTTTGCAGATCGTACTGGAGGATCCTTGAGGTGGGGGGATATCAGTCATGGGGCTTAAGCTTAAATTAGATCTGAGACCCGAATGTCTAATATGCCGGATTCCTTGCCACATTACTGAGTCGGTGGCTCTTTCTGGTGAGGGACACAAGGATGGAAGTTCGCCCAGTGACCCTATTGATGGACAACATCATGGACACTAATCAAAGGTTCAATCTAGGAGTCCCCATGTTGGCCCGTCTATGTGCCATTTTGGGACGCATTTTGGGAGGGGGTCACCGAGGAGGCTCTGTGGCACCTTACATATCTTTTTTGTCTAGGTCGCGGCTCAAAGTAGTGGGTACACCATTCTAAGAACAATTCGTTTTCTAGGTAATGGCATGTGACCTTTCATGATGAACATCACTGGGGTCATGTCGTTGATGCTTAATGAGGAGTGAGTAAGGATCCGGATCGAAAATCATGCGAGCTTCACTTTCAGCCCATTCCCCACCCTGACATGCCAGATGATAAATAACGGGAAAGTATCTCTTGAGAAAAGGGAATACTTCCAATTCATCATAGGTGGGGTGCTTATGGCACGAATTGCTGGAAGATCTTTTGTAAGCCCTAAGTGCCATCCAGATTCGCAAAAATGTTCTAATGACTTCAACGGATGCTAAAAAAGGTGCACAGATATGTTCAAGAAGATTGGAACCCCTATGTTCTTCTCGAAATGTGGCTGATGTTCACAGCGCAGGGCTCTGGTGACGTTATCACCTTTCCTCCCAACAGAGTTGATGCTAGCCTCTAGACTGAATATGTCGAGAACTGAGCCACATCATACCCTGAGAGGATTATATGGGAGTGAGTTCGGAAACATAAGGTAGTCAGTGTAGAGCCTAGGTGGCGGGAGCACAGACAGGGTGCTGTTAGGGAACAAAGGTCAGAATCTCATCGGGTTGATGGGATCGCACTAACTGGGAATTCAACGGTGTGGAAATCACCTAGAATGGTCGTGACCTCATTTTCTAGGGGGAGAGGGGCTCAGGTAGTAGCCAGTGAACTCCCATGAAAGCAGATAAGGTATTTTCTTCAACCATTCAGTGACACAGTCTTCCTGGCTCTGTGGTCATCCTGGATGACCCTATGACAATTGATGACTACTGACGCTCTTTGGAAAAAGATATTGAGATACATAATCTAGCTTCTAGAGGACAGTCTCATTTTGTTTGTTTACATAGTGAACTTTCATCATCGACATGCATATCTGATGGCCACAGACATGTATGCACACCAATGAGGTCAGCGTGAAGAGCCATCTGTCTTGTTCAATGTAATGACCGACCAGGTGCATGATCCAGAAATGTTTCCATTAGAGGATGATGACAGTGATGATGAGATGAAGGGAACCGAGATGGAAGTGGAGGAATAATAAGAAGGTGAAGTAGGGGGTGAAGGAGAAGAGGAACCTGATGGTGGAGGGTCTCAGGGGGAATCCCACTAAGGGAGTCTCCAGGAGAGTGGCGAGATCGTTGGCTGTGATGTGGTTATGACTGAACTGCATGAGGTACGTCTCAACCCTTATTTATCTATTCCCCTTATAATTTTATTGTAGCCATCAATTACATATCCTTAAATTGTTCAATAGAATATGGGAGCTAATCAAGGGTCTCCATTCGAAGGGTTGGAGGAGCCAGTAGAACAAGGTGGGGAGCTGACAAACATTATTGTGTTGATGGGTCCCCTATAATGGAAACTCTTGTGGTGGCTAGAACACCTGAGGTTGAAGCTTTGGGCTCTTGTATGTTCATTACATCAATGTTGGTCAATCACCATTGGAGAGATCAATTGATCAGTTTGTTCCTTGTTTGTGCAGTAATCTCTGCCTTGGAAGCTCGTCAGGCTGGCGTCGGGTCATTTGAAATTTATACAACTACAAACATGACATCTCATTCAGGGAACACATCTCAAACAAGGCCAGCCCCATCACATGGTGATGAGAGAGCAGTGCACATCAGCGGTACTCATGTAGGGGCAGGGTTGGAAGTCAGCGAGGGAGCTACCAAGACTGAGAAGAGAGGGGACTATCACCGAGGCGTCCAAGAGACCAACCCCTCAGAAGGGGGCACCCAGAGAAGATTCTATCGTTGGACTCTTGGCTGCCTTCCGTGACTATCGGCCTCCAGAACCCAAGGAGATAGATGATTCTGACTCAGAGGTAGATGAGCAGAGCCGAATGACGCGACAAAAAGGGTGGAAGTGCATCAAGCGCTTTCTCGGTCATCCCCAGACAAAATGGATAAAACAGATGGTATCACTCCAAACCTGGATACTATTTTTATGTGCTAGAGGGGAGGATTATCAGTTCATCCATTCAAAGGATCGTGACTACATGGCCTAGAAACATTATGAGAGTAGTCGACTTTCCGACATTGCCCAGTGTCGGGAGGGGTCAGAGAGTACCAAAGCATTCATCCAGGTAGAACATGAGGATTGATGCCTTGATGAACAGGTGAAAAATAAGGATACATTCATTGTAAACTATTTTAAGCTTGTTGAGTAGTGGAGGGCCCAGTTGGCATATTCCCAAGAGAAACTAGTGGAGGCGGATCACCATATGACTGATCTCTAAACCGACCAGGCACAAGAACGGTCTAGGTTCAGTGGACTGCACTCTGTGGCTGCTGATGAAGAGAGAGTCCTCATTGGGTGAGAGGCAATTCTAGAGGCCATCATCCAAAGGGTAGCGGCGCTAGATTGATCCATCTAAGAATATGACCCTTAAGGGACCTTTTTTGGATGAACTCATAAACTCATTTCTCTTTACTACATCTTGTTCTAAACAACATTTATGGATAGGTGTATGGATATTGATTTTCTCGTTAATTTGGATTAATACATTCAACTAGGATCCAATACTTCATTTTAATGTAGTAGTGTCATCCAAGACTCGGGCATCCGGGGATTGAACAACCATCCCAGATTTCTGGGAGGAAATGGGAGAGACCTGACTAGAGGATGAGGCTCTCAAAACTGCCGAATTAACATTTTACCAGTGTACTCTTGTGTACAAATGGGTAAACACCAAGGGTGCTAGAATAAATCTGAAAATATTGTATTGTAATATTCGAATCATGATACCCAGGATTTTGAACACTATGGGGGTGGCGTGAAAATAAGGAATAGTTGTTGACTGCATTCGAAACATAGTATCCCTATTGAGTTAGCATGGAATGGGGATGGAAAATGAGGGCCTACCACTAAACATGCTCGAAACATGGGCCCTGACTCAAAATGTCATCCATTAGACTTTCAGAACATTATCCCAAGATAATTGGTAGGCCATAGGCTGAGCATCCACACTGTTAGGGGGATCCCTTAGACATGAAAGTGGGAGAGGGTCCAAATAATGGGAATGTAAAGTGTGGAATGTTGAGTGATGGTTTTTTTGAAAATAATATAACACTCGAAATTATGCCATCGTGGTGGATGCACATTAGATGTGCACATTGGTTTGATCATGGATCATTCCTTTTTTAGAGAGGACCTCTCTGGAGAGAGAACTGTCACTTCCCAATGTCATTCCAGGGAATCCCAAACTTGTTTCGGGAAAAGCTACAGTTATATGGTTCCTCAAAAGGGGTCAAGCCAGGGACCAGAACTGATGAGGAATAGGATTTATGATTCCTGGTGCCGGACCCAATGTGAAATGCCTGGGTGTCTCTATGGATCTTATGAGGATGGGAATCAAACCATACACAATTCTGGAAGATATATTAGTTGATGGTCTTAGAGCTCCTACTATGGATGGTTGGAAACTCGGGAGACACATGGTGGGAAAATTATAAAACCCAACGTGAATGGGATCCTGGGGATCCAACCACCACCTATTCCCTGGGAAGATTTTAGGTCAAGGGACCAGAAACAAGAGTTAATTAGGGCCCGAGTCAAGGTGCACGGACGTTCCTACATATCTTATGAGAATGAGAATCAAGCAATAAGTAGTTCTAAGAGGTGGCACAGTAAGGTACCACTTCCAGGGTTAAAAGGGGCATGTGAGTGTGCCCCTCACACCAAAAAAAGCGGTATTCGATGTATCTTGTTTGTCCTTTAAGGTGAATTGTTTTTTTGTGAAGCGATAGACCTAGGATAACAAGTCCCAACATCGTCACAAGAATCAATCCTTATGCAGGAATTGACAAATGGTATGGCGTGTGACCGATACCAAACATGGTGTCCCCTTGAGTGAGGGAATCACGATGCAGTGCCGTTTTTCATCATCTGTCCAAGACGATAATGAAAAAATTTTGGGTCATGTGATAGGACCAGGAATGCATTTTAACATCATGTGGCATAGACGTAATAGAGACAAGGTTAAAGGGGAAATGTGCACGGTGCAATAAAACATACCTGACGTGAATGAGGACATAATCCCATACCACACCATACACAATTCCGTGGAAGAAACCTCGAGCCAAAGGGCCAAGATAGAGGTAAGAATGTAAGGGGCCAGAGAAACTAGCTCCCAATTGAGCTGGACACGAAGACCAGGTATCCAAGTGTTCCTAAAAATCCCATGAGGA
This sequence comes from Viscum album, assembly GCA_963277665.1. Taxonomy (NCBI): domain Eukaryota; kingdom Viridiplantae; phylum Streptophyta; class Magnoliopsida; order Santalales; family Viscaceae; genus Viscum; species Viscum album. The sequence goes on along the minus strand of OY728163.1, from coordinate 988,779,833 downwards.
TGGGAATCAAGATATACATAGTTCTTGAAAAGAGGAAATACAAGAAGATCTTAGTTTAAGGTCTTAAAACTCAGACCATGGAGAAAAGACTATCCCATGTGAAGGCAGACCTTAAGCCAATCCCTAATCCTATGTGAGTCAAACACAGTGAAAGAAACAAGGGCCGATAAGGTATTTTCACTACATAAATTATCTGTAGAAGGGGAATCGGTGGAGTCCCGAATGATTTCCTTATCGTGGCATTTCCTTCCTAATGTGCGGAGGCACACTGAGGAATAGTACCAAGAATTAAGAAGTTCTACTTGGACATGATGAGGTGGAGAAGGGTGTGAATCTTGTAACCAATATTTAGGGATTAATGGGGTTGGTTTGACGATGGAGGATGACTGTTGACCATGTTCGAAAAACAGCATTCATATCACATTAGCCTGAAACAGGGACGAACAAATGAGCGTCGACTGGTGACCAAACTCGTAACGCGAGACTTGAATCAATTTGATGTTTGAAACCAAAGAGGATGTTCTCCCGTAATGGTAGGAGGGACCTTGGGCCAAGAATCCATGCCATTTGGGGGTCCCTTTGGGTGTGAATGGTGATGGAAGCCCTAATGAGGGAGGACACAAAGCCTGAAAAATGGGTGAAAGAATGTTCATGTAGAATCTGAAATTCCAAGTATTAGACCAAAGTACCCATCACCTATTTGGTGAATCACCAGAGAGGGATGAGGGGCCCAACTTAGGGGAATATGACTCAAAGAGATGGGAGTAGGTAAAGGGAGAGAAGGCCACTCAGGAGAGAGAGAGAGGTATGTGGCATTGTTGTTATAAACCCAACGTGAATGGGGACATAATCCCATACCATAGTGTATACCCCTCTTATGGAAGAATGTGGGCCAACAGGCCAAAATTATAGGGAGGTTTCTCTGAAATTGGGCTGGACCCAAATTCTAGTCATTTGGGTGGTTCTACGTATCCCTTGAAGATGGGAATCAGGACATACATAGTTATGGAATCACACATTGGGGTAAGATACCCTAACGAGGGGGGGTGTACAACCCGGCAAATATCCTAACATGATTGACTACATAATCCCATACCACACCGTACAATCCTAAATGAGAATAGGGGCTAGGGGCCAAAAAGATCTGAGTGGCTTGAGGCTAGGCCTTGGTTGGAAAGGCCCGATCAGCTTGCAGTTTAAAGTATTTCAGTGAAGATGAAAATGGGTAATATTCCCTACATATAGGAGGTGTATGGTATAGTGAGTAACCCGACGTAAATGAGGAAATAATCCCATACCACACTATAAAACTCTAAATGAGATCTTGGGCTAGGGGCCAAAAAGGGCCAAGGGGCCAGAAAAGGCCTAGGGGCCTGAGGCCGGGCGTCTCGAAAAATGGTAGCCATGCGACCTCTTGTGCGATCACCACCTCATCGCAACTCTTAAAAACATGTGAGAAGTGCTCGGTGTGGTAAACAAGGAGGTGGATTCAGCTCTTCCTTCCATACAGAGGTCAAGTAGCTAGCATTTCCCGAGGGGAGTTAGTCGCTTGGATATACAACAGGGTAGAATGAGCCACTGCACTTAATGTTTGGGACATCTTGGGGTGGATCTAATGAAAAAGGATAGTTATTGAACATGTTCGAAACACAGTGTCCTTATAGGGAAATGGAATGGGATCAACAAATGAGTATCGACCATTGACCATGTTCGCAATGTGGGACTTGTTTCAATTTGTTGCTTAGCATCCTTGATGGTGTTGGACCAAAATGGTAGGAGAGCCCCTAGGCCTAGAATCCATGCTATTCAGGGGCCCTTTCGGATGGGAATAATGATTGATTTCCAATCAAATGAGTGGGAGAAGAATATATGTACCCATACATTTCAAAATCAAGCAGGGCAGTGAAAGAGGAAGACACCTCTTGGGAGTGGGACATATGGTGGAATCGAGATGTGCTCAACATTTCTTGTGGTAAGAACCTACACCAAACCATATGTAATGACCCGAGGGGAGGTTCTGACATTTGGGCTGGTCCAATATATGAAATTTTCTGACATTCCTACATATCCCATAAGGATGGGAATCAAGGCATACGTAGTTCTTGGAGGCCGTTCATTTTAACGTCATGCTATGAGGATGTTGGAGGATATAAGAATGGGGAGAGGGCACATGGTGCGACAGTTATAATCCCAACATGAATGGGGATAATAAAGCCTACATCATATCATGGATAGATCCTCCGAGAGAACTATACTCAGGGGGGATAGTGAAAGAGAAGAGGTCGGGGGTTGGGCTCAAGATGAAATGCTTGAGCATTCATTGGTATCCCATGTGGATGGGAATCAATCCATTCGTAGTTATAAGGGCATAGTTTAACATCTTGTGGGATGATGCATAGTTTAAAGTATTTTAGGACTGAACATCTTAAGGTCATGCAGGACCGAATAGTTTAGGTTCATGTAGGACAAAACTGTTTATGGTCATGTAGGACCAAACAGTTTAGGGTTGTGCTGGACTAGATGGTTTAGGGTCGTGTCGGACCTACAGGCTCAGGAAAAGTATTGGTTGAAGACTTTTTCATTGGTGGGAGGAGTGATATTCTCAACATCCCTGGTCACATGGGAGTATTCTCCATTTGGGTAAAGTCTGTGGATTATGTAAGGTTTTTTCCATTTGGGCTCCAACATTGGTGGTTTCCTGCTAGGGATCATTAGCGCCCAGAGGGCCAATTCCATGTCTCCATGTGGGATAGAGCTGAGGCGAACCTTCTTGTTGAAGGATCTAGCTATCTTATTCTGATTTCTATACAAATTTTGAAGGGAACGAAGCCTATTCTCATCAATTTCTTCCAATTCATCCAGAAGAATTTCAGGTACCTTATTAGGCACCTACTGGTCATATACCGATGTGCGTAAGGAAGGCAGCTGGATCTCAACAGGTAGTATGGCCACAGATCCACACACCAAGGAATACGAGGTCACCTGGATGGAATTACGATTCATCATCTAATAATACCAGAGGGAATTGGGGAGCTTTCTCGGCCAACTCTTTTTGTTCTAACCAACCATTATCTGTAAGATGTTAGAGATGGTTTTCATGAATGCCTCGATCTGCCCATTTTCCTACACATGATAGTGGGAGGTATGGTTATAATGGATGTTGTACTTGGCTTACAATTTCTTCAGCTCAGATTCCCGAAAGTTGGTTCCGTTATTGGTGAGGACAACGTGAGGAACTCTAAACCAGTGAATGATGTTGGAGATCACGAAGTCAATGATAGAACGGTCCTTGACCTCCTTGAACAGAACTTCCTCTGCCCACAGAGAAAACAAATATGTGGTGGTCAGGATGAATATTCACTACCGATCTGTCACCAGTGGATATGGTCCCATGACATCGAGTCCCCATACAGCGAATGACCAAGAATACTTGGTGGAGTGGAGAGGTTCTGGCAGCCAATGCATGATGTTAGCATGAATTTGGCATGCATGAAACTTTATGTAGAACTCGATGCAATTTTGGAACATGAGGTTCTAGAAATATCTCAATCTCTAGACCTGGTGGGATAGCTTTGGCCCAGTCTGGTGAGCCCCACAGGAACCAGTGTAAACCTCCTTCATGACCTGAGAAATCTTTACTCCTAGGATGCAACAAAGGAGAACACCATCAAACCCACACTTGTAAAGGATCTTCTCGATACAAGGACCACTCTAGAGGGTAAACTACAACGCGTGGCATCAGATTCACTCGCACTCAGCCCGATCAGCTGGGAGGTAACCATTTTGAAGATACTCGACATAGGGTGCTCTCCAGTCAAGGATCGCTTCAACCAATACATCTGAGAAACCTACGGGTCCTAATGTGGAGGCTCTGGCAGTATGATGGCTCACTCTTAGGTCGTCATCTTCCTCTGGGGTGACTGGAGCAATGAATATTTAATGTTCCATGTGTATAATCAGGTCATCCTGCTCAGGTTCTACAAGTGATGCAGCTAGGATGGTTTGGGAATTGGTGTGACCATTATGAATCGAGGGACATGAGTAACATTCAGAAGTGATGGGAATTCAGCCATTAGTTGGAGGGTTCTCTCCAACAACGGTGCAAGCTATGGATTTCTGACAACGTATTCACCGTTGATTTTCTTGATGGCTAGTTCAGAATCCCCTTTCACATGAAAATGGGGCACATTGATCTCGAGGGCCAACTCGAGACTAGTAATGGGGGCCAGATACTCTGCCTCATTGTTGTTGCATCCTTCCAACAATAGGAATGAATACGGAAATATGACTTGTTCTACATTAATAATGTAAATACCCAATCCCACTCTGTTGATACTAGGATCCTTGAGTCTCCTACCGGTGGGGCTCCGGGAGGCACCATCGAAGTGCATCTGCCAAAACGGAATGAAAGGATATACTGAGAGGATTGCATCATTGGTAAAATCAAGGTCCAGGGATTGGTCCGCGGGTGCTAGATGGGTGGTGAGGATGTCTGGAAATGCATGTCCCTTGATAGATTTCTAAGGTACAAACCTGAGGTTGAACTTTTAGAGGATTATTGTCCAGCGTGCTAGACAACCAGTCAACATGGGGCTCTTCATAATGTACATCAGTGGGTCTATCCGAGACACCAGCAGTACCTCATGGTGTTTTAGGTAATGTCCCAACATTTTCACTGCAAATACCAGTGCAAGGCATCTCTTTTCGATGGGGGAGTATCTGGTATCTGTATTGATGAGAAAATTACTAAGGTAGTAGAGACTGTTCTTAGTCCCTTCATTTTTTTTATGGATGAGAAGGGCTCCATGAGATCATTATAGGGATGTCACATATAGAATTAGTGGTTTCCTAATGTCTGGTGGCATCAAGACCGAAGTTTGGAGAAGGTACTTCTTGGTTTCCTCAAACGCAGTCTGGCACTCTTTATCCCATTTGTAGGCCGAGCCTTTCTTCATGAGCACAGAAAAGGGATCACATTTACTGGCCATATTCGCAACGAATCAGCGTATGAAGGCTATGTGTCCTTGAGAACATCGAAGCTATCGAATATTTCTTGGGGGAGGAATCTGGAAGATGGCCTTGATCGTTTCTTGGTTGATCTCGATGCCCCAGTATCTGACAACAATGTCAAGAAACTTCCCAGAGGTGACCCCTAAGGCACACATCAATGGGTTCATCTTCATGAGGCGGTAATTGAGGATTCCCAACACTTTCTCAAGGTCCATGAGATGGTCCTGGCACTGGCGATATTTGACCCCCAAGTCATCCTCATAGAATTCCACCAATTTTTTAAGGATTTCCTTGAATATGTGGTGTGTGGCCTGCTGATAGTTGGCACCTACATTTTTCAGTCCGAAGGGAATAACCTTGTAACAGAATGTACCTTGAGGTGCCCTGAAAGCTGTGGACTCTATATCCTCAGGGGCCATCCGATGCTGATTATATCCAGATTAACCATCCACGACGGAGAGGGCTTGGAACCCAGAAGTAACCTTTATCAAAAAATTTGTCACCAGAAGGGGAAAGTCATCCTCCGAACAGTGATGGTTGTGATCTCAGAAGTGGATGAAGACTCTGATCTATCTTTTCTTCTTCCTGACTGTCATAGTTTTGTCTAGCCACATGGGGTATTGTACCTCCTTGATGATGTTGGATCTGATGAGCTTTTCAACTTCGGCCTCGACCATGGAACCTTGAGAAGGGTGCATCTTCCTGGGAGGCTTCTTGAACCTGCAATGGTTTATAGGGAAACCGAGGTGGTAAATGGATACCTGATGATCTAGTCATCTCATTTGGTCATAACTTCATGATAACACAACATGATTATGCTTCAGGAAATATATGTACCATTGCAGATACTCGAGGGACATTACATAACTTATCAATGTGGGTCTCAGATCTACCTCGCTACCAAGGTTCACCTGTACTGGTTCATCATCCATGGTGGAAAAGCCTTCTTTAAAAGCGGGGGGAGAATCATCTAGATCCTTTTCCTCGCTTGAAGAGGAGGGATTCTTAGTGGGATAATCTTGATCTAGGTTGGAAGATCCTGAAGGATGCCTGGTGCTAGCCTGGACAACAGTGGACAACATATCGAGATATCCACGTGCTGCTGAAACAATAGCAATGAAGAAGGTCGATCTGATCCCATCTGGCATTGGCCCGAAGGGCTTCCCTTGATGATATAAAAGAAATAGTGGTGTGTCATCTTAAGCCGGTTAATTATAGCCCGGCGAAATAAAAATTTATGACGTACTTCTGTTGTGAGGGACCAGACATCCCGATACAGTACGGGGGTAGGAGGCTCCGAGATTACCGGATCCTGGTTCGTGTAGGATTATGAGGTGTTTTTCCACCATCACCTAGACTTGGGAACCTGCTTCTGTCTTATTCCAGAGACAAAAAAACAATTCCCCATGTCGGGGGTTGTGGCCTCCATTCAATGGATCAGAAAGACATATGCATCATCTAGACCAGCCCAGGGGTCAGTTGCAACCGGGATGGGTCCGACCTCATAGGCCTGAATCTGCTTATCCTTACTCTTGTAGGAGTCAGCATCATGGTAGCTGGCTTCAAAAGAGGCGAAAAATATGCATCGTCATGAATTACACACACTCTTCCATTTAGGGAGTATTTGAGACACTGGTGATACGACGAGGGGACCTCCTTATGTAGGTGGAGCCATGGTCTTCCCATCAATGAATTGTATGCGGTGTCCCGGGAGACAACCATTAACACGGTACTGGAAACTAGGACACTGAATTGGGTCTTCAAAAGGTTCTTACCGACTGGGGTATATTCAGTCTTGTCTTATCCCTATATTATTAAATCAATGGGAGTCAAGTCATGTTCAGATAACCCCTTCTTCTGCAGCGTCTGCGTCGGGATATAGTTAATCTTGGAGTCGGTGTCCACCAGATAGCGGCGAAACCCCACGCCATAATATTTTCCTTTGATGTACAGTGGGTGTATGTTCCCCTATATGGGAGAGCATTCATCTTCCACATAGAAAGAAATTGTGGCCTAAAATTCAACATTCTCAAATGCTTCAGCATGAAAATCCTTTGTAGCTGCTACCTCTGTCTCAAACTGGAGGGGTCTTCTCAAAGCCTTAATGAGGGACTCATCCAAATCTGGTGACAAGCGAAGGGATTCATGGTTGGAAAGCCTCGTTGGGATTCCATCGAGTTTCTTGAGAACATCATACATCTATTACAAACGTGAACATATGCATGCAGAAAGAATATATGTGATAAGAGTCATGGAAGGACCTACTAGCCAGATCATCGGCTGACTAGTGCTAGGTATATCCCACTGCTCACTAGTCGAAGACCAATTAGTTGTTGCTGAATGAGGACCGGGAAACTCAGATCAGCCTGTAGTAGGGTGCGGCTAGTCACGTCATGCTCGAGGTATGTCTGCCTGATCTAACAGCACAAACGGTGGTGGAGGTTGGCCCAACAACACCGGATGAAGAGGCTGTGCCTGCTGATTTCGGCGCTCGGCCTGCGTCTGGTCTCAGTGGCATCCACGGCATGGCTGGAGGTTCCAATGGATGTGCCCCGACAACCCATGTGGCCGGGGCTCTGTCGACGTTTGCGTCGGCTGGGGATATTGGGGAGGTTCTCCAGGCACCATCCGTTGTCAGGGTCATATAGCGGCTTACCAACTCCATGGTATTAACTAAAGTGTACATTTGACAGACTCTTGAATAGTCATCCATCACTGGGAGGAATCTTGGAGGGAGCCCCATCTCCGGGGGAATAAATTCACCGAGAGTGTCGGACAATGAATGCTCCAGCTGATTTAGGTGGTCCCAAAGATACAATGGTCACGAGAAATCATTTTGCGAGCCATCTAGTATTCATACTTCTAGGACCTGTGGTTAGAATTCTACTGCCACTCAACATCATTGTCTCCACTAATGTATGGCCATACAATGATTCATGCCACTTGTATGGGGGCTAGGCCCAACCTGACTATGTTGTTATCGACCTGGTCTTGATTCTAGTCTTTAAACACACATAACTACTTGAGGGTGTTCCCCAAGATCTGATGATATGGGCAGTAGTTGGGGCGATCAGTGAGATTCGCCTCTTTCGACCTTCTACACTCAGGCAAGCGCATAATCCCTTGTTCCAAGGCACTTCTGAAATAGCCGGGGACCGGGTTCTCGTTGAAAGAGTAGGTATAGTTTCTTCTGTCCGGAAAGGGAAGCCTTCAAGCCTGGCCCTGGCGAGGAGTTGGAGGTTCTTATCGAGGAGGCAGAGCATAGTTGTCCCACCTGGGCGGTGGTGGCGCATTCCGCGGTGGCTCTTGCAGATTTTGAGGCAGATGATCTAAATCCATAGGTTGTCCCTGAGGTGGAGGGCCTCTACGAGTTTGCAGGGTTGGTGCCACTGGTAGCAATTCGAGTTACCATAGAGTTTCTATTTGGGCCACCGCAGCAGGATCAGCTTTGGCACCCCTCCTGGCTTGAATTACAGGGGGCAACAGACTTACATTTCCAGACTGTTGAAGGGATTCTCCCAAGAGATGGGCCTTATTGGAGAAGTCTCCGAATACTCCTGGGTAGTTCTTGGTGATCAGAGAGGGAACCAGCTTTGTCTTGACATTTCCTATGCACATCATCAGTAATTTCTCCGGAGTTAGTGGCATGTCAAATGAATATGTGAGCACCTTCCACTGAGAAATAAAGTCTTATACTCGCTCATCAGTCCTTTTCTTACACTTAAAGAGGAATACAATGGTCATTTTCCTAGTTGCTGAGTTGGACTAGTGGAGGAATGTCCTGCGAAGGTCCTCCCAACTAGTTACAGATCTGACATGGAGTTGCCTGTACCAGACCAATATCGGCCCCTCCAATATCTGATCAAAACAGCAGATCTTGGAAACCTCCTACTACACTGAAGTCCCTAACATGGGCCCACACATTGAGATGAAGTGGGATAGGTGATGTGGCGGGTCCCCCGTCCCATTAAAGGGGAGAATGTGAGATTCCCGAATCCTGGAGGTGCCATCATATCATCCACCCATGCTAGATATGGCTTTCCATCAGGTGGGATCACCACCTGTCATGTTTCCAACACCTCAAGGAACGAAATGAGTGATTTCATTGGATCATCTGTGTGGGGGTCCCTATCATTATGGGGATCCCTAAACACGATCGTGTTGTCGAGTTCTTCAACACCATAGAAAATCTCACTGGCTCGTGGAGCGGCTGGTGGAGTGACTTACTGGGAAGCTGGTGGAACCTGAGATGGATTCCTTGGGTTTCCGTGCAGTTTAGGAGGGTTTGGTAAGCCATATATATCCCTATTTCCATGAGCTCCGGCTTAAGCCCTATCTGTGGGAGAAGCATGATCAGGGTTGCCTTTAGGTGGCTCGATGAGGGGAAGATGTTCCTGCCTCTACTGTACTGGCCAAGGATTACAGTAGTTGGGTCGTCGCTCTGCAGCGCATTCATCCAAAAGTTCCTCAACCAAGCTCCTCTTCTCAGAAAGATGTTGGGACAATGTGCCCTTCTCGGGGTCCTCTTCCATCTTCTTCACTCAGGTGGACGGGTCAGAGTGTTTGATAGCTCCGACATGCTCTTTGCCATTACCATAATTCCGGCTAAGTACCAATGCCTCGGTGGGCATAGGGAGATCTAGTAGGTTCCTCTACTGGTGGTTAACCATTCCTGATGGATCCAACAATGGTGGCACGCCCTCAAGGGGTATTTTAAAATCGAGAGGCTCCAACTCGTCCTCCTCATACACTATGTCGGTTATGTTAACCGTGACCCTTCCTGGGGGAATATCTTTGATATCATTGAGCAAGTCGTGCGGCCGCTGGATAGGACTGATGAGGAGGGTATCATACTAACCACGTCCATGGATTTGCACATAGGGGTATCCTCCTTGATAATTTTCTGAGTACCTTGATACTTTGTATGCATTACTATAGGAGGGTGTCACGGCAACCTGGTGACTCGGGGTGCTAGGCCACAGGGAGTGCGGAGAAATCAACTAGATGGAATTGTTTGTTAATGTCTTTGAAATGAACTTGTCTCCTTGGATAAACCACTCACCAATGATGAAGATTGCAATGAATCACCTAGAGGGTGTGGCAAAAACACTCATCTTCATCTAGGGTGATGGATTACAATGCATGAAAATTCGATTCTGCCACGAGCCAGAACTTCTCAGGGAAGTCGTCCGCTACAAGGATATTCCAGAAGCTCCTATTCTCAGATTAAAGGTATGGCCCTTCATTACCCCACTTGTCAACTGGGGTGGCTGAGGAACTGGCAGTGGTGCCAAGGCAGACCATTGGGATGGCAGGCCGACCGTTGGAGAGTACAACGAACTGGCTGACTGGCCACCTGTTCTCAGGTTGTCCATCGAAGAGTGTTGTAACCTAGCTGCTACGTCGCGATAAGACAGGCTGACAGCCGTCGTTCCTGTTTTAGGGGACAGGGCCACTGGTGATAGGCCACAATGCATCTTGCTTTCCATTGGTCCCCAGAATAGCTCTATGTGATCTCTTGTGGAGGTAAAGAGCGATTCTGGTGACGATGGTGGTGATTGTGTGACTGTAACCTATGGGGTCGCCAGATTTTCATCCTCCTAGATATACCTATAGAGGGGGGCAGGAATCTGAGGTACATCGCATTCCAGGAGCACCAAAATTATGTTCCTCATCCCTACCCCAGACCTGGACTCGGATGAGGGAGGGGAGGGGGGTTCCCAAGCTGAGTCATACTCCACTTTAGAGTCTGAGAAGAGGAACAACTTGATCTTTGTTCGGAACTTCCAATAATTCTTATTTTGGTGGAGATGACCCACCTTCCTACCCCTGGGTGGATCCTCAGGATAGGTCAAGTTTCTGACACAGGGTCCTTCGGCCGCACAGGTGCTGGGCGGAGGGGGTTTCAACCCGAGAATGTCAGGGTGCAAGGACCACGAGGATAGATGTCAAAGGGGACATGGGGAGGACCTCCATTGGTAGCACTGAAGCGGGAAAGGCCTCTGTTGGAACTTGAAGAAGCATGGGGAGGACCTCCACAAACCTTTTCCGGTGGAATCTCAATATGAGGAGAGTCCATGTACCTGTCTATTTGAACATGATTAGGACCTCCATGCCTGGCATGGGTGTAGTGATGCTGACCTTCATCCCTCTGGTTGATAAGGCGAGGAGGATCCCAACACTGATGAGGGACCAGATGTGAAACATCCCTACACAGGCTGTCGGGGGTAGAAGTAATGACTCCATACCATGTGTAATGGGCACGGGAGAGGCTTTCGTACCGAGTGGAACTGTCATGGGGAAGGCCCTCATTCGGATTGGGGGTGGCAATGGGTAGACCTCCATGTCGACCCTCAAAGTTGTTAAGGCATGTGCTCTCTATGGTAGTGGTACGGGTAGGACCTATAACGACCCATACATTACATACATGGTTATTACTTCAAAATTGAAGAATACTTATTAAAACATATATAAAAACCATTAAGTTACCGTATAGGTATAATGTCTTTAGAAACTAGGAAACATAAACAACTAGTTCATAAATCATCTACGTTGTCTCCAAATTATTTCATCATATCTACAGTACCTTTTTGGCATATCCTGCTTAATATCCTTCTTCCTTACCAGGGGAAAAGAAAACATACAAAAGGGAGAGCTCAAATGCTCAGTAAGGGTAAACAAAAGTAATATCAATCCCATCATACTCATAAGAACATATCATTTTGGAAATCTAAACCTGAAAAAGAGATCATACTTTCATAACATGGGATAAATCAGAGTAGTGAAATGAAATCCCAATAACCATTACTAAAAACATGAAACTTTGTTTCATACACACACAATCATAGAGAATCATTTCATAGTAGTCAAGACTCATAGCCAAGATTATCTTAGCAGACCAAGTCCATTTCTGAACTGAGTTCACTCATCGTTTCAGTGCTGTTTCACTGAACCGGTTTAACCTGTCGTTCCAGCCATGTATATCTCATGAGATATAAATCATTACCCAAAGCATTTGAGGGAGATATAGGTCCCACCCATCTCATAATGATACCATTCTTATGTGTGCCACAAAATCATAAACCATACATCATAGCATAACCCATGTAATAAAAATGGGGTTCTTAAACATCAAGTCCTCATAACATAATCCATAAAAGAAAAAAGGAAATCATAAAAAAAATTCCATCATAACATAATAAAATAAATGTAAAAATAGGGATAGAAATAGAACCCTATATTATATTAGATGGAAAATAATTTTGATAAAACACTTGAACTCCATTCTTGAGGAAAATATTCTTTTTACTTCAAAAACATTTTCCGTTCTTAACATGTCATATAAATTTGAACTAAAAGATTTTGATAAAAAATAAACTAGAATACTTGTAAAGGAAGCTTCATGGAAATAATTTTCTAAAAAAATCCATTCATGCAGTATAATTTAAAAAAACATTTTTCCCGTAATTTGGCTGGAAAAGTCAAAAAGTACCTCCTACGAAAAACGACAAAAGATTCCTTTCATATCTTTTACTAAAAACTCACCGAAGGGTAAAATCATATTTAAAAAATTGTAGGTGGATGGAAATAATATTACATATTGAGGAAACATGGATGTGGAAGATAAATATTCCCCAGTAAATTCTTAAGTATAAACAATCTCAGATAAAAATGAGATTGTGAGATTTTCCTTTACCGTAGGTCTGATTTTCCTCGTAAGTGTCTGAACCTCTTGTATAATGATTTAAATAATTTCATTGACTTATTACAGAATCATAATTATTTTTATTATATCATATATGGTCATATTATTACCTTCTTATTAGTAATATTTCATTGCTACTTGTTATTCAGGTGTTTACTACTTTTTGTTATTGTGTGTGTTTTGTCGAATAAATTCTTATTATTCTGTTTAGGTTATATATACCTCATTTAAAAAATTCTATTAGTGTAATACATATCATATTCATTCATTCAATTCATTTATATAATCATTATGCAATGAAGATCATGTAGAACGAGTCGCATCACATCATGGAGACAGTATTCTGTACGTACGCATGAGCGATGATATCGTTCCCATCATCGAGGAATTGTATTGGAGTCTATTTATAGAATTTCAAAATCAATAAAACATTAAAATAATCATATATAGTTATTTATTTTCACAATTACACCCATCCATGTAAGGTGGTGGTGGAAAATAGATTACACCACGGCGTGGAGATGGTATTCCGTACGTACGCACGCGTGATTATTTCGTTTTCTGTAGGATCGGTAGATGGTGAAATAGGGTTGTTTCAAACATATAATAACATATCAATATACGAGTGATACAGATTTTATTACTTTATAAAGAAACAACTAAATAAGAATAAGTGGAAGAATAAATAAAGTTGAAAGAATTGGTAACGGACATTACCTCTTCTTTGAAGCACCTCTTTAAGACCTCCTCTTAGGGCACAAAAATTGGTCTTTGAAGATGACCAACACCTCTTGGATGTTTTTAGGGAAGTGGAGAAGATAATGTGTCAGGGGTTGTCCGATCTTGAAAGCTCACAGTTGTGTGAGGAAGAGAGGGAGGAGGTGCCCTTTTATAAGGGGGGAGAGGGGTATCTTTGGAAAACATAAAATATTATTTTATTATAAAGTCATATTCAGTTTTTAATAGATCCAAATTGATTTATTTATAAGATAAGGTGGGGATGGGTCGAAATATTCTCATAAAATTTAATTTAGACAATTTTATGGTTCTATTTTAACCTTATCATTTAGATTTAACTTTAAGTTAGATAATTTAACTTTTACCGTGTCTTCTTGTTTTCTTAAACTATAAGGTTAATAAATATACTATAACAAGAAAAACGAACCCCAAGTTGTTTATTATTAATATATATAACATTATCTAAGTCATTTGGCCGAACCTAATATTTTTAGAAATAAAATAACAATTACTAATATATTATTTGTTTCATAAACTATTTTATGTCAGTTTTGACACTATTTGGTAATTTATTATTGTGAAACTCAAAACAGAAATATTAGTTCGAAAAAAGATAATTAAATAAATACTAACATGTCATATTAACATATAAAATTATTTTAATTCATAAAAAGTCTCATATTAAATTTATTTTGGTATTTATAACATCAATTATGTCAATATTTCATTAATAAGATAATTACTGCATCATCATTATGATATACATAAATTTAATTATTTAATGTCTAAAAATTACAAATAAAATAACATTATGTAGGAAATTGTTTTATATTTCTATAGAATATTTATAGTCGAATTTATCTTATGTATAACCCTATATTAAAAATGATTTTTTTATTAAACATTGATTTCTAACTTTTTTAACCCTTCTTTAAATAAATTATTAATAAATGTCTTAATCTAATCCAAGTGGGCCTAAATGGTCATATTTTATTCCTAAGGCTTTTTTGGGTCTATTTACACTTATCCAATAGAATTTGAACATGTGGTAGGGTAATAATAATAACATGTTTACCCTTAATTACCCTATTTACTTTTAACAGTGGTAAAAAAAGTATAACGTTACTATTCACCAAAAATTATTTTCATCTCATTGAACCAAATTTTAGTCCTTGAAATTAATCGTGTCTCTCGGATTTTCAAAATTCCACTCATAGAAGCGCTAAAATTAAGTTTTATGTAAATTTTCAAATTCTCCTAGGAGGTGGGTAAAAGCCGGTGAAAAGTTCGATAAAATTTTTATATATCTAAAATTATTATAAAATGACTCCAATGAATTTCATTGAACTTCTATAAGTATTATTTTTCAATTTTGACCTAAAATTAATTTAAATAAAATAAATAATTATTTAAATAAAAATTCAGTTCTTAAATAGTAACCCTGTGTTTTCACTATTCATCAAATATTGAAAGTTTTTAGAAAAATACCAAAATTTCACCCTTGGCTAATTTCGATATTCTGAATCCAAAAATGAAGTCCATTTTGATAAATAAAATTTACAAAATTTTAAAAAGTGGGTATTACTATTCATAACGGCTAGTTTTAATAATATTTTAATAGCATATCCTTGTTTAGTGAAACTCAGTATTGCGTATGACACAAGAAATCGAGGAAGGTCATGATTACGTGTTAAGAAAGACAAGCTAGTGTTGTGTGTAGTGAAACATTCCTTTGATGATGTATATAACATAAAAACAAAATATTTCACATAATATACTCAAGCTCCCATGTAGCTTCTTCTAATCGGTGGTTCCTCCATTAAACTTTCACCAATCGACTGGTCTTGTTCCATAAGACTTTTTTCTCTACGATCCAGAATTTCTATCGGCTGTTCTTCATAAGAAAGATCTTACTCCAGCGGTACAACTTTTCATATGTGTACATGTGAAGGATCAGGTATGTACGTTCTTTGGAGAGATACATGGAACACATCGTGAATTTGGGAGAGATTCGGTGGAATCGCCAATCGCTAAGCTACCTTCCCACATGATCCAGTATTTCGAATGGACCAATATATCTAGGTATCATTTTTCCCTTCTTCCCAAATCTCATTACTCTCTTCCAAGGAGATATTCATATGAACACATTATGACCCACTTGAAACTCTTGGCCTTTTCTTCGGTTGTCGGCATAACTTTTTTGTCGACTCTCAGCAACTCTAATGTGTTGTTGAATAGATCTGACCTTTTCTTCCATCTCATCGACAAGATCAAATACTAATAGCTTTCGTTCCCTAACCTCATTCCAACAAGTTGGTGTCATGCATTTCTTTCCATAGATAGCATCATAAGGAGACATCTAAATACTGGATTGAAAGCTATTATTATAAGATAATTCCACCAAAGGAAGGTTTTGATCCCAACCACCATCGAAATCAATAGAGAAAGCTCTCAACATATCTTCTAGATTTTGAATTGTCCTCTCAGACTGACCATCTGTCTTAGGATGATAAGCAATGCTGAAACTCAACTCTGTATCTAGAGTATGCTGAAGACTTCACCAGAACATTGAGGTAAACCTCGGTTCCCGATTATATATAATAGAAAGTGGTACTGCATGAAATCTTACCACTTCCTTTACATATATCCTGGAAAGATGATCCAGAGAGAAATCTTCTCTAATAGCAATGAAGTGTGCAGACTTTTTAAGACAATCAACTATGACCCAAATAGCATTATTACCTTTGGATGTTTTAGGAAGTCTAGTGACAATGTCCATAGTGATGTTTTCCCATTCCCATTCAGTTATGGGTAATGGTTGTAACATCCCCTTATACTTATGTCTCTCAGATTTAACTTGCTAACAAACCAAGAACCGAGAGACATATTTGGCAACATCTCTTTTCATGCCATCCCACCAGATGTAATCTTTCAGGTCCCTATACATCTTCGTTATTCAATGATGAATAAGGAATGAAGAACTATGAGACTCATCGAGCAGTATGTTCTTCAATTCTGGGATGGGAGGAACACAAACCTGATTCCTAAACCTTATTATCCCATTACAATCAAGGTTGAATTCAAGAACATTTCTCACCTTCTTTTGTAACTC
This sequence comes from Viscum album, assembly GCA_963277665.1. NCBI lineage: Eukaryota > Viridiplantae > Streptophyta > Magnoliopsida > Santalales > Viscaceae > Viscum > Viscum album. The sequence continues at coordinate 988,763,268 of OY728163.1, read as the reverse complement.
TACATCTTTTTTTTGTGCCTCTTTAATCTTCACGTGTATAGATGGTTGAACATTCATTTGGTAAAGATAAAATTTTCCCCCTTCCATTATAATTCCATGATCCATCCTTTGTAAATCCATAAATATTAGTTCATTTGTGATCGTCATCATGGATAATCTAGTAGGGTCTTGTCGACTTAATGCGTCTGCCACATTGTTTGCTTTCCCAGGGTGATAATGAATTGAGCAGTCATAATCATTAATTATCTCCAACCATATTCTTTGATGCATATTTAGCTCCTTTTGTGTGAAAATATACTTTAAACATTTATGATCAGTAAAAATATCACACCTTTATCCATAAAGATAATGCCTCCAAATCATTAATGCAATGATTACCGCAGCTAACTCCAAATCATCAGTTGGGTAATTTTTCTCATGGATTTTCAACTGTCATGAGGCATAAGCTATCACCATATGATTTTGTATGAGAACACACCCCAATACCTTCTTGGATGAATCACTATAGATCACAAACCATTCTCCACTATAAGGAAGTGTGAGTACAGTTGCACTGGATAACCTTCTTTTCAACTCCATGATATTATCTTCGCATTCCTCCATCCACGCGAACGTAACTCCTTTTCAAGTCAACCTGGTGAGTGGCTTAGATAATCGTGAAAAAACTTTCACAAAACGTCGATAATATCCATCCAAACCAAGAAAAATTCGGATCTCAATTACTGTTGTTCGTCTCGACCATCTTTCAATAACCTCTGTTTTTGCTGGATCCACAGATATCCCCTCTTTTGAAATTATGTGACCCAAAAATGAAACTTCTTGAAGCCAAAATTCACTCTTGCTAAATTTGGCATAAAGCTTCTCCTTTATGAGGGTCTTCAATATAATTCTCAAGTGATCTTCATGTTCTTCCTTGACATTTGAATAGACAATAATATCATCTATAAAGACTACCACAAACTGATCAAGATAGTTTCTAAAGACTCTATTCATAAGATCCATGAAGATAGTTGGGGGCATTAGTAAGACGAAATGGCATCACTATAAATTCAGTGTCCATACCTTGTACGAAAAACCGTCTTCGGTATATCCTCACTTTTGACCCTTAATTGATGATACCCTGAACGAAGATCAATCTTGGAAAAGTATAGAACTCCGCGTAGTTGGTCAAATAAGTCATCAATGTGTGGGGGAATATATTTGTTCTTGATAGTGATCTTGTTAAGTTCTCGATAATCAATGCAGAGTCTCTTTAATCCATCTTTCTTCTTAACAAATAGAACTGGTGCACCCGAAGGTGACGCACTTGGGCGTATGAATCCCTTATCAAGATTCTCTTGGAGTTGCTTCTTCAATTAATGCAACTCAATTGGGGCCATTCTATAAGGTGTCTTTAAAATAGGCAAAGCACCCGGTATGAGTTCTATTAAAAACTCTACTTCACAATTTGGTGGAAGACATGAAAATTCCTCTGGAAAGACATCGCCAAACTCCCGTACAATGGCCATATTCTTAATTTTGAGTTTCTCACCAACCATTTTTGATAAATAACTTTCATTTAGTTGAATCAAGACCCATAAGATGGAAGAAATTTCCACTAGAAGGTTATGTTCATCCATGCATCGATAGACGATCATAGATTGATCTAGAATATGAAAGGTGACTTCCCTTCTTTTGGCAATTGATATGATCTCTATATAAAGAAAGACAATTCATGCCAAGAATCACATCAAATTCCAATATAGGAAGGATCACAATATTTGTAGAAAGAACATTACCACAAACATAAATCGGAGAAGAATTATAAACTTTTGATGTGGCTGTTGTTCCATTAGGGGTTGTCACAGCTATCTCAACATCTAACTATTGAGGTAATATGGTGATACCCTTAGAAAATTCTTCAGAAATAAAACGGTGGGTGGATCCAGAATCAAATAAAACATCTGCTACTTTAGAGTGGATGGTAAGTGTACCTTTCACCACATCGTTATCGTACTCCCCATCGCTGATAGAAATTGCATGTGACTTTCCTTTGTCTTTTGCCTTAATAGTTTTGTGACGTCGATTATCATCAACAACCCTCGGATTAGGGCACTGATTGGCATAATTCCCCATTTCCTTGCACTTGTAACATTGAAGTGTAGGAGGTTCACTCTGTGTAGCCTTTTATTTGTTTGCATCACTATAAATCTTCTTCCAATCATTTCAATATTCAAATGCCCGATGTCCTTATTTTGCAAATTTGAAACATTTACTTGTCCCTTTAAGACAACTCCCTCCATGTTTCTTTCCACACATTGAACATAAGGGAAAACTCATCTTCTTTTCAGTGTGATCTTAAGATTTTCCTTTGAATTCCATTTTCCTCTTCTTATCAAACCCATATGATTGATGGGTTACTCCAATCTCCATCTCAACCTTGAGAGCACATCGAACAACTTCCTCGTAACTATTGAAGTCCCTTATGGCTAATACCCTTCGAAGACTTTGTTTTAAGCCATTAAAGAATCGATCGATCTTACTCTCAGGTTGGATAATAATACCAGAGCATACCTTGCAAGTCTTGTAAAATTTTCTTCATAGGTACCAACAGATTAATCATCCTTTTGTTTTAGTTCAAGAAACTCCCTCTCCATCTTTGTTTGGAGAATATGAGGGATGTACTTATTGATAAATAAGTTTTTAACTAGTCCCATTCCATGGACTCAATATCATCTCTTGGCCTCGTATTCTTGATAAGATTCCACCATTGATCAGCATCACCTTCCAAACGATACACTGCTAAGATGAATTTATCATGTTCAGAACATTAAAGAACTGAAAATAGCTTTTCATTAGTACTGATCCATTTTTCAGAAACTAATGGATTAGTAGACCCACTGAATGAAGGTGTACACTGCCTCAAGAAGGATTCAATATAATTTTGCTCCTTCCTTTTCTCGTTTGGAAGTACTGCATGATTCCTAGCTTGAGAATGTTGTGTGAGCATGGCTACAAGATTTTGAATTCCATCTCCCATAACATTTGGTTGCTCAGGGGGACAATCATTGCATTGCCCGTCGCATCCTGCATTAACACAGTTCCTTTGAGTTCCATCCATTGACTAAAACCAAGAAGAATAGTGTGAGAAACACTAATTATAATAGTAAAAACACATAATCAGGAATACAATTTTACACATAAGGTCTTATCATAGGTTATTCATGGAAATTTCTAAAACACTAAGATTGTGTTCTATGCTTAGACATATCATTAGGGTTCTTACTAAGGCTTTCACATCCTGGTTTCCAAAGGGTGACTATACCTTTCCTCTAATACCAACTATAATGACCCATACTTTACATACATGGTTATTACTTAAAAATTTAAGCATACTTATTACAACATATAACAAAACCATGAAAGGACTGTATAGGAATAGTGTCTTTAGAAACGGGGAAACATAAACAACTGGTTCATAAATCATCTAGGTTGTCTCCCATTTATTTCATCATATGTACTATCCCTTTTTGGCATATACTACTTAATATCCTTCTTCCTGACATGGGGAAAAGAAATCATACAAAAGGGAGAGCTCAAATTCTCAGTAAGGGTAATCGAAAGAAATATTAATCACATCATATTCATAAGAACATATCATTTTGGAAATCTTAACCTGCAAAAGAGATCATAATTTCATATAATGGGATAAATCATAGCAGTGAAATGTAATCCGAATAATCATAACAAAAAACATGAAACTTTTTTGAAGACACACATAATCATATATAATCATTTCTTAGTAGTCAAGACTCATATACAAGACTATCTTAGCAGAAAAATTCCATTTCTAAACCGAGTTCACTCCTCCTTCTAGTCCTGTTTCACTGAACCGGTTTAACCTGCCATTCCAGCCATGTCTATCTCATGAGATATATATCTTTACCCAATGAATTGGAGGGAGATATACATCCCAGCAATCTCATAATGATACCATTATTATGTGTGCTACAAAATGATAATCCATACATCATAGCATAACCCATGTAATAAAAATTGGATTCTTAAACATCATGTCATCATAAAATAAGCCATAAAATATAAAAGTACATCATAAATATAATTCCATCATAACATAATCAAATAAATGTAAAAATAGGGATAGAAACAAAACCCTATATTATCTTAGATGGAAAATAATTTGGATAAAACACTTGAACTCCATTCATGAAGAAAATATCCTTTTTTACTTCAAAATCATTTTCCTTTATTAAAATGTAACATAATATTGAACTAAAAGAAGTTGATTAAAAATAAACTTGAAAACTTTTAAAGGAATCTTCATGGAAATAATTATCTAAAAAAATCCATTCATGTCGTATAAGTTAAAAAAACATTTTTCCCTTACCTTGGACGGAAAAGTCAAAAAGTACATTGTACAAAAAATGACAAAAGATTCCTTTCATATCTTTTACTAAAAACTCACCGAACGGTAAAATTGGATTTAAAAAACTATAGGTGGATGGAGATAATATTATATATTGAGGAAACATGTATGTCGATGATAAATATTCCCTAGTAAATTCCGAAGTATAAACAATCTCGGATAAAAATGAGATTGTGAGATTTCTACTTAGCTTAGGTCTAATTTTCCTCGTAAGTGTCTGAACCTCTTGTATAATGATTTAATTAATGTCATTTACTTATTACAGAATCATACATATTTTTATGATATCATATATGGTCATATTCTTAGCTCTTTATTAGTAATATTTCATTGCTACTTGTTATTCGGGTGTTTATTACTTTTTGTTCTTATGCGTGTTTTGTCAAATAAATTCTTATTCTTTTATTTAGGTTATAGATACCTCATTTACCGAATCATATTAGTGTAATATATATAATATTCATTCATTCAATTCATTTATATAATCATTATGCAACGAATATCATGTAGAACGAGTCGCATCCCATCATGGAGACGGTATTCCGTACGTACGCACGAGCGATGATATCTTTCCCATGATCGTGGAATTGTATTGGATTTTATGTATAATATTTCAGAATAAAAAAACATTACAATAATAATATATAGTTATTTATTTTCTCCATTATACCCATCCAAGTAAGGTGGTGGTGGAAAATAGATTAAACCACGGCGTGGAGACGGTATTTCGTACGTACGCACGCGCGTTGATTTCGTTTTCTATAGGATGGATATATGGTGAAATAGGGTTGTTTCATACATATAATAACATATCATTATATGAGTTATAATGATGTTATTACTTCATAATGAAACAACTAATGAATAAGAAGTAGAAGAAAAAATTATGTTGAAAGAATCGGTAATGGACATTACCTCTTCTTTGAAGCGCCTCTTTGAGACCTCCTCTTTGGGTACTAAAATTGGTATTTTAAGAACACAAGGACATCTAGGATGTTTCTATGGAAGTGGAGAAGAGAATTTGGCATGGGTTGACCAAGCATGAACACTCAAAGTGGTGTGAGGAAGAGAGGGAGGATGTGCCCTTTTATAAGGGAAGAGAGGGGCAACTTTGAAAAAACTAAAAATATTATTTTATTATAAAGTCATATTTTGTTTTTAATATCTCTAGATTGATTTATTTCAAATATAAGGTGGGTATGGGTCTCCATAATCTCATACAATAGAAATTAGAAAAGTTTAGGGATCTATTTTATCCTTATCATTTAGATATAACTTTAAGTTCGATTATTTAACGTTGACTGAGTCTTCTGGATTTCGTACAATATAAGGTTAATAAACATACAATAACAAGCCAAACAAACCCCACGTTGTTTATTATTAATATATAAAACCTTATCTATGAAATTTGGACGAAAATTAGATTTTTAGGAATAAAATAACAATTAATAATATAATGTTTGTATTAAAAACTATTTTATGTCAATTTTGACACAATTTGGTAATTGTTTTTTTAAATAAAAACAGAAAGATCAGTTCTAAACAAGTTAATTAAATGAATAATAACATTTCATATTAACCTAGAAAATTATTTTGATTCATAAAAAGTCTCAAATTAAATTTATTTGGGTATTTATGACATCAATTATGTCAATATTTCATTAATAAGATAATTACTTCACCATCATTGTGTCATAAATAAATTTAATTATTTAATGTCTAAAATTTAAAAATAAAATACCATTATGTAGGAACTCTATTTATCATTCTAATGAATATTTATAGTGGAATTTATCTTATGTATAACCCTATATTAAAAATTATTTAGTTATTAAACTTTGATTTTAGCTATTTTAACCCGTCTTTAAATAAATTAATAATAAATGTTCTAATCTAATCCAAGTGGGCCAAAGTGGTCATATTTTATTCCTAATGTTGTTTTTTGTCGAATTAAATTTATCCAATAGAATTAGAACATGTGTTAGGGTAATAATAATAACATCTTTACCCATAATTACACTATTATTTTTAACCGTGGTAAAAAAAGTAAAAAATTATTATTCACCAAAAATTATTTTTATCTCGTTGACCCAAATTTTAGTCCTTCATGTTAACCATGTCTCTCGGATTTTCGAAATTCCACTCAAAGAAGCGGTAAAATTATGTTTTATGTATATTTGGAAATTCTCATAGGAGGTGGGTAAAAGACGGTGAAAAGTTCAATAAAAATTTTATATATCTAAAATTATTATAAAATGACTCCAATGAATTGCAGTGAACTTATATAGGTCTTATGTATCAATTTTTACCTAAAATAAATTTAAATAAAATAAATAATTATTTAAAAAAAATTCTTTTTTTAAATAGTAACCTAGTGTTTTCACTATTCATCAAAAATTGAATGTTTTCAGAAAAATACCAAAATTTCACCCTAGGATAATTTTGATATTAAATATCCAAAAATTAAGTCAATTTTGAAAAATAAAATTTAAAAAATTTCAAAAATTGGGTATTACTATTTATAACGGCTAGTTTTAATAATATTTTAATAGCACATCATTATTTAGTGAAACTCGGTATTGCGTATGACGCAAGCTATCAAGGAAGGTCACAGTTGCATGTAATGAAATCCAAGCTAGTGTTGTGTGTAGTGAAAGAGTTCTTTGATGATGTATATAACATAAAAACAAAATATTTCTCATAGAAGTCCTGGGTGTTACAAGACCTCCGTATTGGGTGGCATAGCTGAAGGTTGTTTCCCAGTGGCCACTGCATGTGCCAACGACCAACAGAGTCAAACTAGCCTACTTGTCGGACAGTAGGGGCCTCGATCCTGGCCGAGTGTATGTGTGACCCAACTCAGTGTATGCAGGTTCATGATGATGTGCGTTCGCGGTGGCTCGGGCCATAGTAGCTGCTGACGTCGGCACCCCATGGTGGGCGTCATGCTCAGCTTTCGCCCAATGCTGGCGTTAGGTCAGACAAACCAGGGCTGGCGGTGTAGAGACGTAACATAACTGATCATCTTCTAGAAAGACCAGGGAGCGACACTGATGTGGTCGGGTGGGAGCCCTGGTAGAGAGCCCCTTTAATGGAACTCTTACTAGGCTGGCTCGAACCTCTCCTACCTCAACAGCATAAGGCAAGGAGTCATTAAGGCGCTTTGGGGATAGGCTCCCGAAGCGGTTGTATGTCGGGGTGGGGAACAATGGCTCCCTGCATGGCCCTCGGGGCCGGCATTGACGGTGAGGGGGAGATGTCTCCAGGTCTAGGTGGGCTATATCCCTGGCTGAAATTATGCCCTCCTCCTCGTAAGGGCGTACAAGGTCATTTATGACCCTCCATTGAATGTCCTCGAATGAGGAGAGGGGGAATGGATTCCCCAAGGGCATGAGTGTAGTGGTCATCGCGGAAGTGGTGGAACCACGCGAGACTACCAATTTAGTGCTGCCCTGCCCCGACACCGGTGTGCAGGAGGTGATCGCATTCCAGATGCAACAACCTAATTTCTAAGAGAAGGAAGATTAACTCATTAGTGCTAAAAGAAAAAGGAATAGAAAACCAATGCCACAACGCCATCTTGTCTTCGGTAATCAGTAAGAAGGATCCACATTGACAATGTCATAGAACGGGATTTCCAACATTCTACCTCCCCAACTTCTATTGAGTTTTATGCCAGACCTGTTATTTTCTTAGCAGGACCCAGCACTAGATAGCTGGATTTGGTGACACGGCAATCCATGGATTCCCCGAGCGCTACTAATATCCATATTGAGGATAAGATATTCACGTCGGGTTCACCATTAATGTTTCTAACTCTTTCACAGGGGCGTGTGCATCTATCTGTTTGGGGGGGGGGCTTCACTATTTTGTTTCCCCAAATTCACGCTTTCAAAAGGCGGGTGGCATTCACTCCTTATTCAGGAATGTTTGCTCATTGATCGAAATGAGATGATGTGATGTTGGTTCTTACTTCTGTAGATTCCTACTCGGAACTTGTTACCTAGTGTGGGTCTCCCTTATAGATTTAATACGTTGTTCGTGAAAATCTTCCTAGAGCCATATCATCATGGACACCATTTAATTACACTACTTCTATTGGTACATTCCAAGGGGTCCTATCAGGGCAAGATCCTTCGGTCAGGGGAGTAGTCACATTGGGCATCACTGGCATGTCTGGGTGCTGGGGAATTGGCGTGTTTGGATTTGAGTCCATTTTTATAGGGCTTCTATAGTGTGTGGAATCCCGAGGCATCCTACATCGAACGTGGGGAATCATATGCCATGGGCATGTATCTGAGGTTTTCCTCAGCTTCCCATGTTTAACATAGTGTATTCCGCAAGTTTAACGTCTAATAGAGATGGATCACACTGATCAGAACACTGATTAGAGTTGATCAGATGAGTGCAACCCCCGGAAGGAACACAGATTTTTGGGACAACACATGGTTGACCTCCCAGTTACTGTCGAGGGAAACTGGGTATGAGGAGGCATGATCTCACTGGGATGTGGCAACCCGGGTAAGAATCAGGATGGATGATGAAAGGTTCTGTGAAGTAGGTGAGATAGAATCATCATGATGATGACGATGGTTTTTGGCGTGATCCTAAAAGAGGCTCCCTAAGTATCCTCGTGGTAGGGAATCAAATTCCATGTATTTTATCATACATCAGCTTACCGCCGATTGGGGTTTTCAACAGCTATCCTCTGGATGAGGTGTCAACGACTTACCGCCGATTGAGGTCACAACGGCTTACCGCTGGATGGGGTTTCAATGGCTTGCCTCTAATTAAGGTCACAACGTCTTACTACTGAATAAGGTCCATAGTTTATTGACATGTGGGATGGGGGAAAACCAATGAAAAGTGTATGGGACCACTAGTTGTTGGGATTGAACCCCATGGAGGCTTTCTACACACCCCTGTGGTAGGGAATCAAAGTCCACATAGTTCAGGTAGGGGGCAAGAGTTGGTGAATCGACATGAATAAGGACCTGAGGTCTAGGTGGATGGTATGATTGAACCTCATGGAGGCTTCCTATGTATATTTTCTTGGCATGGATCAAATTCCACATAATTTTGGACATGGTATGGAACCGAATGGTCGGAACTAATGGGTGTTGGGATTGAACCTTTTGGAGGCTTCCTACGTACCCTCCCGTGGTAGCGATCAAAGTCTATGTAGTTCAGGATGGTTTGTGGGGATTACACTCTAGGCTACCAAGGGTGTTGGCGAAGCAACGTTAAGATGGTCAGAATGATGAGGTGTTGGGATTGAACCTCGGGGAGGCTTCCTACGTACCTCACCATGACGTGGATCAATGACCTCGTAGTTCAGATGGTGGATATAGTTTAACATCATGCGAGACGAAGGGGAACCTACGTGAAGGGGTCGGGACAAGTAGGTTTTGGTCTTGAACCTCAAAGAGGCTTCTTACCTACCCTGCCTGGGTAGGGATCAATGTCCACGTAGTTAGGATGGTTTGGGAAAACCGACATGAAGGGGGTCTGAGTGACCGGGTGTTGGTCTTGAACCTCAGGAAGGCTTCCTACGTACCCCATCATGTAAAGGGTCAAATACCAAGTAGGTCAAGATAGATTTGTGGGTCTTACAATCTAGGTTTCCAAGATAGGATGTCGTGGTCGATGCTTACTCTAAGCCCACGTGAGTCATGCTCCATGTGAGAAAGAAGATGAAGGAGACCTGAAGATCATGTCGTGAAAGGTGCGTCTATGGGATGTGGAGTGGGGCTTACATGTAGTTAGCCACCCAAAGAGGAAACTATGGATTACGCACGGTCTTCATCTTAGAGAGGGAACCGAGGCCTCCACATGGTTTTCAGCCCAAAGAGGTTGGGACTTACCCCATGATGGAGGCCCGATGGAAACAAAGCCCAGCGGGAGAGGGATTTGGCACTAAAGAAAGGAGGGGTCAAGTTTCCATTCCCCCACCCCCTCCTCTTGGTCCTTGGAACCGAATAATAAAGGAGGAGAAGGAACACTACCACCTACAAGAAATGCTAGGGTCTTACACCAAGATGGTTTCCATTTCCCTGTGGACAAGCACCACTCCAGGAAATATTATTTCATCCCCTATGAGGGATGATCTCATCCTCGTGGAGACCAGTGGGCACAAAGAATATCCATAGTGGGGGAACCCCGTGTGCGAGGCAAAGGGGAAGGTCATAGTTTAACATCAAGTGATGAGGACAATGATGATTGGTAGTTTAACATCCTATAGCTCGGACGAGGTGGGTTTGCTCCACACCCCTAGGACATACATAACCAGTACCCTCTTCTCCGTGGTGGAGAGAGGGGATAGAAAAATCCATGGTGAAGGGGTGTAATGGAGTGAACCATCAGGGTGTCCATGTTATCGTGCCTATGCAAAGAAGCAATAGCCATTAGCATGCATATGCAATGAAGCATGAGGCAAAGCAACGCAACGGGCAGTATCGTCCAGGGGAATTTGAGGTTACATCGTGCGAACCAAGGAGGCTACACAGAAAATGAGTATATGGTGAAGTTTCTTTGTGCACGGGAGGCACCTAAAAATTATGCTCAGAAGAGGGACTTCATGAGCACACAAGGCAGGAGGCTTGCTCGCAAATGGGAATGTTGTGTGAAAAGGGTTGTGTCGGTGTGAAATTGGTCGTTCCAGTCATGCAATTAATTGGAGTGCACGAAAAATGTTGGGTCGGTCGTGCTATTAAGCGGCGTGAGTGAAAAAGGAAAGGTCAGACACGCAATCTGGTTCGGACGTGAAAGGGCTGGTCCGAGTGCATAATAGAGGTCATGCAATTTTGGAAGAGTTTTCACGTGAACGAGAGGATTTCGTGGAATTGGAAGGAATTGCATATGGAGATTGGAGTCTAAGGGATTTGGACGGGGATCAAGACCAAGGGGACTCACGCAAAATTGGAGCCCCGTGCAACTTGGCGGAAAAAATTCAGTACATGAGAGCCATCTTTTTGCGCGCATGGGAGAGAAAGTTCGTTCAAGGATGACGGTTCAGATTCAACAGGCGGAAGTCAAAGGGGTGTAATTTTATCTACAGGCGCTCCGAATTGCATGTCTACATGAAAAACATGCTGGTGTGAAATAAAGCACTCCAGATTTCCGTAGTGTGGAGATCAACCACACGGAGCGGCGGCACGCAATGGTTCCTCACTCGTATAGAAAACTATCGTGAATCCAAGAGTTTTTCACGTGGGGCATATTTTTTTGTACCCCTCAGTATTTCTTTCACTCTGCCCCTCTGAGTCCCCTGGAATGGAATGCCGGTTCCATATATGGCTTCTCTTTGTCGTGCCCGAACCTTCTTCAACCGTAGAGTACTTTTCGTCGTCTACAAGATTTCCTTGCACTCATGAAAAATAAAGATAAAAATATTGGGGTGTAAAAGGAAACATCACCAAACATTAACAATACGCCTCTGGTTTTATAGTTACCCTTGAATTCATGGTTGACCTCCTATTTGGTGGACTAAATCCTATTCTATAGAGAAACCTAGTGATCCACGATTTTGACAACTATGGGGAGATTTTCATATGTTCCCTCAATGTCAAGATGGAGTTATGAGAATCTCTGGGGCATCATGGGGATAAGATGTGGAAATTTGACATTAATTGTGGTGGTCTGATTAATAAATACAAAGGTGATAATAAATTATTTCTCCCAACATGCCAAAGGTGCAGAAAGAAGGACCCTAGAAATTACATGAAGGGTGTGAGTAAATACGTTAGGTGTGGAAGGAAGGACACCTAGCTAGTGATTTTCGTCAAGAAAACCCCCTACTGAGTTAGAGTAATTAAATTCTATACTTGATCCTCGACATGTTTTTCATTTCTACAACTTCAAATAAACAAGGCACTTTGTGAGTCACTTCCCTAAGATAAGGGTTTTGAGAGGCATCCAACAACCTCCAAGGCAGCATAGGTGATCTATTTCCATCAATACAGCTGAACTGAATCCAGAAAATTAAGTGGTGACATGTACTCTAGATATATCTATCAATAATACTGAACATAATTTTTTTATTATGGTTCTATTCATTCTTTTATATCTACAAATTTTAGTATAACAATCCAAAAATTACCAAAAAGAATAGAAGTACATATGTTTGTGAAAATGGAAAATGGTTAATTTATCTATTGAAATGAATATAACTTCTCTCATATCACAATTTGAGGATTTAACTTCCTGTTGAACCTCATCATACATTCGTGGTGGAATTGTTTTCAATTCATGGCCTGGATTGGATTTCCCTATATAGAGAAAACATAAATTGTCAATATAAGGAAATCACTCCCCATATGGTGAATCTAACCCAAATTCTGTACAATTGAAATGATGAAGATGAATATTATTTAGAATCATCATGTCATGAATGAATATTACTCCACTATGATAACATGTATCATTCTCATATGATTTATTCTAAATAATGAACCATCTTTGAATACATTCTTATTATGAGGGAATTTGCTGATGGGTTTCCCAAGGAATTCTCTGGCCTTCCTCCTAGAATATTTGTTGAATTGTTGATTGATCTTATACCTGTTGAATTACCAGTATCGATGACTTTGTATTGAATTTTTATTGTAAAGCTTGAGGAGCTAAAGAAAAAACTAGAGGAGAATCTGGATAATGTGGTTATATTCCCAAGTGCATCAATATGGGGTGCACCAGTCCTCTTCATCATGAAGATGGATGGATCAATGGAACTTTCCATTGATTATCGTGAGATCAACAAAATCATGATAAATAAAGAGTACTATTTTCCATGAATTGATGACTTTTTCGATCCTCCAATTGGAGAACAATAATTATCTATGTTGGATATGCGGCTGGGATATTACCAAGTAAGGGTGGAAAAGTAGGATATCCCCAATAAAGATTTTTGTACAAGTTATATGAGATATAGATTCATTATTTTTCATTTCGGACTCACTAATTCTCCAACAATATTGATAGGAATGATGAATAGAGTCTTTAGAGATTTCAATTAAAAATTTTAGGTATTATTTATATATGTTATTCTAAAATACTCCAAAACCAAGTATGATCATGAGGAGCATCTAAGAACTGTATTAGACAGATTGGGAAAGGTGAATCTCTATGAAAAGTACAAAAAGTGTTTGTTATGCTTAAAGGAAGTCTCATTTCGGGGGTATATCATCACAAGCTATGGGATATCTATGGATCCATCAAAAAAATCAATTGAGGGATGGTCCAAGAAAAAATCTGTGATGGATATTAACAACTAACTTTGGTTAGAAAGATGTTATCTCTAATTTGTGATAAATTTATCATGATTTTCAAACCCTCCTACCAAGATAACTCAGAAGGGAGTCATGTTTTTTTTTTGAAATGATGAATGTGAATATTGTTTAAAGGAGTTGAAGAAGAGGCTTATCCTTTATCGTATGCACACACTACCCACCAGTTGGTAGATTTTTGTAATCTTCATCCATGATTTCAGGATGGTCTTGATCTATGTGTTGATGCCTAATGACAATGTCATCACCAATGCCTCAAAATAGTTGTAAATTCATGAGTTAAACTGTCCCACGTATGATATAGATATGGAAGTTTTGATCTTTGGGTTGTAAATATGGTGCCAATATCTATTTTTGGAAAAGTGATAAATATATACGGATGAAAAGCGTCTCAAATATATATTTACACAAAAATATCAAAACATGCACCAAAAAATATGGTTAGAGCTCATTAAGGATTATCACTACACAAACCATTACCACCAAGGGAAAGCGGAAAAGGCGGAGGATTTTCTACATAGAAAGAACCCAATGATATAATCATTGATGAGAATTGAGAAGGAATCCATCTTCTAATATATTATGAAGATAGTCATAGAAATTATAATGAAGGGAACATCATCAATCATTTCACAAATGATTTCTCAACCGTCTATTTTGGAAAGCCTATGGAATACTCAAAATGTTAATGTAGGAATTAAATAGATAGTGAAAGCTATCAGAAAGGAAAATCCTTAGATATTAATGTTAATGAAGAAGGAATTGTGATATTTGGTTCATGGATTTTTGTTCCATCACATCTAGAGATAACGAATGAACATTTGGATGATGCACATGGTTCAGATTTCTCCATCACCCAGGAAACCCAATGATGTATCAGGATCTCAAAGAGTATTGTTGGTGGGAAAACATGAAGAAGGAGATCATGAAATATACATCAATGTGCCGGGTATGTTATCAAGTGAAGGTTTAGAGGAATATATCTTAATGGATGATGCAACCATTACCCATTAAAACATGGAAATCAAAGAACATATCAAAGGATTGTTTCACTGGAAATTCAAAGACATCCAAATGAATCAATGAAATTTGGGTTGTGGTGGATTGTCTTACAAAGACTACACACTTAATTGTGATTTGATTATATTTCTCATCGGATAAACTTTCATGGATATAAATCAGAGATGTGTTAAGGATTTATGGTGTACCACTATTGATTGTATCCGATTGAGATCCATGTTTCACCTCATAGTTCTAGAAGAGCTTCCAAAAAAATCTAAATAATGATCTAAACATTAGTACAACTTATCATCCTCAAATTGATAGAAAATATGTGTTGACTATACAAAAACATGCGTATATGTTTAGAGAATGCTCGATGGAATTAAAAGGAGGATGGCATCAACATCTTCATCTAGTTGTGTTCTCTCACAATAACAGTTTCCCCTCATTAATCCAAATGGCTCTTTATGATTCCATTTATTAGAAGAGGTGCAGATCACCGACATGCTGGGATAAAGTTGGGGAGTGAAAAGTTTTAGGTCTAGAAATGGCCGATGAAATTGAGGAGAATGTTAATAATATCCAATAGCACGTCTAAGGTGATCAGAGTCAACAAAAGTGTTTTGTTAACAAACGTTGATGAAACCTAGAGTTTGATGTTAGATATATGTTTTTCCTCCATATATTTACATGGAAGATAAGGATGAGATTTTTCAATAATAGAATTATTAGTACAAGTTACTTCGACCCTTTTGAGATCCTTGATCACATCATAGTAGTGACCCATTGACTAGAACTCCCACCGAACTTATCAGAAGTACAAGATGTATTCCCTGTACAACTCTTGAAAATGTACATAGCTGACCCATCACATGTACTCAATCCAAATTTGGTACCAGTGGAGATTGAACTTTTCTATAAGGGGGATTCGGTGAATATCATATATCATAGGGAAAAATTTCTTCGAAATAAGGTAATTCCCCTCATCAAAGTGTTTTGGAGAAACCAAAATATTGAAGAAGAAACAAGGGAACCAAAAGATGTGATGAGATAGAGTTACCCTCATTTATTTTAGTGTGGAAAAATTTGTCACGACCCGTCATCGGGGCCCATGCCGTGACTACCCCAAGCCCGCCTTCCATATACCAGGGGCTGGCGACTAGCACCAAGGTATAAATCTCGGTAAAAGGGAAGGCATTGCCTTTGTAAAGTAAACCACAAACACCATAGAGCAAGCATGCAGAAGTAAGAACTAAGTAAAAACTAAGTACAATAGTAAGTGTGGAAAAGCAAGTGGTCCAGTATACAAACCCAAACTGAAAGTAAAGTACCACTGGAAAGGAAAAAAACAACTGAAAAGTAAAGCTGCAACGTCGAGTCGTCCACTGGAAATCCCTCCTGAAGGGTGGGTACATATAGCCTCCACTGCTCCTCAGGATCAGCCGACCGCTCCGAGTACGTCCCGCTCAGTGGTCCACCTCCAGGTACCGTCCTGCTTTGCAAGCCTCAACCACGATCAGCGCTGTCCATCGTCTGAAAGCAACACAATCTAGTGCGGACATAGCCCGTGCAGGGGTGAGTATAAGATACTTAGTAGGGACCCCGAGACCCCCGAAGGTCTCCTAGAACCCACAAAGGATAATCCACAAAGGAAAGATATAATCACGAAGTAACATCCGACACTACTTAGGTATATTCCCATACATATACACATGTAACCAATTCTCGTTCGGCTCCAACATCCGAGCCCAAGTACAACCCAGTCCACACAGGAAAGAAAATCGTAAATCCACACAGGATATCACAACACAATCCACATAGGAAAGCAAAATAGGATTCATCTCACACAAGAACACATCATTTGTAAAGTAAGAGAGATGATCAGATGTAGTCACTGATTCCTCTTACTGGGACCCACGTAGGATACAAGCACTGTAGTCATCACCGTGAAACCCACATAGGATTCGGGTACAATTGTCTTCATTGTCGAACCCACATAGGATTCCCGTATGATAGTCTTCATTGTCGAACCCATATAGGATTCCAGTAATATAGTCTTCATCGTCGAACCCACATAGGATTCCAGTACGATTGTCTTCATCGTCGAACCCACATAGGATTCCAGTACGATCGTCTTCATCGTTGAACCCACATAGGATTCCAGTACGATAGTCTTCATCGTTGAACCCACATAGGATTCCAGTACGATAGTATTCATCGTCGAACCCACATAGGATTCCAGTATGATAGTCTTCATCGTCGAACCCACATAGGATTCCAGTACGATAGTCTTCATCATCCAACCAACAAAGGATTCCAGTACGATATTCTTCATCGTCGAACCCACATAGGATTCCAGTATGATAGTCTTCATCATCGAACCCACATAAGATTCCAGTACGATATTCTTCATTGTCAAACCCACACAAAATTCCAGTACGATAGTCTTCATCGTCACAGTCACAGTCGCAGCCAGCACTAGGGTTCCCACACACAGCAAGCTCGTTCGGGAGGGTTAACTCCCGGAGCCGAGAGGCTGATACATCAACTGACACATAGTCCAGAGATGATGTATCCAAAAGTTACGTATCATCAACAAGAACTCAACGACGCAGACGGTGCGTCAATCAGATGCCCGGTCTGAGAGTTATTGGCCTTTTCATCCCAGGGGCCTGGTTGGTTTTAAATTCAAAACCAACCCGACCGTACTCAACCAGCGTCCAAACCTCAGGCAGAGTAAGAAAAAATATCCGTCTCACATAGAGGAATCCATCAAAGTCGAAGGTACGTCAATCGGACGTTCGAAGCTCAAGATATGAGTGTTTCCACTCAGAGGGCCAAGTTGGTTTCGTGTACGAACCAACCCGGCCGAACCCAAAATATTCCAAAACCTTGAATGTGATATACCGAAACGACCGTCTCGATCTAAGGATTTCATGTCCGCTGACGGCATGTCGATCGGAGGCTCGTAGCTCATGATACGGGCAAAACCTCAGAAAAGGTCGGAAAACGGGGTGTCTGGGCCCGGGCCGACCCGGCCCAACCCCCATGGGTCGGCCCGAACCGGGTGACCCGACCCGGGTCCGGGTCCGACCCGGTCGGTGCGGCCCAGCACGGCGGAGCATGACCCGACCCGGCGGTCCGGCCGGCACGCTAGCACTGGCCAGGCGCTGCGCAAGGCACCCCCCCCCTGCACGGGGGCCGTTCCATGACACCCGAAAGTGGCTTAAGCCGTGTCCCTCCTCCACGGTCCCGCGCGGCAACGGGACCAGCCAGCGCCGCCCCGGATTCAGCCGTGGCGGGTCTTCCTAGTGGCGCACCGGGCGCCGCCGCATCCTGGCAGCCGACCACTGCCGGCCGCCGCCTCCGGCCCCGCCGTGACGTCGTTGCGTGCCGGCGGGGGCTTCCGCGGACCACCGGACGCGCTCTGGTGGTCCGATTTGTATGCAGTTTTCGCCAGTGCTCATCTTGGGACTCGTTCTTCACTACAAAGCCTTTATAATTAACTTGTGGCCCCGTTTGTCATCGCCCGACAATCCGTGCATAAAAAACAAAAAGGGTGGTGGGTTCGGACTTGTCCGTTGGTCCGCACCCACCACGTTAGCGGTTTTTAAAGTCTCATAACAATCATATTTAACAACCAGGGATATAAATCACAATGATTTAAAAGGAAAAACCCCTATCTCATCGTTGTCGTCAAACGAGTTCTTCGCAGAATTGACCGTCGTGGAAGAAGAGGATCGTCGAGTCACGGAAGCGGCGTCGCGTCGACAATCCCCAAGGGTTAAAGAAAACACACAGATTTAATTTCACGAATTCAATCCATGCATAGGATAAAATCCACAAAGTAAATTTAAGTGATCCGAAATCTCCTACTTCAAACAGTTGATGATCGGAGATTGTTGCGGGGAAGAACGTCGCCGAAGAACCGTCGCAGATGGAGAATCATCGATGTCGCGGAACACGGCGTCGCATCGTCGATCTCCGAGGGTTCGGCGTTCTTCGCATTTTTCGCGTTCTTCGCATTCTTCATGTTCTATGTGAAGGAGGACGAAGATACTGTTTCTCCAAATCCTCTCAACAAACCACACCCAAGAAGAAAGTGTGTTGGTCTTATTTCATTATTATTCCAACAGTTTGAAAACATGTTAAGAAACGAACCATTAATTCGTTGAATTAATCATAACGAATTAACATTCCATTTAATAGGAGATTTAAGAGTTTTAGAAAACGCACCAGTTGACTATCATTAATAAGGAGTTTTCGCGGGTGCGTTACTTAGAGGAAAGAAATGGTGGGGCTCATGCGGGCCCCACCTCACAAATATCCTACCAAGAGGGTAGGATATTTTGGGTTCCACCCTATCCGCATCAACTTAGCTTAAGTTGATTTAAGTGGCTTTAAGTGAAACAAAATAAAGTTGTCGCACAAATTTATTTTATTATCTTCACTTAACCCCAAAAATTAAAAACCACACCCGAGCAAAACAAACTCCGGAATAGGCATTTCTAAGCAAGTACCGGAACTGCGATTCCATCGGTGCCCTCAGAATTCGATTCTAAGAACCGGTTCGAAAGTTAGAAAAACACGCTCGTTCGTTCACTGAACGTACCCGAGAAAAACATTGGAAAATGATTCCGGGCACACCGGTCCTCGGAATCATGTGCCGTCAGAAACTGCGTTCTTGTAAAATTCCAAAGAAAATTAAGAAAAAAAAATTCCCTTGAAATTTACGGGTCTTTACATAACTCCCACCTCAGGGCTTTATTTCCCCATAAAGATACATCATAAACTAGGGAAACAAATGCAGGTACTTAGCACGCATCTGAGCCTCCCACTCCCAAGTGCTCTCCTGGAGGATCTCGTGCTTCCATCTGATTCGCACTAGAGGAATCGACCGTCCACGTAGGACCCGCTCTTGTCGATCCTCGATCTCCACCGGGACCTCTGCAAAAGTCTCCCCATAATCAACATCTAGCTCCCCATGGTCAATGATATGCATTGGGTCGTGAACTTATCTCCTCTTCTGAGATACGTGGAAGACGTCGTGCACCCGGTGCAACTGAGGTGGTAGAGCCAGGCGATAGGCCACCTCGCCAATCCTGCTAAGGACTTGGAATGGTCCGATGAAGCGTGGAGACAACTTGCTGCCTCGGCCAAATCTCTGCAAACCACGTCGAGGAGAGACACGTAAGAAAACGTGGTCTCCATCCTCGAACTCTAGTGGCCTCCGCCTCTTATCAGCAAAATACATCTGCCGGCTCTGAGCTATCCTCTTCCGTTCCTGGATGACTTGGACCTCTCTGGTCCTACAAGAGCTGCTGTGATTTCTTCTTTGCCGATAAGAGAAATCCGGCCTCATCCCCTGGATGAACCACGTTCTTTGCCTAATACAGTCAATCCTAACATGGATGATACTATTACATACCATGGATGACGTCGTAAGGCCTCGACGCTACTACTAAGAGATCCAACTGTTACTCTCACCTACAAGGGTTGAGTCACACTGTCGGCATCAGTGTGTGGTCACTGGGTCTCCTCCAGTAGGTATCTCAAAGTGAGGGTCAAGTCAACAGTTTTTAAACCAGAACCTCTTAGTAACAATTAAAATAGAGGACAGGAAGGTAAACGCCATAAGAAAAGTGTCTTTTTATTACTGCAGCTCAAAGTATAAAGACACAATGAAACATCAAACAAACATCAACAGAGCTTGAAGCAACATGAACAAAAGTCTCCAGGTCTGGAGCTAGTCCCGCTCCTGTCCATCTGCTCCCTGCGGTCGGGGTGGTCTCCTAGGTGGTGGTGGTGGTAAGGCCTCAAATTGTCGTCCACCACCCGCTGCTCGGCCAACTCCTCTGCCTCACCCACCTGCTCCCTGTAGACCGTCATGGTCAAACCTCTGCCTGGGAGTTCCCTCTACCGCCTGTTGTTCATCAGCAGGACGCGTCAGGCAGTCTCGAGCCATGTGACCTTGCCTGCCACATGCATAGCATTGCCTGCTTCTCGAGTAGTTGGCTCTTCTTCGTGTTCCCCGCACAACCAAATCATCACCCTGAGATTTTCCATCTGAAGGTCTAGCCCACTTGGACCTCTGCGTCACCTATCGACTACTAGCTGTAGAAGACTCTGCTATGGGTCATCCTGCGGAGGGTCTAGCCGTTGGTTCCTTCTCGGCGAGGAAACTCTCCACTAAAATGGCTCTCTCCCACACCTCTTCCTGCGTTGGAATGTTGAAGGAGATCATCGAGACCCTGATCTCATGCCTCATTCCCTGGTCGAAGGTCGGAGCCTGGAAGAACGGATCTCGTACCGTATCGGTGGAGTAGCGCGAGAGATCAGTAAATCTCGACGAGTACTGGGCAACTGTCATGCTGCCCTACCGCAGCTGCAGTAGCTCCTTGATGCGCACCGCACAGAGGGTGGCTGGGACGAACTCCAAGCAGAAGATGCTCTCAAAGTCCGTCTAGAGGAGAGATGCCTCATCGTTCACCTGGAGCATCAAGCTCCACCATCTGCCTGCTTCCGCGTGTAGGAGGCTTGCTGCGAGGATCACCATGAGGTCTTCTGGTGTCCTCACTAACCTAAAAACCCATACAACTGCCTCCAGCCAGTCCTCGACTGCCTCGGGGTCTATCTCCCCGTGGAACCTGGGTGGTCGCTGGTGCTGGAACTCATGCAGTGCACTAAGGTGATGTGCATCGTTAGCGGCTGGGGCTGGAAGCATCGGTGGCTTGGCAGGTAGAGGTACCGCCAGTGCCTCAGCTGTCAAAGGGCCCTGTACTGAATCCTCGCCGCTTAGTGGGCTCTCGCCACGCACAACGCTCGGAACCCTAGATGGCTGCCGTCGTGGGGCCATCCTGAAAAGAGACAGGTGCGCCACGGTCAGAACAGTATACCTGGTGATCTGACACAAAGTAATCACAATGAAAACATGAAACACACATGCAATCAACGTTTTCATTCATTATGTCGGAAATCAGAAGTCAGGGTCTTGGTGTACGAATACGTCGGCCGCCGCACCAACACTGGACACCCTGGACTAATAACCACACTAAATACACTTAAAACTATTTCTTTACATAGAAAATGATTAGAGTCCCATGTTTTGCAGTAGAACCGAACCCCATTGATACCAATTTGTCATGACCCGTCCTCGGGGCCCGTGCCGTGACTACCCCAAGCCCGCCTTCCATAGGCCAGGGGATGGTGACTAGCACCAAGGCGTAAATCCCGGTAAAAGGGAAGGCATTGCCTTTGTAAAGTAAACCACAAACACCACAGAGAAAGCAGGAATAAGTAAACACTAAGTAAAAACTGAGTACAACAATAAGGGAGGAAAAGCAAGTGGGCCAGTATACAAACCCAAACTGAAAGTAAAGTACAACTGGAAGGGAAACAACAACTGAAAAGTAAAGCCGCAACATCGAGCCCCCCACTGCAAATCCCACCTGAAGGGTGGGTACAGATATCCTCCACTACTCCTCAGGTCCATCCGACCACTCCGAGTACGTCCCGCTCAGTGGTCCACCTCCAAGTACCGTCCTGCACCGCATGCCTCAACCACGATCAGCGATGTCCGTCGTCTACCACCAACACAACATAGTGCGGGCCTAGCCCGTGCAGGGGTGAGTATAAGCTACTCAGTAGGGACCCCATGACCCCCGAAGGTCTCCCAGAACCCAAAAAGTATAATCCACAAAGGAATGATACAATCACGAAGTAACATCCGACACTGCTTAGGTATATGACCATACATATGCCTAAGTCACCAATTCTCGTTCGGCTCCAACATCCGAGACCATGTACAACCCAGTCCATACAGGAAAGAAAAACGTAAATCCACACAGGATAGCACAACACAATCCACATAGGAAAGAAAAACAGGATTCGGCTCACACAGGAACATATCATTTGTAACGTAAGAGAGATGATCATATGTAGTCACTGATTCATCTTACTAGGACCCACGTAGGATACAAGCACTGTAGTCATCGCCGTCGAACCCATATAGGATTCCGGAACAATTGTCTTCATCGTCGAACCCACATAGGATTCACGTACGATAGTCTTCATCGTCGAACCCACATAGGATTCTAGTACGATAGTCTTCATCGTCGAACCCACATAGTATTCCAGTATGATAGTCTTCCTCGTCGAACCCACATCGGATTCCAGTACGATAGTCTTCATCGTTAAACCCACATAGGATTCCAGTACAATAGTCATCATCATCGAACCCACATAGGATTCCAGTATGATAGTCTTCATCATCGAACCCACATAGGATTCTAGTACGATAGTCTTCATCGTCGAACCCACATAGGATTACAGTATGATTGTCTTCATCATCTATCCCACATAGGATTCCAGTACGATAGTCTTCATCGTCGAACCCACATAGGATTCCAGTACGATAGTCTTCGTCATCACAGTCGCAGTCACAGCCAGCACTAGGGTTCCCGCACACAGTAAGCTCATTCGGGAGGGTCCGCTCCACGATCCGAGAGGCTAATATATCAACTGACACATATTCTAGAGTTGATGTATCCAAATGTTCTGTATCCTCAACTGGAACTCAACGACGCGGACGACGCGTCAATCAGACTCTCAGTCTGAGAGTTATTGGATTTTTCGTCCCAGGGGCCCGGTTGGTTTTTAAATCAAAACCAACCCGATCGTACTCCACCTACGTCCAAACCTCTGGCGGAGTAATCCAAAAGTTCTGTATCACTTATAGGAATCCATCAAAGTCGATGGTACGTCAATCGGATGTCTGATGCTCTAGATATGAGCGTTTCCGCTCCAAGGGCCCGGTTGGTTTCGTGTACGAACCAACCCGGCTGAACCCAAAGTATTCCGGAACCTTGAGTGTGATATATGGAAACGACAGTCTCGATCCAAGGATTGCATCACCACTGACGGCGCGTCGATTGGAGGCACGTAGCTCAAGATACGGGAAAAAGTCCGAAAAGGTCCGAAAACAGGGGGTCTGGGCCCAGACCAACCCGGCCCATCCCCCCCCCCCCCCCCCCCCCCCCCGGGTCGACCTGACCCTGGTTCGGGTCCGACCCGACCGGCACGGCCTGGCCGGGCATGACCAGGCCCGGCGGTCCGACCGGGCAGCTCGGCCGGCGCGCTGGTGTTGGCCAGGCGCCACCCCAGGCAGCACCCCCCCCCCCCCCCGCGCGGGGGCCGCTCCGTGACACCCTGACGCGGCTAAAGCCGCGTTCCTCTTCTGCGGTCCCGCGCGGCCACGGGACTGGCTAGCGCCGCCGCAGCGGGTCTTTCCAGCGGCGCGCTGGGCGCCGACTCCGGCCACCGGCGTCGCCGTGAAGCCGTGGCGCGCCGGCGGGGGCTTCCGCGGACCACCAGACGTGCTCCGGTTGTCCGATTTGCACATAGTCTTTCCCAGTGCTCGTCCCAGGACTCGTTCTTCACTGCAAATCCTTCAAAATTAATTTGTGTCCCAGTTTTTTGTCGCCCGCCAATCAGCGCATAACAAACAAAAAGGGCGGTGGGTTCGGACTTGTTCGTTGGTCCCCACCCACCGCATTAGCGGTTTTTAAAGTCTCACAACAATCATATTTAACAACCGGGGATATAAATCAAAAATATTTAAAAGGAACAACCCCTACCTCGTTGTTTTCGTCAGACGAGTTCTTCGCGGAATTGACCATCGCGGAAGAAGAGGATCGTTGAGTTGCCGAAGGGGCGTCACGTCATCGCGGTACACGGCATCGCGTCGACGATCTCAGAGGGTTAAAGAAAACACACAGGTTTAATTTCACGAATTAAATCCACGTTGTGGATAAAATCCACAAAGGAAATTTAAAAGATCCGAAATCTCCTACATCAAGTAGTTGATGATCGGAGATTGTTGCGGGGAAGAACGTCGTGGAAGATGCGTCGCAGAAGGAGAATCATCGGCATCGCGGAACATGACGTCACGTCGTCGATCTCCGAGGGTTCGGCGTTCTTCGCGTTCTTCGCATTTTTCACATTCTTCGCATTCTTCACGAAGGAGGATGAAGATACTGTTTCTCCAAATCCTCTCAACAAACCACACCCATGAAGAAAGTGTATTGGTCTTATTTTATTATTATTCCAATAGTTTAAAATATGTTACGAAATGAACCATTAATTCAGTGAATTAATGGTAACGACATAACCTTCCATTTAATAGGAGAGTTAAGAGTTTTAGAAAATGCACCAGTTGACTTTCATTAATTAGGAGTTTTCGCGGGTGTGTTACTTAGAGTAAAATAAATGGTGGGGCTCGTGCGGGCCCCACCTCACAAATATCCTAACAAGAGGGTAGGATATTTTGGGTTCCACCCTATCCGCTTCAACTTAGATTAAGTGGATTTTAAGTGCCTTTAAGTGGCTTTAAGTGAAATAAAATAAAGTTGTCGCACCACTTTATTTTATTTTCTTCACTTAACCCCAAAAATTAAAAACCACACCCAAGAAAAAGTAACTCCGAAAGAGGCGTTTCTAAGCAAGTACTGTGCTGCGATTCCAGCAGTGCCCTCGGAATTCGATTTCGTGCATCGGTTCAAAAGTTAGAAAAACCCGCTCATTCGTTCACTGAACATACCCAAGCCAATCTTCGGAAAATGATTCCGGGCACACCGGGCCTCGAAATGACGTGCCGTCAGAAACTATGTTCTTGTAAAATTCCAAATAAAATTAAGAGAAAACTTTCTTTGAAATTTATGGGTCTTTACAAAATTAAAATTCTAGGGTGAAATTATTTGAGGTGAAAATTTGTAACGATCCAATTGTTTATGAATAAAATCCTCATTGTTTTAATTTCTTATGGGTATAGAAAACACATGCACATTATTACTATTATTTTCAGGTTTAAATTACTATTATGTAACATTAAAATTGATAACTAATCTATTTAACATTGATCACGCAAATAATATAAATATAAGGTTATAAAAAAACCTTTTGAAAAAGAAAAAGGAGATGATGACCTCCTCGAGTAGACTTGGGCTCTATGATGCTCATTTCCCAAAACATGGAAAAAAGGTAGAATCAATGGGATTCCCCATTGACTAGTCCCAAATCAAGATCTAACACATTATGCATGAATAAAATCTCCTAAGGTAGAAGATCATGTTTATAGAGATTACAACTCGGGCGATGTCATCTAAGCCACCCCAGGAGTATGTCACCATCACACAACTTACCCTTAGTATTATGCGGGTGTTATAAGGGGTTATGTAAGAAGTTATTACGTAATTAGTGTCTAATACCATTTTATAAATTAAAGTATTATCCCATTAATTCCATTATTAAAACAAATCTTTAAAATGAAATCATAATTTTATAAATTGATTTTCAGGAAAACGAAATTGTAGTTTTTAGAAATATTTAATTAAGGTGTTTTTAAAAAATATAATAATAAAATCTTATAAATTATAATTATATCATTTCCATGTCTATAATTGATTTGGAAATCAGTTTGATAAGAGTTATATTTTCATAAGATAAAATAGAAAGTGTATTTATTTAGATAAATAAATTATATTAATGAATTAATGAATTTTTTAAATAATTATTATTTTAAAATAATATTGTTATCAAAAATAATTTTTTAAATATAAATGAGTAAATAGTTTTTATGAATTCATGTGTAATTTTTATTATGGTTTAAAAACTATTTTTCTCAATACCCGTCAATTTTCAATAAATCTTGGTTCTCATTATAGAAGATAAAATAGACATATTTAGAAAATATATTGATAAAATGAATATTATTTTTGGAATTAGGACATCAAAATTATCGAATTCTTAATTTTTCATAATTTTCAGAGACAATAATATTTTTGGGTCAAATTTATATAATATATTAATATATAATGTATTTTATAACATTATAAAGATCCCATAGTAAGGTAATAAAGGACATAAAATTTATCTTGGCCAAAATATATGTTTCAACTTTAAAATAATGTTATATTATATTTATTTAACTTATTTTATAATGTATTAGTGAATAATCTAAAATGTTTAATATATTTTATGATTTTAAATTAATTTCCTTTAGGGTGTGACTCAACACCACATAAAAAAGCTAATAGTTTAATGTATTTAGTCCATGGCCTTATAAAATAATATTTTTAGCTCCCCATGTCCATAAACCAAGGGAAAAAGCAAGGGGTTGGTTTGTGGTTTTATATATTTTAGTGTATAGTGTCAAAAACCTAAATAATTAACAATTCTACATTCATTCTTATATAAACCCACACAACCACAAATTTCAATTCATTAAAACACTTTTCAGCTCTTCCATAGTCTTCTCTCAAATCCCTAGAGTCCCCCAAAGTGTCCCCCATGCTCCCTTGATTCCTCTCCTAAACCTTTGGGATCAAAAATCCAAATAAAGGATCATCACTTTCCTTCCATTCTCTTTTTTTCATGTTTCCTTATATTGTTATTCCATTTTATTTGTCAATAAAGTATGATGGGATAGGCTTTCTCACCTACACTTAATGACCTTATTATGATTAAATTATGAGATATAACTTTTTCTCCCATTAATCCCTCCCACGTAAACCTGTTACTGTGATGATATTTCATAAGAGTTATTTCGTTCCTCCTCCTTCTTCAAGATTCTTTATTATGTTATGCCCTCTATTTAAAAATTACTTATATTGGAACATGTATTTATATGATCACATTACTACACATTTAATGTATAAAATATGAGATACCACTTTTTCACTTATCAATCTATTTTATGAATCCCATGTAATGTCGTTATACTTCCGAAATTGAATTGTGATTTTCCATGCCAAAATCATCATGTAGTGAATACCATGACCATTTCTCTATCCAGGGTACTCAACATTATGAACATAAACATATTTAATGGTATATACATGTATTTATTCCATATTCATTAATCTTGAAATAAATTATTATGTTGAACAATACCATGTTAAAGGATCTATATGGCACACATAAAAATGAGATTGAAATGATTATGAAGGGTGAACCCTGATAGTGCTCCAATAAATCGTGAAATGTTTAGAATCATTATACATCATGATGGGAGAGGAGTTTACCTGATCCCATTTTATGACTTATTTCCATCATGTTTTTATAAGAGTTTAACATATTCCTTTATGTTATTGAGGTTGTGTTTTATGTTTTTGCCACATTTCCATGTTTTGATAATCATTCAATATCATGAATTTATGTTCATGTTTCTTTTGTGATCCATTGATAAAACTATTTCCTGAAATGTATTCTATATTATTGTTAATCCTTGTTTACCACGTTACTGAGGTTTATATCTCACCCTAATGTTATGTATGTCCTATGATTATCCCATTTAACACTAAGTGCGAAGGAATGTTGTGGTCATTTAATAAATGTTTTTAATAAAGATATTGCATTTTATGTCTTAAGTTCTCATGTAATGTTCCTATTTACAAAAGATATTTGACCTATCAATCTTCTAGGTTGTATGATGTGAAATGTTATATAATAAATCTTGTTTAAATTCTTATTACAGATCAGGGTAGTTATAAAATATATAAATTTCATAAATAAAATTTGAAAATTTTGAATTCATTTTTATAATCATAATCCCAAAATTTTATTACAGTTAGTTAGGATCCATGAAAAATGAGCATACAAATACATAGAGGAAGAAATACATGAACATGGTTACTATTTTCCCCATATTAAAAATAAAGAAGAAGGTGGAAAAGACCACACATATTGTGTGATACCCAAATGGGAAGTGATTTCCTAAACATTAGAAGATCTTGATAATGTTCATGTATAGTGTATATCCTACCAAACATCCCTCAATGACCCTTCAATGATTCATTCATCTCATGTGAAGGAGCCCTAGATGATCATTGATCACTCAATGGCCACCATATAAGCTCCCCTCGGTCACACAACTTATCAACTGGTGAATTGAAGTTGAATCATACAAGTATAAATGGAAAATAAGGGTGAAATATCATAATGGAGGGGCCTCTTGCGATAAAAATATAATTCATGACATCAATGATGAGGAGAATGATTATCCTCAAAATCAATAATAAAACCTCATGAGATCCGAAAATGTTGTAAAATTAAAAATTAAATGAAACAGGAAGATGTCGAGATCTTCTCGTCTGTGTAAAAATAACGAGATGCACCCATGGTGATCTGCAAGACACCACAATCAGTCATCATCATAACCGTCTCATATAAAAAATACAACTAGAAGGTCATCCTTATCACGCGAAGTGCCTCAGATATGTACAAGTGACCCCACACTCCTCTTTTGGCTCCATAAGGACAAACAGATTCTGTTTCCTATGTAATATCAAGCATAACAAAAAAAACCTTTGTGTCTCATATGACAAAACACCAAGAAGTATAGTGAGTACCTTTGACGACACCCATGAAACATCATGAGATCCCAAAATTTATTAACATAATCTATGTAAATAAAAGATGGAATAATGGAAGCCACTCAAAATTATAAAAATCTTTTGATGCACCTAGAATGTCCCCAACATAGTATCACAGACGCCTTCAGTATGATGACCAAATTTTATGAATTCCCCCAGTTAAGATATCCTTGTCTCACATAAGGTTCTATTAAATAAACCTAAGAAAATGAAATGTCCTTCTAATTAGAATCTTTATATCACAAAGGTGCTTGGATAAGTTGATAGGACTATATAACAGTCTATCATCTTGTGTGTATGATTCCAAAAGACCCCATTAATTGAATATAATTAAATAAATGTGGCATTGAAAGGGTGATATCATAGTCACTGAAGATCAATAGATGACCCCAAAATCATATATGGTGGAAACTCAAGAAACACATGATATTAAATCCATCCAAGGACTATAGCCTTTATTCACAAGATATGTGGAACATAAAGAAGTTAATTACCATCATAGAGAGTCCTATAAATCCTTCACACAAGAATGAAAAAAAGGAATACCCAGAACCTCAAATCTGCACAACTAGGAATTAGAGAGTATTTTTTAGACTGGATGATCTCATGATTGGGAATTCTTTCCATCTATTAATATTCTTCGAACAACCTGAGTGATCATGCAACATGATTAATACACATCGTGTTATCACTCTCAAATCACATGGATGACTTCTAGTATGACACATGGGGAAATTTTTCATATATTATCGATCATGTAGGAAACAAAAAGATATTAATGAAACAATATACTTCATTTCCAATAAAAGGATGGGAAGAGACTAAAATATACAAGACTTATGCGAAGAACAAATACCCTGATCATCATGCTCATGGTGTTTACACCTGTGTAATGAAATAAAAAAATTACATGTCATCTAAAACTAGAGACACTCCTTTAGTATACCATTTGGATCTTGTTATGTCCTCTAGACATGTCAGGGAATGTTTCATTGTGCCTCATGGGCATGCCACCTATGTAACATGATGAACTCTACGCAATCCATTCTATTATTTCAATGTCCATCATACATATTTCATAACCCTATATAAAGACACCCGTACATGTTAGTTGAGTCTCAAGGTAGCACTCAGGCTTGTCAACTAGCTCTCTTGATTCCTTCTCGGCCTGACAACTAGATCTCATGATGACCTCTATGCATGTCATTGACTTCCATGTGTCCCCATCCATACATGAAGAATTGAATCACATGATTCACTCCAAGCATGTCACATATCATTCATGGTGACTATAGGGCATGTTAGTTGGTTTATAAATTTTCTACTATAGTATGTCATCCAAAATAATAGAATTTATTGTATGGAAAATATGATCGTGTCTCATGTTGTCCATTGGAAAATATCACATTTATTGTTTGATTACCCTAAAAAATTCAATTCATAATATAGAATTCCCGTCAAACATGAAAAATACATCATGAAATTTTTATTAGATGTGCTAGTAGTGTAACCATACATGTCTAGACATCCTATAACATGTCAAATAGTCATTAATGTAATGTCATGAATGTCAGATAATTATGTTAGACAGGTTAGGAGGATTTCTCAAATAGGCATCCTAGTACATGATAACATTTTCCACCTTCAGTGTGTAAGCCATGATCCGATGAGCAAACTCATTGTATATTCCCTGTTCAAATGAACTAAGAGAACTATGGTTCCTGCAATAACCTAGATACATAGGTTTAGTTTTTATGGCTGATGCTATATATCAAATAATTAACGGGTTTTCCTCTTACTTAATTCCTACATCGACAAGTAATGAGGCCAATTAATTTCCATACCCTTTTTCTTCAACTTAGCTTTTCTCTTGTGGTCATTGGGTATCACCATGATTATATAATTCACATGACAAGGCACTAAAAAAATAAAGGAACATCAGTGTGTACAACCCATTTAGATACATAATATGATATATACTACATATAAGGGAAACATCAATTTGAATTCATTGTATAGTTTAACTATATAGACTATAATTTATACCATAACCAATATACATTGGATTCCTTCTTAAGGACCAATATCAAACTCAAATGGGAATCCACCTTACTGTATGTCCTTCTATGTCTCTAATACTTCAACCATCGAGCACCAATCACTCCCATGGAATAATCATTCAAACTTTTCCTACAGTAGACTGAGAAGCTAATTGAATAATGTGGACTCTGATAAGATTAACCATGTTTGTGGGTTTTCAACCATAGAGAACAAATAATTCCCATGGGTTGATAATTCTACCTTCTTTACAAGTGGACTGAGAATACAATTGATATATGAGGAATCTAAATCCCATAATAACCATGATACATAGAAATCCTTCATATGGACTGATACCAAAATCCAATGGTCATCCAACTCAACCTATGTCCCACCATATCTCCAAAATTTCAACCATTGCTACTGAATTATTCCCATGGGATAGTCGTTCTACCACATCCATTTGTGGAATGATAATCTAATTCATCTATGAAAAATATAATTCCTTTTATAACCAGAATACCAAGGATTCATTTCTACGGCTCGATCCTAATGTAAAATCGGTATCCACCCCAGTTTCATTACAGTATGTCTCTAAAATTTCAACCATCATGACTGAATCAAACGCATGGGATAATCATTCTACATCATCAATCATGGGAATGAGAATTAAATAGAACTATCAAGAATTAGACTCCTTCCATATTTAGTATATGTGGGACCCCATCCTAAGTCATGATCCCTAACTCAAATGGGGGTCATATTCTTTGTAATTCCCTCCATACCTCAAATATTTCAACCATCAGTACCCAATTATTCCCTTTTTCTAATGATTTTTTATCATCCACCAGTGAACTGAGAATCCAAACGAATTATGATGAGTATGATTCTTGTAATAACCATTATATATAGGCACCACTCGGAGCTCCAATATCCATAATAAACATCCCAATATTAGTTCCAACACATAATATATTTATCCACATGTGATGAGGCTAATTACTTAGTATTACTTGTTTCCCAAATCAAGTATGGATCCTGTGGGATTAGTGAGTTTTGATGGTTACTTCTTTCACATCATGAATCTCCACCAGCTAGGGAAATCCTTGTATGTAAGCACAAATTAGTGGAATGATATAATACACAACCCATATATAGGAATTAACATTGGGGTCTATCCTAATAATGTGAATGAACATTGATAACACTAATTCCTTCTATAACAAAGATATGTAGGATATCTCCTAGAGACCAAAAATCAAACATTGGGTGCCTTATTTCTTGCACATAATTCATTTCCACATGATGTTAATCATTATTGGTTTTAATGAACTATTTGGGATATAAATCCTTCAATAATAATGAGTCATAGGATGCACCATGATGGGTTAGTCCAATACTCTGAATATTAACCCTTCCCTACAAGACAAAAAATTACAATGTTCCCAATTATATAGCTTCACCATATAAGATTCTATTAATTAATGGGAAATTAATAACTAACATTAGATACATGAATTTAGAATCTCAAACAAGGCCCCCATTTCTATTACATAAAAAAGGATATAGGCTATAATTGTTTAATTAGGGTTATATGTCACGTATCAAAATGAGGAAACAATTCTCAAACATATCATAAAATGGTAAGAGAGTCCCATTGTTGGAAACAATAACACCCTCCCACCCCCAACAGGGTGTGATGAGCCCAACCTACAATCCTCACAACAAATGTTTTTTCCTAAGCATCATTGGTTCTAAAAAACCAATTATCAAACAACCTTTAGAAATAAGGTCTATACCGAGTTATGGAAGGGGGAAACCATTTGGGGTTTACATTAAGAATGATAATGGAAAAATGAATTGAATCATTACGTAAGAAATAATCCCCTCAAAATCAACCATTGGTATAAAACAAATTCCTCCTAACAAGGGTTCATAGTCATCTCTTTCTCATGAGAACAATAATGGTGAACATAATATGAATCTTTAAAAAAAGTTTTGAATTATTATATTTCATTCCATTTTGTTTTTACACAACATGAAAAAGTAATAGTGAACCCAAAATAAATTTTAGAAATTATAGAATGGTCAGTTAATCATGTTTCAGGCCACAATGGTTTATATATCCTTCACAAAAAATGATGATAAGCTTGAAATAAATCTTACATATGATTCTATGTAATTGGGGTTCCCATGAAATAATTATCTTTTCCTTGAAATTTCCACACGATAATAATGGTCTGATCAGAAATAAATGAGAATTTGGGTTAACCATGTATATTTGATTGAGGATACATCATGGCTAGGACATTTCATAAATTACTGGCCTTATTCCTAGTGTTTTTCTTGACTCTAGTTACTTACCCCTTCAATAGAATTCAGATCTGAGATAATTTCATTATCCAAAAACTCTTCAAACAATTTTGATATAGCTACAACCCCCATAGGATATAAAATGATATCACTTTCCTGACAACATCAA
Organism: Viscum album; assembly: GCA_963277665.1. Taxonomy (NCBI): domain Eukaryota; kingdom Viridiplantae; phylum Streptophyta; class Magnoliopsida; order Santalales; family Viscaceae; genus Viscum; species Viscum album. Next base: position 988,729,608 of record OY728163.1, on the reverse strand, counting down.
CATTAGGTGCAATTGAAAATGGGTTTGGAGTACAAGCAATGTGGTAATATTTTGTACATGAATAGGGTCACTGATCACTAAAGTTGATGATTTGACATCATCTAGGAGAAGTTGTAGCTAAGATAGTGGCCCATGTTACAACAATCAACTGATTCAAGAGCTTACCCCTAGATCCCAATAGTCACCGAATTAAATATATAATGATGTTGTTAAATTGATTCAAATACAACTCACATACACTTCATGTGTCACCAAGGAGGGTTCCTATTGACCACCATCGCCAACACAATCCCACAAGTACCCATCATCCTCTTGTAGAGGGTACCACCAAACACACTGACGGCTCTAAAACCCTTTATAAAATGATATGAAAGACAAAATGGCAAGGAATATGAGGGATACCAATGATACAAATAATATCCCCGCTCCTAGTCATGATTTTGTTTGGCATATTCTGAAATTAACCAGGGAGAAAGATCATATCCCTACTCAATTGGGACAAGTTGTGGGAAAATCCATGTAATAGTCATTGGGGAGAAGAATATTCTTACCCCAATGATTGAAGTCCATCAGCATGTTTCTTGGGAATATGGATGACAGAAGTGGGCTTATATCCATATTTCAATATAAAATATCCTCCAATATATAGTGGAGATTGGAAATGTGTATCCTTATATATCTATGTGAACTTCCCTAAAATGATAAAACATCTTAGAAACAACCGACGAGATCCAATGAAATATTACGAAACCGGTACAGATATACGTACCAGTGCATATTCATATATTTATATCTAGGAAATGTCAACAATCTTATAATTTCAAACCTGTGGTTTCTCTGTCTCATGAACACATTCTTTATCATATCCAAGAGTATTATCAGAATATTATGGAATAGGATGAGGAATTAGACATGGATTATATTATCATTCAAACTAGTGCTCAACGTGTGAGATCGACATATGCCCCGGGATAGGGGCACATGACTGTTGAAAGTGTCGGGTGATATATTTTGAAGGCCATGATTAGGATAATATATCTATTCTAATAAGGTGTCAACAAGTTAGAAGGGAACATGCCTCGAGCAGGATCATATTCTCATCTAAGAAGAGAAATTTCATAGACCAATGATATATGGTATCTTTCATTTCATCATTGTTGTTAGGGATAAACAAGTGATATTGAAACATGCATTAGCAGATGATCATATTTATTTCAATGGATCTATACAAAATATTCTAGTTGATCGTAGAAGTTAGATGTATCTTCTAAATTCCACAGATGAATGTCTACACCCAAATAATTCTAGTGAAGTATAATAGGATGACCTTATCCCTTGTCTCATTCCTTCGGTCCATTGGCAAATTATGAAAAGGAATTCATATTCATACTCGGATTATATTTATGTTCAAATTGTGGCTCAACAAGTGAGAGAAGCACCTGACTTGGGGAAGGATCATATTATTTCCATTGAAGGCTATAGATATATTTCAATGTCTCATGGTCATGCTCATATTCCCATCCTATCTGAGAGTCAACAAGTGATAATTGAACCTGCCTCAGGATAATATTTATTCTAATCAATAAACAGGATGCTCATTAGGATATTATAAAAAAAAATATATAGTACGCTCATACTCTCACAACACCGGAGCATTATCAACATGTTCTGGAAACTATCCTACAATATGCTCATATCCAAACACAATTCCAAAATGAATATCATTATATTCTAGCCAGGGTGTAGTTGAAGACCGATATTCCTAATATGCACAATTCCAGCTTCCTTGAAGTCGTTTGAGACACATTCTCGACACCAAATGATTTTTTAACCTCTTAAACTGAGGTATAATGGGATCATTACTAGGATTTTTTCCCCTCATTGTAGTGTGGATATGGATCATAGTGACTCTACTACAAAAATACCCTAGGGTGAACCTCCACATGATGATAACTCCAATGGACAAGGAAATACTCACTTTTCCTAAAACCCCTACCCATAGTGGTGTTCCAACACAAAAATAATTATATAGAGAGGATCTTGAAACACTGGGGTAAATAACAATCATTTCCCATCATCATCAAAAAACACTAAAATGGGGTCAGTATACGACTATAAGAACCATATTACATGGCATGATCTGATGGAGGAATTTGTGTCTAATGAAGAAGAGGATGATATTGACATATGAAGATAGTTTGTTTGTTGAATCCTTCCATCAAGGTTTGTCCACACAAAAAATTTGACTATAAAGTCCAAGATGAGATAGAATAGGTGATCATGGCTTATCTATGACAATAAAATGTGGTCTACACATCATCAACAAATTGATATACACTTCCTTTATCCATGGAACGAGATTCACTGTTATACCATCAAGATAATATGTTTTTTTTCTAGAGTTAGATTATACCTCTATGTCCATGATCCAATATCATGAATAAAAAAAATCCAAATCTACAATACACTTTCCTCCATTGCATTATAGATCTTCATAAGATGTTCCCCAAATCCAAATCATGATTCTACAATCAAGGATGGGGCAATATATATCACTACACTTCATCCTAACCTCTTAATAATAGAACACTTAATATAGGAAATCTAGTAATGTAATAACCCTTAGTGATATCAGAGGACCATGTAATAGGTGACCAAGATAGTAACTATAGAAAAATTTCCTAGCAACAACAATTTACAGAAATTGTGAATAGAGGTAGATGATAATTTTCCGAACATTGAATTCATACCCTTACAAAAAATGGAATATAATTCAGAAATGTAGACATTTGTTATGATCAATAGGAAAAATTACAATAAATATTGATTCCCATCATGGGCTACTATCACACTAATATTTTATATGGGCAAAGATACACTGCCTCAAATGGGTCATAGTAGTGGTTTCTATAGAAGCCTTCCTTGAGTGAACTCAACCGTCCAGTTTGGGGGAATATGATCCACCACATCCACGTCCTTAATCATTAATTACCATGATTATTTAAGAAATACCATAAATAGCTATAGACAAACTCTAGCTCACTGGTATGGGGAAATTTATATCAAAATCACAATAACCATCTCCATCATCCACCAAGAATTCCCAAGGGATGTCAATGGTGATTCAACATCATCCCCAACTTGGTGGGATTAAAGAATTAATATCTCAATGTCCATCCAAGGAGTCATCAAATCCCAAATTGGAGTCATTAGATCCTCAAAAACTGTATCAATCAATGATAATTATATCCTTAAATAACAACATACCACAAGGTTGTGGGAGATTTCATTCATGTCATCACTATATAGAGAATGAGTCTTCTCTATGTTGGGAGGTAACTATCGACTTTCATCATCCCGTTTTTTCTTGTGACCACAATACAAACATTAATTATTCTAGGATTATTCAACATGCATGATCATAGACTCCCTTGTGGTCATTTTTAGTATACCATGATTTGAAAAATGTATCAAAATGTAGATCAAACCCCACTGGGATCATAAGACAAAATGTACTGATATGTTTAGGTATTTGAATAATGACCCAGATAAATGTACTACACAATCATCTAATTATGTCAAAATTAATGAAAAATACCACATCCAAATATTCCCCTATGAATTTTGTCTCCATAAATAAAAAATATATAGTAGACCAAAAAAATTAGAGGGATACAACATGAAAAATATACCCTGGGGGGAGGGTTATTTGGATACACTAATTGAGGTTGCATGTACATTGAAACTAATAAGGATCTAAAATATGGAAACATAGAAAATAAATTTCCCCCCTCTTTTGCAGAACTCTACAAAAGTTATAGGGAATGTGGTGTCTATATCCCATTCACCGCCCAGATGAAATGATGATTTTCCGGGTGGAACAGTTTTGAAAATATAATAGTGAGATAAAAACTCTCATACAACTAAATGAAGAGATACCTAGGGGGGAAATTATTACTGTGTATCATCTTTAGGTTGATGTGAATATTCTGGTTTCTATAAGTATTGATCTTCCAATAAGAGCCTCATCTGAGTGTCATACTAGCTTTAGATCAAGGATGTTCATCTACACAAATGAGGAATATGAAAATAATTGTGACTTCCCTACGTTAAAGTGAAATCATGTCCCATTTCCAAGGAAATTATTCAGTCTTATGAATAATAAAGAATCAATTTCAGATAAAGGTGGGGCCACATAATTAACCCCCACCCTATCATTGAATATTAGTTGGGACAAACAAAGAAGTACCAAAGGTGTAACTATATATTATTGAGCCCTTGACTACTTTAATGGATATAATTTAAGGGAAATTCACACTTATGTAACATGAGAGGAATCTAAATCTCAAATAGATGGATGACACATTCCCCCCCCCACCTAGTTTTGTAAATCCTTTATTCTACAGCTTTGATGGGGTGGGTGACACCGAACAGTATCCCACACACTTCATATATTGATATAGGCCAATCATGGGACCTCAAAATCCAAATAAAGAGACCAATATGATTTACTTTATATATAATATAGAATTTTAAACCATTATAAACTACAATAATTATTCGGTATAATATTTTTTTAGATGGGAGGACTTTTTTCTCTAATTCATTTATCAGTTCACCTCAACAGTGAGGATAATTACATTTATCAACCAGACTTACTAAAAAAAATTAAAATGATATGGTTTTTGATTTCATATATAGATAAAAATTTAAACATATTCACTCATCATCTATCCTTCATCCGAAATACAACTAGAAACCTATGTTGAAAATATTCTGGATGAGTTGTAGAAAACATTGATCCCAATGAAATTTCCAGGTTGGTTTTTTTAGTTTGAAAAAAATACCCAACGTTAGGAAGATTTCATTCATTAAAACTAATCTAAATCATGACTCATTCTCTATGTATAGGGGAATTTCATGGAATGAAGAAACTTTATGTATCACTCTCAAACTATCAGTAGTTCCCATTCAAGAACCTAGGAAGGTACCAAACCTCTTAGCATCTCTTATCGAGTGGAGAAAACCATTCAATCTAACTCAAACAGAAGTATAGAGAAATCAAGGTCGAACATGATTTTTTGAAAGGATTAATAAATCATGCTCCTTCCAAATTGAATAATTTCTCGATATTTTTTGGTTCAATGAACATTAATCCACTCCAGATACCATATCCTAGGAACCTCAATATGGTCATCCTTACTGGTCATCCTCATTACATCCCATTTAATATATGTATGGTTCATAATATACAAGGCTGAATCATCTTTAATGACATCCTTTAATGAATGTTTAATTATGTACATGTGTTGTTTGATGACCCCTCAGAGAAAGTGGCCTCTATATCTATTTCTTATATTGAACATGAAAGATATTTATAGAATGTTCAATCTTGGCATAGGCTGATGTTATGCATCACATCAAAAAAGGTTGACTGACATAATGCCACCATGAGATCACAACTATGTAAACACACAAAAAACCCTCCACTTAGGATGGTAACATCTTTTATTCATCCAAAAGGAAGAAAAAACCACCATAAGAATGAGAAAATAGAAGTGGATGACTAATATTTTAATCCAATGCAAGCTCGGATTATTTCTCATATCATCCATGTACCATCAAAATATCAAGACCCACCCAACAAAATGAAAAATTAATTATATGATGAAATCATATTCCGTTCTTTCAATGTGGTACACTTGGTAAACCCCTTCTCTGATGACTCTCCTACCTCAAAATACGACTTTTCCCCACATAATTGTGGATTAAAAAGCTACATGCACACAAAACTAGGATACATGGGACAACATGGGAATGGCCAGACACAATATTTTGGTCCAATATCCCTAGAATACATATATTCATTTGATATGGAGGGAAAATTGTTCCACCAGGCCCAATAGAGACATTGATGTGTCCAAAACCCCTCTAGCAGTCACCCATTCCATGTTGTGCGACATGACATCCATGTTGGGGTGTGACTGTTTGATCATACATGGTAACGAGGAAGGTGCACGTGACCACTTCCACTAGGATCATATACTCCCATGAACTCTTAACAAGTCCTAGGTCCATTCACATTGATTTCCTTCATTGTTGAGCCACTTGATAAGGATATTTCTGACATCAGAATGTTCTGACCTATAGTAGAAAAAGTATGACATTATGAAACAACAGAATGTTTTTATAGCCTATATCTAAATCCATGATATTCTCCATATTTAAAAATAACTTATGGAGGAACTCTTTGAATTCATCAAGACCCCACATGATTTCAATATAACAGTAACTGCATTCAAGGTTTATCATGTATTTTGAATTCCCTCAGACTATCATGTTGACATCTCATTCACTGACGAGGTTTAGGAAGTGGTATTCCAAGGGATCATGATGCCACTACATGTTTTGGGAAGACGTTATATTTCCAAATTCTGAAGGGAACTAATTTATAATAGTTCTAGGATGAACCTCATCATGGTTTCAACCCATTGATGCATGTGATATATAGAATGGGACCAATCTCTGAAAAATATGACGATTATATGGAATGATTAGAGTGATAATAGACCTATCAAGGAGATCAAATCATAACACATTTTTGAGATCACAAGGATGATGTGGATATTAGGGTTATCCAGTAGGAAATCATATACAATGACCTTCTTGGAAGGCCCTATATCCATTTCCAAGTGGTAGTAACGTCAACATTCCATCAGTTTCTAAAATACCCCATCAATGGAAAGGCCTAAATTCTACATCATGAAAGTGACCCCATCGATACTTGTGAATAAAAATATTCTTATGAATATTTCTAAAAATGGGGATTCAAACATATAATGGAGGAGGATGATATAAAGGGTGATTACCCCAACATCTTGGAACAATCCCATGAAAATCCTTTCAGTATTCTTCATAGATAAAATGTCTTTTGAAAATAAATCTATTAATGATGATAGACCTTCCTGCATAGGTTTAATCCCATCATGTTCCTAGAGATAGTGTAAATTATAATCATCTCCAACATCCCTATAAAACATATCATGAAAATGGATATGGTGATGTCTCTTATCATGGAATCTCGCACCTTGATAGTGATAGTGGTTCCCCATATTTTTGTCTCTATTTGTGAAAAACTCCACATAATCAAAGTTGGAAAAATATGCAGATAACCTAAAAAATGTCAATCCCACATTAGAGGTTGGTTTCCCCACTACCTTTGAAAAACATAGGCAGGTGAATCTGGGAATTAAAGAATATAAATGGTCTATATAGATTATTATCACCATGACCCTCAAAGTGAAATAGATGAATATTTCATTTCTAAAAAATCACGGATATGTGGTCTCTTATAACTATACATATAAACCTGAAATGAATCATGATGTGGAAACACACCATCTCCAATTACCCGAAGAGCATCGATGCTTCATGTAGTCATATATAATAATGAACCCCTCTAACTCCACTAATTAATAGGTGGATTTTGACAAACATATGAAAGAAAACGTTTTCAAAGAAGAACAATACCCAATATGTCTATACATCATTATCCTTTATTAGAAAAAGAATGGGTATATTAGGTTATGAAGATATTTTAGAGAAAATAATCAGCTCCTCCTAAAAGACTATTTCCCATTTTTTATCACATAAATTCTGATTGATGTGACAGATGGATTCTAAGGCCTTTCAATCATGGACAGGTATTCAAGGTTCAATAAAATAAATATATCCCCTAACAGTTAGAAATATATATTCTTTAGAGTGCCTAAATTGATATTTTAATATCAATTAATGCCCAACCTTTTTGAGAATGTTGGAACAACATATCAATGATCCATTCAACATATAATTAATATATTCTTTTGAATAATGAATGGATACTATGTTGAGGGACCAATTTTCAAATCTCAAAAATTATATGTTCACTTCACAGATCTTCAGAAAATAATAGAAAATTTGTTATAGAAAAATATAAAGTTGAATTCCAAGAAATACATCTTCATAGTATCATTAAAAATGTTCCTTGGATTTTTGGTATACTATAGTGTCATAGAGGTAAAACACAAAAATACTAGTGCTATTTAACTAATTTCACCACTATAAATCAAAATTATTTGAGAGTAATACAAGAGAACCTCTCCTACATTCAAAATTTCACATCCAACAAGGTCTGGAATGATTTCCCCTTCACCTGGCTAATGAAGAATTAAATCACCTATCAAAGGTATGATGACAACCATGATGCCTTCAAAAGACTCCAATAATATTTTCGACATCAAACAGTTTGGATGTCGGTAGTGGAAGGGAGGCCACTCCAATTATATGTGGCCTCCATGGAAAACACATTGGGTTCCTCCTAATAGAAAACGACGATGTAGGTAGTATAAAAAATCCCTACTAGCTTAGAAGAGCTATTCTAGGAACTGAGACCCGATAGACTATTGTCGAGAAGAACTGTGTGACAACCATTTTCAACATTAAAATGATAAGGAACTACATTAGGCACCATAAATTACATCTTTTCTATTGTATTTATCCACTCAAGAGAATACTTGGACATACTATGTTGACTAGTTTCCTAGCACGATGGTGGGTTATTATATAGAAATACAACATTCAGTTAGTGTCATAGAAATAGATGAATTGGATATTCAGGTGTGATTTCATCACAACACATCTTACCCAAGAGAAAATGCCTGTGGTCACCAAGATTTTAAAGGACAAGGATTTATATTACTCGGACACTCCATGGACGTGGTATAACTATTTTTATGGTGCCTCTAAAAGTCCAATAGAAAAAATGATGAAAAACATGATACCCAATAGAGTTAGAATATGGAATTTATTTGACTATATAGACAAATGAGTCATTCCTTAGTCATTCCACGATTTTAAGGGTACATAAATAACAATGAAGAATTCCATTTTCTCATTAGTGGGTGGGTGTTATACATATAGATGTAGATGTCCTACCTGAATATCAATCGGGATTAGAAACATGCCATAATGTTCAACTATGATGAACATGAACACATAAAGGAATAGCAATCCCACCTCACTAGATATGTCCGTGGAATAATTGAGTATTTTATTTTTAACCCACATGGGATCATATTCCCTGATCATAGAATGATCAGATCGACAAAAAGACTAATGCACACCATCCTATTTGACCTTGATTAGGAGGAAGTAATATTTTGTATCATGCAATGAAAAATGGTATCATCATTCATCATCTACAAAATGGAATAAATCTTTCATGTGAACACCACCCCAGGGTGTGATGAACCGGTGTCCACCCATGGATGATAGAGATGATAATACGTTATCTCCAAAATGATATTCTCCTAAAATATCGATCATGAAGGAAACAAACATGGCACCATACATCGAACATTATCTAGAAGAGTGGTATAAATGAACAATTGTCCCTATAGAAGTTTATCTTTGATGTAATAATCTTCAGTTGCAATGAGAAATGATTTACTCATACCATCCTGGAGAAAGTACATGGATGCTCTTTTAATTATCATGATTTTGAGACAACGATCTCCCACCAAATCAGAAGGCTAGGTTGCTATAGAAAAACAATGATATGGGACTATTTGTAATTCCCCATGAAATTTCGAGAATGATAGGTCCTTGAAAATAGCTCCCATCTTCACGTGGAATTGATATATACTCTTAAATATTCTTGACCATTTTCCATTTGGGGAATGGATGTTTTGTGTCTATAACCCACAACCATAGCTAAGCAATTCATGTACATCCTTATTGTTACATAATTATATAACAAATTGGTTGAGGCAATAACACTCAACGAATTTAGGATAAAGAATATCATCATCTACAAAAAGTCACATATCATCTTTCGGTTTGGAGTCCCTCACACAATATTGATGAACAAAAACTGAAACATATACTCTATAAGGAGAAGAAAATATTTTAGGTGTAAAAAATTAATTCTAACCACACATATTAATATAATGAAGTGAAAAATGGACAGATAGGGTCCTTAAATTGGACTATTTCAATTTTACTCTAGATGATGGGGATCATAGATACGATATCCTTGAAGAAAAATCTCCACCATGCCATATGGTCATACCATACAAGCATGAATACTACTACATAAGAAATGACATTATCATTAGTGTATAGGACCAAGGCAGTGTTACCTATATGTGTCTAGCATCCTTCATGCTAAATAGATTTTTTTGGATAACTCATGGATGATGAGAAATTAATAATTAGGATGGATGAGTTTGAGCAGCTCAATGAGAATAGGTGTCGTACATTATACGACATTGATTTCCATCAGAACCATATCGAATGAGAATTTAATTATAAGGTTTTACTCCTTTAATTCCACCTTGCCGAACTAGTTTTGGATCCTTGGACCCCAATGATACAAATAAAAGATAATACAAATATGGAACCCAAATTGGAAGGTGTATTACATCACATATGGTCTATCATAGTGAAGACTAATTACTAAACACATGATGTTAGACAATGTGGATTTGTCCTGGTTACATGACTTTGAACTGTATGATCTTGTATCGGTTTCATGACATTAAACAGCACAAGATCATCCTTGAAGAAAGATGTTTAACTACAAAATGCCTCTATTTCTTGATATATGACATTCAACTAGATGACCACATCATCACTTCATGACATTAAAATACATGATAATCACTATCTGACTAAAGAATCAAATCACACGATCCATATCTGTGCAAAGGAATTGTGAACAGACCTTATCCCCATGTGATAGTTCTCTCTATATATTGAATATTATCATCCATGAACTATGTGTGAAATGATTCATGGCATAATAGGATATGTAGTGATGCATGTTCCTTATGTCTTGTGAAAATCCGCAATATTCATTTCCTTTAACGGCAGGTGGTCTATGTTCATACATCAAGACCTTAAACTTCATGGAAGATTTCTTATCCACATGCCATTAGTCTACACCAGGTTTTTAGCAATGTGTATATGGATTCTAATTTTCTATGTGATGCATACGGATACATCAACACTGTATCTTGATTCAGTCACCACGTGATGAAAAATTACCCTTTCATATCCGTATTCACCCAACTATAGTACGATGTTCCCTTTCGATTAAATTATTCTAACAACGAGAATAACTCACAGGAGCATAGGAATTTTAGAAAAGTATTCACCACATACCAAGGAATAATAACTTCTGAGAGGTTCATGATGGTCCATCATGAAATACCATAGATGGTATACCATGAGTCCTCACAACATACTGTAAAAAGACACGGTTGATGTGCTATATAAAAAAAACTACACATCCCTATGGACCTCAATCGAGAGGAACACTATTGTGGGTAATTGATCTCCAATAACACCAACATACTCAAAAACTAAATGTGAGTTGATTTATGAAATCACATGATACATATTATTTCCTAGATAATAAATACCAATTCGTGTCACAAAAATTATAAAAATAAACCCTCTATGTGTATATTCCAGGCATAAATAAGATGTTCCATACTTAATTAATGTGTCCATATAGATTCTAGTGACCCTAGGATAGGTATTGACACCCATATTTCAATCTGTGGGTCAAGGCACCAAATATTTTACTATGTTGGGAAGCCAACATCCTTTCCTCAAGATGTTAAACTTCATAGTTTCATAAGAACTATATGTGTATTAATTCGTATCATTATAGGATATCTAGTTTCACCTTGATCTCCAAAACATGGCCTAAGAAAAATAATAAATGGAAAGAATCCCCAAATCTATATATGGTCCAAGAATTTATTGAGTGTTTTCCATTCAGCGACTAAATGTGACTTGATTCCTATCATCACCTGATACATAGTAACACCCATATCTCTAATCATGGTCCACACTACAATGAAAAATAATGGAAATGAAACCCAAATGTATAAAGGGGAAGACATACAAATCCATTTTCCCCTAAGTATGAGTCGTATCTACATGTTTCTTACTATAAAATGTAATATGTCTTTCACAATTTTTCATGTCGGTTACTATGTCATTATCACATGAAGTCAAATTGTAATGAAAACACCTAGATGACATGACATTAAAACATAACAACAAAAATTTTCATACAAAATTACATTAAAATATTTGAAAAAATTCTTGATCGCATGATACTAATAATAAAAATCAGACATCCTTACCACTTGTTGTTAGACTTCTACGTAAATGTCATATTCACATGACATTAAATCTGTAGAACAAAAACTACATTACTGCATGAAGTTAAAATGAAAGGAAATTTTTTATGGTTGAATGACATTAAGAATATACAAAAAACATCTACACTATGTGATGCCAAAATTTAAGGTACTCTCGTCATCGATTAATGATAAACTCCATGGAAAATGTCCATAAAAAATTCCATACAATTTTAACTGAGCCAAAAAAATTCTCACTGCATAATGTAACAATATATAGATCATCATCCATTTTTCATCCCTTATAAAAGGACAAAAATATCCATAACCTAGTCAACTATATAATGGGATGCATTAACAATATTTTAGGCACCTAAATCCAAAAACAAAACTTCAGGTGTTGAGTGCATTAGGTTGCTAAAAATCATCCATTCCCCTAGAAATGGATACCCTTCATCAATACACCCATTGTTGAACCATACATGTATGTTAATGGTTATTTAATATACCCTTAAGTTAATTAACCAATTTTTTCACTCTGTATACTATATTTCCAATCCATATGAGCCCTGAAATAATTACAGTGGAGCTCAACACCCCAGTATGCACTACACCATTCCAAATAGGATTTCCCCAAATCCTTACTCTTGACTTGATACCTCAATCCATTTTTTAAACAATTTTCATCTCCCACTACAATGGATGATGGGTTTCTTGTGATCCTAGGTATCCTAATTATTATCTTGTGTACCATCCCCCATATCAATTACATGTGCGTGATGACTTAAACTACATGAACTATGAACAATGTTACAATACCGTATAAAATATCCTATAATTTACCATAATGTGAGTTTTTAAGATACTAATAATAGGAAATTAAAACTCATCAAGTTGAGAACCCACAAAGGGAAACATTTGAAAAAGACAAGTCCTCACTCACTAAACTCATTATCACTATATTTTAGGAAAAAATTGGCACACTAATAAATAAGTCAAAGAGATCATTGGGCATACTATGTATCCATAGTAAAATTTAAATAATTATCACTAGACCCCATGATTTAGGAAAAATATAGATTAATGATTTTTCAAATCTCTATCTAGAAAGAATATGTTCTCTAGGATATGGAAAAAAATTATGTTTCTCTAACCCTTCATGTATATCATGATTTCAAAAAATTAAACATCATGATTTGATCATCTATGATCACCACAACCATCCATGTCTCTTAGAAATGGACTCCCGACTTCAAGGAACCCTTTTCATGACTGTACAAGTATCTTTATGGATCCTTCACATGACCTTAGGTTCATAAACAAAAGGTGTCATCCTACAGAAAGAAATCCCTGATATTTATGAGCCCTCACATCACTGTAGAATAACACATAACCTCAGTTTGTTATGGTTAATTTCTTGTGTGACTATACCATACAATCCTCATTTCCAGATCACTTTGGAGCACAACATACATTTCTTTTACCAAACTATTCATGAAAATTTTACATCCTCGATGTTATGTCATCATGTTTTTTAAACATTATAAAGGATATGAATTTTAAACACCATTCTCAATAAATTTATGACCAAAAACTCATGATTAATATTCTCATGACATGTGAATTGATCTTCAAAATATAACAACCAAATTACTATAGGGTGAATGAACCCTTCTTGGTTAGCTTTCTTCTAATACCCAATCTCATATTCTGGACATTTGAGTCTTAGAAAATAATTCATGTCCCTTAAAATAAATAGAATATCATCTTCACATGACCATATTATCGATGCATAAGGGACATTCCCTAGTGAATTAAATAATCTACTCATTTTAAGAATGTATCAGTAGTCCTTGTGAGTCCTGGAAACACAGCGACATAACATGGATCCTCAAGGTTGTTATGAGTCATCCCCAGCAAGTCTACCCCTACCCATTTTCATGGACTCTATATATTTAGATATGAGTATCACTCATTTTCCAACTATCCAAGATAACCTTTTATCCATTATATAACATGATAAATCGATATAACCCCCACTAAACATTCCATGGCCCATTGAAAAGATTAGATACACCTATATTTTGAAATTATACCAATTTATAAGGGACTTGATCTACCAATCATATAAATACTATCCTTTTAGGAAATGAACATTGATCATTTTGTGCCCCAACAACAGTGGAACAAAACTCAACAATATAGGTTGTTTTAGGTCATTCCTAGAATGTATGATCCACATATAATGATCATCAATCACGATCGAGCTAAAATAACCTAATCTACAACAATAGAAGTTCTTAGCTAAAAGGCCCCAAAATACATTGATAGAAGGTCTGAGATCAATGACCATAATAAAAAATAGCATAGTGCTATGATAAATGGACCTAAAATATAGTTATATAAGGTCTTATATAAATGATGCTAAACTAGAACAATAGAAGTTATGATCTAATAGATTCTAAACTATAGTTATATAACGATTGAGCTAAAAGACTCTAAATTAAATAGATATGTGGTTTGATCTAAAATAACGTTATCTATAATGATTGATGGTACGAGATAAATGACCCCAAAATACATAGATGGAAGGCCTATTCTAAAAGAATCTAAAATAAACGGATAGATGGTATGATCTAAAAGGCAATAAAATACAGAAATAAAAAGATATGAAAAAATGACCCTAAACTACAACACAACCGTGATTTATTTTGCATCAATGGAAAATAATTTTTGTCCCATCATATAGAATTGGAAAATAATAATGATGACATATACAAGGATATATGAATTGAAAAAAGTTAATGCAATCTAGCTCTATGTAATTTATTATACCCAATTAACCTCTTGAAAAATAGGAAATTTCAAGATAACTAGAGAAGATATATTAGTGTGAAATCTAATGATGGTGGGAATTAATGTGCCATTATTAAGAATAATATATTATGATTTATATATTTTAAAATAGGAATTCATTTTTACATGATATTATGAAATGGATGGGTATTTTAAGTGATTCATATAACATCAGATCAATGAAAATTCATGCACATCTTGAATAAAAAAAGAAAACTAGACAATAAAATATAATGATTTGCAGATCTACTCATTGATAGCATACAAGAGGAGTAATTTCCAAAAATTAGAGAATATCCCTTGAATATACGAGCCAAAGAAATGTTTTAAAATTAAAAATCCGTTATATAATTTTCCTAGAAGAACCATTGAACTCTACGTGCCTCTGTTCTAGGGAGGTAATAGATTGATGTAAATGGTCAACTAACTCGAATTTTTCCTCTGCATCTAACTATAACTCCCCTACAATGGAAATGGATTAGAGCCTTACCATATTTATAACATCATGAAGTCCATTTAACTCCATCATATAATTCTATAATATTTGATGTTCATGTAGAAATCATGATAGCTCTGCTTGAAGATGAATTATTTTAGCCTAATGAGTACCAATGGAAGACTTGAAATGGTCAATTTCATCACTTCCATCTTTGACAACGTCCATGTGATCTTCCACTGCCACTACATGTCAGAAATATTCATTTTATTCATTTTTATATTTTTCATCACTAATGTGGATCCATCGGTGGCTTCCAATCTCTATTATAGGGACATCTTATGCCCTCTCATGGATACCACAACCTTCAATGTGGTTTGGATGGTGGTATAATAAGATCCCTTTTATCCAAGGGTAGGAAACACAAATAGATGGTGGCTTAATAGATCATTCAACTCCTAAATGGTGGTATCCAATACTATGGCAGAAATTAACTTCCGCATTTTTTTAACATTGACTAGTAGAATGACATAGACCCCGGAACATGATACAAGACCCTCATATGAATATGATAAAATTATGGGACCAGGTCACTCGGATAATCAGTTGTGCTCCTAGTTTTGGGAAAATTAATAAGGGATATATAACTAATACTATTTTATCTAGTCAGAGCTTCCTCCACAGTTGTAGGTACTAGACCCTTCGAACATCGGGGATAAGACACAATAGAAAGCAGAACAATGGCTTATTATTCATAGGATAAAATATAGTGTCTCCAGGTAAATGATGTACATGATGGATATTAAAGAATACCTATATCATTCACATATTTGGTGACATAATATTCACTGAAACCATCCTTTGAAGGATTCAACTCCTTTTAATGATTTTCATTGTCACTGAAATTATGGTTCTTTTACCAACATTTTATATAACTCACCAGCCATGTTAAACACATGGAAAAAAGAAAATGTCACATGATATGAAACAAATAGACAATGATATTATTCACAATGAAGTATTACCTATATCCAAAACCCTCTTATATAATTGATAACATGGAATCAATATAGTTTCATGTGTTAGTATCCTCCAAAAGTGTGTCAACCGACAATGTACCAACTAATCTAATCGCTGGGATTTCTATTATTGAAACGTGCGTGATTCATGCATAACCTCAGTCATTTCCTCTTATTGATTGGTCAGGAACAACATTAAAGAATCTACTAAAGAAACTAAATTATATATGATTCCTTATATTTCAATACATGCTCTTACAGGTGATCTTAGAGGGGACATACAAATCAATAAAAATTCCAGATTTGTACCTAGAATAATCCAAGTATTTGAATGAGTGGAATACCATAATTACAATACAATTATAGTGGAGAAGACCTAAAAATGTATAATTCATCCTTTTCCCCATTCTCTTCTTGTGAATCCTCTACATACGGTGATGAAGATGATTATGTTTCCCTAGAATATGGAATTGACACCCACATATGGGCTTATCAACAAGGGGATCCCTTATAAGTGGTTTACTATTTGATACAAAATTCCTCTCACACAACAGTACCATGGGGTGAATATTATGGGGATAATAATATTATCTAGTATTTTTTATCCATATTATGTATCACTATAAACTAAAAGGATGTTAATACAGTTACAATAGAACCATGACACAATAATCATAGTGTTAATCTTAGTCATTCCACTACCTCTATCACATATCCAAATCATTTATACCCATTTTAATTGTCCCCATTGCACAATTTGGGGAAACAAAGGAGAATATAAACATCATCTCCTAATGCATTAATAAATTAGGTGAACGTATTAGAGGATAGATGAGACTAGTTCAGGTCATTCCTTGACTGTAATAAATAGAGTGGTTGTCAAATTAGAAAAACCCTCAAAATGTAATTTTGATTGGTACTTGATACCACATAGCTCAAACTATGAGTTATGTGACCAATAAACCAACCATTGTTGGGATGTGAATGGAAATAAAAATTCTTACATGGCTACACCCTATAGTACTAGTCTCACTACAACCCCCGAAGTTGACACTTTGACTGGTAATGAAGAAGATGTATAATTATTTACTTCCTTGTGAGGTGCTTATAGGGATGTTGTCCCTCTAAAAGATAGTTTCTTTCCGATCATGGGATTACTCTTATTAGGTGGTGATAAATGGAAAAAATTACTTAATAGTTTTTTTAATTTACCATTGGGGTATTAGTGGATCCAAAATTTAGCATAGTGACTAGATAAACCAATTGATGCATTGCAGGGTTTGATGTTTATCTCAACTAGAGTATCTTCCATGGTAAACATCCACCAAAATTGGAGACTAACCGTTGGATACTCCACGGACCAGACTTAACCAAAATGAAGACATATCAACCAAACAAATTAGAACTAGTGGCTAAACTGGAAGGGTCTGTACCATTCACATAGAATGACACTTTCAGTTTGGGTGAAATGGAATCCCCCATAGTGTGATTTCATATAAGACTGTGACTCAATACTAGCCTCACTAGTGTTGACCATATTTCTCACCATCTCCATCCCATATTACCTGATGGAGAAACATTCATAATTTCTTATATAATCCTAGATATCTAGATCATTCAGTGTACCATGTCATACCCAACTTATGCATTGTTTTTATAATTAGATGAAAACATTAGGTCTACCCTCGATGTTTATATATCCATATCCTCCTAGATGATCTCTTATCTATCGATCCTATAAGGGTTTGTTCCTAGGTGAACATGGCACATATGATGATATTGTTCTCCCAGTACATGGATGGATAGACAAATCGGCTACCCCCTTTCTATGGAGGACTCCATCATAAAAGTGTAATCTTCAAAAAGAACATTTTTATTTCACTAGAAGGAAGTACCCACTCAGGTAACATGTTAGGAAACCATCTAGTTGGACAACCCTGTTAGTATTAGGGATAACTTTCTATCTCTATTCATTGAATTTCCTATCCTAAACCGAAGGCCAGAATGCACTCTGTTCACTAGAGTATCCCATCATAAGACATAATGTAGGCTTCATTGCATCTAGAATATAGAAATAAATCATCATGAAGTATCCCTATGATGTATTGAATAAGATATCTACTTAAGGAAATGGCTCTTTATATACGGCCTTTCCATATGGCCTAATAAATCCTTAGGATATATGATGAGTCCTTGTTACATCTCCACATGAATAATGTGATCATAAAAACTTATCATACATCCCACCTAATATAGGATCGATGGAAATATTCTCCACATTCAAGAGGGTGATACTCACATCTCCATGCATGAGGTGGAAAGTGTTAGTGTACAGACTCTAATGACTAAATACCTAATTATTCAATCCATTGATATGATAGAAAAACATATATGATAACTAGATAGCCTCATAAATTTCAAATTTATTTAACTACATAAAAAATTTATAAGAAATAATGTTAAAAGAAGGGTTATTCCCAGTCTATTATATAGGAACCTTTTAATCAAAATTCCTAGTTGGGAACCCTCCCAAACATCTAGTTGGAGTCAGACTTCCAAATTATTGATTAGAATATATGTACATCAATGTATGTCCATGATATGTCCCGTTGAAGCATGTGGGAATGTCTATTGGTATATTCTCATCATCACATTCTCCCTTGATGATAAAGTATCACCCGAATGAGATATTCCACTAAAAGGTGTTGTGGGAGTTATGAACCAAAGAAGAGGGTATGAATGATGAATGAGGAATCGAAAATATTGTTTCATTAGTAAGACTAAATCACTAAAGGGGTGGAAATTCTAAAAGGGGATATCCCCTTTTTTCTCTTCCCTTACCATTATCAAACTCTTTTGAAGTGACCAAAAAAGATGAAGACAATTAGGATCCAATCTTTCCATAATAGAATCATGTTGGGACATTGCTATTTTTTCATCCTTACTTGAAGGAATTAATGAAATTTAATAAGAGAGTGAATTCATAAAAAAATAAGTGGTCTATATTGGACATAATAAATGAAATATTCTGAATGGAATTGAATAAAAAATTGTAGTATGATGAGAATTTCATGATTCAGTAGGGAATTCACAGATCACATAATGAACTCGCTAATTGCCTAACACATAAAGATATAATGTGATTCATGAACCCACAAGGAATATCTAGACACATGAACATGTTACACTCTAGATCATTAGACCATGACATTGTCATGATAGACACATAATAGTAAACGAATCATGCGATCCAGCTAGCAGATCCTATAAAAACCTCATGACAATCACAACCCAAAATCTAATGTTTGAACAATTTCTGAAGATAATCTTCTGTATTGGTTTGACCAGTTCTTGAGAAATGTTATTAGAGTGAGGTCTCATGATCATATAATGCAATATATTTTTATGACATGGTTAGATGATGGATGATGGGTTCAAGAGATCTGTGGAGTTGAGTAATCCATGAGTTAATCCTTCTCTTCTCCGCCATTTATAATAATAACATGGAATACAAAACGTAACTCAGATGAAAATGAATAACCAAAGACAATTGTTGGTGATAGTTTGAAATACTCATGCAGTCATTAAAATTCCTCAATGCTGATACCTTTTTTGAATATACGTCACTCCTAAAATAGAAATTTGTTGATGCCTTCTAAATGAGCATCTAAAAACTGAAAAAGTAATAAATACCTTAATATGGGTAGTAAATTTTAGAAAATAAAATATAGATGATTATAGATGAGATCATGTAGATCTCGTTAACCTTAGAAGACATCTGATCACATTACCTTTGGATGGTTATGCTGATTTTCACACAAAATTCATTACCCATATAAGATCCTGCAAAGTCCATTCAATGAGATATTCTAATATTGTGAAGTAACTCTTAAAAATCGATGATCATATAGAGGACACCATATACACTTCCCCATGATAAAATACTTATCAACTCATAGACACATAATGAACCAATAAAATATCATTTGAAAATATGAGGGAAATATCCAGTAGGAGGGATCCTATTGTGGTCATAAAAATCATATGATACAGTATTGATGAGTGTTATTATTGTCCTCAAAAACATTCATAGACACTCATGATATCCCCAAACCTTGTAAAATAAAATATGGGGAAAATAAGTGAATAATAAGGGAACCTCGTGTGGTAATAAAAATCTGGCGACATGCCCGTAGAGATCTAGATGACACCAAAAGCACAAAGACCCATGTTCAGATCATCATGAAAAATCCAACTGACATTTCATTCTCATCACACAAAGTGACTCTAACTTATCTTGGGGGCCTTGTGCTCACCTTATACCCCATAAGGGAAAATATGTGTATTTTTTCATGAAATGATCTCACATATCCAAAAAAACATTTTTGGGTAATGCGACACATCACCCAGAGGTAGAGGGATTATTTAGACAAAACTCATGAAACCATACAAGATACCCATCAGTTTTATTATAAAAAAATTAAATAATAGTGGAAATTATGGGAGATTATCACTATAATAAAATTCTCAAAATGATCATAGATTGTTCACAACTAGGTCTCACAAAACCATTTTTCATGATGAACTAATTTCATGAAGTCCCTAGAAATGATATCCTTATCCCACGAAAGGTTTTAGATAATTCACCAAAAATCATTGATATGGGATTCTAACATGCATCATGATCTTGGTATGACACTTGGACTTGCCAGCTATAAAATATAAAAGTCACTCATCTAGTTTCCATGATTCAAAATGACCTTATTAAATGAATATAATATATTAAGTTGGCCTTTACTGGGATAATCACACTAAAACTGAAGATCTTGTGATCCCTATAGAATGAATATTTTTGGATCTCGTGAAATGCCTGACGTCAAATCCTTCCATCGATACTATAATTGATTAGCACGTTACACGCCATGAAATGTGTTGAGTAACCTGGGTGGAGGGACCAATAAATTTCCCACCACCAAATAAAAATTTCACTCTTGGAACCTCACACCGATACATCCATACTTCAGAACGATTTTATCAGAGTATCTGATCTTGTGATCGGGAAAGGTTTGTATCTGGTATGTTATGGGGAACAACCATATTGATCATAAGAAATGCATAAAAAACATTTTGTGATATATCATATAGAATTTTGATGACTTCTAGCAGGACATGTGAAGAACATACTGCATATCTTACTAGATCAAAAAGCACATAAAACAAGCTATAACTAATAAATTATAATAAATTTTCAATAAATGGATGTAACATAGATGAAACTATGGGAGGCTTATGGGAAAACATATTGAATGATCCTCATCTGCTTCATATGATCCACCAATGACAAACAACCACACTAATAAATATCATCCTGGTCTAGAAATGATCCTTTGGTATAATATATGGATCGTGAAAAGTATTTGGGACATATTAAAGTATGTTACATGGAACCTCATGCGAATGACATCCATGTGTCCCAAAGACCATCAGGCTCACCATTCAAACATTTTAGTGTTTGGTTTAGTGGGTTTCTTAACATATATGATTGAACAATTACATGTTAGATATGTTTGTCATAGAAACCCATCATGTTAACTGTCCCTAACAACGCCCTTCGAGTATGTCATCCAGATCTTGTGATGACTTCCAAACATGGCAACCATGATCTTATATCACACTCCAGACATATCTCATTAGATATTATGAATCTCTCCAATCAAGTCATCCATTTCTTCAGAAAAAAATATGGATAATCATATGGATAATGTGACACCCTCTAAATATGTTATCATGGATCATGAGATGGAATCATGGATAAGCTTGTTTGGTCTCTTGATGTTCTCTGAACAAGTCAGCCATGAGAATGAAATATTCAATAAATATATCATCCCTAAAATGGAATGTTCTGGAATCAATCCAAATAGATCACACAATTTTATTTCAACATGTATTAAATATAATTATACATGTCTATAAATCCTCCAACATAGCAGACTAATAATCTTGTCTTGTCAAAAATTAATTCAAGCATGCAAGGTAAGTAATAAGTCTAGGTCAAACGAGAATCCCAAAACTTGATAACCCTCTCCATTATATGTATGTAATCCCCAATATGAAGTAATTTTATATTTTGTAATCCCCAATCAAATGAAATACACAAACTCATATTCCTTCCATTACAAGGATACATTCTATGCCTCTCTATGGCTCAGTCTCCATATCAAGAATGAAAAGGGTAGTAATAGTACATAATTCCACCACGCTCAACAAATGTGACTAATTATCTTTCATTCCTTGTTACTCAATATGATCATAGAACATATGGGATTATGGAGTCCCAATGATCATATTGTTTACATGATAAGCATCTACCAGAATACAAGTAACTTTAGTGGGTAATCCCAAATTAGTGACATAATATGATTTTCCCTAAATATAAGGGAATGGTCAATGTGTAATTTTGGTTATTTTAACTCCAAGGACTCTAATTCTTTCCATAACTATGAAACATAGGATGACTTATTAAGGACCAATCATAAACACAAATAGGCATCCATGTCAGCATAAGTGACACTGTGTCTCGATTATTTCAACCATTCGTACAAAATCATTATTATGTGTTGATCATTCTACCATATAAAATATTGAACATTGAATCCAATTGATATAAAAGTACATTGATTCCTACCATAACCATGATATATAGGATTCATTCCTATGGTTTGAGACCAAACTCAAATGGGGGTCCGCCTTAGTGTATGTCCCTCACTGTCTCTGTGATTTCATCCATTATGACTAAATTGTCCCCATGGTATGATCATTCTACCTCATAAATCGGTGGATTAAAAATCCAAATGAACTATGATGAATCTGATTCAACCCATAATAAATATTTTGGAAGCCCTTCTAATGACCAAGATCAGTATTTTAAATCCCAAGGCAAATTTTATCACAGATTCCCCACATCCTTTTACAGGGATTCTGATTACATAATATCCATTATTTATCAAATCGATCATGTATAATATGAGATTAGAGAGTAGCGATGGCTGACTCATTATCATCATGAATCTCCACCATCTAGGGTTTTCTAAGTATTTAATTCACAATGAGTTCAATGATTTAAAACATCTCTGATATATGGAATCTACCATTTCGAAAGTCCTAAGGGAATGATTGAACTATTATAACTTTACATTCTACTATAAACTTGATATATAAGACTCCTCGAGACTCCATCTCAAATATTCATTGCCTATGTTCTCAAGAAATATGTCCTTTAATAATGAATATAATCTATAAGACATTTAACATATTACATGGGATTTGATTACATCAACAAATTGGAAACGTATGATAGCTTATAATATCTCAATCATCTCCTTGAAATATTAACTATCTCCCAATATGATTAAATATTATGAAGTTCTTGGTTTTGAGGCTTGAGAATATAAGAATCTATTCATTATAAAGAAATGGGTTGAGAACCTCAGATACACACATACTAATTGAAAAATAATATACCCATTAATTTTTTAAAGAGACTTAACCTATAATTGGTATTTATGGTAATCTAACTTATATAAGGATTAAGTAGAGTTAATATAACATATCGTATATCTATAATAGTGTCCAAAAGTAGGAAATAATTCCCCTAACTTGGAGTGATAATCCCAAGCACCCATACTCTTGACTAATGTGAGTCCCTAAGAGTCATTGGGTATTACACCCTAATTGTCCACCTACCTCTTGAATGCAGGTTTGAACCCATTTATAAATTAAACAACTATTAGGGGTTTCCATTACGAATAATAATGGTTAACCAAATTTAATGATTATTAAAGAAACAAACCCACTATAACCATCCCTCAGAGAAAACCAAATCATTCTTAATGAGTGTACCCATTCAAATCATTGCCATTAATATATTGAGTTTCTAATATTTTTTTCTAAAGTAGTTCAGTTTTGGAGAAATAATATAATAATAAGTTTTTAAAAAATAAAATCAATTTTATGAAATCACAATAATGAATAAATGAATTAAAATTTTGTGAAATAATTTTACAGAACAAAATTATATTTAATGAATTATATAATTTATTTAAATACATTTCATTTTTATTAGAATTTATATTCGACATTTTGGAAGATATGAATTATAATCATAAATTATTCAAAAAACAATTAAATTTTCATTACAAAATAAAATTATATATTTTATCTAAAATATTCAATTATTTTTTATTTATTTATTTAATTTATATAATGTGTGAAAACTAATTATAAATATAAAGAAATAAAAATCAGGTTTCTCATTAGAATATTACTTTTGTTTACAAAATTTCACACATGGGTTTAATAAATTCAACATTTCCTTCATAAATTAATAATTTTACTTTATAAATATATATATTTTAATTAATAAAAATATCAAAAACATTTATTTCTTTTGTATTTTATTTTAATATCTTAAAAGAGATGTCATTAAAAATTGTAACTTTTTACTATCCACATAAAAACCAATAAAATTAAAAATATCTATAAAATTCACCAAAGGGTAATTTTGTTATTTGGGGTTCACAAATGAAATGAATTTTTTAAAATTAAATTTATAAAATTTGACCATTTATCAATTAAATGAAAATTCAATATATATATTTCAATATATAATGAAGTGATTCTTTTATTTATAATAATTATTTAATATTTTAACTATTTTGAATCATAATTTTTATGAATTTTTAATTGATTTTAATATTTATTTAATAGAGGATTTTTTATTCTTAAATTTTATAAAAAAAATTGACATATCACATTTTAGATTGGTGTTGTCTTTAAACCGAGATATCAAAAACTCAATAATATAGATTACCAAATATCAAGGTACTATATCGAGGGTAAATTTACAATTTTACCAAAATTGGGGACCTAAGTCCTCAGGATGAAAAAATAAATTAATTATCACATGATGAAAAATATGGTTCACTATAATATAACTACCAAGTGAAAATACATGACAAATTTGATATAGTATTTATAGTGATATGTAAAATTAATCCAAGACATCATTTATCTATGTTTATTATCTCAATATGGAATATCATCAGTAACCACACACGTAAACCCTAAACCAAGACATAGTTATCCCCAACATGTATATCAAATAAAAAAATATGATAATAAACTAAATAACTAAAATATAACATGCATGGTTTCTCAAAAAAAATTTATTCATTAGTAAGATACATGGATTAAATTAGAGAAACAAAAAAACATATAATGCTCCACGATATAAAAATTCTATGGTAAGATCAATTTACACTTATAAAAATGAAAATATTTTGAAACTTATTATTAAAAATTATTTATTTCTACAATGTATCACATTGAGATTTTATATTTTTTATCAAATATATTTAATTTTATTGATATCATTCATTACACACAACACTATGTTTTAAACATCCATGATATACAATTAATATAATGATTTAAACATGAACATTGTAACATAGATCTTAAAACATTATCTTTATTTTTATATTCAACATGTCAAAATTATATTTGGGTGAATTTAATTGAATTTAATAAATAGATTATATTTTATATTAATAATAAAAAATAGTGTTTATTATTAAAAAACATTATTTTAAAGCATTTCAAACGATATAGCATGTATAAAAATGGTTTAAAAGAAAAATTAGTTCAATTTTGTTATTAATAATCTAATTTAGGTCATCTCATTAAAAATAATATTTACTTTTGATATTAAATCATTCTAAAGATATAAAATTGTTATCTTTTGGAAACCATTTTGGCACTATGCCTAGTGGTTATGGTATGACTAAATAATAACATATTTATGAAACCTGTTTATTTTCCACTGGTTATGCTATGATGAAATTATCTTGAAACCCATTTTTTTAATGGGATATAATATAAAGGAATTTTTATAAATCCCACCTATTTTCAAGGGTTATAATATGATTAACGTTTAATGGTATTTTTATACACTTATGTATGTTATATATTATGTGAGATTTATAACATTATTACCAAGGATGGTGGATAAATTATAATGATGGATAATGGTAAAGTTATAACTACGGAGTTGGGTGACATATATCTCCCTCCAATTCATTGAGAAATGATTGACATCTTGTGAGATAAGCATGAATTGATGGGGATTAAACCCTATTTAGGAAGAGGCCCATTACCCTATAATATTATTGGGAGTGAACCTTGACTATTATGATAGTTTTGGGAGTGTACCCATTCAAATATGATAGCCATTTCAACAAGCCTTCAGAAAAAAAAGAAACAATATTCATTTCATCTTTTTATGTTGAAAATAATTTTCTTATTCCAAAATTACATTCTCATATCTCATGTTTAATGATTAATTTATGACTCATATCTTATGAACTACTAATAATTATGAAATGACTCATGTTTATGATATATGGTGTACATGGTATGATTTTAAAATATTATTTTCATGTTCTCATATACATTTTCTCATATTATGTTGATATATCCATTTTAACCATTACTAAGCATCTAATATCACCATGTCTTGTGTTTCCCTTCCATATGATATGAATAATTGTATTATTTATCATATTTCTAAAAAGTTATCTAGTTATGAAGAACCTAGATGGAGATGATATAGTTCACTAATGAACTAGTTTCCTATATATGTGAGTTTAAAAATGAATATAAATTAATTATTTTTGAATGGATTGCTATGTTATGTAATGACTATTTAATACTAATACGTGATATCTAAATAAAAAATTTTAGTGTCATTATTGTTATTATAAAATTAAGGGTTTAGTTGTCCTTTGAAAAATATGATGAGAGACCAAAACCTGAGATTCATATGGATAAGTCTATCGATAAGTAAAAGAATAGGAAAAGGTCCTTGTATTTTGGTGATGAATAATTTCAGTTAATTCAAATAAATTACATCCTTGTCTAGATACTACAAGTGGATGTAGATTTGGAAAAGTTTTACCCATTGGTAACAACTCTAAAAAGGGTGTATTGTGAAAGATATTATCATCTCATGGTTCATTTCAACAGGATCTCCTGCATACATAGTTTCACACTCATAGAAGATATATTTGGAAAATTCTAAATATCATTAAAAACAATCATAATGGAATTTAAAAATTACTGTGAATAACATAGGGTAATTTTATGTTGTAATAGATAGAAAATAACAATCCATGATTTAGATAACAGATAAGTTATTTTTCATGATTGTATAGTTCCCAACTGTGATAATTGTTTCTTTCACTTTTTTTGGTTTTATTTAATTTTTTAATCATAAAGGAATCATGTTAACACTTAATCGTATGGAAAATGAAATGAGTGAGCTTTAATGCATCAATAATTATGGGTGGGTGAATGCATCATCTTGTTGGTATGCTAATACATCGTTCACATGCCATGAATTATGTCGAACATCCAAACGATTAGAAGAGGGAACACAATTCTGTTGATTCCTCTGTGGGGAAATATCCACAATCATTTATTTGTTCAATTAAACAACTAGGGAATTAAAAAGGGACCATTGGAACTATAAAATATATTTTATTTTCTCCAATGTTCAAATCTTGAAAAAGTCATTTTGGATGCATATCATTTGGATTGAGTGGTTGATAAATGGTGGAGTTTTATAAATAATACAATTCAACAATACAAAATTTACTCTATATAATGGGATGAGTTTATGAAATTATTTTCAAGTAATATAAATTTTTATAATCATTATTGGAAAATGATTAATTAATTCCGTTAATTAAAGTAAAAGGGTAATTAATTTGTTGGAACCATTGAATTGAATTTTACAATAACAATCTGGTAAGCTTCTAGTATTATCATCAAACATTAAGGAAATGCTTATAGACTCTTTAGTGGAAATAAAAAGTCCTAAAAACTGATTGGTAAAAAATAAAATTTTTACCTATGAAGAATCATTTGATTTTAAATACGGAGGAAATGGATAATATAATTACACATAAATTTCATGGTTTTGATTTGGTAAGAAAGATGCAATAGAAATGAAACCTTAAAAAGTATATATTAAAGAACATGAGATTTCCTTCTTGATCAATTTGTGGAGTGAAACATGTAATACTTATTCATAAGGGGAGTATAAAATGATTTATTTTTGGAAAGTAAGGTCATTGTGAAATCGGTTTCTGAGGAGATAATAATAAGTTAGATAATAACATGAGTAGAGAAAAATCTCTACAGAATGAACTTCCCATATGCAATTATTCAAAATGTAATGAGTATTGGATTTATTCTGATGAGATCCCAAATGCAAATATTGTTGATTATGATCAATTTAAACAACCTCAAACTCTTAGAGAATATCAACAATCTCTTTTAATCACTATTTCTATCAAGGGTGGTAATGGATCGTTGAATGGTACACTTACCTTCTACTATTGAACTACAAATATCCTACATGAATAATGATATACCAAATCATTTATTTTTTGATAATTTTATATTAGTATCAAAATGAAACCTAAATGATTAGATTCTTATTTAGAAGTGAAAACCCATGATGGAATGATGATCACACCTCAAAACTATGATTCTTATCTAATTTAATTTTGAGAGAATGCTTCTTGTAAAACCCATTATTCTCCCTCTGGTCAGAATTTATGTATTATTATGGATGGATTATCATTACCTATATAAATACCACATTATATTCTATGTAAGGGAAATAAAATTTTATTTTTCAAACCAAAATATCTTTATCTATTAGTCAAATGTTAAATATGAAGTTCCAATGGAAACCACATTCATTAAATTGGTCTTGATTCCCATTCAAAATGGGTTTTTATTTAAACAATTTTTGTGGAAACTCCAAAACAATTATATTCTTATTTTATGTGAGTATGTTGCTATTTTTCTAGAAGGGTTTCCTAGTCCTCCACCAAAACACAACGTTCAGTTCTCAATAAAACTTATACCTATTGATACAATTATTTCAAAGACTCTCTATAGAATTTACTTTATTTTTTTATTGTAATTCATGATGAAACTCCAATAGAATATTCAAAATTGAATTTTTGTTTATGTGGGTCACTATAGTTTCACTGGTTCAATTGTTTAGGATGAATGATCGATCAATATGACTCTAAATTGATTATTAGAAACTAAAAAAATATTACATTATAGAAAAAGTATCTTCTACCCCATATTAATGAGTTATTCGATCAACTGGATCCAGATCAACACTTTTCCCCCATTGACCTTCATATGGATATCATAAATTTAGGGCCAGGAAAGAGGATATATATATATATATATTTATATGAAAACATTATATTAGTAGTATGGACATTATGAGTATATAGTGACACTATTTTGTCATATTTATTCGCCCACTATCTTTTTAGATTTATAGAATAGAGTCTATAGTGATTTATTTGATCAACTTGTGGGGTTTTTATGTAAAATATATTCTTTCACTCAAATGGAATAAAATATATTGGATTTCACTTCATAATTTAAATAAATACCCTAAATAAATAAAAATTATATGATTATTTTTCAAATTGTTAATTTTTTATAAAAAGGTACAAATTGTTTTGTTGTATAATCTCAAGAGATGTTATATCACTAGATACATCAATGATAAAGGTTATTCAATGTTGTATTAGAAAAACCCAAGAACTAATAACTAAAGTATTCTTGGTTATTTTGGATATTATCAACGTTATTTGGAGAATTAAAATTTTCTATCCAATCCAATCACCGCGATAACTCATAAGGGAGAAATGTTTATTGGGACATATGAATGGAAGGAAAATTTCAAGAATCTATAGAGAATATTAGTCAGCATAAATTTCCATACACTACCCTATATTTGAGAAGGGTTTTTAATCTATAATTATTCACACATTATGTTAATGGGATGTGTTCCCTTGAATAATGAATTGGTTATATATTATGCATTTTAAAAATTGATGGTTCATTAGTAAAATTACCCATCTCAGGATTTGGAGTTATGTACATATATTTTTCCATTATTAAATAAATTAATTATTTTTATAGAAAATATTTTGATATATATAGTGAAAAAATAATATAAAAAATATATTCTTACACAAATGGAGTTGAACATGAGCTATATATTATAGTTACAGATGAATAAATATTATGATTTCTTATTTAATTTCCACCATAGGAAATAGAACAATGAAAAAAATTCTATTATTTTAAAGGATGATGTTAGATTATCCAAAATGATATAACAAAATATGAATATATAGGTATTTTAAAATTACGGATGATGAAATCATGATGTCATGGGATAAGTATTATCTTTCTAAAATAATTGTTCAATGGATTATCCAAGTGAAGACTAAAGTGGTGCATAAAGATGATGTACAACTACAGGATAAGGTCATAAATGTTTCTAATATTATCCTTGAATATTATTGAATGATAAGGGGAAAGAGCCATTATAATTTCCCCTTAATATTGGTTTTTATAAAGGAGTTATTAGTGGAGGATCCTAATTCTTCAATCACTATTCATCATATAAATATAAAGATGTCTGGATATTTAAATATGTATTTCTAGTGGGATGGAATGAATTGATATCTCACAAAGTTTTTGTATCATTCAATGGTATGTTATACATTTATGGTTAAGAGACAAATATTAAAGGGTATGTTACTACCATTACACAAACCTAAATTGAAATGGGACCACTTCACCAAGGATTTTACCAATGGACTCACCAAAACATCTAAAGGGAATAATTATATATGGTTTGTTTCAAATATCCATAAAAAGTTAAAAACCCCATCACTATCAGATAATATTTATCTATAGATCATATTTGAAAAATATAATTAAAGATATTAGTGAGTTTTTCAATAGTACCAAATAGAATTATATATGACCGGTTTATGTTGATTTAGCCCAAATTTTGTTGAAAAATTCTAGAAGCACTTGATATGGAGTTGAGTTTTAGCATGACATGCCTTCCTAAAAAATGTCATTTTGAGGAGAAAGTTAAAACCCTTGATAATATTCATTTATATTGTTTTATATATTTCAAAAGTGGTTGGGACTAACACCTTCCAGTAGTTGAGTTTCCTATCAAAAATATATTTCATTTCAGAATTATTATGGATCCTTATAAACCCCACTATGGAAAGAGGTTCATAAATTCATCATATTTTGATTAATTTGTGGAACGAAATCTATTGGGACTAGTGCTAGAGGTAAAATTGAAGATAATATTAGATCAATTCAATATACATTGGGTAAGTATAAAGTTAAAAAAGTAATGTTTATAATCATTGATGCGATATGGAATTTCAATTTGGTGATAAGGCATTCCAATAAATATCAATATGAAAATGTTTTTGAGAAATGAGATGAGTGAAAAAATATTACCTGGTTATATTAGTATCTATGAAATTCACAATTCTATCAGAACCATACCTTATATCGTTGTTATTTTATTGAACATCACTCAAGTCCAAGATATTTTTATGTATATCTCTGAATGAGGTACATACCTAATCTTTTCCATGAACTAAACTCAAAGGTAATTCCACTGATGGAAGTTAATTCTTAAGAGAAATTACACGTGGATATTCCAAATAATAGATACAATGTTCTACAAAACTATATGACACACGTCTTCAATGTTCTATGGTGAAATCACCAATTTCAAGAATCTATATTGAAATATAAGGTTATGATAATGATGATATATCTTTATTTTTTATTACATAGTGATAAATTTTGATGTATAAATTCATTTTTAAGGGAAAAAAATGTATGATAATTATATTTTATAAATTTTTTCTAGTGAATTTAATTTCATCAATATATAGTTTTACATGTGACAACTAGTTTTATATTAAAATGATATAATATTATCATAATTAATTAATATGACCAATGTAGCATAGATAAAAATTTTGGTTTTATGAAATTTAATAACCACATATTTAACATTAATTATACTAATTTTAGATAAATAAAATATATTTATAAATATGTAATTAATTTTTAATAAGGTCATAATATTATTCGAATGTGATATCTTCAAAAACATGATTACTATTGTTTTAGTGAGAACGTAATGAAAGAAATTGTTTACACTTTTAGAAAATATATTTGAGCTAATTAAATTAATTTTTGTATTTAGTATTCTCAAGGATGCTTAGGGTGAAATGTTGAGAATTTTTTGGAATGAATTATTTTCTAGTGAATAATGAATTTTTTATTAGAATCATCCTTTTCGTTTAAAGAATATTTAATGTTATGTGTCGTATAATTTCTTTTAAAAAAATTATTTTTAATATGTTATGATCAATCTAATTTAGGTTATTGGATTCAAATATTTATTGAATTTTTAATATAAAACAATCTATAATAATGAGGAAAACCATTTTTTCTCCTATGCATGTTATAATATAGTGCAATACTGAATAATTTATGAAATATATTTATTTTCCATGGGTTATTATGTGATGTAATTTTTTTAAAGACTATTTATTTTCTATGGGTATACTTTACACAAATTTTTATTAAACTAATTTTTATTCACATGATCTGATATGATGAATTTTTTATAAACTTTTTCCATACATATGTATCATTTCATTTGGTGATACTATATATGATATAGAAAATTATTATTATTACATTATGACAAAGGTAACGGTTTGTGTTATAACCAAAGACTTGTGGGACCTATATCTCTATCAAATGCATTAGGTAGTAGTCGATATGTTGAAAGATATATAGAACCTTAATATATAGTTAACCTAGTTTAGCACGGTATTTTTTTAGTATGATAGTATTGGGAGTGTTCTTGGGATACATTGAGGTATTAGGGATACAAACCATCAAAAAATGATATTCACATGGATCAACATTTATAATTTTTTTAAAATAATTTTCTCATATACTTCAATGATTTATATCATGAATCAATTTTTTGATTTCTGATAAGTAAGATATTTATTTTTATAATTTTATTCTCATGTTCTCATATTATTATTCTCATGTTATGTTGATATTTCCCTTGATTACAATTATTTATATTCTATGTTCATACATTCTTATATTTCCTTTACCTTCATGTATGAATAAGTTAATTATGTATAACAGGTCCATGAAGGGTGGTAGTTATGAATAACATAGTCGTAGGTGATATAGTTTTTTTATAAACTAGGTTATTATGTATCTATGTTTTTTAATGATCTTTCCCTAAATTATTTTGTAATGAATCATTATGTTATGTAATGAATATTCATCTACTAATATGTGATATCTATGTTAGTAAATATATGTTCATTGTATTCATCCTACAATCACTCTTATTCTCCTAAAATTATAACACTATGTTAGTATGGAAGAAGGTGAAAAGGTAACACCCTTATCCAGTGTAGAAATGAATCCCTATTAAAGAGGAACCTAGTTATGAAACCACCAAAAAAATCAATAATCCTAGGATGTACTAATGAAAATTTTTCTCACTACCCTAATTCAAAAAAAATAAAAACATGTGTCATATAATCCTCACCATAGAATCATTGATTACAACATCCTAATACGACACAACGAAAAAAAAATAAAGATGATATCATATATATGAACCCCAAAACAAGATGAAATTGTGAGTCATTTGAAACCATAAAACATATAAAACATATACGAGGAAGATAAAAGATATTACTTGTATTACATAATGGTTGACTCTTACAAAAACTTATTTATATATCTAGATGAAGAAGAAAAATTATGTTGAAGATGTGTAATAGGGTAATAGTTGATGAGATCCAAAGGATGGTTATAGATAGATAATGGTGCATAAATCTTGATCTAAGGGTTTACGGGAAATATATTTATGGGGAAAATGATGAATCATTAAAAAATTAAAAATGATGACAACATGATATTGAGTAAATGATCCTAGACATTTGGAACCCATTGTACTTAACAATTACACTATATGCACTTGAGTTTTACTACGTACATGGAGCCTTCCCATTGGGGGCCTATTGCATCTCCAAAATGAAATTACCTTTTTATACTCTTTAATAAAATCCTACATTCATTCTATTTACCAAAAACATAAAAATAACCACAAAATATTAATTAATGGTTGAAATTTCGAGATAATTCTAAACAATAAATTTTAGGTTTTTAAAAATCATGTTCTAAGATCTTCATTTTAATTTTATTATATATATGGTATCTTGTTACATATTATATAAAATTTAACAGTAATCTCAAATTCAATGAATACATCTCTAGTACTTCATAAGAACTTATGAACTTTTTTAATATGTCTCTGTGACATTTACTAGAGTTTGATTGTTATCTTCTACAAACAATAAATATACAATAAACATCAGACCATGTATTAAATTTGACATAGATGATATATCATAATCATGATTCATAAGAAATAAAATCCTTGAATTTATATTTTGAATCAGTAGATGAATATCGTTACCCTAAAATACCCAAACCATATGACACTAGTAATGATTAATTCTGGGAAATGATTTTGAGAAACCTGTATATTATATCCCAAGACGTATCAATTCCTATCAAAAATATATTATTTATTGATATATCTCTATTGGTATTTATGCCCAGTATAACGGATTTTTCATTCATTTATTTCAATTATAGTATTTTTAAACCAATATATTAGAAATTATGAAGGTAGTTTCTCATTACCAATGATATATATACCATCCACATACAAAATAAGAATAATTATTACACTCCCACTAACCAATTTTTATAAAAATATTCAAATATACTATTATTTAAGTAAATAACATTGATGGAAATATAAATATGAATTTTCCAACATATTAATACTTTATTAGATACATTTATATTGTTTTTATAACATTTAGAATTCGATAATTCCATTATGATCTTAAGATTCATCAAAATGTTTCGTAAATACTTCCTTGAATAATTTAGTTAGTAAGGTTTAGAAACGGATTCCGTAAATTCTATAATCATATTACACTTCTATAATGAGTTGATTCAACATGTATTTAATCTTATATATTATTTAAATTTTTTCTTAATTGTTTTTACACAGATTTTATTAACAATGGACAACATAAATGCCTTATATAGAAATATTATACCATAAATTTGGATATTGTTAAAACATATGATCTTTTACCCCATAAGTATTACCCACTAACTGTATTAAAAACGTTCTAAATGTAATTACTATATACGGAAACCCTATAATACTTTTCTCATATTGAGAACTATAAAAATATTATTGGTTGGTCAAATATACATCACCTGTGAACATAAATTCATCACCAATCAACATTAAAACTTTATATAATCAAGGATATTGAAAAAATTGACAAGATATCAATTCTTATTTTGTGACATGATTTTTCAATGATACATAATATATAAATTATTATACAAGTGATAATTATGGGGTCAAATGTAGAGTATAGTTGTAGATGATAAAGTTTTTCACATTGAAACATGATAATAATGTCTTGTTTTACAACCTATTGATTAATACATATTGTGAAATATTTTAGGTGAGTGGGGAATCAATTAAACTACTCCTCAAATAAAATAAACTATTAATGCATAAAAAAATTTAATGAATCATAGACAAAAGTGATG
Source organism: Viscum album (assembly GCA_963277665.1). NCBI lineage: Eukaryota > Viridiplantae > Streptophyta > Magnoliopsida > Santalales > Viscaceae > Viscum > Viscum album. Next base: position 988,693,411 of record OY728163.1, on the reverse strand, counting down.
TTTTTTTGGTTAGGGAATCTTTCAATAAGTTTATGTGTTTTTAGTAGATAATATATAAGTTATTTAACATATAATTAATATCATCTATAACATTCCTTAATTATTATTATATACAATAATATTGCAATTTTCTATTTTATCGAATCGTGTTTTTTATAATCTAGTTTAATTAGTGAATAATATTTATTGATTAATTTTCATGGAAACACAAATTAGTGGGCAATAGAATATGTAAGATTATTTAGAGTTTCTTCTTTATGATGGGACATTATTTTTTATCTTAGGATTTCATTTTTTTTGATTATTTGATCATATAATATCACCCTTGAAAAGGGTTTGTATTATCAAATTGAACTATAATAATGAAAATTAGAAATTGAATTACATAATTGAGGTTAAAAGGAAGATAATAGGGTTATACATAAATTTTACATTATTATATTACCCTTATGATGTCTTCTAAAATTACTAGATTAGTTATATGAGTAGTAAAATTTATTGAGGATATGTTTAAATATGTAGTTCATGTCATGTATAATGAATTTACATTATATTTTAACATACCACAATGATGATTGGTGGAATTTAACAATGAAATTTTAATGGGTTAGTACCTACTTCAATGAATGCTTGCCAGTTGATTCCTATAGAACCAAGGCAGTTTATAGTGAAATTGGATAATATAAATAATAATTGATTTATAAATGATATTACATTAATGTAATATAATAAAAATACATCACATCATTGGATTGATATTTATTTTTACATATATAAATTTATGAGATGTGAATTTACAATATATCTTTATAGATTATTAATCCACACTAACATCCTACTATATGAATTACTATTTGATAAATGAACATCCAATTATTAAATTTTATATGTCTAGTATTATGAATAATTTACATGGATAGGTTTCATAACTAAATGATAGAAAAATGTGTGAATACCCCAAGGTCTCAAATCACTCTACCCAACCTTAATATCTATGAATCACCTGATAGAAAATACAATGACCCCCTTTACTACCATTTACCCACTAGTAAGATAATCAGTATCCACATACATAAAAACAATTTCCATATGTTCCACAAAAGAAATAGTTTAAATCAAAATGGGATTAAAAATTTAAGCTAAATATATAAAACAATCCAAAATCATACCCTCAATCAATATATAACCAAATTCTGATTTAATAAATGAAGAAATATTGACATATTAATCACAATAGAGATTATATAATTGTTTATAATAATTTTTTCACGAAACAAAATTTAATCTATGATATTATAACATTTTACCCACTTCAGAATCAATAATTATATATAAATTGGAATTATAATTATATATCACCCAAAAATTAATTGAATTAAATTGTAGAAAAAATAGTTTAGTGAAAAATTGTATTTTTCAGATATTTTATACCTATATAGGTTTTAAAGAATAATTTTAGATCAATTAGTATTTAAAAAATTATAAAACTCAAAATTTAATAATAATAATCCTAAATCCAAATTTAATTAAAAATAAAAATATAATTGAATTATGATTTAGAGAAACACCATCAAAATTTTACCTGATAGTATGAATTAATTTTAATAATGAATCAATATTAAGTTAAAAATCTATCATAAAATCATTGACATTTTATATTTTATAATAACAAATTTAATTGAATCATACTCTACCTCATGAGACCTTCAATCAATCGTCAGTGGACACTGAGAGGAAAAGAAAAATCCAAGAATATTATGTGTTGACATTCTCATCCACTAAAATATTAACATATATTATTAGACAAATTCTTGAACAAAAAATGATGTTTCCTTTAAATAGGATCTAGTTTACTTATATACCCAAAATTTTATATATCCTAAAATAACATAGGGTCTATAAAATGAAAAATCATGGAATTTTTTTTAATAAGACATTCCAATTTTTTAATTCCTGTTAAAATTTATTATTTTACCCTTAGTGTAGAAAAATATAGTGTATTATCTAAAAAATTTATTTATAGATATTTTAATCCAAATCATCATGTTAATTTTTCACCAATTAGAAAAATATTGTATATATAGAATGAGAGGATATTATATAATGAAATTATTATCCAATTATTTCTATAATACAATTATAAATTAGGGAAATTACTGATTACATAATCCAAAAATAAAACTATTAAACAATTTTATGTTATATGAAGGGAATTTACTATACCATTACACTGGAATCCCAATATCACATGTTCCCATTACAATCATTATTATGAAAAATAAACGAGTGAAATGGTTGGTCAATATAGGATATTATTTTTGTGTCACAAAATTTTTATTATATGATTAATGAACATTGTATCCTAATCCAAAGGATGTAAAAGAAATTTAAATAAATTTATGTTATATTGGAAATTTTTAAGACCAATAATGGATTTTATGATAAGATCAATAGTGTTTGTGTTTTTATTATGATTGTTGAGATGTAATGAGATATTCTAAAATTTATACGAAATGTTTTCATTCCCCTCCATTTTAACTTCTATAAAAGTGAGGATAATTTAGAGAAAAAATTAAATGGATAATATTCTAAATTATTAAATCATAATTTTTTTTAAAGTCATGTTTTATATGGTTTTCAATCTGAGGTAATGTTCTCACCATGTTTTTAGAGTGATTGAAAGAACATGGAAGGAATTATAATATTTAAGAGTGGAGTTTAATGTTTTTTCTGTGATGGTGACCACATTATACAATATTAAAACACAATATATGAATGGAAAATGTTTGGGATATGAAATGAAATGGTTTTAGAGAAAATAATCATTTTATTAATCCATTTTCTAGGGAAGAAGACTCGATTATGTCATAGTGTAGTAAAGTATAAGCCATAACAATTTTAAAAGGGAGATCACAAATAAAAAGGTTGTTAAATAAGAAATATAAATTATAAAAATTTACATATGATAAATACTATATAATTTACATGTTATATTCAAATTCTTGGTGTCTCAGATAAGATTATTTTGAGGGTAGAGAAATCCTATGGTTCCTTGAGTATGGCTAACCGATGGAAAATTCTAATTTCACATGATTAATATGATTAAATAAATAAATGGAACATATTGTGAAATGAATAAGGAAAATAAAAAATTGGTTATACAATAATCTAAATAGTAGTGACCACATCATGGTCTACCTATAGTTGGATTTTTTAAGGAATTTGATATTCTATAGAAGAATTACCACTAGAAGTTAAACATAATGGTTGTAAAAGAATGTGGTATAGGGATCAAAATTAGGATTCCAAAGTCCTAGATAATACTATGATTTAAGAAGTTATTCACTATTAAATAAGTAATTGGATAATATGAAATTGTATAAGGAATAATGAAAATTGTTGTAGATCTATTAAATCAGTTTTTAACATAAACTGCATAAAAAAGTTATAATAAAGGTAAAAATGCAATAGTTAGTGAAGGATTATATATTTTTCGAGGGTTCGATGATGTAGATCATTTGAATAATTATGGAGTTTGAATACTGGTTCATTATAGGCTCAATAAAAAAATTTATGGTGAATAAGAATTATTGAATTATCCAAATTCTTAAAAGGAATAAATAAGAGTTGATGAGAAGTTAAAGAAAGTTATCAATTAAAATTTTAATATAATATTAAGATTTAAATGATGGTTAGGAACTTATATATTTCACAAAATTAAAAAAATGGGTCTTATATTAATTATGATATGAAATATTATAAGGAAATTTTTTACGAGAAGTTTGCAGAATAATATATATTGATGGAAGAATAATATTACACACTTATTTTGTGTGTGATCATCACACCGATGTTATGTTTGGAGGAATATGGAGGTTCAAACTTATGAAATATTGTAGGAAAATAATAATACCTATATTTGAGATGTTAATATAGCATCAATAATAAGATGTTTCAAGGTAAAAGCCTTTATTTTTGTATCGTGAGACTATTACATTTCATTTTCAAAATAAGAGCTCACAATATGACCCATCTCATTGTATCCACATAGGGATTCTAGTATAATTTATAGTAACAGATGGTTCTATATTATTCCATGTATGTAAATTATCCTTTTAAATAGTGAACCTTGTACATCACTAGTTATGGGGTTGTTGGTTCCCATGGTGTTAGATAATTGTAATAGAGAGATATTTCACCAAAACAAATGATAGATCATTATTTAATAATAAATAAAAAAATATAAAAATGAAATACTGTTGACTTATTATCCCATATAGTGAAACAACATCGCACTTTGGGACCATTTTTGGTTGAATTAGAGTTGTCATGTTTCCCTCCAAATATTAATTAATTTATGATTCCTTCTATTAAGGATGATAAACTTGATATTTATTCTCTATTTTAGTATCTCTTTTAAAATCTTAATATTGTTTTAATTTTTTTGTTAAAGGTGTTCAATGATGTTATAGTAGTGATTAGGATATTTATATTTATCATGGAAAATAATAATTATGTGTATAATAAAAGACACAAAACATTAAATGGTAAAAACTAAAATTCTATGAAAGATATAATTATGTACAAAATATATTAATTTCATATAGTTTCTTATTAAATTTTGAATAATTTCTTTCAATATAAACTTTTTTTCACTCAGAATGATTGAAAAAAATTGAGATTTATGGGAATTCCAGATATAAAATATTATCTTCAGATTCTGATAATTTTATTAATTGTTATAGGGTTAAAAACATCTATTAACATCAAGAAAACCCAAAAATATATATAAATACAATTTTAATATAAAAATTTATAAATTAATTATTTTGATTGAAGTATTATGTAATGGAAAAACATGAATATGAATATATTTTAGATGTCTATATAGGTCTTAACTTAGAAGTGATCACCACTATAGGATTCTATCAGACTCTTGTGGTTGAGATGACACCTTGTATCCTATTAGATATATTTATTTCCATTGTTTAGGATCTATAAGATCACGATCTTTAATAAATTCAATTGGATGACATGCACAACGTATTAGGTGAAAATTAGATGAAAAACACTATTTTATGAATAATTTTATATATAATAAACAAAATATCGAATAAATTCCTGAAAATTGAATGGTTTTTAATTCCAATTAATGAAAAATATGAACATAGAGTTGAATGTTCATATTTATATGAATATGTCATAATGATATTTTTTATGCACTTTCCAATCATCCTAAATGTTTTTTCAGAGGAAAATGTATAATTTGAGGCAAGTTAAATTTAATGAGTTTATGTTTTGGGTGAATTGTTAATTAATATGTCAATTTTATATAGATATAAAAATATTAATGTATAGATAAATATATTCATTAATAAAGATTTAAAGAATAATTTGAAAAATATACAATATTTTAGTTGACATAAAATATTTTCACAAATAACTCATCATTTACCAAAACAAGTAGTAATAAGAATCTATAGAGAATGATAATAACACAAAATAATTCAAGGAATCATTTTAAAAATTATATAACAATGAAAATTACATAAAATATTTAAAGAAATAGATCCCCATTTACCAGAATGAGGATTCATTCATCTATGAAATAATTAAATAGAATGTTAGGTAAATGATTGTAGTTGTTCCCAATGTTGTTGGTATGAGAGGACATTATGGTTTTAGTGTATGAATAATGTATTGAACATTATTCAAATTAAGTAGAATATTTTTCATCTAGTTGTGATATAGAGATAAATGAATGCAAAATAGAGTTCATGTTAAATAATGAAATGGTTAATATAATATCTATAGAAATAAATTTATATAATAAAAACATTATAATTATTAATGAATTGAATATCAGTGAATTGTTTAATGATAATCTTAAAATGAAGGAATATGATTTGATTCTAAGTGTTTAAGAAGAAAAAGAAAATCTCATGATGGATAATAAGAAATTTAAAATTTTTAATGTGATGGGTAATTAAAATTTTAAATAATTTAATTTTCACAAAAAGGATTTACTAGAAAAGAAAATATAGATCAATATTCATAGATGTGATTTTTCAGATTACATGAATGGGGTGGGTGATTACATGAAGTAAGTGAATTGTAATGTTTTGTAAGTAATACTTGGATATTTCACTAATAAAATGATATAAAACAATGAAATATAAATATAATATTGAATTTTTAGAAAATTTATATTACTAAGAGGATGTGATAAAATTAAAGATACGAATTTAAGAGAAGAAAAATAAGAAACTTATGTATTTTATATGTTATAAAAATAAATTAATATATTTTATTATATTGTAAAAATATAGAAATTATTTAATTTTAAGAGAAGTTTTTTTTGAGTATCCTTGAGTATTGGTTAATCAAATAAATGTGAATATGTATTTCAAAATAATTAATTTTAAATTACTTATTTTTTTGAATAAATATGAAATTTACGATTAATATTAGACATTTATGGTCATTATTGGTTTATAGGGGCTACAAAAATATGAAGGTATTTTAATTGTTTATAGAAGAATTTTTTTCTACAAGGTGTTGTTTGAGGAACACATGTACAAGGAGATAAAAACTAATGAAAAAAATCCATAAAGTGTGTTATTCAATAAAAAATTGTGGTGCAAAAGATACATCTTTAAATAATCAATGATTTATGCAAGAGTTGTGATCAATAGTGTCATATCATGGAAGTAAGTCTCATAATTCTTATAATATAAAAAATACAATAATAAAAATTAATATTATTACAATAAATAGATCAAAGACAAAGAGTTTTATAGGAGAATATACCTTGAAATATGAATAATGGATAATTTGAGATGTTATTCTTGACTAGAAAAGGGGTGAAAATTAAATTCTACACAAGAAAAAGATTAATATTGTGATATAAAGATGAATAGATCATATGGATATAAAATACTATCTTTATATGATATCATGACATTAATTTCAAAGTAATAAAATTTTTGATGACATTAAAATATACTAAACTAAGTATTAATTGGCATGTTGCATTTATAATGTGAAAAAAATAAATTATAAAAATCTTAAATGGGAATTGATGAATATTTGTTTGGGAAAAAATGTTTTCATTTAATTATTGAGGATAATACCAATCCATGGAGGTTTAATAATAAATCATGGATTTAATTCATCAATTTAAAATTCATGGTGATTTCATAACCCTCTCACTTTTTCCAACGATATTTAGTTTCAAAGGAGGATAATACCATAAATAACATTATATTTATCCAATAATGTATTTACATGATGAGATATAATCAATAGTGGGAAGATAAAAAATCTATTTTTATCATTCTAGGGTAGATATCTATATTTTGTGGATTCATATATATAGAGGTTTTTGAATGGGAATTTTGTGAAGATAGCATGTGTGTGTGAGTTATAAGCTACTATGACATGTTAATTGTGTACGTTTTGGGAACTGCAAAATCCAACAATTTTTCATTCCCAACATAACATGTTACCATGATCGATAATCAATCTGAGAATTACACAATATTAAATATCATGATCAATGTAATTGAATAATAGAAATTATAAAATTGATAGAAATCTACAACCAAGAACAAGATCATAACATATTATTTATAAATATTTTATTAAACTAATGAATTACCTTGCATGAAATATTTCATAATTAATGGATCTGAAAAAAAGATCTATGTTGTACTATCAATATTAATAGGGAATCAATAAAATATTATATATAGTTGTTATCCACAAATTTTCCAGAAATTTTCTTATATATCCTTATGAATCATCGTGTTCTAGAAGAAAAGATATTATCTCATATGTCATTATCCATTTATCTCTACAAGAATCACTTCCAAAGTAATCTATTTGGTATATATAGACTCAAGAGTTGGAGGTGGAGGAAGAATACTATACATTCGTTGAAATGTTATTAGGGAGGGATATCTTAAAGGCATTAGAGGATTATCGATCGCTATCATTTTGGAGAACAAAAATGAATAGTATCTATTAGAAAAATAATATAACATGGTCAAAATACAGATAGATTTTATAAATAAATATATTCATTAGTTACATTTGATTTTTTTTAATCCTTTATAGAACCCCATGTCAATAATAAAAATAATAGTAATAATATTTCTCTAACATTCACATAAATTACAAATAAATATAAATATTATTTAATAAAATAATATGTAATATTTATTAATTATCATAGGATCTCAAAACGTATTCATCCATTAATCCACAATATTTATAAAACCATGAATAATGATTTTTTATTTAATAAATATATGTCACTCTGTTGTTATCTAATAAATATTTATTCCCTATGTAGAAAATAACTATTTATTAAATATTCCAATAACATTATATGAAGTTGAATAACTTGTGATATAATAAATGAGATCATGTAAGCATGAATAATAATTTTATCACATTTATGTATAATTGTTATTCAACTATGAAATATTATATAATAATATATTATTTACATGTGAATTTGGATGCACGTAGTGTATTACCCTATAGGTCGCTTCCTCAATGTAATTAGTTGATGTAGCCAAATGACTATGGTTAGATTCTATAAGAACATCAAGGAACCCATTGGGAAAGAATTCAATACCTATATGACATAATACATTATAGAAATTCTAATAGTTTAATATAATCATTTTATCATGATATATGTATTCAAGCATGTTGAATGATGGTTAATCAACCTATGTGCTCGATTTCTATTTCTTTGACTTTCCAGAAAGTGAACATCAATAAAGAACACCATGGGCTTGGATTTATTTTTTATATATCGTTTCTATCAATGGGTATGAGATAACTAATTCTCATAAATAAATAAAGGCAAAAATACATTCTCATATTATTCAATAATTTAATATTACTCATGAAGAACCAATCGCATCGTACCTCAATACAAATATATGTCATCACTATTATAATCAATACATCAATGTATGTGAATTATATTAATAAATAATTAGAATATTAAATTCTAAGAAACAATTCAAGGATCAAAATATATGAACATATATTGACACATATAAATGTGGAATTCTTAAGTATTGGTATCATTATCATAATATCCTAATCAAGATTCTACCATGGGCGTACACCCTGAGTATGTCACGACCCATCCCCTGGGATCCATATTGTGACTACCCCAAACCCGCCTTCCATAGGCCAGGGGCTGGCGACTAGCACCAAAGGCATAAATCCCTAAACTGGGAAGGCATTGTCTTTATAACTGTAAAAAACACATTAGAGTAGAAAACTGGAAGCAAAATACTAATTAAAACTGTTTACAAAAGAAGTGATGGAGAGTAAAAGGGGTCTGAATTACAATCCCATCAAGAAAGAGAATGTACAACTAAAAACAAGTACAAATGAAGAAAAGTAAAGCATCTACTGGGTCATTCTCCGGGGTTCCTGCCTGAAGGGTAGGTACATATGGCCTCGTCACCACTCCCATATGTCTGTCTCCTCCGTGTACCGTCACACTGAGTGGTCCACCTCCGGGTACCGTATAGTCCTGCTACTCTCTTCCTCAGTCAGCATTGTCCATCATCTGCAACCAACACAACGAGGTGAGGGAAAGGCCTGTGTAGGGGTGAGTATAACAGTACTCAGTAGTGACCCAGAGACCCTCAAGGTCTCACACAATCCAACAAGGATAAACCACGACGTATGAAATCAATAGATAACCATTACATAGGTATATACCCATACATATACCTAAGTTATCGAGTAACCCATCTCAATCATGTGGAAAACCCAAATTTCATTGACTCAATTCAACCATAATTTTATTCTAGGGGTAGTATCAATTTGAACCCTTGGCTGCTAGCGAACTCATTCTCTATCAAGTAAAGTGGGCTTGTCGCATCACACAGAGGCGCTTCCCCCTAACCTGTACTTTTGAGGTACTCCTCCTGTCGATTACCATGGATCTGCCATGCTCACACAGAGGCGCTCCCCACCATGGGTCTACTGCGCTCACATAGATGTGATCCCCCTCATAGCCTGCTGAGTTACTCCACGTGTCGAGTACCATGGGTCTGCGGCAGTCACACAGAGGCGCTCCCCAACATGGGTCTGCTGTGCTCACACAAATGCCCTCCCCACTGGGCTAGTCGAATCACTCAGAGTCAAATCGATTAGCAGTCGTCATGTCTCATCCAGCTACTAGGTTACTACACAAATGTCTGGTCGTATCCGGAAGATCTGCTCCACAAGCTATTGGTCGATACTCCAACTGTCTTGAAGTCCAACGTAGAAGTATCTCAAATTTCTAACACATCATAGGGGGATCAACGCAATAGACGACACGTCAATCGAACGCTCAGCCTGTTAGTTATTAGCCTTTTAGTCTCATGGGCCCAGTTGGATTCGTGTACGATCCAAACTCACCTTATCTCAACTATACCCTGAACACCAGTGGGGTATTCTCAAAGGGACGACTTCGCTCTAAGAATACTGGCACCACTGATGGTTCTTCAAACGGACGTCAGGTGCCAGAGATATGGCTCTAGAAGGTAAACAGGTTAATACTGAGCATGGGACCAGTCTGACCCGGTGGACAGACTTTCCCCAACCCAGTCTGGGCCAACCCGCTGGGTCCACGACCCCCCCCCCCATTGGGTGGGTCAGCCCCTTATGTTTGGCCCGGTCTACTGGGCCTGGCTGAGCGGACTGCGAGGGCGGTTTGACTCGAATGTCCCCACGTAGATGGCTCGGCCTAAAGATTGGGGCCGGTTCGGCCAGTGCCGCAAGGGGCATGACTTCGATGAATCGGCTTGGGAGTCCATCGGGTAGGCAGCGTGGGGTGCGGGCTGGCCACATGCAGAGCACGCGGGGAGCGGGAATGCCTGCTGACATCGGGTAGGCTGCAGATGTGCGTGTAGGGTGTAGCATGGGCCCGACTGGTTGTGAGGGAACCGGAAGGGCACCAGGCAGGCCGACGGGTTTCCAAAAGGCCACCGGGCAGGCCACGGGGGCACCAGTAGGGAACCGGCCGGGCCACGGAAGAGCCGGCAAGGCATTGGGCAGGGCACCGAGTAGGGTGCAGGGGCCGTGAGCCGAGAAGGTCGCCTGGAGGCTGCAGGCATGTAGGCCATGGGTCGGCCAGGGCACCGGGATGTCGCGGGTAGGCAGGACACATGCCGGGCCAGGCGCCGAGAGGCCGTAGGTATGCGTTCCAGGAGCCGCTCGGGCCGTCGGCGTTCGGCCGGAATCATCGGTACGCCGCGGGAGGCAGGGTGATTCGCGGAGACAAAGGTTGCGCAACCTTCTTCATTGTTTCCTTCGTCATCGTCGTCTCATCACCATGCTGTAGAACACCACCAGAAGAGAGAAAATGACGAAGGATGTTGGGCCATCTTAGGTTTGCTCGCACCCTCTGCATCTAATAAGGTATCATTTCGCTCATCATGAGGATTAGATGATAATTAATATGTCTATATCAACCCAATTTTATCCTTTTAAGAATGTAAGAAAAATGGTACAACATCAACAAATAGTAATCCCCATAGAATTCGATTCGTCGATCGACATTCATCGTTCATTGACGGAGTAGTGGAAAGAAGGCGAAGGAGACTGTCATTCTTCACATCTTCCACACACTTCCAATCCATGCTCATGCATCGGTTCGTCGACGATGATGAGGTGGGAAGATGCTATACGCCGACAGGTGTCAGGGGATGAATGTTGATGAAGAATCATCACCGGCATTCTTCATTCGCAGGGGCATTCTTTATTGGAGAGGACAAGTTTCTCAAAGTGATCTTCCTCTCCCATGTTTTCACCAAAATGAAAGTGCCCAAAATAATTTGTTTTCTATTATTTTAATCGTTGGCACCAAATTCAATAATGTGAATTAATTGAAAAGACACCACCAATTTAATTCATTAGGTCGACACAATAATTGGGGTGTTGGCACAAATTCAATAACTAGGGGAAGTGGAGAGGCTCTCCCTCATTAATGAGGGAGACTTTAGAAGTTATACTCTCTTCCAATTAATAGGGGATAGGTGGTCCCCACCCCTATTATTTAAATGAGATTTCATGATATCGGATGGTCCCCACATCGTAACCTCATGCGGGAAGTTATATTCGGGTGGGCCCCACCACCATAACCTCTCATGGAAGGTTAGGGTGTGGCGGCCCCACCTCCAACTCCCATGTAGAGGTTTTAACCAACAATCACACAAATGGAAGCTTAAAATTATATAAAGTGTTGTGGTCATTATTTTGTTTTTTATAAAAATCCAAAAAATAACTTTTATTCTTGACCATATGTCGTCGTGTTGAAAGTATTATTAATTGAATACCAGTGTTACGAGTTCAACAGTGCCCTAGGATTTTAGTTCAACACACTAGTTCAAAATTTATAAAACCCCGCTTGTATGTTTACTGAACATACCTAAATAAAACTTCAGAAATTGATTCTGGGCACACCGGGCCTCAGAATCAAGCGCCTTAAATTTTTGTGGACTTGTAAAAATCCCATGTATTTAATAAAAAAAATCCCATGGAATTTCTGTATCATTACATTCTCCCCTCCTCAGTGCTTTATGTCCATATAATCTACAACTCGAACTATTGGAACAAATGGGGGTACTGAGCACGCATCTGAGCCTCCTTCTCCCATGTTCTCTCTTCAGGTTCCCATTCTGCTAGTGTAAGTTCACCATAGGTATCGACCATCCATGTACGACCTACTCTTGTCGATCCTCAATCTCCACTAGAACCTCTATAAAAGTCTCCCTATCGTCGATGACCACCTCTCCATGGTCAATGATGTTGGAAGGGTTGTGGACGTAACTCCGCAGCTGAGATTCGTGGATGATATCATGCACCCGGTGCAACTGAGGTGGAAGAGCTAAGCAGTAAGCCACCTCGCCTACTCTGCTGTGGACCGAGAAAGGTCTGATGAATCTTGGAGATACCTTTCCATCTCTTCCAATTCTCCATTGACCTCATCGAGGTGAGACCCGTGAAAGACGTGGTCGCCATCCTCGAACTCTAGAGGTCTTCATCTACTATCCGTATATGACTTCTGCCTGCTCTGTGAAGTCTTCATCCGCTCCTGGATGATCTGCACCTTCTATGTAGTAGCTCGTACCATCACTGGTCCCACTAGTGATGACTCCCCATGGTTAGTCCAACACAAGGGTGATCTGCAAGGTTGCCCGTACAAGGCCTCAAAAGGTGTCATCCCTATGGTGGAGTCATAGCTGTTGTTGTAAGAAAACTACCCCAAAGGCAAGTGATCCTCCCAACTGTGACCCAAGTCGAGGACACATGCACGTAGCATGTCCTCGAGGGTCGGAATGGTCCGCTCAGTCTGATGATCATTCTGAGGATGGAAGGCGGTGATCAAGCGAAGTTATGTCTAGAAAGCCTCATGCACCCACATCCATAGCTAGTAAGTAAAATGTGTGTCACGATCATAGAAAATAGAGGAAGGTACTCCATGTAGTCGCACAATATCCTACACATAGTGGTGTCCCATGATCTCTACTAAACCTTTCTCTCTGATTGGTAGTGTAATGTCCCCGACACGGATTCCACTGAACCGGTGCTCCGAGCCGGGTGGTTACATACACTTAAGCGCGCCTCCCTGTATGCCATAGTCTTCCGACTAGCAGCGGGGGTCTATGTAATCAAGTGTGGAGAGTATACCCCCAATCTTATCAGAGTAATCCACAACCGAACAACCAATAGCAGAAAAAAATAACAAATAAACAAAGAGTATGTATAACAACCATTTCCATCAATAAACATGTCATGTCATACTACAAGTGAAAAAGTGAACAAAATCCCAGAATACAAACAACATCCAAAATCACCAAAATTGTCTTGACTCCATGTCTGGATCCTCCACCTAGTGCTACCCATGTCCACTCATTTATCTAGAAAGAACCCTTGCCCTTGTCCTGACCTGCAAACAAGAAGTCTACTCGGGTACCCAACGGCGTCCTGAGCAGGGTGTGAGTACAACTCAGTGGGCCACCACCAACAGTGTCTACAAAATATCCATTATAAACGGGTAGTTAATGCAAAAGTGAACTAAATGAAAAATACCAAATAATTAATTAAAGTGCCATTAACCAGTTTAGAGCCCATGGCCAAAGCCACTTCCTTTACCATTCATTCACACTACTTACCATCATTTACCATTTCATCACATTTCCAGGGGTTAATGACATACATCATGTCACATGTGTCTAAGGCCAAAAATCGCACCCAAGAGGGTAAACACATCGTTATCCTATCTCACTAGGACTAAATCCCTCATAGCAACCATATCCTTAACTTGAAACCTCAGTACGGGTGGATGAAACTGTTAGGAGAATAGATCATCAGTCCCCTTTCCTAACCTGTGCATTTAGGGTAGTTTTTATAGCCTCAGTATTCACTCGACCCGTGGGCATAGATCCTCAAGTCATACCCCACACTACCAAGCCATGTACACATGCTTATATAAGTATCCTGAAACCATCAATAACATTGTCCCTTGGACAAATAATTCACAACCAACCATATGGTAATTCACATCATGCCTTAACCCATTAACACACAACCATTTAAAATCAATTAACAATTCACAAAATTCCCATGTGGTATACTTATCTCACTAAGCATTCAACACTTCACCCATAATACGTCCCATTATGGTCATTAAATAAGTTTACACATTAACCCATTTAACCCATTCATTCAATCCCATGAATCAACCATTTAACCCATTCCAGTTAACCCTCTGGTTATTACCACTTCTAGGTGCATCACCTAACTTCTATTCCATGTTCAACCATTCATTCCAACATATTCATTAAGGTCTCTACCATTAATCACAACAAGGTCACTTGTCAAATCACATTCCCTAAGCTTGGGATAAGCCGGAAAATCTCATAGATGGCCCTAATTAGGTCATGTCCACCCCAACACATCCCACAGGGATCGTTAGGGTTCCCATTACCCATTTCAAAACCATCATTACGAAACAATCCAAGGTTATCAAAACATAACCAAGGGAAAAAAACACAAGTAAACAAGCACATAAACCCCTATAACCATGGGATATAAATTGTAGACCACCTACCTTAAATCGGCAGTTAAACACACCCTCAACGGAGTCCTTATACCTCATTCCTACTCGCCTTTAGAGCTTTAACCAACAACTCCACCAAACGATAGGTTTTTAGATATTCAGAATGAGAGAGAGAAAAGATACAAACCCTAAACCATGAAAAGAACCAAGGATGGGATTAACCTTACATGGAGATTCAATCTGCAACCAACGACACCAAAAATGCCTTGGGATCGAATGAGATATTCCTCTTGGTGCCCTTGGGAGGTCTAGTTCATGTCTAGGGAGAAGAAGGAGGAAATGGAGGAGAAACCCGAGTGGGTTATGAAAATCCCAAGATGGAAGACTTGTAATTTTTCCAACTTTATGTGTCCGCACAGTTTAGCCGCATGATTTAGCTAACCTTGCTCATACCGTGCGCATGCCACTGCCTAGAAAAGGAAGGGCCGCACAGTTTCACCAGGGAAAGCCGCACGGTTTGGAAAACCGTGTAAAGACCATGTGCTCACCACCATCTGGAAGAGGAGGGGTCACACGCTTCTTGGGCCGACTGCACGGGGTGCCTAGGTCATGTGCAAACCGTGCACCCAGCCCTGTCTTGTCCAGACATCCCTTCTTTTGTGTGTCGAGCCCCCGAAAAACCCCAATGCCACTCATACCTTCGGGAAATATATTAAAAACCCCAAAAACAATGGATTTAACCAAAACACAATATAATCATACCTTTCCAAATACCGGGACCTTACAACCTCCCCACCTTATAACGACTCCTCCTCGATCCGGGCTCCCAAACCTCATTGCTCCACTGAAGAGAAGAGGTCGGGCCACTGAGCCCGTATATCTGAATCTCGCTCCCAAGAATCTTCCTGAACATTCCCATGCTACCATAGTACTCGCACTAATTACACAACCTTGCCTCATAAGACCTTTTCACTACGATCGACCACACGAACCAGATGCTCCTCAAAGGACGCATCAGCCTTAAGATCTACATCCTCAACATCAACCACATGATATGGTCTAGGGTGATACTGTCGAAGCAGCGACACATGAAACACACCATGCATCCCACCATACCACTGTGGAGGAGCCAATCGGTAAGACAATGGTCCGATCCTCTCCAAAATCTCAAAAGGTCCCACATACCTGGGCGCCAACTTACCCTGCTTCCGAATCCGACAGTGACCCAACTTTGGTGACAACAGAAGGAATAATTTATCACCCACTGAAATCTCAATAGGTTTACACCTCCGATATGCATATGAATTCTTCCTACTTTGAGTTATAGCCACCTACCTGCTGATCAAATGAACTCTCTCTGAAGTCTCCTTCATGAGACTTGGCCCCAACAACTCAGATTCACCGTCCTCTAGCCAACAAAACAGAGATCTACACGGCCTCCTGTAGAGTGCCTCAAACAGTGCCATCTGAATCATAGCATAAAAACTGTTGTTGTAGGCAAACTCAACTATCGATAGGTGTCTCTTCCAAGAACATCCAAATTCCAAGACACAAGAACTCAACAAGTCCTCCAACACTTTAATTGTACGCTCTGACTTCCCATCTATCTTCATGTGAAAAGTCATACTCAAAAACACCTACGTACCCAGTGCCTTATCCAACCCTTTCCAGAAACGCGATGTGAAATGTGGATCTCGGTCCAATGATATGGTTCACGGAACACCATGCAACTACACTATCTCCCGAACATACAACTCACCCAACTGGTCGACTATAAAGTTCTCCTGAATGGGTATGAAATGATCCACTTTCGTTAACTGATCCACAACCACCCAAATTTCATCATTATTCTTTGGCGTCCTCAGATGATCCACAAAAAAATCCATCGTCACATCACCCCACTTCCATTCCGGAATGGGAAATGGATGCAAAAAACCACCTAGGCATTGATGGTCAGCCTTCACCTGCTGACAGGTAAGGCACCATGCCACAAAGCCCGCAACTTCCTTCTTCATTCCAGGCCACCAAAACTTCCTTCGAAGATCACAGTACACCTTGGTCAACCCAAGATGCACTTCCCACTTTGATTCATGGAACGCAAACATCAACTCATCCCGCATTCATTTTGGCACAACCACACAATCATGAACACGAACAACACCGTCCACGCTGACGGTCCAACGAGAAGGTAGCTCCCCACCTTTAAGATTTTCCTTCATACTCAAACACTCAGTATCATTAAGCTGACATTCCTTAACTCGACCCAAAATCATCGACTCCATCGTTAAGGAAGACAGAGTGACCTGAACACTTTTTTCGTGCACCTCCTAGTGCATCTCCACAAACAAAGCCATCAACTTGCACTCGGTGATGACCTCCAAAACCGCCAGATTTTAAACCTTCCTGCTCAGAGCATCAGCAACACTATTTCCCTTTCCCGGCATGTATACTAACTAAAAGTCAAAATACTGGAGATATTCATCCCATATTTGCTGCCGAAGATTCAGATCCTTCTGTGAGAATATGTACATTAAACTCTTATGGTTGGTATACATAGTAAATTGTTCCCCCAACAGATAGTGCCTCCAGCACTTCAAAGCATACACCACTGTAGCAATCTCAAAGTCATGAGTTGGATAGTTGCACTCATGGGCCCTCACCTGCCTCGACCCATAAGCCACAACCCGCTCACATTGCATCAACAAAGCCCCAATTATGATTCCCGATGTATCACAAAACACGATGTACTTCTTACGTGGATTAGGTAAGTTCAAGATAGGTGCGGTCGTAAACTGCTTCTTCAACTCATGAAATGAATTCTCACAAGCCCCAGACCAGTCAAACCTGATTCCCTTCTTGGTCATCCCCGAGAGTGGTACTGCCAAGCAATAGAAATACTGAATGAACCTTTGATAATACCTGGCCAAACCCAGAAAACTCTGAATATCAGAAACACTCTTGGGATTCTCCCAAGATACAACTGCCTGCACTTTCTCTGGATCAACTGACACACCTTCCTCCGAGAATATGTTACCTAGAAAATGAACCTCACATATCTAGAATTGACACTTTGATAGCTTGGCGTACAGCTGATGCTCTCTTAGCATACCCAAGATGATGTTAAGATGTTGGACATGATCGTCGTGAGTTTTTGAGTACACTAAGATATCGTCAACAAATAAAAACATAGACTGATCTAGATCGGGCTGAAAGATCCAATTCATTAATGCCATAAACACTGCTGGTACATTGTTCAATCCGAAAGGCATTACCACAAACTCAAACAACCCGTAACAACTTCCTAAAGCCATCCGTTGTATGTTAGAAGGCCTAAACCTTAACTAGTGATAACCCGACCTCAAATAAATCTTAGAAAACACTGATGCAACCCTCAACTAATCAAACTAGTCATCAATTCTAGGAAGACGGTACAGATTTTTCATTGTCATATGGTTCAACATTCGTTTGTTGACACATAGCCTTAACGACCCATCGAACTTATTTGAAAAAAGCACAGGAGATCCCCAAGGAGACGTACTAGGATGGATAAATCCCTTACGCTCCAACTCTTAAAGCTGAACCTTCAGTTCCTGGATTTCTTCCAGTGCCATTCAGTATGGCGGAAAAGAAACTGGCTCTACTCCTGGCAGCAACTCGATTGTGAACTCAACATCCCTCTCGGGTGGCAACCCCGATAATTCCTCAGGAAACCCATCCTGAAATGGATCCACCACAAGAGGAAAAATATTCTATTCCCCCCTTTCACCATCATCAAGAATGAGACATGTCACATGATCCATAAGTCAACTCATATATTGAAAAAATTTCCCTGCACACCCTGCTCGAACATCCCACTCACCATGATGGACAGAAACATCACCCTCAAGCGACCTAAACGATACTCTGCGATGATAATAGTCTATCTGTGCCTGATACAACACCATCCAATACATTCCCAATATTAGGTCAAACCCTAAAATTTTTAAAATGAACAAGTCCAACAGAAAATGATACCCTCCAAATTCCAAGGCACATCACTTGCACATCTTGATATCTTCAACCCGCACTCCCAATGGGGAGTCAATTGACATAACTCCACACACCCTATCCACAAGTAAATCTAGCAGTACTAGAATTTGAGCAGAGATAAAAGAGTGTGTGGAACCTGTGTCAAACAACACACTAGAAAACGTAGAAGCTATAAGGATCGTACCTCGAACAGTCGATGGTACGACCTCACCATCATCTGGTGCATGCTGAACTGCCTGATGCTGACTTTCCCCTCAACCCTGGGATCCAGCCTAAACTCCCTGTGCTGCACTTCCCTACTGGCGTGAGTGATATTGACCAAGAGTTCCATGTCCACCGACCCTAGTAGTATGGCCCGTGGTGCTCTAACCACCTACCTGATATGGGGAAACTCATCCCCTTCCTGTATCTAGTACCTGCCTCCCACCATCATGCTCACCTGTCTGCTGAGGATTCATACATAACCTCTGCACATGTCCCATCCTGCTGCATGAACGACACTCCACTAGAGGTTGAGGACACTGAACACGCATATGCTCTGGCCTACCGCACTGATAGCAGAACACATGATCCCCACTCTGAGAGGCAGACCCTCTCTTCCAGCCCTGTTGCACACATCCACCATGGTGTGAGCCCTCCTGGCTTCACATCTGACCCTCGATAGTTGCACTACTATTCTTCCACACTGGCACCACAAGACCACTACCCGAAGCTCCCTTCCGGTTTCCTTTAGAGATGAGTGTCTGATACATCACCTCTGCAAACCACTTCAAGCAAAATATATTTACTTGAGACCTGATCTCATGTCTCAGCCCATACAGGAAGCATCTTGACACTGCTGACTCTCCCCTGCTAACACTAGTACAAAGCACCTCAGATCAGTGAAGTGACTTACATAGTCCATCACTGACAGTTATCCCTAAGTCAGGCTCATAAACTCTGCAGCCTGCTCTTGCCTCATTTTCTCTGGGTATAAATGATCCAGAAAATTTTCCTGAAAAACCATCCATGACATTCCCTCAGCCTACTCGATCTGGGCCTGAATGTCCCACCAACGCCTAGCCTGTCATCACAACATATAAGTAGCCAGCTTTACCCACTTTTCAACAGGGGTATCCAGATGGTCCAATATCATCTAGAGAGACTCTAACCAGAACTCTGTTGCCTCTGGCCCACCCTCTCCAGTGAAAGTCGGAGGGTGCTGTAGCTGGAACTCCCGGGTCAGCTCAAACATACTCGGTGCAACCCGCCCTGGGTCCTGATCCATCATCTGCATAAGGCGAGCCAAGTTCTCCCGGAGAAGGTCTTCTCCTCCTCGGTGGGTCGCCACATTCTCTTCCAACTCTGTTGGAGGAGTGTTATCAACAAGATCCTCCTGTTTCCCAACAGGTACCTGACGTCGTGGTGGGATTTCTATACAATTCCAAGCACGAGATCTATCACACATACCATAAAACATTCACGACTCCATCAAAATATTTTTACTAGCTACAACTTCCCCAACCATCCCTACCACGGGCCATGGTCAACATGGGGTAAACAATCATGCACTACCACCAAACTCACACAACATTTTTCAAAACGTTTTTAACTTCATTTCAAACCCTTACATTTCATTATCATCATTTACCCACTTGTTTTATTTCATTCTTCTCATTATTTTGTGATTTCATGAAATGCATGACGCACACTACTTTCCTGCCTCACACACCCATCCCATGCATGGACCTAATACAATGTATGTCACCTATCTCACTAGGTGACGACAATGATGCATGGATGCAAATTATCGCGCCATTAAGAACACACGCAAACTATCATAAAACAGTCACATCAAACCACATGTGCATCACCCAATGGTGAAATATCATCAACTATAACAACACAAAACCAAGAACAACATTTCCCACCCAGGGTGACTTGGGTTTTCCCCCTTACATAGGTTAGCTTCTCCAAAGCACGAGCTCATTACCAATGCCAGACACATACTAAACCTTGGCATCCTACACCAAATAACAAGACCTCAGAGAAGGAGAATAAAGACCTCATCTGATACCACTTTGTAACGTCCCTGACCCGGATTCCACTGAACCGGTGCTCCGAGCTGGGTGGTTACATAACCTTACGCGTGCCTCCCCATTACCAAAGGATGCCGACTAGCAGTGGGTGTCTATGTAATTAAGTGGGGAGGCTATACCCCCAATTTTATCAGAGTAAGCCACAACAGAACAACCAATAGTGGAAAACAATAACCAATAAAAAAAGAATAAGTATAATAGCCATTTCCAACAATAAACAAGTCGTTTCATACTATAAGTTCAAAAGTGATCAAAATCCCAAAATACAAACAACAGCCAAAATCCCCAAAATGGTCCCGACTACAAGTCTGGATCCTCCACCAAGTGCTACCCATGTCCACTTAGCTATTTAGAAAGGACCCTTTCCCTTGTCCTGACCTACAAACATGAAGTTTTCTCAGGTACCCAACAGGGCCCAAGCAGGGTGTGAGTACAACTTAGTACGCCACCACCAACGGTGTCTACAAAATATCCTGTATAAACAGGTAGTGCATGAAAAAGGGAATTGTAAGAAAATTTCCAAATAATTAATTAATGTTCCATTAAATAGTTTACAGCACAAGGCCAAATCCACTTCCATTACTATTCATTCACACAACTTACCATCATTTACAATTTTATCACATTTCCATGGGTTAATCACAAACATTATGTCACATGTGTCTAAGTCCAACAATCACACGCAAGAGGGTAAACACATTGTTATCCTATCTCACTAGGACTAACTCCCTCATAGAAACCATATCCCCACCTCAATGCCTCAGTTCGGGTGGATGAAACCATTAGGATAATAGATCATAAGTCCCATTTCCTAACCCATCCATTTAGAGTGGATTTTAGAGCCTCAGTCTTCACTCGACCCGTGGGCATAGAACTTCAAGTCATACACCACACTATCAAGCCATGTACACATACTTATATAAGTAACAATCAACAATCAATACCATTTTCCCTTGGACAAATCAATCACAACCAACAATACAGGAATTCACATCATGCCTTAACCTATTAACACACCACCATTTAACATCAATTAACCATTCACCCAATTCCCATTTGTTATGCCTATCTCACTAAGCATTCAATACTTGAACCATAATCCATCACATTATGGTCATTAAATAAGTTTACACATTAACCCATTTAACCCATTCATTCAATCCCATGAATCAACCATTTAACCCATTCCAGTTAACCCTCCGGTTATTACCAATTCTAGGTTGATCACATAACTTATATTATAAGTTCATCCCTTCATGCCAACATATTCATTAAGGTATCTACACTTAATAAAAAAAATTCACTTATTCAATCACATTCCCTAAGCTTGGGAGAAGCCGGCACATCCCATGGATGGCCCCAATTAGGTCAGGTCCATCCCAACACATCCCATGGGGATCGTGAGGGTTCCCATTACCCATTTCAAACACTATCATTACAAAAAAATCCAAGGTTATCAAATCATAACCAAGGTAAAACAAGAACACAAGTAAACATGCACATAAACCCCTGT
Source organism: Viscum album (assembly GCA_963277665.1). Taxonomy (NCBI): domain Eukaryota; kingdom Viridiplantae; phylum Streptophyta; class Magnoliopsida; order Santalales; family Viscaceae; genus Viscum; species Viscum album. The sequence continues at coordinate 988,670,703 of OY728163.1, read as the reverse complement.
AACCATGGGATATAACATATAGACCACCTACCTTAAATCTGTGGTTTAATGCATCCTCAAAGGATTCCTTAGACCTCAATCCAACTCACCTTTGGAGCTTAAACCTAAAACTCCCCCAAAATATAGGGTTTCTAATCTTCGGAACGAGAGAGAGAAAATATACAAATCCTAAACCATGAAAAGAACCAAGGATGTCATTAACCTTACCCGAAGATTCATTCTGAAACCAACAGCACCAAAAATGCCCTAGGATCGAAGGAGATCTTCCTCTTGGAGCCCTTGGGAGGTCTTGTTCGTGTCTAGGGAGAAGAAGGACGAAATATAGGAGAAACCCATGTGGGTTCTTAAAATACCAAGATGGAAAACATGTAATTTTTACTACTTTATGTGGCCGCACGTTTTAGCCGCACAGTTTAGAAAACTGTGCACAGACTGTGCGCACGCCACTGGCTAGAGGAGGAAGGGCTACACGGTATCACCTGGGCAAGCCACACGGTTTGGAAAAACATGTGAAAACCGTGCGATCACCACTGTCTGGAGGATTAGGGGTCAAAGGCTTCCTGGGCCGACCGCACGAGTTTCCTCGGTCGTGCGAAAACCATGCGCCCAGCCTTGTCTTGGCCAGACTTCCCTTATTTCATGCCCCGAGCCCCCGAAACACCCCCAAGGCCTCTCAAACCTTCAAGAGACATTTTAAAACCCCAAAAAAAGGGATTTTACCAAAATAAAATAGAAACATACCTTTCCTAAAACTGGGACCTTAGAGGTAGGAAGTGGGCTGACATGGTGAGTCGGTCGACGATCACCCAAATATAGTCATGTCCCTTATACGTAAGTGGTAGAACTTTCACGAAATCTATGGATATCCCATCCAACTTCCACTATGGGACCTCTAATGGATGAACCATGATTTCTGGTACATGGTACTCTGCCTTCACTTGATGACAAGTGAGGCACTAATAGACAAACTCCGCTAGTGCCTTCTTCATACTAGGCCACCAGTGTTGTCGCCAAAGGTCCTAGTACATATTTTCCACTCTTGGATGTACCGCTAGAGGGGATGTGTGGAACATCCTCAAAACTTCATCCTGAAGTGCCACTGCTACCAAGGTATTCCCTTTGACGAGGATGATATGCTCCCCTCCTTCGGAAAATCCACTAGGTGCCTGACCTATGGATATCTGAGCACGTTGTGTCTCAAAGTCATCGTCCCCATGATGTGCCTCCCTGAATCACTAAAGAAGTGTGGGAGTGACCATAAGAGACTGTAGAAATTCTGCTTCATGTCCATCCACAACGTATATATTTAAATCATCCATCTACTATGTCTCCTCTCCTAGAAGCTGTATATCAGTCCTTCTACTTAGTACATTAGCAACAATGTTCCCCTTTCCATGAGTATATACTATCTCGAATTCATAGTCCTGGAGGAACTCAATCTATGGCCTCTATCATAGGTTTAGTTCATTCTAAGAGAATATATTCCTAAGACTCTTGTGATCAGAGTACACGGTAAAATGCTCACCTATCAGAGAGTGCCACCACATCTTCAAGGCGAAGACCACTGATGCTAACTCTAGGTCATGGGTAGAGTGAATCAAGGTTTATGATTGCTTTATTCATTATCATCCTGGAAAGGTGAACAAGGTATCTGATTCACTAAGAAGAAAATAACATGCTACTCAATCCATGCTATAGATTGAAAAAGACCCTATCTTTTTGGATATGCAATGAATTGATTTGGAAATCATAAGGGCAGGGGATACATCCTGCCTTTCCCAGATGATTGTGCAACCATCCATCCAAGAGAAGTTTAAGGAAGCACATAGGGATGATGTGGAGATACAAAATAGGGTTAATGAAATAAATGAAGGGATGATGCATGACTTCCATATCGACAATGACGGTGTGATTCGGTTTGGAACATAGCTTTGTGTTCCTTAATCAGAAGGGATAAAGAAGGATCTATTAGACAATGAACCTAGCTTAACATTCTCTATCCATCATGGGAGTACAATGATGCATTTTGAACTCTGAGAAAACCATTATTGGGATAACATGTAGATGGAGAGAGTGGAATATATGTCAAGGTGCTTGGTATGTCTTCATGTTAAATATGAGCGATAAAAGTCCAAAGGTATGATACAACCATTGCCTATACCCATGTGGAAATGGAAAAATGTTAATATGGACATTGTACCGGGTCTCCCAAAGATGTCAAACTGAAATAATACGATATGTGTTGTGGTGGACCGACTCACCAAGACTGCCCATTTTATCCCTATTCGGGAAGATCTATTGGTTGAGTAACTGGAAAAGATATATGTGAAGGAAGTGGTGAGACTGCATAGAGTTCCACTCTCGATTGTCTCTAACCATGATCCAAAGTTCACATATAAATTCTGGAGAAGTCTTCAACATGCTTTGAGTACTGGATTAAATTTCTGCACAACCTATCACCCCCAAACTGATGGAAAGTCTGAATGGTCTATTCAGATGGTTGATTATATGCTAAGAGTCTGCTCTCTAGAATTCAAAGGTGGATGGGATCAGAATTTTCAATTGGTTGAGTTCTCATATGACAATAGCTTCCACTCGAGTATTCCAATGGCTCCATATGAATCTCTATATGGAAAGGGATGTAGAACACCAACCTATTGTGATGAAGTTGGATAAAGAAAGCTACATGGACCTGATCTTCAACAAGAGATGACAGAAAAGGTTCAAGTCATCCAGAAACACATCGATGCTGCTCAGAGTCTCAAAAAGAGATATGATGACAACCGTCAGAGGGACTTGGAGTTTGAAGTCAGAGATAAAGTCTTCCAACGAAAATCTCCATGGAAGAGAGTCATGTGATTTTGGATGAAATGGGAGCTAAGCCCATGGTACATTGGCCCCATTGATATCCATGACTGCATAGGAGCCGTGGCCTATCGACTTTCACTTCCACTGAATATGGATCAAGTTCATGATGTGTTTCATGTATCACTCCCGAGGAAGTACATACTGGGCCCGTCACATGTACTAAACTCCGAGGTGGTACAATTGGAAGATGATATCTCTTATGAGGAATAACCAGTAGAGATTCTGGATCAGAGATATAAGGTGCTACGAAACAAGAAAACCTAACTTGTCAAATTGTTGTGGAGGAACCATAAGTTTGATGAAGCTACTTGGGAACCGGAGGAGGTGATGAAGGAGAAGTACCCTCACCTATTTGTGTAATGTGAAATTTCGGGGGTGAAATTTCTTATGGGGGGGAGAATTTAACGACCCTATATTTTTCAATAGAAGTTCCCTTCTTATAATGATGTCGTAAAATCACATGAAAACACAACATAATGAACTACTAGGTGCTTAGTGACCTCGAAACATATGTTTTCACTTCATTATTGGAAATTTTGAGAATTTGACACACACGTTTGTGTTTAAGATGATTTTTGGAGTCTAATAAAACAAAAATAATTTTTGGGGAATAGTAACATACCCTTATGAATAGTAACATTACCTTATGAATAGTAATATGACCCTTATGAATAGTAAATCATCTAACATAAGTGTAAACATACCCATGAATAATTAAATAATATTTGGACATCTTAGAAAGTGACAATTTGACCTTAGTAAATGTTTTGGTCATTTATAAGTCATAAATAATTACTTATAATTAATTAATTAATTTAAAATAAAATATATTTTCTTAAAATGTTTTCATAAATTAACAAATCAATTTCTTATAGTTTTTTTTATAATTTTATAAGACCCTGCGTAATTTTTGAAAGCACTATAAAATCAGTTTTAATATTAAAAACTGTTTTTTTAAGTAAATTATGATTTTAAATAAATATTAAATTAATAATACATAGAAAATTATTTCTGAAAAATGGAGTTTATTTTTGGCTTCTAAATGATGAAAAATTGTAGGGGTAAATTTTTGGGATTTTTCTGAGATACTAGATTTTTGATGAAGAGTGAAATACCATAATTTACAAAATAAGAAAATAAGCTAATATAGAGTCATGTGTGACGCTATGCTGATGTAATCCTCCTTGGTTCAGGATCACATGAAAAAATTACTATTCATGGTCATCAAGGACTCACTATTTCTTAACTTAGGGGAAATTAATAAACTAATTTATTTTATATTAAGGAATCCTCTCTCCCCTCCACTATAAAAACCACCCTTCACACCCTCATATCCTCACACCACTCAAGCTACAAGACATCCCCAAACTCTACCCAAACATCCTCCCTATCCCCTCTCCCACGTTCAAGAGTTTCTGGTCTAATCAAATGACCAAGCCTAGCTTCTTTAAGGAGGATCACAAGAGGAAGATTTAAGAGGTAATTTCTCTCTCTCTTCTCCTTTAATTTCTTTTCAAGTTCATGTTCATTTCTTGATCTCTCCCCATCTATCTTCATCCAAATGGTATTGTAACTCCATTATTATAAATGTACTGGAATTTTATGATTCTAATGGGATATTATATCATCCAACCCCCTTTCCATCTTCCTTTTATTTTATTAAATACAACGTTGTTCGTGAGGTTTTAATTTATCACCTTGAAGAACGACAAGTTTTATTCTTCCATTTCTTCCTTCATATCTGGTCATGGAACAATTTTTATGGTTGATCCAGAACATTTTATATGTATTATCGCCTATTTGAAGTTTTGTAACTATCTTATGACCATATTTCAAGTGATAAAATAAAACAAGTTCATTATGATTGAACAATCTTTCAAATTAACCCAAACAATCATCATTTAATTCTAATCTAATGACAAATCCACATTAATCTAATATAAATATTTATAATATCATTAAAACTCATGTAATATAATTAATAACATGAAATATCAGTTCTGTTTGTTTATCCATGTTCTACCTGAACTTCAATTTAAGAATACAAGTGAACCACGCAATAAAACCATAAAAACAAACATTCCTGAACAATGTTTTTAAAACTCTATAACTCATCCAACAGGCACATAAAATCACATAATAAAACTATAATGAACCATATTAGTTTAAAAAAGGCTCTTTATTTTTAATTAATGAATATAATGTCATTATACAAGCCATTAAAGAGAAGGAACCATTCAGATACAATGTAAGGGGAAATTCTTGAACCCAACATTCATACTTCGGGTTCTCCCTCTTTCACTCCATTTTTAATATGTTTACTCCTTAAAGATAATTTTTTCATAATTATCCTTGATTATATAGGATATACATGTTTCATCACTGGTTTTTATGTCAAAAAAATGTTTTTTTCAAAACAAATCTTCTTTTAAGAACACACCTTTTACTTCTCTCTCAATGTGGATGGTTCTTGAAACATGTATGTCATTCCCTATTTCTTTTGGGAACCCAAATTTTGTGAATGTGTTCTTATGAGATGTAACCCATTACATTCCATGGGTTATTTATGTTCTGTTTTTATATATATTCCATGTGTAAATCATGATAATGATAATGTTATGATGTGATGGGTGCGCCCTGAATTATATAGTGCAATTTGAATGTTTAAATGTGACGGGTTCACCTGGAATTATAAAGTGCTCTATTGCATTGGGTAATGTGATTAATTTCATGAGTAACTGCGAATGATGTGTGAACTAGATGCTAGCTTGGTTCAAAATTATGCATGGTACTTCACCACTAAGACACGATGTTTTATTTTTATGCATTGCAACATTTCAAGTCTTTTATTTATGCTTCTCTCATGTTCATGATCTTTTTCCTATGTTATGATTATGCACACACCATGCTATATTATTCTTATCTATCCCCTTAATAGGCTTTTAGAGCACCCCTTTTTATGTATATCATCAGGTGGATACATGTACTAAGGAGAGGGTGAGTGCCAATGAGAATCTAGAGAAGAAGAAATTAAATAAATGTTTGTGCTTGAGGTTGTAATTGTTATGTACGGTCCTAGATTCCCAATACACTAAACATTTGGATACTATATGTGTAATACTATTCTGTTATTTATCTTTGAAATGATGTAATAGTAATATATGAAAAGGAAGGGTCTATATATAAACCATGAATTAGATATCTCATATCGTTCTTGCATCTCCTTCTATTGATAAATATACAAATATTGAGACATCATTCTATACACATCCATGCCCTCATTATTCTTCAAAATCTCCTTGTTCAAGGATGCTAACATGAAACACTAAACATATGTAACATCATTTATATGATCATAAATGATATATAATTACTCATCACTATCCACATTACTAGGATCATTAGAAACATGTTATTTTGGAATATATAATTTCATTTTATGGCGATGGATAAAACATAAGCAACATTAGCACTCTGGGAAATTTGTGTTTGTGAGAAGGTTTTCCTTTTTTAGTATAGATCACAATTTAATGTGTGATTTAATTTCTATTATTTTTTGTAGAAATAATATGAGTAGATATTTAGCACATTATATAATAAAATTTGGATAAATAAATAAATATTATATTTTGTAATATCTAACTATTTTATAAAAAACAAATAGACCAAACCATTAGCTTCAGAATATCTATTTTCAAGTACATTCTGGTGGAATGGAACCATATTCACCATTTCATTACCGTAAATGTGGTCGGTAATGAAACTTGAATGGTTTTATGTAATAATTAGAAATGAAAACTACATTAACTCAATGTTCCTCAGCCTTTTGAGGGAACTCCCCAATCCTAAAATCATTAAAATGGATTTTTCTTAATCCTCACCTCTCGGTAGCACCTAGTTTATATTTTTATGTTATCCCCTGAGGTGGAATAAGGTATTTCAACACGGAAATCTTTTTAGAATTACCCAATAGTCGAATACACCCCAACATTTTCTAGTCATGAACATTGAACCATGGTTCTATTTTAACTGAACTTGTGGAAGGATATACTAAATTCATATATATAATTCAGTGATTCTATATTTTATGTGAAAATTACAAACTAATATATTAATTACATGATTTTTAATATTAAGGTTATATACTTATTTTGTCAACCATATCCTACATAATAGTTTTGCATAAATAAATTATTTTAGTTTTATCTTGCATGCATGTTAATCCATCAATTGGTATTATTTCGAAAAAAATCCATAAAAAATTAACCCTGAAACATCATAGAAATAAAATAATATAACAGTATGATTAGGAGATGTAAAAATAGAATGTTTATCAGGAAAATTATGAAGAATCCACCAACCATGATGAAAACACCTTTAACCATTCTAGGTTTGTGTTATACAATTCCACTTATCATCCTATGCATCTCTCTTGGATTGGTTTCAAATTTTATCAAAACATAAACATCCTCCACTGGGTTGGGAGCTCAATCTATTACATATAATTTTACTAACTAGTATTTGAAGTAAAGGGGTTATCAAAAAGAAACCATCAGCATGTAGGGCCTTACATTGTAAAGGGAGAGAAGAAACACATGCCAATAATTTAATTTAATAATAAATTAAATTAAACAAATCACAAACAAAGGTCTCGTCTATTCTCATGATCATCCAAATGCAACGAATTGTGCTTTTAATATAACATGGATTCAATTCATAATCAGTCTTATATAAGATAAATCCTGATCAAAACAATTAATTATATTCTATAATTAATAAATTGATTACACATAATTATCATCATAATTTACTTGATATTATAAAGAAAACTAATTTTTTTCAAATAAAATAATTTTATTAAAAAATAATTGGGTATAGATATGTACATGGAAGGAAGTACAATGAGTACTATTCTGAATGTACAAAACATGTGTTATACTCATATATTTTTCACTATTTAAACATATGTAATACACAACATATCACCCACTTTCATTATATGTACTATCAATATAATTATTACACAGATTACATTATTTTTATATCACTTGTCATGCATAAATACAGGATGAGTAATAACTATAATATGAATCAGACTTGATAGATAGATCTGAACATTATATAAAAACTATTTATAATTATATATATATATATATAATCCAACCACATGGTGTGTCTTATGAAATTATTTAACACATGAAATAACATGTCAATATGGTTTACAAAAAATAATAAATAAACTTAAATTCAATGTAATTCGGTATATGTATATGACATATACATGACAGATATACAGTGTGTAACCTTATTACTAGCTATCTATGAGACACACCTATGGACACGGATTGTAAATTGTGCCATGGAAAAATTAGAGTACCCACCATGTGCAAGGTATACATGGAATGTGGTCATTGAGTTATAAGGTCGCTAGTCATGTATGTCATTTATGAAGATACGCATCCATTCTATGACTAAAGGATGACATGCTATGTATGTGGGCTCCACAATATGTACTATGACATACCATACTCCAACTGTTTTGAGTCATCACATGGTATATATTTAAATTCACCATGTGAATTTCATGCACAATGTTTGAATTATTTCCAATATTAATTTAGGTTGATTTGAACACCTATACACCGCCTAAATCCCCAGGTACATGGCTTGTACTTTTTTGTTATCCCACTAGGATCCTCTGTACCTCATGATGAGTTGTTTGATTTTATTTGGTAGAAAAATTTATTAATCATATTTATTGGATCTATTAAATATAAAAGTGGATGAATGATATCACACAATTAAGTTTAAATAATAATTATACTTAATTGAAAACTAAATGAAAAATTATTAAATCAATCAATGTTCATTAAATTAATTTTAAATAAATATGTTACCACTATGAAACAACATGTAGGTTCTATGTGCAGTGGATGAGTGCAATGGGTTGTTTTTAATGTAGCATTTTTTCATTATCGATGATCAATCAAAAATTTATAAAATGATAAATTTCATAATAGAAAAATGGAATCAAATAAAATAGACAACATATATATATGAAGTACCAAGTGTATGATCATCACATATTGTATATAGTTAATTTAGTCAATTAAATAATAACCTTTCATGAAATAATTCTTCATTGATGGATATGAAAATATATCTATGTTTTTCCATCATTGTGTTGACATAATAAATGGAAGACTCCATCTAGAGGTGATCCACACTTGTTACGAACAACACCGTACATCACAATAAGAATCTACATTTTCTATCTTGGATGATCCAATAACTTGAATTATTTTTACTTTGATCTCAATAAGAATAAATTCGAAAAGGCAATCATTAGTCTCTCCAGACTCGAGGGTTGTATGTTGAGGTATATCTCCCACAGTTTTTGGGATAATTCTTAGAGAGTGATCTCTATAAGGGATGAGAGGATTCTCTCTGGCTATAATTGTCAATAAGATAAATAAATTGGATCATTTGGAAAAAACAATATCATTGTGTTCAAATACATAAAGGATTTATAAATTAATATGTGCATAAATTCCATTTAATATTTATTTAAGTCCTTATGGAACCGTATGACTAAAATAATAGTAATATAACTATTTCTAGGAAATTCTCATAACATGATGTAGACGCCGAAAAAGTCCCTAACTCCCAGAGGAAGTTTCGAAATGACAAAGCGAAGTCATATTCAGAATCATAAGCCCGGTCCGGAGGCCCGGGAAGTGGTGCGTGAAATAAAGGAGAGCATGTACGAAATAAGGATGTGCGCATGAAACCTTCCCGAGATTCGCGTAATCGAGCCGATGGTGCACGCAAATTTGTGCGCCCTAGTTCTGCGCTGTGAAGCTTTGTGCGCTGACGGTTCCCATCGCGGAAACTTTGGCGCACTACCTGGATCACGCGTCAGCTGATGCATATAAATATAAGGTGACCCCAAACGTTTTGGGGGTTGCAGAATTCGGATCAGCTCTAGTGCACGCAATTCGACTCCCCCCCACAAAATATGACTTTCAGGTAGTCCCTCTTTTTGTACAACCTTGCCCCGGGGATCATCTTTCTGCGCAACTCCACTGTCTTAAGTTAATTTTCCTCCTCCTCTGGGTACTTCCCTTGTGCGTGATCGTTTCCCCTTGCGTACAATCCCCTTTTATGCGTGCAATACATTGCGTGCAATCACCTATCCGCGCAATCCTCTGGCCTTATTGTGCGTCGTCCCGATGTTTCACGCGCAAACCTTCCTTCTGCGCTCAACACCCAGGACCCCTTTACCTTGACGCCCCTTAGTCGCCTTCCCGCACCGGCACCTGATGTCTCCCCTTCCGGGAATGTGTGCCATGCATTGTTTTCCCGTACTACCTTCTAGGTACGTATGAAGTAACCTCAGGGTCCCTTGGGTGGTGTTTCCCATTGCGTTTCTTTTCCTTATGCTTCTCCGCATATGCACAGTAACGACTATTGCTTCTTCCTGTAGCCACGCTAATGTGGACCCCTCAGTGGTTTGCTCTGCGGCCCCCCTTTACTACGTCCTTGCCGATGGATTCCCTCCCACAAGGGGTAGAGGGAATTGGGCAAGTAATCCCTAGGGGTGTGGACTGAACCCACCTCATCCAAGCTGTAGGACATTAAACTGCTAAGCACCTCGTCCTTAACACATCATGTTAAACTGTGGTCTGACCCCATGCTTTGCACGCATGGTCCCCCCAGCTCGGACATTTTTTACGCCTCTCGTCTCCACGAGAATGGACTCTTCCTCGCATGTAATGAGATCCTCCTTTTCGGAGTGGATTTTTTCCATGGCGGAAGGGATGCCTCAGAGCATAAGCCCCTAGCCACTCTTACAGAAGGATTCACCCGTGCATCTACGTACTTACCCTCTTCCAAGGCCAGTGAAGTCCCTTTCCCACTACGCTTTGTCTCACCACGGGCCTCCACCCTGGAGTAAGCCCTAGCACCAAGGGCCACTAACCACACGTAATCCCCTATTTCTTCTTTGGGACGCTCCACGCATAAGCCCCATTCCGCTTCTCACAGACGTACCCTTCGCAACGTGATCGTCTGGTCTCTGATGCCTCTTGTTTCTCACACCGATCATGAATCAGGTGGGCTTAGAGCACGCATCGACCATGAAATCCTCCCATGGGCCGCCTTAGAGCAAAAGCCCTATACCAGCGAGCTACGTGGACTTTGATCTGTGCTAACACATGGTACGTTGGAAGCCTCCACGAGGTTCAAGCCCACCACCCGGTCATTCTGACCTCTCCACGTCGATCCCCTCACCACCCAGGGCAACCTCAGAGCATAATCCCCATACCCACTCTGGGCCGCCTCAGTGCGTAAGCCCCAAATTCCTCATCCTGCATGACGTTAAATTGTATGCCCTCATCCCGCATGACGTTAAACTGTATCTCGTCGCGCATGACGTTAAACTGTATCTCGTCCCGCATGACGTTAAACTGTATTCCCCCTCTTGGGCCATCTCAGAGCATAATTCCCATGCCTCACACCCACGTCTCATCCTGACTTTCCCCCTCAAGACCACGTGCCTTGGGAAGCTCATGCCCTAGCCCGGAGATCATACTTCTTCCAGGATCCAATCCATGCATTCATTCTCACGGGTCGCCTCTTTTGGTGTCCGAATGTATCACCGAACTACGAGGAATTTGATTCCCTGCCATGCGGATACGTAGGAAGCCTCCACGAGTTTCAATCCCATCACTCCATCCCTTATGATCCTTACCCGGGCCACCATATCCCGGTGAGATCATGCCACTCCATCCCACTCCATGGTATCCGAGAAGCCACCCACATGTTGGCCCCAACATCAGTGTTCCCCCTAGGGGTTCCTTCAATCTTATCCACTCTCATTGTTTAGATCAGTCTGATCCATCTCCGCAAGAATTTAATCTTGTGAGATACCCAGTGGTAAACATAAGAAGCTGAGGAAAACCTCAGATGGTATATAATTCCATGAGATCGATGTGGGATGCCTCGGGCTTCTTGCACCCTCAAGAAGCCCTGTGATAAGGGCAGAAGACAGACATGTCGATCCCCAGCGTCAAGACATGCCAACGACACCCCAATGTGACCATTCTCCTCACCAAAGTTTTCTGCCCCGACGAGACCCCTTGGAACATCTCGACGGAAGAAGCATATTTAATTTGCTTTCATGCAGATATGGCACCAAGAACGAGCTTCACGAACCCGTCTTAAATCTATGAGGGAAACCCGAACTAGGTGATGAGATCCGATGAGGAATCCACAGAAGGAAGAACCGACATCCCATCATCCTGGTTTCGATCATGGAGCAGATGTCCCTGAACAAGGAATAGATGTCGCCCGCCTTTGGAAAGCGGGAATGCGGGACAACATGCCGCGCGTCCTCCCATGCGTGATAGACATGCGCGCGCACCCCGGCGTAGAAGTGTTGGAAATAGAAAATGGTGAACCCAACGTGAAGCTCTTCTCCTAAATATGAGGACAGGTAGCGTTTAGGGTGTCAGATGATCAGCATGTCACCAGGTCAATATACCTATCACCGGGACGTGAACCCCACCAGGGGTTGAGGCAGTTAGGATGATGAGCACTCCATTCTGCGGCGTCGTTAATGTGGATCCCTCTCATTGACCACAGAAGATAGAATGACGTTGTGCTATTGGTTGTTGATTTATTTTCTTGTTAGTACTAATGAGTTCATCTCCCTGCTTCCAAGAATTAGATCACTGCATCCGGAGCTTGATCGCCACCTTCCCACCAGCTCAGGGGCAGGCGCAGTACCGAAGCGGCTACCCTGTGTGGTCTCGCCTTTTCCACAGTCACCCCAGCTCCGATTTCTATGACTGTTGGGCACTCTTGCCCCCTCTCCCCGTCAGAAATTATCAAGCGAAGGGTGATCAACAACTTGGTTCGTAGGTACGATGAGGAAGTGATCATCCCCACCAGGGGCCTGGCTCGTTTGGATCTAGAGGTGGTTGTGCCTCACTATCGACGCTTCCCCCGAGGGCCGCATAGGGAGCTGCCGCTCCCCACTCCGACGTTCAACCGCTTTGGGAGCCTATCCCCGGAGCTCCTTGACACATCCTCCCCCTACACCAATGAGGTGGGGGATGTCCGGGTCCGCCCGATCGGAGACCCGTCCCAGGGGTTGACGGTAAGAACCACCGCCAGGTTGTGTCGATGTCATCGACTGGCCCCTTGGGCCGAGGACCAAGCAATCGTTGTGCCCGCACCACCGGCTCCAACCCATCTGGCCTGACGCCAGTGTCGGGAACGAGTGGAAGAGAATGCACATCCTGGGGCACCAGCGTCTGCAACCACTATGGCATGAGCCACTGATGACTCTTGCTACAAGACCCTTGCACATGTTGAGCAGGGCCAGTCACATGCCCGACTGGGATCAAGGTCCCGACCACCCTACAGGTAGGTTGGGTCGAATCTCTAGATCGCGGGCACAGGAAATGGCCACCGTGGTCCAATCCACGGTAGTGCCACCCACCACAAAGGCTCATTCCGTACCACTAATCTGGAAAGTCGAAGGCTTCTTCACCATAGCTACGCTCTGGGTATGAATCTTTACAGTGCCCACTACACTGGGTATGAGGTCACTCCCCCTACTGATGGCCACTAGTATGGAGCCATTGCGTACCCAGTCGCTCACTCACATGGAGGTCCTCCCCATGACCCTTTCGACATATGTCCCGGTGCTTCCCATACCCTAGCATTTAGTCCCCTCTGCCCCAGAACTATTTTAGCCAGGGCACTCCTTGAAATAAATCATCCTTACCATGAGGAGACACACGGGGGCACGAAGGTGGGGCATTGTCGCCGTAGGAGGAATGTCTGGGGAGTCTGGACAGGGATTAGACCAGCCAGTTTCTCGAACTCTGAGGCGGAGTATGACTCGATGGTGGAACCTTCCCCCAAACCCTTTTAGTCAAGGGCAGGTATGGGGACGCAGCGCGTCAGTCTCATACTCCATGAATGTGAGATCTGTATGATTCACTCCTCCCTCCGAAGGTATATCCATGAGGAAGAGGAATTGGCGAACCCCCATGGATCAAACCCGCAATTGTCATTGGCCTCCCTGGAAGTGCCTTCCACCTCAGTCAGGGAGGGTGGGGATCTTTTATGGGTATCGATGGAAGAGTAACAAGGCGACAGACCCTTGGCAAGAACTGACACTGTGACATGAGGCCCATTCGTTGGCCCATCCTATCGTGACATGGTAGCCAGGGTACTGAAACCCTTGAAGGGTGACTCAGGGATCGGCAACCAATAGGCCTATTCGTTGTATTCCCCACCGGCCAGCCCATCGGCCTGGAACCCTACCTCGGTGCCATTTCTAGCTCCCCGACCATTCTAAGTTGATGAGCCGAGGTAGAATGGTATGGACCCTGAACAGGAGTAATGGAGGTTCTAGACCATCCTCGCAGCGGGCCACTTCCCCGAGAAGTTTTGGCCCATTTTAGGATATGATTTTGATATGCCAGAGTCACTCCCCGTGGGAGATTTTGAATGCTTCTGCCAGACACTTCGGTTGACTCACTCCCATCTTCTCCATCTGCTAGCACCTTATTATGGGAGTCAAGCACATTTTGAGGATATCAGTGAACAATTCCATCAGGTCGACCTGGCTGCGCTCCCTACGGTTTGTCACCTAGAGTTGCATGACCACAGCAGGGCCCTCCAACAACAGTGCATCCAGAGTTTTCAAATACTCTACAAAGTTACTGAGAAAGACACCCCCCATTCGCAGGGCCACAGATGGGGGAAGTACGCTGCCCTTATTTTTGGTGTGATCCGCCGACATCACGATTCATCGGGCGGCCCTCAGGGAATGTCGCCAAAGGGAGTGGCGGTCACCATGGCTGACTGTTCCGATGAGGGAAACGGTATGGAGCTCCTCGATGGGGACTCACCCACTGAGGAAAAGCGGCCACTGGACCCATATGGGAGGATTACTCGCCACCAGAGGAGCCTCCTAGGTCTCCCCACACCCACTGAGGCATGACACTGAGTAGAATCATCGGCAAGGGTAAAGTTCATGTCGGGGCTGTCAAACTAGCAGACCTATCTACCTCAGTGTAGAAGGCAGAGGAAGACTCCGAGAAGGCCACACTATGCCAACAACTTGCCGAGCAAAAGAGGCTGTTTGATGAGCTCTTGGCCGAACGCATTGTAGAGCGGAGGCTTGGCTACCATAATCCTAGGCCAGGACAGAAACGGAAAGAGCACCCACCCCTTGACGATATTCCCCCGGGTAACCGCCACCATGTCGCGTTCTCCGACAGGGGAGAGGCCGGCGCCCATGGTAAGAGGGCGGGATACGTCTCGCCGAACCCTCCCGAGTGGTGGGATCACCTGGGGGACCATGCTCGGTTTCCTCCCACTACCCAAGAGTCACTTCGCCAGCCACCCCATGAGCTGCTGAGCTTGACTACCAGATTGAAGAGCCCGAAAATGTTATTGTGGTTAGAGATCCCTATCAGGACTGGAATCCATGTCTGGACGATCTGATGGAAGTACTCATCGCCCGCTTGGAGGCCCTGGAAACTCGGCAGGTGGCAATCCCACCGGACGGAAAGTCATACCCAGCATGGGTGGATGATATTCCGACCACGTCGAGATTTGGGAACCCCACTTTCTCCCCCTTTAATGGGACCGGAGACCCGCCACAACACCTGGCCCACTTCAACTCAAGGTGTGGGCCTTTGTTGGGGACACCGGTGCAGCAGGAGGCTGCCATGCTCCGTTGCTTCGTTCAGACACTGGAAGTACCAACATTCATCTGGTACAGCCAGCTCCCTGTTGGATCTGTGACTAGAAGGGAGAACCTTTGCTGGAAATTCCTCTACGAGTTAAGTTCCACAACCCGGAAGATGAACATTGCAGACCTCTTCAGGTGCAAACAAAGGCCCGATGAGCGGGTCGCGGACTTCGTCGCCCATTGGAAGGGGCTCATGTACATCCATGACATGCCACTAAATCAGGAGAAATTACTGAAAATGTGTTTAGGGAATGTCTATTAAGATCTGATTCCTTCTATGATCACTCAGAATTACCCCGGAGGGTATCAGGACTTCTCAGACAAGGCTCAGCGCCTCGAAGAAGCCCTACAACAGGCCAGTCCGGCATGCCCGCTGCCTCCTGTAATCCTTTCAAGGAGAGCCACCAGAGCCGAGCCCACTTCTGTAGCCCAGATATAGGCCCCCAGATAGCTATATTTTCTACCAGTAAGGTCAGGTCAGTAGCATCATAGGGGTACACCCCCACGTGCAAAGCTTCTGGCCCCGCAGCGACCACCTCAAAATTGGCAGGTGCCTCCGCGTAACGCACTGCCACCACCTAGGTGAGATAATCAGGCTCCGCCTCCTCGGCATACTCCTCTGGCCCCTGGCCATGATCAGCCTCCAAGATCCCCCTTTCCAGATAGAAGGAATAGAACTTACTCATTTGAAGAGGCCCACGTCCTCGGTTATTTCTGTAGCGCCTTGGAGCAGAGGATCGTGCGGCTGCAGGAGTGACGGAAGCTAGAAGAGGCTCATCTCACTGATCACCCTAACTAATGCCCTTATCACCGGATCCTGGGACACACCATACAGTGATACTATGTGTTCAAGTACTTGCTCCAAGACCAGATTGACCACAACATAGTAAGGGTTGGGCCCCACCCCGACACAGGTGGCAGGTGTCTTCTTGAGACCAGATGGCAGCAGCGACAACGAGGATGAGTGGGAACAGGTTTCTGACCATGGGTCCCAGAAGTATAACAACTGGATGGCCCGCATGATGGTTTCCCATGCCCATGTCATCATCTGTGCCCTCCTGAGTCAGCCATAGCCCTCAGAATCAGTGAGCGCCACTTTGGCATCGTCGTCCCAGCCCACCTATTCCCAGAAGAGCAAGCGGCAACGCAAGAATAAAGAATGCGCCCTGCCAGTGCTGTCATTTTCCCGCATGCTTGGAAATTTTATTCCCCCAGAGATGGGGATCCCTCCGAGACTCCGTTCAGTAGTGGATGACTCCTCGAGTGAAAGCCAGAGGTATGCTTCCGTCAACACTATAGAGTTGGTAAATCCCTTTTTGACTCCCGACGATGAGGAACTACAGGTGGACCTCCCAAATGTCCCAAGCCGTCACCAACGTCGGCGGAGCCGTGGCTATGTGAATCACTTTGGAACATTAGTTGTCATATCCAGTCAGGCCGTGTACGCTACTGATACCAGGCAACAAGCCCGATAAAAAGAGCAGCGCATGAGGCCCCCTCACCCGATGTCGACAAGTTCTCCTCCACCACCGTTTGTGTTACTGGATCAGGCGGAACCACCTCGTCCGTGTCGCAACCAGCCCTACCCTACCACTGGCCAACTACTACCTACCTGTACTAATGCGGCAGCCACCTCCTGGTCATTGACTGTTGAACAGTGAGACAAGCCTAGTACCAGTTAGTCACCAGTCCCCCCGGCAGGGCCCGTCATGCCTCCAATCACAGAGTGGCCTCCTGTAAGCAGAAGCTCGCGTTTGGCTCGAAAGTATGATGTTCTGAAGCACCTGTCCAGCATTACGGAAAGGCTTTCTCTCCTTGAGGCCCTCTGCCTGTCGTCTGAAATGCGCGAGGTGCTTTCCGAGGCTCTAAGGATCCCCCTTTAGTTTGAGATGGAGGTGGTGGCCGCAAAAGCCTTCCACACCGAGGCAACTGAGGACGCCGGATGTCTGGCGGTTTTCTCATTTTCCGGTGAAGATTAATACCTTCCCATACAGGGGCACATTCGCCCACTATACATCACCAGCCAGTTCAATGGAATGGATGTCCGCCACTGTCTTGTTGACATGGGTTCTAGTATTAACCTAATCCCAACTCAGACTCTGCAGAAAATGAGGTTGTCTGAAGATGATTTAACTCCCTCAGACCTCAGGATCCAGGGGTATGACAGGACCGAGCAAACTCCACTTGGCAAGATTCATCTGAAGACCTAGTTCAGCGGCCTAATTTCAAATACCGAATTTATGGTTGTCTCTCAGGACACCGACTACAACGCATTGATGGGAAGGCCGTGGATCAACCTTCACGCAGCAGTCCCCTCATTAATCACTAGTGCCTCAAATACTCCCTTAAGGGTCGAGTGGGCGTGCTACAAAGAGATGTGTCTCCATTTGGCTCTTGTCAAGCTTTTTATCTGGATGCTGACTATTACAAGAGCAAGGACAAGTATATCCTGGCAGGTGAGGTCGAGCCCACCACTGTCGCGAGTGGTCCCTGTGCAGGTTTGGATGACACATATGTCATCCCAATCAATCGATTGGAAGCCACATCCCTCGACATAGGGCAGTTCTTTGTTTTTTCGGGTACCATAGGAAGGCATATTTTTGGGTCTAAGAGATGGCAGTAAATCACCTCATACTCTTACAGCAGCTAGGCTCAGGTGATCCCCGATCCTCCTACCACTGTAAGATATCGAGACGTTGGGCTCATGGCAACGTCAGTACGTCATACGTGTCTATTTCGCCGGGCCAGAATCGATTGGCTCAATCCAACGCGCCACTACTGCTTTGATGTCATAGAGTGTGTCCCCTTGGGCCGAAGGCCAGATGGGATTGGATAAACCTCCGTTGTCTCCATGGTCTCCACAGTGCATGGGTCCCCTGGCGTGGCGACCTCTGCCACCCCAGCCAGCACCAGCTTCCCATCAGGGTCTGTCAGGCCCGAAACGGATCCCCCCACGGATGATCCTTCCACAAGCAGAGAGGAGGACATGGAAGATGCTCCTCCTTCCTTTGAGGAGGGAGTCCCCACAACGGTCGATGAGTTAGTGCCGATGAACCTTGGTAGCGAGGCCGACCCGAAACCCACATTGGTCAGCGCCGCTATGCCCCCCGAGGAATGAAAACGGTACATAGACTTCCTCAGGAAACACTGTGATGTGTTCACCTGGAGTTATGATGAGATGCCAGGACTAGATTACCATGTATCCTTCCACCGCCTTGGACTTCCAGAAAACCATAGCGGGTTCATGCAGCCTCCCATAACGATGCACCCCTCTCACGGTGCCATGGTTGAGGCGAAGTTGATAAGCTCATCAAGGAAAACTTTGTCAAGGATGTCTAGTACCCTAGGTGTCTAGCCAACATTGTGCCAGTCAGGAAGAAGAACAGGCAAATCAGTGTTTGTATTGACTTCTGCGATATCAATCACCACTTTCCGAAGGATGATTTTCCCCTTCCCGTGATAGAGTTGTTGATCGATTCCACGACCGGGTTCCAAGCCCTCTCCTTCATGGATGGGTACTCCGGGTACAACCAGATCCAGATGGCCCCCAAGGATGAAGATTTCACTACCTTCAGGGCCCCCCATGGTACTTTCTACTACCAGGTTATGCCCTTAGGCCTAATGAATTAAGGTGCCACCTATCAACAGTCCATGCACCTCATATTCAAGACGATTCTAGGGATGCTGGTGGAGGGATATGTGGATGACCTGGTGGTTAAGTCTCGTCAGCGCCAGGACCATCTCAAAGACCATGAGAAAGTGTTCATCTTCCACCATTCTCTCCTCTTGAAGATGAACCCATTGATGTGGGCCTTCGTGGTCACCTCCGGAATGTTTCCTAGATTCATTGTTAGGTATCGAGGCATCGAGTTTGAGATAGAGAAGATCAAGGCCTTCAGTCAAATGCCTCCCACGAGTAATATTCGGGAGCTGAGAGGTCTTCAAGGCCACATAGCCTATATAATCCGATTCATCGCGAATCTGGCCGGTAAGTGTAAGCCCTTTTACCAGCTCATGAAGAAGAGAACCGCCTACGAATGGGACGAAGAGTGTCAGATCGCTTTTGAGGGAATCAAGCAGTATCTGCTTCAACCTCCGGTCTTGATGCCAACCATTTTTGGAAAGCATCTTGTCCTTTATGTGACTGCCCTAAAGCGATCCCTTAGTGCACTTCTCACCCAGAATAACAATGAGGTAACAGAGAATAGCCTCTACTACCTCGGCCTCATGCTCCTTGACGCATAAATTAAATATTATACCATCGAGAAGAGCTTCATGGCGCTCGTATTTTCCATGCAGAAATTGCAGCAATACTTGAAGCACCACGAGGTACAGTTGGTCTCTCAGGTAGACCCGTTGAAAAATATCCTAAATCGACCTATGTTGACAGGCCGATTGGCACGCTGGGCGGTGATCCTCCAGCAGTTCGACATCAGGTTCGTACCTCAGAAGGCTGTCAAAGGACATGCGTTGGAAGACTTCTTAGCTACCCACCCAACCTCCATGGACCAGCCACTAGATCTAGGCTTTCCTGATGAGGCAATACTCTCAGTCGATCACGCCATCCCATGATAGAAGATGCACTTTGACGGTGCCTCTCGGAGCCCCAATGGTAGACAGCTCAATGATCCTGGGCTTAACAGAGTGGGCCTGGGTATCGTCTTCATCACCCTGAAGCCATCCGTTCTTCCATATTCATTCTTTTTGTCAAAAGGCTGCACCAACAATGAGGCAGAGTATCATGCCCTCATTACTGGCCTCGAGTTGGATCTCAAGATTGACTACCCCATCTGTATGTAAAAGGGGACTCTGAGCTAGTCATCGAGAAGGTCAATGGTGACTATGCTGTCAAAAATCCAGAACTCATTCCATTGCTGGAGTGCACACTTCATCTAATGGCTATGTTCCCCTCCCTACCATAGGTAGTTCACATTCCCTGGTCGCAGAATAGTCGAGCAGATGCTTTGGCCAGCCTGGCCACATCACTTGCGGAGCCCGAACCGGATGACCTAATCATCCACGTGGCACACCGGAGAGTCATTGCTCCTATTATTATGGAGGGAGATTGTGGCCCATGAGTGAACCATCTCACCACTGGTACCCCTAAATCAGGATCCCTGAGGGTTTCAGGCATGGTGATCGAGACAATTCCTGACTAGAGGACACCATTGGTTGAATATCTCCAGCATGCCAATCTTCCGTTGGACCGAGCCGAGCGCGAGCGAATCTAACACCGCGCGCCGTAGTTCACACTTCAAAGTGTTCCCAACCTTGAGCAGCTCCTTTACAGGCACAGATTTAATGGTTTTCTCCTCCGTTGTCTTCAAGGAGTTGAGATCCCACGGGTCATGAATGAAGTGCACGCTAGTTCCTGTGGCACCCACTAGGTCAGGTCGAAGTTGTCCCTCCCGATTCAAAGGGTGGGATACTTCTGGCCCTCCATGATCCACGACAGCATCGAGTATGCCAAGAGGTGTCATGCGTGCCAAGTTCATGCTAACATTGTGCATCGTCCACCAGAGCCTCTCCATACTACCAAGTATTCTTGGCCCTTTGCAGTCTGGGGATTGGATATCGTAGGGCCTTACCTGCCGGCGACGGCCAGCTAGTGCTGGTTTATATTAAATGCTACGGATTTATTCTCTAAGTGGGAAGAGGAAATCCTACTCAGTGAATTAAAGGCATGTTCTATCACTGACATCATGAGCTCCAATATCATATATCGGTTTGGATTACCTCACGCTATCCTCACGGATAATGGAACCAACTTCTGATCGACTGAGGTGATGAAATTGTACGCTATGTACAACATTCCCAATAACCACACCACCCGCTACCATGCATAGGCGAATGGAAATATTGCAGTGTTTAACAAAACCCTCTCTAACATTCTGCAAAATATGGTTGGTTAGAACAAGAAAATTTGGCCGAACAAGATCCTCAACGCCCTCTGGGCTTATAGGATGATGACTCGTAACTCCACTCAAGTGACTCCGCATTCCCCGGTATGTGGAGCAGAGGCCATCTTGCCCATCGAGATCCAGTTGCCCTCATTACGCACATTGGTCTAGGGCCAACAATCACATGATAGAGTTTCCAAAATCCATCTAGAAAAATTGGAAGTACTAGATGGAAGTAGGATTCACGCTTTACATAACATGGAAAGGCATCAGAGTAGGATGGCTCAAGCTTTCAATAAGAAGGTTTTCCTCCACTCCATCTTGCAAGGTGACCTGGTGCTGCCTCTCAGAGCGCCAATGATTCCCAGTAGGAAACCACCCAAGTTGGAGCCCAAATGGGAGGGGCCTTTTATTGTCCATAAGGTCTATCCCAATGGCACGTACTCCCTAGTGACTATGGATGGTGAGTGCAGAACTCCTCCCACCAACGCAAGGTTCCTCAAGCAGTACTTTTCCTAATCCTCCATTGGGTCCTACATGACCTTAAACTATACGTTGGTCCTACATGAACTTAAAATGTACGGTCCCGCATGACCTTAAACTGCACCCGGTCCAGAATGACCTTAAAATCCACTTTTCCCTACATCTGGGCTCCTTGGTCTGAGTTCTAAGACATAAAACTAAGATCTGTATTTCTTCCAACATGACATTAAAGTGTGCTTCTAGAACTACATATGGCTTGATTCTCATCGTAATGAGATACGTAAGAACACCCGGACATTTCATCTCGGGTCCTGCCCCAGGAGAACCAGAACTTCCACCTTTGGGACCTTGACCACAGGATCGCGTGGCGTGGTATGAGATTATTCCCTCATTCATGTCGGGTTTGCAATAGATGCACCACGCGCACCCTAATCTCAGAATTATCCCTCCTATGTCATGTTCCCAACGACATTAAAAGGAACTATCTAGAACTACGTGTTGCTTGATTCCAATGTTTATGGGATACATAGGACCGCCTGAACACTTAGATTTCAGTTCCAGCCCTATCTCTTAGTAGATCCCACGATCTCTCAGTTTTCTCGGCCTCTTGGCATGTCCCTCACAATGGATATGATATATAGGTGTGGTACAGGGTTTTTGGCATTACCCCCCCCCCCCTTCTCCAGGGGATCTGCCATCTTTTGTCCACAATCAAACTGAGCCCTTCGACCCTCTCCAGTAGTCAGCTAATGTGTTCAGAGTACTCTGGTCTAGGACCTGGAGTGTCAGATTCGACTTAGACAAGTGTTCGTCCACTTTTCAAGCTTCGTGTTCCCCTTCATTCAGGCCCCACCATCCTTCACACCCGAAGGGACCCCCAAAAACGACCTAGATACAATTCCTAAGGGCTCTCCTACCGTCATGGGCCAACGCCTTCGAGGGTTTCAGGCAACAAATTGATACAAATCCCATGTTGCGAATGTTGTAAGCGGTTGATGCTCATTTGTTTTCCCCCACCTCTAGGATAACGCGATAGGATACTGTGTTGTGAACATGGTCAGAAGTAATCCTCAATTATCACGCCGGCTTCCTTGGGACCTGAATGTTGGTTACATGATTCACATTGTGTTCTTCCCCACCATGTCAAGGTGGAATATCAACACTCCTTGTACTAACCCTCAGTACACCCCCACACATCGGACAGACCGAGCAACATAACGGTGTATCTCGGGGCTCCTGCGATCTGAGCGCTAGAGTATGTGCTTGGGTTTCTTCACAGGTTGCGTGCAGCTTGACCCTCATCCCCATGGGGAACGAGGAGTTTCCCAGATATTTTGTTTTGGGCCCAGTGTAGGTGGGAGCTAGCATCTCCTACCCACTGATTGTTGAACCCTCGTAGGCCCCTTTGGCACGAGGCTCCTCTCTCAGAACCGTGCGTGGTGATGGTATGAAATTATGCCCTAACATGCATCAGGTATGCTTTATCGCATCGTGCATGTTCCTCTTGGTCCAAACCATACAACCTAAAACTTTGCTGTTTGTCCAAGCCTTACAACCTTATACTGTGTTGTTGGTGCAAGTCATATGACCTTGAACTGTGTTGTAGGTCCAAAGCCTTACGACATTAAACTATGTTGTTGGTCCAAAGCCATATGACCTTAAACTGTGCTGTTGGTCCAAACCATATGACCTTAAACTGTGCTTTTGGTCCAAGCCATATGACCATAAACTGTGCTTCTAGGTCCAAAGCCTTACGACCTTAAACTGTGTTGTTGGTCCAAATCCATACGAACTTAAACTGTGGTGTTGGTCCAAACCATATGACCTTAAGTGGTGCTGTTGGTCCAAATCCATACGACCTTAAACCGTGTTGTTGGTCTAAGACATATGACCTTAAACTGTGTTGTTGGTCCAAACCATACGACCTTAAACTGTGATCTTGGTCCATACCATATGACCTTAAACTGAGCTGTTGGTCCTACCATGAGACCTTAAACTGTGATGATATCGTCCTGGCCGCACGATGAAAAATGGAACCGCATTGTGATGACCTCACCATGGGGGACGTCACGCTAGGTATTGGGCGATTACCATGCCACTTGTCAACGCATGTTATGGAAGGATTGTTGTGGAGACGCCATGAATTTCCACCCTAGGAAAGTCGCCCCAGAAAAGAAAAACCATTTACCGCCCATAACATACAATATAAATCAAATTCCGCTTCTTTTGGTGCGAGGTCTAGACCCGCACGACTCCTTCGTCCTTTGCGCAGGTGCCATATCGCGACATGATGCCTCTCAACAACTACATATGGATTTATTCTCATCCTTATGAGATATGTAAGAGCACCTGGGAACTTCCCCGTAGGCCCAGCCTAACTTTTCGTGTTCGGCCTCTTTGCCTAAATGCATCCCCAGGAGCACATAGTAAGGAGGGCTTTTTCACACACTCATGTTGGGTTTTGCAACAACTTTACCATGTGTCTCCCATTCCCCTTCTCCTTTGGTCCGAGTTATAAGATCTAAAACTAATATCTTTTGCTTGGAATTCCACGACTCGGTCTCTCTTGTGGGATTGTACGGTGTGGTGCGGGATTGTGTCCTCATTCAAGTCGGGTTACTCGCCGTGTTGTGTCTATCCCCAGATAAGATGTGCCCCCCGTTCCACATGACGTTAAACTGTATTTCGTCCAACATGAGGTTAAACTATGCTTTTAGAACTACCTGTGGCTTGAATCTCATCCTAATGAGATACGTAGGAACGCTCGGACATTTCTTCTTTCATCCAGCCCTAGGGATTACCAAACCCCATACCTCCTTATTGTCGGCCCCTCGGCCTGAATTCATGAGAAGTGGTGTAATCATGACATCTACCCCGAATAAGTTCGGGATGCCCTGTAGTAGTAATGGGAAGTGGTAGTTCTCTCTCAAGAGAGGTCCTTCCTGAAAATTGGGATGACCCGTGACCAGGTTGGTACGTCCGCCTAATGCGCCTCCGCCAAAGTGGCACAATTTCGGGAATGTTGGAATCTGTTCGAACAAACCACCACTCCACCTTCCATGATTTGTGTTCCCCTTTATTCGTATCCTCATTCTCTTTCATTTCAGATGGGATCCCCTAATAGTATGGATGATAGACCTACGGTTCAACTACTGTCTTGGGCCAACATTCTGGAGGACTGGTCATGTTTGATGGGACCCCCTAACAGTATGGGTGATAGACTATGGTCTTCTTGCTACCACAATATGGATGATAGGCCTTTGTTCTACCTATTATAGAAATATGGATGATAGACCTATAGTCTGCCTGCTTTCCTGGACCAACGTTCCGGGAAACTGACCAGTGATATTTGAGTCAGGCCCCGTGTTGCGAACATGGTCAGCGGTCATCCCTCATTTATTGTCCCCACTCGAGGAGAACACGATATGGATGCTGTGTTTCTGTCATGGTTAAAATTTATCTTCCATTTTCACTCCCCACAGTGTTCCGAATTCGGGTAGTGTGATTCACCATTCCTTTCCATCTCCCTATGTTTGGATGGATTTCAATACCCCCGGTATTTCCCCGCTCGTGTGTCAGATCACATTGAGAAGGTGATATATCAATCAGTCTGAGGTCTTATCCTCAAAAATCCAGGCCCAATTTCAGATGCCTGAGGCTTGGTCAATGCCCCATAGTTGGATGAATTGATAGCACAAGTATCCTTTGCTTCCCGCATTGGGTGCGACCCATAAGAGCTTAGTGATAGGTTGTTATTCATTTCGGAATTATGGTTGAGCATATTAAATCAAGGGTACAGATGAATGGATTTGGCCATGTATTGTATTGACATGGTGAACAATACAAGAAAGAGGTTCATGAGATGGAAAAAACAAATCCCTTAAGGATCAGCATGTTGAATCGACCTTTCCAACGCTGCTACCCTTTGGCTGGTAGCCTCTAGGACCGTTTCTCGCTCCTCGAAGACTCTATCCTCATCCGTCGCCGCAGAGCATTGTTCTCCAATCCTAGCTTTTTCCTGCGCCCTCTCGGTTCGAAGTACGGTCATCTGGTGACTCGCCTCCATCAGTTGTCCCTGTGCGTCAGCCAGCTGGGCCGTCAGTTTCTCCCCAATCTCAGAGCACGTTGCAATGAAGGCCTCTTATCTTTCTCCTACCCTTCGAGGTGCCGGACCACCTGCTCCTCCCTCAACAATTCTCGGGCACTAGCCGATATTTCCCGACACTGGGCAACATCGGTGCGCCAGATGAACTCACTTATCTTCTCAACCATGTAATCATGGACTGTCAGATGAAGGCGCTGAGCATCAGCCACTCCTGCGCACAGGAAGTGTAGCCAGGTCTGGAGTGATCCCATCCACCTCAGCCAATCCAACTAGGGCTGTCAGAGAAAGAGCTGGATACACTTCCACCCTTTGCGCCATGTCATCCTGATCTCCTTGGATGCCTTTGAGTCCGAGTCATCTACCTCCTAAGGGTCAGTGGGTCGGTATGTAGGGAAGGTAGCCAGCAGATCGGTAGCAGGATCTGTCTCAGGGATATCTTCGTGAGGAATACGATCCTCGACGTCCGGGTGACCTTCCTCTATCGCCCCAACAACGATGGTTCCCCCGTCAGTTTCCGGACTCACCTCACGAACAGTGCCAATGACGTCCGCTGCCCCCTGCTCACTAATTTCCAGTGTTGACTCAGTGTAGGGAGCATGTTCAGAATGAGGTGGTATGTCCGACATTGGTCCTCTCACGGATGGCCCAGGCTCCGCAGCCTGTCGAGCCTCCAATGTTGAGATCACTACGCAAGGTGTACATTGATTAGTTGGGATCTTTTGATAACAAGCACCATGAGCCGCTGTGATGGGAGAACCCTCTGCGCTTGTTAATTCAATGATGGGTGTCAGATCCCCATTATGTCCCACCGGTTCCTCTCCTCCCTCCTCTAGTGGGGATGCCTGTCCAACACTCAGCCGCTCCTGAGTTAAGCAGAGAGACGGTTTGGAAATTGGAAAGGAGAATGGATGAAGAAGGAAAATGAATGAAGATAGAGACAAAACTCAAGTATCTCGGTTATGTCGAGATCAGAGCCGACAATCTCACTGCTCTCTCGGAGACTCCCTTGGTTGGTCGACCCTTGCAACCCCTCATCTTTGGGTTCTCCTCCTTCTTCTTCATCTTCTCCTTTGCCTTCATCTTCTCCTGTCTCCTCCTCCCCCTCTGACTCCTCGTCTCTATCACCTTCTCCCGGCGGCATCACTTCTGGATCTTGGTCCTAGCCGAGCATCACTTTCACTAGGAAAGGTGGCTCTGCACGTCGACCCCTTGGCGTGCGTATGTGTCCATGGCCATTAGATAAGCATTCCACCGATGGAAATTTACCATGTCGGTGACTCGAACGAGCCCGACCTCTGGCATCTGGATCCCATTTTGCATGATCTTCTGCCAGATGACTTCGATGCTCATCGATTGCCGCAGGGTCATCCAGGCCGACCACAGTGCTAGGAAAATTGCGTCTTGGGATGGTTCGAGTAGATATCTTATCTTCTTCCTGGGCAGTTCCTTGGACTCCTCATGTGACCCCCCCCCCCCCCACAGGAAACGAGGTCGCGGCGGCACTGTGTGATGTTCTCGCTGCTGATGTCCCGGCCTGTGCAGGCCTCACTGCCTGACGCACCCATGGTTCCCCCCGTCCGGCAGAACCTTGCCTTCTCCCCCGTCGGACGGTTTCCGCACGAGTAACCTTGAGTTGCCAGACTCACTTGGGTAAAAGGCCCTTAGGGTACGCGATGGTCCAGTGTTCGGCATACTCAGTTTCTAGGCCATCATCAACCCTGGTGGGAGGAAGGGTAACGACATCGCCAGAGCCGAAAGTGGTAAAAATCAACCACTTCTGGCACAGAACGCAAGGATTCTTCTCTTTCCAGATAGCCGTGAATACCTTCTTCGGCATTCTTTTGCGGCACCCGAACTGCCTGGCGAATCGAGATGGCACGTAAGGCTCACAGATCACCTTCCCGTTGATCTGAGTCACGAGCACCCCACCCCAAATGCTTTACAAATATTCCTCCTGTTCCAGAGAACCTCGCCCATTCTCCACCATCTGGCCGACCGTGGTGGGGAACGGGCTGAAGTTGAAGTTGTATTGTTTTCCAATGCGGATTCTCACGCCCTCATCATGGAGTGTCATCGGTGCCACCCCTGCGATGTTCAGCAAGGATGGTCACAATCCATTTCTCGGAGGACGGATGGCATTTAGGAAAGTGTACCCGTCGAGGTGAGTCTCCATCCAGCCATGGATGATCTGGGGGGCCACATACTCTCTAAGGCGACCCCCCTCGTGAGATGGGTCCCAGAATGGCATACAGCTCGGACAGTATAGGGACACCTAAGTTGAACCGTTTATTGGCAACCATAGTACCCTCCATCACCAGTGTTGCTGGATGGACGTCCATCCTCACGTCCCACACCGGCAGGAGCCACCCGCTTAGGAAGCCGGCAAGGAGCCCGACATACCGGACATTCGGGTCCTGGGCCTCGATGACGCGATAACACCATTATTGGTATTGCCCCACCTCTAGGGTCCTCCATTATGACCCATCCCTGCTCCTCTGAGCCGCGGTTCGGCATCGTTTACCCCATCCCAACATCTTTACGGACATATCCTTCTCATGGAACAGGCTGAACCAGCCCTTGTAGGAAATGTCCTACATGAAGTCCTTGACCCCAGCCTCTCTTTGGCCAGCTTCATCAGGTGCCACATCATCATGGGTGTCCATGACCTATCTTCCCAGGTGGTCTTTGGAGAAACGTACTCATCATATTGGTAGCCCTCTAGTGGGATACCTCTGATGCATTGAACTTCCCAAAGACTGATGCCAACTTCCCCATGATGAAGGTGGAATGTATTGGTATCAGGAGACCACCGGGTGAATAGCTCCGGCCCGAGATCAGGTTGATGGTGGAAGTGGAACTGCAACGTCCATACCGCCTCGAACAGGACGATATACCGCAGTTCATCCACGAAGTGGTCGCAGGTATGGCGAACCCAGAACGCCCAGGCCCACTCACTAGTGAAGTTCCCCCCAGACCGCAGGTCCCAATCCTTCAGCCAGCCCTCTGTGTCATCCATGACGCTCTGACAGAACGTGCACGCATAGAGGGCCGAAGAATTCTCTACGACGGGCTCGTCCCCGGTAATGGTCCTGGTCCTCGATTTCAGGACATATTCATCCATATGTCTGGTTTTCATGGTAGGACGTCCATTGTTGGTGATGTTGTAGTGAGGAAGATCGTCCTCGCGGGTCACCCATGACCATGGTGTGTCCACCTCGAAACCCGGCAGGGGCACCTCCTCCAGAATGCCAAAATTCCAAAGTAGGAGGTTGTTAGACAGGCGATACGTCCTCTGGGCTGGATTCAGCAGATTGAACAAGGTCAGGTTGTTGGGGACGACCACCTTAGCACCATAAACTCTCTCGGTCACCGCCATTTTGGTCCTACGAGTGGCGTCCTCCCCCTCATCAACTCGATTTGTAGCCATCTTGAATATCTCGTGAGTTGCATGAAACCAGTATTTTGTGCACAGAATCGGAGAGTGCCACGCGAAATCGGAAGTTGCGGCGCGAATTCCAGGAGATGGTGGCGCAATCGGCGTTCTAAGCGCGGAATATCCCGAGTAGGCACACAAGGACTGCCAAAATTAGGAAGGAATTCCGTGCTGCCAGAGCATTTTTACGCACAGCCACGGGAAAAATTTCATGCACGAGAGTGATAAGACTATCTTGCGGAAAAGCGGAAGTACGGATTTGGGACCTAGCACCCCATTTTATAGGCGAGGCTCGGGTTCTGCACTGCGCAGAAAGGAAATTTCACGCTGATCCATTGTTTTACACGCCACGTGGGTTGTTTGCATGCTAAGCGCCCAAGTGTGGCCCTGCTTCAGCGTTTCCCTCGGAATCCGATTGTTGCAACCTCTTGCCAATCTAATTCCGAGGGGGGCATTTGTAGACGCCGAAAAAGTCTGTAACTCCCAGAGGATGTTTCGAAATGACAAAGAGGAGTAATATTCGGAATCAGAGGGCCGGTCCTGAGGCCCGGGAAGTGGTGCACGAAATAAACGAGAGTGTGACTGAAATATGGATGTGCGTGCAAAGCCTTCCCGGGATTCGTGTAATCGAGAAGATGGTGCACAGAATTTTGCGCACCCAGTTCCGCGTGGTGAAGCTTTGTGCGCTGACAGTTCCCGTTGTAGAATCTTTCGTGTGCCGCCTGGATTCCACGCCGGCTGATGCCTATAAATAGAAGGCGACCCCAAACATTTTGGGGGTTGCGGAATTCGGACTGGCTCTCATGCGCGCAATGCGACTCCCCCCGCGTGAAATATGACTTTCAGGTAGTCCCTCTTTTCGCGGAACCTTGCCCCGAGATTCACCATTGTGCGCAACACCACTGGCTTAAGTGAATTTGCCTCCTCCTCTGGGTACTTCCCCTGCGCATGATCATTGAACCTTGCACACAATCCCCTTTTATGTTCACAATAACTAGTGCGCAATCACCTATCCACACAATCCTCTGGCCCTATTGCGCGCCGTCCCGGTATTCCGCACGAAAACAATCCTTTTGTGCCCAACACCCAGGACCCCTTTACCTTGACGCCCCTTGGCTACCTTCCCACGCCGACACCTGATATCTCCCCTGCCGGGCTTGCACGCCATGCGTTGTTTTCCCATATGGCCTTCCGGTCTCGTACAAAGTAACCTCAAGGTCTATTGGGTAGTGCTTCCCGTTGCGTTTCTTTTTCTTATGCTTCTCCGCATAGGCACGCTAACAACTATTGCTTCTTTGCATAGCCACACTAATGTGGAACCCTCAATGGCTTGCCCTGTGGCCCCCCTTCACTATGACCTTGACGATGCCTTCCCTCCCACAAGGGGTAGAGGGAATTGGGCATGTAATCCCTAGGGATGTGGAGCGAACCCACCTCGTCCAAACTGCAGGACGTTAAACTACTAAGAACCTCGTCTTTAACACTTGAATTTAAATGGTCGTCCGACCGCGTGCTTCCCACGCAGGGTCCCCTCCCCCCAGCTCGGACATTTTTTATGCCTCTCGTCTCCACGGGAATGGACTCTTCCTCACATGGAATGAGATCCTCCTTGTTGGAGTGGAGTTTGTAAACGGGGGAAGGGCTACCTCAGAGCGTTATCCCCTAGCCTCTCTTACAGAAGGTTGAACTCATGAATCTCCATACATCCCCCCTGCCAAGGCCGGTGGAGTCCCTTTCCCACTATGCATTGTCGCACCACGAGCCTCCACCCTGGAGTATGCCCCGGCACAAATGGCCGCTAACCACGCGTAAGCCCCGGTTTCCCCTTTGGGCCGCTCCATGCTTAAGCCCCATTCCACTTCTCACGAACGCACCCTTCGCGACGTGATTGTCAGGTCCCTGCTGGCTCTTGTTTCTCACAATGAGCATGACTCACGTGGTCTTAGAGTGCGCATCGACCATGACATCCTCCAATGGGCCGCCTCAGAGCATAAGCCCCATACCAGAAAACTACGTGGACATTGATCTGTGCTAACTCATGGTACGTAGGAAGCCTTCACGAGGTGCAATCCCACCACCCGGTCGTTCCGACCTCTCCACGTCAGTTCCCTATCCACCATGGGCCACCTCAGAGTGTAAGCAACATACCCAATCTGGTCCGCCTTAGAGCATAAGCCCCAAATTCCTCATCCCGCATTACGTTAAACTGTATTCCCTCGTCCCGCATGACGTTAAACTGTATCTTGTCCCGCATGATGTTAAACTGTATCTCGCCCCACATGACGTTGAACTGTATTCCCCCTCTTGGGCCTTCTCAGAGTAAAATCCCTATGCCTCACACCCACGCCTCATCCTAACTTTCCCCCTCAAGCCCACGTTCCTTGCGAAGCTCATGCCCTAGCCCGGAGACCTTACTTCCTCTAGGATCTAATCCATGCGTTCATTCTCATGAGTCACCTCTTCAGGTGTCCCACCGTATCACCGAACTACGCTGTCTTTGATTCCCTGCCATGGGGATATGTAGGAAGCCTCCCTGAGGTTCAAGCCCGTCACTCCATCACTTATGATCCTTACCATGGCTGCCACATCCCGGTGAGATCATGCCACTCCATCCCACTCCATGGTATCCGAGAAGCCGCCCACGTGCAGGCCCCAACATCGGTGTTCCCCCTAGGGGGTACTTGAATCTGATCCACTCTCAGTGTTTCGATCAGTCTGATCCATCTCCGCAAGACGTTAAACTCGTGGCATACCCCATGGTAAACATGGGAAGCTGACGAAAACCTCATATGGTACAGAATTCTACACGTTCGCTGTGGGATGCATCGGGCTTCCCCGCCCTCGAGAAGCCCTATGATAAGGGACAAAAGACAGACATGCTGATCCCCAGCATCAAGACATGCCAACGACACCCCAACTTGACCATTCTCCTCACCAAAGGTTGCTGCCCGGATGAGACCCCTTGGAGCGTCTCGACGGAAGTAGCGTAATTAACTGGTGTCCATGCAGATATGGCACCGAGAACGAGCTTCAAGAACCAGTCTTAAATCTATGAGGGAGACCCGGACTAGGTGACGAGCTCCGAGGAGGAATCCACTGAAGGAATAACTGACATCCCATCATCCCGGTTTTGATCAAGGAGCAGACGTCCCTAAACAAGGAATGGATGCCGCCCGCCTTTGGAAAGTGGGAATTCGAGGCAACAAGCCGCGTGTCCTCCCATGCCTGACGGACACGCGCACGCGCCCCAGCGTAAAAGCTTCAGAAAAACATGAGAATTAAAATAAATACTATTCCATCAAATAAAATTTAATAAATTTTATTCATCACTGGATCTAAAAACTGTCTCTTCCATTCATCCATATAATATCTCAGTCATTGAACAATGATTTTTTTAAAAAATATTATCACTACATTACTCTCCAATATATATATATATATATTATATTAACAAAAAAATGAAATATTTATTAAATTTTCCTCTAAAAATATATTTTCTAGAATATATGGTGATGAAATATATATGATCAAAGATATATGAGTTATTATTAAACCAAATGACGTAAAAATATTTATTTATCATGTTAAATAGTAAATAATAATATATTATTTAATTGAGATACTAGATATACATAGTGTGCGACCCTCTTTCCCTCTTTCTTAATGAAATTATGATAACCAACCTGAATTTCATGTTTAGTATCTAAAAATGCACTATGTAAACCAAAGAGAAAGAAGTCGGTGTCACAATGAAATAATACATCATTTGGATGATCACAATGTAATATAGTTATTTTATTACTAAATTTATAATAAAGAAGGTTGCAAGTTGGTTCCATCAACATATATGCTCTATTTCTCTCCCTTTGACATTCTAGATATTGAATATACGTATATAACTCCATCATCATGGAATTTTTTATGCTATATTATTTTTATCGAAGGTCCTAATATTTTGACTTATATAAATTTAAAAAATTGAAAAATCCTTATTATTATTAATTAATTAAATATTACTCCTAACGCCCCCAACATATCCTACCTCACCATGAATAGATGTTGTCACGGTTTTCATCAATATATCAACGTATGTGATTCATAATACTCATTAATAATAATAATATAGTACAAGGATCAATAAACACATCAATATATAGGAACATAAAATGACATATATAAATGTGGATTTCCTACTAGAGGGTGTTGTTATCATAATATCTTACACCATATATTTCTATGGGAATACACCATGAGAAGGTACCTCAATGTCCCATGAGTCTCCATCCCTAATATATTTTATCATTTATTCCTCTAAAATAATATAATATCTTTATAAGAAATATATATATGAATACTATCATTGAACTTTAGGGTTCTAATCATAGTAAATAAATAGTATGACCTTTTATTATGACAGGAACCCTTAGAACGTTATAACATACCATGTTAATCAGAATAACAATCATACTGTGATTAGTAGTTTTTTAGTATTTAATCCTATGAATATATGTAATCATTATGTACACGGATGTGAATTTTAGGGCACTAACTTCAACATATTGAGCATGTTTTTTAGTTATTTTTATATACATGTTTAGTGAATAGTTGTAAAGTGAAATAATATTTATTTCAATAATTTGATATCAATTTTTTTTGAGTGAATTGAAGAATTGAATGTAATCTGCTTTAATGGAGAACATGAAATTATTATTTAATTTAATTATCTCCTATAACTTGTTCACTAATACATGCTTATAATTATTAAATGATTATTAACTTCTATATTTTTTGAGTTTGAAATGTTATTAATATTAGATGGTTATGAAGAAGGGGTGAATTTCGAGACCAATACTAATAAATATAGTGTTTTAAAGGGTAATAATTTCCATGGGATGGTTGTTGATACCCATGGGGAGACATCTGAGATTATAATATTAAAAAATTACATATCTTTTAATTATTATCAATGGGATGATGGATTAGATATGTGATAAAGAAGATTTGTATCATATTTTCACATTTATTTTTAATACCAAAATCATTTTCTCACTCAAGTGTTAAATAGGGTTTCATGTATGGTCATGTTCATTCCATGTATATTAAAAATTAAAAGAACAATGATGTGGTTTTAATATTAAAATGTGGTATTTGAATTTATTTAATGTTTAGGTTCCCTCAGCAAACTATTTTCAAACAAAAAAATTGGAATGGAACTTCTCTGAATAGTGAATCAATATGGATTGTTAGAAACCAATAATTTTGTTAAGATATAGTATATAGAAGAAAACCCCAACAAGTTGTGGAAAAGTAAATAACATTCTATAGAAAGAAAAATAGTGAGATTGTCATTAAATTTATTTTTTAGAAAATGTTAAATTAATAAATTTTACTATGATAAATGAAGAGTCTTGATCATTTTACGGTCGAATATATAATGATCCTCATATTATTAATTTGAAGTATGAGAAAAAATGATTGTGTGTCACACATGAATAAAATGAATGAAAATTTATTTTCCAAAAATTAACATGGAGGATGAAAAAATGGAACATTTGGTGAAACATTCAATGAAAATAATATACAAGTTTTCAATGAATAAAAATTGTAGTGACAAGGTCATGGTCTACATGTAGATGTATTTTTGTTTAAAGTAAATATATAATGGAGGCTTCTACATATTAAAGTGAGACACAGTTATTTTCATGGTTGTTATATTATGTAAAATCTAGTGATTCTTATTCAATGAATCATTCTATTGTGTGATAAGAAAATTTCTTATTTTATACAATTTATGGAGAACATTTCATTATACTAGGAAAATTAAATACAAATGTAAATTTTATGAACTCAAAAGGTGTACAAAATACCATGGTATATATAAACATATCATATCCTATTAGTAATACTATATTTCACATGGATTTTATGACACATGGGATAATAATAAAATTAAAAATGACTAATTGGATTTCAATCATCCAAATGCAAGTAAATAAACAATAGAAGTTAAAGAGAATTTTAATTAATATTTAAATTTGAATTTAATTTTAAATTAAAATTTTAAGGATTTTGATGTAAAATTATGTTAGAGGATATGTAAATATGATTATTTTATGAATTAATAGATTAAATAGTGGATGAAATATGTATAAGATAATTATGTATATGAAAATACATAATTATGATGATGGTGATGATGATGCTATTGATAATATTAATAAAAATAATACACACATTGTTTCCATTTTTCATAACATGTTAGTAGTGTACTATTGAATAAATATGTTTACACATTTTTAATATTACCAAAAAATATTAGAGAACAATAAATTTTTGAGAGTTAATCAATTAGAGGAAAAGTATAATCCTTACATTGATAAAGAGAAGTCAATATCACAAAAATGACTAATTAATAAAGTATCCCTCTTTCTAATATTATGATATTATATTTTTTTATCATTATAACGTGGGTTAAAGGATAAAAAAATCCCATTTTATCTTCTTGTTGATTGGGTGGACTATATGGTATCGTGTTATTATAGCATAGGATAATGACATAACTACATTTATGAGTTGTGAACCTTCTTCATCAAGTGTAATTTTTCAATTTTCATTCCATGTCTTGCTAGATGACTTAATTAGAAGTTGTTCACTCTAAAAAGTTTTATTAGTTTATTTCAAGATAAAATATAAAATAAAAATTGTAATTATGTTTACTAATTCACTACTCCCCTATATTAGTTATCCAAAATTGTATATTGATGCCATTATAGAAATACTAATGAATCTATGATACATAGGTTGTATTATGGAAATATTATCACTAAATCTGTTGTGAATGAAAATATAAAACATCTATATATGCTTTAAACCAAATAATGGTACCCTAAACATAAAGGAAATATAATTTTCTGAATTTGATGAGAACAAATTGCTGGAACAAGTTCCCCAAATATAATCTTTAATTAAACCTCTCTATAATATGTAAAAAATTTCTATCATATTTACAACTATATCAATGTTTTTATGTTCTTTATTGAGTAAGGATAAAAAATACCTAACCCAATTATATCCAACCAGTTAAATTATGAATAACATGGTTACTAATACATGAAAATATAATATAAAATCCAAATTGAATTGATATATTTGTTATAATTAGAGAACATCATAAAAGTATTTGGTACATGGAATGAACCACCAAAAACATATCTTAAAAACATGGTACATCTTTCAATACATGAATTTAACTCTAATTATGTTCAATGAAAATGTCTAAAATAAATAATATCTGAATTTCTATAACTATAAATTAAAAATTAAATAATATCATAAGGGACTCTCAATCTATGAAATATTATTATATCTAACAATAAATAACAAATTATTTTTTCAACACACACAATGGATCATAAATTAAGAACAATAATTTTGTTTCACTAAGCATGGAAAATCATATATAAAAAACAGACCTAAGCACTCACATTCTATATTCTGGAATGTATAATAATGACCTATATTATCTTAATATACTCATTTAATTTGTCATAGGTAAATATATCATTAAGGGAATATACAATGTAACCTGTTCTGTTTTATAAACACCATGAAACACTCCCATTACATGTTTTCATTCAAATTACTAATAGGGATAGTACCACTATTCACTCAAAAAATATATAGCACAACTATACAATTTTTATTGAAAAATCATTTACAAATAATTTATAATACAATTTTATTTCATGAAAAATATTTAAAATTTCTATTGGAAGCATGAAAATATATCTCATAAAGTATTCTCTCTTCTAAAAACCATATAATTTGTATTTTATAAGAATTTTTCTATCTATATTTAAATGTGTAATGAAAATACTCAAACTGTATAAAAGAATGAATTTTTTGGTAATGCTAGAAATGAATTATTAGTCATGATATTTCAAATAAAACCTTCCTTGTTATCCCACTAATACAAAGAAACATTCTTCTCTAAAAAATCATGAGAGGATCTAATACACATTTCACTTGGACCTTTTTTGTTAAATAGTGACTCTAAATCCCATGTTAATATTTCCCAAATAGTAGACCTATAATGTCTAGAAAATTACTTTTGGGATTTTTCTTGAATAATAATTGATGTTGTCATTATTTATTTGGTGTAATTTTATGAAGACGACTTTCTTCCAATTTGGTAAAAAATACCATGAGATATCATCTATGAAAACTACTATAAACTAACTTATATAAGATTTGAAAAAAAATGTTATTCAATCCAATAAATATGACATATCAATAAGGAATATATTCGAATAAATTGACATAAATTAAATAACATGAAAGACATAATTAATAAAATATAACATCAATGATAAAAAATTAACATATTTCAATTATTATATATAATATTCATTGACAAGACAACTTAAAAAATATATTATAATAATGAATCAATGAAAAAAGAAGACACGAGATATTTATGTATTCTTCCTCTTATGGTCCTTATTAATCTAAAATATTCATCAAAACATTTAACTCTAAGACAAAGAATGGATAACATTCCCAAGGCCCACATTTTCCACAAATAAATTTACTAATTTTGGCTTTAGTCTATATTTATTCCCAACTATCATATACCTTTTTGGATATTATTAGTAAGAGGTGTAAAATAAAATTTTTATTGTGATCTCTATATGTTATACACAAAACATGCCTTTCCAAATATTTCCATGATAAAAGATAATTTTGAGGACTATGATTCTTTGTATAAAAAAAGTGTGGAATTAGTTACTGTTTAGACACAATATAAACATATGTCATATAGATGGGTCTCATAGTAACCACAACATGATCTAGTATTTCTATAAATTATTCAAAATTAAACATTTAGGTCTATATCTATATATTCTTCTGTAAATATGTATATAAAATCCATTAAATAATCCCATCAGTCTTTTCCATACTATTAAATGATAACACCGTCCATATGAAATGAGTGAAGAACCCACAAAAACTGAACTCACCTTGTCTCAAATCCTAATGGTATATAGTTAAAATATATCCAAATATAATCACTAAATGACCTATATCACAAATCAATATCCACTTCTTGGTTGATTTATAAAAATAATAAACAATAATCTCTATTATCACCACACCACTTCACCAAATATGATTTCAATAAATGTTATATGATACATTGACATGTAATATGGTATCAAGACCCTATATCAATATTTTGACAACCTATTTCAAAGTTAAAATAAATAAATGTGACATAATTTAAACCAAAACTTTCTTAGCACAACACCACTATCCTCATTGCAATCAATAAGATAATCCAAAACACTATGGTAAAAGAAAATTAATTCTCCATTCACCGATGATGATTATTTACGAATGAAACACAAATAATGAAATAATGTTTATAAATATAAAAATAATACATATTTTGAGGTTATACCCAATTATATGGATATAATAAATTAATAATCCTTATTAAAAAAATATCCCATGAAGACCATTAACCTAGGATAGACAAATGAATATCATCTTGAAATGAATTAAACTATATGATTCTTGATTATCACCAACAAGAATAACATAAAAAAACTCTCTTACACAATAAATTCTAACTATAAATAATGTTCTATGTTTTATATTACAAAGGCACACTGAGAATATCGTTGAATACCCTAGTTCTATAACCACGTATGTTTCAAGTATACAACTACCCTACCAAATTAAAAAAAATATAAAAAAATTCCAAACCAAAAAAATAAAATTTCACTCACTCATTCAATTTTGACAATGATTATCCCCACTAGAAAAGTACCTCGATCAAAAAAAAAAAAAATAATTATGTGCCTTTGTTGGCTCACCATTAATAGGAAATGGGCAAAGGACTACTGTTGAGCATATTACTAAAAAAATAAAATTAATTTTTCTTTGTGTAATATAATGAAATATTATGAGATTCTTCAAGGATATGGAATATACATGGAAATAACTACTATATCCCCCAAAAAATGAATGACTATTTACATTTATATCATGATCTAGAACACCATCATTATCAAAAGTTGAATATTCATATGTATTCATGACAAGGTCAGTATTTCTACTATCTGAGACTATAGTAAACTAATGGGAAAAAATATAGAAACCAAAATAAAACATTTTTGAATTTCATATAAATAATATAATAATATTATTTCAATTCTTAACACATGTTAAGGTCCATGAATCTTAGATATTATCGTAACTCATCACATGCATTATCGCCTATAATCAAATGGTATATAAATGATAATGTGAGACTTTAACACCACATAAGGGGGTGAATTAGTGTTTACCAAAAAACAAAATATAATGACACATTATTATTATAATTAGTGAAAAAGTTTTCTCAATGGAAAAGATATGATGATGATATAGATGGATAAAACAAAAATAGAACAAGGGAAAATACCCGGTTTAATTACTCTACTAATCATTTGTATAATACATAGGGGGAAATGGTTTCAATAATTCTACCCACATTAATGTTTTATAATTAGTAAGAACAAGTAAATGAGTGCGGGGATTTACCAAATTTTCCTTCTATAAGAAATAGAAAAAATAATCAACAAATCAATTCATATTGACTTACCCTACCACAAATTCCTCTGTAATTTGAATCTCCCACATACCCTTGTCTATCTCCTTAAATATTATTCAAACCATCCTGAGAACTATCCGTAAAACAGATTGTACTCTAAAATAATGTTTAAATAAAATCACAAAAACTATATTTCAGATGAGGAATTTTTGTACTTATAATGATGACATTTGATAAAATATGACTGCATCCCCCACAGTGTGGAACATATATCCAAGAGATATATAAACAAAATCATGAAGATATCAAAACACCATTGTATTTTGATGAACTAAAAAATGGTTTGAGCACCATTTCTACAAACACAAACTTATGGGTTCCATGTCACATAGTGACTATAATCCTTTTGTTGTGGCTAATTTGTAATATAATTCAAGTGAAATATATAAATATTTAGAAATAGACACTTGATTGTGAAAAAAACAATTGTAGTGTATGATTCTCTATTTAAGATCGAGACCTTTGGATTCTATTACAGTGAAGAAAAAATTATCATATGATATGTATCATGAAATTACCAACTCATTAAAATCCCTTATAAATTCATTTAATGATACAATTTCCCTGATTATGGAATTGTTCTCATCTATATAAACTTTATCACAGTTTAATCAACCTAGTTATGCTTACGATTATGTAAATGAGTGAAGCCCTTCATTTGTATCACACAAATCATGGAATAACTACATTGATTATTCCATTAATCACTCTAACATATAAAAATACAATCTATTTTCAACTTCATTAATCTTCAATGTGCCTCCAACTCATCCATGATCATGTTGGTAATAAATAAAATATTAAAAAACATCACGATCCCATGAGTGAATTTAATCAATAGTCATTAAATAATATAAGTCAGATGTGATGTTTATCTACACACCAATCTATATGATACAATTTTTTATGTAAGAGTATTAAAAATTTAAATATACAAAAAATTATTTTCATCATTATGTGGTTGATTTCAACACATAAATCCTCTTTTCAGTTAATTTTATTAAGGAATTTTCTAAAGTTAAACTCTCATAAACTAACCTCATTATCAAATTACTTTATATATTTCTACATAACATAAATATAATCATAAATTTATGTTGGATACATGAAAAAAATTAATCAAGTATCTAAGATTTATCTATTATTTCTTCATGAAACCACCTTTATCAACACGAAAAAAACTAGAGTCCCTCCCCATTTACAAGATGGTACCCTTATTTAGTCTCATAATTTTTCAATATCTTCAATTGAATAAATGAGATAATTTAAAAAAATCATGTATTTCAGGAGAATATTCACTCTTAATAACAATCTCATGTACTAAAAGGCATCATTTTTTCAAGGATTCATCATGATATTTTCAATATTCTCCTTTGTTGAAACATACTAAAATGAAATATCACCATACTCTATCATCATGTCTGATAGATGCTAATACATCTACATAGTATGTGACATTTAATGTTTAGAAAAAAAATTTCAATATTTTATTATGTTTAATGTTAAAAAATATTACTTGTCAATGTTCAATGAAAAACATATTTCATTAATAAAGAATGCATCCACAGAAGTAGAATTGTAATCTCCCACATCTCTAACACAATATACTACATAATAAAAATAAATATAAAATTATGGGCTCTTATCATTCCTTAAACCAAAATCTATATTCCCTTTTATATAATGAAAGATTAAATCACACATTGTATTATTTTATATTTGGAGTGGACTAAAAAAAACTTTCATCACATGAATATACACTTTAATATGATGCATAAGACACACATATATATTATATATGATATTATTCAAAGTTTATATTTATTATAAGAATATTATGCAATTATTTTTTATTAATTTTATGATTTTCTATAATATATTTATATTTATATATTATTAGAATTTTTTTCAAATGGTTTATTCATATGTAATTGTCTATTATGAATGGATTTTAGGATTGTTATTAATTTCATGGAAAATTATCAAGGAATGATTCCCTAATATTTAGGGTTACATAGGAGTATTTATGAAAAGAATATTATTTAGGATTCATATATGTAAGAGTTTATAAT
This sequence comes from Viscum album, assembly GCA_963277665.1. Classification (NCBI taxonomy): domain Eukaryota; kingdom Viridiplantae; phylum Streptophyta; class Magnoliopsida; order Santalales; family Viscaceae; genus Viscum; species Viscum album. Next base: position 988,628,407 of record OY728163.1, on the reverse strand, counting down.
CCTCTCCTATTGGGCTTGTGAAATGATATGTGTATAAGCCTTTTCAAAACTCTCTTCCCCTCCAAAGCACTATTATTCTCAATTGAGAAGTTGTTGAAACCCCATAGAATATTAGGCATCATCAAGATAAGATCATGGATCTATTTATCAGTGTATCGCCTCATAGGTAGGGATATTTGTTTCACTACCCATCACGATCTTCCTTAAAATGTCTCCATGGAAGGAACATAGAAACTATTTTTCTCCATGAAATATATGTAATTTATTTTTGGATTATTTACACATTGATTTATCAAATAAATATAATGTGTTTTTTGGTTATATTTCAATTAAAATGGTCCATATATTGTCATATGAAACCCATTAGTTGTATTAGAGGAATATTATGTAAGATTTAAATAGATTTGAATCACAATAAGTCAATTAAAAATTAGTGTTTTCAAAATACTGGAGACGCATTATAAATAATTTTTTGAAATTCATAATGTTAAATATGATTTACCATTTAACAGGATGGAGATGTAAATGTTATAAAATTACAAAAGATGGTTATATAAAGGTAGATACACCTTTACTTATACAAAATACACATAGGAAGAATAATTTCATTAGGGTAACCTCGTGTCTTCCTTTACACAAGTGTCTTGCATAAAATAAGTATCCTTACTCATTGGTTGTAGCATAATGCTAGTACACATATATAGATAGGACTTTTTAAGGTTTTAATAGAACATAATTGGGCTTACAAAAGGGTTGTTTGAACCATACCCAAATGTATAAAGGTACTAGAGTAACTTCATAAAGTTCACTGATGTTTTCCTTTACACGACATAAGAAATATTGAGAATACCCTACAAAAAGAATGTGTTTAAGTATAATATTATTACGTGATAGATATGGGTAAAGATAATATATTTATTATGTTTACACAAACTTTAGAAAAAAAGAAGATAACTTTACTAAGAGTGTCTATGTAGTGTTTAAAGGGAGAACTTCATTCCATAGAAAATGAAATCTATGTAAGAATAAAGTGAATACTCTTAAAAATATTTTGTAAAATATTAAATGGTTTTTATGGTTTATAAAATTTTTATAAATCATAATTTTTTTTATTTTGAATTATTTTTAATTTATAAGGGGTATAAAATTTACAATATTAATTTTAATGTGTTTATAAGTAATTAAATAAGTGTTTAAGAATTTTTTTACCAAATAAAATAATTCAGTTATAATATTTTCTTTGTAATTAATGAAATCTAAAATAAATTACATTAAAAAAAATACGAAGGGGATTATATTTAGATGCATAGAAAATTTTTCTAATAATAGTCAATTATAAAATGTTATAATTATAATATATTAAGGTATAGGTTATAAATTTCTCTGGCATTGTAAACTAAATAATTTTTATTTTAATATGTAAAATTTACATAATAATCATGGTAATAATTTTTTTAGAAATATGAATATTACCTATTTCAATTTTTATGATAAATAACATCTAGGATAGAGCCTTTAATACCATTCTAGGTTTTAAATCCTAAAATCTAGTTTTCATCAACCTTGACCTTAATTTTTTTTATTTACCATCATGAAAATGTTTTTTGAGCATTGTTTGTGTATATCAAGAGTTAGATTTTTTTATTAATTGAGTTTTATTATTAGTAAAGTATCCCTTTGAATATGGACTTGGGGTAATACCACATACCTTTATGTATATTTTCCATGGCTACAAAAGTTAATTTGGTATTATATCCATCGCTCTGGGATTACCCATGTGGAGCTTTTCATTCTCATATTATTATATTCATTTACATGAAGCACTCATGTTTCTCATTCATTTGAAGAATTTTGATATGTTTGTATACCATTGACCCATGATTTTTCTTGGTTAACAAAGACCTAAGATTTGTGTATGTATTTACTTATTAATGTATTGTGAACACATTATTTAATGGTTGGAATAGGGACTTCCAAAACAAAATCATTACAAGCATGAAAATAAAAAATTCAAATATCATATGAGATGAAATATATAATATATGATATAATGTTAATTAATTTAATATGGATGTGATTTATATTAAATTGTTGATACTTTTATAGGAAGCCCCTTAAAATACAATGTGTTATATTATTTCCAATTTGGATCTTTTTATGACAGCATTTCTCTAATAGGGTTGGTTCTTCTTTATAAGGGTGCCACTAAATTATCATTTGTAAGGAAAAAAGTTATTAATAAAATTGTAACATCCTTGGGTTGGATCTACCCAAGAAGTGTAACCTTTTATTTCAATTTTATTATATGTTCCTTTAATTTATTTTTTGTTACACATAGATAATAAACACTTGGGAAGCATAAAATAAGAATATAGTAGGGTTTATCTACAATATGAATATGTAGTAAGAGTTATCTGTTTAACTATCCAAGAGTGACAATAGTTTTAATCTCTATTATTCCCCATAATAATATTTCTATGATGATATGAACTCTATAAGAGAATCATTACATAAAGAAATACGGATCATGGACACTAAATAGATATGATGTATAGGGTTATCTATTTTAGTGGGAGAACATTCATTATAACTGATCGATGAGGGCATCTAAAGACCGATATTCATCTAATAACAAATTTCTTGTCGATAACAGAATCACTATGATCAAACTGAATTGATATGATGATTGTATAACAATGACATATTTAGTTGAGGTTAGAATGAAATTTAATTCCAAATAACCTAATAATTTTTAGATTATACTTCTATGTTGAACATGATTAGTTGTATTATATTTAATAAGAATAAATAGGATGATTATATAAAGATACTAAATGTGTTGTTATGGTTAGTGAATTAATTCTATTTCTATCTTCCAAAAGATGAATGAGTTCAATAAATAATTTTCCTGATTTTTTAATGTGTAGGGAATAAATGTACTGGGCATTTTTTTAATATTCTAGTATAGTGTTTACAGTAAAAATGTGAAAGGGTACAAAAAATAAGAAATATTGTTTTAAATCCTAGTAATATTACATTTTTAATATAGTTAATGTTATTTGAAACATGTGGGTTATATGAGGAAGGAGTAATTAGCCAATATGATGGGATTATCTAGAATTCCTAAAGGGTATTTTGGGAACATCATTTAATTTCCATGTTTAGATTTAATGCAATTTGTTGATTAATTTATTTTGAACGGTATGTGATAAAAAATGTATATTTTTGAAGTATTTTAAATACACATGTGCTCAAAATTATATTATAATTTAAAAAGAAAATATAGTTTTCTCTCAAATGAAAAAGTAAACAGTTTTTACTTAATAAATTTGAATTTAAAAATGTTTTTTATTCCATGATGAATCTATGTAATGAATTTGTATATTTGGATCACTAATATTATTTTATAATAGGTGTTAATTGAAGGACCCTAGGACACCCTAGGAGGGGAGGGGAGAATCAAGGTGTCATCTTTTTCTTTCAAACTGACGGAACTTATTCCCATGTTGGTAGAAACTATATTAACATGTATGATGTATATGAGAATAAATAAAACATTAACATACAAAGCGATGACAAATCACTTATTATTTTTTTCACCACTAAGGGCTACATCCAAGGAGCATACGCTGACAGGTTGTCGGTCATACAAAATTCTATTATTCTTCACTCATTGTGGATTACAAAGGATTGGGAATAGTTACTCTATCCCCGAACCACTTGCGCGTCCACAGCACCTGTGCGATGGTAGGTGTGATTTACTCTAAGTATGAACTTCATAAGAAAATTGGAGGGGTGGTCTTTTATTTATAGGCATTATGGACACCTGCATGATGGCGCGCAAGTCTCCTCTCGGTGCATAAGTTCAGCCGCCCTAGACTCTTCCACGCTTGTCACATGCGTGACCAAACCCAAAACTTGGGATCCCCTTATTCCTTTTCCATATTTTTATGTTATGATTTTGAAAAACATATGGTGCACAAGTTTCCAAGCCTCCAAGTAATCAGCACGCAAGTACCTTTGCCAAAAACACTTTTCTCCATTTGTCAATTTGGGGGTCTAGAAATTTGGCAAACACTGGAAAATAGTGCCACCTTCAATTCTGTTATCTGCTTGAACTGTAAGATAACTTTTCTAGAACATATTCAAAACATCCACTGAGGATTGACAACAAACACAAGAATACTCCAATTCATGCAAATACAACCATGTTTCCAAAAATAATAAAGATATTTTATGAGTATGTTGATAATTTTAATTGGGAACATTGGGTATATGATTCATTGGATTCTATAATATCATTGGAGAATAAGATTTGGATGAATGTTATTTATCAAATATAATGTGTCTACCCAGCTCTTTGTATAAATACGATGGAATGTTATTCCACCCATTAGTGATGTTTTTAAATAATAAGATTTAATTTTATAGGAATTTACTCTAAACACATAGAATTCAATATGAGATATCAAAATGTTAGTTTCATTGTTAAAAATTTTTACTAAAAGAAAATAAATATAATTTCCCAAAATAAAAAATATATTTTGTTGAGTTTTTTAAATATATTGTAAAGATAATCAAATGGATACATGGATAGTGAGAGTATATTTTGACATATATAATATCAATGTTGAAAAATAAAAGATTGTACCAATATATGATTTAGTAACTTTTCACTACATATCTTAAATAATTTGGTTATGTGATAGTAACTAAAATTGTAAACAGTTAAATTTTGGTTATGTGAGAAAGAGAATATAACTATTAACTAAAGGATTATAACTGTCTAGGATTTAATTATTTTTAATTTGATAACCTTTAAATTTAGAATATGTTATAGTGGAGAAATTATATTGTTATGTTTATTTTATATAATAAAGTAAATATCATTGTTATCCTCTTTATTTGGATTTTAGAGTTTCATCCCCAGAACATTTTTTACCTGGTATCTTCTTTTGCGGTATGAAGGTTTTCCAATCACTGTTTGCAGCGTCTGTTTGGTTCTTGACTGGTTTCTCCAATCTCTTACATCAGTGATAGTTTTTGTTTCTTTTACGGTAATGGTTCCATTAATGGTTTTTTTCTGTACATTTTTTTTCATTTTATTTTCTACGATGTCCTTAGTCGATCTACGGCGTGTGATGTTTGGTTGACGATGATGATGGAGTCGATAGGACAATGAAAATTATACTGGTGATTTTCAATGGTTTTCAGTTTTTCTAGCGATGGTGAGGATGATTTATGATTGCTTCATCTGACTTTTTCTGGTTCGACAAAGTTGAAGGCGACTGTTTAGTTTTGATTGCAAGTGTGGTCGTTTGTGTCCACCGAAATGATGGGGAAGCATATGTGATGATGTTTAAAGGGGACCTGTTGATGGAGATGACAACACGATGGTCGATGGTCTTGAGGTTTCTGATGGTGGTGGATCGTGGTTCAGAACTGATAGCCTTAGGAGATTAGTATTAATGGTTCAAATTAATCTCATTTTGAATTTGGATTGGCACAAGGAGTTCAGAATTTTGGTATTTGGGGTGTTTGTTTTGGATTTCCGGAATGTGCGGTTCCCACATATCCTCAAAGTGGTTTTTTAGAAAATTCAAAAAAATGGATTGCAGGCTGGTACATAGAGATATTCATTTTCTAAAATAAATTTTATTGGTTACATGTGTATTCAAAATGTAAGTAAGTGTCACTTTATCCTAAATTATTTAAGGATATTTTGGAAAAATGTTAATGGATTCAAAATATTTCAATAAAAATGATTGATGGAAAGGGTTATAATGATAATGATGATATACATATTTATTTTTATAGGTTGAAAACATGAATAACATAATATCATTTGATGTTATATAGTTAAGGAGCTTGAATATAAGTTCAAATAGTTGAACATAATAAATATAATTCTTTTGTATCACAACTACTCAAAATAGGTGGATTCATAAATGTTACTCAAGAATAGGTTAGTGGGGGTATTTTATTAGACATCCCATATTAATTTCATAGGAAGAACATATAGATGTAATGTTCAAAAAAAAATTATGAAACAATAACAAGAAATTCTTGTATAATCACATAAGATATTAGTTTAAATGTTTAAAAACATATCATGTATTAATAATAAAGGAAATAAACATTTATCATTCATTAACGATTTATGAAACTATATTTTTCATGAATTGTTGAATGATAAGTATACCATCAAATTAAAAAAATTGAGTAATCACTAACTGATGATCATTATAGAGTATAATGGGGTTATATTATGTGTAATTTTGAGTTTGAATATATTCATATATCCACTAAAATGGGATTTATATGAAATATGATGATTAAATTACTAAGGTAAAAATTATATATATATTACATAGACTGAGACATGAATGTATCTCTCATGGAATATCATACAAACATACATATACATAGGGGTCCATGCCTATTATAAATCCATAGTATATATTTTTTGAGAGCTACCTAGATTGATAACATGCATACATTGATACCCTACACAACAAATTCAAAAAATGATCATAGATAATATGGTGCTATTTGGTATGTTTTTTTCCATTTCTATAGTTCTAGCTAAACAAAGATGATATATATCCACTTTAATAAATATTTAACAACATCATAAACTTGATCGAACTAGATTATGGCATACATGTCTAATTGTGTATTTTTTACAGATGATATGCACAATTACATAGATAAGTAACATGTGATATATATATATATATTATATAAATTAATTTTGTGTGGTCTTTTCATTATCTTTGTCAGTCCTTTTAAGAGAAACATAAAATGTTGAGGGGCTAATACTATATTGGAATGATCCATTTCCAGTGGCTAGTCTATGTAATGGAAAAAGTGATTATATTTGTATACATATGATGTATATGGTGAATAGTATGATGGATTGGTTTACATATATGTGTAAAATTGATGGATAATGAAGTACACCCCATAGTAGCTTAAGTAACACTAATGATCTGCTACATCTCACTCCATTCATACATCTACAAAAATGGGATTTCCTAGATGACCATTACAGACACATATGCTATTTATTTTGGTGGCTTTGGAATCATTTACAAAAAATAATAGAAAATATGATATCTAGATTATATAAAATTAGACATTGTAATATATCAATAAGACAATGTGACTTAATTTTATTCACACTCCTTTATTCATAAACATACTACTTGATCCTAATGGAAATAAGAGTATTAACCTCTCTTAACTATCCCATTAAAAACTACAGGGCCCTAGGATACCCTAAGAGGGGAGGGGTGAATCAGAGTGTATGTTTTTTCTTCTAAAATATGGATCTTTCTCCCTTGTTGGTTGGAACATGTTAAACCTGTAAGACTGATAAGAATAGAAAGAAAACAATCACATGCATGGAGACCAGACATCAATTTTACATGGTTCACCAATAAGGGCTACATCAAAGAGAATACATAGGCAGTGAGTTGGTCATACCAAAATTCATTAATCTTACTAGATTATGAATTAAAAGGTTTGGTCATAGACACTCTGTTCCATGCACACTGTCTTTACAACGGATTAATGAAATTTTACTACGTCCCTCAGATCACTGCCCTCGACACTCCTTTCCCACTACCTCGAGAGAAATCAAACATAGTTTATCAACTTGATGGTCTCTTCAATAGATTTTCATTGAAGTCATTGTCTATGTTCATCATGAGACACTACTTCCATCTAAGCCTATAAATGATTACCATGAAATCATAGAACCATCGAACCAGATATTTAGATTCCTGTCTCAATGTTAACTCTATGCCTGTGTGTAATACCTGAAATTGCACGAAAGATTTAGGATTTCATATCAATGTTGACTTTTGGGAAACCCCAACCTTTCACGTAACCCATATCTTCCATGAAACTTCTCTAAAGGGTTCACTTGGCCTTCTCACACTAAAGGAACAGATTGAGTGAATGATTAACTCTCTTACAATATTACGCAAGCCAATCTTTCACGCGACAGAGCATCTAGATTTTTTTCTTGAAAATTTATGAACTCTTCCTTGGGGATAACTGCATATTTATTGGGATTTAAAGAGCCAGCATGAATGTTATTGACACATATTCATTGGTGAGTGTATGTTTCTTTTTTATGGGAAAAAACCCTTTTGATGATGCATTGGGAGCATAAGATTATTTCAATCAAGACCATAGTTCACACACGTCCATGTCCTTCACAAAATTTTTTGAATTTTCCGTATTTTCATGCATTGATCCCAAAACAAGACTTCAGTGAAAGTTTCTAAACACCATTCAATCGTGCACGCAAATACCTTTTCCAAGATAACAATAAACATTGACAAAAAACACATACCAAACTCCATTTCATGCATATAATGGTTATGGTTCCAAAAATATCCCCCATTGGATTTGTTCTCAATCACCAGGTAAATTCAATAGAGCACCTGCCACAAGAAAATCATGAAATGCAAGAATCAACTCAGCCAAAACACTAAGTCTACATGATCGATTCTCGGTGTAGAAAAAAAGAGAGGAAGATTGAATTGGGTTCTCAGGTTTTGTAAGTATTAAAAAGTCAAAGCCATTCTCATAAAGTTCCACAGAATAATTACAATCCCTGAATGTATTCCTTCTCCTCCTAATACAGAATATTCATCATGCCATAGAAGTATTACATGTACAGTTTATTTATTCTCCTCCTAACACCGAATTATCAACGAGTCAATGATGCATTACATGTCCATCACATGTCCTAAATTTTTTACTTCTCCCCCCATTGAGAATAATCCCAAGGTCAGGTAATTTTTTCATTGTATGGATCAAAACACCCATGGATAATATATCCCTAAAAAGCTAGTATCACATCCACAAACATATTAAAAAAATTAAACATAACTAGGGAGAAGTGAATTTTGTAACATCATTATGTACGGAGAGGTGGATGAATAGAATGGTTAAACTGATGTTTCTCCAAAAATAGCCACTGATAGTGGCTTGGCCAGGATATCAACCACTTTCTCATCAGTTTCCACATGATCTATTTGAATCACTCCTTGTTCACATTTTTCCTTGATAAAGTTATATATGATTTCAATATTTTTTATACCAGAATGTTGAACAAGATTCATTGTAAGATCAATTGTGCTCTTGTTATCACAGTAAATCACCATTTGTTGTTTCACCTCGTCACCAATACTTTTCAGTTATTGCTACATCCATTGTAGTTGAGCGTATGCCTTTTTCGCGAAGATATACAAATCTTAATTAATTCTACGAGAAGTAATTTATTTTTTTCTTTCTCAACTAGACAAAACATTTTTTCACAATATAGAATTCTCAACCACTAGTAGACTTTATTTCCACTACATCTCCACCCCATTCAGCTTAAAAAAACTAATAATTCCATGTCCCTTCTGACATCCAATTACAAACCATGATTATGAGTACCTTTAATATACCTCATTATTATATTTACTTCTATCTTATGTTTTTCCTTCAGATTAGTCTGAAATCGGGCCGCTATGCTTGTTGCAAAAAAGGAATACCAGGTCATGTCATCCTTTGGTATAATATTCTTCTAATAGTCCTTTTGTACCTTGTGGGATCTACATAGGTCACATCCTCATGCTTTCCATGGTTTGTTCCAAACACAATCCTAGTTGACATCGGTTTTGAGTCATGCATATTAAATGTCTTCAGCAGATCTATTGCTTACTTTTATTATAAATGAAAGTGAAATTCTTTTTTTGAATCACCTGAAGCCCCATGAAATATATGATCTTCCAAATAATAGACATTTCCAATTCTTATTTTACATGATTGGAAACTTCATCCACTAATTTCTGCATGCTCACACCAAATATAATTTCATCAATGTAAACTAGAACCATGAACTGATCTTATATAGAATTCATCACCTAGAGATTTTGATCTACTCCAATTTTAAATTCCATATTCTTCAAGATAAGAATCCAGCTGGGAATACCATGCTCATGGTGCATGCTTCAAACCATATAAGGCCTTCTTTATATTACAAACCATTATTTCATCAGTACCAAAAAGAATACCCAATGGTTGTTTGATTTATACTTTTTCTTAGATAACACCATTTAAAAATGATTTCATGACATCCATTTGAAATATTTTATATCTTCTTTGAATTTTCATGGCATGATAAATCCTGATTGACACCTGTCTAGCCACTGGAGAAAAGGTTTCTTCAACATCAACACCTTCAATCAGTGAATATCCTTTATATACCAGTCATCCTTTTTTTGATAACACATACATTCTCATCATATTTGTTTCTAAAGATCCAATTTGTACCCATCACATTGTGACATTAGGGTCTCTTAACCAGATGCTAGGCCTGATTTTTGTCGATCTGATCAAACTCTTAATTCATGTCCTTCACCCATGATTTATCTTCTGCATTTTCCTTAAATGTGGATGGTTTTAGAACTGTTAAAAATTATGATTTTCTGTTACTTTTCATTATCCTGATTTGTGTGTGTGTAATCTAATCCCCAATGAATTTGGATTGTTAAAATTCTTCTCTTTGATTCCAACTCTGAGGTTCAACTGAATTCTCTTTAGATATGGTTTCAAATTCAAATTATCCTTCTATGTCAACAACATGATGCCACTATTTATTGTTTTGTACACCATTTTTTGTTTTTGTACTTGAATTTACACTATGTACACATTCATACTCATCTTCGTTATCATCATCATTGGAATTATTTGAATAATTTGTGATCTTTCCTTCAATAATATCAACACCAGTACATTCCAAAATCCTCCCCAAGCACATATTGAAACACTTTTATGATTTTATATTCATTGTATATCATAAAAATATTCCTTCACCATCATCATCACTAAACTTCCATTGATTTCATTTTATATTTAGGATGAAATATCTTATCCTAAAAATAAGAAATTATTTCAATGAAGGATTCCTTAAATTCCACAATTTATATGGTGTCCTTGATTCTCTAATACAAAGCCCCTTTAAATTTTGAATGTGCACTACAGTATCAATAGCTTCTTTTCAGTAATGGTGAGCTATATGACTCTATTTCAACATAGTATTGGCCATGTTGTTTACCTAACGATTTCGGTGCTCCACAACTCCATTGTTCTGCAGAGTAATCACAACAGATACCTCATGCCATATTCCATGATTCTATAAGAAGTTCTCACAAAAAATGGATGTGTATTACCCTCCATTGTCAGATCATAGTACTTTTATTGCCAGCCTAGTATAATTCTCAGCAGTTTAGGGATTAGTTGTCATGCAACAATGTACTTGTCACTTACAGTGAATAACTATTAAACATATCATTATACTATAATCATTAATGAAAATGACAAAGTACCAATCTCCATGAGTTTTGGAAATGTGTATTGGTCCACATACATCTGTATGGATGAGATCAATAAGGTGTGACACCTTTTTTTCTAAGGCCGATATGATCTACAAACTTGCTTCCCCTTTATAAAGGAATCACAAGTCATTTCTCATTCAAATTTCTGAATGGGTATATACATTACTATCTTCAATTTAGATATTAATTCATTGTCTTGTTGGTTAATTTTCCCTAGCCATTCATGCTATAAGTTGTTTTCTTCTTCATAAGACATATAGTAAGAGTTATCTTTATTGTTAAACTAATATAAGTATCCATCTATTCTATTGCCTTTCCTGAGATGATTCCATGTTTTATTCATTATAGGATAGTATTGATGATATATTTACTAGGATACCTGATTCATGGAGTTGAATCACATTTAGGAGATTATGACGTAGATTGTCCACATAATTAACTTTAGTCTTCTTCAGCTCTCCATTGGATTGGGCAGTATTTCAACTACCTTTAATCTAAAATCCACCAACATTACCAAGACCAGCTATTCCATCAACCTTCATCTTAATGTTCTTTAAAATTTCATCATTTACTATCATATGGGATGATCATCCAAAGTCATGAATCAAGGTGACGTTTCTTTTTGTCTCTTTTAGTGCTACTTCAGCAAGATTGGGTTTCTCAATTTTCTTCTTCTCTTTCCATGAGATATTGGATTGAGCATAGGACACTGATGGCCTTCAAATTATTTCATCCACATAATCAGATTAATCATATTAATGCTATTTTCTTAGAAAAGTAAACCTTTTGTGAGAACAACACCTTCGATAGGGTGAGTATTGAACCATCATTAAGAGTTGTATAAATATCTCTTGTCATACCTTCACCTGGAATACATAGCTTTTTGTTCAAAATTAGAAAAGTGAAAATATAATCCATATGAACTATTTATTCTATAATTTGTAGGATAGAAAATCGGTCACATTTGTTTACTTATCAGATCTTCCCCATTCAAATATCTCATAGCCTCTTTGCAATATGACATGGTATGTTCTAGAGAGCCACAAAATTAACACTTCATGAGAGGAAATATTTCTCACTTATATTTCTCCTCATGGATTTTTCCATTGAAATTGAGTAGGAATGAATCTCATTTATGAATGTTTGATGATAATATTCATTTTATATTCTATTTTGGATTGAGGGTTTCTTTTTCAACCCATCAGACAACATATCAACATGTCTAACTTTCATCTTGTCTTTCTTTTGGCTCTATTTACTTTTAGAAATTTATGTCTCAGCTTCATAACTATTTCAACATTTTCCTATGAAGGTGAGTCTTTGATAACTCATGATTTTTTCGACCCCATATAAACTATACTTGGAAATTACTAGTAATTATTTATCAGAGAATCTCCCCAAATTAAATTTATTTTTTACAGCTTTTGTGGTTGATTGACACTCATGTTTACTTCTAAGAGTGATAACTTCTACCTCAATACCCTAATATGTCTTGTATTTATCTTCCAGTCTATACATAAAGTCATTGATGACCTTTAATTGTTCTTAAATACAAATATTTAGTTCAACACCATCATATGCACTTTCATGGATTGAAGACTGTACTCTAACTTGTTTTTCTAGTAGTTCAAATTTAGCATCATGTTCATCAACATATTCTGGTGATTCTTCCACCATCGCTTTCTAGTTATTAAATCACATACATTTATTATCAATCGTGGAAATGGAATACTTAATTTGAATATTGGGATCACTATTAGGATTCAACTGATTATCTCTATCGTTATCGATTGAATGGTACAACTTTTCAATGGTAGCCATCAAGGAACCATGGTTTCCAGTTTTAAATTTTGGTTCTTCTTTTTCATAGAATTCAATATCATAATCATCCTCTTTATAGAAAAAACCCATCATCTTTATTGTATTTCTAGATTTGATGTCTCCCGTTTATAAAAATCTTTTGTGAGGCTCCTAAATGCCTTGTGATTTTCTATCTTTATCATCAAGCATTCTTTGGAACTGAGAGGCAATGTGCCCAACTCTTCCACACCGGAAACATTATAGAGGTAACTTAACATTAAACATACCTTTTCCCTTATTCATTTTCATCAAAATGAGAGAAAATTTTTATTTTTCCTCATCATGTTTACAACCACTATCTCCATATAGTTTCTGTTTTAACATGGCTTTGAACGCCATTTTCTTGCTAACCCGAGTCGTAGTATCTTCTAGATTGACCAGCATCTCATATTAAACTATAATACTTGGAAGATCTTTTATAGATAGATTAGATTGATCTATTTCATTAAAGGATGAGATGTTTTCATTGTAAATATAAAAAATTATTCTCCAGATTGTCATTACAATATCAATGTCATTGACTTTATCTTGATGGACATGAATTTCACCCACTACATCAGTAATTTGATTAATGAAGGAATATTAAATATCATCAGGATGCATCTTCATATCATCAAACATGTTGTACCAGACATGAAGTATTACCTTCTTCACTTCACTATCTCCATCATAAATGTTTTTATTTTTATCCCACATATATATTACTAAGGTGAAAATCATCACCTTTAGATAGATCTGATTAGAAAGAGCTATAGTGATAACATTCTGAGCTTTAGAATATACATCAAGAACATTATTTTCTATATCAGTCATAGAAAACCCTATTGTATTGGTATGTTTTATTTATTTTATATTAGAAAAGAAGACATCCATTCCAAATGATCTTAGATGATATCTCATTATGTTCTACCAAATTTGAAAATAACTTCCATCAAGGAGAGGGATTCCTATAGCATTGGCTGCATTCTCCATAATCACAAAGGACATATCAAACACCATTAACCTTTAACCATTGATAACACTTGTAGGATCCCAGGACACCAAGATATGAGAGGAGTGAATCAGGGCCTCAATGTTTTCTTTTCAAACAAGGATCTAGATCCCACTGTGGTAAGAACATGTTAAACCTGTAAGGCTAATGAGAACAGAAAGCAAACAATCACATGCATGAAGATTACAAATCACTTTTACTTGGTTCACCATTAAGGGCAACGTCCTAGGAACACACACCAACAATGAGTAAGTCAAAACAAATTCGACTAATCAACACTAGTATATGGATTACAAGGTTCCGTCAGAGACAGTATGTGCTAGGAAAATAACCTTTACAAAAGTTCAAGGAAAGCTCACTACGTACCTCTGATCACTTCCCTCGACTCCCCCCAACTCAATGCCTTGAGAGAAGCCCAACTCAGTTTATCATTATGATGGTCACTTAAGTTGAATTACATTGATTTAATGGTCTCTATTCATCACGAGACACTGATTGCATCAATGTCCAGAAATGATGCACATGAATGCACTGATCCAAATATTCAAAAGCCTGTGAGAATATTAACACTATGCTTGTGCACAATACTTGAACTTGTGAAAGAGATTTAAGATTTGTTGTGAAAGTTAACTTTCACGCAACCCCAACCTTTATCTCAACACTTATCTTTGATGTAACTACTCCATAGAGTTCACATGGTCTTTTCAGACTAATGGAACACATTGCGTGAATGATTAACTCTCTTCCAATCTTCTGCATTCCAATCTTTCTTGTAGCTGAGAAACCAGATTTTTGATGAAAAATTCTTAAGTATTTTGTGGTGGTAGCTGTATATTTATAGTCATTTGAAGGCCCTTCATGCAAGATCTTGATGCATCTTCTTCGGTGCACATAAAATTCTTTTTTAGCATGAAAAACCCTTTTTCACGTCACATTTGGTGTGTAAGATTCTTTTTTGCGACAGTATCTTTCATGCACAACCGTGACATGTGTGGAATTTTTGACATTGCCATTTTTTATGCACTAATTCCAAAACTATCCTTTAGCACAAGTTTCTAAACACCATTCAATCTTGTGTGAAAGCATAATAATCTTCTAATAATGATTAACAATAAACACAAACCAAAATTTATTTCTCGAATAGAATGGTTTGGGTTCCGACAAAAACATCATCAATAACTAATGGGAATAATTTTATTATGGGAGATGGATAAAATATGTTATGATTTTGTCTTTAAATCTTATGAATAATTTCATATCATTGATCATTGACATCCTATAGAGACTTTTCTTTTGGGAAGAAAATTCCTCACAATTCTTCTCTTTATTTCCATAAAAATGTACCATTAACATACATAATAACTATGAGGGAAGTCGTTTCCTCACCATTTACATGTCACTAAACCAAACATTGTATTTCTATGTGGTATAGACTTCTACTAAATCATTCTACGACGGTTTTGGAAAACCATCACAAAATCATGTGTTGGGAAATCATTAGCAGCGATTTTTTTAAACTGTCGTAGAATTATATAGTGACGATTTTTTTATACCAGTTTAAAACATCGCTAAATGGTTTGTATTTGTAATAATTTTTAATTAATTTTTTAATTTGTTAATTGTTTTTAATTTATTTATTAATTTCTAGGTTTTTTTTATTTTTAGAATTTATTTATATATGTATTTATTTATATACTTATTTACTTATTTATATATTTACTTATTGACTTATTTATTTACCTATTTATTAACTTATTTATTTATTTATTTTCCTAATTTGTTTATTATTTAATATTTATTATTATCATGGTCATGCCCATATTCATGCACAAGTCTGTGTCCATGCAAATTCACCTGCCATATATTGAAATTATGCATTGCATGATATTTGGACCCCTTATCTCTAGTTTATTCTCCAAAGATATTACCACTCCACTTGACACTTCATGTGGTCAATAAATCTAATTTAATATACTTTTATATATATATATTTATTTATTGAAAAAAAAATAATATATAACAAATTGATACACATAAAATAATTATTAATAAATAATTATTAATCAATAATTATTAATTAATATTCAATAACTAATAATTAATTAATAATATTTGATAATTACATATTACAAATTACAAATTAATAAATAGAATACAAATGAATAATAAATAAAGAAATATATAATTTGGAAATAAATCGTAAATAAAAATAGTAATTAAAAAATAGTAAATATCAAATTGAAAATAATAAGTTGTAAATACTAAACAATAAATAGATAACAGTAATTAATTAATAAAAAATAAAAAATAAAAAATAAAAAATAAAAAATAAAAAATAATTTATACTATATAATATATAAGACATAAGATATAAGATATAACATTTAACATATAATATATAATATATAATATATGGCATATCATACGTAATATATAATATATACCATATAATATATAACATATTATATATAAAATATAATATATAAGATATAATATATAAGATATAATATATAAGATATAATATATAAGATATAATATGTAACATATAAAATATAATATATAACATATAATATATAAGATATAAGATATAACATATAATATCTAAGACAAAATATATAATATATAATATATAATACAAAATACATAATATATAATATACAATAAATAGGTAATGTATAATTAATAAATTAATTAAAAAATAATTTAATATATGATATGTAAATAAAAAATTAACACTGAATTAATAAATATAGATAAATAAATAAATTAACAATAAATTTTAAATTATAAATTATAAATTATAAATTATAAACAATTAATAATTAATAATAACTAATTATAATAATAGATAATTAAGAATTAATAAATCATGATTAATTATTAATATTTAAAAATTTATAAATAATTAGAAATTTATTAAGAAATTATTAATGAATAAATAAATAATAATTAATAAATAATTAATATTGAATAAATAAATAATAAATAAACAAATAAAAAAATAACAAATAATAAATTAATAACAAATTAATATTTAGTAAATTATAATCAAATTAATAAATAATAAATAATAAATAATAAATAATAAATAATAAATAATAACAAATAATCAATAAATAATAAATAAATAAATACAGAATAAAATAAAAAAATAAAAAAATAATTTTTAATAATTTTTAATAAATAATAAATAATTACTAATAACTAATAACTCATAATTAATAATTAATAATTAATAATTAATAAGTAATAATTAATAATTAATAAATCTTAATTAATAATTAATAATCAATAATCAATAATTAATATTAAATATTTAACAATAAATAAATAATTAAATAATAATAAATAAATATTAAACAGATTATAAATTAATAAATAATAATAAGTGAATAATAAACCAATATTTAATATTCAATTAATATTTAATTAATATATTATAAATTAATTAATAATTTATGAGGACAAAATAACTAACAAATAAATTAATAAATAGGAAATATAAAATAAATAAATTTATCATTAAATTAATTAATTAATTGGTCAATAAATAATAAATAATAGATAATAGATAATAGAAAATAGATAAATAAGTAATACATAATTAATAAATTAATTAATAAATTTTAAATTAAAAAAAATAATAAAAAGTTAAGACTCTCTAAAAACCCTAAAAACACATAAATGGACATAAAATCTGATTAGTGAATCATTTTTTAGTGTCACAACCAGTCAAATCAATGATCATGAAATAATATTTGTGCCTTGTAAGGGTTTCACCTCACCCCTTGAATGGTTGATTATAAAAAATATAATAAAAAATGAAGGCCTTCGTGCCATTATGTATATGTCGAACAGAATCCTAGATAGAAAGTTATAACCTTTTGAAATTAAAAAAATCAGAGTCTCCAGCTAAAATCACTTTTTTCAGATGGCTTTTGGGCCTTTCTATCAAAATAAAAATTGTTTCAACACTCAAATAGATATTACTAGACATAAAGGACGTAGAGTTCATCACATGCATTGATATGATATGTGGAAGAGCCCAAACAGACACCCTGATTAAAAGTTATGGTTTTTTGATTTTTGAGTTTGAATTTCCACTTTTGAAAGATGAATATATTTTTTTGCATTGATTATCATGTGATTTAATCGTATATTTGTATTATATAATTTTATAAGATTCGATTTGACTGGTTGTTGATCTGAAATGGATTACCGGATTAGAAGTTATGGAAATTTGATGCTGAAATTTGTTCTTCAACTTTTTGAAGATTTGTTTTCAGTTTAAAAATATTATTAACTAATAATTATAAATATTATTTAATTGAAGCATTATAAATAATTAAAATTATAAATAATAAACTATATTTGAGGGTTAATAATTAATTAATAATTAATTTTTCTAATTTTTTTCATCAATTTTATAGAGGTTTTGAATAAACCACCGCCAAAAAATTGATTTTTTTTGGAAGAAATATTAAAACATTGACACAAAAAATTTAAAAATTATTCTGCGACAGTTTCCAAAAGAGTCGTGACAAGAAATCACCGCTAAAACACTATTTTATTGTAGTGTATATATTATAATTCACACAAACATTATTAATTTACATGCTCATTATTCATATATTAATCATTTAAAACCATTCTATGGGAGCTTTTTTGGCCAACATATAAACGATTCTTCCACTTTCAATCTTGAGAACTATCACTATGAAGGATGAACCCTTCTATTTTTTCAAAATTGAACTCTAACCCAAGTTTTCAATTTAGATAATTAGACATAACATAAATTTAGAGTAATTTTTTATTTATCTATGAATAAAATTAAATATAACATTTAAATCCTTTAATTTTATGTTATTATAGAAACGCTCTTAAAAAATTGAATAACATTAATATGATATTATCCTTTATAGATAATGTGATCTTTGTTCCACAAAACATTGATATTCTATTTTATTTTACTAAATAAACCCAATTGAATACATATTAAATTCATTCCCTTTAGATAATGAGTCAAATCCCAAATTTCCTTAATCTGGATTTTAATTAGATCATTTTTTGTTATTAGTATCAAATCAGTATGCTTAAAAGATTATTTAACTCTCTTCTTTTATTCTTGTAAAGGTTTAGTGGTATAATTGTAATTCTACAAACCCATATATATTTAAAAACATTTATTATATATCCATGGATTTTCTCATCTTCAAAATTCTTCATAACTGTTAAGATATTAGTTTTACCTTTCCCCAAAAATTCTACACCACTGGATAAGTTAGAATTTTTATATAACATTAAAAAATATTATTTTACATATGAAATTGTCCCTTTTGGTCTAATGTATTCTTCAAGATATTTATTGACTTTATCATTACTAATGAAATTTTTGTGATATATTATTAGTTTATAATACTACTAGATCAAATATATCAATGATTTATATCATATTGTTCACGTAACATTGGAAAACTATTTAACCAAGCATGTATCCAATAAATATACCTTCATTAACTATCTCCTCAAAATCATCTGAATTTTTACTATATATCATCATATAAAATGAATATAAAATATAATTTGGATTCTCATGAATTTATATATTCTGAATCATGACAAATATAAGATTTTTCTTAAATTTTACTAAAGTAGAAATTGATTAAGACAATATATAAAAGTTTTTATAACTTGTACTGTAATATCACATTACGTTTTCCAGTACTTTTGATGTTTCTATGTACCTCTCTTTTTTTACTAGTGAATTGGGAGAGTCTGGGGAACTTTAAATGTTGGTTTGGGGAAAAGTGGAAGTCGCACGGGCAGCACATGGGTTGTCTAAACTTTGCGGCGAAACCGTGCACAGTTGGTCTTGGAGTCCATAGCTTCCCGATGGCAAACACACTGTTTCTCTAACTGTGCGGCCAAACCATTTGAGAAGGATAGAGGAGGAAGAACCTAACGCACGACTAGCGCATGGTTTGTCAAACTGTATGAACTAACCGTGCAACCACTTAAATGAGATACTTAAATTGTGGATCTCATTCGGTTTTTCTTCTAAGTGCCTCGTTTTTCCCCTAAGTGGCCCTACATCGGGATTTGTCTTCTCTTAAGGTCATAGATGGTTCTACCATCATTCCAAAGTCGATCCAAAGGCTCCTCTTGGTGAATCGAAGCCGAATTCTTGAGTTATGTGATCGTTATTCATCGTTCTTGATCAGTTTCATAGATCTACTTAGATCTACTTCTCCTTTTCTCTCAGTTTCATTGATCTACACCCATTATGGGTAGATCTAAGTGAGTGGTACCAAATTTGATGAGATTTGGTCTTTATATTACAAAAATAAGAGATATAAGGTGGGTTATTGAATAAGAAACCCGGTTTTGATGAGCATTCTCGACCGTTGTGGTTTTGGTCAAACCCTACGAGGTAGGTGGTTCCGTCCCGACTATCAAAATTTATTATCATAGTATTTTCTTGATTTATTTAAATTGTTGATTTAAATTAAATTTATCATATTTTCTTTCAATTAAATTGATAAGAAATTGATTCCAGTGAATTGAGATATATGAAATGGTTTTGGAATGAAAATTTAGAAAACCCAAATTCCATTGAAATGGGTGTGCTTATAGAAATTGGCCGATATAAATTTTTTAATTTTAATTGTAGATTTGATGGAACTGATTTCAATTAAATTGTTGAATTTATTTGTGAAAATAAAATATGAAATAATGTAATTGGTTTTGAATGGATTTTAAACTGGTGAAAATGGCTTAAACTTATTTAATAGAATCCTATTGGTTTTATCTTATGAGAAATGAATGTTTTTGAATAAAACCTGTTTGGTTTTAAATGGAATGAAATTGGCACTTTTGAAATGGGAGAACTGGATTGATCGAATTTTTACTAGCCTTAAAATAGTTCACCCATAATGTAAGAGCACATACAAGCCTTAGGTAGTTAGTGAGTTATTTGTATACACTCTACGCTACAACAATGTTCTAAAACATAATTGTAGTGGGTCACATCCCCAATGGGTTGGTGACGAGTCTCCTTTGGCCAATGTCATAGGGTCGTGTGTATACACATTTTGATGAGTTCACATAGAGAGTGTGGAATCCTATAATTGGTTAATACTATTGTGCCTTTTGGCAGATGATCATGTCGCTTGCTTGTTTATTAATATGTGAGATATAAATGTATACAAATGATTTTGAACTGCCTTATAAGATTGCTGAATTTATATAAACTATTTTATACAAATGTTTTTCTTAAGCCATTATTTTATAAATATTCCATCATTGTAAATCCTTTTCTTAAATTTATTTTTCCATCATTTGAAAATGAATAGCATGTTTTGTTAAAATATTCTTTTGAATTTCCAAACCTATTTATTTAAAAATTGAAAGTGTTTCATTGGACAATCTATATTTGTTATCTGTTACAGAATCTTTTGTGGTATCATAATGGGCATAGGATCACTCCCTACTATTTCCATCAAGTTTTTGTAGACTTTCTTCTTCCAGGATCGAGAAAATGGAAGGGTCCTCATGGAGGTGGATCCAACTAGTGATATTTGGTCTTTTTGAGTTGTTTCCTTAGGGACCCTAGGGCTGTTTTGTATTTTTTTCATTTTTTGTACTTGGGTTGTAGTAGTTTGGGATTTTTATGCCTCTTTATATTTTGGTACAATACTCCCAGTGGAGTTTCTTTTTGTTTTGCATACTTCCTTGTTTCTATTACTTCCGTATTATTGTTGAAAAATCTTTCCCTCTTGCATGTTTTGTGGTGCCAGGTGCTAGTCGCTAACCCATGGGGATAGTTAATTCCCATTGGACTATGTCAGGTCAGGCTCGGTTATCGGGATACTAGGGTACATGGGATGGTTCCTGACAAAGTGGTATCACAGGGCAGGTTAAGCATCTTTCCATGATGACATTATGCATTTGATTATTTTTTTCGGGAATTGGGAGGTAGTTTTGATTGAGTGCCTATCTAGCCCTCTCCACAATGAACCTTAAGTCACCAGGTTTGGTTTGGGAAATACAAATTTTGGATTACTTCTAGTATTTTTCATGTTTTGATTTGTATAGAGTGGAATTAAAATATTGTTATCCCTTATTTTAAGAATTGTTTTCCTTATTACATGGATTGTGTGTTAATATATGTCTTTTAATGATGTGTAACATCATGTCTCTGAGAAGACGTGGAAATCAGATCCAAAAAAGGCTGCTACGGAATCTCAGCTAGCGAGTCCTATTGTGGATCCAAGTCTGGTTGAGGTGATTTTTCGCAATGTCTAAGCTCTAGGATAGGAACCACCTCTAGTTTCATATCAGGATCTAGCTATAAATCCTCATGGTGATATTATCCATAGACATTCTCAATAATTCCTACACCAGAAGCCACAAGTTTTCGAAGGCTCCACTGAGCCTCAACATGCTGAAGAATGGTTTAGAACGATTAAATGTGTGTTTGGGTTCTTGGGGACACCTGGTTTGATCAAGGTGAAGTGTTCCACCTTCATACTGGAGGGACCAAGTAAGAGATGGTTTTACACAATGGTGACAGCTGGGAAACATGAGGGTTTAGAAGTGTAAAAACATTAGGGTTCTTTTCACTAACCATTTCTATCCAGAATAAATACTTTTTTCCAAGGCTGTGGTGTTTTTCAAGATCGAGCAGGCAAAAAAACCGTGACTGAGTACTCAAATCGATTTTCTGAGGAGCTACAGTTTTCTCCTGAGATTGTATATAATGATAGGATGAATGCTTGACGATTCGAGTTATGACATCAATCAGATATTCGTTCTTAGGTTTTCCTACTGAAGCTGCCCACTAATGCTGATGTGTAGGATTGGGCGATGATGGTTGAGATGGACATGGTCTCAATGTCAGGGTTGAAGGATGTTCTTTTCCCTCCTAGTGGCAGTGTGGGTTCCATTAAAGAAAAATGGATGCATGACTTTTTTCTTGGTAGTTGTTGACATCAGAGTCATCCCAGACCTCTGTTAGCACCAGGAGGGGCTTATTTGACTATCTGTTAGTGTGGGAAGATAGGTGATTCTAAGAGGGTTTTCACTGAGGCACTCAAGGTATGTAGCTCCTGTGGAAGTTTAGGGAACTTATAGAGATTCTTCCATCACTTCTCTACTCCACATAGTGGAACAGGATCATCAACACCTCCAAAAACTACGGGGCAATCAAATGCTTCATGTACAATAGGGTTCCAGCCACATACATCTAGAATGAAGATTCTTCACGTAGTGTAAGTGTCACCAGAGGTAGATGATATAAGTCCTACAACTGTGAGAGGTACCATTACTATAACTTCATCTTTAGTGACAGCTCTTTTTGATACTGGTGAATCTCACTCTTTTATTTCAACCCAACTTGTTAATCTGCTTAATCTACCTATGAAACATTTATCATATGTGATGGATATTACTACACCCCTTGGTACAATGAGAGAGAAGGTTATCCTTTGTCTTTGTTGTGTCTTCTCTCTATTAGAAGTTGATCATGCTTGGTATTTCTTGGTTCTTGACATAAAATATTTTGACATCATATTTGGGATGGATTGGCTCATTGACAATAAATCCTGGATCTATTTTTATCTTCGACAGGTCTACCTTACTACACATAGTGGTGTGCCTCTTGTTTTTCAAGGAGAATGGGACCCACAGTCAAGCAGAGCTAGACCCTATTATCTAGAGTTACGAAAAGTTATATCAATTTTTACTTTTGATATAGATAGAGATTCAATGTGTGGAGATCTTCCACTAGTTTCTGCTGAGTTTCTTGATGTGTTTCCTTCTGACTTCTTTGGTTTTCCACTAGTAAGGGAGGTTGATTTCTCTATTGACTTATTGTCTGCTAATCAACCAGTTACTATTTCCTCTTACCGAATGGCTCTAGCTGAACTAAAAGAAATAATGTGTTAGTTAGATGATCTTCTTGATAAAGGTTTTATATGCCTGAGTGTGAAACCTTGGGCAGCACCTGTTCTCTTCACCAATAAGGCTGATGGATCTCTTTTATTTTGTGTGGATTATCGAAAGCTCAATAGAGTTACGATAAAGAAAAAATATCAATTACCACGATTTGATGATTTCTTTGATCAATTGAAAGGGGAAAAGTGGTTTTCAAAAATTTATCTTCGATCTGGTTACCATCGGTTGAGGATAAAAGAATCCTACATTCATAATACCATTTTTCGGAGTAGGTATGGCCATTATGAGTACCTTGTTATGCCATTTGTACTAACAAATGCTCCTACAATTTTCATGACTTTGATGAACAAGGTTTTCTATGAGTATCTAGACACATTAGTGGTAGTATTTGTGGATTACATTATTGTCTACTCCATGTCTAAGGATGATCATGTGCATCATCTGAGAACAATTCTGAGTCTTCTAAGTAATCACCGACTTTATGCCAATATTTCAAAGTGCATTTTATAGATTCGGGAAGGGAAATTCTTGGGACATGTCATGTCAGAACATGGAATATTAGTTTATCCTGTGAAGGTGAAGGCTATTATGACTTGGGAATAAACACGAAATGTTTTCGAGATTCAGATATTCTTGGGATAAGCAGGATAGTATCGCTGGTTTGTTAATTACTTCTCAAAGTTAGCTTCTCCAATGACTACTCTGACTCGAAAGGGAGTTAATTTTTCCTGGAATGATAAATTTCAGAGTTCTTTTTTTGATCTAAAGTGTAGTTAGACTACTGTGCTGGTGTTAACTCTTCCTAAGGCTTGGATTGGATATGTGGTCTTTTGTGATGCATCAGTTTCATGTTTGGGATGTGTCCTCATCCAGGGTAATCATGTTGTTTCCTATGGGTCTCGTCAGCTTAAGCCTCATGGGAAGAACTATCCTACCCAGGACCTTGAACTTTCATCCGTAATTCATGAACTTAAGGGTTGGAGACATTAACTTTATGAATAATGGTTTATTGTGTATTCAGACCACAAGAGCTTGAGTTATATCTTCTCTCAAAATGATTTGAATATCTGCCAAAGGCATTGGGTGGAGTACCTGAAATCATTCGACATTGACATTTCCTATACCATGGGAAAAGGGAATGTAGTTGTAGATTCATTAAGAAAAAAAATCATTCATAGGCTGATAAAGAATCATTAGAAGAGTGGAGTTTGATGGATTTTTTTGCTTAGTTGAATATTGGAGTTTAGTGGAAGGGGAATGGTGTTTCTTTAAATAGTGTTCAGTTAACTTCTTCTCTCCATGAGTTAATTTTTAAAGAATAAAAATTGGATGATGAATTGAATAGAATTAGGCATTCTCTGTATGGTGGGAAGACCGACACTCGGTGGTGTTTCTCCAAAGAGGGTGTTCTGTGTCATCAAAACTTTTATGTTGTACCGTTAGCGGTAAGGAAGGATGTGTTGGGTAGTTTCCATAACTCTCAGAGGACTGCACACCCAAGAACCATGAATATGTTCATTGACATGCGGCGACAATTTTGGTGGCCATGTATGAGATGAGACATTTTTTAGTTTGTATCTCATTGCCATACATTCCAGCAGGTGAAAGTCGAGAACCAAAAACATTCATGTTTTCTTCAACCACATTCAGTCCCTGAATGGAAGTGGGATGAGATCTCTATGGAATTTGTGTTTGGGTTACCTAAATCCCAGGGAATGAAGAATGTGATATGGATTGTGATTTTCATACTGACCAAGTCATCTCACATTATACCTATTCGAGGTACAACCAAAGTTGAGTAGTTGGGAAGTATCTATGTGAAAGAAGTTGTTCGTTTGCACGGAGTTCCATATGATATAGGCTCTGACAGGGATCATCGGTTTACTTCATCCTTTTGGAGGGTCCTTTAGGAGGCACTAGGATCTCAGGTCTGTTTTAGCACGACCTACCATCCACAGTTAGCTGGCCAGATAGAGAGAGCTATTCACATTCTTTAGGATATGCTCTGTGCTTGTGTTCTCGACTTTGGAGGGTGTTGCGATGTTATTATGTGGCTAGTTGAGTTTTCTTATAATAACATTTATCAGTCTACGATCAAAATGGCTTCTTTTGAGGCTTTGTATGGCTGCCCTTGTAAATCTCCTTTATGTTGGTCGGAGATTAGTGAAGGTTCTTTGGTAGGACCGAGTTTGGTCCAAGAGATGAAAGTTAAGATCCAGTAGATTCGTCAAAGAATGTTGACAACATAGAGTCGGTACAAGTATTATGCTGATCATCACCATGAACCTTTAGATTTATCAGTTGGTGACAATATTTTCTTGAATGTTTCACCCAAATTAGGTCATTGATGGCTTGGGTGGCAAGGTAAGCTTGCTCCTTGTTTTGTGGGACCTTTTGAGGTTGTTGGTCTTGTAGGGAATGTTTCTTACCATCTAGCTCTACCACCACAACTGACATTGATACATAACGTATTCCATGTGCCTCATCTATGAAAGTATATCTCTGATTCATCTCATGTTGTGTGATGGAGTGATCTTGAGATTGAACCAGATTTATCAGTGACTGAAAGACTGGTCAGGGTTATTGATTCTGAGACCAAGGGACTTCGTGCGAAAATGATACCTCTAGTCCGTGTGCTGTGGAAGAATGGTTCTGATTCTAATGAGACATGGGATAGGGAGGCACTAATGAGAGAGCTGTGGCCTCATCTGTTTGACATGGAGGATTCTTCATAGGCTTTTTGAGGATAGAAAGATCTTATGGTTGGGAGGTTGTAACATCACATTACGTTTTCAGGTACTTTTAATGTTTCTAAGTACCTCTATTTTGGAGTAGTGACTTGGGAGAGTCACGGAAACATTAAATGTTGTTTTGGGGGATGGGGAAGTCACACGGGCGACACAGGAGTTGTCTAAACCGTGTCGCCAAACTGTGTGCAGTTGGTCTTGGAGGTAGTAGCCTCCACACGGGTAGTTCATGGTTTGTCTAACTGTGCGGCCAAACCATGTGAGAAGGATGGCCAAGGAAGATGCTAATGCATGGCTAGTGCACGGTTTGTCAACCCGTGCGAACTAACCGTGCGACCACTTAAATGAGATCCTTAAATTGTGGATCTCACCCTGTTTTTCCTCTAAGTACCTTGTTTTCCTCCTAACAGGCCCTAACTCGGGATTTGTCTTCACATAAGGTCAGAGAAGGTTCTCCCATCGTTCTGAAGGCGATCCAAAGGATCCTATTTGTGAATTGAAGCTAGATTCTTTAGGTATGTGATCATTCTTTATCTTTCTTGATCAGTTTCTTATATCTACTTATATCTACTTCTCGTCTTCTCTTGGTTTCTCATATGTACACCCGTTATGGGTAGATATATGTGTGTGGTACCAAATTTGTTGATATTTGTTCTCGATCTTGCAAGGAGAAGATATCTAAGGATGGTTATTGAAGAAGAAACCAAGTTTTCTAGAGCATTCTCGACCGTTGTGGTTTTGGTCCAAACCATCGTGGTAGGTAGTTCCGTCATGACTTTCCAAATTGATTATTAATGTATTCCCTTGATTTATTTCAATTTATGATTTCAAATAAATTCCTAAAATTTACTTTCAATTAAATTGAGAAAAACTTGATTCACTTGAATTGAGATATTTGAAATGGTTTTGGCATGAAAATTTGGAAAACCCCAATTCCATTGAATTGGGTGTGTCTATGGAAATTGGACAATTTAAATTGTTGAATTTAAATTTTGGATTTTTTGGAAATGATTTCAATTAAATTGTTGAATTTAATTGTTGAAATAAATTGTGTAATGATGGAATTGGTTTTGAATGGATTTCAAACTGGTGAAAATGGATTAAAATTATTTGATAGAAACCCAGTGGTTTAATATTGTAAAAAAGGCATGTTTTTGAATAAAACCTATTTTGATTTAAATGGAATGAAATTGGAACTTTTTAAATGGAAGAATTGGATTGATCATATTTTAAGAAGTCTTAAAATATTTCACCCGTAATGTAAGAGCGCATGCAATCCTTAGGTAGTTAGTGAGTTATTTGGATACACTCTATGCTACGACAATGTTCTTAAGCATACTTGTGGCGGGTCACATCCCATACAGGTTGGTGATGAGTATCATTTGGATAGTTTCATAGGGACGTGTGTATACACATTTTTCTGAGTTCACATAGAGAGTATATAATCTTATAACTGGTTAATACTATCGTACCTTTTGGTAGATGACTATGTTGCATTCTTGTTTATTTATATGTGAGATATAAATTTATGCCAATGATTTTGAACTACCTTATATGACTACTGAATTAATATAAACTGTTTTATATAATGGTTTTCTTAAGCCATAATTTAAAAAATACTCCATCATTGTAATTCCTTTGCTTAAATTGATTTTTCCATCATTTGAAAATGTATATTATGTTTTGTTAAAATATTCTTCATAATTTCCAAACCTGTTTATTTAAAAATTGAAATCGTTTCGTTAGATTATCTATATTTTTCATCTATTACGTAATATTTGGTGGTATCCAACTCGGATTAATCTCACACCCTACTTTTGCCTTCGGGTGTTTGTAGACAATATTCTTCCAGGATCAAGAGAAGGGAAGAGTCCTCTTAGAGGTTGATCTAGCTGTTAATTTTTGGTCTTGGTGTGTTGTGTCCTTAGGGACCTTGGGGTTGTTTTGTTTTTTTTTCATTTTTTTTACTTGGGTTGTATTACTTTGGGCTTTTTATGCCTCTTGTATTCTGGTACAATACTCACAGTGGAGTTTCTATTTGTTTTTCATACTACCTTGTTTCTTTTTCTTCCGCATTCTTGTGGAAAAATCATTCCATCTTGCATGTTTTGTGATGTAAGGTGCTAGTCGACGACCCGTGGGGATCGGGAATGCCATTTAGGATATTTAAGGGTCAGCTCGGATATCAGATTACAAGGGTACCCAGGCTGGTTCGTGACATGTAGCCTCAAAAAATCATAGGAGTTATGCCTCAATAACATTGTTCTTCACAGGTCCATCATGATTTGGTACATACTCATATAAAATATATTTCATTCGAATGTATCAATAGATAAATTTATATTATAAACCATTATTTATGTTATATTCCTTGAAATCATCATTTCTGAATTCAGATAAATTGTAATATATAAATTTTTTGATTGTGTACCCTACTTTATATTCATAAATTCACCAATAGTGGTTGAATGTCTAAAGAGATTTTTACTTACTAAACATAAAATATATAATTGGTATGAGTAATATCACCAATAAATATATATATATATATATCTGGAGTTTGAGTTCAAACCCATTGGTCTATACACATTTGAGGTATTCAAATGAAGAGGTTTATCGGTCTTGATATCAAGCATTCTAAGGATGTTATTTATAAGTTTACATTTGGAAATGTATTAAAAATGATAATACTTTATTATATATATTCAATCTTTTGTTGTTAATTTTCTATAATCAAATATATATTATATTTCCTCAAATATTCATGACTCATATAACATAATTAATCTTACTCTATTTTTCTCTTTCAATAATAATCATTATCATTTGAGATTTAAAATTAATTTCTACTTTTTAATTTGAAATTATTTAATATTGGTCCATCCTTAAAATTATTTCTTATATATCCATAACTGAAAAATACATCATCATTCACATGATTGTAATGGTGTGAACCACTCAATATATTATGTTTCATCCCATCAAAAAGATATGTTTATTGTATTTTTATGGTTGGGGATAAAGTTAGAGTTTCATTATTAAATAAAATACCTCTTTGATTGGGTGGATGGAGACCCATTACATAACTTGAAGGCCCAAGGGCTTGAAAACACAATTTTATATCAAATTTCCAATCATTAAAAATCATTACAACTAATACATCATACCTTTATATATCATTCAAGTAATTCCGGATTCTACTCATGTGTGAGGAGAAACCAATATTGAGGTTTCAAGGATTCTATCATTTATTGGATTTGTACCAAACCTATAAAAACCATGTTTTACCTTTCCAATTACTCATATTAATGTATTTTTAATTTTCAATATCCTTTTACTAGTATATAAATATAGCAAGATAGTTGTTTGTTGTTTTTTCAGGTGGATCACACCTTCAATAAGATTCCTCAAATTAATCATTAGTATTATGAATGTGTACCGTCTATTTTGAATATTCCCTTGGTTAGTCACTAGGAATATTTAGTTAACTCCATCCATCCCTCAATTAATT
Source organism: Viscum album (assembly GCA_963277665.1). Lineage (NCBI taxonomy): Eukaryota > Viridiplantae > Streptophyta > Magnoliopsida > Santalales > Viscaceae > Viscum > Viscum album. The sequence continues at coordinate 988,597,942 of OY728163.1, read as the reverse complement.
TCTTATATTTGATGAGGTAATTGAATAATTATATAATAACTAATATTTTTAATGTCAATATAATCAAAAGAAGCAACATATTCCCCAAATGGTATATATCTTTGATCTAATAGATAGATTTTTTAAAATTGAATTATTGAGTTACCCTTGAATATAAAACACACTAATTTTTCACAATCATATATTTTATATAATATTTATATTTTATCCTTAAAATTCTATTAGAATTATCACTAGTTATCTTATTCATGTACAACACATTTTTTTGTATGTTTCTAAAAAATTATGATTTTAGAATAATGTTTCTTCCTATATTAGGGTATGGAACAAAATTCTTCATCACCTTTTCAACACTAGCACAATGTATACATCATTAATGGATATCTAAAATAAGGTTAATGTTAACTTAAGTTAATATTAATGTTTCTGGGTATATTTAGTAACATTTTTTTTCTATATTTGAGATTTCACCACATTCATTAATAGCATTTTTAAAGACACATAGAGTGATCCTCAAGGAATTTTTATCATAGACAAACATTATCTCAAGAGATTTTACGTTATCTTTTTTGTTTATTTTATTTATTCTGGTAACCTTTTGTAACATCCAAAGAGTTTATATAATAATACATTTTCATATCTATTAATATTTTTTGGAAATTAATTTTAAATTTTTTAAAGGGTCCACTATGTACGATAGCAAACATGTCATGTAAAAAAGTATTTATCTAAATTCTTTTTATTCCCACAAAACTGAGTTCTACCCGAAATTTATATAGTATTATTTTTAATATTTTAAACGGTAGTTAATGAAGATCCGTTTTATTGGTGGTAATGGAAGGAATTAACTATTTTATGAATATACATTTCATGAAATGATTTTACATTTATCTAATGAATTTTAGGGGCTTAAAATGAGAATGAATCCGATTTTATGCATAAAATACTCAAATATTTTTAAAGAGAAGTTTTTCTGAATTTTGATGGTGGATAATTTTTTTCATTTGTAGATTTTATTTGGTAAAATATGGTTCTTTTTTGGAAGGTAGATTTAAAAATTTACTTCGGATAAAATTTTCGTATTTTTGTTTGATAAAATCCTTATTTAAATGAATAGTGACAAATACTACATTTTAAATCAAAACTGATATTTCATATAATTTATATACATAGATATATTATATTTTTAATTCATTTTAAAGAATAATTGGATCATGTTTTTATCATATAATTAAATTATTTTCATTATAATTAATTTCTTATTTAAATTGGGTATAAACATATGCCCATCTTTTGATAGTTTTTACTTCTTAAAACACTACATTCTGGTTTTGACACCTATAATTATTTTTAAATTTATTAATAAAACTCTTGTTCTTTGAATTTGGAAAAATTAATTGCATATTTGGAATCCTAAGGTCCAATTTTTTTAAATTGGAACCATTTATTTTTGGACATTATGATTTGTATATTCAATAATTATTTATATTTACCAAATGTGAAAGGAAAAATTTGAAAAAGAAGGGTAAAAATAATATTATAATAGTATAAATCTATCCTAATAGGTGCCATAATCAACTTTTATGAGATATGGCCGGCCATGAGCATCCTTGTATCAATTTTAGGACTCCAAAGATCCACATGGGTGTCATGAAGACCTTTTATAATATTTATTTTATTAGAAAATTAAATATAACAAAAACATATATCTCCTAGCAAAATAATAATAATATGTTTATATAAACGATATATTTAACTATAAATTCTCATTATAAAATTAATGTTATTTCCAACATCATTGAATTTAATTTAAGATATTTATTCATTAAATAAATAAATTTATTTATCAGCCAATTATTATGTAGTGATTAACTTAATAATGAATGATTCCAATATATGATTTTATAAATGTCAAAATAAATTTAATTTGAACATTTGTAATCGATCTATGTTTTTTTCGGATGACATTTACCTATGAAGGATTAATTAATACCTCTTTTTGAAAGGAACCTTCTTTTTATGACTTCAAAAAAATCAATTTCTAAATAGTGTTCAAATTGATATGAATGAATTTTTAATAAAAATACTATTTTATTAAATGATATAATCGTTTTAAAACATAGTTAATTACCTAAATGACATATATAATGCAAACAATTTCAGTAATGATACACATGTGGTTCTAATGTCATTTTATTATCACTATAGTAACCATATATGATAAAAATAGAAGAAAAAATGGTTAGGGTTAATGTTTTTAACTAAAGGATAAAGATAAAAGATAAGGATATTTTTGTGACCTATAATTACCTAAAAGCTATTGGATGATAGGATTTCGACCCATAATCATCTTACCATTATCATTTATCACTTTTGAACTATTATAATTCGAAAATCAATTTATAATATAATAATATTTGAGGATTCTTATAAACTGCCCTCCCCCTCATAAAAGGATACCACCTGTTTCCACTTACTCACATATCTAAATACACTTGTATCTTCCAAATTATCTAAATATAATCATCTAATATCCTGACATTACTCCTATAAGACTTACCTTGGGTATAACGCAACATAAATATTCCTTTTAGCTAAAATCAAAATGTGTTACCCAATAGTGAGGTGACAACTTATCTCAAACTCCTTTATTTTTCTTCTCAACCAACTATGATATTTTTTCCATTAATTTATAACAATATAAGTATCCAAAATATAGAATTATGTTTTTAGGATGATGTTTCAATCTATTGTTACCCACATATCCATCTAATTGATATAGAACATAATGTTTTTGTGTTCGATGAACTATTGCCTCATGAAATTATGATTGTTCAATTTTTTCCAAACACATTTCATGGTGGCCATTATAATCAAACTATATTAATATATGAAATATATTATATTTATTTTCTCTCTGTTTTTCTTTAATTTTTATCTACAATATACATTTATACATTCTATAATGTGTAAATATGATAATTTAATTTGAGGAAGTGTGGATTGAGGCCCCCTCAATGTGATCTTACTCGTTCTTATCATAGAAGGAATGTATAAAGGATTAAGTTAATTAAATTATGTAACATATATAATAATTTTATTATAGTAGAATTATATTATACCTACATATCATTTAGTTTTAAATCCTTAAATATGTCAAATAAATGAAAGTAGCGTTAATGCGTACGTATAGTCAACCGTCTCCATGAATGGTGCATTTCTTTTCTAATATCCAAAGGATTATGGACTGTTCTAAATAAATATATACTAGATATAAAATATATTTAAATCTTAAATAATATTATGGAGATAATGGAATTATGACTACATGGATAATTTGCATCAAAACTAGTTCATTTTGGAATCAAATACTAGACATCAACAAAACATCTGATATGAACCCAAATAATTAAATAATTACTATAACCTGGTAATAAGTGATATAAAAGGAATTTTTAACTTGAAAAAGTTTATCAAGAAAGTATAAATTATCTTACGTTTGTTATTTAGAAAATTAATGAACGAACTACACAAGTCAGACTCAGGGAAATGGACTTCATCTCGATATCCTTTCATTGATGCATTTTCTGATAAAATGCACCTTTATTCCTTTATAATGTATATATACAGACACTATGACATTTCATATATATATTTTATCTATACTAATGATATTTATTAAATCTTGGAGATTAATATTTAAATGTTCCATGTTTTATAGGAATCCTTGAAAGTGTAACAATTTAATTATCCAATATGGTTCTTCGTGATATTGAATAAAATATATATTTATATAGGTATAAAAGTAATATACATGAAATTTTATGTGAATATTGAATTTCATTCAATGTATTCAAAAATAAACTTTTTATATGAATCATTTTACATTCTTTACAAAATGAAAAAATGATTTAACATATACTAAAAAATACTTCCATGTTGGTGTAATGTTATTTGATATTTGGATTCCTTTATTGGCCTTAATGTCTTTTAAATTGAATGTAAATCCCCAATTCTGTTTTTTTGTGCGTCTTGGTGTTGAAAATGGGTTATTAAATAAAAATATTATTTTCATAGTGAAATTTTTTTCATATGGGATTGGAATAAGATTAATGAAATTGGTTTTGTGATGAATGTATTATATTTATGAAAAGGTACATCAGCATTATATGAAACGGGTGAGCCTGATACAGCTTTTACGAAGGATTGATCCCCATTGTAGACCACAGGTGATCCATATATAGATTATAAGATGGGTTGTTCCCCATGATATCCCTCGTGTGAGCCTAAAACAACATATACGAAGGATTTAGCTCTATTATAGCTCACGGGTGAGACCAAATGAGCTTATATGAAGGGTAATCCCAATTATAGATCACCAAATTGGATGTAAGATTCTTTTGTGCAACACCATCTTTCACGCACATCCGTGTCTTATACAGAATTTTTGACGTTGCCATATTTTTATGCACATAACCCAAAACTAGCATGGGGCACTTGTTTATAAACACCCTTCAGTATTGCATGTAAAAATTATAATCTTATGATAAGGATTTACAAAAAACACAAACCAAAATCTATTTCTTTCATAGAGTGTTTTCGGTTCCTACAAAAACATCATCAATAACTAATGAGAATAATTTAATTATGGGAGATGGATAAAATATCACTACTATAAATACGCCTTTTATCTTCTCTAAAAATGGAATTTAACAACACTAGAAAAGCAGTGTTAAATCAAGAAAATATAAAGGAGTAGGTCCCCTTTATCAGTGCTCCAAACAGCACTGATAAAGACCCCTTTTATTAGCACTAACAAAAAGCACTGATTAAAGGGGTCTTTTATCTAGGCTAAAAATAAGCATGGATAAAAGGTTCATTTATCAACACTTTCTTTTTAGCGCTGATAAAAGACACCATTTATTAGCAATTTTTTTAGCAATAATAAAAGTAAAAAACATTTACAAAAATTTAAAAAAAAATTAAAAAAAATTAAAAAAAATTAAAAAATTAAAAAAAATCCTCCCAATCTTGGGGGGATTTTATAGCACTTGAGCCCCCTTTTACAGTGAATTCGAGAAACTCCATCACCCGCACGCACCCCCTCCACCCTTTATCAGTTCTAGCCCCCCCAAATCCATCCCCATGCGCATGCCCCTGCCTCCACCAGGATTTGAACTTGAGACCTCCCCCTTGAGCGCCTAAGCCATTTCCACTCCCCTATTTTGATTTGTTTTCCATTTCATGATATATCTTTTTATATAAATATATAGTTAGTTATATTTATTCGTATGGTAATATATATATATATAATTATATTAATATATATATATTTATAGTTATATGAATATATATATGTAGTTATATTAATATATATTTATATAGTTAGATTAATATATAGGTATATAAATATTCCTGTATTTTTATTTTTAATAAAATGGATAGTAGTTATTAATTAGATAATTCTAATATATTTTATATGTAAATGTATTTTATTATTTATATTTATAATTAAATTTTTATGTGTGAATATATAAAAAATATGTATATATTGTTATATATTTTAATATAAATAGCAGTGCATTATAATAAAAGATAAAATTTCAAAGATATAATATCAATATGAATGTAATACCATGGAATAAATTCAGTCCCTACCAAGAAAAGTCAATAATACCCCCTTAAACAAAGCTGAAAATCCACAAAATGCTAAAAAATGGAGTATCCTGACTAAAAAATCTATTTTGGACGCCATATGAGCCTTTTTGGACTCCAAAAAAGTGAAAATGCTTTTCTTTAGTCACAACAGCGTAGAGGGTGTCGCAGGCTTCGATTTGATATGCTGTAGAGCTCAAACGGACACCCAGATCAAAAGTTATGATCATTTGAAGTTCGCGTTGCGTTTTAAACATATTTTGGATCTTTTTATTATAATTTTTTTTATTTTTTTTATTCAAATTGTAATTAAATGACTATTACGAAATAATAATTTGCAATTTATTAATTAATAATATTTTTTTTATTTTTTTATAAGCCATTTTCACTAAATATCTTATATATTTTGTATATTAAAGATAAATGTATATTTATACTTATCTAAAATATATTTAAAAATTATATATTATATTTATATCAATATAACTATATCTATATATTTAAATATTAATATATATTATTTATTGAATTATTTTTGAAATTAGACCCTTTTTCAGCGCTTTTAAAAAAAACACTGATAAAGACCCCCCTTTATCAGTGCTACTAAAAAAGCCCTGATAAAGGGGTAACCTTTAACAGCACTAAAAAAAGCGTTGTTAAAGGGGATACCTTTATGAACTCTTTTTTAGCCCTGATTAAAGTAACCCCCTTTATCAGCTCTTTTTCATTAGCATTTATAAAGGCTGGCGCTGGGAAAAATTGTTATTGTGGTAGTGTATGTTTTGATTTTGTCTTTAAATCCTATGAATAATTTCATATCATTGATCGTTGACACGTTATAGAATTTATTATTTTGCGATTAAAATATCTCACAATTCTTCTCTTTGTTTCTATAAAAAAATGTATCAATATCTTAGTAAATAACTATTAGGGAACTCATGTCATCACTATTTACATAGCACTACATCAAAATTTTTATTTTGTGGTGGTTTAAACCTCCAATAAATCATTCTGTGGCGGTTTTGGAAAATCGTCGCTTTATCATGTGTTGGGAAAAAATTAGCAATGGTTTTATATAACTATCGTAGAATGATACATTGACAATTTTTTTACAGTTTTTAAACCATCAATAAATGGTTTTTATTTGTTATAATTTGTATTTAATTTTTTAATTATTTCAATTTTTAATTTTTTAGTAATTTATTAATATATTTATTAATTTATTTTTTTAAATATTTTATATGTGTATTTATTTATTTATATACTTACTTTTATTTTTTTATTTATTCACATACATACTTATTTATTTTTTTACATATATAGTTATTTATGTATTTATTTTCATAATGTATTTATTATTACCTTGGACAAGCCCATATACATGCACAAGTCTGTGTCCATGAAAATTCCCATTCCATATATTGAAATTCTACATTGCATGAAATTTGAACCCTTTACTGCATGATTATTCTCCAAAGACATTACCATTCCAGATGTCAATTCACATGATCAATAAATCGTATTTGACATACATATCTGTGTATATATATATTAATTGGAAAAACAAATAACACATAACAAATTGATACACCTAATGCGGTGTTGACCGAATCAGCACCAGTGACGGTAGTCACTGTGTGCTATGCGCGTCTTCAAGCTTCACATACAGTGGATGAAGAAAATTTGATGGGGAGAGGTGTTTTTAGATCCACGGTGTTTGGTTCTGCATCAACGGTGTCCGATGTGTGCGGAAGTGGCTTGGATCTGGTAGATCAAGAAGGATTCGTATCAGATCATCTATCAGAGTGAGTAGTGCGCATGTTTCCAGGATGGTGTCTAGTGCGAGGGTGCATGGAGAAGATGTAGGAGGGGAGACCAGTGTAGGAGGCACACATATGGTTGACACCATGCAGACTGGAATATGAGATGTGGCCAATATTCCTATTCTTGCAGTGAACAACTCAGTTGGAACACATATGTCTTTGGCATGGATGATAGAGGGTGTGGATGCAGTGGAAACGAAGATGTTAGCAGATGGTGCGGTTGTGGAAGAAGTTGAACATTTTGTCTTAGTGGATGAAGCAGGAAAATATCCATCTGGTCCTCCCATGGCTAAGAAATCTGGTAAATTAAAATCCCTATTTGGTACTGCTGATACTGAACAGGTCCCCAACGACAGATATTTTTCCCATGTTAAATACATTGCTTCGGAGCGAAAAATCAAGAAAGGTGACACTACCCATGTGACTGCTAATAATGAGGGGATTCTTGACTGATTCAAACATTGTGAATACTTCATAATTGAGAGACTTATTCATTTTTTGGAAGAAAATCTTGGACAATTGATGAATTAGTTCAGAACCTGACTTCTATATGGGGTTTCTCTGGTAGGATATGTATTCCTTTTGGTTGGGGTTTCTTCCACTTCATATTTTCATCAAAGGATCTAAAGCTCAAAGCATGGGGTATTGGATCAATTTCCTTAAAACCAGGTATGATATGCTTTCAAGACCACGATTTTTGGTTTAATCCAATCGCCATTAGAAATACTATAGCTCAGGTTTGGATCAAGTTTATTAGTCTTAATTCGGTCTTGTGGAATTCCAAGATCTTATTTGATATTTCCACAGCTCTGGGAATTCTGATAAAAATGGATAGGAATACTGAGATTTCTAAATTTGGTCATTATGATAGTGTCATAGTGGAAATTTATCTAAGCACTTTCTTGATTCATAATGTTTTTCTCTTGGAATTGGATGATGATATCTCTTTAAAAGTGATATATGAATAACTTCCTATTTTTATTTTCCAAGTGTCAGACTATTGATAAGGTTAAGGAAAAATTCCGCAAGGATGTGGTTTGCTCTTCTAGATCTTTAATGGGGCACAATAAGGATTCTTGCAAGAATAAATTGAACAAAAAGAACACAAAAAACAATGTGGATCCACATGGAGAGGAACAAACTATTCCTAACAAGTCAACGAAGGCAGCACATGTGACTCATGGGTCAGGGCTAAGAATGACCCTGACGTTGGTGCCTGAGCACGGAGAGCATTCCCATGCGGATGAAGGCGGCCTCACACCAGGAGTGTCTCCTATGAAGTCTGCTCCTATAATTGAGTGAAAAAAATTCAAATTATAATGGGAATCTATCAATGATTCAAGAGGAAATTAATAAATTAAGGGAATCTTAGGTTATTCGTAGAATGTTGGATGGTGTTGAAGATGACTCCCCCAAAAAAAATAATATAGTCAGGCTTTGATTAAAGGAAAAAATGTTGTTTTGGATGATGATGGTTTTAAATTTGTTCCTACTAGGAATGCGTGATTTTGGAAGGACTATACCTATCTGAAGCCATCTGTGGTCACGAGATCTCATAGTCCCTTACCTAATTATGACTGGTATGGTGATTGTGATGATTCTTATGATTTTGATATCTGATCTTCCTTGGTTTCTTTTAGAATGACGGCATAAATGCTTGTATGACCTCATCCATCTCATATTTGTTGTTTTCCTTTAGCGTTTTAATAAAAGGGCTATGCCATAACTTTTTCAATATATAATATATACCATATAATATATAATATATAATATATAACATATAATATGTAATATATAATATATAACATATAATACATAACATAAAATATATAACATATAATACATAACATATAATATATAATAAATAACATATAACATATAATATATAACATATAATATATAATATATAACATATAATATATAACATATAATATATAACATATAATATGTAAGACATAATATATAATACATAATTCAAAATATATAATATATAACATATAATTTATAAGTAATGTTTAATTAATAAATTATTTAAAAAATAATTTAATATATGATAATTAAATTAAAAATTAATAATGAATTATTAAATAATATATAAGTAAATAAATAAAAAATAAAAAATAAATTATAATTTATAAATTATAAACAATTAATAATTAATAATAACTAATAATAATAGATCATTAAGAATTAATAATTCAGGATTAATTTTTAATATTTAAAAATATATAAATAATTAGGAAACTATTTAGAAATTATTAATAAATAAACAAATAATGATAAATAAATAAATAATTTAGAATAAGTAACTAAATGAAAATAAATAAATAAATAAAAAATATTAAAATGATAATAAATTAATCTTTAATAAATTATAATTTAATTAATAAATAATAAATAATAAATAATAACTAATAAATAATAAATAATAAAAACTAAAAAAATAACGAAATAAATACAGAAAAAAATAAATAAATTTAAAAAATAATTATTAACATTTAGTAACAAAAAAATAAAATAATAATTAATGAGTACAAAATAAGTAATAAATAAATAAATATAAACTACTAAATAAATTAATAAATTTATATATAGATATATTTATCAAAAAATAAATAAATAATATATAATAGATAATAAATAAATAAATAACAATTAAAAAATAAATAAATGGATAAATATTAAATTTATAAACAAATCATAAAATGTTAAGACCCCCTGAAAACCCTAAACACTTAAATGAATATAAAATATGATTTGTATCTCCTTTTCTAGCACCACAACTTGGAAAATCAATGATCATGAAATTATCTTTCATTTGATATGTTGTACATGTCGAAAACACCCCTAGATCAAAATTTATAACCATTTGAAATTTAAAAAAATAGAGTATGTAGCTAAAATCTCTCTTTTCAAAGGCCTATAGGACCATTCCTGAAAATCAAAAATAGTTTCAATACTAAAATAGTTAGTACTAAAAATACCTGGCGTAGAGCTCATCACATTCTTTGATTTGATATGAGGTAGAACCCAAACGGACACCCACATTAAAAGTTATGGTTGTTTGATGTTCGAGTTCGATTTTCGACTTTTGAAATTTGAATATATTTATTTCTATTGATTATCTCATGAATTAATCCCATCATGGATTTATCAAATTTTATAATATTCGATTTGACTGGTTGATGAGCTAAAATAGATTCTCGGATTATAAGTTATGGTTAGTTGATGACAAAATTTTTTCTTTAAATATTTGATGATTTTTTTTCAGTTTAAAAATATTATTAACTACTAATTATAAATATTAATAAATTGACACATTATAAATAATCAAAATTATAAATAATAAACTATATTTTAGTGTAAATAATTAATTAATAAATAAATTTTCTCCTTTTTTTATTCAATTTTGTAGCGCTTTTGAGAAAACCACCGCTAAAAAATTTAATTTTTTTTGGTTGAAATTTTAAATCATTTATACAAAAAATTTAAAAATTATTTTTTGATGGTTTTCAAACCGACAACTCACTAATCACTGCTAAAACAATGTTTTCATGTAGTTTATATATTATAATCCACATAAACATTATTAATTTACATGTTCCTTATTCATCTATTAATCATTTAAAACAATTTAATGGGTTCTTGTTTGATCCACATATAAAAGATTCTTCTATATTCAATCTTCTGAACTATCACCCTGAAGGGAGAACCCTTCAAATTTTTCAATATAGAAAAATAACCCAAGATTCCAATTTATAAAATTAGGAATAACATACATTTGGAATAATTTATTATTTATTTTTGAATAATATTAAATTAACATTTAAATCATTTCATTTTTTGTTACAATAGAAAATCTCTTATAAAAATGAATAACTTTTATTTGATAGTATCCTTTATAGAAAATATAATCATTGTTCCAGAAAACATTGATATTCTATTCGAGTTTATTATAGAAACCTAAATGAATACATATTAAATTCATTCTCTTGAGATAGTGAGTCAAATCCCAAGATTCATTATTCAGGATTTTAATTAGTTTATTTTCAATTATTAATATCAAATCATTATGCTTAAAAGACTATATAACTCTCTTCTTTTCTTCTTGTGAATGTTTTCTGGTAAAATTCGAATTCTTCAAACCCATATATATTTAAAAAAAAATATTATATATCCACATATTTTCTTATCTTTAAAATTCATCTTAACTATTGAGATATTATTTTTACCATTCCCTAAGAATTCTACACAACTGGATAATTTTGAATTTTTATAAGAGATTAAAACCATTTATTGTACATATGAAATAATCCCTTGTAGTCTAATACTTTCTTCAAGATATTTGTTGACTTTATCATTACTAATGTAATTATTTTGATCGTTTTTTAGTTTATATCACTAATATATCAATAATATCAATGATTTCTATCATTTTATGCTTGTATAATTGATAAATTGTTCAACCAAGCATGTATACAATAAATATTCTTTCATTAACTCTCTCATTAAACTCGCCTGAATTTTTACCATATATCATCATATTAATTGAATATAAAATAAAATTATCGTTCTCACGAATTTATATTTTCTAAATCATGACACATATGGAATTTTTATTAAATTTTACATAAGTATGCATTGATTAAGACAATATATAAAAGTTTCAATAACATTCACCCTCAAAATATCTAAGGAGTTATGCTCCGGTAACATGGTTTTTCACATGTCCATCATGATTTGGTACATACTCTTAGAAAATATCGTTCATTAGCATGTATCAATATCTATATTAACATACTAAACCATTATTTAAGATATATTCCTTGAAATCATCATAACTGTATTTAGATCAATTGTTAAATTTAAATAATTTTACTGTGTACCCAACTATATATGCATAAATTCACCAATAATGGTTGAATGTCTAAAGATATTTTTACTTACTCTACAAATAATATTCATAATTAGTACGTGTAACATCACCAATAAAATTATATATATATATATATATATCCACGATTTTACTTCAAACCCATTTGTCTATACACATTTGAGGGAATCAAAGAAGAGGTTTCTAGGTCCTAATATCTAGCGTTCTATGGATCTTATTCATAAGTTTACATTTTTAAATGTATAAAAAATTATAATAATTGAATGATATAGATTCAATCCTGTGTTGTCCATTTTTTATAATCTTATATATATTATATTTCCTCGAATGATCAGGACTCCTCCACCATAATTGACCATCCTATGTTTTTTTCTTAAAATAAAAATCATGGTCATTTGAGATTTAAAATTAATTTATTTTTTTAGTTTTAAATTAATTAATATTGTTCCATTAGTAAATTTATTTAGTAAATATCCACAATTGAAAAATATATCATCATTCAAACTATGGTAACGGTGTGAACAAATCAATATATTATGTTTTATCCCATTAAAAAGTGAAATACATTGTATTTTTTTATGGTTGGGGTTTAAGTCTAAATTATATTATTAATGAAAATACCTCTTTGATTGGGTGGAGAGATACCCATCACATAACCTGAAGGCCCAGGGGAATGAGAACCAAATATTATATCAAATTACCAATCATTTAAAAATCATTACAACTAATACATAAAACCTTTATATATCATTCAGGTAATTCTGGATTCCAGTCATGTTTGATGAGAACCACATATTGAGTTTTCAAGGCTTCTATAATTTTAGGGGTTTGTACTAAATCTAAAAAAAATTGTGGAACTTTCTTATTCTTCATATGAATATATATGGAATTATAAATATCCTTTTACTAGATTATACATATAGTAAAATAATTTTCGGTTGATTTTTCAATTGGATCACACATTCCATAGGATTCCTCAAATTAATCATAAGTATTATGAATGTGTTCTTTCTATTTTGGATATTCTCTTGGTTTGTCACTATGAATATTTTGCTGACTCTGTCCACCCCACAATTAATTTCCTAAATTTTATTATTTAAATGAAAAAGTATACAATAACTTATATTATTAATGTCTATATAATCAAATGAAGCATCATATTCCCCAAGTGGTATATATCTTTTTCTAAAAGACTGTTTTTTAAAAATCGAATTATTGAGTTCCTCTTGAATATAAAATACACTACTTTTTTACAATAATATATTTTATATAATATTTCTTCTTCATCCTCAAAATTCAATTATAGTTAGCTCTTGTTTTCTAATACTCCTATGACACATCTTTTCGTATCTTTCTATACCAATAATGATTTTAGAAATATGTTTGTTCCCATATTAGGGGATATAAAAAAAAATATTCTTCCCTTTTTCAACACTAGAACAATGTTTATTGAATTAAATTATATATAAAATAGTGTCCAAGTCACCTTAAGAGAATATTAAGGTTTCTTGGTATCTTTATACACATTTTTTATATTGGAACATTAACCACATTCTTGGATAGAATTTCAAAACACATGTTTAGTGATCCTCAGGGAATTTTCAGCATAAAAATAAATTATCTCAAGCAATTTTACTTTACCATTCTTGTTTATTTTAGTTATCTTGGTAACCTTTTATAACATCCCATGTATTTATATAATAATACATTTTCATATCTATTAATAATTTTTTAATTTAATATTAATTCTTTTTATGTGTACACTATATATGATAGCATACCTGACATGCAAAAAACGATTTCTCTAAAATTCATGTTTCCCACAAAACTGAGTTATACCAAAAAAATAATACAATAATAATTTAAATATTTTAAATGGGAGTTAATCCATAGTTGTTTTATTTGTGGGAATTTAAATAATTTACTATGTTTTTATTTTATTTTTTATTAAATGATTCTATATATATCTAATGAATTTTAGGGGATAAAAATGAGACTTAATCCAATTTTATACATACAATACTCAAATATTTTTAGAAGGTTGTTTTACCACCATTTCATGGTGACCCTTATGAAAAAATTGATTTTCTCATTAATAGGTTTTATTTGATAAAAAATATCATATTTAGAATAAGGATATAAAATTTTACTTAGGTTGAAATTTTGGTATTTTTGTTTGATAAAATCCATATTTATATGAATAGTAAAAAATACAACAATATAATTCTAAACTACCATTTAATGTAATTTATATATATAGATATATTATAATTTTAATTCATTTTACTACATAATTTCATCATATTTGTATCATTAAATCTAATTCTGGTCATGGTAATTAATTTCTTATTTACATTCGCTATAAACATATTCCAATCTTTTGATAGATTTATCTTCTTAAAACCCCACTTTCCAGTTTTGACAAGGAGAATTAGTTTTAAATTAATAAATAAAACTATTGTGTTTGGAATTTGGAATAATTAATTGCATATTTGGAATAATAAGGTCCAAATTTTAGTTAAATAGAAACCTATTATTTTAGGACATTATAATTTGTACATTTAGTATTTATTTTTATTTACCATGGTGAAAGGGTCAATATGGAAAATAAGGGTAAAAATAATATTATAATAATATAAAACAACCCTAACATGTGTCGTAATCTACTTTTCTGAGATATGGATGACCATGGCCTTTCTTGAATCAATTTTAGGACCCACTGATCTACTTGGATGTCATGATGACCTTTTATAATATTTTTTTTAATAAAAATGGAAATATATCATAAACATGTATCTCTTAACAAATATTTTTTATATGGTTTAAATAAATGATATATTTAACTATAAATAGTCATTATAAATATAATAGTATTTCTAACATCATTTAATTTTATTTATAATTTTAATACATTAAATATAAAAATTCATTTATCATGCAATGATGATGCAGTGATTGCCTCAATAATGAATGATTCAAATGAATAATTTTATAAATATTACAATTAATGTAATTTGAACATTTTTATTCCATACAAGATTTTTGTGGATGACATTGACATGTGAGTGATGAATAAATACCTTTTTTCAAATGAACCATATTTTCTGACTGTTTCAAAAATCAAATACTAAATAGTGTCCAAATTGATAAAAATGAGTTTTTAATAAATATAATATTTTATTATATTATATAATAGTTTTAAAAACATTTATTTTTCCAAATGACATATATAATGTTAAAATATTCATTAATGATACACGTTGGATTTAATTGTCATTTTATAGTATCTATAGTAACCATATTTGATAAAAATACTAGAAAATATAGTAAGATTTAATGTTTATAAATAAGGGTTAAAGCTTAAAGATAAGGTTATTTTTGGGGCCTATACTTTCCTAAAAGCTATTGGGTGATAGGATTTAGTCCCATTCCCATCTTATCCCTATAATTTATAACTTTGGAACTATTAGAATATGAAAATAATTTTTTTATAACATAATATTTCAAGACCCTTCTAAATTACCCCTCCTCCCCCTCATAAAAGGCTACCACCTATTGGCACGCACTCACACATCAAAATACCCTTGGTTCATCAAAATTCCACACAAATAATCTTGAAACATACTTAAATTATTCTTATAATCCTTACCTTGTGTATAAGACAACTTAAATAATCCTTTTAGCTAAAATCAAAATGTGTTACCCAATATTGAGGTGACATCTTATTTGAAACTCCATTCCATTATTTTTCTTCCCAACCCCTGATGCTATTTTTCAATTAATTTATATCAATGATAGAATCAAACATATTGTATTATTATTTTAGGATAATGGTTCAAATTATACTTACACACATATCTATATAATGGATATAGAACATAATTTTATTATCCTCGATAAACTAATACCACATGAAATTAGGATTGATCTATTTTCTCCTACCATGTTTCATGGTTTCTATTATAATGGAAGTATATTTATATATGAAATATATTATATTTATTTTTCACTATTTTTTGGAAATTTTTATCTACAATATACATTTGTACTTTCTATAATGTGTAAATACGATAATTTAATTTGAGGATGTCTCGACTACCGCCACCTCAACGTGATCTGAATCATTCATGTCATACATGAAATGTATAATGGACAGAGTTAATTAACTTAGGTATCATATATAACAATTTAATTATAATGGAATTATATTAAAATGATGAATCATTTAGTTTTAATTCCATTAATATGACCAAGAAATGAATGTAGCGTTCATGCGTATGTACGGTCTACAGTCTCCATGAATGGTGCATTTCATTTCCAATATCCAAAGGATTTTGGACTATAATAAATACATATATATAAGATAAAAAATATATTTAAATTTTTAATAATATTATGGAGATAATGTAATAATGACCACATGGATAATTTTCATCAAAACAAGTTTATTTTGGACTAAAATACCGAACATCAACAAAACAAATGATATGAACACAAATAATTAAATTATTTCTATAACATGGTAATAATTGATATAAAACGAATTATTCACTTGAAAAAGGTTATCATGAAAGTATAATTTATCTTATATTTTTTATTCAAAAAATTAATGAATGAACTGCATAAGTCCGACTCAAGGAAAGGGACTTCGTCTCGATATCCTTTTATTGATGAATTTTTTTTGATAATATGAACCTTTATTATTTCATAAGGTATATATATAGACACAATGACATTTAATATCCATATTTTATCTATACTAATGATATTTATGAAATCATATGATTAATATTTAAATGTTCCAAGTGGTATGGAAAACATTGAAATTGTAACAATTTAATTATCAAGAATTTTTCATCATGATATACAATAAAATATTTATTTATATAGGTATAAAAGTAATATTAATGAAATTTTATGTGAATATTTAATTTCATTTAATAATTTCAAAATCAATCTTTTTATATGAATCATTTTACATTCCTGAAAAAATGACAAAATGATTTAACATATACGGCAAAAATGACTTCTCTACCACCGTGACCAGTATTAGATATTTGGATTCCTCTATAAGCCTTAATGTCTTTTAAAATGAATATAAATCCAATTTTCCGTTTTCTGGGTGTATTGGTGTTGAAAATGGTTTCTTAAATTAAAATTTTATTTTTATATTGAAATTCTTTTCTTATGGGATTAGAAAAAGTTAAAAAAATGGGGTTTTAATGAATGTGTTCTATTTACAAAATGGTAGATGTGGAATATATGAAATGGGTGAGCCAGATATAGCTTATATGAATGTTTGATCCCCACTATAGCTCATGGGTGAGCCCTATATAAATTATATGATGGGTTGAGGACCATTATAGCTCACGTGTGATCCTGAAACAAGTTATACGATGGGTTGAGCCCCATTATAGCTTACTGGTGAGATAGAAAGAGAATATATGAAGTTTAATCCCAATTATAGAGAACCAATTTTTATGTCAACCATATGGTTGTAAAAATTGAATGATTATTTGAAGGGTTTTTTATATATTATTCTCTAATTCTCCTAAACGATTTTTAATTTCCTTTTATTAGTTTTAGTTTTTTTCATTGAGAAAAAATTATGAGTGTCATTGAGGTGAAAATGTTTTGTTTGATTAGCTCAAATAAAATTGAATGGGATATTATGTTTTAACTAGAATAATAGTTTCTCATTATTTTTATGTCCCAAACTAATATTTTTTGTTCTTATCCCATGTTTTGAAATGTTATCATTTTTTTTAATGTAGAATAAAGTAACGGATGGAATCCAAGAAAAGTTATGATGATTAAACATGAAAAAAACCATTTTTTTAAAAGATATTATGTTATGGAAGAAATTTATACTTTTTTATGTTACCACATTGTATTTCTATGTTTTTTATGTAATATTTATGTCCTAATTATCTAATTCTCCAAACATGAAATGATCCTTAATGTGAATTCTTGTCTTATCTCAATATTTTGAAAATTTTAAGGGTGTGGCCTTATATATAGTATCAGATGATAGTTTAGACAACTTTCGAGATTAGGATGTTTTAATAAGTGTTAGTGATATCATCATGGTTATGTAATTATACAGTATATCATATGTTCAATTTCTTACAAATCAATTTTTAGGCTTTTTTATTTGGAATGTAATGGTGAGTAACGGTTTTTTGGAGACATTATCCTTTTGTGAAATTATGGGTTATAATTTTTGGGATGGGAAATGTGAGGTATGAGATAATCTCTGAGGTCAAAATATGTTATTATTATTTTTTAGGGTTTTTTTATATCATTTTTGGAATGTTATAAAATTATATATTTTTTGAAAAAGGGCAACAAATAGACTATGTGATAACCCATCATGTTGGACAAAGCAACAAGAATCTAACCGAAAAATGAAGTGAGACTATGATTTATCACCAACCAATGGCCTATGTGAAGTCACTGGTTAGTATGAAATACTATTTTTAATCAAATTATTTTGGGTATCATGAATAATTTGATTTTTGGAACTTGTTCTTTGTTAAATGGATATCGTTAGTATATGAATATGATTTGTTTATAAAGTCATAAATGTTATATAGGAAGATGTTTTCTATTTTGGGAACACTATAAGCCTATGGGAAATGGAATACTATGGATTTTCATTTGTGGAGTAATGTTTAAATTTAATTTGGTAATAATATATGTTTTTATTGTAGACATATGGGGATTTGGGTGTTTTTTGGAAATGATTAACCTATCATAGGGAATATGTGATTAGTTTAATTATATATATGAATGATATTTTAAGAGAATTTGATGTTATTTTGATATAAATATTAAGATTTATTGTGGAAGACTATGTTATCAAATCCTTCTAAATATTGGGTTTCAATATTATTTTGGATTATTTTGAGGAGTTTTAAGTATATTTGTTTTTTTAATGTTCTATGTTAATCATGGGTATTACAATTGAATTTTGGATATTAAAAGTAGTCTTTATTCTTATAAAAAAATATTCTTTTTGGGAGATTATCTGATATTGTACAAACTGTTTTGGATTTGGTTACTGTCTAAAGATAGGGGAAATATAATGTTTATATTTGGTGGATTATGTGATTATCTATAAGTAGATTCTAGTAATATGGGTGTTACCAATTCATCTTGAATACACATAATTTGGAGAAAATATGGGTTTATGGTAGATATGTATTAAATGTTGAAACTCTACTTCACAAGTAAATATTCTCACTTATGTTTCTCATAAATATCATAAATAAATTCCTAAACATTTTGAAAAGGATATTAAAAATAATGTTTTCCGTTTACTTTTCATACTGGGAAATCAATGATTGTTTCACCCATCAAAATTTTATGGTTTTCTGGTTTTTAACTTTCTCCTGATCATGATTTCTATCTCTTCACTAGAAACAAATGGTTTTTTTCTTCCATATCCATGTTTTCTTACATGGAATCCCAGTATGTGTTATCTCGGGTGACCTGTATACTCCTAATTATTTATTTTAGAGTGATATTTTTATTGACTCTTTTTCTGATTGGGGATTTTCAATGATGTTTCCATGCTTAATTTAAAACGGATGAAATTTTCAAAATGGGGGAATGATGTAACATCCTATGTAATTATAGAATAATATATTTGTAATTATATTAATATTTTTTGAAAACAATACTAATTTTAGTTTAATAGGGACAATATGCAAGATATCTTACTAGAAACGCTATAATGGGTTTCCCTATAATCTTATATTGAACGCAATAAAGAGTTATACTGAAAAATATTACAAAAAAAGTAATATAATTTTAAATGGTAGATAACACATATCAGTTTTATTCCTGAGACTAGGAATTTGGTGGATCATGCAATGGTAGAAATAAGTCCCTAATAAAAAATTCCCTAAAAGAATCATAGTGTATCACATACGGTGTTTATAATCTATATGGTAAATAATTCTATAACTCTATTAACATTTTTGGAGGATCATGTGATGCTGAGCATATCGTCTGATGATAAACTACCAATACTATACTAAATATTCTATAAATTATCTTATAATCGAACATAAGAGATATTTTAATGGTATTATTTATCTATATAACCATCCTACCTCAATAGATAGTGTAACACCAATAGGTTTTTGTAATTGCTTTCTATTTTATAAATACAATGATTAATAGCTTGTATCATAAACAAAAAAACTAAACAGATATATTTTAAATTTATAATTTAATATAATTATAATAATTCATGGGAATAAAATTTGAAATATCATTAAGTAAATTACTATAATAGAATACCCTGATGTAAATAATGACGATGATAAAAATAATTTGTTCTTTTCATATTATTAACATTATTTCCAAGAATAAATTTATGTCGTTTAATAGTAGTGAATTAATAAAATTTAATGGTTTGATTATAAAAAATTAAATTCAACTGGATGTGATTAACATCATATAGTGTTAAAGGAATATGTTTTAAAGAATTTTATTTATATATATTATTTATTATTATCATCATAAATTAAATTGACAGATTTTAAAAGATTACAGTAATTAAAATGTTTCATGTTACAAAGTAATATATTAATACTCATCTATTCACTTACTAATATGAATTATAGTTACTAAAACATAAAATTTTAGAAAACTAATTTCCATTAATTAATGTATCTTTTCATTATATTATATTTTTTCTCATTAAATTTAAATATTTAATGTCCTAATCATTAATGAATAAAATTCACATTTATTATTATCTTATGGATATAGAAATACATGTAAATTTTTTATTATTGGGTTTAAATTACCACTATACATCATTATTGTGGAAAATATTAATATTAATCAGTGATCACACAACTAATATAAATATAAGTTTTTAACAAATCCTTTTGACATAGACAAAGAAATGATTACCTCAACCTGTGGACTCGGGTTGTACAATGCTCATTTGTCAGAACTTAGAAATGAGTTAGTGTCACTGTGAAACGTTCTTGAAAAAACCCAATCTGATCTTCATCATGTTAAGGTTGAACCCAATTTTCTATCGAATAAGTTCATGTTAAAAGATATTACCACCTGGGCGATGTTATCTGAGCAACCCCAAGAGTCTGTAATCATCTCACACCTTACCATTAGGTATTATACGAGTCTTATAAGGGGTTGTGTAACAAGGAATTAGTTACTATTTATGTAATCCCTTTTAATAAATAAATGTTTCATTCTTCCAATTATTTTGTAAGAATAGTCTTTCTGAAAAATGACGAATTTGATAAATTTACTTTTCGTGTAAAAAATCATAATTTTTATGAAATATATACATTAAGGTTTTTATTTATAATATAATGAAAACAATTATTATAAATGATGATTATATAAATTAAATTATCTATAAATTATAAGGAAACCGCTTTGATAAGACTTAAATTTTTTTACAATAAATAAGAAAGTGTAATTTTTTATTAATGAATTTATTTTAAGGAATTAATGAATTTTTGAAATAATTAATATTTTAATAAGATATTATTATCCAATTAATTTAATTAATAAAAAACTAGTATATATTTTTTATGAATTATTGTGTAATATTTAAAAATGTTTAAAAACTCTTTTTATCAAAACAAGTCAATTTTCAAGAAATGTCGTTTCACAATTAAAATGTTAAAATTAAAATATTTAGAATATGATTTTGATAAAATGAATATTATTTTTGGCATCAGGATTTCAAAATTATCTAATGGTGAATTTTTCGAAATATTCTGAGACAGTTGAATTTTTGGGTAACAATAAAATAATATATAAATATATAGTGTGGTTTGTGACATCATAATAACCCAATAGTAATTTAAAAATTACCATAAATTAGATCATTGAAAAAAATATATGATTTGTCTTTAATATAATGTTATATCAGATTTATTTGAATTATTTTATAATTCCTTAATGAATCCTCCAAAATGTTTAATATATGTTGTGATTTTAAATTCATTACCTTGAGGGTGTGACTCACGTCCACATTAAAAATAATTATATTTTAATGTATTCGTCCCTTGGACTTATAAACTAAATTTTTCCAATCCCCTTTTCTAGAAACCTTGGGGGAAAAATTGTGGGTTTTTGGTTTTCAATATTTTAGTGTGAAGTGTCCAAAACCAAAATAATAATTAATTCCCCCTCCTTTCATATATAAACCCACCCAAGAACCAATTATATTTTACTCAAATTCCATGAATCTCGTCATCACTCATACATGCACTCCCTAGAGTCCTCCCAAGGGTCCCCCAAGACCCAAAGAAGCCTCTCCCAATCCATTTGGTTCACACATCCCATTAAGGGATCCTCACTTTCCATCCTTCCTCATATTTTTTCAAGTTTCCTTACATTGTTATACCCTTTTATTTTTCAATTAAAAATTATTGGGTATGTTTAAGAACCTCCCCCATATTTACCTTTTTATTTTTTTATGATGATATACCCTTTTCTCTCTCATTATTCCATCCAATGTACACCTGTTACCAAGAAAATATTTCGTAACAGTTATTTCATTCCTCCTCCTTCTTCATGTTTCATTATTATGTTACATATTATAATTACAAATTAATCATGTTAGAACATGTATTTATCTAATCAAATTACTATCCTTTTCATTTCTAAATGATGATATTCCCTTTTATCTCTTGTCAACCAATTTTATGAGTCCCCATGTGACTTTGTTATACAGCCAAAGTTGATCCACGATTTTCCATGCCAAAATCTACATATACTGAATACTATTCCTATTTATCAATCAAGGGTATTTTCCATTAGGAACATATACTTATTTAATGTTACTTATATTTATTTATTCCATATTCATTGATCACGGAATACATTACATTATTTAAAAAATCCATGTTATATGATCTATGTGACACACTTAAGTATGAAATTGAAATGATTTCGAAGGGTGCACCCTAATTGTGGTCCAATGCATCGGGTAATGTTTAGTATCATGATTTGTCATGTTGGGATAATGGTTTACATAATTATTTTATATGAATTGTTTCCACCATGTTGGGACATGGGTTAACCTGATTGTTTTATGTTAATGATGTAGTGTCTTAAGTTGTTTCCACATTTCCATGTTATGATAATCATGTAATATAATGAATTTATGTTCATGTTTCACATTTATTATCATTTATATGCATATTTACTAACTTTTATTTTATTCTTCATGTTATTCCTTGTTTACTACCTTACTAGACTATATATCTCATCCTTTACCTATGTGTGTCCTCAGGTTATCACATGCAATCTTACGTATGGAAGAAAGTTATGGTATTGTAAAAGAATTTTTCAATAATAATATTGTATTTTATATCTTTTATTGCCATATAATTTTTTTATTCCCTAAAGGCACTAGTCCTATTAATATTTTTGTTTGTATTATGTGTGTTTTTATGAAATAAATCCTATTTATATGTGTAATAAATACCATGTTTGTTATAGTTGATATTAGAGGATAAGTTTAGATATTTTATGGAATATGATTAGAAATATCTAGTGAAAGCCTTCAGGATAAAACAATGTATAGGAAAAAAATCACTATAGTTTTGTGATTATTGAGTATGTGGTTTATCAAAAAAAATACATCCCTCTGTAGATACTAACATCTAGAGGTGGATCTGTCACGAACTGAATCTAGTCGTCATCAAAACCTACACTCGACCTGGCCCACAATAAGGCTGGAAGGGTGTTCCCAATCCCCACGGGCTGGAACAAGTGCTTGGGTATAAAAAAATAAAAATTGGGAATGATTTACCCGAATCTATAAACTTAAAACAACAAAAGAATAACATAAAACGAATCTGGATTTTTTAGTCCAGACAATCTTATACGAAAAATCAGAATTGAATTACATATTTTAAAACAACTAAACAAGACTATAACAAAGGTACAAAACCAAAATTTAACTTCCCATGAAACCTCATGGCAAGGGGCACCACCCACAAGCCATCTCCACAAGAATTCACCACCAAGGACCTGTTAGAAACCTGAACCACTGGAAATAAAAACTATACCCAACATGTGACAAAAAAATAACCAAGTATACTTACACCCAATGGTGTAATTAAGGTGAGAGAAAAATACCAACAGTATACCACCACTAATATTTTCTATGTGATAAACATTTAATGATGATAATTATGCATGTTTTCAAAAACATAAAATGCGAGTTACAATTTCTATAAGATGCAACATTAAATAAAAATCATTTTCAGGTGGAATAATTTAAAGAATTAAAAACTTTTAAATAAATACCAAATCTAATGAATTTTCCGGACACTCATACATTTTTCCGATAGTATGCACAAAATATCTAGTGAGCACAAGCAATGGGAAATAACCCCTAGGAACTAGCTAGTTGTGGGTCCTAGGTACGCCATATCTCTGTGAGAGTAACCATCACAAATATCTATTCTCATGCACGAGCCACTAGTAAGGAACATACCCATAACCTAGTGTTCTACAATCATCATAATCATCACCATAGTTTTGTTATAGATTTAAGCGCCAATCTTGCTAAGTGAAATTGAGGCCAAATCCCATGGATTCACTAGCATACTAGTACACGTCCACCCACATAGATACCCAGGTTTTCCCTTTGTGATCAAACAAGTTAAATAAGTCAATGAATAAACTTTTCACATGAAAATATAATGTACATATCATAAATTCACAACAAAACACACATGTATAGAAAAAAAGTCACAAAATTCCACTTTTCATTCAAATTGATTTTGAAATCTGACTCACACCAAAATAGCTCACAACACTTTTCAAATTTTATTAACACTTCCACAAATCAATTAATAAATTTTATAAAACCATTAAAATATATTATACCTCTCATAAAATCCCACTCAGATGTTAAATAATACCCTCTTTACATTTATATTCATTTTATCATCAAACTTACATGAAACAACCCACAAAAAAGTTTCGCTCCAACATCACAATTTAATAAAACATTTCACAAAATTACAAAAAATTCTAATTTTTTTACATCTTAAAAAATAAATTCACATTTCTCAACCACATAATAGGTGAACACACATACCATACATTACATATTAACCCATTTCCCACTCTGTTTAACCAACTAAAACATTTAAATTTTTCAAAAAAAAAGAACCCTGGTGGTGTTAATAGGTTTTACAAACAAAACCCTTTTCAAAACCCCGATTATATACCAAAAACCAATCTAATTCCTATCAAAAAAATAATTGGAATCCAAATATAAATTTATAAAACCACATTCATGTTTTATAAAATCACCTTGAATAATACTACAAAAGATCCAAATGAAAACACACATTTTTCATAAAATGGTCTCAAGAACTATATCAATGTTTTACACATAAAACCTATTCAAAAACCATCTTATTAGGACCAAATGACACTAATACATTACCAAACAATAATTTTTCATTCCAAACAAGATTTAGTAAACCAATTCCATATGTTATAAAATACACTCAAATACTACCCCGTGAGTAACACTTGAAAACACCCAATTTCAAGTTAAAATGAAACTATAAAATTAAGCACATAAGCAAATAAATCATAAACTGTTTTCACACCACACCAAAAATATGAGGAATATGAAAAATTATTAATTACAGCAAGCTAACATATCAATAATGTTTTACACATGGAACCACCTACCAAAAGTGTTGAATCCCTCAAAACATGGTGTAAAACATCAACCAGACCATCGCTGCATCACAAGGAAAATAAATCCAGCCCTAGACCCCAATATTTAACTAAAATGACACCAAATAAAACTGTAGGTTCAAACCATAACTCTTGAAAATTTTAGAACATAATGATAGAGGGAGGAAACCCTAAGGAGAAGAATGAAATTGAAGAGAGAAACAATTACTCAAAATAATCTTGAATAAAACGACCCAAAATCCACTGGTATCTGAATTTTAAAACATCCAACCATTCATGAGAGGATATAAAAAGGATGAGGAGATAATTTAGGATCTGGAATTGGGGGAAAAGAGTAAAAAGATAAGGAGTTATGAAAATATCAATTTACCTCTCCAAATCTGGGCGATTTTTGAAATCCAGAGAATTTCTGACAACTTTCACGATTCTATTGAGATCCATATTGTGGGATGAATGAATGGGGTCACTCCTTAGGAATGTGGGCTCAGGTGAGAGTTTGAATCACTAAACAAATGTAAATATTTAAGGATATATTAAAGAATTAAAATTTATTTTTAATTTAGAAAATGGGTTTTCGGGTAGGCCCAATCCCTTAAATAAAAACCCATATCCACCATGATTATGGATTCCTAAATGGTCTAAATTACTATGGTATTATTAATATGTCATAGTATGAAAATTAGTAATTGTAATGGATGAAATTTTTTTAAATATTAAGGAGTTAAAAAGATATAAAATTTTATTTTTAAATCTGGAATTGGGCTCATGGCTTGGCTCAATTCATGAAAACTCAATCATTCCACCATTAAGGTTTGGGATACCCCCAAAACAAAGATTGAATGGAAATTAAATGGAATTTAACATTAAAACAAGTCATGTATGTTACAATTCTCCGAAACATTAAAACTTTTAACCCCGTAAAGTTACATCAAGGACAAAGAAACAACCAAACCCAACTGAAAAACTAAAAGGTACTCCCTTGCCCGGTTTCACCCCCAATGGTCAAAACACCTCCAGTGATCAATTAATGAATTATAACTCTAACAACCAAAACAAACGCCACTTTACTAAAATGATCAATCAAAACCATACTTTATCCCAAAATAAAACTCCTTAAACACTATCCGAACAAGACTCAATCAATTCACCCAAACAAAAAACAACATCGAACAAGGTTATACTTACCTTGCTATAACTAATCCATTGGTCACTCTCCAATCTAAAAGTTTACCCAAAGAATATGTAGGTATCTTGATAGCTCTGAACGAGACTACCTACTACCAAGAAAAGACCATGGATAATTTTGAGTTACCGGTACGGGGGAACAAAAATATGTTCCCTACAATAAGAGACAACCTATATTTTTTTCCGAGATAGAATCAGGACAATAATAGGGGGAGGCCTAAATGGACTCCCTGGTACAAAGGGTATACTTACATAAAAAATTTACAAAAGAAAATATATAAGTTTCACAGTGGGTCTCCCCGCTATAAGAACCAACCATCTTAACCCACCAACACGAGCCTGTATAGATTGACCCCAAAATTTAAGGAGTTGGGATGACCACATGGTTAGTCTTCATGGTTTGAGAAACCATGCCCTAACTGTGGGGATCCTTATATCTACATGGTTTTATGGGGAATGGCCACTACTAAACAAGTGCTAACCATGTTACCAACCTATCTTTCCAAACATCAAACCTTTCTCCAAAGACTCAATGGAAACCAAAGGGGGAGTGAATAACATTGGGCGATGACATGGGTACAAGACCCTACACTTATTTCCACCAAATAGGAACAACATAAGAAAGATGACGAATACATAGTTTTAAACTCTTCATGTCTTTCATACTGAGGATATAACATTGTACAAGGGTTTAAATGACCCTGTGATTTCCCATGACTACGAGCTAGCTTCTCTTCGAGACCTATGGATGGAGCTCAAATGATTGAAGCATCTTCGACCTCGTAGTTAGGCTTTGGAAACCAGCTGAATGATAATTCTTCATTCGATGCAACCAAAAACTACACCGCAATCCCCGATAAGTTTTCTAAGATATTACTCATTCCAAACTCACTTTACCCCAAACCAATATATCATTGAAACTAGGTCGTAGAATATTCACACACAGCACACCTTCTTTGTTCGGGTGAGAAACAATAGAAGTAAATAAAACCTATACTCACCTTCCTCTAAAATAGAATATTTTTATTTTCATACAAGGGAGACATTCTCCCAACATAAAAGAGACTCTCATATGATTTCCCAACTTTCAGATTTAGAGGTAAATCAAGCACATGAATTCATAAGGCATCACCAAACATTACTTTTGTGACTGATTTAAACAACGCATGGATAGTGACCTTATACAACATCCTCAAACAACACACAATTCTAGAAAGTGGCCACAATATCCTAGTGTGACCATATTTCCAACACTGGTGGTTTAACATGAACTCAGGCTTCAAAGAATCTGTGAAGAACCATAGGCCCTCTTAGACACCATCGAGACACTCATCCCCACTAACAACCCTAGACAACTTCCATCTTCGACGAATTAGGAATCTTAAGGAACAAAGGTATTTTTCAACCTTCAATTAGCACTCTCCCACTACAAGAGGATCTAAAAATAAATGAAAGGAATGTGTGTAGACTCAATAAAAAAAGATCGATAAAAGATTCATTATATTGATCAACTGGAGGATTTTCCAATGACGAAACAATCTGTGTTGCACTCCAATTATGAATTTACCCTCAATGGGGGTGTACCTTATCCGATTAGAGAACCCAAGGACCATAACTAGCTTGTCTATTGGTCAAAAAAAGTAATAAACCATCTTGGAACACATGAAGGGAACCACCATAATGGTGTCTCGAAACATATCTCAGAGGAGACTACTAACCGGTCCTTCTACCCAGCTTACCAACCAAACATAAACCCAAAACACAGTTCAAACAGGAGGGGTTCGTGGATTGAAACATCCCACAACATCAACATTTTCCAAAAACACATAATATAATCCATCCCAAACAATTCATCAAGACATCATGATTTTCTTTAACAACATTTCTTGAAAACAAACGGTTCAGTGGTTAGCGTATCCACCAACGGAACCCCATGGGCCTTACACATGCATGTTTCTATGTCACAACAGACACCCTCCCCATATACATATAGACACTCATCCATCCATTCCATTATCCATCCATCATCCCATATAACCCCATTCTTGTGTTTTCTCACGGAAATACCAAAGGTTAAAACAAAAATTTCTTTCCACTCTTCAAAACCAAAACAGTCAACCAACACATACCTTTTCTCAAATTTGCTAACCACAAGATCAAAATCCCAATTCGCATCTTACAAAACATTTCAGAAAGACACAACCATTTATAAAATTAACCACTTTCAATATATTCACATAAATTTCAAAACATCTCATCCCATTAAAACACCCTTTGATTTTTTAGAAAACTCCACTAGAAACACTTTTCCAAACCAACTTAAATATAGTTTATTCTTTCAAAATAGGTCTAAGCACACAACATTCCATTTCCAAACAATTTTGAAAATTTACTTCCACCATTTCATAAATCAAACCATTTCCTATTTATTTAAAAATCATTTCACAAAAAATTTACACTTCTTAAAACCAAACGGCCATGTTTTCAAAAGTAAAGCACAAAACAATGCGAGAGGAAAATAGTTTCAGTGGGTGACTTGAACATATGGTTGGCGGCCATATTCCAATTACATCACTATCAGAGAGAGTGTTCAAGGGAGAAACCTTGGCTCCACATGGCTTTCCAGGCCCTTTGAGCTCACGAAGACCATTAACCCAGCTCTCAATTCATTTACCCTAATCATCATCGAACTAAGAAATCCAAAGGACATAGATAAATCCAAACTTCTCCTGGAATCCTGAATCCCATAATGAGGTGTGGTGATTAGGCACACTACCCTTAACTAGAATTACAATACCCAACAATCCTAACCCTAGACTATCCTGACTCTTCCCCAAATAACATGACCCAAAGAGTTAACATGAACCTCCTCTAATACCATTTTGTCAAGAACAAAATCTAGTCGCCATCAAAACCTGCACTCGACCTAGCCCTCAACAAGGCCTTATGGGCGTTCTTGATCCCCAAGGGCTGTTACAAATTCCTGGGTATCATAAAATAAAAATTGGGAATGATTTTCCCATGTCTATAAACTTAAAACAACAAAAGAATCCAATAAAATGAATTTGGATTTTTCAATCGAAACAATATTTTACCAAAACATAAGAACAAAATTACATATTTTAAAACAACTCAACAAGACTATAACAAAGGTACAAAACCAAAAGGGAACATCCCATGAACCCTCATGGCAGGGGGAACCGCCCTCAATCCATCTCCACAATACTTCACCACCAAGGACCTGCTAGAAACCCGAACCACTGGAAATAAAAACTGTACCCAACCTGTGACAACAAAAATAAACAAGTCTACTCATCAAAGGGTGTAAGTATAGTGTGAGAAAAATACTAATAAGATACCACCACTAATATATTACATGTGATATTCATTTAATGAAAAAAAGCATACAAGTTTTCAAAAACATAAAATGGTAGTTACAATTTCTATAAGATGCAATATTAAATAAAAATAGTTTTCAGGTTGGATATTTTAAAGAATAAACAATTTTAAAATAAATAAAAAATCTACTTAATCTTCCATCCACTCATTACATATGCTGTTGGTAAGCATGAAATATCAATTGAGCATAAGAAATGGTAAATAACCCCTAGGCACTAGCTAACTGTGGGTCCCAAGTACCTCGTTTCTTGAGGAGTGTAACCATAAAAAAAATATATTCTCGTGCATGAGACACTATTAGAGAACATTCCCATAACCTAGATTTCCCTAATAATCATCATCATAGTTTATTTGGAGTTTTAAACATCAATCATGATAAGTGAAACTGAGGCCAAACACCACGGATTCACCAGCATACTAGTAAACGTCCACCCACCTAGATACCCGGGTTATCCCTTTAATCTCGAACAAGTTCAACAAGTCAATGAATATAATTTTCACTAAAAATATCAATTCCATATAATAAATTCACCAATCATCCCACATGTATACAAACACAGTCACAAAATTCCACTTTTCATTCAAATTCATTTTGACATCTGACTCACACCAAAATAATCCATAACAATTTTCACATTTCATTAAAACATCCACAAATCAATTAAACAAATTTATAAATCCATGTAAATACATTATAACTCTCATAAAATACCACTCACTTGTTACATAATACCCATTTTACCATCAAAATCATTTTATCATCAAACTTAAACGAAACAACCCACAAAAAAGTTTCGCACCAACATCACAATTTAATAAAACATTTAAGAAATTTACAAAACATTATAAAGATGTTTTACATATTAAAACCTCACTTAACCTTTAAAAACCCCATGATATAAGAAAAAACATTCTAATCATTACATATGCTCCCTTTTCCAACTTTTTAACCAAACTAAAACATTTATAATTTTCATAAAAAGAACCCAAGTGGTGTAAATATGTCTTGCACACAAAACCCATTTCAAAACCACCATTTAAGACCAAAAACCTAACCAATTAATATAAAAAATTAATTTTAATACCTAGAAACATTGATCAAACCACTTTAATTTTTTATAAAATCACCTTGAATAATACTACAAAAGATCCAAATGAAAACACACATTTTCAAAAAATGCTCTCAAGAAGTTTAACAATGTTTTACACATAAAACCTGTTAAAAACACCTATTTTTAGGCCCACATGAAACTAATACATTAAAAAACAATAATTTTCATTCCAAACAAGATTTATTAATCCAATTTCATATGTTATAAAATACACTCAAATAATACCCCACGAGTAACACATGAAAACACCAAATTTCAAGTTTAAATGAAACTATAAAATTAAAAACTTAACCAAATAAATCATAAAATTTTTTCGAAACACAACAAATATATGAGTAATATGAAAATGAGTAAATATATAAAGATAACTCATCAATAATTGTTTACACATGGAACCACCAACCGAAAGTGTCTAATCCCTAAAAAATATTGTGCAAAACATCTACCCCACCACTGTCAAATCACAAGGAAGATAAATCCATCCCTAAACCAAAATATTTGACCAAAAAGATACCAAATCATACTATATGTTCGAACCCTAACTTTTGGAAATTTTATAACATAATTATAGTGGGGGGAAACCATAAGGAGAATGAAGAAATTGAAGAGAGAAACACATACTCAAAACAATCTTGAATAAAACGACCCAAAATGCACTGGTAAATAAATTTGAAAACATCCATACATTCATGAGAGGTTTAGAAAAGGATGAGGAGATCATGTAGGAACTGGAATGGGGGAAAAGATTAAAAATAGAAGGAGTTATGAAAAGATCAATTTATCTCTCCAAATCTGGGCGATTTCTGATTTCCAGAGAGGTTTTCACCCATTTTGCGATTCTATTAAGCTAAAAATTGTGGGAGGAGAAAATTGGTGCGCTCCTTAGGAACTTGGTCTTAGGCGAGAGTAAGAATCAACAAAAAAACATAAATATTAAAGGAGATATTAAATAATTAAAATTTATTTTTAATATAGAAAATGGGCTTTCAGGCAGGCCCAATCCCTTAAATAAAAACCCATATCCCCCATGATTATAGATTTTTAAATGGTTAAAATTACTATGGTTGTGTTAATAGGTCATAGTATGAAAATTAATAATTGTAATTGAGGATAAATGTTAAATAATTAAGGATCTAAAATGAAATCAAAATTTATTTTTAAATCTGGAATTGGGCTCACAGTTTGGCCCAATTCATGAAAACTCACCCATTCCTCCATAAATTCTTGGTAAAACCCAAAAAACAAAGCATGAATGGAAATTAAATGGAATTTAACTTTAAAATAAGTAATTTATGTGATAGGATCTTTCTTAGAAGTATCTAGGGGTAAAAAACATCACATTGAGCGAGACGTGAACAAGAACTGGTGGACGATAATGAGACTTGTTATACTCTTGGTTCAACACTCTTGGGGGATATGATTCATAGAATTAATAAGAATAGTGAGAACCATAATTATGTGAACAAAAAAATCACATCAATATATACATTAGGAAATAGATCATCAAGAACATTGATTGAAGCATTGAAATTCACATGTTATGGAAATAAATGCAATTTATAATTTATCCCATTTTTCATTGTACTCTTCTTTATGTGTTAAATAATTTAATATACATACCCATAATTTTACTTTTATTCTATCCAATGTCTGTTAATATTAGGACTCCAGCCAACAACTAATGCAATGATCAATTTGATGACTATTCTAATGATATGCCAAATCCTATAAGTGATGTAATCGAAAATATTATCCTGATACTCTCTTAGTAAAATAATTTTTTGAATATAAACATGGGTCAAAAGGAACTTCCAACCCACCTATGAAATAATATGTTGCAATCCAGAGCTTAAAAAGAAAAATGCCTCCTACATTCAATGGATCATATGATCCCTCAATCAAAAAACAATGGATAAACTCTATTGAGAAAATCTTCTTCATCATTCATTATTATGAACAAGAGATGTTTCTTTTATATACATATTTTGTGGAGGTTGAAGATTATCAATGGTGTACATTGATAGAAAATATGAAGATAGAGGAAGTGATCAAGGAAATTGGATGGATGTATTTTCTTAAAATAATTTTTGATAAATATTTTTCTAGCACCTTCCATCTTAATATGGAATGATATTTTCACTCAATAAAAAATATAATGAATCATTTAGGGAGTACAAGGAAAAAATCACCATACTTGCATGATACACTTTTGGTTTTATCATTTCCATCAAATGTAAGGTTGATCGCATCATTATTGGGTTAAATCCTAGCCTACGGAAAGCCATAGTGATCAATGACTTTGACATCTATGGGGATATTGTAAGATGTTCCATCAAAGTTGAAATGGAGTTCATAGAATATTAGGGGTATCGTGGGAATATGAATTGGAAATTGGACATTAATTATGGTTTTCTAATGGATAAATCTAATGGTGCTATGAAATTATTTCCTCCAACATGCCAAATGTGATAAAACAATCACCATGGAAATTTTCTGATGGGGATGAGGAAATAGTTTAGGTGTGGAAGGAAGTAAACCTAGCAAGTGATTGTCGGCACAAAACCACA
The DNA here is from genome assembly GCA_963277665.1 of Viscum album. Classification (NCBI taxonomy): domain Eukaryota; kingdom Viridiplantae; phylum Streptophyta; class Magnoliopsida; order Santalales; family Viscaceae; genus Viscum; species Viscum album. The sequence goes on along the minus strand of OY728163.1, from coordinate 988,563,573 downwards.
TAATCTGTTAGAGGAAATAATTTCTCTGTTTGATCCTCAATACATTGTTCATTTGGAAAACTACAAATTACCAAGGCACATTGTGAGCCAATTCCCTATGCCAATGATTTTCAGAGTCATCAACAACCTCCAATGTAGAAAGGGGGAGCATATCCCATCAATACAACCGAAGTGAATCCTAATAACAAAGTGGTGACATGTACTCTAGTTATATCATTCTCAAATAGTGAACATACTTTTTGATTATGGTTCTACACGTTCTTTTATATCCCAATATTTTAGTTGCACAATAAAAATATCACCAAAATGAATGGAAGTATTTATGTTATTGAAAATGAAAAATGGTGTAATTATTTTATCCCAGGTATATAAATCCTACCCTATCACAATATGCCGATTGAAAATTCTGGTGAACCTCATCATACATCCTTCAATGAAATTTTATGCAATTCTTGTCCTGGATTGGCTTTCCCTATATAGAGCCAACATAAATTATCATGAGAGGGAAATCAATCTTCATATAGTGAATCGACACCAATTTCTATACAATTGAAATGATTAGGATGAATATTATTTAGAATCATCATGTCAGGCATTTATATTTATTTCCTATGATATAATGTGTCTTTCTCAAATGATTGAGTCTAAAGAAAGAACCATACAAGAAGACATGTTTATTGTAAGGGAATTCATTTATGTGTTTCCTGGGGATTTATATAGTCTTCCTCCTATAAAGATTTTCTTAATTATTGACTGATCTTATAACTAGGGAATTACCAATATCCAAGACTCTGTATAGAATTGATATTGTATATCTTGAGGATCCAAATAAACTACTACCGGAGAATCTAGATAATGGGTTTATATTCCCAAGTGCTTCACCATGGGGTGCACATGTTCTCTTCATGAAGAAGATGGATGTGTCAATTTTCTTTTCCATTGATTATCTTGAGCTCAATAAATTCAAGATAAATAAAAAGTATAATTTTCTAATGTGGATCTGTGTTTGTGATATTACCATGTAAGGGTGAAGAGAAAGGATAACCCCAAGAATCCTTTTTGTAGAAGATATAGGAACTAGAAATTCTTTGTAATTCCGTTCAGACACACTAATTCTCAAAAAATATTCATAGATGTGATGAATATATTGTTTAGAGATTAGATTGAAAAATTTGAGGTATTATTTATATATGATATTAAAAAATACTTCAAAACCATGGAGGTACAAGAGAAGCTTCTAAGCACTGTACTAGAGTCCTTGCAAAGGAGAAGCTCTATGAAAAGTACATAAAGTGTTAGTTATGGTTGAAGGAAGTCTCATTTCTAGAGAATATCCTCAAAATCAATTTGATATATATGGATCCTGCCAAAAAAAAATTGAGGGATATCCTAGGGAAAAACTGTGATGGATATTTATAGCTTCTTTGGGTTAGATGTATATTATCCCCAATTTGTGAGAAATTTATCATAACATTCAAACCTGCATACTAAGCTTATATGGAAGGGAGTCATGTTTTATTGGAATGATGAATGTAAATAAAGCTTCAAGGAGTTGAAGAAGAGGCTAATCATTACCCATGTGCTCACACTAAATACTAGTTGGAAGATTATTTTAATCATCATGCATGCTTTAAAGAAGGGATTTATCTATGTGTTGATTCATAATAACAAAGTCATCTCATATGCCTCTAAATTGTTGATAATGCATGAGTAAAACTATCCCATGTATGATATGGAGTTGGAATTTGTTGCCTTTGAGTTGAAAATATGGTTCCAATATCTATTTGGGAAAAAGTGAGAAATATATATGGATGAAAAAAGTCTCAAATATATATTCACATAGAAAGAGATGAACATGCATCAATGCTGATTGTTAGAGCCCATCAAGGGTTACGACCACTCAATCCATTACCATCCTAGGAAAACGAACAAGGTGGAAGAAGTTCAATGTATAAAGGACCCAATTGTTCTATCATTGATGAGAATTATGAAGGATCAAATATTCTTATATTTTATGAAGATTGACATGGGCATCACTATGAAGTGAACAACATCAATCCTTTCAATAATGATTTCTCAACTGTCTTTTTTTGGAAAGACTAACAGATCCTCAGAAATATGATGTGCGAATTCAAAAGATAGGGGAAGCTGTCATGAAATTGAAATTCTTGGAGAAAAATGTCAATGAAGAATGAATATCCAGATTTGGTTCATGGGTTTGTGTCCCATCAAATCTGGAGTTAACTTAAGAACTTTTGGATGATGCACCTAGTTAAAATTTCTCCATTCACCCAAGAAACACAAAGATTCATCTTGATCTCAAATAGATGTATTGCTAGTATAACATAAAAAAGGAGAATACGAAATATAAATCATAGTTCATGTTCTATTCACAAGTAAAGGTTAAGAGGCAGAAGTCTAAAGGGGTGATACAACCATTACCCATTAAAACATGTAAATAAGAGAACATTGCCAAGGAATTTTTCACAAAAAATTAGAAGATATAAAAAGGACACAATGATTTTTGGGTTGCGGTGGATCGTCTTAAAAATATTATACACTTCATTGGGATTCAATAAGATTTCTCATTGGATAAACTAGCATGGATATAAATCTAATAAAAGTTAAGGATTTAAGGTTCACCACATTCGATTGTCTCCAATCAAGATCTAGGATTCACTTATAAGTTCTAGGAGAGTCTCCAAAATTCTCTGAATACTGAGATGAACATTATTATGGATGATCATCCTCAAATTGATTACCAATCTGAGCGGACATTCCAATAATGTGAGTTAATGTTTAGAGTATGTTCAATAGAATTCAAATGAGGATAGTATAAACGTCTTCATCTGTTTGAGTTCTCCTACAATAATTGTTTCCCCTCAAGTATCCAAATGGATCCTTTGGAAGACCATTATTAGAAGAGGTGTAGAAAATTTACATGTTGTTATAATGTTGGGGAGAAAACACTTCTAGGCTGAGAAATAGCTGATGAAATGATGGAGAAGGTTAAGACTATCCAATTGATTATCTAAGCTGTTCATAGTCGACAAAATATATATGTTGAAAACCATTTATGACACCTATATTTTGATTTTGGATATGTGGTTTTCCAATGCATATCATAATAGAAGAGTGTGATGAGATATGGGAAGAAGGGAATTCTTAGTCAAAGGTTCATATTCCCTTTGAGATCCTTGATCGCATCAGACCAACAACCAATTTACATGATATTCCATCAAACCTATCTCACGTACATTATGTATTCCATGTACCACTCATGAGGAAGTACATAACTGACTCATCACATGTACTCAATTCAAAGGTGGTACCATTAAAGAATGACCTTTTCTATGAGGAGGAGGAGTTAATATCATAGATCATATGGAAAACATTCTACAAAATAATGTAATTCCCCTCGTAAAATACTTTTGGATAAACCAAAAATTTTTAAGAATAAAAATGGAAACTAGAAGATGGGATGAGGTAGAGTTACCCTCATCTATTTTAGTGTGGTAAAAAGAAATTTGGAGGGAGAAATTTATTATGGGGGAAGTTTGTAACGATCCAATTTCCTATGAATAAAATCCATGTTATTTTGATTTCATATGGATATAGAAAATTAATGCACTTTATTATTGTTATTATTGGGTTTAAACAACTCTTATATATTATTACCTTTGATAATACATCTGTTTAACATTGAATAGGAAACTAATATAAATATATGGTTTTAACAAATCGTTTTGACCTAGAAAAAGTATATGATGGAATCATTGAGTCGACTATGGTCATATGATGCTCATTTATCATAGCATAGAAAGGAGGTCGTGTCAATGGGATTCGATCTTGACCAAGACCAAGTTGAGATTCAACACATTAAGCATTAATGAAATCGTCTAAGGGTGATGTTTATGTAAACATAGATTACAACTCGGTCAATGTTATCCTAGCCACCCCAATAGTCTATCAACATCACATATCTTATGATTAGGACTTATGTGGGTGGTATAAGGGGTTATGTATAAAGGTATTAGTTAATTATTGTGCAATACCTTTTATGCATAAAAGTATTATTCCACTAATTCTTTTATTAGAATAGACTTTCTTATAAAAATTAATAATTTGATAAATTGATTTTTCAGCTATATATGGAACTTTTGAGAAATATTCCATTGAAGTTTTCATTAAAAGTATTTTAAAAACAGATCATAAAATTTTTATTATATCAATTCCATATTTATAAATGATTAAGAAGTTAGATTGATAAGAGTAATATTTTTATACGATAAAATAGATTGTGTCTTTTTTGAGTTAAAGAAATTATTTTAAATATTTAATGAATTTTTGAAATAATAATTATTTTTTAAAAAAATTATTATAAAATGAATGTTTTTTAGAATAAATGAGTATATAATTTTTATGAGGTCATGTGTAGTTTTTATTATGGTTTAAAAATTGTTTTTTTCCCAACCCGTTAATTTTCAATAAATGTCTGTTCTAATTTTAAATATAAAAATTAAACTATTTAGAATATTATTTTGATAAAATGTATAGTATTTTTGGAATCAGAATTGTAAAATAATCCAATGGTGAATTTTTCATAATTTTTTGAGAGAGTAAAATTTTTGGGTAAACATTAAATATTATATATATAATGTGTTTTATGACATAATAATGATCCAATAGTGATGTAATAGAGACCATAATATTTATCTTGGACAACATATATGTTTCAACTTTAATGTAATTTGATTTTATATTTATTTGAATTATTTTATATGTCTTGGTGAATACTCTAAAATGTATAATATATATTATAATTTTAAATTCATTTCCTTGAGTATGTGACTCAAATCCACGTAAGAAAGGATATTAGTTAAATGTATACAAACCATGGACTTATAAAATAATATTTTAACTCCCCATGTGTAGAATCAATGTGAAAAACAAGGGGTTGGTTTGTGGTTTTGAATATTTTATTGTGTACTTTCCAAAACCTAAATAATAAAGAATTCCACCTCCTTTCTTATATAAACCCACCCAATCACCAATTTCACTTCATTAAAAATCCTTGAAACTCTTTAACACTCTTCCATATAATCCCCAGAGTTCTCTTATGGCTCCCCCATGCTACCATGAAGCCTAGACCAATCCTTTTGGATCACAAATCCATTAAAAGGATCGTCACATTCCTTCATTTCACAATTTTTTCCAAGTTTCCTTATATTGTAATAACAATTTCTTTTTAAATTAAAAATGAATTGTTAGTTTTTTCTCACCAACCCATATTGAACATATTTTGTTTAATTTATTAGAGAAACATTTCCCTCTAATTAATCCCTCCCATTTACACGCATTATTGTGTTGATATTTCATAAGAGTTATTTCATTCTTCCTCATTCTTCACGATTCTTCATTATGTTACGTCTTCAATTTAAAAAATCCTCATGTTGGAACATGTATTTATATGATCCCCTTACTAACCATTTCTGGTATAAATGGTGAGATACCCATTTTTTTATCAACCAGTTTTATGAATCCCCATGGGATGTCGTTTTTCTGCCAAAAATTGAACCGTAGATTTCCATGCCAAAATCATCATGTTGTGAATACCATGACCATTTATATATAAATGGTATTCAAATATATTCACACAACCTTATTGAATGTTAGTTACATGTATTTATTTCACATTATTTGGTCCTGGAATAAATTATTATATCAAACAAATCAATGTTATATGATTTATGTGGAACACTCCAGCATGAGATTGAAATGAACAGGAAGGGTGGTCCATGATAGTTTTCCAATGCATCAGGTAATGTTTAGTATCATGATATATCATTGTGGGATATGATTTTTCCTGATTCATTTTAGGACATTTTTCCATTATGTTTTGATAGGGGTTTACCTAATTCCTTTATATTATTAATGTAGTGTTTTATTTTGTTTCCACATTTGCATGATATGATAATTATGTTATATCAGGCCTTTATGTTCATGTTTCTCTTGTTCTCTATTGATATAAATATTGCCTTAAATGTATTGTATTCTTTATGTTAAGCCATGTTTACTCTGTTACTGTGATTTATATATCACCCTTTTTTTATGTATGTCCTATGTTTATCCCATATAATGCTTTGTATGAAAGAATGTTGTGGTATTGTAAAAGGTGATTTCAATAAATATGTTTTATTTTATGACTTATGATCTCACGTAATGTTCATAATACCCAAATGCTGTATAACTCTATATATTCTAGTTTGTATAAAGTGAATGTTTATGTAATAACTCATGTTTAAAAGTGTAATATAGACCGTGGTTGTTATAAAATAGATAAATTTTATAAATTAAATTTGATAAAATTTAATTAATTTTGTGAATCAGAAGCTGAAAATTTTCATATAGTGAGTTTTTATCCCTACAAAATGAGCATAAAAATCAATAATGGAAGAAATAATTGAACATGGATACGATTTTTCCTTGAATGAAAATAAAGAAGAAGGTGGAAAAGAACACATGGATCGTGTGAACCCCAAATGAGATGTGATATCCTGACCATTAGAAGGTCATCAAGAATGTTCATGCATGGTGTATAGCCAACCAATGATCCCTCAATATCCCTTCTATGAGTCATTCATCTCCTATGAAGGGGCCCTAGATGATAAATTATCACTCAGTGGATTCCATATAAGCTTCCCTAGTTCACACAACACATAAACTAGTGTATTCAAGATGAATAATTCAAATATACATGAAAAATAAAGGAAAAATATCCAAAGGGAGGGATCCACTTGCGGTATAAAAAATCATTCAAGACATCACCGATTATGAGAATAATTATCCTAAAAATCATTAATAATAATATTTGAGAACCCAAAATATTGTAAAATTAAATATTAAATGAAAAGAAAAGATGTCGATAGCCTCTTGTGTGTATAAAAATTTCAAGATGCACCCATGGTGATCCTCAAGACACCAGAATCTGCCAACATCACGAGCACCTCATATCTAAAAATCCCACTAGCAAGTCATCTTTGTCATGCGACGTGCCTGAGACATGTACAGGTGACCACATGCTCTCCCTTTGGCCCCGTAAAGACAAAAATATTTTGTTTTCAATTAAATTATCATGCATAACAACAAAACCCTTTGATTCTCTTATGACACAACACCATGATGTACAGTGATTACCTTTGAAAACACCCATGAAAACTCATGAAAACCCAAATTTTTTATATACTAATCAATTTAAATGATGGATGGAATGAGGGTAGCCTCCAAAAGTTATAAAACTCTTTTGACGCACCTAGAATGTCCCCAACATAGTCTTGTAGAACCCTTTGGTACATGAATCAATTTGGTGAAGCACTGAGATATTCTATCCTTTTATCGAAAATGATCTTATAATAGACACCTAAGATCATGAAAATATCTTCTAATGAAAATCCTGATATCGCAAAGTCACTTGGATATGTTGGAAGGACAATATGAATGTTCATCATCTGGTTTTCATGATTCAAAGACCCCATTAATTGACTATAGTTAAAAAAATGTGGCATGGAAAGGGTGATATCATAGTCTCTGAAGATCAATAGATGAACCCAAAATAAAATATGGTGTAAACTCAGGAATAACGTGATGTTGAAGCCCTCCAATGACTATAACCATTATTCATATGATATGTGGAACACAAATAAGAGAATAATCATCGTACGGAGTCCTATAAATACCTCACACCAGCATGAGAAAAAGGCACCCCGGGAACCTCACATCAACATAACTAGTAATTAGAGTGGATTTCATATAGTGGATGGTCTCGTGATTGGGATGTTTTTCCATTATGTAATATTTGTGGAACATCCTGAGTGACCATGAAACATTCCTATTACATATCGAGTGATCCCTCATAGATAACATGGATGACTTCAGAAATGACACATGATGAAATCCCACATATCTGATAGACAAGGTGAGACATAAAACAAGCTATTAAAGAAAAAATATTATTCATTTCTAATAAAAGGCTAGGAAAAGATTAAAATATAGGAGACATATGGGAAGAAAAAATACCCTGGTCATCATGCAGATGGTGTTTACCACCCATGGCACACAATATCAAAAGGACATGTCACCTAGAACTAGAGCCACTCCATTAGTAAACCATTTACTTATTGTAAAGTCCTATAGAGTTGTCAAAGAATGTTTCATGGTGCCCCACATGCATGCCACCCAAGTCATGTGATGACCTCTATTCTCTCCATTCAATCATTTCAATGTAGATCACACATATTTCATAATACTTAGGAAGCCACCAGTACATGTTAGATGAGTCTCAAGATAGCACTCAGGCATGTCAACTAGCTATCTAGATTCTCTCTAGGAATTCCAGATAGATCTCATTGTGACCACTATACATGTCAATGAGGATTATGTGTCACTATCCATACTTTTCATATTTAATCTCATTATTCCATCCATGAAAATCACGATGCTTTCCTAAGGAATCAAGGGAATTTTTGTTGTATTATATAATTCCTACTATAGTATGTCATCTAGAATAATGGAATAGATTGTAGGAAAATATGATCATGTATCATATTGTTGTGTGGACATGATCACCATTATTTTTTGATGACCCCCAAACAATCCATTCATGATATGCAGTTCCACTCGAACAAGAAAACGACATCCTGAGATTTTAATTAAACATGTAAGTAGTATAACCAGACATGTCGAGAAATCCTTTGACATGTCAAACTATCATTAATGTAATGTCAAGAAAGTTAGTCAATTATGTTTGATAGGTAAGTAGGATTGGTCAAACATGCATCCCAAGACATGAAAACCCTTTCCACCCACAGTGTGAAAGTCATGATCCAAAGGGAACACTCAGTTTATATTCACTGATCAAATTAACAATGATAACAATGGTTCCTGTAATAACCTGGGTACATAGGATACCTTTTAAGGTCTCATCACCATATCAAACCATTTAAGGGGTATCCAAGCACATAATTCCTATATCCACAAGTAATGAGACTAATTATTTTCCATCCCCCTTTTCTCCAACTGAGCATAGCTCATGTGGTAATTGGGAGTCTTCGTGATTATATAATTCACATGAGAAGACACTTTAAGAATAAGAAAAAAATCAATGTGTGAGACCCATTTAGACTCATAATATGATATACCCTACATATAAATGAATCATCAATGTGAAATAGTTGTCCAGTTGAACTAGAAAGCCTCTAATTCCTACCATAACCAATATACATTGGATACCATATTAAAGACCGAGAACAAACTCAAATGGGCATCCACCTTAACATAAGTCCAACTATGTCTCTGATATTTCAACCATTGAGTATCAATCATTCCCATGGGATAATCATTCTACCTTATCCTATAGTGGACTGAGAAGGCAATTTAATAATGTGGACTCTAATAAGTGTAGCTATGACTACAAAATATCAACCACAGAGAAAAAATGATCCCCATGGGTTGAAAATTATACCTCATTAAAAAGTGGACTAAGAATCCAATTGATCTATGTGGACTCTAATTCCCACCAAATCCATTATACCTCAGAAGCCTCCATATGGCCTGATACAAAAAAATGTTCATCCAACTCATTGTAAGTCCCACCATCTGTCCAAAATTTCTACCATTGATACCCAATCATCCCCAGGGGTTTGTCATTCTACCTTATCCATTTTCGGGATGAGAATCCAATTCAAGTACGAGGAACATAATTCCTTTCATAACCAGAGTACCTAAGATTCCTTCCCGTGGCTCGATCCTAATGTCAAACAGGAGTCCACCTCATTTTCATTCCTCTATGTCTCTTAAATTTCAACCATAAAGACTGAATCAACCCCATGGGATAATAATTCAACACTATCAATCAGTGGAATGAGAATCCAATAGAAAAATCAATTATTGGATTCCTTCCATGATTAGGATATATTGGACACCATCCTATGAAATGATCCCTAACACATAAGGGGATCCTCTTCTATGAAATTACCTCTATGCCTCAAATATTTCATCCATTAGTACCCGATTATTCCCTTTTTCTAATCTTTCTATATCATCCACCAGTTAACTAAGAATACACCTGAATATTGATGAATATGATTCCTACAATAACCAATATATGTTGGGAACCTATCTGAGGCCCAATATCCATATTAAACTTCCCAAAGGTAGTTCTGACACATAATATCATCATCAATATGCAGTGTGGGTAATTACTTGTTATCCCTTTTTTCTCACATCGAGTATGGATCCAGTGGGATTGGGGAGTTTTGATGGTTACCTCCTTCACATCACGAATCTACACTAGCCAGGGAAATCTTTGTTTGTAAGCACATATGAGAGGAATGATATAAAACATACCCCATATAAGAGAATTAACATTGGGGTGTGTCCTAATACAATGAATGAACTATGATAACTCTAATTCCTTCTATTACTAGGGTACATAAGACATCTTCTAGAGACTCAAGATCAAACATCTTCGGCCTTAGTGCTTGGACATAATTCATTTCCACATGATGTTAATCTTTACCAGTTTTAATGAACTATCTGTGATTTAAATACATCAATAATAATGATACATAGGATGAACCATAATGGATCAGTCCCATCCTCAGAATACTAACACCCTCTCTACAGGACAAAAAATTCTGATGTTCCCAGTTATATAGAATCTCCATATAAGATGCTATTAATTAGAAATAAATGGATGACTAACCTCAGATACATGAAATATGATTCCCCAAAAGAAAAATATTTCTTTTAAAAAAAATTACATATGAAATAAATTTTTATTAGGGTTATATGTCTCATATCTGGTTGATAAAGAAATTCTCAAACATATCATAAATAAGAAAGAGAGTCCCTGAGATAGAAAAGTCACCCCCCCAAGAATCACTAGTTTTGAAACACTAATTATCAAATATACTTTGGAAATAAGGTTTATACATAGTTATGGATGAGGTAACCATTATAGGTTTCCATTAATAATGATAATGTTGACTTAATTTAATCATTATGTATGAATTAAACCCCTAAAAATTAACCATAGGGAAAAACCAAATTCACCCTAACAAGGGTTTTTAGTCATCTCTTTCTCACCAAAACTAGTATAGTGAACCCAAAATAAATATTTAAAATAAAATATTGTTGAATAAATATCTTTCAATCCATTTTTTACACTATATTTAAATGTAATATTGAACCCAACATGAATTTTTGAAATAACAGAATGATCAGTTAATCATGTGTCATGCCACATTAATTTTTATATCCTTCCAAAACAATGCTGATAGTTATGAAATAAATTATACATATGATCCAATGTAACAAAGGTTCCGATGAAATAATTGTCCTTTATTTTAATTTTCAACATTATAAGAACTCTTGCATCATGAATAAATGAGAATTTTGTTTAACCATGTATATTTGATTGAGGATACATCACACTTAGTATATTTCCTTAATTTGGGTCCTTGTTCCATGTATTTTACATGACTGTAGAAACATACATCAATAACATCATTGTGATATGATATAATTTCATCATCCAGAAACTCTTCCATCAATTTTGATATGTCTACAACCCCCACAGGATGTAAAATGATCTCACATTCCAAACAATATCAACGTAAGGTGATGACCACAATGACTTTTGGACTACCATAAATTTGGTAAAATTCTATCCCTTGAAGGTTCATTTGAGGGTCTCTGACCACTAAATATGATGAGTCAACATCATATATGGAATGTTTTAGCTATGATAGTGGCGCATGTTACTACAACCAACCGATTCTGGAACATATCCCTGGAGCACAATATTCACTAATTTAAATTTATAATGTGGTGGAAAATTGATTCAAATACGACTATAATCTACTTCATGTTACACCAAGGAGGGTTTTTATTGACCAACATCGCCTACACCATCCTACCAATACCCATCAGTATCTTGCTGAGGGTACCACCCGACACACTGACAGCTCTGAAACCCATACTAAAGTGTTTTGAAAGACACATCGACAATGGAATATGATGGATTTCAAGGATAGATATTATATCTCCACTCCCACCCATAATGTCTTTTGTCATATTCTGGCATTAACTATTATGAATTATCATATCTATACACACTTGGAACAATTTTGTGGGAATATCCATACAACATTCATGGGAGAAAAGCAGATCTGTACACCCATTCAAGAAGTCCATCAGCACGTTTCATTATAATGTAGATGACATAAGTGGGATCATATCCCTATTTCAATTTAATATGTCTACCAATACATAGTTGTGATGGGAAATTTGTAGGATTATATACCTATGTACACTTTGACGAAATTCTAATATATATTAGATACAACTGAGGGAATCTAATGAAATATTACAAAACATGTACAAATACAGGTATAGACAGATATTCATATCTCTATATCTATGAAAGGTCAAAAACATGATCATTTCAAACATGTGGTTGCTCATTATCATGAACACATTCTTTCTCATGTCCAAGAGTATTATTAGAATATTATGGAATAAGATGAGAAATTAGAACAGGATTATATTATCATTATAACTATGGATCACAATGTGAGATCAACATGTTCCTCAGGATAGAGGCACGTGCATGTAAAAAAATTCTAGCGATATATTTAGAAGGCCATGATTGGGATCTTATATATGTTCTAATCAAGAATCACCAAGTGAAATGGGAACATGCCTCGAGCATTCTCATATTCAAATTTATCAAGAACAATTGCATACTTCGAAGGAAAATGGTGTATATCATTTAACTATTGTTGTTAGTGATAAAAAGTAAGAATAAAACATTCTTAAAAAGGAATCATATTCTTATAAGTGGATATACAAGACGAATTATAGCAGATTATAGATGTCAGCCGTATATTCTAACCTCCAAAGATGAAAAACTGCACCAAAATAATTCGAGTGAAAAATAAGAGACTGATAAAATCCAAACTTTCATTACAATGGTTGGTTGGCATATTATAAAAAGAATATATATTCATACTAGTGTAATAATTCTATTCTCATTTGGGATCACAATGTGAGAGTGTCTCATGACATAGGGAAGGATCATATTCTTTCAATCAAATGTCATCGATATATTATAAAGTCTCACGATCAAGCACATATTCACATACTATCCATGAGTCAACAAGTGATTATGGAACATTCCTTAGGATAAACATTAATTCCAATCAATGACGGTAATTCTCATTAATATTTTCTAGAAAATTATCAGTTGTAGGCTCATAATCTGACAACACAAGACCATTATCACCATGTTCTGGAAACTGTCATACAATAGTCTCATATCCCTACATAATTAAAAAATAAAGATTATTTTATTCATTCCATGATGAATTAGATGACACATATTCCTAATATGAAAAATTCCATCTTCCTTGAGGTCATTTGAGACATATTCTCTACACCATGTGATTTTTTTAACTCTTGAACTGATGAATTAGATGAAAATTAATGTGATATTTTCCTCATTGTAGTTTGGAGATTGATCATAGAGACTCCAGTACCAAAATCCACCAGGGTCAACCTCCCAACTATGATAACTCCCATGGACATGGATAGCCTCCAATTTATTGAAACCCACTTTATATAGGGGTGTCCCAAACTAAAAAATCACAAGATAAAAACGATCTCAAAACATTGGTGTCATTACCATATAGTTACCCCATCGACATCCAACATCACTACAATCAAGTCATTATAAGACACTAAGAACCATCTTCTATGGTATGATTAGATGGAGGAATTTACGTCTGATGAAGAAGAGGATGATAAGACATATGGAGATAGTTAGCTAGAAGAAACCTCCCAATCATGGTTTGGATGCACACAACATTTGACTATGATGTCCTATATGAGGTCAAAAAGGTGTGCATGCCGTATCTATGAAAAAAATATGTGGGCTACTCATCATCGACTAATGGATAGACACCTCCTTTATATATGATATGAGAGTTACTGTTATATTATAAAGATAGTTGTTTTTTATAGAACTATCTTCTATCTCCAGGTCTATGATCCAATATCATGTAAAAAACAATGAAAATCTACAATAAGCATTCTTCCATTACATAACATCTCTTGAGTAAATGATATCCAAATCCAAATCTTGAATATAAATTCAAGGATGGGGACAATATATATCATTAAACTTCATCTTACCCTGTAAAAAATAGAACACTTCATATATGACATCAAGTGATGTAACATCCCTTAGTGAAATTAGAGGATCGGGTAACACGTGATCCAATCAGAAACTAAAGTAAACTTTCCCTACTCCAACGATATACAAAAATTGTGAACAAAGGGGATATGATAATTTTTAGATCTTTCAACTATTCCCCTTAATGAAAATGGAATGAAAATTAAATATACAAATAGTTTTTATGATAAATATGACAAATTCCTATAAATAATTATTCCCATCATGGGATACAGTCAAACTAATCATTTATGCGGACCAGATACGTTGAATCTAATGGGCCATAATAGTTTCTTCTATAAAATACATCCAAGGGTGAACTCAACCTTCCATGGTGGTGAAATATCTTCCACCATTTCCATATCATGAATCATTAATTACCAAGAGAATTTAAGAAATATAATCAGCAGCTAAAGTAAAACTCTATCTCGCTAGTATAGGGAAATATATAACTCAATAAAAATCACCAGCTCCATCATCCCCCAAGAGGGTCCAGGGGATATCAACGGTTATTCCACATCATCAAAAACATGGTGGGATGAGGGAATTTATATGTCAATTTCCATCATAGGATTTATCAAATACCTAACTGGAATCTTTTGATCCTTCAAAACAAGTATCAGTAAATGATAATTTCAGCCTTAAATAACCACACCCCACAGGGCATGGAGAGTTTTCATCCTTCTTATCATCACATAGTGAATGAGTATTATATTGGTTAGGATGTAACTGTAAACTGTCATCACTCATTTTTTCTACACACCACAATACAAACCTCAATAATTCAAGGCTCATAAATTACCAGAAACTCCCTCATTGACATTTTTAGTATACAATGATGTCATGAATGTATCAAAATATATATCCAACCCCAATGGGGTCAAAAACTAAAATGTACCAATATGTATAGGTGTTTGAATAATGACCAAGATAAATATAGTGCACAATCATCCAATTGTGTCAAAATTAGTTGAAATAAAACACTTCCTAATATTCTGGTATGTGTTTTTTTATACAAAAAAAAGATATATTGTGGAACAACATAAAATGTAGTGGGAGGCAACATGAAAAATATACCATGAAAGGATGGTGATTTTGAGGCACGAATTGAGGCTGCACACACATAAAAAAAATAATTATATAAAATTAGGAATCTCTGAATATCTATTTTCACCACTTAAGTGAATGATTACCAATGAAATATGGAAAGTGGTGGCTACATCTCAATAACCACCAAGACAGTTTGGAGTTTTTCGTTGGATGAACAGTTTTGAAATTATAATAGTGAGATATAGTCTCTCAGAAAAATAAATGATGAGCTATCTAAGGGAACTATTATATCTAAGTATCATTTTCAGGTTGAAGTGAATATTCCAGTTTCTATATGTGTTGACCTTCCAATAAGAGTCTCATATGAGTGTCATACTAGCTCTGGATCTAGGATGTCAGTATACATAAATGACGAATATTAAAATAATCACGACATCCCTAAATTGTTGTGACATCATGTCCCATTTCCAGTGCAATTATTCAGTCTTATGAATAATCTAGAATCAATTTTAGATGAATCTAGGGCAACCACATTGACGCCCACCCACTCCTTGAATTTGAGATGTGACACAAATAAAATATCCCCAATCATAAATCTATATTATTGAGTCCTTTAATAGTTGAATTAAAAGCATGGAAGAAAAAATAATTCATATGTATCCTGAGAGTAATCCATATCTCAAATGGATGGATTAATGTTTCCCCCACCCAGTTTTTTAAATCCTTCCTTATACACCTTTGATGGGGTGGGTGGCCCTGAACAGTATCTCACACACTTAATATATTTATGTAGGCCTATAATGGGACCTCTGAATCAAAATGAGGATACCAATATGATGAAAATTGTATATAATATAGCAGGTCCAACCATTATTTGGTAGAAAAATCATTCAGTATTATCTTTTGTAGGATGGTAATACTTTTCCTTCAATTCCCTTATTAGTTCACCTAAAAAATGAAGAAAATGACAATTATCGACCAGATTATCTACAAAAACATTAAAATGGTATGGTTTCTTATTTCATATATATATATATAATGTTTTATCATATTCACTCAACATCCCTACCTCATAGAAAAAAACCGAAACCATATGTTGAAAATATCCTCGATGAGTTGCAGACAACTCTGATCGCAATTATGTATCCAAGATGAGTTTTTTAGTTTGAAAAAATGGCCCAATGTTCGGAAGATACCATTCCATTAAATTGATCGTAATCTTCATCCATTCACTTAGTATATCGAAAAATATAGTAAAGAAGAATCTTTAGCTATCACTCTCAAACTAGCAGTAGTGACAATCCGAGCACCTAGGTAGGTCCCCAACCTCCTAGAATCTCCTATCGAGTGAAGAATACCATTGAATCTCACTCAACCGGATGTATAGTGAAATTAGGTTCACCTGTAATTTGATGAATGAATGAATAAATCACACTCCTTCAAAAATGAACAATTCCTTGATTATTTCTTGATTACATGGACAGTAATCCACTCATGATACCATATCCCAGGTTGCTCGATGTGCTCATCCTTACTGGCCATCCTCACCACTTCCCATTCCAAATAAGTATGGTTCATAATAAAAAAGACTGAATCATATTTATTGACATATTTTAAGGTATGGTATATTACATACATGTGTTTCTTGATGGCTCCTCAATGAAAGTGGCCTCTATATTTGTTTCCCATTCAAAATAGGAAGGAGATTTCAAGAATGTTCTTTCTTGGCATTGGCCAAGGTAGTAAATCACATCAAAAATGTTTACTGAGATAATGAAACCATGAGATCCCAATAATGTAAACAAACAATAAACAAGAAAAATAGGTTTGTAATATATTTCATTCCTCAAAAAAGGAAACAACCACCAAAAGCATGATGGAACAGCAGTGGAGCACTAATTTCTAATCAAATCCAAGCTTTGAGTCTTTCTGATTTCATCATTGCACCATCCCAAGATCTAGAGCCTCCTTAAAAAATGGAAACATATTTATATGGTGTGATCATATTTTTTTCTTTCAATATAGTACAATAGGTATACCCTTCTCTGATGACGTGTGTACCTCAAAATACAAATTTCTCACACATAAATTGGGAATAGAAGGATACATTCACATGAAATGAAGATACATGGGACAACAAGGGAATGGCCAAACATAATATTTTGTTCAAATATCCACAGAGGACATATATGCAGCTGTAAAAGAGGGAAAAGTGTTCCTCCATTCCCAATAGAGATATGGCGGTGTCCCAAACCCCTCTAGTAGTCACCCATTCCATGTTGGTTGACATGAATTCCTTTTGGGGGTGTGACTTTTTGATCAACCATGGTAACATAGAATGAGGGTGTGACATGTTTCACGAGGATCATATACTCCCATGAACCCTTAACAAGAACCAAACCCATTCACATTGAATTGCTTGGTTGTTGAAAAATATGATAAGAAGATTTCTGACCTCCAGATGTCCTTACCTATAACAGACAACGTATTACATTATGAAACAATTGGAAGTATTCCGCACCATGATCTAAATTATAGATGTGCTCCATGTTTCAAAATAACTCACTAAGGAACTCATTGAATTGATCATTTTCCCACATTAGTTTGAGATAAAAATATGTACTTCCAAGGATTATCAAGTATTTTCAATTCTATTATAATGTCATGTTCACAACTCATTCACTAATCAGGTTTAAAATGTGGTATTACACGGGATCATTTTCCCCTACTAGTTGTGGGAAGACATCATAATTCAATCCTATGAAGGGAATTGATTTATAATGGTTATGGGATCAACCGTATCAGGATTTCTACCCTCTGATGATTAATATATAGATACTGGGATATATATCTGACAATGATAACCATTACATGGAATTATTAGTGTGCGAAAAGAGATATAAAGAAGATCAATCTCAAAGTGCATTTTGGGGATCACACCACTAGAGTTGATATTAGGTTTATCCATCAAGGCAATGTATGCAATTTACTTCTTGGAAGGCCCTGGCTCCATAGTCATGTGGTAGTACCTTTAACATTCAATCAGTTTTTGAAATATCCCATCAATGGAATGATCCAAATTCTACATCATGAATGTGACCCAATCGATACAGGTGAAAAAAAATATTCTGAATCATATTTATAAATAAGTGATTCAAACATCCAATGGAAGATGATTATTTGAAGGGTGATTCCTCCAATAGATTGAATAAATCCCTTGAAATTCCTTGGAGTAATATTGGTATATAAAATTTTGTTCCAAATAAATCTATTGAAGGTGATAGGCCTTCCCTCATGGGTTCAATCCCCTCACCCCTAGAGATAGTGTAAATTATAGTAAACTCCAGAATCCCTATAAAACATATAAGGAATATGGGGATGGTGATGTCTCTGGTCATGGACTCTCTCACCTTGAAAGTGATAGTGGTTCCATATGATTGTTCTCTCTATTTGAGAATATCTCAACATTCTCAAAGGTGGAAGAATAGAAGAATAACTACCGGAATTCCACTCCCACATTAGAGGTAGGTGTCTCCACCACAATTTAAAAAACATAGGTAGGTGAATATGGGAATTAAAGAAGATGCACGACCTATACTGATTATTACCACCATGACCCTTGAAGTGAAAGAGATGAATATTTCATTTCTAAAGAGGAAACAATATGTGGTCTCTTATAACTATATAGAAAACCTAAACTAAATCCATATTTGGAATCAGAACATCTCGGATTACCTGAAGATCAAGAGGTATCAAGTAGTCGTATAGGATAACGAACCGATCTAATTCAACCAATAGAGATGTAGAAGTTCACAAAATGATCAAAGAAAACTTTTTACAAGAAGTTCAATACCCAGGATGGATAGCTATCATCATCCAAGATAAAAAAATAATGGCTACATTAGGTTCTCAATAGATTTTAGAGAACATAATCAACACCTTTTAAAGAATGATTTTCCATTTCTGATCACTTAACATTGAATTGATGAAATAGATGTCTTCCAAGTCATTTCCATCATGGATAGGTATTCAAGGTTCAATCAAATAAATATAGCCCTAAAAAGAAAATATTCCAAACCCTTCCGAGCAGCTTATTTGATATTTTAATATCATGACATGCCTTTTTTAAAAAATGTTGGCCTAATATATCAATATTACAATCATCATATGATTAATATATTATTTTGAATAATGGATGAACGCTATGTCAAAGGCCGAATTGTCAAATCTCAAAAATAATGTGATCACTTTGCAGATCTTAAACAAATCCTAAAAACATTGTGATAGGACAATCTAAATATGAATCTCTAGAGATAAAACTCCATGGTATCATTAAAAATGTTCCTTGTATTTTTTGGTACACCACAGTGGCATCAAGGTTAACCTATAATATTCTAATCCTATTTAACTAATTTCAACACTAGAAATAACAAATAATTGATGGGAATCCAAGGGAACCTCTCTTACATTAAAAATTTTACAACAAGCATAGTCAGGAATAATTTCCCATTCACTAAGCTAATATCGAATGTAGTCACCAGTCAATGGTATGATTACTACCATGAATCCTTCAAAATATTCAAGAAATATTTTCTACATCAACTAGTTTTGATGTCTACAGTGGAAGGGAATCCACTCTTATTTTATGTGGATTATTTGAAAAAGTCATTGGGATCCAATTAATATAAAAAAATGATGGAGGAAGTATGAACAATCTCTACTACCTTAGCTAAACTATTATAGGAAACCAGACCTGATACAATGATGTTTAGAAGATTAGCCTTACAACCATTTTCAAAGTGAAAAAATAATTAGGCATTACATGCAGCACCATAAATTACATCTTTTCTATGGTATTGATCCACACAATTGAATACATGGATATACTATGTGGACTGGGTTTGTAGCTCAATAGGTGGTCAATATATATAAATACAACATTCTGGTAGTTTAGTAGAAATTGATGTTTTGGAAATCTTGCAATGATTTTATCCCAAGACATATTTATCCTGAGAAAACACTGGTGGACATCATTATTTTAGATGAGGAGGATTTATATTCCCATGATATTCCCTGGACATGGTATAATTATTTTCATTGTGCATCCCAAAGTCCAATCGAAAAAAGGATAGAAAAAATGATGCCCAATCGAGTTGCAATATGGAATGTATTTGTCTCTATAGACAAAGAATTTTTTATCTAACGATTCCACTATTTTTGTGGTATAAAAATAACAATGAATAATTCCATGTGCTCATCATTGTGTAGGAGTTTTCCATTTTGTTGCAAATGTGCTACATGAAAATAAATGGGGATTTATATATATCGATAAAGCATATCTATGGTGAACATGAACACATAAAGGAATAACAATCCCAAATCACTAGCTATGTCTGGGGACTAACGGAATATTTTCATTTTAACCCGCATTGCATCATATTACCTGATCATAAAATGATTTCATCGACACAAAGCCTAATTCAACCAATATCCTTGTTGACATATGATTAGGAGGAACTATTCTTCTATATCATACAATAAAAAATGGTATCATCGGTCATCATCTATGATATGGAAGAAATCAATCAGGTGAACACCACCATAGGGTGTGATGAACTGGAGTACACCCCTGGATGATGGAGACGATAATCTGTTATCTCCAAAATGAAGTTCTTTGGATAGATCGATCAAGAAGGTAACAAATTTGGCAATATTCATCAAACGTGACACAAAATATTGGTATAAATGAACAAAAGTCCCTATAGAAGTTTGTATTTGAAGGAATCATCCTCAGATGAATTGAAAAATGAGAGATTCATGCCATCATGGACGAAGTACATCCATAATCCAGAAACTCTCATGATTTTGAGAAAATGATCTTCCACAAAATCATGAGACTGGCTTACTATTGAAAAACAATGACGTAGGACTAGTTGGAATTCCACAAATAATTTTATGAATTCTTTGTCCTTGAAAACATTACCCATCGACCATTGCAATTGATAAATACTACTAAATATTCATGACCATTATTCAGTTGTGGAATGGATATTTTAGGTCCATAACCCACCACCACAACTAAGAAATTCAAGTACATCCTTATTGTTTCAGACTTCTATAAAAGATTTGTTGCGGCAATACCCCCCATCGAATTCAAGATGAAGAACATCATCAAATTCCTAAAGTCACATATCATCATTAAGTTTGGATTCCCTTACACAATATTGATGAATAAAAAGAAAAACATATACTCAATAGAGATGAAAAAACTATATTAGGAGTAAAAAATTAAGTCCAATCACTCTTATTGATATAATGAAGTAGAAAATGGAATGATTTAGGCATTTAATAGGACAATTTCAATTATACTATATATGATGGGGAACATAGATATAATATCCTAGCAGAAAAAGCTCTTCCATGCTATTTGGTCTTACCATACAACCATGCATATAGTTACACACGATATGACATGATTATTATTGCATAGGACCAAGGAGGTGTAACTTATATGAGTCTATCATCCTACATGGGTAATAGATATTTGGGGACAAATCTTGGATGATGAGAAATAAAAAATTATGTTGGTTTAGTTCACGCAGCTTGATGAGAATAAGTTGAGCACATTACACGAAATTGATTTCAATCAAAATCAGATCAAATGTGAATTTAATAAAGAGTTTTTCCTCCTTTAATTCTATTAGGGAGAACTTTTTTTGATCCTATGATGACAATGATATAGTGAAAAAATACTAAAATTATGGAACAAAACATGGAATGCGTCTTACTTCACATATGGTCTATCTGAGTGGAGATTAATCACTAACCACATGATGTTAAACTATATGGATTAATCCTGGTTACATGAACTTAAACTGTATGATATTGTACTAGTTTTACACCATAAAACAACACAAGATCATTCATGAAGAAAGATGTTAAAATGAACAATGTCACTATTTCTAGGTACCTGGCATTCAAATACATAACCACATCATCATTTCATGACATTAAACTATACGAGAATCACCATCTCACTAAAGAATCAAAGCACACAATCTATATCTGTATGAAAGAATGACGGAATAACTCTATCCCCTTGTAATAGTTATCTCTATATAGTGAATATAATCATACATGGACTATGTTTGAAATTATTCATGCTATAAAAGGATAATTAATGATTCATGTACCACTAGCCTTGTGAAAATACACAATATTCCTTTTCATTCATGGTTGGTGGTGTATGTTCTTACCTAAAGACATTAAACATGATGTATGATGTCATTGCCACATGATAGTAAAGTACACTATTTTTTAACAATGTCTAGATACAGATACATGGACTATATATCTTGGTTCAATCACCACATGATGAAAAATTCCCCATTAATATCAATAGTTACCTCTATATGGTACGAGGGACCCTTTCTATTCATTGATTCTCAAACTAGGAATAGCTCACGTGAGATTAAGAATTTTAAAAAAGTATTCACCACACAACATGGCATAATAAAAAGTGATAGGTTCATCATGGACCTAAATGAAATTTCATAAATGTAATACCATTATTCATGACCCCATGATGTAAAAATAAACAGTTGATGTCCTTTATAGAAAAAAAATTGCACTTCCATGTGGACCTCACTCGAGAGGACCACTATTGTGGGTAATTGATCTCCCACCACACAACCATCCTCAAGAAATATATGTGAGTTGATTTCTAACATCACATGATATGTATTAATTCCTAGATATTCAATCCCTATTCGAGTCACAACAATTATAAAAAATCCCCCTCTCTATGTATATTCTAGGCATGCATAGGATGTTTGTTCCTTAATTAATATGTCTATATTGATTCTAGTGTCCATTGGATAGGAAATGACACCCAAAATTAAATCCTTGGGTCAAGTCACCAAACCATTTTCCATGTCGGGAATCCAACATCCTTACCACAAGATGTTAAGCTGCACTATTTTTCATGAACCATATTTGTATTGATTCGAATCATCAAGGGACATGTAGTGTCACCTAGAACTCCAATACGTTGCCCAACTAAAATAATAAATGGAAAGTATTACAAAATTTACATTTGGTCCAAATATACATTGAATTTTTCCTATTCAATGACTACATGTGACATGATTAATTTCATCAAAAGATATATATTGACGCCCAGATCTCCAATCACAGGCCGCACTACAATGGGCGATAAAAGAAATGAAATCCAACTTTTTTATGTTCAAAACATACAAATCCATTTTCCTTACATATGAGTCATATTTTCATACAACCTACTAGAACATGTAATATGTCTTTCACAATTTTTCACATTGGTTCCCATGTCATTACCACCAGAAGTAAAATTACAAGGAAAACATCCTTGTCACATGATAGTAAAATGGTACAAAAAAATGCTCATAAAACATTACATTAAACAATAAGGAAAAATTATGTGTCACATGATATTAAAAATACAAAATAAATAACTTTATTGCATGTTGTTAAACTACAATGTAATTTTCCAAGCCACATAACATTAAAAATTAAGAACAAAATATTTTTTACCGCATGATATTAAAATGAATGAAAAAAAATCATGGTTGCATGAAATTAAAACTATAAAAAAACATCTACACTGTGTGATGTCAATATTTAGGGTAACTTCATCATCCCATGATGATAAACTACTTGGAAAATATCCATACCACATTATATAAAATTTGATCATAGCCAAAATCATCCGCACTATATGTTGTATAACTATGTAGACCATCAACCATTTTTCATCTCTTATCAAATGAACAAAATCAACATACCCCAGTAAACTATATTATGGATTGCATTAACCATCTTTTAAGCACCTAAATCTAGAAATAACACTTTAGGTCTTGAGTTCCTTTGGTTTATAAAAACAATTCATGGACCTAGAAAAGGATATCATTTATCAAGACACCCATTTATGGACTATACATATAATCTTATGAGTATTTAATATACCCCTATGTTCATCAACCTAATGTTTCACTCTAGAAAATGGATTTCCAATCCATATGAGCCCTAAAATCACTTCAAAAGAGCTCAGCACCTCAAAATGCTATGGCCCATTCTCTGTATTGTTTCCCCATATCATTACTCATGAATTGAGAACCTTGATCCATGTTTTACCAATTTTTCATCTCCCACTCATAAGTATTATGGGTTTCTAGTGACCCTAGTTATCCTAATTAATCTCTTGTTACCATCCCCCATATTAATTACATGTGTGTCATGAATTAATCTGCATGCAATATGAACAAAGTTTAAAGACCATAAAATATCTTCTAATTTACCATAATGTGAGTCCATAAGAAACTAATAAAAGGAAATGAAAAACTAATAATGTTATGAAATCACAAAGGGAAGTATGGTAAAAAGACAAGTCCACACTCTCTAAACTCATTATCTCTATATTTTATGAAACAATTAGTTAACGAATAAACAATTCAATGAGATGATTGGGCCCACTATGTATCAATAGTATAATATAACCAATTCTCACTGGATCTTAATGGTTCAAAAAAAAGATAGTGTAATAATTTTCATATCTCCTCATTTAAAGAATATGTTATCTAGGAGGTGGAAAAAATTTATGGTTCTATAACCCTTCAGGTATGTTACGCTTTCAAAAAATTAAACATCATGATTTGAGTTCCAAAGATCACCACAACCTTACATGTCCATTGGAACAGGATACCTAGCATCAAGGGACCCTTTTCATGACTGTGCAAGTATCCTTATGGATCATTCATTTTCCCATAGGGTCATCAACAAAATGTTTCATCCTAAAAAAGGTATTCCCGATCTTTATGAGACATCACTTCACTGTAGAAGAACTCATACCCTTAGGGTGTTATGGTTCATTTCTGGTGTGACTTTTCCAGACCATCCACATTTCTTGACCACTTTGGAGAACAACATACAATTCCTTTTCCAAACTATTCCTGAAATTTTATATCCTCGTTGTTATTTCAAAATGTTTTATACTCAATCTAAATTTTATAATTTAAATCAACATTCTCAATAATTTTATGACCCACAACTCAGGATTCAGAACCTCATGACATATGACTTGATCTTCACAATATAAAAACCAAACTACCCTAGGGTACATGATCCCTTCATGTATAGCTTCTTTCCAACACCCAACTTCATCTTCTAGATATTTGAGTCCTAATATATAATTCACGTCCCTTAGAAAAGAGTGGAGATACTCTTCACATGACCTTGTTATTGATGCATAAGAGACATGACCTACCATCTAAAAGAATATACTCATTATAAGAAAGTATCAGTATTCCTTGTGAGTCATGGATACACAATGGTGGAACTTAGAAATATAAGGTTTCATGTGTCATCCCCAAAAATTCGACCCCATCCAATTTTCCTGGACTCAGTATATTTTTATATGTGTATCACGCATAGTCCAACTATCCAATAAATCCTAGAATCCATTTTATTACACACTAAATCAATATTAGCACCCCCCATAAAATTCCATCACCTGTTGAAAAGAGTGGATACATATATGTTTGGAAATCATACCATCATATAAGGTATTTGACCTAACAATCATAGGAATATGCACCATGTAGAAAATGAACATCGATCCTTTTGAGACTCAGCAACACTAGAACAAAACACAAGATTCTATGGGGTTTTAAGTCATTTATTCCATGTCTGATCTACTTAAAATGATCATCAACAAAGATCGAGGTAAATTACCCTAATCTACAACCATATAAGTTCCATGATAAAAGAACCAAAAATATAGTGATATAAGGTCTGAGATTAATCACCATAATATAAAACAATAAAGGAATGAGCTAAATAACCCTCATCTACAATGTTATAAGGTCTATGATAAATGATGATTAACTATAACATAAGAATTTCTAATCTAATACGTCTAAACTACATTTATAGATGGTTTTATGTAAAATAATATAAACTAAATAGATAATATGTTCGATCTAAAAGACCATTAACTACAATGATTGATGGTCCAAGATAAAATATCCTAAACCAAAATGCTATAAGGCCTGGGTTAAATGACTCTAAACAACATGGATATATGGTATACGCTAAATGAATATAAAATAATGAAATAAAAAGATATAAAAAATGACCCTAAACTATATCACAATTGTGATTTCTTATGCATGAATGGAATTGCATTTATGGACCATCGTATAGAATTGGAAAATAATATAGATGCTCTCTAGAAGCATATATTCATTGAAAAAATGTAATTCACTCTACCTCTATGTAATGTATTATACCCAATTAACCTCTTGAAAAATATAAAATTTCAAGATAAATAGAGAACATATGTTACTGTGGAATGTCATGTTGGTGGGAATTCATTAGAGATTCTCAAGAATAATCTCTTATGATTTATATATTTTGGTCTAGGCATTCTGGTGTACATGATATTATGAAAAATATGGCAATTTAGGTGATTAATATAACTTATTATCAACAATAATTCATGACCATCATGAATAAAAAAAGAAAAATAGAAAATAACTTATATGGATCAGTAGATATACTCACTGATAGCATAGAAGAGAAGTAATATCCATAAATTAGAGAATATTCGTTGAATATACTAGCCTATGAAAAGTTGTAAAATTATAACCCCATTATATTCTATTCTAGGAAGAACAACTGAACAATACATGCCTCTACTATAGAGAGGTAACCCATTGATGTAACTGGTCAAACGACTCGATTTCTTCCTCTACATCCCACTATAACTCCCATTAAATGGAAATTTATTGAAGCCTTTCCTTATTTATAACATCAATAAGTCCATGTCACTCCATTATAGTCCTCTCTAATTTATGGAGTTCATGTTGAAAATGGTGTAGCTGTACCTTAAGGTGGATGATTTCATACTGAATATAACCGATTACGGGCTTAAAATGGTCAAATTAAACATTCATATCTTTGAAAACTACCTACTTATCTTTCTCCTCAACTATATGCTTTGAATCCTAATTTTATTCCTTTTCCTATTTTTTCATCACTAAAGTGGATCCCTCAGTATATACCAATCTATATTCTAGGTCCCTCTTATTCCCTCTCATGGCCACCACCGACTTTAATGAGGTTTGGATGGCGATAAAATAAAACCCCTCATAACCATGGTTATGCAATATAAATCGATGTTGTCTTAATAGTTCCTTTAACTCCTCGAAGTGTGGTATCCAATACTATGGCTAAAATAAACATCCACATTTTTTCCACAATAACTAGTATAATGACACAGTCCCCATACAATGATTCAAGACCCTCTTATCAATATGATCATCTTCTCGGACCAGGTAACTCAGATAAAGGTTGTGCTCATTTTTTTGGGAAAAGTGATAAGGGAGATATACATAATATTAGTTGATCTAATTGGAGGAACGTCCAAGGGTGTAGGGATTAGAGCCTTAAAACTCTTGGGTAATGAAACAGAAGAATGTGTAACAAATGTTTATTATTCATAGGATACATTATACAATATCTCTATGTAATTGATGTACATGGTGTAAGTTAAAAATTCCATTTATCTGTCACATCATTGGTGACATAAAATTCCCCAAAACCATCCCTGGAAAGAGTCAACTCGTTCTTATGATTGTCATCATCACTGAACTTTTGGTGATTTTTCCAAATATGTACTTCACTCACCAGCCATGAGAATAATAGGAAAAAAGGCAATATCACATGATATGAAACATATAGAAAATGTGATCGTATTAATTAAGTATTCCCTATATTCAAACCACACATATATAAAGGATAAAATGGTAGAAGTATATTTTCATGTGTTTGTATCCTCTAAAAGTGTATCAACCCACATCAAACCAAGTGATCTGATTACTAGGATGTCTATTGTAGAAACATGTGTGATTGGTGAAAAACCTCAATCATTTCCTCTTATTGAAAGATTAGGAATGAAATTTAAGGGTAAAATAAAGGATCAAAATTCTCTCATATATTTATTATATGTGGATAAATGTTCTTACAAGTGATTTTAGAGGGTACCTACACATCTATGAAAAATCAGGATTTGTTTCCAGAATAATCCAAGTCATTGAAAGAGGGGAATACCAAAATTGAAATAAAATTCAAGATTATAATACCCAAAAAATTTATAATGAATCCTTTTCCCCTTTCACTTCTTGTAAATCGTTTCTAGAGGGTGATGAGGCTTATGTTATTTCCCCATTAGAAGGAATTTCCACCCTCATATGGGCCTATCAACAAGGGGATCCCATATAAATGGTTCACTATTTACTACCAAATTCCTCTCAGACAACAGTACCATGAGGTGAATATTCTAGAGATGGTATGACTAGTTAGTATTCAGTAGCCATCTCCTATATCACACAATACAAAAAGGATTTCAATACAGTTCTAATGGAACCATGACCCTTATTCATAGTGGTAATCTTAGTCATACCACTACATCTATAAGATATAAAAATCATGATTATCCATTTGAACTTTTCCCCACTACAAAACTCTGATAAACAATGTGGAATACAAACCCCTTTCATTAATGCATGAATAAATTATGTAAAGGTATCAGAGGATGGCCTATACTTGTTCATATTAGGCCTTGACTGGAATAAATAGAGGGGTTGTGGCCTTAGAAAAACTCTCCAAATGTAATTTTGATTGGTGCATGATACCCCAGATCTCATAATACGAGTTATGTGTCCTTAAAACCATCAATTGTAGAGATTTCATTTGAAATAATAATTATAACCTGGATATACCATATAGTACTACACTCACTACAACCACGTCAATAGACACTTAGGCTAGTAATGTAGAAGATGTAAAATTCTTTACTTCCATACGAGGTGCTTACATGGATCATGTCCCTCTAAAAAATAGTTTTTTTCTAGGATTGGGATTATTCGATGTAAGTGGTGGTAAATGGAAAGCCTCTCCCAAAATTTTTTATAACTTCCCATTGGGGTATGAGTGTATCCAAACCTCAGAATAGAGATGAGATAAACCAATTGATGTATATTAGGGAGAGATGTTTATCTCAAGAAGAGAATCCTTCTTTGTGAACATCAGCCAAAATTAGATATCCACTGTTGGATACTCTTCTGACCAGACATAAAACAAATGAAGACATATCGACTAAACACATTAGAATAGATGGCTAAACTGGCAAGGTAAATACCATTCACACAGAAGGTCCTGATCAATTTGGGTGAAATGGAATCCCCCAAGTGTGATGTTATAGAAGATGGTTACTTAATACTTTCCTAATTAGTATCGACTTTATTCCTCATCAGAACAATTCCATATGACCTGACAGAGAAACGGTTATAATCGATCATATAAGCCTTGATATCCATATCATTTAGTGTACCATGTTGTTCCCCACTTATGAATTGTTTTTATCATTATAAAAAAACATTAGGACTTACCTCAATGTTTATATATTCATACCCTCCTAGATGAGATATGATCTATCAATCTTATAAGGGTCTATTCCCATGTAAACATGGTGTAGAAGATGAAATTGTTTTTCATGTACATGGATAGATAGACTGATCTGCTACCCCATTATTATGGATTTCTCCATCATAAAAGTGGAAACATCTACAAAACATTTTTATTTCATTGGACATAAGTATCCACTCCGGTACCTTTTTAAGAAAAAATCTAGTTGGACAAACCTGCTAGCACTGGGGTTAACTTCCCATGACCAATATTTAAATTTTACATCAGGACCCATAGGCAATTATGCACTCTTTTCACTATGTAAGTCCTTCATAAGACATGGATTAGAATTATTTTCCTATAGAATATAGCAATCCATCTTCATGAAGTATCCCTCTGATTATTGAATCATATATCTACTTAAGGAAGTGGCTCCTTAAGGAGGCATTTATCTTCCATCATGATTAGTACATAGGATAGAGGACGTGTCTGTGTTACATCAACACATGAATAATGTGGTATGAAAAAATATCATACATACCTCCAAATATAGGTTCTCTCCATATTAGCTATATGTCCTAGAGGGTGATCCCACATTGCCATGCATGATGTGGAAAGTGTTAGCATTTGGAATCCAATTTTTTAAGAAATAATTCGTCAATCAATTGATACAATAGATAGACATATATGATATCCAAATATCCTCATACATTTCAAATTATATCAACTACATAAAAAATTCATATGCAATATATTGTCATAAGAAGTGTCAAACCCAGTCTAATCTATAGCTACCTCTTAATCAAAATTCCTAGTTGGGAACCCACTGATACTTCTGGTTGGACTCATACTTCCAAATTATTGATTGGTATATATGAACATCTTTAACAGGTTCATGATATGTTATGTTTTATCCTATGGGATTGTCTACCAGTATATTCTCGTCTTCATGATCTCCCTTGATGAAAAAGTATCACCTAATGAGATATTTGACCGAAAGATGTTGTGGGAGTTCCAAACCATTGAAGAGGGTTTGAAATATGGATTAGGAAGAGTAATTAGAGTTTCATTAGTAAAAAAAATCTCTAAATAGGCGGAAAATATAAATGGGGATATCCACATAGTTTCTCTTCCATCGGCGTTATCACTATCAATTGAAGTGACCCAAAAACAAGAAAAAAATTAGGATCCATGCTTTCTATAATAGTATCATGATGGGTAATTTCTATTATTACATCCCTCCTTGAATGATTTCATGATATTTGAGAATAGATTGTATCCATCTGACCAAAATTAAGTGGACTATGTTAGATATATGAAATGAATTATTGTGTAAGGAAATGAATAAAAAATTGGTTGTATGATGCTAATTTCACAAATCAATATGGAATTCACAGATCAAATAATGGAATCACTAATTCCCTTACTCATAAACATATCACAAGGTGCATGAACCCACAAGGAATCTCCAGCAATGTGACCCCCAAAGACACTTGACTGCATGACCACAAAAGTTTCAAGTGAACTGCGTAATAGTAAAAGGATCATGTGATCTAGCTAAAAGATCCTGTGAAACCCTCATGACAATCAAAACCCAATGTCCAATATTGGAAAAATTACTGATGATAATCCCTTATATTGGATCGATCATTTCATGAAAAATGATATCATTTGGAGGTATTATACAAGATCATACAAAATATTCTTATGAAATGGTTACGTGATGAAAGAAGGGTTCAAGAGATCTATAGAGTTGAGTAGCTCATGAGTTAACCCATCTATACTCCCCCATTTATAAGGAATCACATGGAATACCAAACGATTCCCATAAAAAAAATTGTATCCCAAGACAAAGGTAGGTGATAGTTCCAAATACCCAGGAATGCATTTACATTCTTCAAAGATGATACCTAGTCAGTATATACATCACTATTGAGAGGGGAATTTGTTAATACCTTCTAAATGAGCATCGAAAAATAAAAAAATAATGATAT
This sequence comes from Viscum album, assembly GCA_963277665.1. NCBI lineage: Eukaryota > Viridiplantae > Streptophyta > Magnoliopsida > Santalales > Viscaceae > Viscum > Viscum album. The sequence goes on along the minus strand of OY728163.1, from coordinate 988,531,734 downwards.
AACTAAATATGGGTACTACCTTCCAAAAAATAAAATATTGAATAAGTTAGTTGAGATTATGTAGATCCCATTAACCCCAGAAGACATGTGATCACATTACCTTTGTATGTTCATGCAGATGGTCACACACAATGAATTAACTATGGAATATCTTGTAAATTCCCCTCAATGAGACATTCTAATCTTGTGAAGGCACCACATATGATCGATGATCATATTGAAGACTCTATATTTTCTCCCCCAGATTGAATTTCTTTTGAACTGGTGGACACCTAAGGAACCAAACAAATATCATTGGAAAATAGGAGGGAAATATCTAGAAGGACGGATCCTATTGAGGTCAAAAATATCATGAAATGAATTACTGATGAGTATTGTCCTCAAAAACATTTATATATCCCCATGATAACCCTAAAACTGGTAAAATAAAAGATGGAGATAATAAGTGAAGAATAAGGGTTCCTTTTGATGTAGTAACAACCATGCGACGTTCCCTTGGCGATCCATAAGACACCGAAAGCAAACAAAAAAAATTTCACATCATTATGAGAAATCCCACTAGATTTTTATGATCATCAAGCAAAGGGACTCTAGAATTTTCAGGTGTCCTTTCACTCCCCTTTTTCTCCATATGGGAGAATAGGTAATTTTTTAATGAAGTGGTCAAACATATAAAAAAACCATTTTTATAGTCTTGCGACATGTCATCTAGAGGTAGAGTGATTGTTAAGACAACACTCATGAATCCAAATAAGATACCCATAATTTTTATTATAAAAAAACTAAATAATGGGGGGAATGACATGAGCATATCAGTGTAATAAAATTATTAAAATTTGAATAGATGGTTCACAACAGGGTTTCACAGAAGCCTTTTTCTATATGAACTGAATTCATGAAATCCCTTGAATATATATCCTTATCATGCGAAAGGTTCCAGAGAATTCTCCTAAAATCATTGATATGTGATTTTAACAATCATTATGATATTAAGAAGGCACTTGGACATGCTAGATAGAAAATAAAAGTCACTCATCTAGTTTTCAAGATACAACAAGACCTTATTGATTGACTATAATCCAATAGTTGTGGACTTAATTGGAAAATATCCTTGAAAATGAAGATCATGTGATGCCCCTAGAATGAATTATGTTAGGATCTCATGAATTTCCAGATGTAAAATCCCTCCATCGAGTCCATAATTGATTAGAACGATACATTCCATGAAATGTGTTGAGTTACATCAATGGAGAGGCCAATAAATTTCCCACCACCCAATAAAAAATGACACTCTCAGTGCCTCACACCGATATAACCATACTTCCGAGAGGTTTTATCAGAGTAGTTGATCTTACGAATGGTATGGTATTCTATCCAGTAACATCGTAGGAACAACCATAGTACTTATGAGATTTGCATGAAAAACATTGTGGGATCTATAATAGATCATATTGAGGACATATGGTAGGACAAGTGAAGAATTTCGCGCATGTCTTACTAGATAAAAAATACATAAAACTAACTATTAATGAAAAACTATAAGGAATTTTCAACAAATGACTAGAACATTGATGAGAATATGAGAAACATATGCTAAAACATATAGACTAATCCTAATGTGCATCACATGAACCACCCATGACACACGAACAAACCAATAAATTCCATCCAGATCTAGAAATGATCATTTGTTATAATATTTGGATCATGAAATGTTGTTTGGAAATATGAAATAATGTCACAAGGCACCTCACGCAAATGATATCAAAGTCTCTTGAAGTCCTCTAGGCTCAACATTCAAACATCATAGTGTTCGTTTTGGTCTGTTTCCTTACTGATATTATGGAATGAGTAAAAATGTTAGATATGTTTGTGATAGAAACCTTTCATGTCAACTAGCCTTAACAATGCCCATCACGCATGCCATCCAGATCTTGTGATGACCTCCAAATATGGCTACCAAGATCTTATGTCACACTGCAGACATGTCTTATTGATTCTCATGAAACCCTCTAATCATGTCATCCATTTTTTGAGAAAAAACTATTGAAAATCATATGGATCATACGAAACCATCTAAATCATATTAGCTTGTATCATGAGATGGAATGTTGGATAAGAAGGTTAGGTCTTGTGATGTTCTCCGAACAAGTCATCCTTGAGAATGAAATAATCTCCAAACATGTCATCCATGAGATGGCATGTTGCTAAAACAATCCAAATAGATCACACAAATTTTTAGACATGTATTATATATAATTATCCTTATCTATATATACTCTATAATACAAGACAAAAAATCATGTCTTGTCAAAATGGATTTCAAGCATGCCAAGTAGGTATGATGTCTAGGTCGAACAAGAATCCCAAAACATGATAACCCAATCCACCATCTCTGTGTAATCCATGATATGAGGGGAATCCATAGTGTGTAGGCCCTAATCAAATGAATTACCTAAACTCGAATTCCTTGCTTTACTAGGATACATTTAATGCCTCCGTAAGGCTAAATTTCCCTATCAAGCATTCAAAGGGTAGTAATAATACATAATTCCCCCCCACACAATCAATGAGAAAAATTAATTTTCCTCCCTTATTTCTCAATATGATCCTAGAACATATTGGATTATTGATTTCAAATGATCATATCATTCAAATGATAATCGTCTACCAGAATAAGGGAAACTTTACAAGGTAATCCAAAATCAGTGACATAATATGATTTGTACCGAATATAAAGGGAAAATTCATTGTGTAATTTTGGATTTTTGAAAAATGGGGATGTTGGTTATTTCCATAACTATGATACTTAGTATTAAGGGACAATCCTAAACAAAAATGAGAATCCATGTCATCATAAGCCACACCATGTCTCTAAAATTTCAACTATCATGAAATAATCATTACAATGGGTTGATCATTGTACCTTATCCATTATCGAATATTGAATCTAATTGAGAAATGAGTATTTTTATTTCTACCATATCCATAATATGTAGGATACCATCCTATAGTTTTAGACCAAACTCAAATGGGTGTCAACTACAATTTATGTCCCTCCATGACTCTAAAATTTGAACCATTAAGACTATATTGTTCTCATGGGATGATCATTATACCTCATCAATCAGTGGATTAAGAAGCCAAATGAACTATGATGAATCTGATTACAACCATAAAAAAGATATATTGGATACCCCATTGATTACAAATATCTATATTAAAAATCCCATGGTATATTTGATCACAAAAGACCAACATCTATTTTTAGTGATTCTTATTACTTATTATCCTTTATTTATTATATCGAGCATGGATAACGGGTTATTAGGGAGTAGATATGGATGACTCACTCTCATCATGAATCTCCACCACCCATGGTTGTCTTTGTATTTAATCCACAATCAGTGGCATCATATAAAACATCTCTGATAAATGGAATCTACCTCAGGGTCAGTCTTAAGGGAATGAATGATCTATGATAACACTACTTCCTACTATTACCAGGATAATTAAGACTCCTTCAGACTTGAGCTCAAATATTCATTTCTTATCGTCTTAGAAATATTTCCTTTCCCCATGAAGATAATACATATGAGTTTTAACAAATTACTTGGGCTTTTATTCAAGTAACTAATTGCACATGTAGGATGGCTCATAATGTCTCAATCATCTCCTCAAAATATTAACTATATCTTGGAATGATTGAAAATCCTAATGATCCTATTTATGAGGCTTAAGTATATAATACTCAATTTGATTCAATTAAATGTGTTGAGAACCTCAGATACATATATAAAGATTCAAAAACAATATCCTCCATTAATTTTTAAAAAGATACTTAACCTAGAATTGTTTTGTTATGGTAACATATCGTATAAAGGGATTAAGAATAGATTCTATAAGACATAATAGATCTATAATAGTGTCCAAAAGTGGGAAATAATTCCTCGAACATGGATTGGTAAGCCCAATCTCTAATATTATCGACTAATGTGAGTTTATAAGCATCATTGGTTGTTACACCATCATTGACCACCTACCTTTTTAATTCAGGGTTGTGCCCATTTATATATGAGGGACCTATTGGGGGTTTCCATTATGAATGAATTTGGAGACCCGAATTTAATTATTTTGAAAGAAAGGAACCCATCATAGTCAATCATCAGGGAAAACCAAATAAACCTCATAGAGGGTTACCATTCATATCATTCCCATCGAAATAAGGATTTGCTGATATTTTATCTAAAGAATTTGAGTATTGGTGAAATAATATGCAAATATCATTTTAAAAAATAAAATATTTTTTTTGAAATCATAATGATGAAAGAATTAATAAAAATTTTCTGAAATAATTTTCCAGACCAAAATTATATTTAATAGATTAAATAATTAATTTAAATATACTTCATTTCCATTAGAACTTAAATTTGACATTTTGGAACATAAATTCATTTTATCCTAGTAAAACAAATTTTTTTGCCTATTTTCATTTAATTGAATATTTTGAAGGTGGAGTTATGTTTTGATTTGACTTAAATAACATATAACAGATGAGAGGATGGAAGAGTAAGGGGATATTGGTGAAAACTATACTTTAAATTTTGTATGTGGGAAGACGAATCCTAAGGAAATATCATTGGATTATGATCAGGTGAGGATCTAATCTGAACACCTCGGGAAAAAGGATCACTTTTAAATAGAGAATAAGAATGAAAAAGAAATATAACATGCTTTATATTGAACTATTGAGGCAATTAAAAATATCACGGATGTTGCGAAGGCTGCCTCTGTGATAGCCATCTCCAATTTTAACTCACCTCCACCGGGCATGTGATCAAGAAAGGCTGAGTTTCTAATGTTTTAAAGAATTGTGAGTCCATTAATGAAATAATAATCCTATGTAGATATTGGATCATAGATCTATTCCTGCTATAAAAATGTGACAAATTGTGGATGTTTAATGATGTAACCAAAAAAATTGATGAAGATAGGGGATTTGAAGATTGTAACATGACAATGATGGGAGAGGATACTACTGTGTATTATTTTCATTTTAAGGAGAAAAAGGGAAAGGCATAGAATATGGGTTCAATTCCTCTAAATCTTGGGTTCATTAATATTCAGCAACGTGACATAAATACTAACCCCAATAATGCACAAAACACTCACGGATAGGTATAGATCAGAATATTGAAATTGAACTGATATTATTTTCATCCCATGATATTGTGGACCATTGCATCATCTGTGGAATATCAAATATTCATGGATAATAAAACTGAAAATCCATGATTTTGGTATTATGATCTGGTTTTAGTGGAGGGGCATATGTCTAATACACTGGTTTAAGAGTTTTTCCCTATAACAAGGGATGATATTTTGTGGATTGAGATTCAATATGACTGAAAACCAAAATTATACCTTAATTAAAAGTTTTTGTGTAACATGGTTGGTTAATGAAATTTGTTTATGAAAAAAAATTAAAGAAAATGGTCATGATGATTCCTCATGTTGAAGGAGGAAAGGGAATATGACCTTGGGGAATCAGGATTTAAAAAATGTAGATACCTCAAAAGTTTAAGAAGGAAAGGCCCTAGTTGAGCATGATAATCACATATCTAGTAAAAAGAAGGATTTTAATTCTGACCATCTACATATTGATGGTGATATGGAATTATCTAATAATTATACCCCTAAGAATCTTTATTCTTCAACCATCTCAACTAAAGGGAGATCAGCTATTTTATTAAATGGAGTGAATATGGAGACACATAAGAATGAATCTCCTACTTTCAACTACCATAAAGGAATTATTTGTCTTGATTAACCTATTTTGGATAAAGCACCTACATGAAATACAGAAATTTTTCTTGATGATGGCTATAATGACCAAGATGAATGGGATGAAGCTATAACATGTAGAGATGTATCCCAATATGGGATGGTTTTATGTGTGATATGATTTGATTCCCAGAGGAAACAAGGATGTATTTATATGGTAGATGTTGGGATGTCCACACCTGATGTGGATAGTAGGGATAGATCTGAATATGTTTTTACTAGGAATAATCTAGGTGGATCCTTTATAAAGACTCATCACTCTATGGATTCGAAGAGGAATTATAAAATGAAACTAGTCTTAGATACATTTAGTCTGGGAAATAATTCTCACATATTAATAGATTATTTTGGTCTGATGTAAATGATGATTTTCAAACCACTGATCATGCATCTCCCATGGAGAGAAATAATCACCTGCTGATGAGTCAAGAAAAAAAATGTTGCAGCAACTTCACCTGATCCATTGGAATCTAATTGTGATTTAGTTACAACTACTAAATCAAATAAGAAAAAGTGGAAAGGAAAGAAGGTAAATGTCCCGAGAATTATGAATAATAGGAGGGTCCCTAAATAAGTTGATAAACCATTACTATTTGATGATATTATATTGTAACTTTAAAGGTCTTGGAAATCATTTAATGGTAAAAAAAATTGAGACAATACATTTTACCCTATAAACCCTATTAGATTGGAATTACAGATCCAAAAACAACATTTTTAAATTAGAGCACTTTCAAATGGAATTCTCTTGGGTACTATTTTTTGTCTCAAAATATTAGTGAAAATATTTTTGATCGCCTTTGGGTTTTTAAGAATCAGATCATTCAAACTACCTACTGCACCAATAAATCAATATTTATGTCAAAATCTTGTATCGATCAGGTATAAAATTTTGTGATATTTTTTTCCATTCCTCTCCCTCTTATATCACAATGAGAGATATTTTTAGATTAAAATTTTACTTCTCCTAATTATGTAAATGCCCAATGGGTGATAATATGGGATTTTAATACCACCATTAGAGAAAACAACGGTAAATATTAATCGAGTTTCATCTACATAATTTGCATCATTTATTGGACATTGTCAAAAATCATAATTTAATGTAGCAGGTGATAAATTTACCTATAATAGGTACACTTAAAATGGAAGGTATTCAAGTAAACTAGATGTATGTATTATTCATATGGATAATGAGGGGTCTATCATTTCAATTTCTAGGAAGACTCTTCCAAAGCACCACTTAGATCACAGACCTCTCTTTATGGACTATTGCACTCACATGATCAGGTTTGATCTTATTTATTTTAATTATAACAATGGATTTCTTGTGATTCCTCGATTCAAGAAAGTTATTCTAGAGTCTTTGAGGATAAACATTCATGGAATCCTATTGCATGTTTTTTGTTGAAAAAATTGAAAATTTTAAAAGGAACTTGGGGAATGGAGAAAAATGTCATTTAATACACTTGACCTTGATATTAAGGCTTCTAATGAAAACAATCCTTGACTCCTACTAATATATCAATATATAAACAATCCATTAAGTGAATAAATTCAAGCAATTTTAATGCTAGAATATCTCCTCACTATCACAGAATGACTTGATAGAAATTATCTTCGGGTTAAATGGATTGAAAATGGTGAGAGGAAAACCAAATTTGTTTATACGATACATGGGGAGAAAAGGACCAGGGCTGGAATAAGAAAAATTAATATTGAAGGATTCCTCTACACCATTAAAAGTGAAATTTCAAATGTAGTTGTAAATTAAATTACTTGAATTTACTATGTAGATGGAGTGGGAAAAAATTAAAATATATTTAATAATATATCACAATGAATTGATGATCATCATAATGAGGCCCTTATAAAGGAACATTCATGTGAGGAAATCAAGAAGTCACTACTCTCCATTAATATTCAATTTATTACCGACCATAATATATTTTCTATAAAGTTCTTCATGTATTATTTGGATATCTTGTAGGATGAGTTGATTAATTAAATTAATGGTTTTTTCACTCATTCTCGCATACATTATAGGATAAATTGAACTTATTTTTCCTAATCCCAAATTTGGATATTTATTTTGATATAAAATATTTTTGATCTGTAGATATTGATAATAAAATCCCTACATCAATAGAAAAATGATGATGACTAGATTGAGAGGATTAATTAGTGATAATATTTCCCCAAATCAATTGGGCTTCGTACCTGGATAACCCATTTTGAATTTTCTTTTCACAGCTTCAGAGTGTAATATTCTAATAAAAAATTAGTTTAATCATGGGAGAATTACCCTCAAACTAGAAATATCATTGGTCTTTGATACATTGATGTGGATATTCCTTTTTGTTGTTCTAGAATGTTTTTATTTTCAAATGAATTTTTCAATCTTGTGAATAGTATTCTTGGATATTAAATGGGTTTCAGACTAATTAATGGATGTTTAAGAGGAAATATTCAATGTACTATAGGTGAGAAACATAAATACTCTCTCTCCCTCTAGGATTCACCTAACATTTATGAGGATTATATAACAAGATTCCTTCATGAACAATCCTAGATTGGTATTTATAAAAGGATTAAATCTAGAAAGGACATACTTATCATTTCCGACCTTTTATACGGAGAGGAAATCCTTCATTTTGGTCAATCAAAAGGGGATAACATCTTTGCTATCAATTTTTTTCAACATTACAAAATTGTGGTTGTCAATCTATTAGCTGGAACAATTCTGTTTTTTTCATCAGAAATGGATTTAAAATTGGCATGAAAAATAGAGTGACCATGACACTTGGTGATAGGAAGGGATCATTACCCTTTTTTTATCATGGTGTTCCATTTTATATGGAATGTTACAAAGAAAATATCATGAAGATATATGTTATAGAGTTATAAATAATATGAGAAGATGGAGGGGAAAACAATGTCTCACAGAGGGTAGGTTTACTGCATTATTTCAGTGATTACATCTTTGTTTTTGTACTCTTTCTCTCTATAAAAGTGTAAAATAGGTCTTCATAATGTTATCCGAATCCTGATGAGACATTTTATCTTAATGTGATCAATGAATGAATCAATGTTTATCATAGTTTCATGGAAGGATTCTGTTAAACCCACAATGAATGAAGGCCTTGGTGTCGAGGATAACATAATTTTCAATGATGGACTAATTAAAATATCCACATGGAATCTCCTCTCATCCAACGATTCTTCATGGGTTTTAATATCTAGTCGGTTTATGATAAGGATTCTTAATGGGTATCCTCACTACCATTTCTCATCCGTTTGGAATACCCTTAGGTACCCCTTCATTGATATCATGCATAATTCCAATTTTTCAATTAATAGATACACTAGTTTAATCTTTTGCAAATCCACTTTGTTGGATTCCTCTCTTAATAATGGAATTGTACCTCAGAATTTTTTTGAAATGGTGATTGTAGAATTTTTTATTCAACATGTAAATATAGCTGATATTATCACTCTTCAATCTCATCATAAAATCCAATATTATCCCTTCATGGACTGTTATACTCTAATTTGGAAGCCAAACCGAAATCGATAATACAACGTAAATGATTTTTATAAACAATAATTCAATTACCATACCTAGATAGAGACTTGGATCCTCACTTTTATAGAACCTTTTATTCCAACATCAATGATCCATATACTGTGGAAACTAAGGAACAATTGTTTTCCTACCCATGATAATTTGAGGAATGATGGAGAAATCATTTTCATAACTTTTCACTTATGTTCAAGGGAATTTGATAGTCTAGAGCATGTTTATATTCATTTAATCATTTAACACCGCCTATGGTGCTAAATTGGATCAATTTTTTATTCAAATTTTAGTAGGTACAAGTCAATTGATGAGTTGAAGTTGTATACTATGAAGAATGTCCGGTGTGAAAAGATGCACACCCTTTTATTATCAGCCTCTTCTGATATCTGTTAGTTGAAATGGATATATATAAATGCGACTATGGATAATGGGTAATAAGCCTCGCTGTATTAATCAACACTATAGGTACTGCAAGAAGATCATGTTTCTATAAAAATTCAAGTGGGATTTGTGTACACCATCATGGATGATCTCACTTACCTACATATTCTAAGAGTTTTTAGAAGTATGTGAAAACCCCTCATGGTAATTTTCATCAACTGTATTCCTCGTTAATGGGAATGTGTTAATGTTAATAGGGTTAGAGATACACTCGAAATTTTAAGAATCCCAGGATGTAGTGGTGTATTTCGCCCACACTTTTGTTTTTTCAATGGAAGATTACATTACTTTATCAGGAAATGGACTACTTATGAGTCTGAAATATGGGATAATATATATTCTATGAAGCATGATGTCTACTAGAATTGGAATTTTATATGGATTGAATCTGATTCTGAGCTTTCTGATAATTCCACCAAGTCATGAACTAGGAAGGTACCATGGAAAATCCTACCTCATTTGATTGGATGTGTCAACCGGATAATATGGATTAACCATGCTGTGACTCATGTGTATAGGAAATTCAATCATGTTATCGATGCACTGTGAAAGAGAGCAATTATTTAGATGAGTACCACATAATCTTTCAAGATAGCTGACCACTATGTGCAGTTGGTGGAGGATGACATGAGGGGAGTGGTGCACTCTAATTTTTATAAAACCCACTGTAATTTTTTTCATGTAAATTTACATTAATTTATAAATTTATAAGGCCATCATATCTAGACCCTATGATTTCCTGATTAAATAACACATAATCTATTAGTTGTTTATAATAAACTAAATAATTTAATGGAAACCATTACCATTAAAATTTTTTATAAATGATAAAATAATCAATATTTTAACACAAAAATACGTCTATCCACAAAAACAAATACCGCATATCATTTTAATTGGGATAAAAAATTCCATTCACATATAATATCCTAATAAATAACTATTTAACCATCTTCAATTATCTTACAAAATATAGGGGTATTATAGATTTACACAACTCCAAGACATTATGGGTTATCAAATAAGTAAATATTCAATGAAGAGGTTACCATATTTGACTTTAAATGTTTTCAATATTAATCATCATTCCATAATCCAAGAAATATACATTTTCCCACTTATATGCTCAAATCCTTATATAATTATATAATATATTAATAAAATTATGATACTATTATTACTATTTTAATCTATTTATAATATATTCACCATTTCCATCTCCTTTGATATATCCTGATAAATGGATGTATTCATCTACCTAAAAAGACACCATCAACTCTTTACCTATGACCACCTAGATGAATTCTTTTATATAATATCTAATATGCATGTATTTCAATAAATTATAATAATATTTTATATATTTTATAAAATTATAATTAACAAATAAGAAAAATAATGAAATCTATACAAAGTGTGACAATTGTTAATAAAAAACATTTTTACACCATTAATTCATTAGTGAAAGTAAAAATAAATTAATAGACTTAATTATATTTAATAAATAACATTAAAAGTAAACAATTATCTTTATTAATATTTTAATATAAATTCATATATTATACAGGAGGCAGAAATTGGAAAAAATTAAACAAAAGCTATGGTAAACACTCTTTTTCTCAATTTCTATTCATTCTCATGTTTCTTATTATGCACTAATTTATTATTATATGAATTAAATACATCCCCGTAGACTTATTATATTTAAATAATTTTTTAATTGTGGTATTTTCACTTTCATATAAGCTATCCCTCTTATATTACCTATGATTCATTCATTATATAAGTTGTAAGGGGTTTATAATTTTAATTTACATTCATTGTGTTATATTATTAATTCATGAATTGTATCCTTGTAATGTTTTATTATAAAACTGTCATGACCCGTCCCCCGGGGCCCGTGTCGTAACTACCCCACACCCGACTTCTATAGGCCAGAGGCTGGTGACTAGCACCAAAGGCGTATATCGTTAAACTGGGAAGGCATTGACTTTATAACTATAAACAAACACATCAGAGTACAGAACTGGAAGCAACACACTAAGTAAAAACTGTATACAAAAAGAAGTGCTGGAAATTAAAAAGGGGTCGGAAATAAAAGCTCAACTATAAATTAGAAGTACAACTGAAAAAGATAAAAATAGCTGAAAGATAATGTGCAACTCCTGGATTGTTCTCCGGGGTTCCTACCTGATGGGTAGTTATAGATGGCCACCTCAGCACTCCACGTCTATCAGACTCCTCTCTGTACTGACTCGTCGTATGGTCCACCTCCATGTATTGTCTAGTCCTGGCACTCTCAGCCTTCTTCAACGCTTTCCTTCATTTCCATGCAACATAATGAGGTGCGGGCATATCCCATGCAGGGGTGAGTATAAGGATTGTCAGTAGGAACCCTGATACCCTAAAGGTCTCACAAAATCCTACAAGGATAAATCACAAAGTAAAAAATCACCAGATAACCATTACTTAGGTATATTTCTATACATATACCGAAGTTATCTAGTAAACCATCTCAATCATGAGGAAACAAAAAAGCCAAAGACTCTACTTAAATGAGGATTTTTATTATCAAAACCATGGATGGTGGTGTACTCCTCCTCTATTGAGTACAGTGGGACTACCACGTCACACAGAGGCACCTCCCACTATCCTTGGAATGCTGGGGAACTCCTCCTGTCATGTATTGTGGGTTTGCTGCGTCACACAGAGGAACTCCCTACAGTGGTTCTGCCGCATCACACAGAGGCGCTCCCCCTAATAGACTGTTGTGGTACTCCTCCTATCGAGTACCGTGGGTCTTCCATGCTAACACATTGGCACTCCTCTGCCATGGTCCTATTGCGTCACATAGAGGAGCTCCCCACTGGGCTAGTCAAGTCACTCTGAGTCGAAACGGCCAAGCAGTCTTCATATCTATGCCAGCTGCTAGGTATTTGTACTCTGTCTTCTTATCACCAGAAAGATCTGCTCAATGAGCTACTGTTCAATACTCCAGTTGTCACTAAGTCTCATGTAGATGTTTCTCAAAGTACCGGAACATCATAGGGGTCTCAACACAACAGACGTCGCATAAATCAGACGCATGATCTATGAGTTATTAGCCTTTTAGTATCGGGGACCCGATGAGACTTGTGTATGAACCGGCCCAACCGTATCTCAACTATAACATGATAACCAGTGGGGTATACTCAAAGGGACTGTCTCTCATCGATATTACCAGCGCCGCTGGCAACTCTTCAAAGCGATGTTCGGTGCCACATATATGGAAAATGTAAGAAAATGGGTCGGTAGTGGGCTCAGGTCCGGTTCGACCCGGTTGGACTGACTCGACCCAAACCAGTCCGACCCGACCTGTTCTGGATCAACCCGAACTAATCCGATTGGTATGACCCAACCCATTGGGTGGGTCAGCCCGCTATGTTAGGCCCGGTCTGCTGGGCCCGACCCAGTAGACTGTGAGGGTAGTTCGGCCCGGATGCCACCATGCAGACGATTCTGTCCGAAGGCAGCGGCTGGTTCGGCCAGTTCTGCGAGGGGCAAGGCTCGGGAAGTCAGCAATCGGGAGGACGGAGGGTAGGCCGTGCGGGGCGCGAACAGGCCGGATGGGCACTGAGTAGGTTGTGGGTGCATCGGGCAGGCCGTGGGGGCATGAGGGAAGCGCGCAGGGGCATCAGGCAGGCTACCGGCAGGGCTGGGTAGGCCGCGGTGGTGCACGAGCAACGCATGGGGGCTCCGCGCAGGGGGACGGCAAAGAAGGGCAGCGCGCGGGGCACACAGGCTAGTAGCACGGGGGCACTATGCTGGGCGCATGTGGAGCCGGACAGCGCGTGAGGCAAGCCGACAGGAGGCGCGGGGCATGACGCCGAGCAGGTAGGCGGTGCAAGGCGCGACAGTGCGCAGGCAGCACGTGTGTAAGCCACGGTGTGCGCGGTGGGGTGCGACAGTGTTCAGCTGGAAGTATAGGTGCACAGCGGGGGCGGTGTGATTCGCGGAGGCCGCGGGCAGCGAGGCCTTCTTCATTGCAGCCTTCGGTGTTGTCGCCTCATTTCCATGTCAAAGAATCATTACAAAAGAATAGTGGAGGGAGTCGGGCCATGATTGGTTGGCTCACACCCTCCGCATTTAGAGATGATATCACATGGATCATCATACTGTAGCTCAATAATTAATTACAACACTTGTATAAATTTTTCATTTGATTATTAGAGGAAGAAAAGGGAAGCATTACCATGCAATAACCCATACCTGGTTATTTTCTATTCGTTTTTTTGTCATGTTTGAAGTCGTGGGAAAAGGCGAAATAATCGTCATTTGTCGCGTCCTCCATGCTCTCCGAATCCCAAGTTGAGTCGGTCGCGGAAGGAACTCCACATCGGTAGGATTCGAGGAAAGTGGTCGAAGAAGAAATCTAGGGTTCTTCGCATTCTTCGTTCTTCATTGGGAGGAGCATTCTTCGATGAGAGCACTTATCTCCCAAGCTCCTCTCAATTCCACTAAAAGAGAAATGCCAATGAAATAATATTATATTATTCATCTAAAATTACGTCAACACACCAATTCAAAAAGGGAATTAAAAACCCAACTCCACCGAATTAAATGCACAAGTGTTGTCTCATTAAATTAGAGGATTCCAAGAGGCTCTCCTTAATAAATCACATGCTTTGGCACAATTAATTGCGCATGGAGGTCAAGAGGATCTCCCTCATTAATGAGGGAGAGTGGAGAGGTTTCATCCTCCACCATCAATAGGGGTCTCGTGGTTGCCACCCGAATCATTAATAGGGATGTTATGCGGCTCGGGTGGTCCCCACCTCAATTATCCTCCCATGGGAGGTTTTTATTAGGTGGACCACACCACTATAACCTCTCATGGGAGGTTAGGGTGGGGCAGTCCCACCACCAACTCCGAAGGGGAGGTTTTAACCAACACACTCAACAAGTGGAAGTATAAAAATAAAATAAAAAGTGTTGTACTTTATTTTATTATTTTTTTATAAAAAGCCCAAAATTAACATTTATTCCCAATCATATACCGTCGTGGTGAAAGTATTCATAAGAGAATACCGACATTGTGAGTTCAATGGTGCCGTCAGATTCATATTCCGAGCACCATATCAAAAGTTATAAAAACCCGCTCGAACGATTACTGAATGTTCCCAAACAAAACTTCATAAATTGATTTCGGGCACACCAGGCCTCAGAATCAAGAGCCGTCAATTTTCATGGACTCGTAAAAATTCCAATGTATTTAATAAAAAATTTCACATAATTTTATACTCATTACATTTAGCCCACCACATGGATTTACGTCCATATAAGCTACAACTCACACTAAAAGAACAAATGGGGATACTGAGAATGCATCTTATCCTCCCGCTCCCATGTGCTCTCCTGGAGGTTCCCGTACTTCCAATGAACACACACCAGAGGTATCAAACAACCAAGTAGGACCCACTTCTATTGATCCTCAATCTCCTTTGGAACCTCTGTGAATTTATCCCCATCGTTGATGTCCATCTCCCCATGGTTGAAGATATTAGAAGGGTCGTGCACGTATCTCGTCGGCTAAGATACGTGGAAGATGTCATGCACCCGATGCAACTGAGGTGGAATAGTTAAGTGATAAGACACCTCGACTAATCTGACGAGGAGCTAGAAAGGTCCAATGAACCTCGAAGATAACTTGCCGCCTTGTCCAAATCTCCGTAGACCTCATCGAGGTGAGACCCTTAGGAAGATGTGGTCACCATCCTCCAACTCTAGTGGTCTTAGTCTTCTATCAGCACACAACTTTTGTCTTATTGGTGCAGTTGATTAACAACTAAATAAGGCTAATATTAATTGTTAATATATATTATATTCATGTGTTTTATTATTCATAAACACCATTATTAGTGAATTTTACACTTTGATAATCATTTCACATTATGATTTTAATTCCTTCTTAAAATGCACTATTATGTGGTACATTTTTTAACATCATTTGAAGTACCCAATTATCTTGATTTTATTTTAATATTTAATTTTCAGGTTTATAATTATATTAGGAACAATTATTACTTGTGGGTTTTTGGATTATTCTCATTTGAAGGCCACCAAAATGGGATTTCATGCAAACAATTTTGGAGAATGCAGATTGGAAACTATCCCAATGATGATAATGTGGGGCCCAAAATAAAGGCCCAATGAATCCCAAATTTCGTGGGATGATATAATAAATATATAGGAACAAATAATTATTTAGTAGACATTGCTAATTCATCCTCCATTGTGGTTATTCAGGCGGCCCAAGTTGAAGTCAAAATTCTGGGCCAGATTCTGCAGCACAGAAAACATCGTACCAATATAATATTATATCAAAATCCACTACTCCAAATGGGCCTAAATTGTACAAGAACTTAGGAGACATCTATGGCTCTATTTTCTTATTCTATTTCCCACTCTAATGCGGCCATATATAAGGTCATACAACAGTGTATGTTCGGTGGTTTCAAGAAAGCTTCCAGCTCGAGTCAAGAGTCGAAAAGACCAAGTTCCACAAGTCTTCCACCAGCCTAGGCCTACCATAATCAAGTTGGATGCTTTTTAAAGTTGGAGGATCTACTAAGTGCTCCCAAAATTCCTATTTAAGGTATTGGTAATGGAGGAGTTTTTCATCTTTGATCTTTGTTTTATCTTAATGTTATGCAGCCAATTTGATGTTGTAATCACATTCCCTCAATTGTATGTTTCATGAATTACCTTAGATTCTTTATTAATTATTTTCATATTCTCTTTTTATATTATTTTTCCTATCATTTCTATACCATTTCCACAAGGTGTGAACTTTTTCATACCAAACCTTGTGATATTATCACACAACAATGGAGTAGTTGTTATTTTATTTTTTTACTTCTCCAATTCCTCCATCATGAGTCCACTTTCAGCTTCCATTGAAACCATAGGATAAATGGAGGGATAACCCACTTATCAGTTGATCCAAGGGAGTAGAAAGGGGCTGGATGGGATGTTATTTACCTCTACCATAATCTCTAATCACTTCTTTAAAATGATATTTTTATTTGATGATATTTAAACTTCTTTATCCTTATTTAATTTTGAGGCCACACACTTCGAGTGGGAATACAAAACATTAAATTGGATTGCTCAAAGCTTTGATACATCAAGTGTATATGTGATTAATATTAGGGTTTGTAGGCATTAAACCAGCGAGTGATGATTTTGTTTGATTATCTAAAATGAAATTATCTCAAATATAAGAAATTGAAATAGTTGAAAAGGGAATGCATCCAATCCACCCCAAGTGTTTTCCTAGGATCAACTCATACCTTAAAATTAAATTAACTTCAGTGTCTTATAGTTCACATAAACCAATATAAAATCAACCCTTGTTGGCCACTTTATAGCCAAAAAAATTCCATAGAATGTAAGTGTCTATAGGTTACTTCTTAGGTCTCTGAGGATTCGATAAAACAAGATAAAATACAAGGACCATTCTACCTTCGTCTTTTGGGTAAATTTAAACGTGAACCAAATTTTGGTGGCATTGTCGGGGAACTAAGTAAGTTATCATAGATATTATCATCCTTTTTTCATGCAACTTATCTGTTCTCATCCCTTATTTCCCTCCAATGGAAATTGATTTTGAACAAACCCAAACATGGGGAACCCCTCCCTACATTGATCAACCCACGCCACGTATGATGTACAATGATCATCCAAGTTTATACTGGTGGTATAACCAACAAAATATTTAAACACAATGTTTTAACTCCAATTCTCCAAAAAACAGTCCAACCTATTATGAGTTTCAATACCCATAAATCTAATACGAACACACTCTTGTGCAATTCCCACATCTTAATTATCCACCTGGAATAAACCATCTTTCTCAACCCCTTTCCCATCATGATCTACAACCATTACTTGAAAAATTGGGTCAACAAATGGAGAAGAATCATTATGAAAGAATAGAAGAGGGATTTAGGCCATGTTAGTTTTTCCCGCACCCTCCGCGTTTAGAGATGATATCATTTGGATCATCAAAATGATGCTCAAAAATTAATTACAACAATTGTATCAAATTTTCACTTGATGATGAGAGGAAGAAAAAGGAAGCATTTACATATAATAACCCCTACCCTATGTTTTTTCGTTCATCGTTCATCGCATTTGAAGTCGCTGGAAGAAGACGAAAGAATTCATTCATTGTCACGTCCACCACGCTCTCCGAATCCTGAGTTGAGTCAGCCATAGAAGGTGCTCCACGTTGGTAGGATTCGAGGAATAATATCAAAAAAGAAATATGGCATTCTTCATGTTCTTCGTTCATTGTTGGGAGGAGCGTTCTTCATTGTGATCACTTTTTTCCCAAGCTCATCTGAATTCCACCAAAAGAGAAATTCCCAAGAAATAATATTATATTAGTCGTCTAATTTTGTTGGCACACCAATTCAAAAAGGAGAATTAAAAACCTGACTCCACCAAATTAAATGCACAATTATTGTCTCATTAAATTGGAGGATTCAAAGAGGTTCTATTTAATAAAACATATATGTTGGCACAATTAATTGTGCATGGAAGTCAAGAGGCTTTCCCTTATTAATGAGGTAGAGTTGGAAGGTTTCATCCTCCACCACCAATAGGGGTCGTGTGGTCCCCACCCCTATCATTAGTAGGGAGGTTATGCAACTGGGGTGGTCCCCAAATCAATTATCCTCCCAATGGAGGATATGCTTGGGTGGGCCCCACCACCATAACCTCTCATGGGAGGTTAGGGTGTGGATGTCACACCACTAACTCCCAATGGTTGGTTTTAAAAAACACACTCAACACATGGCATCTTAAAAATAAAATAAATTGTTGTACTTTACTTTATTATTTTTTTATAAAAATCCAAAAACTTACTTTTATTCCCGACCGTCTGCCGTCGAGGTGAAGGTTTTCTTAAGTGAATACTGGAACTGCATGTTCAGCGGTGCAATCAGATTTTAGTTCCAAGCGTCGGCTCAAAATTTTTATAAACTCGCTCGTACATTTACTGAACGTACCCGAACAAAACTTCAGAAATTGATTTCGGGCACACCGGGCTTCAGAATCAAGTGTCGTAAATTTTCACGGACTTGTAAAAATTCCTATGTATTTATGAGAAAAAATTACATGGAATTTCTGGGTCATTAAAAACACCATATAATTTTAATAGAATATAACAAATTAATTTTTTAGGGTTTACTATCCCTTTTGACATTTCACTCAACAATTTGGTTCACAATTTGACAAATTGGTTTTGTGTATGTGGACTCGTCCTTATATCATTGTTATGGATAAAAATATTTTTCTTCGCTATAGAAATCATATATATTATTTTAAAATTGTATATTTTGTATAAATAAAATATTGATGGAGGTTATTTTTTACTGTCACTAACTCTGTTTAAAAATGTTTGAAAATTAATGTTTTTGACATTTTCCACATGGGTCATTTTTTTTAAATTCATTATAATAGTGTGAATAGAGTTTCATTTTTATAATTTCAAAAAATAGATCTATTTACATATTTTATTTCATTAAATAATTTTTCTTATTTATAATGATGTTTGTATAGTTATAAAATGAAAATTATATTCATATTTTTCTATTTTTTTTTAGAAACTAAGGTAAATGATTTAGATGAATAAATAATGAAATTTCATTCCCCAATATATATTTTTCTATACAACTACATGTTTTATATATTAGAATCATGTATCTTAAATTTTTTGATATTTATAATTATTATACGATTAAGTATTAAAATGAATTATTTTTATCCATTGAAATGCAATTCACGAATGAAACTTATATGTTTTGTTTTACAAAGATATTATAAATTATTTATCAAAATTATTATTATAATATATCCTTAGTTTTTATCTCATTATATAAAATATATATCCATTTTAGATCTATGTTTCATATATTTACCTCTGAAATATATAATCAATTTATATTTCTTAAAGAATGTTTTCCTAAGGTTTATGTTTACTATCACTATTCACATCCTCCTTTACATTAATTTTCTCCTACATGTCTATATTATTTATATTTATGGATATATTTTATATATATTCCATGATTTATATATTATCTATTATAGTATAGAATTTAATATTTTCACATTACACTATAAAGTGTAACATTGAAGGATTATTACCCAAAAATATATTTCGTTCATTAACTAGGTGAATATTTTCAATTTGGACTTATCATTTCAATATGACTGTTTATTGATTACAATGGCATGTTGGTTATATTCTACATTATTTGTACATTCCTTAATACTATGATGGAATTTACATTAATTAGTGATTGAATATGCTCAAAATTATATATCCCCATGATGAAAATTTGGGTCTCATTAGATTAACAGACTTTTGAATTTTGTGTAAACCATACCTATAAATGTTGATATATTGGCATGATTACATGATAGTTTTTTCAAGATGTCTGTAATTATATATTCTATAATTATAAAAACATTTATTATTGTCCTTGGTTGATTAAATTGTTTTTTAAACCATTTAATTATTATATCATCAACTTATTAGTGTTATGGAATTATTTTGTGATTATTTATTCTCAAAAAATTATTCATGTCTTCTTTTTTACATGGTAAATTTTGTTATACGCCCCCCATTATGAGTACTAGATATTTTCTTTATTATGTCTATCTTTTCCCAAGGTAATGAAGAATACTATTATTTTTCATGTGTATATATGGGTATCATGTGTGTATAAATGTATTTAGATGTTTAGGACATGCTATGTGATTTGAAATTATGGTATTACTAGGAAACATTATTATTTTATGATAATGATAGGAGTTTCTTGTTAGGTAATGGTTTTTCATATATCTTGAAAATAGTCAACCTAAATTATATTTGATATGTACATTACTCAATATTTTTCAGTAAAATTTTAAATAGATACATTTAAGTTTGTTTCCATTCTAAGAGTACCATAAAGAATTTGTAAAGAGTCGGTTTTTATGAATGAATCACGAAGTGAAATTTTGGGAGTTTTATTTGACATCAAAACAATGTTTTGATAATTTTAGATATTGTTATGTTATTATTATAGGAATATTTATATATTATACATCTCTTTTATGGACTTATTTGATATTATTTTAATGTGATTATTATAATTTTTTGAGGTTTTTATTTTTTTGTTGGATGTGTACATTTTCATGGTATATGAATCCTTTATTGTTTGAATAAATTTTTGGTCATTCATATTCAGGTTATGTTGGGAAACTATTATTATATTTTTGGGTTTACATAAGATTTAGGTATATATTAATTTTTAGTCGGTTAACTTTGTTTAGGGATAATGTTTATGTATATTTATTGGATTATTATTTTCCATGAATTTGTTTTTAATAATGTTGTAATGGAGATATTGACAAACATTTTTCTAATTAATATTTTCAATTAAGAGTAGAATACATTAGTGGAACCCCAAAAGATATATATAATTTTAATAAATCATCCTCATTTTTTTAAAGTTAATACTGTGAGGGTTCATCAAATTATATTCCTATATAGATATAAACATGTGGATTCAAGAACTGTTTAAAATGTACCTAGGGGAAATAACCAATGATTGGTTTGGTTGGGAATAAATGTGATCCTCAGCCACTGTAGAAAAATAGGTCATAACTAGAAAACCAGTTTGACACCCCCATGGGATATGATCTGGAAGATTAAAAATATCATTTCAGATGCTTTTTAGGTATTTCAACACATTTTTATATCACATTTCATATCTATAATATTAAAACCCCATATACTTTTAGTTGGGATAAAAATTAAAATTATGGGGAGGCAATTTATTTAACTGGGGTAGAACATACCACAATATGATTTTAGTATTTTGTTTCCTTCAAATTAATACTATATTGAGATAAATATCTCACCCATAACCTCAAACTAAAATTAACATGTATATATAATACAATGTAAGATATAAAATAGCAATTCATTGGAAAAAATTTAAAATAACATTAAAAAATTACACAAATTATAAAATGAAAGTAATTATAAATGATATTGAAAATATGTTATTATTTATATTTATTATTTTTATATTAAAGAAAAAATTAAATTTTTAAAAAACATTGAATTAACTATTTTTTGGTAATAACATAAATAAATAAACTCATTGGCATGTGACTAAAATCATTTAAGGTAAAAAGGTCATGTTTTTTTTGAAAAGTTGTATTTATTAATATAGTAAATATTTTTATCTAAACAAATAAAATAGAATAATTTTAAAGCATAACACTAAAAAAATGTTTCTATGTATAAAATAATATATTTACAATCACATAATTAGTAATTGATATCAATAAACATTAAAAACACTTGAAGTAAAATATTTCACTTTTATTATTAATTTTGCTTTCTATTTTGTGTTTTCATTGAAAAGTTAAATTCATTATTTTCAGAATTTATGTTTGATAAAAATAAATTTATTATTTGAACCAAAATTATGAAATCATGTAAGGGTGGAAATTTATAATATTTTGAAAGAAGTTGATTATTGAATGAATAGTAATAAATAAATTTTTTTCTGAATACCGAAACATTAATGAAATCTTCATGATAAAAGAATGAAGTAATAAAATTTGCCACTTTTTTCCAAAAAAAATTTATATAAAGAGTAAAATAATGAATTTATTAAAATTAAATTAAATTTAAAAAAAATATTTAAAAATTTCAATATTATATTATATTATATTTTATTAAAAAAAATTTATGATCATTTCATTTAATTGAAAGGATTGAAGATGGAATTTGATTTCTCTTGGATCTAACTGTAAATTAACAAAAAATTAATTTTTATTAAAACAAATATTTTCTTTGGATCTCTTATGATTAAATTTTTTCCACAAATGTATAAATGATTCATATTTAAACTCAAAAAATACCCTCTATTTATTTATATATACCCCTCTTCATTCTCTATGAAACCACTTACCAATCAATTTTAAAATAACATCATCTTCCCATTTAATCTATTGTAATTCTATTATCACCCATAATTTTTTTTGAGTTACACAACCCAAATTCATTATAGATTTAATAATGTACTAAATTTACTACAAATTACTTACCATGATTGTCTTTCACTATTCTCCCCCTACAATTTATACACCATAATAAATTTTTATATTTATACGATTAAAATATATTATATATATATGTATATAACTTATTAATGTTATTTCTATACTATTAAGGACATTTTAATCTAATTATATTATATACTATATATCTTTTTTTATGATAAGTCATGATAAATGGAAAGTTTCATCTGATTAAAATGACATTTTTATTGATTTACCAATCACTACATACATGGATTTTTTGAGAAGATTATTTAATTTTAATGTTTTATATGTAATTCTAGGCTTTGGTAAATAATTTTACATATTGATAAATTTAAAATAATAAAAATCCTTATATTGAAATATAATTGATAATTTAAAAGAAAATAAGTCATCCAGACATGTTCAATTCAAATGTATCGATAAAAATAAATTCCAAGGACTATAGAAAAATAAGATTATGAAAAAACTAATATAATTAACTTCTTGAATATATTTTTAGTGAATATTTGTTTATTTTAAAGAAGGTGAGTATATGATGATATAAAACGAGGCCAAATGTAAAAGTTTTTATCCAAAGTTCTATTCCCTGATACTTGTTTCTTATTATGAATAAATTTTAATTTCTATGGTGTAATGAATTCCTTATATACATATTATCACATAATTGTTTCCTATAAATTTTTTTTTTCATTTTAATTTATGTGACTTCCCATCTATTCACTTAAATTCCTATATTATTGATTTCGTAAGGGTTGTTTTTAAATTATTTTAATTTCATTATGTTATTGTGTTTTTTGTTGAACGATTTGTTTGTTCAGTTTTTTTACATTTTATTGTTTTAATAAATTTTAATTCACTAATTCTTTTATGGGGATTATTAGTAATATTTACACTCCCCCATATTATTCAATATTCATTCAAATGACTCTATTTATGTAAACTTTCCCCTATATCTTTTTAGCTGTTATAAATGTTTTTATTCTATACCCATATTCATAATATTTTTCAGTATTTTTGTCTTATATTGTTAAAATAATTTTAAATTAATTTCATACAATAGTTTACATTAATAAATATAGTCTTAAAAGGATTATTTTTATCATTTCTTAAATGGGTCATTTATCACTTTCATTACACAAATATTAATCAAATATTAATCTTAACACTAAAAAATTGAGTACCTTTAATAACATTAATATTTTTCCTCTATCAATATTCATAAATAATCACATTGTTTTTCCAATGAAAATAATAGTTATATTATTCTATGACTTCTTATTTAAAAAAAATGGTTAATTATGTTTAGAAGAATGTATAATTGAATTCCATTATAATATGTATGTTTTTATATATGAATAAACATTTTATAATTTAAAATCATTTCTTATCAATGATTCCAAATTTTGAACTTGTTTGAAATTATGGTTTATAATTTAAAATTTTCACCATTTTAAATTTAATTTAAATATATTACGTAGAATATTTATTTTACAACCATATTAAAAATGATTGATTAAAAATATGTTTCAAATTGTGCTTCCATTTTTCTATCAGATTAAATAAGATCTATCAATTATAGAGTTATGTCTTTTTCATTACTCGCTAAAAAATATTATTAATTTTAGTCCCACCCCATATTTTTTATAAGGGTTATGTTATATATCACTTTTAAACTCTACATTTATATTAGTTTTCTCATTCAAATCCATATTTTGTAATTTGATGAATATATTACATATTTTTTAGACTGTTTATATATTGTGTTTTCTAGTATTTACAAAACCACATAACTATTTCTCTATATGCTGTTAATATGAAGGATTCATACCAGGAATTATTTTCTATTTATTAACTAGTTAAATATTAGTATTCATTGTACATTATATGTCAATATGAATTTGTATTGATTGAAAAGGAATTGTTTTAATGAATTATAATTTTTATTCATTAATTTATATGACAAAAGAATTAGAAATAATCTGTGTAGGGTGTATTCAAAAATTATATTAACCATCAATGTTATGATAGGTCCAATAAGTCAATCTAGATTTCTTAATCGGTGTAAAACTTACCTATTTATGAATTATTTTTTATAATGGGGCCTTAATAGTTTGTATTATGACATCTATTTTTCATTCCATCGTCATAAAATCATTTATTTTATTTTATATGATAATTTATAATATTAGTTGTTTCATGGATATATCATACTCATATATTATTTGTCATAAAAAGTTATTTTATTATTATTTATTTATATATTTTTCATTCTTCAAAAATATCAATTATATTCATCACTTTAATATGAATATTATCTCACCATTCTTATACACTGGATTATTGAGGTTATAATTAATAATATATTGTAAATTATACAATGAAGGGTTTCATGAGTGTATAATATTTTGGGGGACATTGAATATTTATTTTAAGATAATTATTTATTGGAAATATAGAAATAAATTCCCATTAGATGGGATATATATGAGTTTTTTTATTAGTGAATGCTTTCCCCCAACTATCTAATAGTCTAAAAATAAATAGTTTTTTGGAATATAAGTGACTCAATATTTCATATTGATATTATAATTATTTATTTTTATGTTTATGTTTATTCAGTTGGTATCAAACTCATGGTCTAAAATATATACATTTAGAATAAGATCCAAGATTTTCGTTCTAGGGAATCTAAAATAGAAACTAGAAATAACTTTATATTTTGAGGTACCATCACGTTGATCTCCATACACCAAAGTAGTGTTGAAAATATCTTTAAATAAAAAATAAAATCATTAGGATGAAAAATCAAACAATTCATTGTGTCATCACTAGGTGTTTAAATTTCCTATTGTCACTCTTACCTATATTAACCCAATAGAACAAGTTATCTCGTTATAATTTCACTATATCTATATATAATACTATGAGTATTCTTATGTAAGTAATAAAATTTTTAAATATTTTCAAACTTAAAAGAATAAACATTATGGTATATTTAACTCACTACGTCATCACGTATAGTCATATAGGATTGTTAAAAGAATTACATGTTTGACATGTGTCATTCCAAAAATTAGTAATCCCACCGTGGTTGTATAAATAACTATTGGACAAATCCCACATAGCATTAATCTATACATTACACACACAACCTACTAATTCTATATAATATAAAAAATATGAGAATATCATTTTTATATAGATATGAGGAATATCATAATTTTGTTAAATCTTTGGAATTGAAATTCTTCAACCCACAAGGATTTTGATATGTTTTTACTCTATTGAGAATTTAGAGGCTCATCACTAAAATCATCCATGAATAATATCGACAATTAATAGAATAACAATAAATAATTAATTATACAATTCTTCATTTTAATAATCATTATTGTGTGTACAATCAAGAAATACTATTATATTTTAGATGTTACAACCTCTATAGAACATCATATTTTTACATTCACATCTAACATAGAATTTCTTCAGAAACACTATATGTGAATATATAATTTAACTACACGAATACAATCACTGTAATATACTTCAGAAAATTATCATAATAATACTCCCATAATATTTTAGTCCTAACTTCTCTCCAAATTATTTATCCAATTATTTAATTATATTTACAAAAAAATCCATTAATGTTTATCAAATGAATTTTAAAACATCTTCATCTTGATATACATGAATTTATATATATATATATATATATATAATATTTTATCAAAATTTCAATCTAGTTAAAAAATCGTTATTTAACATTTAAATATGACATACAAATATGTAACATATGGGGTACACATGTCGAATAAGACACAACTATATGCATTATTTAGTGGATCATTTGGGGCGATATATTTTGGAGGTCCCATTTATAGACACCATGACCCAAAACACCATTTGTATGGGTTGTCTCGGTCTATCTATTCTAGAATAATTATCTATATTTAGGCCACTCCCTATGTGTGGTATTTGAGATATTTCACTACTAACATTATCACTTGGGTTCAATGTTAATAAATACAAATTAACATCTCATTCCATAGTCATTGTTATCACATATCCCCACATGTGAGTCATTGGAAACCTAAAAAGGTAATTTCTTCTGTCAATGTCATCAACCAATTCCATAATTTCGGGTATTAGTTATTTTTTAAATATTATTTTTATTATGAAATATATTTTAGCATTACATTAATAACTCACCATGTTTTTATTTTACCAATGCATGCCTTCCCTATAAACTACTAACACTGAATCTTCCATTTATATACCATTGCATTATATATTTTAATACCCTTGGAAGATTAAACAATATTAAATATGTGTATAAATTAATATAATGTTTTAAATAATATACCACAACCATTGTATTTAGAGTGATGACGATTTCACATGATGTCCCATGTTTCAAGATTATAGTTATTGAAGTATATTATGACCTAACAAATTTTCATGATGTAAAAAAGAATTATTTATTTTGATACATGACCACAAATATTAATAGTCATTTATTTAATCAGGGTTTCTCGTCTATAAGATATATATTATTCTAGAAAAATAATATTTTACATTGTTAACAAAAATTCATTATTGAATAGTTATATATATTTATAAATGAAATAAGTTGATCCTAATGAATTTAATAAAAAACATACAGGATTAAAATCCTATTATGGGGGGGGGTGTTAATACTTTTTTGATTTATCTGATCCCAAAATCATCAAATTATGAGTAATGTAAATATTAGAGGAAGGGTGCGGTGATAGGAGGGAGATGAGTATTAGAGAATATCACAGCTCAGTTGAAATCCTCCACCCTTATTGTCGTGAAGGCGATTGTCACCATAGTAGCCCATGCCCCTTGGTGGGGGATGGTCCTCCGCTGTCTCTTAATACATGTTTGCCACCACCCTTATCTATATTTTTTACCCTGATTTCATTGCTTCCTTCCCTACATATCTACATCAGACCAAAGGTTGCATAGTGGTTTGATAGAACCCTATAACTATCTATTTCTAACATGGAATTCACTGACACTCCCCCTTTGTTTCATTTAATTCAAATAATGTAGTTTAAATTACACTAAAAATTGGCAGATTCCTTCGACCATCTAATCATTTATTCCTGTTGTTTATAGGAGTGATATAATTTAAGTATCATTGATTCCAAGAATATAATGATTTAGTCTTCTTAAAAATATGATCTTTTCGAAGATTGGTCAAGTGTGTCTCACACCTACAGTGGATCTTTATTTATTATATTCATGTGAACATATGAATTTCAAATGAAGTGTAAATATCCAACCGTGGATGTATGGGTTAGATTTGCAAAACTCCTGATTCCTTATCATAACCATTCAGTTATTTTTATGTTAGGAAATCCTAGTGGGTGTTACCTCTGTTCAGATAGTCGGACAATATCTATGTGTCATTCTATTTTACCAAAAACCAATTTTGAAGTAGATGTGTCTAAATCACCTTTTGAGTATTTATGTTTTACTATTTGTGAAGTGTTCCACTACAAAAAATCACTTATTTTTGAATAATGGTGTGATTTATTTCTTTTATATAACAAATTAATGAATAATCCAATAGTATGTAGCCATGGGAATATGAGGAAGAAGGCATCTAGATTAGGAGAAAATAAGATGAATCAGGTTCTAGGTGGGATGTATATTGATGAATTAAGTTTCATGTATATGGATTAAAATAGAACACATAAAGATCAATAGTTCAATGGTTTTGATCAGATTTATAGTTAGTCTTCTCATGTATGATCACATTTTAAACAATCAAAGAGACACACGAACAAACAATGGTTATGCCAATCGATCTAAAATTCACTAATATTCTGGCCGGTTAATATAAGATCTATAGGGGATGTGTTATCATGGAAAAGTGGTGAATCGGGGTCATGTAATGGTAGTGGTTGATAGTCTTGAAGGATTAGCTAATATCTACTCAATTGTAGTTCATTCATCCTATAATAAGGATGAAAGGGATGATTATTCTAGTGCTTTGGGAATGGGGGTGTCTCAGGATTATTGTGTCAGAGATGAGGAGGCTAAAGCCTAAATAGATATTAATTTGGACATGTAGTGGGGTTCATTTATTCAATATATGGATGTTGAGGTGAATGAGGAATCAACTGATTATTAAACTTCTTGTGAGGATACCTATTGTGTGGTTTCGAAGGACACCAGTAAGATGCCTCATTTTATGGTGAGAGTATTCATATAGTCGATAGACATGGATATTTCATGACAGTATGTAATATATGGTGATTTCAGTATATGTGAAAAAATATTAATTTTCATTAGGATATTGATATGTTTTGTAACTCCTCCCAAATCTTTGATAAATGGGAGAATGGTTTTAATCACGAAAAGGAGAAAAGAAGAAAAATGTTATAGATTTGGGTCATGGTAAATACACATTCAAATATATTATCATGGATTGAATGAAAATGATGATTTATGGGGTCTACTTTATCTCTGCCTCCCCTTGAAGAGATGGATAAGGAAGACCTGCTCCAAAATGCCAAAGACTAGGTCTACCATATCCTCCTATAATGTTATATGAAGGGACAATGCTGAGATCCTCAAGATCATCAATCAAGGTAATTAGGAATTTCAATGGGAATCTACTAATGATTATAGTTATGTATATTATTTATCATACTATTATTTTTATCTTATATTCTACTAGATGAGGGAAATTATTATTTTTCTTATTCTATTTCCTTACCGACTTTTTAATTATATTTAATACATGGTTAGAATATTTATCTTATAAAATGAATTTCCTTGTAAAAAGTTGGGATATATATATAGAAATTTTTTTCCATCAATTAGTTTCATGAAAATAAACACTGAGTGTCCCCAAATAATGAAACAATGTATCATGTCAAATAATATTCACAAAAATTTTCAATATGAGGCTTTGTTTAAAAAATGATATAATTATTTATATCAGGATCCCTTTTTATAATGAGTAAAATTATCATACATTGACTAGATATTTATTATAATACTCAATTGAAATGTTATGTATCATATCTTAAAAATATATTTACTAATAAATTAAATATAATTTCAACAAAAACCAAATTTTGAGTATATATTAAGCAAATCTGTAACATCCTAGCTAATTATACAATAATAAAATTTTATTTCTTTAAATGTTAAATAATTAGGTAATATTTATACTTTAAAGGGGACTCTATGTAAGATAGAGTACTAGAAATGTAACAATGGGTTTCTCTAAAATCTTATCATGCACACAAGACTGAGTTATACTGGAAAATAAGATATTATGAAAATTATCATTTTAAATGGTAGTTATTGTGTAGTCATAGTATTATTGGGAATAAATAGAACAATATATATTATTCTTACTCAAGTTTATTAATGTTTATTACTTTCTTCTAATAAATTTTTTGTACCTAAAATTAGAGAAAATATTATTTTAGGCACAAAATATCTAATATTTTTGAACTATATTTTAAACACCTTTAGATGGAGATCCCATTTCAAATAAATATTTCATCACCTTCATATTTTATATTGGACAAAATAAAATTCTTCATTGAAATTGGGATTTCAATATTTAGTATGTATAATGTTTTGATATTTTTGTAATATATTTCATTTATTAATGAATAGTGAAAAAATATTCCATTTTAATTCAAAATTGATTTTCATTTAATTTATTTAAATTTTTTGATAATCCTTTAAAATTATTTTGAAGTATATTAATATTAAGGTTTTCTTATTTAATACAATTTTTCCATTTAAATAAATATAATTTTAAATTAGATATAAAACATTTCAATCTTTTGAACATTTCACATTAAAAACACACTTTTTAGTTGTTTCTGCAAATTTAATTTTAAATAATATTTTACAAATTGTATAAATTTAATTATGATAAATGGATTCTATATTTGGAATAAAATGTTCCAAATTATGTAGTAAATTCAATTTATTTTTTTGGTATAAATAAGTTACCATGGTAAAAATATTATTTATCGTAGTAACAACAATATTATAACAAGGGTTAAAGTAAAAGTTAAAAGAGTAACATACATAACATATACCGAATTTGATGGTTGGTATATGTGTGTTTAGAACATATCCCGATATAAAATATTAATTAAAATCTGAATTTGAGAAATTTAATTCCACCACTATATGGTCTGATTTTAATATAAAATAATCAATAAATTAATAACTTAATCCCAC
This sequence comes from Viscum album, assembly GCA_963277665.1. Lineage (NCBI taxonomy): Eukaryota > Viridiplantae > Streptophyta > Magnoliopsida > Santalales > Viscaceae > Viscum > Viscum album. The sequence continues at coordinate 988,500,464 of OY728163.1, read as the reverse complement.
ATCTCCTTAACTATAAATACCACCTATCAACCACCATATTTCGACCCAAAAATCCTTATAAATCCTCAAATAACTACACAAATCATTTATCCTCACTCTCTTCACGTCCAAGTGCTCATGGTCTCACCAAAATTCCATATCCAAACTCCCCAAGGGTCTTTCAAGGAGTGGATTTTCAAGAGGTAATTTTCATAAAGTACCTCTCTTAATTTATTTTCATTCCAACTTTTTCTTCACCCACTTCATCAATTAATGCATGATAATTATAGAATCATATACATACTGGAGTGTTATGTTTATAATGTAATATCTCATATCCATTTATTTTACACATACACTTATTCATAGAAGTTTAATTATTGTCCAACTTATACCGGTAAATCACCTCTATAAATAATGTTTTTCTTCATTTTCTATTAATGTTATCATGGATGGTCTTGAAAATTCTTTTCAGGATAAATAATAATTTAATAATTATATCATTACTTTTTGCATATTCTATAAATGTAATATTAAACATTTGTTCATGTATTCCATATTTTAGTTATATGATAACTTCGTTTTGGGATTCATGGACTACGACCTCTTCAAAACGAAGGGATTCATTAACACGTAAACTTTTAATGTATTGGGGATTTTTTAATTAAACAAAAATGATAAAATTAAATATAAATTTCACTGTAATTATATTATATATGTATAAATATTTCTATACATTTCATTTAATTTTCCTTTTTCATTACGATAGGAAAAAATGAAAATAAAATTCATGTGTATGTACGACATACCATCTACAAGATCAATGTTTTTGGAATGTCATCAAATATTATAATAAAAAATAATCAAATTAATATATAAGATATTTATATCATGTTTTATTTAGTGGAGATAATTTACTAATGAACACATGCACTTTTTACAAAATACCATGTTCTTTTTCAAATCAGGTACTAAATATCAAGAAAACATTCGACATGAACATAAATAATTATGTAATTAATATGGAATTATATGAAGTGATATAAAATGAATAGTAAAAATGAAAAATGTTATCAATAAATTATAAATTAACCTAATTATATTATTCGAGATGATAAGGAACAAACGAGACATGTCATACTCGAGGTAAGGAAATTTCTTAACCCAATTTCAATTCTTTGAGTTAAATTTCTACAACAAGGTTTTGTAGTTAAACTCTTAAATTTAAAAAGAATTTTTAATATATTATATTCTTATTTTTATCTTATATTTCTGAATTTTTTTTAAATAAACCATTTTATATGGATGGTTTTTCTTTTCAAACAAAATGAGAAAATAAATGTTTTTTAACGTATAGATTGAAAATGACCGCTTGGACTCCAAAACCATTATTTGATGTTTGTATTCATATATAATAATTATTGATTATAAAATGAAATTAAATAAAAAATTCCCTTTTTTATTTTGGTATTGAAAATGGTTTTTTTAAGGGATTTATTATGTCAATTTATTGAAATTATATATTGTGATTGCAATGTGAAAATGTTATTCTTACATTATATATGACATATTTATTGTGACCATGTTTTTTTCCTTGAGAATTTCATCAATATATGATTGATTCCATTATAAAACAAGGGTAGGGGATCCCATGATATCTCAATAATGCATTGGTTAATGAGATACAATTGAACGATAGTGTTTCTCCAAATAGATTTAGGGAATATAATATGATGAGTATTCCAGACATAACCATTATGGTTACTCCCTATATAGAAACAAAAACTAAAATGTAAGTATGATACCTATTCCATATGAAAAATTTACGATATATTATTTCTAAGAATAATTTTCATGGAATCCTATAATTTAATGAGGTATGTTTTTATGGGTGAAAAATATGATTTCCTGAAAATGTTTTCTTAAGTTGAAAATATTAATGGAAAAACAGATTAATACCTTATTTCATGTCCCCTAAAAATATTTTTGGGCAAACCAAATGTTTTAAAAAAAACCTAACCTAGGATGTAAGGATGGATAAGTGTAATTCCCCATCCGTAAACATTAAATAATTTTAAATTAATTTAATAATTCTCATTGAGGATCTTTTTAGGTTTGGAGTATTAGATAATTCGGTCATAACTTATTGGTAAAAACTTGAATATTATAGGTAGAAACTTATAATCACTATCCATTTTCTTCAAAAAAACAAAAACTATAAAAAGGAATCATTTCTATTTCCATGTTTTACATAGCATGACGTTTCTTTTATCTCATCCTTGACCCTATATATCTTTAATTCTTATGAAAAACATTTTAAAACACGGGATGAGCATAAAATGATCAGTAAGGGATACATAAAGAAGGAAATCAATTTACTTTCAAAACAACATGTAAAACATGAATACATAATCCAAAATTAATAATTATCACCTTTAAAGTTTAAAATAAACATTAGTGAATATAAACTCATGGATTACCCTTTTACAACCAAAATATTACCATAAATCCCATATAAAACAATGTATAGTATATAATTTAACTTAGTACAGAAACATACATAAATATACTAACCATAAAGTCTAATTACATATATATCACTAAATGAAATATCCTTATGGCCAACTTCCATACCCAATGCATTGTATGTTATAGTGTAACAACTTTTCCTTGTCTTATCTTAGAACCACCCATCATATGGTTTATCATGTAACCATCTGTCACTAGTTTATTGCATAACCAGTCGTCAAATGTTCAAGTACCATTATATAATCATAACATATAAAATATTTAAAATATAAACATTTCACTAATAAAACATCATTTTCAATCACAATAAATCATTTAATATATTTAAATACTTAATCTATTCCAAAGACCATTTAAAAAATTTAATAAATAAGTTTTTGAATGAAATTGTCCCATACCAATTTGAATATTTTGTATAAAATTATCATTTAAAACCTTTGATGTTCATATAAATAAATACTTAAAACCATTTCAAAAACATAGAAATTAATGAGAAAGAATTAGAAGAATAAATCATTAAAAAATTCAATACAATATTTTAGTTAAAGAGTCTTGTAACCCTTGAGAAACAATTGAACAAAAATAATTAAAAATAGGATCATAAAAACATTAAATATCATGAAAATATAGAAATTCATGAAATTATATGACAAAAGTTTTTCATATTCACCTTATAGGATATTAATGGTATATAACATCAATATGTGCCTCAATGAAATGAGATTGAAGAAAAATCCATTACATCGTGTTCGACGCGACTTGTTCATTCTTTAATTTTTTGAATAATAACCATTATTTAATATCTACATGCTTTAGAAACACTTACATTCTTTATTATTTTTATATCACTTTTTACAACGTTATGAAAATTACATAATTATTTAAGTTAAAATCTGTCATTTTGTCGATATTGGGTATTTGAGTCGAAAATGATATTTTTATAATTATAATTTGTCCATGTGGTAAAAAGTACATTCTCTCCAGAATATCATTCATATTTATATATATATTATATATATACATTTTATATGTATTTATTGTATTCCATAACTTTTAGTGATAAAAAAGGAAATGTATCATTCATGGATACGGTAAGCTGTACGTATCCATGAACGCTACTTTCATTTCTATTTCATATTTAAGGGAATGAAAACATAATGATACATAGTCATATCATAATTATGTATAATTTAATATTCTATATATGTTACATAATTTCACTAATTCTATCATTTATACGTTCCATGTATGGCACGAATGACTCATATCACTTTCAGGGGGCACTAGTCCACGCTTCCTCAAATGAAATTATCATTTTTACACATCATGAAAAGCATAAAGGAATGTGGTAAAAAAAATATTATAAAATAATAAAGACAATATAGAAATAATATATATCATATTAATATATTTCTATCATAACATCCACCATGATAGGTGGTAGGATATAATTGAACAATCATCATATCTTGAGGGAGTAGTTCATCTTCCAAACAAACAGTATGTTCTAAATCCATTAAATAGATTTGTGTATAATTGTAGTTAGAATCCATAACATAAAAAAAATACAATTATATTTAAGATAATGGTGTTGTTATTTTATAAAATAATAATAATATAATTGGAAGTGAAGAAGTAGAATATTAAATAATAACTTCAGAGAAGTCGATACCTCACAAACGGGTCACTCCCTTTGATTTGAGCCAAAAGGATTTATTTATTTTTTATATTCCTAGGATAATTCTTCTAAGAGAAATATAGGGATGTTGGGAGCATATAAGAGTATATTTTTTATGATCAAATAGGATTTATAGGTGTGATCAAGGGGTTAGAGTTAGTGGCTTTTATAAGAGGGAGGATAGGGACTTATGGAATTTTTTGAAAGATTGTTTTATTATAAACTGAATTTCAATTTTTAAAAAGATCCAAAACCTATTTAATTATAATATAAGATGATTATTTTCATTAATCCTCTAATAAAAAAGTTTTTATTGATATTTTAGTTTCAAATTTAACTTTATAATTTAGCATTAACACTTAGTTAACTAGTTTTACTATTACCATGTCTTCCTATATATTCATACTATATGGTTAATATAGTAACCATAAATTGCCAATAGAACGTCAAGTAGATCATTAATAACTTTTAGAACATTATATAACTCATTTTTAAAATTCTAATATTTTTAGGACTATTATATCATTAAATAAAATAGTATTTGTTTTAAAAACCCATTTATGTTTATTTTTATACTATTCATATCATGAATTTTGAAAAATCAATATAAACATGATTATTTCAAAAGAACATCGTAAATTAAAATATAAAAAGTCATAATCATCTCTAAAATTCATGTATGGCATAAAGGGTTTTAATATAAATTTATTTTAATATTTATAATCTCATTTATTTAAATCTTTCTTTAATAAGGTAACTATTATATCATCATTGTGTCACAAATATATTTTTTATATGATGTATAAAAACTATAAAGAAAATTTCATAATTTAGAAATAATTTTATATTTATAATGAATATTTATAGTCAAAATGATAACTCATATAACCACATATATATATTTTTACAAAATGATATACGTTCCGATTATATTTTCCTTAACTAAAAATTAAAAGTAATTAAATGTCATTTTCACACACAAGTGTCTCCTTGTGGTCCTAAAATAGACCCAAGGATGACCATGGTCGGAAATATCTCATCCAATAGGGTTAGGACATGTGTTAGGGTAATTTAATATTATTATAACATAATTTTTTACCCTTATTCAATAAATTTACCATTAAACCATGGTAAATATTATATTTAGTGAAGATAATATTCATAATATCTAAAAATAAACATAACTATGTACACATTCAGAACCTCCAGATTCCAAATATATAATATATTTTCCCAATTTCAAAACATAGATGTTGCAGAAATTAATTTAAAATTAATTCTTATTTTCACAACCCAAAATATGTTTTTGAGATGTAAAAATAACAAAATATTCAAATGTGCTTATGTCTAAGTTCAATGTAAAATTACATCCAATGACCAACATGGATTAAATGATAATAATATAATATAATTACAATATAAAACAAATTAAGATTATAATTAAAATATCTTAATAAATTATATCAAAAGGTAGTTTTAAATTAAAAGGTTATAGTTTTCAGTGAATTAAGAAATGAACTTTAGAAGAAAAATACTAAAATTTCATCCAATGTAAATATTGATGTGCATATGACAAATTATATGTTTATTTTTTTATATAAAGAATATAAATGTGTCAAAAACTAGATTTATAAAATGTTCTTCATCAAAAGGTGGTAAAACTGTATTTTTAGAAAAATACATATTTTATCAGAAATTTTTTTTATTTTATAATATCTTGAAAACATATCAGATTAATTTAAGACATTACTTAGAATATATGAAATCTTTTTTCATTAAATAAAAATTTATAAAAAGTGATATTAAAACCCAATTATTCTCTTATAAATAGGTTTTCATAAGAACACATGCATTATATTCAATTTGACTTTATTTACTTTTATAATAAAGATCATAACCAAAGGATCCTAATTTTAACATGTGTAAAAAATATGTAAAAATTAATTGGATAATATTTATTCACTCCATTCCAATGACTAGGCATTAACTAGAGTTTAAAATAATAATAATATTATTATAATTTTATTTTTCAGTATAACTCAGTGTTGTATGAAATGTACGATTTTAGAGAAGCCAGTTGTTGTGTGTTGAGTAAGATATTAATAAATGATAACATTTAACTTATAATTGATGTCCTATTCATAGGTATTAATTGAAATAATTTTTTTATTCTATAAATACCTAGGTCATTACATCCTTCCCCCCTTTTGGAAATTGTGTTCTCTCAATTTCAAAATTCGGCTTGAAGTCATCATTGAAAGTCCCACATCAGAAAAAGGGTCAATAAATCTATAACTTTAAAAGAAATAAATATATGTATATAGTTCAACCGAGATTAGAAACTAGGATTCCATGAATTCCTTGACATGGGAGAGAATACAAACCATAATGTTCAAATAGATAATGATAGAAAACATGATTAGGAGAATGTTACCCACCAGAAAACCAAAAACTTGTGATATGTTAAACAGAATTTGATTCCCTTTTAGGAAAATTAAACAAACAATTTTTTTGTTTTATGTTCCCCATAATAATGTTGGAGAATTAATTAATGAAATTGACTAAGAAAAGAATGAAATATACTTACTTTTGAAGAAGTGTTTCATCCATTAATATGATTCTAAATAAATACATCTTTTCTCCAAACGAAGAAAATTCAAGATGGCTTGGTCACATCGAATTCCCTAAAAGAAACATCTAGAGAATAACATGATCCAGAATATTGAACCATATATTCCCCTATCTTTAGATAATAACCAAAACCAAAATGGTTAGTACAATATTAAATTATCAAAAAAATTGATAATCTTTTGTAAACAGAAATACTACACTTAATCTCTAAAATTGAACAAACAATACCAAAAGCACAAAAAATACCATTAAATACCCAATTGTCCTTAAAATTATGTAAAAAAAATCCAAACTATGTTTCAATCCCAAAATTCAAAACTATTTGATAACATAGTATTGCAAAATATTTTTATCATTTATCTCCAAATAACATCCTCTACTCATAAAATCTCATACTCAAACGTAATTAACATAATCTCATATTCTCTGTGATGGGTAAATATTTTCCATAAATAACCCAAGTATTTAAATGTCCACAAAAAAAACATAGATTCTTAAAAAATAAAATTCCACCATTAATCCTCAATTGAAATAAAAAAGTGTTCTAATTTATATAGGCATATTGTTTTATCAAAATATCTATGTATTCTAAAATAACCATTATCACTTACAAACCAAATCAATTTCCCATAATAACGATATATATTTGATAAAACATAAGATCCAATATAAATTTTTTCCTGATTAATAAAATCTTTTAACAAAAAAGAATAATTCATACTAACTAAGGACTTCATATAGGATAATGGTAGGCGGTGTGCCCTTATTGCCCTTTGGTTATGGGTTCGATTCCCATGGCCTTGTCGGAGCGATGGGTTGTCACCCATCCTGCGGGTTGTTCTTTTTAGAAAACCATTTCATTCGTATAACATTCTCAAAAATAATATAATTTCCTAAAAACTAACCATAAACTATTTTATCTTCAAAGGTTATCTAATACCTTTTATTTGGCATCCTAAAATATAATAACCATTAAGCACCTAAAAAAGATAATATGAACCCCTAAGTTTATCTATTATGACCACAAAAGAAAAGGTAATTTATTATTAAAAAAATTTAAAATATCAAACTTCAGGGTTACATATATGAGAAAAAAATAATCCAAAGTAATCCAATCATGAAAAGATCCGTAATACTTTTAAACATTTCATCATCCTAAAATCTATTATAACTACTGAATCCATAACATATATATTTATTGTTCATTCAAAATCCTTCATGATAAATTATCCATTATTTTCCAACATTTTAAAAAATACATATATCATACAAACAAAATCAGGAATCATATCATAAGATTCAATAATTTCAACACATCAGATAAAAAATAATTTATACCTTTTATTGGTCATTTTCATTTTTCTCATCCTTAGTTGGAATGGGATTATATATTTGTAATTATATATTTAGATGATACTGATAATCCCATTCCTCAAACTTCTTTTTTGGACATCAATTTTTTTATGACCTCGCATAACACATTTAAAACATTCAATTGATCCCTCAGAATGAACTTCTATCGCTTTCGTAGATTCTACTAGATTCTTCCTTTTTACATGGAAGGTTCTTGCTTTACATAACTCACTACCAAATCTATATCATCTTCCCTTCCATTTTAAGAATATTCCATGGAATTTCATTCCACATAACTGACACATAGGTTTTTGAATATAATTACCATTATGATTATTACCTAAACTTCCATGGGTGTTTTTTTCTCGAATATAAAATTCCATATAAAAATCCCTAAGGTTCGGGTGGTCAATCATGACTCTAGATTGATGGTTAAGAATAAGCACATGAGTTCTCATTTCGTCTCTTATTTCATTATGTTTCTTATTCAGAAAACCATCAATGTTTTATTCACATCCAGTATAAATTTGGTTCCCATTAGATCCAGCCATTTACTAAAACAAAAAAATTTAGTGTGAGTATATCAATAAAATTACCATAAAATATTTTATGTGGAGGGTAAATACTATTATATACATATTCATTTTATCATAACACATTAAATTTATCAAAAATAACTATGACTATTTTTAATATGATTACCATTTTGGTTATATCCCATATTCTCAACTAACAACCTATCCTATAAATTTATATAAATCGACCTCTGATACCAAATATAATCACCGAACATAAACAGTAAATAATCCTTAATTAAGTTAATAATTAACATTGAGGATCTTTTCAGGTTTATAGATTTAGATAAATATGTCATAACATATACATAACAATAATAATATTAAAATTAGACACTTCTACTAACCCTCCATTTTTTCCTAAAACACAAAACTCAAATAAAAGAAACATGTCAAGTTCCATGTTTTAGACAACATAACTTTTCCTTAGTCCCATCCTTGTCCCTATTCATTTTTATGTCATGGAAAAAACATATCAAAACATGGTATGACCATAAAAAGCATAATAAGGGATAGATATAGAAGGAAAACTATTAGTTTTTTCAAAAAAACATGTAAAACATGAATACTGTATCAGAAATTAATTCTTTTTTCCTTAAAGAACTAACAAAAACACTACACTAAATATAATCTCATTTCTTACACTTTTGTAACCAATTTATTACCATAAATCCCATTGAAACAAATGTATAGAATATAATGTAACGTGGGACATAAAAATAAATAAATGAAATAACTATACGATTGACTTCCATACATATCACTAAATGGAATAGCTATACAGATGACTTCTATACCCAATGCATTGGTGGTTACAATGTAGTAATACATCCATTGATTATCACAGAACCACCGGTCATTTAGTCTATCAAGTAATCATCCATCATTGGTTTATCACGTAACCACCCACGAAATGTCCAAGTAATATTATATAATCATAACATATAAAACATTTCAAATATAAACAAGTCACTAATTACATTTCATTTGAAATCACAATGAATCACTTCATGATATTGAAATACTCAATCCATTTCAAAAACCATTTAATTCATTTAATATAGAAATTTTTTAATATAAGACTCCCATACCTTGTTGACATTTTTAAAAGAAATTAAAATTTAAAACCTTTAATGTCTATATAAGTAAATCCTTAAAATCATTTAAAAAAATGGACATTAATGAGAAATATTTAGATGAATAAATCTTTAAATCATTTAAAATGATATTTTAATTAATGTGTATTATAACACGTGAGGAACACTTAACAAAATAGCATCAAAAGAATACATAAATATTATAATAATATAGAAATTCATGATATAAAATTTCATATGGGATGTATTGACACATTAAATGATACTAAAGGTTCATAACATCAAGATATGCCTCAATGAAAGGATATTGAGATGAAATCGCTTACCTTGTGTCTGACATGACTCGTTCATTCTTTAATTTCCTGAATAATAAAACAAAGTAAATTTATAATTGGATCAGATCGTTTTTCAAGTTAATTATTCATTTTATATCACTTATTACCACATAATAAAAATTCATTAATTATTTATGTTAATATCAGGCATTTTTTCGATATTGGGTACTTGAGTCAAAAATGATCTTGTTATAAATACAAATTTTCAATGTTGTCCAAGGCCCAATATATATAAAATAGTATTCATAAATATATATAATATATATAGAGTATATATGTATTTATAATATTGCACAACATTTAGAGATAAGAAATGAAATGTACTATTAATTGAGATGGTAAGTCGTACGTACACATGAACACTACTTTCATTTCTATTTTATATTTATGGGAATGAAGACATAATTTTACATAGTTATATTATAATTCCAGTATAATATAATATTTTATATATGTTACATATGTCAAATTACTCCCTATTTTATATGTTCCATGTATGACATGAATTAGTCATATCACTTTGAGGTGGCGGTAGTCTGCACTTCTCAAATGAAATTACCATATTTAAACAACATGAATACCATAAAAGAATATTGTAAATAAATATTAAAGATTATTAATACAATATTAAAATAATATATATCATATAAATATGGTTCCATCATAATTGAAACCATGATAGGAAGTAGAAGATAATTGAACATTCATCGTATCGTGAGGCAGTAGTTCACCACCCCCAGAAATAGTTTGTTCTAAATCAATTAGATGGAGGTGTGTGTAAGTGTAGTTCGAATCAATATCATAAAATAATACTATAATATTGGTGATACTAGTGTTTCTATGTAATCAAATAATAATAATATAATAGGGAGTGAAGAATTAGAATATTCGGGAGGAACATTATAGAAGATGCTACCTTTTAAAATGGATAACTCCCTTTGATTTGAGTCAAAAGGATTTATTGAACTACCTTCTGCATAAGGTAAGGCCACTCAGAAGAATATAGGGATGTTTGGAGCTTATTTAATTATAGTTTGGAAGATAAAAAGGGCTTTAGAGGTGGGAGTAAGTGGTTAGAGGTGGTGGCCTTTTGTAAAAGGTTGGAGGGGTACTTTAGGAATGTCTTGAATGATTATTTTATTATAAACAGAATTTCGATTTTCAAAAGCTCCAAAACTCATTTAATTCAATGATAAGATGAGTATTGTTATAAATCCTCTCATCTAATATGTTTTAGACATGTTTTTGAAACAAATATAACCTTATCATTTATCTTTAACCATTACTTACCTTATCATTTATCTTTAACCATTACTTACCTAATTTTACTTACCTAATTTTAATCTTATCATATTTATACTACATTTTTATTATAGTTACAATAAAATGAAAATTGAACTTAAAGTGGTTCATTAATGACATTTAAGACATTATATAAGTCACATATCCGAATATTAGATTATTAGGACTATTATATCAGATAATAAAATATTATATGTTTTAAAAACTCATTTATGACAATTTTTATACTATTCATATCTGGAATTTTTTAAAAATCGATATCAACTTGATTCATTCTAGAAAACATGACAAATTAAAACACGAAATGTCATAATCATCCCTAAATTTATTTTCTGGAATAAAAAGTTTCATAATAATTTCATGTTCATATTTATAATCCCATTTATTTAAATCTCGCATTAATAAGGTTATCATTACATCATGATTATGTCATTAATATATTTATTTATATGATGTATAAATATAATAAATAAGATACCATGATGTTGTAATTTTTTTTGTATTTATAATGAATATTTATAGTGAAAATGATAACTTATATAAACCCATATAAAATTTTTTTTACTAGAAGATACATGTTTAGCTTCTATTTTCCATATCTTTATGTTAAAAGTAATTAAATATCCTTTTCACCCGAATGTGGCTCTATGGGGTCCTAAAATCAACCCAAGGATACCCATGGAAGGAAAATATCATCAATTATAGTTAAGACATGTGTTATAGTAATTTAATATTATTATAATATTATTTATATCTCTTATTTATCGGATTTACCCTTTAACCATGGTAAATAAAATATTTACATAAGTTACTATTCATAATGTCTAAAAATAAAAGGTACCTATTTAAAGAATTTAAACCAAAAAAATTAAAAATATGGAATTAATTTCTTCAATTAAAAAAATTAATTTCAATAATTAATTTAAAATTTATTTCCATTGTTAAATCCAAAAAATAGGTTTTTAAGAAGTGAAAACTAACAAAATATTGTCATGCATTTATGTCCAATTTAAAAGTGAAATTACTTATAATGACTAATAGTGGATAAAATAAAAAAAAATTAATCTGATTTCACTTTAAAAACAAATATATGTATAATCTGACTTTATAAATAAATTAGATTAAAAGGTAGTTTTGAATTATGATGCAGTATTTTTTACTATTCATTACAAATATAAAGTGTAGCAGAAAAATACAAAAAATGATTTTGTCCTTATATAATATATAAAAAACATATAAGATAAATTTAAATCATTAAATTGAATATATATTATATATTTTAAATTAAATAAATATCCATAAATAGTGATATGAAAACACAATTATTCCCTTTTAAATAGGTTTACATAAAAATTTGTCCATTATATTCGATTGTTTTTTTTCAATTTCTCATAATGTTGGTAACCAATGAATAATTGTTTAAACTAGTGTGAATGATATTTCAAAATTCAGCTGAAAATATTCATTCAATCCATTCCAACGAGTAGGCGTTAAAAAAAATTAAACTAATAATAATAATATTGTATTATTTTTTGTATAACTCAATTTTGTGTGTAATATAGGATTTCAGAGAAGATTTTTGTGTCATGTGAGTACACAATCATAAAATGGTACCCTTTAACCTAAAATTTATATCATATTCCTATATATTAATTGAAATTAAAAATTATTATTTTATAAATACTTTGTTTGTTGAATCCTTTTTCCCTTTTGGAAATTGCCTCCTTGCAATTTTAAAATTGGGCTCAGAAACATCATTGAATGTCCCACATCGGAAAAATAGTCAATAAAAATATCACATTAAAAGAAATAAAAATAAGTATAAAGGTCAACTGAGAAAAAAAATACAAGGATTACATGAAAACAAGGATATGGGATTGAAAAAAAAACAATCATTTTCTGAAGGAGAGTGATAGAAAACATGATCATGAGATTGTTAACCACTATAAAAACACAAACAATTGATAAGTTAAACAATCATGGTTCCCCTGTAAGAAAAGTAAATGAAATAAATTTTTTATTTCATATTCCCTTTCATAAACTTAATGAATTTATTTATGAAATCACAAATAACATAAAGAAATATACATACTTTTCATGTATAGTTTCATCAATTAATATGTTTCTACCAAAATCTCATATTTTCTCTAAACGATGAGTATTAAAGATGACATAGTCACACTTGAAGTGATAAAATCAAATTCTAGTGAGTAACATGATCCAGAAAAGATGAGGCATGTATTTACGCTTTCTTTAAATATTATCCAAAACCAAAATTGTTAGTATAAGATTAGATAATTCCCAAAAATGTAAATCTTTTATAAAAACAAACTATACTCTTAATCTCCAATATTAAAATGAACAATAACCAATTCTCAAAAAAGAACATTCAATACACCATTTTACATAAAATTATTCAATATAATTAAAACTATGTTTTAATCCCAAAATTGTTATGGATTTTATGACATAATCATCCTGAAAAATCATAACATTTATCTCTTAATAACATTGGCTACTCTTAAAGTCTCATACTAAAATGTAATTAATCTAATCACATATTCTCTATGATTGGTTTATTGTTTCCATGTCTAAACCAAATCATTATATGTCCACAATAAAAACACATATTATTCCAAAATAAAATTCCACCATTACTACTCATTAAAAATCCAAAAGTATTCAAATTTATTGAGGCATATAGTGTTCCGAAAAGAGAGAATGTCTTCCAAAATAACTTTTATCACTTAATCACAAAATCGTTTTACTATAACAAGTATATATACATGATAAAACATATGACCCCCAATAAAATTATTCTTGATCAATAATGACATTTAACTAAAATGAATAAGTCATAATAACCAAGGACTTCATGTGGGCTAGTTCTAGATGAGGCGCCCTTTTCACCCTTTGACTGAGGGTTCGGTTCCCATGGCCTTTCCAAATATGACAGTTTATCACCCATCATGCATTTTGTACTTTTTCTAAAACCATATCATTTTTATAACATTCACAATAATAATATACTTTCCTTCAAAATAAGCATAACCTATTTTATCCTCAAAGGTTATCTAGTACATTTCATTTTGCATCCCAAAATGTAATAACCATATATCACCTAAAAAACAAAAGATCATATGAACCCATATTTTAATCCATTATGTCCACACAAGGAAAGGTAATTCTTTCTTGAATAACATTTTCATATATCAAAATTCAGGGTTACACATAATCGGAAATCTCTTCTAAAGTAATCCCGTCATCAAAAGAGCCTGAATACATTTACACATTTCATCATCCTAAAATCTACCATAAATCTTGAATCAGTTATATATATAATTAATAATCATTCAATGTCCTTCATGATCCATTAACCCTATTTTTACAACATATTCCATAATACATAATTTTTACTAATAAAATCATGAATCAAATCCTAAAATTCAATAATTTCCAAAAAACCAGCAAAGAAATTATCGATAACTTTCATTGGTCATTGTCAATTTCATCATCCCAAATTGAAATCACATTAGGTATTGGTAAACATATATTTGTACAACCATTATGATCATGTTCTAGAACCTTCATTATAGGACATATATTTGTATAATAACAATGCATATCATATTTAAAACATTTAATATATCCCTCAGAATGAACTTCGTTCCATTTCATTGATTCAACAGGACACTTCCTTTTCCAATGCAAGGTTCATTCTTTATGACCTTAATTACGACAACAATAGTATCTTCCTATAAATTTAAAGAATTTTCCTAGGTGTTTATTTCCACATCATTCAAACATAGGTTTTTTAATATACTTACCTTTATAATTATTACATGAAATTCCATAGGGATTTGTTTCTTACATATTAGATTTCGTATAATAATCACCAAGGTTCAGGTAGTCAATAATGAATTTAGATATTTGTCTGAGAACAAGCAGAAGAGTTCTCATTGCAGTGCCCAATTCATTCGGATTCATATTCAAAAAACCTTCATAGTTTTTTTATATCTTTGGATACATTGGTTCCTTATAGATCCATACATTTACTAAAACAATTATGGTCAATGTTATTATACTAATAAAAGAATTATATAATATCTTATGAGGAAATAAAATACTAAGATATACATATTCATGTTATCTTAAACTCATTAAATTTATCTAAAATAACTATGACACTTTATAATATTATAACGATTATGGTTATGTCACTTATTATTAAATAACACCCTAACCTATAATGTTATATAAACCGACCTATGATACCAACTATAGGTCCCCATACATAAACATTACATAATCTGGAATTATGTTAATAATTCACATTGAGGATATTTTCAGGTTTAGAGCATTATAGAATTATGTAATAACTTATACATAACTACTTGAATATTAATTGTAGATTCTTTCACTCAATATAAAGTTTTTTCATAAAACAAAATATCAAAAAAAAACAAAACATGTCTAGTTCTATGTTTTATATAACATGAATTTTCTTTGATCTCTCCCTTGACCATATTCATCTTTATGTCAAGTGATAAACAATTAAAAACAATGCATAAGAATAAAAATATAATTAAGGGATACATAAGGAATGAGAATTGTTAGTTTCTCAAAATAACATTTAAACCATGAATAATTTATCATAAAGTAATAATTTTCACCATAAATAATTAGAAAAAACACTACACTTAATATACACTCATTAAAAACCCTTTTTAACTAAAAATTACCATAAATCCAATAGAATACAATGTATAGCATATAATGTTACATGTGATATAAACATACATAAAAGTATTAAGCATATGGCATACTTCCAAACATATCACTAAATATAAAGGCTATATGGATGAATTCCATACCAAATTCATTGGAGGTTATAATCTAACCACCTGTCTTTGGTTTATCACAGAACCACCTATCATTTGGTTTATCAAATAACCATCCATCATTGGATTATCAAGTAACCACCTGCCAAATTTCCAAGTACCATTATATAACCATAACACATAAAATATTAAAAATATAAACATTTCACTAATAACATATCAATTTTAATCACAATAAATCATTTCATGATATTAAAATACTCAACCCATTTCAAAAAGCAATTAGAATATGTAATAATTAGATTTATGAATCAAAGTGTCTCATACCAATTTGATAATTTTAAAAGAAATTAACATTTAATACATTTAATGTACATGTAAACAAATCATTAAAACTATTTTTGAAAAAATGGGCATTAATGCGAATGATTTACAAGAATAAATCATTAAATCATCTAAAATGATATATTAGTTGAAGAGTCTCAGGACACATGAGAAACACTTGACCAAAAATAATTAAATAATATAATCAAACTAAACATTAAATATCATGATAATATATACATTACTGATATTAATTATTCAAACGGTTTTATATACACCTTATAAGATATTAAAGGTGCATAACTTCAATATATGCCTCAATGAACGGAGATTAAGACGAAATCCTTTACCTCGTGTCCGACATGAATCATTAATATTGTAATTTCATGAATAATAAACATATATTAATTTATACTTTATTCTTAATGTTTTTCAAGTCTATTATTCATTTTTTGTCACTTACTACAACATTATAAAAATTAAATATTTATTTAAGTTAATATCGATCATTTCATAGATATTGGGTAGATGAGTCGAAAATGGTCTTGTTATAATTACAATTTGTCAATGTAGTCAAAAGTCTATTATCTCATGAATATTATTCATATATATATATATATATCATATATATATATATATAGTATATATATATATTTATAATATTCCATAACACTTTAATATAATAAATGAAACACACCATTCATGGAGACGTTAAGCCATACCTACACATGAAGGCTACTTTCATTTCTATTTCATATTTAATGGAATGAAAACATAATAATAAATAAGTATATTATAATTCCAGTATAATATCATATTTTATATATGTTACGTAATTTCAAAAATTACCTCTTTATATGTTCCATTTATGGAATTAACATGTCATATAACGTTGAAGGGGTTGTAGTCTATGCTTGTGAAATGAAATTATCGTGTTTACATATCATGAAAAGAAGAAAGGTATATTTAAAATACAAATTATAGAATCATAAATATAGTATAAACATAATATGGATGATATAAATATTGATCCATTATAATGGCTACCATGAGAGGTGGTAGAAGATAAGTGAACAATCATTGTTTCGTGATGCTTTATTTCGTCATCCATAAAAACAATATGTTCTAAATCCATTTGATAGAGGTGTGTGTATGTATAGATTGAACAAATCTCATAAAAAATCCTATTATATAAATTATACTGGTTTTGTTATGTAATCAATGAATAAGAATAAAATAGGGAGTGATTAAGTAGAATATTGGGGAGGAACTTCAGAAATGACACTACCTCTTAAAACAGGTAACTCCCTTCGATTTGAGCCAAAAAGATTTCTTGAATTTCCTTCTACCTAAGGTAATTATTCATGGAGGATGATAGGGATGTTGGGAGCATATTAGAGCAGATTTTAGACCATCTAAGGGGCCTGAGAGGTGTGAGTAAGGGGTTAGAGGTGGTGGCGTTTTATAAGTGGGAGGAGGGGTACGTTATGAATTTTCATGAATGGTTATTTTATTATAAACTGAATTTATCTTTTGAAAAGTTCCACAAATAATATATTACGAATTAAGATTAGTATTCCTCTAAAAACTCTCAAAAAATAGGTTTTAGTCAATTTTTGGGTTCAGATTTAACCTTATCATTTAGCATTAACCTTTAGTTAACTAATTTAACTATTACCATTTCTTCTTGTATATTCATACTATATGGTTAATATAGTTACAATAAAATTCCTATATAACATAAATTGGTTTATTAAGGAAATTTAAAAAATTGTATAATTCATTTGGACCAATCAAATATTTTTAGGACTATTATATCTTTTAATACAATAGTATTTTTTTTTTCAAAACTCATTTTTGTCAATTCTATTTACTATTCATATCACGACATATTAAGAATCCAAAACAACATGATTTCTTCCAAAAAAATCAAAAATGAAAATATAACAAGTCAGAAAAATTTCTAAAATTAGTGGAAGGCATAAAATGTTTCCAAATAATTTTATTTTAATATTTATAATAACATTTATTTAAATATTTCATTAATAAGGTTATCAATACATCATCATTATTTCATAAATATATATATTTATTTGATGTCAAAAAATAAAAAATAAAATAACATGATTTACGAAATATTTTTAGATTTTTAAGGAAAATTTATTGTCAAAATGATAACTTATATAACACCATATAAAAATTTTTTTACTAAAAGATACATGTTTAGGTTCTGTTTTCCTAAACATTAAGTTAAAAGTAATTATGTGACATTTTCACACAATAGTGGCTCCATGGGGTCCTAAAATAGACCCATGGATGCCCATGGTCATAAATATCTCATCCAATATGATTTGGTCCTATGTTAGAGTAATATAATATTATTATAATATTATTTTATTACTCTTTATTTACAGGATTCACCCTCTAACCATCGTAAATAAAATATTTACTAATTTTACTATTCAAAATGTCTAAATAAAGATAACTATTTACACAAACTGAACCCAATTATTTTAAATATAGAATCTATTTTTATATATTCAAAACAATGATGTTCCAGAAATTAAATTTAAATTAATTCCCATTGTCAAAACCAAAATAGTGTTTTTAAGAAGTAAAAACTACAAAACTATTGAAATTAATTTATGACCAATTTCAATGTGAATAGAATTTCAATGACAAAAAAATGATTAAATGATAATAATATGATCCATATACACTATAAAATCAATTAAAATTATAATCCCTCTATATAAATAAATTAGATTAAAAGGATGTTAGGAATTAAAATGCATTATTTTTCACCTTTTATTGAAAAAAATGGATCTCGACACTTCTATGTTTGTGCATCATGCACTTCCCCAAGTTAAAAAAATCGGTGCATTGGTGCTGCATCGTCAGCTCACCTCCATCCTTGGTGCATTCTCTTCCAGAGCATCTGGTATCCAATCTGTTGCATGATGGTGTTCGGCCAGAGTCCTCCAACCTCCTTGAATCATGATTTATGATTCTGACCCCCTCGCTCAAGGAGGTCCTTTTGCAACCTCTTCCCCCATTGACGCGCTCCTTCCCAATGAATAAGATCTAAAACTTTATATCAGGAAAGGATATTTTCTTTCCATTGGCCTCATTCATGGTCATTTCCTTCCCTATGATGATAGATATTCATCACTTGACCCTGGTGGAATGCTTTGGGGTGGAAAAACAATCTCTGGGTTTCGTCAAGAGCATCGTGGCATCATGGGGTCTAGCTAGAGCAGCTCATGTACTGGAGCTCCCCACGAAATAATTTTTCATTTTTCATGCATCCAAAGAGAATTTCGATTATTCATGGTCATGGAGTGTATGGTCTGTGGTCATGTCGAGATTCCACTTCTTTTGGTGGACCATGGGTGTCCAACTGGTTTTTGATGCTCCTCAATTGGATTCCCCGATTTATATATTGAGTCTACCTCTTCCATTCTTCAACCTAGGGTTATTTAGTGGAATTGATGACTCCATTGTTTCTTTTCTTATGTCAATGGTGTCACCTCTCTTCTTCAAGACTCTTCTATAGCAAAGATCTGTGTTGAATTGGATCATTCACAGTGCCAACCAGACCAGATTCTTTTTTAGGTTGGGAAATCATTTTCACGGGGGACAAAAATTGTATATTTGGGGCCAAAAAATGTTTTCTCAGTTTGTTTGTCTACATGACCACATCCCTTTAGATTGCATGAAGCTTCATCCAAATCCAACCGCTAAAAGTATGGTTTCATGGATGGAACATTGTCCCTCTTCTAGCTATGGATGCACCCCTTGAGTTTCATTTCCATAGGCATAGTTGAATGTGATTGAAGCTAGTTATTATCTTAAATAAGCGCATATCCCTTGGAATCCTCCTTCTCCAGTTATTACAAGTAAGGAGCCTAATTTATTAGTCATTGGGTCCACAACACAATGCTCGGACCTGGTTCCTTATGTTCCTCCACTGTTTTATGGGTCTGTGGATGGATGTCCCCCAATTTTTGTATCTTTTCCCCCCTTGCAGTTTGAATCATGTGGGCCTTCCATGAGCTCTATCACATTTGGTTAGCTGCACTCTTTCCCAAACAATGTGATTCATCATGTTATCTAAGGAACAAGATTATCCGACTCCCCGTGCATCAGTAGGCTCTCCTACTTCAAACAGTGTGATTAATAGATCAAAATCCATGATGCTTTCACATACCTTCTCATTAAGTGTACTTGGATCAAATAAGACTAGGGCCAAAACCAGGCGAACCAATTCCCAATGACCTCATTTGTAGAATGGAATGAACATTGTCTTGGTGACTATGATAAAAATGACTTCATTTCTATTCATTTCCTTAAGTCTCACGCATCTATTTTCAAATTTCATGAACCAAATGTTTCCTCCTCCTAAAATAATTGGATTATAATGGGAGAATTAAAGTTTTCAATTTCATGAATGTAGAACCTTTCAACCAATACATTTGGATCTTCTAATGGTCTGATGTGTGTTGGGGTCTACTTGTCACTTTGGACCAACACGAAACTATTACTTTGACCTTGGGAAATTTTTTCTTTTTCATTTCCTTCATTTATGAAATGGTCAATGCTCATGAGAGAAGATTCTTAAGGGATTATCTTTGCTCCTTCGACCCGAGTGACAAAACATGGTTCATTTGTGGTGATTTTAAAAGTATTCTAGACCCGATAGAAAAATAGGTAAATGTGATTATCCCTGAAAAGCTATTATGGAGTTAGTTTCTTTTATAGGTAATGTAGGTCTCTTCGACATGGGATACAAGGGGTTCACTTCACCTAGTGAAATAGTGAGAAGGGGAGCAGGTGGACTTGGTTCCGGCTTGAACATTGCCTTGATAACTACAATGAGATCTCAACCTTTCCTAATGCAACGGTTTCTTATCTGGTCTGATCCCTTTCGAACCACTCTCCCTTACTTATTTCTCTTCCCCTAGTAGAAGATGTGATGAAAACATCTTCTATAATTCTTTGTGGCCAGATTTCAATGGCTTCCATTTGGTAGTTCAATCCTCATGGTCGAAGCCTACAAGGATTATTCGGTGGTCTAAAATCCATAACAAACTATGACGGCTTGGAGATAATCTCCATCTGTGGAGAAACAACTACTCCCCATGCCAACGAGACATGGATAAAATCAATGAATATATTGTAAAACATGAAATATCCCCGGAGAATGGGATGTTTGATGTTCTATTTGGGGATCTGGTTCATAAGAAAGAAATTTTGGTATAATAACTTCTCACACAAGAGCGACTCTCTCAGAAGAGGGCTAGAGTCAAGTGGATTGAAGAGGGATACCTTAATTCTGTGTATTTTCATGCTTGTCTTAAGAGAAAAGACAACATGTTCACCCGAAAAATCTCAATCGGTGTGGAACCTATACTGATGACCCTGTAGTGATTGGAGGCATGGTCACAATGAACTTATCATCGCTTCTCGTTGGTCCAAATATGAGCAAGCACGATGGCTACCCCTCGGGACAGACAGATCTATTGGATTCCATCCCTCGATAGGTTTCTAACAAGGACAAATCCATGCACTCATCTATTCTAGATGACAAGGGCATTATTTTGGCTTCCAAATACTTAGATCCAAAGATCACCCCTAGGCTATATGGGATCCCAAGGTCTTTTGACATCGCTTCTTGGGATCAAGTTAAGGATGACCTAATTTATGCTCTTAAGGACTTCTTTCAGGGAGGCTATATTCCCCATGTGGCTATCGCCAATGCACTTGTTCTCATTCCTTAAGTTAAGATCACATCCTCCCTTAAACAACATATACCTATTAGCATGTGTAACTTTCAATACTAGGTGTTAGGCATTGGGATCAATATAGGTCTTGCGCGGCGTCTCCCACACTGGATATCCTTGGAGTAGCATGGCCTTGTTAAAGGAATATCTATACAGGGTGCAATTGTTTTGCCCAATAGATAGTTCACGACATCGACGTCAAAGAGAATGGTTCGAATATGGTTCACAATATTGGAATGGAAAAGGCTTATGATTACATTGAGTAGAATTTCAACATCAATGTGCTTCAGTGCTTGGGTTTTCCCCCCAGTTCCATTGATTTAATGATTAGATTCTTTAGTTCTCAGTGGTTTTTTATCTCTATTATAGGGATAAATTGTGGTTTTTTCAAATCTGTGTGAGGGCTACGACAAGGATACCCCTTATACCTGATCCACTTTATCATCTCTCAAGATTCTATTTGCTGCAATATCATGGTGTGTATTAGCTCTGGTATTATCCTTCATTGCCATTGTTGGCCAATCTCATATGGTATATCACATTTATTGTTTTCTGATGACACTATTTTTTATTAATGCCAACAAATGGTCCATTTGAGGCATCATCATAGTCTGGGATACATATGGAAATTTTTTTGGTAATGTTTCATTTTTTGGAAGGAAATTTTGGGGGATAATCTTTGGGGTTTTTTCACATAGTTCAAATACGAATGAAATCTAGAGAATTCAAGGGGGTCTCCCTCCTACCATTGGCATGATGACCAACTGCATATTGCTACCGATAATAGAAAATGGATCATAGGGAGAGGAAACATCTATTTTTTGTCATCAAAATTCAACCAGTTCCAAGCTCATCTTTCGTGGATTCTCCGTCCCTGATATCACTTTCAAGAAATCCATTGCCTATACTCATTTTATTAATGCTATTATGGATGACATGTAGTGGTAACTCTTTTAAACCATTTATTTGAATAGTGAACTGGACTAATGTGTTTTTAATTCTTCCTCGGTGGGTGACTTCTCCATTAATGTGTATCGTAATCACTTGGAGACTGATTCAAGTTTAGATGAATGGGGTGAACTGCTTTGGTGCAAGGAAGATCCTGCGAAGATTAATTTTCTCTTATGGAATATAAGGAACAAAGCCCTCTCCACTGATGAAAATGTGAATTGCAAAGGCATATCCCTGGTGTTAAGGATCACTTTCTAGATATATTCCCAGGAAGAAACTTTGGGCCACCTATTTTTTAAGGTGCTTGGGCCTGATTGGATTGGGAGTTCTTCAGGGCTGCGTCTAGTTTTTCTCTATAGGTGAATAATGGAAAACCTTTTATCAACACTTGGTTCCATGGAGTAAATAATTCAATTTAATCAAAAGAATGATCTCTTATTCTCCTGGTCAGGTGTTGGTGAATCTGGCATGCTTGGAACCGCATGCGCCAGAGGGTATCACTAGCTTTCGGACCGCAATAATCATTAGATCATGATCCACGATTATCGTCCTCACTCATTTCGTGAAAATAGTGATGACACCCCTTCTGTTGAAGGCCTTAAGTTGTGTAGAGAGTCCCTATCTTAATCCTCACATGGACATTGGGTGTGTTGGATCATGTCTTGAATTAGCCTCCAACTCAACACAGACATCGCCTACAGGATGGGAATCATGAACGGTGGTGTTATTTCCTGTTACCCTCTGGTTCTACTAATCTATCCTTTACAACCTTCTTTGGAAACAAAATATTTCTCCAGGAAGAGGCCAATGTTATGCTTACATGCTTATGATCTGCTGAGAGAAGAACACTACACTCTCGGTCATTGAAACAGACTCCACTTTTATTCACCGGGCAATACAAGGATAAAAAAAGTCTCCCTGGTGCATTTCCTATATCATCCATAAATTTCATAATCTAATTTAAATCCACACATAATTACTACACACGTAGAGGGAGGGAAATATGGTAGATGATTTTTTTTCCTATATGGATAGACATTCTGAGAGGCCCACTGGCTAATCTAGCTTAGGTTCCCTTCCCTCTAAAAACCTGTCTTTAGTCATTGGGCAATCCTTTGGTATGCACTATTTTAGACCCCCATGACCTCTCTTTCTTGTTCCATTTGTCTTGTTTTTCTTTTCTTTTTATCAGAATAAAAATTAAAATATACTTTTGGTAGTGTTTTTTACTATTCATTAAAAAATGAACATTTGCAGAAAAATACCAAACATTCATCAAAAGTAAATTTTGATGTTCCAAATCAAAATAATATGTTTAATTTGTCAAATAAAACATTTAATGGTTTCAAAAACTAGATTTAAAATGGGTTCTCCATCAAAAGATGGTAAAACTGCATATTTTAAAAAATAATTCATTTATTTGAAAAAAATTATTTGTTCTCAAATAATATCTAGAAAATATATAAGATGAATTTAAATCATTAAATTTAATATATATAATATTTTTTTTATTAAATAAAAATTCAAAAAGAGTTATATGAAATACAATTATTCAATTTTAAATAGGTTTTCATAAAAACACATCCATTATATTTATTTAGTTTTTATTTTCATTTATAATAAATTTGGTAACAAATGAATCATCATTTAAACATGTGCAAAAAATATTTCAAAATTAAGGGGATACTATATATTCCCTCCATTCCATCAGTTATATGTAAACTAATATTTCAAATAATAATAATAATAATGTATTGTTTCTCAGTATAACTCAATGTTGTTTGCAATGTATAATTTTGGAGAAGCCCGTTGTTGCATGTTGATTATGATTTTAAAAATAACAGAAACATTAAATTATAATTAATATATTATTCATAAGTATTAACATAAATTAAAAATTATTATTTTATAAATACCTGGGCGATTAAAAAAGGATAAGGTAAAAAGTTAAAAGTATTTTTTTGTTAAGAAAAGAAATCATATTTTATTTTAAAAAGATTATATATTTAAAAATATTGAATGTGTTTTAAAAATATCCAATTTTATTGTTATGGTATATTATGTATTAATGATGGATTAATTCTATAAAACTCTATACATGAAAATATCCCCAATGTGAGTGTAATAAAATTCTTAACTAAACTCAATATTTGTAAATGTTTATGTATGGGGACTTATAGTTTGTATCAAAGTTCAGTTTACATAACTATAAGGGTTATGATATTGTTAATAGAATATCCCTAAATGTTTTCATTTTATGTGAAATTTAAATGATATAGAATTTTATTATTACCATGTATCATTGTCTAAGATATTTTTATTTATAATAATTTTCTATAGAGGAACATGGAAGTTGTTCTAGGTAGAAATCCAATGGAAAAACATTCCAAATCACCAACAATAGATGGTGGGAATCAGAACTAAATAGGTTGTTGTAGTGATGGATCAGTTGACTCATGGGGTAAATGGTGGTTGTATCCATATTTGAGTTCATTTATATTATATAATGAGGAACATGTTAATAGTTGGTCATTTTAGGTGGAAACATCTTTCATCATTACAGGATCATCTAATATCATGATATTTGATGGTATTATTAATCTCCCATAAAGGATTCCTAATATACTGGGGTGTTTAGAAAATTAAATTTTTGGACTATTTGTTTACAGATTGGAATGAAAATCCAATCAGTGGTGGTATATGGTTAATAATATCCAGGATAGTGAGAAGATTGATTCTGTTGATTGGGATGAATTCAAAAATATGTATCTTGAGAAATATATTCCAATGGTAGTAAGAATTATTATTGAAAAATATTCATGTAACTTATGAGAGAGGATGAATATATGGCTTCTTACGAGGAAAAGTTCAGTTGACTGGAAAGTTATGCGTCAAATTTCATTTTATATCATCATATAAAATTTAATCATATTTACTCAGGACTGAAGCCAATGAATATAAGGGCATTGGATTCTCATGAGTTTAAATGTTATGAAAAACA
Organism: Viscum album; assembly: GCA_963277665.1. Lineage (NCBI taxonomy): Eukaryota > Viridiplantae > Streptophyta > Magnoliopsida > Santalales > Viscaceae > Viscum > Viscum album. The sequence goes on along the minus strand of OY728163.1, from coordinate 988,474,085 downwards.
TGATCAATATAAAGATAAGGTAAAAATGGATTTTGTTGATGATCATGTGTTCTTTTGAAAAATATAATATCAAGATGTACATTTGAAGGCTAAAGGGAAGTATTTAATAAAAAAGTTCAATGGTAATAAAATTAAGTTTACAGTTTTCTAAAATTGTAGTAAAAATAGACTAGGTAATTCTTTTTAAATTATAGTATTTGATTTTTATGGGAAAAAATAGGGCATAAGGCTTGTTACCTCACTAAAAAAGATATTACTAGTGGTAAGAAAAAACATATTTATAGTCAGTAAAATATATTTAGTTAAATGAGAAGGATCATTATGAAAATGAGTGTCCAATGAAGAAAATTAATGAAAGGAATAAGCTAGAAAATAATTAGTAAAGTGTGTGGGAATCCTTTCAAACTAATTCAATATATGTTGGGACATCAAATGAAGTCTTATTAGGTATATTTTTTTTACATTGACTATTCTAATGTGTTGTTTGATTTGGGGCCTAAAAATTCTTTAGTTTCAATGTAATTTTCTATTAAATTTCAAATTCCACCTAAATAAATGAATCTAGAACATGTGGTAAAAAAATGGGGGAAATATTGAGGAAAAATGATGTTGTATTATTCTTTATATCCGTATCTATTGAAATAATTTTCCAGAAAACCCTATATTTTCCTCTTTTAGAGTTTGATATTTTTATGGATATAGATTGGATTTTTATTTTACATTCTAAGATTTAATGTAGAGATAAATAAGTTTAATTTAAGAACTTCATATAGTATGTGTGAAGTAATTATCCATTACCATTGATAACATATAATAATGTTCAGAATCTATTAAATTATGGAAATGAATGTTATCTTCCACATATTATTGAAAATAAATGAACTTTTCAGATTAATGTAGTAGTGGTAAATGAGTATCATGATGTTTTTATTGATGAGTTGCCTAATATTATACCTGGTCGGGAAGTTAAATTTACTATTTACTTAGTTCATAATTCTAAGACAATTTGAAATCCCACTTTTCCATTGGGCTCGGATTGATCTTTTAGATTTAAAGAGGGAATTACATGAGTTATTAGATAATGGTTTCATTCGACCTAGAACATCACTATGGGGTGATTATGTCTTGTTTGTTAAAAAATAAATGAGGTTCAATGATACTTTTACCAGATTAGAAAGCAATGAATGACATCTTGGTTGAGTAAAAGTATCGTTTTCCTCATATTAATGATTTTTTATTGTCTTTTAAGAGCACATTATTTTTCAAAGGTTGACATGAGGTTAGGGTACTATCAGTTGAATGTAAAATAAGAAGATATTCCGAAGATTGTGTTTTGTACTGGATATAGCCATTATGAATTGGTAGCCATTCCATTTGGATTATCTAATGTACATGTTGTATTCCTGGATCATATGAATTGAATATTCCATGAGTTCCTAAATAAGTTTGGGGTTTTGTTTATTGAAAACATTTTTATAAATTCTTAATGTAAATAGGATAATGAAATTTATTAAATGGTTTCATTAAAAACATTAAAACAAAATAATTTATATGGGAAATTAAGAAAGTGTGAGTTTTGGTTACAAAAAATTTCATTCCTTGGTTTCATTATTTCTAATGATGGAAAAGATGTTGGCCCTATTAAAATGATAGTTTTTGATGAATGGATGAGACCTACAAATATTTATAGAGATTCATATTTTTCTTTTATTATCATTCTATTACTAGAGGTTTTTTGAAAAATTTTAATTTTCATATATCCCACAGACTATGTTAACTTGAAAATCTCTCGAGTTCATCTGGTCAAAATAATGTGATGTTTGTTTCTGGGAATTGAAAAACATATTGGTGAATTATCCAATATTTTTATTACCTTATAGAAATAGTGAATTCGTTATCTACATTGATTCATCACTGAATGGACTTGGATTTGTCCAAATGAAGAATAAGAAGTTAATTTCTTATGCTTCACATCAATTTAAAATTAATGAGTTAAATTACACTACACATGATTTGGAATTAGCTAATGTTTTTTTCCTTAAAAAATTGGAGGAATCATCTGTATATTGTAAAATATGAAATATATACTGAACAAAAAATTTTTATGTATATATTCACTCATAAATAATTAGATAAGATATTGAGGAGATGGCTGGAATTAATCAAATATTTTGAGGGCATGATTAATTCCCATACAGGAAAAGAAAATAAAGTGGATGATTTTTTCATTAAAAATGTAATTCTTCTTTAACCATGTAGCATTTGGAACATGATTCTTTTGTTAGTGATTTGATAATTTTGTCATGTTAGTTATTGGTGTACGAAATCCTCTATTTTTTTAGGTGTCAGTGTAGTAATCCCTATCATACAACATTGAAAAATAACATATTGATGATGGTGAGTTGCAGAAAAAATTATAATATTCTCATAATGGAATGTTATATGAATTTAACATTGATAATGATTTCATTTTGATATTCTGAATAGGTAATATGTTCCTTTTGATCTGTAGTTGATGAAAGGGTTTCTGTGGGAAGCTCATAGTTTTATGTTGTCAGTTCATCCTAGAATAACTATGATGTATGGGTATCATGAAATGTTTTATTTGTTGGAATGAATGAAAAAGAAATATTACTAAATTTACTATGATATATTATAATTGTCAGCATGTTTAAGAAGAAAGAAAATTTCTAAATGTGATACTTCATCCTTTGTTGATTCCATAGTGGAAATGGTAAGATATATCAATCAATATCATAATATGATTAACAAATACATCTAGTGGTAGCAATGTGATCTATGTTATTATTTATATTTTGACAAAATGTTACCCATTTCATTATATTAGAGATACTCTACCTCTATTTAAACATTCTAGGATGTATATTAAAGAGACATTCAGGTTGCGGGAAGATCATCTCTTTATAGTATCTGATCGTTATCCCAGGTTCATGTCAAGAATTTGAAAGGCCATCATAATTCGATGGGATCTTAATTAAATATTAGAATATATTTTTATTCTAAATTAGTTGGTAATAAAGAATGTTCAATTAAGATGTTTGATGATATGGTATATGCATTTTCAATGGATTATAATGGAAGATGGTATCAATAACTTTATTTGGTCATGTTTTCTTATAATAAATGTTTTCATTCCATTATACAAATTTGACCCAATGGGGAATTACATGGAATGTGATGTCAAACTCTAGTTTTTTGGGATAATGTAGATGAAATGAAGTTTATGAGAAAAGAAATGGTAGATGATATTGAATAAAAAGTTCAGTTGATTCACAATAATATGAAGAAGACTCTGAGAAGGAAAAAAATTATAAGAACTTTGTTCTTCTTTTGATGTACAAATCCTTCATTTTCAATTATTTGTTAATGAAATGGATTAAAAAGAGTTCAGGGGATAACTTCAGGCCTATTATATGATGCAACTACTTGATTCATGTTGGGACATTTCAATAACAAGTTGTGTAATATGGGTATATGCCATGTACTTCCCAGATCATGCCTTGTAATGATATGGACATGATTTGTACAATAATAGTGTGTAGTTTATAGTACACACCATGTAATATTATCTTATTTTCATTAATTGGGGTTGTGGTGTCATTTTTGTAAAAACGTAAAGAACTCACCCCTCTTTGATGAACAATGCACCCATGTGATATGAGGATATTGTGGCCTCATATTTCATTATCTCATCTCTGATTCAAATATCGTTGGATGTGTTGGAAACCCATCGGTATTCTCTCGATTTCTCTTAAGCTATTAATCACGATTTATTCTATAAACCATGTTATCATGGATTGATATTTTATGCTCATTTTGTAGATATAACATGTTCTTGGTTGAATCAATGGTTGATAATGGAAGAGGGAATCAAACTAGAATGAGGTAGGTGGTCTCATTCATTTCGTTATTTGTCAAGTGGAATATATGTGATGCAGTTCCGTGCACCTATTATTAAGGTGTATCCTTGAATGAATATTGTTTTTCTTACTATCTATTTTTTTAAGTAAATGATTAAGGGGTTTAAATCATGTTTATGGAAATTTAACTTGATTAATGGCCACCCCATTACTGTTTTTCACATGAATGACCATTATTTTCATTTGGCCTAGGATAGAAATGAGGCTTGCCTTGAGATCCATTTTTCAACTGTTTTAAATGAGGTTGATTAAATAATAACACATGTTATAGTGTAATTTTTACGTGTTTCTTGAGAGATGAATTTCTCATGTGAGTGATTGAGGTTGAATCCATGTAATAGTTTAATTTACATGTGTTTCTTATTATATAAAATGATAAAGGGGTAAAAATCAATGTGTGAGACATAACCATAAGTTAAAATTAAAGGTTGGTCTCATATTATTATGGCACCTTATACATTAGGTCAATAATGACCTTGGTATGAAACCCATGGAATGAATCCAGATGTTATTATCTTGTCAAGGCATGAGCGAACCACAAATGTAGTGGTCATGCTCATGGAGACTATACATAAATGACAAGAAAACCATGAATCCATCGAGGTATTATAAGGACATGCTATATTTGAAGCTATATATACGTCATGAGTTGACATTTAATTATAATACAAATATCAAATGGAATGACCTATGATGAATTTTCATTGCCAAAGAACAATATTGGATTCAGTCTTCACATAAACTTGTTTAGAGGGTCTTTTGAGACATCTATTGGGTATACTTTTGTGTTGGAATCATCGGGCCTAGGATGGATCCGAATAACTATATAATTAAATGTAATTGAATATCAAATGAACATAATTGAATGTAAAAGGAATCCAATTCATATTGGACTGTTTATATTTGAGTGCATCCTTCTTTACTACTTTCCATGTTACACACTTCCTGTTATATATACTCACGAAAATATGGGAACAAACCTTAGGTGGTTGCCTACCTAGATTTAGTATCAGACCGTGTATGGGTCATTTTTTTGGCCCATATATATTATGTTGGTGTAGTTGTTGATAATGGTGATAACCCTTCTACATGTACTTGATTTCTGTTTATAGGGGAGCATGGGACCAAGCTGAGTGTGGTGATGCTTCTGAGATTCTTTTATTCCCTTTTGTTGTATTGGTACATATATATTGTACTACTAAAATGTAACCTATTTTATATATTTTTATAGATCTTATAACTTGTGGAATAATATTTGTTTACTATGAAATATGGTTATTTATAATATTATTCTTCCTCTTGTTACTTCAATTGTATGGTATTAAAACTTCTGCTATATATTGATTATTTATGATTTGGTGTACTCTGCAATAGAGGGAATAATATCTATAAGATCCTAACCTAGGACCTAACTACTAGTCAGCAGCCTTTGGCATTTTAGGGGATGTGTTTGAGGACCTGTGGCCAACCGAGATCAAAGCATTGTTAGGTGGAATCCAGAGCCTGGACGTTACAAAGATGTAACAGAAGGATAATTTTTTTGGGTTACCTTAGTATTTGGATAAATTATATTTGAAAAGGATGGAAATTGAGTTTGGTAATAAAATATTCCTGGGATTAGCTACCTCATGTACCAGGAAAAGACAAATTCCTAGAATTGAGTTGTGATTATTTAATTTTAAGATGTTATAGTTGTTTTGATTTCACCGTTAGGTGGCACACATATATAGAGATGTTATTATTGATATCAAGGTGGTTTAGTTTTTTTGCCACATGATGAGATGAGAGATTTCTATATCATGTATCATATAGGAACTTATTAGGAATCACATTCCATGCATTCATTTAATTCCATTTAGAGATCATAGAGATGCATGTTGTTCTGATAGGTACCGTGAGAGATATGCATACTTTTGTGATAGGTGTATTGGTATGTTTTATGGTTAGAATTGGATGGACACAAAAACCTTGGTCATTTAGGTTTTTGGTCCCTCATGGATTATAATTTTTTGTATAATGGTTCACATAATTAATAAATATAGATATGATATGAAATTTGTTGACTGAAAATGATAATTTTTGGGCAGTATGGGCTATCACATATCGTAATTTGGCATACAACTATTTTAAATTTCCAAAATGTGGGTTATGGGTATGTTTTAGTGGTTTACTACACAGGAAACCAAAAAACATGGTGTGTGATGCTATAAATATATGCCATGGGTTCTTCTATTCGGGAAGAAAACTTTTCTTATGTTCACATTGTGTACTATGTGTACACACCATGCTGAATGTGATAGTGTGTCTGGTTGTGTAAAAAAGAACATATAATAATGGTCTTGGAAAAGCACATGACCATGTAATTTTGGTACACACCATTTATTATTACTCATAAAGACACCACATCGATCTGTTCGCGTACAATTACATATCCAGGAGGGGGAAACTTGAGTAAAAGTTGTGTACCAGCCTGACATGCAATGTAAATGGGGTGTTTACATGCCCAGGATGGTGGGAGAACACTTCCATGTGAGATCATAATTATACATTCCATTTTTTTTCTACACATAGTGTACTAATCATTGTTAACTTTTGAGGGTTTTCTTCTCATGTTTACTTATTATGCTCTTCAAATAAAAAACATGATAATGAATATGAATTGTGGTGTTTTCTTGACCTTGTTATGTCATGCCTCCATAAAGAAATCTAGTTGTATGCCAGGAGAGTGTAAAGGATCATATTCCCGATGAGGTAGTCCATGTGCTACCTCATAGGTACCCAGCCATGCACGTTGTGTTCGATATATCTCAACTGCAATGCTATCACTCAAAAATGCCACCTATTTTTCATCTAAATGATGTTGAGATTTAGGATTATGATTACTTTGAGGAGAATCTAATACATATAGTTGAATGGAGAACGAAGGATTTCAAGACCAGTCAGTTCCTCTAGTAAGGGTGCAATAGAAGAATGGCTGTTTACAGGACAAAACATGGGAACGAGTGGCTGATGTATTTTCTCAATGGATAGAGTAAATATCGGAGGAGTCTTGTCCACCTTTGAAATGGAAATTCGTTGAAATTATACTTTAATATGTAGGAGGGAGTTTTTAAGAACATGGTTATTCCTTTTATGTACAAATCTTTCCTTTTTCTGTTTTTACTTATGGAAATAGACGAAAATGAATGCAAGGGAAAGTTTCAAGCCTGTTACACGATGAAACTAGGTGTTACATGTCATTTCATCTGAAGAACATTTCGTGTTTTTTTGGAATGTTCCATGTACATCCCAGTACATTCTATATAATAGTTTTTCCCAGATATGTACGGACTCGATGTGTAGATTCTAGTAAACAACATGCACTTATTTTTAAATTTTGATGTAGCGTCATTATTTCTAAAAAAACTGAACTCACCCGACTTTGATAAACAACATGGTCAAGTGATTTGAGGAATAGTGACCGTTCTTTTCAACATCCAATCTCTAATTCAAACACCATAAGATGCATTGGATTTCCCTTAGTAACCTCTCAATTATCCCTTATATGTTCTTCATGATTTCTTCTCTCAACATATTTATCAAGGGTTGAGAATTTATGATTTTTTGTAGATCGGCACTATTCTAGGATTAATTAGAGGATCATGATAGATGAGGAGCTTCATACTAGAATGTTGAAGGAGTTCTCATGCCTTTAGTTAATTTTTAGTTTGAATGTATGTTCTCGAGTTCCTCACACCCATTATTATGATTTACCCTTGAATTAATATTCAATATTTATATTGTCTATTTTTTAGCTAATTAGTTAATGGGTTTAAAGCATGTTTATGGATGTTTACCTTGATTAAGGGGCACCCCATCGTCGCATTTCTAGTAAATTACCATTATGATCGTTTATCATAGAATGCATATAAGGCATGCCTTGGGTTCAATTGTTTTGTCGTTTAAAATAAGGTTGATTAAATACTAATTCATGTAATATTTTAATTTTCAAGTTTTTATTGTGAGATGAAAATTCCACATGCTTTGTTTTTAGTAAATCCATGAAATAGTTCAATTTAAATGTGTAAATTATTATCGAAAATATTAAAGGGGTAAATTGAAATGGGGGATCCATAACCTTAGGTCATAATGTATGGTCGGGATTATTTGATTATTTCGCCTTATACCTTGGGTGAACCATGTACTTCGGTTAAAAGACCACAAACGGACTCAAGAGTGTATTATGATGATGAGTTTTGAGAGAGAAACATATGTAGTGGTCGGGTGCATGTAAAAATTTTATAAATGTTATGAAAACCATGAATACATTGAGGTATTTCAATGATGGGGTCTATTCGAAGATGTTTATATGTCAGGAGTTCATATTTAATTATATTTCAAATATTAAATTGAATGAAATATTACAAATTTTCCATGCCAATGTTGAAGATTGGATTCTTTATTCTAATATACATGTTTAGAGGGTCATTAGAGAAATCTATTGGCCATACATTTGTATTGGGATCATCGGGCCTAGGCTGGATTCTAAGACTTATATAATTCAATGTAATTTAATTTATAATGATCATAATTGAATTTAAAATTAAACCAATACTAGTAGGAATATTTACATTTAAGTGATTCGTATTATAATAGTTTCCCTATTGCACATTTCCTGTTATATATACTCATTGATAAATTAGAAAATACTATGGGTGGTTGCCTACTGGGATTTAGTCTCACATACTATTTAGGACATGTTATTGGGCCCAAACAAATTATTTTATTTTTGGTGTCGATAAGGGTAAGAACCCTTCTATATGTACTTGATTATTGTTAAGTTGTAGTGGATAATGGGAGCATGTCGAGGCTTGTGATGCTTATGAGATTTTTATTCCTTTTTTTGTATTGTTGGTACATATATTTTTTACTACTACAGTGTAACCTATTTTGGATGTTTTTCTAGAACATATAACATGCACCATCCTATTTATATTATATGCCATTAGATTATTTATATTATTAGTATTCTTCTGTTTACTTCTATTTTATGGTATTACTTATTATGTTATTTTTTTCATTATTTCTGATCTGGTATAGTCTGTCAATGAGGTCATAGTCTCCCCATGATCACCACCTAGGAACTCCTTTCTAGTAGACATCCTCTGGAATTTGGGGAGACATGCTTGAGGCCATGTGGAAAACTAGGATCAGTAACTATCAGGTGGCATCTGGAAGTGGGATGTAACAAAAATTTAAATAGATAATCGAAGGAAGGTCCATTCTTTTGAGGTAAGTGATCATGTTTTTCTCATGGTTTCTCAATTGATAAGTTTGATTCATTTTGTTAAGAAGGAGAAACTGAGTCCACCGATTATTGAACCCTAAGAAACACTAGAGAATGTTGGACCAGTTATCAACTATGTGGATTTACCTACTAGTTTATCCCAAATAAAGAATATTTTTCATTTTTCAATGTGAAGAATGTATATGTCGAATTCATCTCATTTTTTGATTCTAGAAGTTGTTCAGTTGAAAAAGAATCTTTATTATGAGGAACTGCTAGTCCATATTCCTGACCAAAGAGATAAAGTGTTGTAGAATTAGGTGATACATTATGATAACTATTAATGGAAAATCCATTTTTTTGAAGAGTAAACATGGGAATCTGAAAATGATATGAGGGATAAATATCCCCACATATTTGATAACTGAATAAAATAGTGAGGACTCAATCTACAAAAGGAGGAAGGATGTAACATCTGAGGTAATTATAGAATAAGACATTTTATTATATATTAATATTTATAAATTAGATATTAATTTTATTTTAATACGGATGATATGTCTAACAGCATGATCGATGCAAAAATCATTGGTTTCTTCAAAATCTTATACTGCACAAAAGACCGTGTTATACTAAAAAATAATAAATTATGAAAATTATTAATTTAAATGAATGTAATCCCATACACAAATTATTGAATAGAATGAAAAAAATTAACTATATTATGTTTGAACGTGTTTATTAATTGTTTTTTATTTATTCCAATAAATTTTATAGACCTTAAATAAGAATAAAATTGAAATTATACGTAAAATATCTAATATTAATAAAAGGTAGTTTTGACACCTTTGATGTAGAACCCATATTAAATAACATTTTTAACAACTATATATGTTCTATTTGATAAGATAAACTTTTTATTTGAATGCATGACATAAATATTAATTTGGATAATCCTTTTGTATTTTTCTAATAATTTTTATAATTTAATGAATAAAGAAAAAATAATGCATTTTAATTAAAAAATAAGTTTTCATGTTATTTAATTAAATTGATAGACTACGTTTTTATAGTTTAATCAAATTATTTTCATTAGAATCAATTTTAAATTAAATTTCGATATAACAAATTTTTAATGCTTTGAACGTTTAACTTTTAAAAAACTCTTTTTAGTTTAGTATGGGGAATTAATTTTATATTTTATATTCCAAATTAAGTTAGTCGAATTAGGTAAATTGGATTAATTATTCTGAATTATATTGTTCATATTAGGTGTTATGGTCAATATATATTTAGGTTACTATAATATTACCATGGTAAAAATTTTATTTAAGATAGTAAAAGTAAAATTTTGACACAGTTTAAAATGAAAGGTTGAAATATTAACAAACAGAAATAACAAAATTCAATGGATGGTTTGAAATTTTTATAGATCATAACTAGACTATAAATCATTAATTACAATACAAATTCATATAATTTAATGCCAGCTCTATATGGTTATCTTTTAATATAAAATAATCGATGAACTAATCAAATGAACCCACCTATTATCAAGTATAAATACTACCTATCCACATAACTATTTCGATACAAGAATCCTGGTAGATACCAAAATATTTTCCATAACCTCTAATACTTACTCTCTTCACATCAATGTACTGATGGTCTCATCAAAACCCCCAATCCAAGGTCCTCAATCTTCTTTCAACAAGGGGATATTCAAGAGGTAATTATTTAAAAGTACATCTCTTGGTTTCTTTTCATTTTCTACTTTCTCCTCACTTCTTTCATCCAGAATATCATGATAAATAATAATATTGTAAATACCTTAGTGTTATGTTTATAATTGAATATATAATATCCATTTCTTTTCTCACCTCCAGTTATTCAGATAAATGAAATTCTTTTCCATGTTGTACTGGTGATTCGTCTCCGTGAAAATTGTTTTTGTTTCTTTCCCATTACCACCATCATTGCTGGACTTAAAACAATATTTATATTAAATTATATTTAAAAATATTAAAGTATAACTTATTTAATATTAAATAAATGTTATATTTAATATACCTTCATGTTTTCCATATTGTGGTTATACAAAAACATTATTTGAGGATGTGTGGACTACCGCCTCCTCAAAATGTTGTGATTTGTTCACACATCAACTGGGACGTGTAGAGGATTTTGTTTTGAAAAAATATATTATATAAATGAAATATTAATTCTATTGTAATGATATTAAATATTTATACATATTAATATACATTTCATTTTAAAAATCTCTTATAATGTTACAGAAATAACAAAAATAGCGTTCATGCTTACGTATGCCCTGTCGTCTCCATGAATGGTTTATATTTTCGCAAAAATATTATTATAAAAAATTATATAATTAAAATATATGATTTTTATATCTTGTTATATATTCTATAGATAATTTACTTATGACCACCTGACTATTGAGAACGTAGAATGTTTATTTTGAACTCTAGTAATGAATATCTTCATAACGTTCTACATGAACATAAATAATTATGTAATTATTATAATATGGTAAGAAGTTATGTAAAATGAATAATAAAAATTAAAAAGGTTCTAAATATAGTATTAATTAACCAATTTAAATTATTCAGGAAAATAAAGAACAAAAGAGACAAAAAATACTTGATGTAAGGGTATTTCTAAACCTAATATTTATTATTTGGGTTAAATTATTACTTCTGGATTATGTCGTTCAAATATTACTTTTGTAATGAATTTAGAATGTATTATCATTTATGTATCAATTGAATTTTATTAAATGTTTCTTAAAATGAATCTTTTTATATGGAGTGTTTTATTTTCCATTCAAAATGTCAAAAGGAATGTTTTTTAACATATATGTTGAAAATGACTTATTTTCCAGCATTACCATTATTTTATATTTATATTCATCAATAAGAATTATTTTATTAATTTAAAATAAATTCTATATTCACTTTTCATGTTTTCTAGTATTAAATTTTCTCTTGAGAAGATATTGATTATGTAAATATCTTGAAATAATATCTTATGATTGTAATGTTGAAATGTTATTTTTTCATTTATGAGTGATTTATGTGTTGTGATTTGTTTTCATTCATGGGAATTGATTGTGTATATTGGTTGTTCCATGATATAATTAGGTTGGGTGAGATGATGATAGATCTCAAATTCATTGGATAATGAGACAAAGATAAATGATAGGGTTTCTCCTTTGTGATTTTGGGAATATACTATGATGGTTATTCCAAAGGAAACCATGGAGGTTACCCACTCTGTACCTATAAAAGATAAAATGTTACTGTGATATGGATGATAATATTTACCAATATAATTTATGATTTATAAAAATTATTATTTGGAATATTATGATTTCATGAGGTATTCTTTTTTATGGGTGAAATATAACAACCCATACTTTACATACATTTTTAATACTTCAAAAATTGAAGCACACTTATTACAACATATGATAAAACTACAAAGGACCGTATAGGTATAGTGCCTTTAGAAACTGGGAAACATAAACAACTGGTTCATAAATCTTCTACAGTGTCTCCCATTTATTTCATCATATCTAGGGTCCCTTTTAGCATATTCTACTTAATATCTATCTTCCTGGCCTGGGGAAAAGAAAACATAAAAGGGTGAGCTCAAATGCTCAGCAAGGGCAAATAAAGGAAATAAAAATCATATCATATCTTTTTGAAAATTAAAACCTGCAAAAGAGATCATAATATCATAACATGGAATAAATCATAGAAGTGAAAATGAGATCCCCATAATCATAACATAAAACTTGAATCTTTGTGGCATGCACACATAATCATGGAAAATCATTTCTTGTTAGTCATGACTCATTTCCAAGACTATCTTAGTGGACAAAGTCCCTTTTCTGAACCGAGTTCACTCCTCGTTTCAGTCCTGTATCACTGAACCGAAATTACCTTCCGTTCCATCCATGTCTATCTCATGAGATATAAAATCTTTACCCAATGCATTGGAGGGAGATATAGGTCCCACCCATCTTATAATGAATCCTTTCTTATGTGTGCCACATAATCATAAAACATACATCATCGCATAACAAAAATGGGATTCTTGAAACATCATGACATCATAAATCAATTCATATATGATAAAGGAATTCATAGACATAATTCCATCACAACATAGTCAAACCAATGTAAAAATATAGATAGAAACAGAACCCTTTATTATCTTAGATGGAAAATAATTTTGATAAAACACTTGAATTGAATTCTTGAGGAAAATATCCTTTCTTCTTCAAAAACATTTTTCCTTTCATAACATGTCATACAACATTAAAATAAAAGAAGTTGATTAAAAATAAACTTTAAAACTTGTAAAGGAAGCTTCTTTGAGGTAATGTTTTAAAAATCCATTCATGCCGTATAAGTTAAAAAAAACATTCTTCGTACTTTTGTCGGAAAAGTCAAAAAGTACCTCGTACGGAAAAACAACAAAAGATTCCTTTCATATTCTTTACTAAAAACTCACCTAAGGGTAAAATTGGATTTAAACTATTGCAAGTGGATGTAAACAATATTTCATATTGAGGGAACATGGATGTGGATGATAAAATACACCCCAGTAAATACTTACGAATAAACAATCTCGGATAAAAATGAGATTGTGATATTTCCCTTACCTTAGGTCCGATTTGCTTTGTTCGTGTCCGAAGCTCCTGTATAATGGTTTAAATAATGTTATTGACTTATTCCAGAATCATAAATATTGATATGAGATCATATATGGTCATATTATTAGCTTCTTGTTAGTAATATTTCATTGTTACTTGTTACTCGGGTCTTTATAACTTTTTGTTCTTATGCGTGTTTTGTCGAATAAATTCTTATTCTTATCTTTAGGTTATAGATAATTCATTTCCAGAATGGTATTAGTGTAGTATATACCATATTCATTCATTCAATTCATTTATATAATCATTATGAAATGAAGATCGTGTAGAACGAGTCACATCACATCGTGGAGACGGTATTCCGTACGTACGCACGAGTGATGATATCGTTCCTATGATCGTGGAGTTGTATTGGAGTATATATATATATTATTTCAGTATCAATATTACTTAATAATAATCATATATAGTTACTGATTACACCATTATACCCATCCTTGTAAGGTGATGGTGGAAAATAGATTACACCACGGCGTGGAGACGGTATTCCGTACGTACGCACGCGCGGTGATTTCATTTTTCCGTAGGATGGATAGAAGGTGAATTAGGGTTGTTTCATATTTATAATAACATATCAGTATGTAAGTAATACTGATGTTATTACTTTATCATGAAACAACTAAAGAAGAAGAAGTTGAAGAAGAAAGAAATTGAAAAGATCGGTAATGGATATTACCTCTTCTTTGGAACGCCTCTTTGAATCCTCCACTTAAGGAACTAAGATTGGTCTTTGGAGAAGACCAGGACCTCTAGGATTATTCTAGGGAAGTGGAGAGGAGAAAATGTCAGGGGTTGGCCGAGCTTGAGTGCTCAAATTGGTGTGAGGAGGAGGGGGAGGAGGTGTCCTTTTATATTGGAGGAGAGGGGCACCTTAGGAATATCTCAAAATATTATTTTATATTAAAGTCAAAATCGGTTTATAATGGTTCCAAAGGGTCTTATTTCGAAGATAAGGTGGGGAGGGGTCGCAATACTATCAACCAATAGGATTTAGACAAGTTTAGGGTATTATTTTAACCTTATCAATTAGATTTAACTCTAAGTTAATTAATTTAACTTTTACCGTGTCTTTTTGTTTTCTTTCACTATATGGTTAATACACTTACTATAACATGCCAAACGAACCCCAAATTGTTTATTATTAATATATATATCCTTATCTAAGTCATTTGGCCGAACCTTAGATTTTTAGGAATAAAATAACAATTAATAATATAATATTTTATTTAAAAACTATTTTGTGTCAATTTTGACACTATTTGATATATGATTTTTGTGAAAGTCATAACAGAATTATTTGTTCGAACCAAGTTGATTAAATCAATAATAATATATCATAGTAACCTAGAAAATTAGTGGAATTCATAAAAAGTCTCAAATTACATTTATTTTGGTATTTATATTATCAATTTTGTCAATATTTCATTAATAAGATAATTACTGCATCATCTTTGTGTCATAAATAAATTAAATTATTTGATGTCTAAAAATTACAAATAAAATACGATCATGTAGGAAATCTTTTTATCTTTCTAATGAATATTTACAATCGAATTTATCTTATGTATAACCCTATATTAAAAATCATTTACTTATTAAACTTTGATTTTAACTATTTTAACCCTTCTTTAAATAAATTAATAATAAATGTCCTAATCTAATCCAAGTGGGCCTAAATGGTCATATTTTATTCCTCAGTTTGTTTTTGGTCGAATTACACTTGTCCAATAGAATTAGGACATGTTTTAGGGTAATATTAATATCATATTTACCCTTAGTTACCCTATTTACTATTAACCGCGGTAAAAATAGTAAAAAGTTACTATTCACCAAAAAATTATTTTCATCTCATTGAACCACATTTTAGTCCTTGATATTAACCGTGTCTCTCGGATTTTTGAAATTCCATTCACAGAAGCGGTAAAATTAAGTTTTATGCAAAATTCAGTTTTTAACCTACCACTTAGTGGTTTCACTATTCATCAAAAATTGAAAGTTTTCAGAAAAATACCAAAATTTCACCCTAGGCTAATTTCGATATTCTGAGTCCAAAAATGAAGTCCATTTTGAAAAATAAAAATTTATAAAATTTCAAAAAGTGGTTATTACTATTCATAACGGCTAGTTTTAATAGCATATTGTTGTTTAGTGAAACTCGGTATTGCGTACGACGCAAGCTATCGAGGAAGGTCGCGATTGCGTGTAAAGCAAGCCAAGCAAGTGTTGTGTAGAAAAATATTCCTTTGATGATTTATATAACATAAAAGTCTCGGGTGTTACATTCTACCCCCCTTAAAAAGAATTTCGCCCTCGAAATTCGTCACTTTGCAACAAACAAATGAGGATACTTCTCCCTCATCATATCCTCAAGCTCCCATGTAGCTTCTTCAAGTTGGTGGTTCCTCCATAAAACTTTTAC
Source organism: Viscum album (assembly GCA_963277665.1). NCBI lineage: Eukaryota > Viridiplantae > Streptophyta > Magnoliopsida > Santalales > Viscaceae > Viscum > Viscum album. The sequence goes on along the minus strand of OY728163.1, from coordinate 988,457,715 downwards.
CAAGCGAGTGGTCTTGTTTCGTAGGACTTTTTCGCTACGATCCAGAATCTCTATCGGCTGTTCTTCATAAGAAAGATCTTGCTCCAGCGGTACAACTTCTGAGCTGAGTACATGTGAAGGATCTGGTATGTACTTTCTCAGGAGAGATACATGGAACACATCATGAACTTGAGAGAGATTCGGTGGAAGTGCCAATCGGTAAGCTACCATCCCAACACGATCCAGTATTTCAAAAGGACCGATATATCTAGGGCTCAACTTCCCCTTCTTTCCAAATCTCATAACCCTCTTCCAGGGAGATATTCGTAAGAACACTTTATCACCCACTTCAAACTCTAGGTCTTTTCTTCGGTTGTCGGCATAACTTTTCTGTCGACTCTGAGCTGCTCTTGTGTGTTGTTGAATAGATCTGACCTTTTCTGCCATTTCATCAACGAGATCAGGTCCTAATAGCTTTCTTTCCCCAACTTCATCCCAGCAAGTTGGAGTCCTGCATTTCTTTCCATAGAGAGCTTCATAAGGAGCCATCTGAATACTGGAGTGAAAGCTATTATTATAAGAAAATTCCACCAAAGGTAGGTGTTGATCCCAACCTCCTTTGAAATCCATAGAGCAAGCTCTCAACATATCTTCTAGGGTTTGAATTGTTCTCTCAGACTGACCGTCTGTCTGGGGATGATAAGTAGTGCTGAAACTCAACTCTGTATCTAGAGTATGCTGAAGACTTCGCCAAAACTTCGAGGTAAATCTCGGATCTCGATCAGATATAATAGAAAGTGGTACTCCATGCAATCTTACCACTTCCTTTACATATATCCTGGCAAGCTGATCTAGAGAGAAATCCTCTCTAATAGCAATGAAGTGTGCAGACTTTGTAAGACGATCAACTATGACCCAGATAGCATTATTGCCTTTGGATGTTTTAGGAAGTCCTGTGACAAAGTCCATAGTGATGTTTTCCCATTTCCATTCGGGTATGGGTAATGGTTGTAACATCCCCTTAGACTTTTGTCTCTCAGCTTTAACTTGTTGACAAACCAAGCATCGAGAGACATATTCAGCAACATCTCTTTTCATGCCATCCCACCAGAAGTACTCTTTCAGGTCCCTATACATCTTCGTGCTTCCAGGATGAATAGAGAATGAAGAACTATGAGCCTCATCCAGCAGCTCTTTCTTTAATTCGGGGATGGGAGGAACACAAACCCGATTCCTGAACTTTATTATCCCATCACAATCAAGGTTGAATTCAGGAACATTTCTCACCTTCTTTTGTAACTCGACATCTTCTTTCTGTGCCTCTTTAATCTTCACATGTATAGATGGTTGAACATTCATCTGAGAAAGATAAGATTTTTCCCCTTCCATTATAATTCCAAGATCCATCCTTTGTAAATCCATAAATATTGGATCTTTTGTGATCCTCATCATGGATAAACTAGCATGGTCTTGTCGACTTAATGCATCTGCCACCTTGTTTGCTTTCCCAGGGTGGTAATGGATTGAGCAGTCATAATCCTTAATCAGCTCCAACCATCTTCTTTGGCACATATTCAGCTCCTTTTGTGTGAAAATATACTTTAAACTTTTATGATCAGTATAAATATCACACCTTTCACCATAAAGGTAATGCCTCCAAATCTTTAATGCAAAGATTACCGCAGCCAACTCCAAATCATGTGTTGGGTAATTTTGGTCATGGATTTTCAACTGTCGTGAGGCATAAGCTATCACCATATCATTTTGCATAAGAACACACCCCAATCCCTTCTTGGATGCATCACTGTAGATCACAAACCTTTCTCCACTACAAGGCAGTGTGAGCACAGGTGCACTGGATAACCTTCTTTTCAACTCCTTGAAATTCTCTTCACATTCCTCTGTCCAGACAAACTTAACTCCTTTCCGAGTCAACTTGGTGAGTGGATTAGATAATCGTGAAAAATCTTTTACAAAATGTCGATAATATCCAGCCAAACCAAGAAAACTTCGGATCTCAGTTACTGTTGTTGGTCTTGACCATCTTTCGATAACCTCTGTTTTTGCTGGATCCACAGATATCCCCTCTTTTGAGATTATATGACCCAAAAATGCAACTTTTTGAAGCCAAAATTCACACTTGGTAAATTTGGCATAAAGCTTCTCTTTTCTCAGGGTCTTCAATATAATTCTCAAGTGATCTTAATGCTCTTCCTTTCTCTTTGAATAGACAAGAATATCGTCTATAAAGACTACCACAAATTGATCAAGATAGTCTCTAAAGACTCTATTCATTAGATCCATGAAGATAGCAGGGGCATTAGTAAGACCAAATGGCATCACTATAAATTCATAGTGTCCATACCTTGTACGGAAAGCCGTCTTTGGTATATCCTCCCTTTTGACCCTTAATTGATGATACCCTGAACGAAGATCAATCTTGGAAAAGTATTGAGCTCCACGTAGTTGGTCAAATAAGTCATCAATGCGTGGGAGAGGATATTTGTTCTTGATAGTGATCTTGTTATGTTCTCGATAATCAATGCAGAGTCTCATTGATCCATCTTTCTTCTTAACAAATAGAACAGGTGCTCCCCAAGGTGACGCACTAGGGCGTATGAATCCCTTATCAAGATTCTCTTGGAGTTGCTTCTTCAATTCCTGCAACTCAATTGGGGCCATTCTATAAGGTGTCTTTGAAATAGGCAAAGCACCCGGTACGAGTTCTATTGAAAACTCAACTTCACGATTTGGTGGAAGACCCGGCAATTCCTCCGGAAAGACATCATCAAACTCCCGTACAATGGGCATATTCTTAATCGTGAGTTTCTCACCAACTATTTGAGATAAATAACCTTCATTTAGTGGAATCAATACCCATAAGATGGAAGAAATTTCCACTGGAAGGTTATGTTCATCCTTGCATTGATAGACGATCGTAAGTTGATCTGGAATATGAAATGTGACTTCCCTTCTTTGGCAATTGATATGAGCTCCATGTAGAGAAAGCCAATCCATGCCAAGAATCACATCAAATTCCACTAAAGGAAGGATCACAAGATTTGCAGGAAGCACTTTCCCACAAACTTCGATCGGAGAAGAATTATAAACTTCTGATGCGATTGATGTGCCATTAGGTGTTGTCACAGCTAACTCAACATCTAATTGTTGAGGTAATACGGTGATACCCTTAGAAAATTTTTCATAAATAAAAGAGTGGGTGGATCCAGAATCAAATAAAACATTTGCTACTTTAGAGTGGATGGTAAGTGTACCTTTCACCACATCGTTATCGTACTCCACATCGCTGATAGAAATTGCATGTGACTTTCCTATGTCTTTAGCCTTAAGAGTTTGTTGACGTCGACCATCATCATCAACCCTTGGATTTGGGCATTGATTGGCATAATTCCCCATCTCCTTGCACTTGAAAAATTGAAGTGTAGTAGGTTCATTCTGTGTATCCCTTCCTTTGTTTGCGTCATTAGACATCTTCTTCCCATTATCACGGCATTCAAATGCACGATGACCTTCTTTTCCACATTTAAAACATTTACTTGTCCCTTTAAGACAACTCCCTCCATGTTTCTTTCCACACTTTGAGCATAAGGGAAAGTTCATCTTCTTTTCCGTGTGCTCTTTAGATTTTTCTTTGAATTCCATCTTCCTCTTCTTATCAAACCCATGTGACTGATGGGTTACTCCAATCTCCATCTCGACATTGAGAGCACATCGAACGATTTCCTCGTAGCTATTGAAGTCATTTATGGCTAACGCCCTTCGAAGACTTGGTTTTAAGCCACTAAAGAATCGATCGATCTTACTGTCAGGTTGGATAATAATACCAGAAGCGTACCTTGCCAGTCTTGTAAAATTTGCTTCATAGGTACCAACAGATTCATCATCCCTTTGCTTCAGTTCAAGAAACTCTTTCTCCATATTTGTTCGGAGAATACGAGGGAAGTACTTATTGAAAAATAAGTTCTTGAACTCGTCCCATTCCATAGACTCAATTTCATCCCTTTGCCTCGTATTCTTAACAAGATTCCACCATTGATCAGCATCTCCTTCCAAACGATACACTGCTAGGATGACTTTATCATTCTCAGAACATTGAAGAACTGAAAATATCTTTTCAGTAGTACTAATCCATTGTTCAGCAACTAATGGATCAGTAGACCCGCTGAAAGATGGTGGACGCTGCCTCATGAAGGATTCAACAGAATGTTGCTCCCTCCTTTGTTCGTTTGGAAATCCTGCATGATTCATAGCTTGAGAAAGTTGTGTGAGCATGGCTACAAGATTTTGCATTCCAGCTCCCATATCGTTTGGTTGCTCAGGGGGACAATCATTGCATTGCCCATCGCATTCCGCATTAACACGGTTCCTTCGGGTTCCAGCCATTGACTTAAAACCAAGAAGAATAGTGTGAGCAACACTAATTATAATAGGAATCCACATAATTCAAGAATAAAATTTTCATGCTTATGGTCTTATCCTAGGTTATTCAAGGCCATTTCTAAAACACTAAGATTGTGTACTATGCTTAGACTTATCCTTAGGGTTCTTACTAAGGCTTTCACATCCTAGTTTCCAAAGGTTGACTATAACTTTACTCTGATACCAACTATAACAACCCATACTTTACATACATTTTTAATACTTCAAAAATTGAAGCACACTTATTACAACATATGATAAAACTACAAAGGACCGTATAGGTATAGTGCCTTTAGAAACTGGGAAACATAAACAACTGGTTCATAAATCTTCTACAGTGTCTCCCATTTATTTCATCATATCTAGGGTCCCTTTTAGCATATTCTACTTAATATCCATCTTCCTGGCCTGGGGAAAAGAAAACATAAAAGGGTGAGCTCAAATGCTCAGCAAGGGCAAATAAAGGAAATAAAAATCATATCATATCTTTTTGAAAATTAAAACCTGCAAAAGAGATCATAATATATTAACATGGAATAAATCATAGAAGTGAAAATGAGATCCCCATAATCATAACATAAAACCTGAATCTTTGTGTCATGCACACATAATCATGGAAAATCATTTCTTGTTAGTCATGACTCATTGCCAAGACTATCTTAGTGGACAAAGTCCCTTTTCTGAACCGAGTTCACTCCTCGTTTCAGTCCTGTATCACTGAACCGAAATAACCTTCCGTTCCAGCCATGTCTATCTCATGAGATATAAAATCTTTACCCAATGCATTGGAGGGAGATATAGGTCCCACCCATCTTATAATGAATCCTTTCTTATGTGTGCCACATAATCATAAAACATACATCATCGCATAACAAAAATGGGATTCTTGAAACATCATGACATCATAAATCAATTCATATATGATAAAGGAATTCATAAACATAATTCCATCACAACATAGTCAAACCAATGTAAAAATATAGATAGAAACAGAACCCTTTATTATCTTAGATGGAAAATAATTTTGATAAAACACTTGAATTGAATTCTTGAGGAAAATATCCTTTCTTCTTCAAAAACATTTTTCCTTTCATAACATGTCATACAACTTTAAAATAAAAGAAGTTGATTAAAAATAAACTTGAAAACTTGTAAAGGAAGCTTCTTTGAGGTAATGTTTTAAAAATCCATTCATGCCGTATAAGTTAAAAAAAAACATTCTTCGTACTTTTGTCGGAAAAGTCAAAAAGTACCTCGTACGGAAAAACAACAAAAGATTCCTTTCATATTCTTTACTAAAAACTCACCTAAGGGTAAAATTGGATTTAAACTATTGCAAGTGGATGTAAACAATATTTCATATTGAGGGAACATGGATGTGGATGATAAAATACACCCCAGTAAATACTTACGAATAAACAATCTCGGATAAAAATGAGATTGTGATATTTCCCTTACCTTAGGTCCGATTTGCTTTGTTCGTGTCCGAAGCTCCTGTATAATGGTTTAAATAATGTTATTGACTTATTCCAGAATCATACATATTGATATGAGATCATATATGGTCATATTATTAGCTTCTTGTTAGTAATATTTCATTGTTACTTGTTACTCGGGTCTTTATAACTTTTTGTTCTTATGCGTGTTTTGTCGAATAAATTCTTATTCTTATCTTTAGGTTATAGATAATTCATTTCCAGAATGGTATTAGTGTAGTATATACCATATTCATTCATTAAATTAATTTATATAATCATTATGAAATGAAGATCATGTAGAACGAGTCACATCACATCGTGGAGACGGTATTCCGTACGTACGCACGAGTGATGATATCGTTCCTATGATCGTGGAGTTGTATTGGAGTATATATATATATTATTTAAGTATCAATATTACTTAATAATAATCATATATAGTTACTGATTACACCATTATACCCATCCTTGTAAGGTGATGGTGGAAAATAGATTACACTGCGGCGTGGAGACGGTATTCCGTACGTACGCACGCGCGGTGATTTCATTTTTCCGTAGGATGGATAGAAGGTTAATTAGGGTTTTTTCATATTTATAATAACATATCAGTATGTAAGTAATACTGATGTTATTACTTTATCATGAAACAACTAAAGAAGAAGAAGTTGAAGAAGAAAGAAATTGAAAAGATCGGTAATGGATATTACCTCTTCTTTGGAACGCCTCTTTGAATCCTCCACTTAAGGAACTAAGATTGGTATTTGGAGAAGACCAGGACCTCTAGGATTATTCTAGGGAAGTGGAGAGGAGAAAATGGCAGGGGTTGGCCGAGCTTTAGTGCTCAAATTGGTGTGACGAGGAGGGGGAGGAGGTGTCCTTTTATAAGGGAGGAGAGGGGCACCTTAGGAATATCTCAAAATATTATTTTATATTAAAGTCAAAATCGGTTTATAATGGTTCCAAAGGGTCTTATTTCGAAGATAAGGTGGGGAGGGGTCGAAATCCTATCAACCAATAGGATTTAGACAAGTTTAGGGTATTATTTTAACCTTATCAATTAGATTTAACTCTAAGTTAATTAATTTAACTTTTACCGTGTCTTTTTGTTTTCTTTCACTATATGGTTAATACACTTACTATAACATGCCAAACGAACCCCTAATTGTTTATTATTAATATATATATCCTTATCTAAGTCATTTTGCCGAACCTTAGATTTTTAGGAATAAAATAACAATTAATAATATAATATTTGATTTAAAAACTATTTTGTGTCAATTTTGACACTATTTGATATATGATTTTTGTGAAAGTCATAACAGAATTATTTGTTCGAACCAAGTTGATTAAATCAATAATAATATATCATAGTAACCTAGAAAATTAGTGGAATTCATAAAAAGTCTCAAATTACATTTATTTTGGTATTTATATTATCAATTTTGTCAATATTTCATTAATAAGATAATTACTGCATCATCTTTGTGTCATAAATAAATTAAATTATTTGATGTCTAAAAATTACAAATAAACTACTACCATGTAGGAAATCTTTTTATCTTTATAATGAATATTTAAAATCGAATTTATCTTATGTATAACCCTATATTAAAAATCATTTACTTATTAAACTTTGATTTTAACTATTTTAACCCTTCTTTAAATAAATTAATAATAAATGTCCTAATCTAATCCAAGTGGGCCTAAATGGTCATATTTTATTCCTAAGTTTTTTTTTGGTCGAATTACACTTGTCCAATAGAATTAGGACATGTGTTAGGGTAATATTAATATCATATTTACCCTTAGTTACCCTATTTACTATTAACCGCGGTAAAAATAGTAAAAAGTTACTATTCACCAAAAAATTATTTTCATCTCATTGAACCACATTTTAGTCCTTGATATTAACCGTGTCTCTCGGATTTTTGAAATTCCATTCACAGAAGCGGTAAAATTAAGTTTTATGCAAAATTCAGTTTTTAACCTACCACTTAGTGGTTTCACTATTCATCAAAAATTGAAAGTTTTCAGAAAAATACCAAAATTTCACCCTAGGCTAATTTCGATATTCTGAGTCCAAAAATGAAGTCCATTTTGAAAAATAAAAATTTATAAAATTTCAAAAAGTGGTTATTACTATTCATAACGGCTAGTTTTAATAGCATATTGTTGTTTAGTGAAACTCGGTATTGCGTACGACGCAAGCTATCGAGGAAGGTCGCGATTGCGTGTAAAGCAAGCCAAGCAAGTTTTGTGTAGAAAAAGATTCCTTTGATGATTTATATAACATAAAAGTCTCGTGTGTTACATGAAAGGTATGATTTTGTTAAAAATGTTTTCTTATGTTTAAAATATTTATAATCTAATGGTATAATTTTTTTATTTATATCCTTTAATGATATTTTTTGTTTATAACATGTTTTTAAATGTTTTAGATTGGGTATAAATATTTTTTAGAGAAAGGAAAAAGTTAAAAAAATTGAAAAATGAATTAATTTTTTATTTTAAAAGGTTTATATTTTTAACAAATAGATATTATTTTGGTAGTATACATTTGAAGGATTGTTGGAGGTTATGTTTAAATGATGGCCTAATTATTAAAAAATATAAACCTAAAATGATCCTCAATATGAAATAAATTAAATTATTTTCTAAACTCAATATTACATAATGTTTAATGTTGAGGACTTATAAAATATTTAGTCTATATTTTTTAAATTATGTTTTCAAAAACATATAATATTTGAATCTCAAAAGAAAAAATCATAATCATGGAATAAATTATTGAATTCACATGTGAATTTAAATCATTATCTTTCCATTTAATGTCATCAATCATTAACAAAAAATTTAATGATATAAATTCTATACATAGAAAAATCCATTCACATGTAAACTCTCATCATTAATAACCATTTATTACACATGGACATAAATTTATCACATCCTATGCATGTTTTTTAATAATATAGATTGGATATAAATGAATCCAAATCATTATCTTGTGTAAAATATTGTGAATTCCTCTATAAATTTATACAATTCATAATTTCTTGGTCGCATGTACCTCACCAATCTGAAATTAAATATTATAATAATCCATGGAATTTAGTCACATAATTGGTAATGGATTTTCAATGCATAACATGATAATATTTTTTTGTCATCCCAAATATATAAAAACAATAGAATAGAATATCATAACTAAATCTTGAACACCAAAAGATCCTTATGCATTCTCATCGACATGAGAGTATCAAATGTATAAGTATAAAATCATTACTAAAAATATAATAATTAATTAATGTATAAATGATATATGAAATATGAACCTAGATATTGGTTAGTAGTTAATAGATTCACATGAAATTACAAGAACAAAGACATGTACACTTTTTAATTTATATATAGTACCTAAAATATTAGGATTAGGGTGATCCATTTGATCAATTATCACTCAGGTAGTCTTAAGTACTTTTAAATAATCAGAAATAATTAATCACAAAATATATTAAAATAACATTTAACTCCCATAATAGAATAAAAAAATGTCATTACAAAATGTTATCAAAAAATAAAATCACACATCTATTATCAAATTATAGGTTGGGTGTTATGTTGTGATTTTTTGAAACACTTACTATTCATCCTCATATATTTTTATCAAAACCATTGATTAGTCTTTGAAATATTTTTTACGTACTAATAGTACTAAAAAGGGGTTATAAATTAATATTTTCATTTATATATTGACAAGACCATCCAAATTGGTCTAATAGAGGGAGTCATACTCCACACTTTAATACATAACTTTTAATATTTTTTATAAGAATTTATAATCCGATTATACCTCACCCTAAACACCCCCAGGAAATAGATTAATTATTTAAATAAACAGAACAAAAATTACCAACCTTAGACTATAAAAATTCATATATCATTCATCTATAATCAAATATCATATTAGATTCTTGTAACATATAAGTGAACCACTAACTAGAAAGTGTGGATCTCTCTTAAATGTTTATTAAATATATTGATCAGTATCGTCATTAAGTTCCTCATTAGTGAATCATAATCTACATCATTAAAATCAACCTATTATATATGTCTCATTAAAATTATTTATCATATCCATATTTAAAATTAATGTATTCTAGTTGAGTGTACTATTATTCTTGAATAGGGTTGATTGTAATAGACACTAATCCCAATCACAATACCACTTTTTCCTCATATAAAACCCACAATATATATAATAGTTATTTATTTTCATGCACTATGTTTTTGAAATAATAAATAACATTATAATAATTACATATCTTCTTATTCCCTTATGACTGAGAAAGAAATTTTATACAACAGATACACATTATTGAATAAATATAATATTTATAATGTTAAATTTGTTTCATACTTCTGTTCTTAAAAAAATTCATGATTGATAACTATTTTTAGATGAAGTTGGGTTGAAATATATTTTCATCATAAGTTATAGTAGAAATGGTTTTCATAGTTCCTTATATTAATCTAAAACACAATTCAATGTGATAATAATAGAAATATTTCCTTCAAAATTATAGAAATAACCTAACCAATATTAAAATAATAATATCACAATAAAAACAATGTTAATGATTTTTTGAATCACTAAATATCAAATATTGAAAAGAATTTTATTCCCATTCATCCGAAATTGGTCAATTATTCTATCATTATTGGACATATATTCTATAGGTCTTTTTATTTCTACTCTTTTAGAGATGTTAGTAATAAATAAATCTCTTAATTAATATTAACTCTATTGCCTCTTATACCCATTACGGAAAAAATGATAAAATCACATTCGATGAACCAATTTACCTCTTACAAAGATAATTTTATTACATAGGTTTAGATTTCCATGATATCTCTAATATAAACCATTGAATAAAAATGGAAAAATTATATGATTATAATTTTGTCTGAGATGTTTGAAATTTTTTAAATAACATAAACTATCATAAAAATATACATATGATATCAATAAAAAATCTCATCTCAATATGAAATATACATTTATATATTATTTTAAACTCACGAATATTACAACTCAATTAATATTTAACTATTTATAGTAGTCTTTAACTATGATTCATATCCTAAGACTTCCACTAGAATAATAATTTTTGGGAAACATTCAAAATTAATAATTAAAAACTTTGATGTCAATATTCATACATCCAGTGATATCTCATAAAATATCTTAAAAATTACTATGTTTCAATCACACACTATAACATCAAATCCACACACAATATAAAACTAGTCTCCACTATACATCCCCACATCGAGTCTTCCTCTGATTCACTACCTTATGTTATCCTCAATGAGTCTCTCCACTAGTCATTATCATTAAATAAAAACAACCATTTAGAGTGTTAGACAAGGGTAAATTATCATCTAAATATGAAATATTCTAATAATATATCATCAAGTATGGAAGGTTAATTTCCCTTATCCATAATCTCTTATACTAGGATCAAGAAGAAGATTGATTTCTAATATTTTTAGATGCCTCAATTTCAATGAATCATGACGATAATTCCATCTGAAATCTTGTATTTATGTACATAATATCATAACACATTATTCATCACAAAACATCACAATAATATGAAATTTTATTATTGTATTCTATTTCATAATATCACAATAAAATAATTCTCATACCAATGAGTACTAAATAACTCATTACTGAGTATAAAACCTTTGAAAATATGGTAATCTAATAATCATATATTTCAAAATAAGAACATAATTTTTGATAGAAAATATGAAATAAAACCCCATGATTAAAATAAAATATAACGTCTCAATATGATAAAATTTATTTTCTTTTAAATAAATTTATTCTCTTTCATAGTGTAGGAATCATGCAATATTGGCTTTATATAATATGAAACACTCTGTCAAAATATTATTATTTTAACATTACCATTATAACCAAACTATTATATTGGTTCGAATGAATATGAATATCTAAAATAAGGAAATTATATTTCTCAATTTTATTAAATGAATATTATATTTATTTATTAATTGGAAAAAAATTAATAACCATTTGAAAAAATAAATCATTGTTTTAAAAAAAATTATATTTTATAAATAGCAGTTTATTCCCTCATTCCTCTCAAAAATTTAAAATAACATTTACCACATTTAGTAAATTTTTTTGAAGAAATGTATTTCACTTTTTAAATATATAATTCAAAATTTTGTTTGGGATAAATTTTTATAATTTTCTAAAAGGATAATCATTTTAATGAATTGTGACAACTATTGGTATTCGTTAACAATTTTCATTTCTCATAAAGACGATGAAAACCAAAAATGTGTTTAATATTTTTTTAAAAATAAAACAATTTTAATTATATTTCAATTATTCTAATTATATTAATTGTAATAAATTTTATATTTAATTTTGATATAAAAATGTTTTAATCTTTAAAAATGTTTCTCCTTGATAACCATATTTCTCCTCATGTATGCAGGGATAATTTTAAATTAAAAAATTCTACAAAATTTAATAGAATTTAAATAAATATTCAATACATTGAAATAAAATATTTATATTATCTCGTAGGTTCAATTTTTTATAAATAATGATGAATGTTAAAAATTCTAAAAATTATTTTCTACTGGTATGGTAAAAATGGTTTTCCCTTGGCGTTAAAATAAACATATAAGGGTTAAAATGGAAAAAAATTACAATACCCATTTTATGACCATATTTCTACCTTATATCCATTATTTTCACTAATTTTTCATTTTTTTACCCTCTGGAATGTGATGAAAATGTGTTCTCCTTTTACTCTTATAAAATTAGATGTCTTTCACTCACCTCATTTATAAAAGGCACCTCATATCTGCTCCTCCTCACACATACAAAACACGTTGTTTCATCCAATACCTACTGAAATAAACTGTTTAATTCAATAATATCATTATATAATCATTGTTGTGTTTATTAATCCATCCTATAATGGAATATGGTGAAAACACAAATATGTTGTCCAAAGAAGAGGTAACATCCCAAACCGATAATTTTATACTATTGCTTCCTCCACCTCGTTTACTTTGAATGATGACGTGATGATATAATAATTTATTTATTTTTAATATAATTCTATGTTGTTTTTTTATGTGATGAAATATATCCACCACCTCCTCCATTATATTGGAATTAAAATCATCCATCGTGTGTATAACACAGTACCGTCTGACTAAATGATGCAGTTTATTTTCTATCCCAACCATTCATTTTAAGATTTAATTATGTATTTAACAAATTTATATGATATTTATGATATTATTTTAATAATGGAATATTAATAGAACATATATATTTTTACATTCCCTTACATTTCAAAAATTATAATGTCACTCATGTGCATGGTGGACAACATCCTCCCAAACTGATGTGATTTATTTAGGAATTATGAATTAACTGGAATGTACTATGATTTAATATAGTGATTATATGTGATATATATGATATTTTTTTGATTATAGAAAATTAATACATCAACAATTTCCTTACCATTAAACTAATTAATGTAATGACATCACAACTCTTGCATACATATGACCTACCATCCCCACGAAGCGATGTGATTCATTTTCCACATAAAAAATTAATAAATGTTTCAAAAAATGTATATAATGAGAAAATATGATATATATATATAAATTTTATAAATATTTATATAATATATATATATGTGTTTGTTTCCTATGAATAATATTTCATACTTTCATGAGAAAATTTTAATGAGAAATCAAGGAAATTTACATCCAAAACAACCAAAATAATGACATCATATTAACAAATGTGTGGTAAAATGTTTATATAAGATCATATATAATATAAATAATATGATTATTTTCATGGAATTAATTAATAACATCCATCAAACCATTTTATATTAGTAACATATATGTATGTATTAAATCATAACTGATGTATAAGATTCTCAACTCATTTTCACTTCTATGAGACATATACCATATTCACCAATTATTTACATTATCCCATGAATATAATTACCTATTACATTTTATATCATGAATATATTTATCGTCATGTAATTTAATGTTACATTTAATTTCATTCCTTTTATAGGGATTATGATTTAGAAGTTACAAATGTGGAAAGGGTATATTTAACAATATCATATTTATTAGGGATTTATTATGCTTATGTTTCCGATTGGGAAATAATTTGAAATTAATTTATTAAAATAAATTTATTATTTCTTGGTCTCATAAGGAAGGATAGATTGGGTTTTAGCATAGGCCTTACACATTTTTGTAGATATCTTGGAACAAAGTTTTTAAATTTTTGTTCCAGATAACTAGAGTTATGCATCACATCAATATGAATATATTTCTTAATATTCCATAAAATAATATTATTATTTAGAAAATCCATGGTTATGTTTTTAAAATCCTTTGATTATTTATGTGGCATTATTTGATCATTATTTTTTCCTTTCATATTATAAATATCTTATTTTTTAAATTGATTGTGTTTTTTTTAAATTTCCATGTTTATTATATATTATTTATTAATATCTTCTATATAATGCATAACCCTACTGCTAATCTGGTGTCAACCAACCATTAAATGTCATTTTCAATTTGATATTTGGAAATATTTTGTGATTGAGATGTAGGTATATGCTAAAAAAATATTAGGATTCATAGATATAATACTTTGTGTATTTTATGTTTTCAATTATAATAATATCTCTATTATGTATCTAGTTTACCATGACTACTAATCTATTATATTAATAAAAATCTGATTCCATTATTCTTATAAATATTTTGTAAAGTGACCAATGATTCTTTCTACTGGCTTCAAGGTTTCTTCAGTCAGTATCAATGGACTTTAAGAAGAATCATTGAGAAATAGATTTAGGAAAACATTAATTAGAGAACATAACCTTATAATAGACATTGAGGATAATTAGAGAAGAACAACCAAATGTTATGGTAAGGAAGTTATTATGAGGTTCTTCATATATATACATCAATGTATGTATATTGTAGTTTGATATGGATCTCACATAAATTTACATTGGGGTAATAACTAGGAAAATAATGTATTAGGATTGACTTAGTCATCACTTGGTGTTTAACAACAAGACATATTAGGTGATTTGTTTAACACTCCAAGGGGATATCATATGGAAAATTGAAATTTTCATTACTAACATTCATGAATAATTTCAAAGTAAATATATCCCTAAAGAAACATTGTTTATGATTATGGGATTACTTATGCATAAATTTTCCAATTTTTGTAAATTTGTCCACTTGTTTTATGATTATATATTTTGTTTCATAATTTTAGGATCTAATACAGTACATGCCATCATTTAAAAATGGATCATAGTGGAATGAATGGGATCTTTATATATTAACGTAATAAAATGAGTAAGAATATCCATTTTTAATGAGAGTAATCCAATATTTCAATGGAAAATATTCTCGAGAACATTATAATCAAACAATGACATATTATCATGTCCCATTAAGGTAGAGAAGGAATTATTTAAGTATTATTTCATTAAAGGGAAGCCAAATAATAAAATGAGGACATACAAAATGGATAATTTTACCAAGGGTAAAAAGAAATTTCACAAATGTGATAATTTTTAAAATAAACACCTTAGTAATTTAATTAAGGTAATAGGTTTTTTTCAACAAGAGTGGGGAGAAATCTCACCATTCCCATAAATTGAGGGGAACAAAAAAAATACTATTTTTATTGATTTAATTATAATGAGTTGGGGAACTATGAAACTGAATTCATGAATATTTTTGAAAAAATTACATAAAATATGTTAAGGGGTCTCGGTCCAATATATTATATTACCATAGACACAACAGAATGAATAATGTATTTTGTTGTATTTGTGAATTATTCTATAAATGTATTTTATCAATGATTTTCTGGTTATAATAATCCTTATATATAATCATCGTACTACTATTATATTTCTTAATGTATTTGAAAGAATATGTTGAATTGTACCAATGAAAAAACAAAAGTGATTCTGTAACATGTTAAATCTCTAATTAATAAATTAATTAAGGCTTATAACGTTTTAAATTTTCCCAATATTAAGGAAAACCTGATATTATTTTGGGATAGCGTTTTAGACCATGAATTTGGTTAGATTTTTGATGGTTTATGTCATCTTTTCTCAAGCTTTCCACAAGTATTCATTTATAGAATATATTCAATAACATGAAATTTAATTTTTGGAAGCAAGCTTGTTTCCATTAATGATTTATGGTGATCAAGGTATTTATATTCACTAAATGTTAATTTAGAATATACCTTAAATTTTATAGGAAAAATAATTTTTATTTAGTGACGATCAATTAATATATTTAATCATTGAATTTGTATATACATAATTCGGATGATTTTTAAGGATCACAATTTATGGAATGGAATTTGTTGAACTCTAAGATTTATTGGATACAAATTTCTAACCATTGGTGTTTTAGTAAAAATAAGTTGACTACCTTGTTACTCCTGTTTTATTTCTTGATGTATAAAAATTTAATTAAAGTTCATGAAGAATAAAAAATTCATTTTTGGATATTAAATTTAAAGAGAAAGAGATAATATCAAATTTTACCAATTAAATACCAGAGGATGATATTTTTATTATAAAATATAATGATATAAATTATGAATATTCACTTATACTTTTATACAGTAATATAAATTATCAACCCATTAAAAATGTTATTAAAAAAAATATTTTCATAATAACAACATTTCTAATGAACATTTGGGGTTTTCACCCATTTAACATTTATGGTTTTCTAGTTTTTAACATTATTATGGATCACATATATACATAATATCAACATTCATCTAATTGTTTTTATAATTATTTACACTTTTATGTTATGGGCATATCTTCACATCCCATATATTGTCTTCTACATTAGACCCTAGTTATGTATTTATTTTAGGTAACCAATTAAATTACCTTGTTATCCTATTAAGAAGATGTTTTATTTACCATTTCTATAAAATATATTTCCATGAAATGAATTTTTATATGTCAAACTTCTAATTAATGATAAAATGATTAAATTGTGAGGGAACAATTTACATAAACAATATTGAATGTAACACCAAAATATTTTAAATGAGTAACATCATATTAGATAGAAAATATTATAGAAAACAATAAAAATATAGGAAATTAAAACTTAAAAAGTAAATATGATATATTTACTTTTAAAAAAATCAACATTTTCAATATCTTGTGATCCTCACAACACTATGTTTAAAAGATAGATGACACTATATTAAAATATAATTCATCAAAAAGAACAATTATAAACTAGCTATTATATTGTTTGGAATAAAAAATACTACCTAAATTATGAAAATTATATATATTTCACAATTATAAATTTGATCCAATGGTTATTTATTTATTATAAATAAAATTACAGTCATTTGTAATAGAAAATATATTCCTCTAAAACTGCAATTTTTTTAAAAAGTTGTTTAGTCACACTATACTCAAATGATTTAAAATTAAATATTACCACATTGAGAATATTTATTTTAAAAAATAAAATTAGTTTTAATAAATATAAATATAACAATTATCATTGATTATATTTTTATAATTAACTAAATAGATAATATTTTTCAGGGAATTGTGAGAAATTATGGTTTTTATTAAGAATTATCATTAATTTTAATGTTATTTAAAAAAATAGATTAATATGGTTTTAAAATTAAATTTAGTAAAATTAATTCTCTATAAATAATATTAATTTCATTGGAATCAATTTCCATTGACTTTTATATAAAAAATTTGTATCATTTTGAAAACATTCTCATTGAAAACCATCTTTGTCATCACATCTACAAGATATATTTGAAATTGAATTATTTCAAATTGTAAACTACTATTTCGACAAAATATATTAAAATTTTTTAACCAGAATAATTTATTATATATATTATGTTTAACATAATTTTTTACCAAAATCAATAATAAGACTCCAATAAATGTTTACAATGGTGAGGTAATAACGAGTTTACCTGAAGATTTAACTAAAAAGATAATGGTTTAAAATGACATAAAAATTTAAAACAAATTATATATAAAAATTTATACCTTAAATACAATTTATTTTATAATTACCCATTTAATAGATTTTTGGTAGATGAAATTCATGGGTAGTTCTTTTATTTTCAAAAATTACAACTATTCCACTCACCTCACTTATAGAATTCCACTACCTCTCCTCTCCCATTCAATCATCCAAAAACCATTTTTACCAAAACATTTATATAAAAATCACTTAATATATTCCCTAAAGATATTTTATATTCCCTAGTTTATTCATAAATCCATACTCCAATGGATTTTTCTAAAAACCATAAATAGTTGTCTGAAGAAGAGATGACATCACTAACCATGATTTCTGTTATTTATTAATCCACCTCATAGAACCATGATGATATTATAACAATATTATATTTCATATAATTATATTTTATTATGTTATGTATATCAATTATATAATTATAATTTTCCATCAATTGTGAAATGAAATCTATTATTATTTCGATGGAGGAATACCGCCTCATGAACCGATGTAGTTCATTTTCAATTTTCACCAGTCAAGGGAAGATATATTGATAGATTTAAAATATTTATATAATATTTTTTATATTATTATACTTATGTTTACTTTATATTATATATTCCTAATTTACATTTCATTTTAATTCAATTATGATATCTCCTCTCGTATGTAAGGTGTATTATCGCCTCATAAAGCTATGTGATTCATTTTTCACAAACATAATACATGGAATGTAATAATGATAAAATCAATGAATATATGATATATATATATATGTATATGAGATAAAATTGATTCAATAAAATTAAAATAAATTTCAATAAGTTATCAATTACGTCGTTATGGAATGATATCGATGCTCTAGTGTATATACGACATTCCTTTACCACTAAGCGATACGATTCATTTTTTGTGTCCAACATTCACAAATGGTTATAAAAATATATCTAATCATTATATATTGAATTTATAACAATATTAAAAATGTATATGTGACATATATATCCTATTAATAATAACTATAACTCTCATGAATATCCACTCATGAGAAAATAAGTCAATTAACACACGAAACAATGAAATTAATGAAATATTTTTAAGTAAAGGGTGTTAAAAATGTTATAATATTATAATATATGATATGATAAATTTGAATATGGTTATTTTATAATTATTAAAAATATTAAAACCATTATAAGTGATTTATAAGCACATGTGAACTAAACCATTATTGATTTATGGGTTTCTCATCCCACGTTTACTTTTAAGCGACACATGCCATATTAACAACTTATTTCGATTGTCTGGTATATATAATTACTCTTTTATATGTTGTATCATGAATCTATTTATGTTAATTTTTTTAACATTTATTTTTATTTGATTTATTTTTTGGGGATTATGATTTGTATATCTGAAAATTTGTGAGTTATTAAATCAAAAACACATCATTATTCATGATTTTTTATATTTTTGTCTCAATTTTGGGAATTTTAATATATTTTTATATTAAAATAAATATATTTTCATCACATATGGTAATAAATTAAATTTTCAAGAAATAACGCTATTTCCATTGTTTGGTACTTTAAAAGATATAGAAAATTCTTTTAAGGAAATACAAAATTCATTATCTCTTCAGTTAAAAATCACTTTTCATCAAAAACCATTGTTAAGAACCGCCTTCTCCAATATGAGGGAAATAATGGAATGATGACCTGACCTTACTTATTCATGGTTAAGGAGAGATAGTGACCCTTGATTTATGCCTTACATATCCCTCAGAGTGGCATTTGGCACCAAGATTATATAATCTCGCATAAATGGAAGGCATTGCACTTTTTATAAAACAATATCATGAGATAAGTTAGTAAATCCCATCAACACCAAGGAATAAAAATAAAGGTAAATCCCAAAATCCATTCCCATATGAATGTTAAAAATAAAATGATACAAAGTACAATAAAAACTATAATGGAAATTACAAAAAAGAAAATAATGTCAGCAACGACAACTTTCATTACGCCCGATCTTAAAAGGTTTGTCCTGGTCCTCATAGTCCTCTTAGAACCCTAAATGAAATATTATATATATTGGGTGAGTACACAAGTATACTAATTAGAGAAACAAAAATCTATCATTCACAAGTGGGGACATATTATAATTCCTCTAGAGTAAAAATAAGGGTAACCAAAACACATAGAAAGGAAAAATATCCACCCAGCATCACCAAGGAACACTCCCCAATTAACGCAATCTGAGTAACATAATTGTAATAGAACATCGACATTTGGGTACCTGCACCACTTTCCCACTAGTTATTTAGAACATACAAAGCAGCATACCTCCCCCATAGACCTCACTGCATTCCCACTTCCACCCCAAATAACATTCATATGGGTCATCCCAATTGTGTCTTTATCCCACCCACACACACCTAGTCATCCCCGACCACACACACCACTCGCAGACACCTAGTCCATCACAACTACAGATCCTACCCACAAAAACATGGGCCACCACAACCACACTTCATGATGGAAAACACAAGGGCGTTATCCAGTAGATACTTGTGAAACAAATATACTCGCAGATACATGGGACAACCGAACAAAACATACCCTACCAGAATAGTATTTGTACATAATGAATCATAGGCCATCACAGTATTCCCAAAGTGTCTTAGGATACCTGGGAGGTAGATAAGAAAGGAGATAATAGCCATCCACTGAAAGGAATTTTGGGACAAAGACCTTCCCCATGAAATGGGGATGTTCGACATGACGTACTCTTTATGGGTGGGTTGGGTATAAAGAAAAAAATAACTAAATTATATATTTATAGGTAATAAATCACTCATCCCATCCTAAGGGTCCCAAACCCAACAACTTGTGTGCACACAACCACTCTTGTTGCTACCCCTTTATGCACATGTAGACAACAACCACTACCAGAGCATAACCCATCTCTAGAAAACAGATTCCCATTGTACAATTTATTATTATCATGTTCAAGTGATTCCATTTAAATATTCCTTCACCACCGGGAAACAAACATGCATAACCATAAGCTAATGAAACCATTGAAATAAAACATCCAAGAAAGAATTTAATCATTGAATCCGGATTCTATTATAAATGATGACATTAAAAAAGGATAATGTGAGATACCATGATGTACTGGAACCAAAACAGTCCCCATTATTCTGGGTCCAGAACATTTACTTCCATATCCACACTGCCTCATATTTGAAATCCACCAACCCCAGAACTAAGGATTCCATTCCCATCTACGTTTCCCAAAAGAGAATCCAAAATAACAACCGTGCATATCAACATAAATAAGAAAGGTAGTGGAATGGATTGGAAACACACTCCACCAAGAAAAGAGGAACCATGGCTTGGAAACTAGATATGACCAAGGCCTACGATAAATTTGAATGGCATTTTTTTATATTCTTGATGATGAAAATGGGTTTCTTCTCAAAATGGACAGATATGATCATGCTCTCTGTCTCTTCGGTTTCCATCCATATTAATGATAATGGGGTGCTTACTAGAGTCTTCTCCCATTCATGTGGCCTTCTTCAGGGAGACCCTCTTTCCCCTTTTCTTTTCATCTTGGTGGCTGATGTTTTATCTAACCTCATTTCCAAGGAAGCATCCTCACATACAATTCATGGGGAAAAGGTTTTTCGTGCAACCCCACCGGTGTCACATCTCTTTTTCGTCGATGACACCCTTATTTTTTCTAGATCCACCCATAATGAATGCCTTGCTATTTGCCATGTGATCCACCAGTACGAGAGGGCCTCAGGGAAAACTATTAGTCATGGAAATTTGGATGTCTCTTTTAGCCTGTGGGTACCGCCATCCAAAAGGGGAGAACTCTGTGCCACTGCTGGCATTCACATGGTCGAGAAGCATCAGAAGTACCATGGGCTTCCCATGATGATCGACCGATCAAAAAAATAAATCTTCGCATCTATGCTGGATAGGATCGAGAAAAAAAATCCTCGGCTAGACCCCAAACAGAATTTCTAGAGCCGGCAAGGAAACCCTCATTAAAGATACTCTTCATGCTATCCCTAGCTACTTCATGACCCTGTTCAAACTTCCCATTGCTGTCATTAACCAGATCAACTCATGCACGACTAACTTTTGGTGGGTAGAAACCATTGAAGGAATAAAATACGCTGGATTGCCTGGAATAAACTCTGAAAACCCAAATCGGAGAGAGGTAAGGGATTCCGGGACCTCTCTCCTTTTAATGATGCACTGCTAGCTAAGTAAGGATGGAACCTTATAAACCGCCCATCCTCCCTTTGCGCGCGGGTCCTCTGAGAAAAATACTTTCCCCACAAGGATTTCCAGGATTTATCTCTTGGCCCCCAACCTAGATTCCTCTGGAGAAGTTTGTGGGGATCCCTAAGTCTCCTTAATAAAGGATTGGGTTGGTGGATTGGGAATGGATCAACATTTAATATTTGGACTTTCCCTAGCTGATTGACATGGAAGGTTTGAGTACATTATCCCCTACTCATCCAGGCTTAAAAGGGGCCACTGTTCGATGCCTTTTTGCTGATAATGGGAATTGGTGGTGCATAGAAATACTTCACTCGTGGTTCAACGAAAGGGACAAAAGGCTTATCCTGAGAATACCATGTGTTCCAGATGCCGACCCTGACCAACTATTATGGATCAATGACATCTCGGGAACCTATATGGTAAAATCTAGCTATCGGCTCGCCCTCTGTTCTCAGTCAGATAGAGGTGATGGGGGGGCCTTGGAACAGCTGTGGAAGCTCAATGTCCCCCAAAAAATCTGACACTTATCGTGGCAGGTATGCACTGGCGCCCTCCCAACCATGGAACTTCTCATTCTCCGTCATATTTCCAACAACATTATATGCCCCTTCTGCCCGAACACCCCTGAAACTCCCCACAATGCTATCATCCAATGCCCGTGGGAAAATGAGGTTTAGCTTTAATGGGGCTCTTGTACGAATCCTTCACTAGACGTGGTATCAGACCTCCCTTCTCTTCTAATGAGATGGTGCTCCTCCTTTTCTCCAGCCAAAGCGGGATCACTCTCCATTTTGGCCTAGATCATTTGGTTGAGTCACAACGATGACATATTCAACCACTTCATCAAGCCCCCCAGTTTCTAGATCGAATGGGCATCTTCTTGGATTGAGGGATGGCAGCATCACAATAGACATCAAAAGCCTTTTGGATCCCCATCCTTATCTTCCCCGTGGCACCCTCCACCAGAAGGGTGTCTCAACATTAATGTGGATGCGGCTCTACTCAAGGATAAACCTGTTGGTCTTGGTCTCTTGCCCCAGGATCATTTTGGGTAGACCATCACATCCAAACATGAATCTCACCACGTTCTTTGGGAACACGTGGTTGCTGATTCTGTCGCCATCCTCACTAGGATGATGTTCACTAAAGATCATGGATGGGATGTAATCCACCTTGAATCAGACTATATCACCATTTTCAAGGCTATCAACGTCAACGATGGCGGCTTCCAACCCTTTGGCTCACTCATTATGAAAATATAATCCCTCTGTCAAAGCTTCACAATTTGTACCTTCTCCTTTATCAAAAGGTACGGAAATAAGGCTGCACATCAGGTGGTAGTAGTGGGACCTCCTAACACTGACCATCTTTGACTGGACCAGTTTCCTTCATGGTGATGCAATTTTACTTCCGCAGATCTATGACATTAATGATTATGTCTTTTTTCAAAAAAAAACAACATTCATTATGTTCCTTAATTCTATTTAGATAACCTTGGTGATCACACAATGGTTCTTATTAATCAGAAATCCATTTACTCAACCATGTTTATATAATTAAGTATTTCCTTGTTACAATATTTCAATCCAAAGATCATCCAAAAAATGGAGATTCATTAGAATGTAAGAAAGGGCCACCAATGGACATGATTTTTTTTCAATGGGTACGAGCCTATAAAATTCACAACATAAAATAAAGGTATAACAAAACATCATAATCATCTTCCACACCCATTCATTCTTTAAAAATCCATTTAGTAACTTCGTTAAAGTTGGTTTCATCAACATCATGAGGGAACATCAACATTCCCACCGCCATAATGCACACTAACGAGAGATGATGGAAAAAAAACTACATGGATGGTCAAGGATCGAAATTTTCGAATTGTGCTTAGAATTGGGGTCACACGATAGAAAACTCCTGGAATAACTGGATAGTAGGGCTCTTGTGTAGACAAACCCCATCTCTGGAAAGGGACTCAATGTACACAATGGGAAAATAAATATACTAGGGATAAATGAGATCTCTATGTGATAAAAGGGACCAATACTATAGTTTTGGGATATGTGATATCAAATTACATGAATAGTGGATCATGGTTTGGCCACAAAGATGAACTGTTGCACACGTTGGAATAAATTGAGATTTAATAATTCCCTCTGATATAGTGAGAGATACCCTAGCATGGAGGATAGTTGATAGGTACATTTAAAATGATAAAAATGTATAACATGGGAATAAATTGAAATGAAAAAAAGGTTATGTAACTAATAAAAATTCACCCATTTGGGCAAGTCATGTGTCTCCCCATTCTTAGTGGATTCAATATATCGTTGAACGACCATAAAACGGTCTAAAACCACATTAAAATTGGTATTAAAACATAAAAGTTACATTATGGGAAGGAAACTATAAAGGAAACTTGCTAACCCATGGTTGAACAATTTGGGTGAGGTACTGATCAGCGAGACACCCACCATGGCCGATCAGTGGAACCGAAAGGTGACACCATGGTGACACCCTTCCAGCAACACTGATGCCCTCCTGACTCACCGATGGCATCTAGGGAACCTCAAACACCAAAATCTAGTAAGGTAATAGACCATGAGAGTTTATACCATTACAGTAGATACCTCTCAACCTATTCTTTCCCTTAATAATTTTAGAGTAAACCTAAAGAAAAGAAGTCTGAACAACCATCCTTTAAGAAACATCTCAAGAGAAAATCACCCTGTGTTGGAATATAGAAGGAATACCCTCATCACCCAATCAAACCACTCTCATCCATATCCTGAACAACTGTTCAAACACTAAGTAACTATAAAAAAACAAAAGGTCACATTGTCCAGACAAAATGATTATGGAGCACAATTATCCTTTTCAAGATATTATCCTCTTTGAGAGGCACAAAATCATCCTCATGGGTTTAACAGAATCGACATTAATGTATCTTGATTAGGGATCAGGTCCTCCCTCCCCCATAATCAGGTCTTTCACAATAAGAAGAGAACACAAAAACATATTATCATACAACAAGTTGGGTCAAATGTGACATCATATGTAAGTCAAAAATTAGACAAAAGATCAAAACCCAGAACTGCTCTGGGTACTAGGAAAGCATATATGCTATCTGTTCCTAGGTACTATCCTCAATGACATTTTACCTTTACAATACATGAACCAAAGGAATGGTCTGTCCACGAAGCACCTTCTCTTTATGATCCTTGATTCTTACTAGTCTCTCCACGAATGATGTGTCTCCCTCAACATCCAACTCTCCCCATCCCATGACATGAGATTCATCTTGTAGATATCGAAGAATCTGATAGGAATGGAAGACGTTGTGGATACTCTATAATAGTTGTGGTAACCCCAGATGATATTCCACATCGCCATCTCATCTCAACACCTCTAATGTCCCGATGAACCTAGGACAACACTTCCTCTCCTTACTGATCCTTCACTGCCTACGTTAAGAGGATACCCTATATAGCACAATATATCTAACCTAAAACTCCATGGGCCTCCTCCTATGATCTAAATACGAATATTACTAGTCCTGATATTCCTTTATCCCCTCATGCACAACCTGATCCTTCTTCATTGTTCTCTGTACTACCTTTGGTCAAATAACACCTGGCTCCCCTTCCTTCATCCACCACACAAGTGAACGACATGGTCTTCCGTAAAAAGAATCAAAGAATTCCATGACCATGGTATAGTGATATTTGTTGTTGTAGGAACATTATAAGAGAGGAAAGTTTTGTAACCAAGATCTTACAAGGTCCAGAACACGTGACCATATCATATCCTCCAACGTCTAGATCATCTGCTCTATCGTCCAATCTGTTTGAGTGTGGAAGTAATTGTTAAGGCATAACTAGGTTCCAGAAGAATGCTGCAATCCCCTACAGACTTTTCAGGTAAATCATGTATCCTGATCTAAAATTATGGATCTCAGAACACTATGCAACACCACTAGTTCACCCACTTACCTCTGTGATAAAGAATCCAAAGCAATTGACTCCTTAACCACTTAGATGTGAGAATATTTTGTCATCGATCCACCACTACTCAAATGGAATCATAGCATCCCTTAAACCTGTATATTTCTATGATGAAATCCATCAAGATATCATCCCACTTACACTCTGGAACATTTAAAGGCTAAAACAATCCTCTAAGAACACAATGTTCATCTTTCACCTTCTGAAACACTAGGCACCTTGCCACAAACTCTACCACTATTCAATTTACCCCAACCACCAATAATGTTCTATCAGGCCTAGGTTTGAGATAAGGAAGTCACAGTGAACTCCGTAATTCATAGTCTATGGGTAAAACAACTTCCCTTAGAAAATCATTAAATTAAGACCATTATTCAACCATACATTGGGAGCATTTCCTTGGTCCAATCAATCACACATCACTTCTTTCTCTGAGTCTCTCCATTGAGACTCTTCCACCTGCCACATTTGAGAGGAATGCATTTTCATCTGAAACAAATAGTATATTCCATCATCTAAACTTGCACCTTGTTCCAAGGCATCCAACTCCTCAATCACTCTCCTATCATTTTTTGACTCCCGAACCACATAATTATGTGACTTCCTACACAAAAAATATAAAAAATGATCCCCTTTCCTGAGTTGTAGGAGATCTCAAAGTATTAGTTTTTTAAAAACTCCATCCACATTTTTGTCTAGATGTTCAGGTCTTTCTGGGAGAAGACATACCTCATGCTATTATGATCGGTGAAGACCATGAAGAATTCCCCAACAAGGTATTGCCGCCAAAATGAAAATGTGAACACCAAGGCTGCAATATCCAAGTCATGGGTGAAATAATTAAATTTGTGAGGAAAAAACTTCCTATATCCATAAGAGATCACTCCCCACTACTGCATGAGCACACACCCCAATCCTATACTAGAAGCCTCACAGAACACATAAAAAACCCCCCTTCTTTTGTAAACCTCAGTACTAGGGAACATAACATCTTCGATTTCGGATAACTAAAAGCCTCCCAACATTTCTCACTCCATATGAAATCCTGGTCTTTTCTAGTCAAGGATATTAATGGAATTGAAAATCGAGAGATGTCAGGTATGAACCTCTTATTTTAACTTTTTAGTCCTAGTTAACTACAGGAATATTCCACATTCTTGAATTCTTCCCAAGAAACAACCTTTTTGAACATAGATGTTTCCACTACTATTCCCTATTGGGACACTATGCGTATTAGGAAGTGCATCCCTTGTGTACAGAACATGCACTGGGAAAACATCTCGTAGATTTGGTGGTGTTAGAGGACCTCCCAAACTATCCTTAAATACATGCCATGATCCTCATATGATATTGTGTAGATAGGGATGTTGTTGATGAACACGACCAGGAACCTATCTAGATACTCGTGGATAACAGAGTTCAAGATCCCCATGAACAAAACTGTAGCATTCATAATGCCAGATGACAAGACCAAGAACACATTGTGCATGTACCTACACCTGAAAGAAGTTTTTGGGATGTCACCCTCCTTCATCCTCAACTAGTAATACCCAGACCATAGGTTGATCTTGTAGAACCAAAATTCCCCCTTAAACTATTTAAAATTGTCATCAATATGTTGGAGGGGTAATGGTTCTTGACCACTACCTCATTCAGTCTCTGGTAGTCTATGTAATGATTAAAACCACAGTCTACATTTTTTTTATAATAAGACTAGAGCACCCCATAGCGACAGACATCTTTAGATAAAACCCTTCTTCATCAGCTCATCACCCTGAATCTGCAAATCCCACAACTTAGAAGGTGCCATCAAATAGAGAGCCATCAAAATCGGATGTATGACATCCCACCTTTTTAACATAACTTCTCATTACATTTTACAAATAGAAGACCTTGAAAGACTAGTGTCTTGGAAATCCAAAACCAAATACACGAAAACATAAAACAAACTTTTAAATCCCCATAAAAAAGTATCTTTAAAATACCAACATATGTAAAACTACTACATCTATTAACCTAGAGGCATATATCAAAGAAATGGGTGAGAAAAAAATTTATTATGGAAGGCAAGGGAATCAGTTTACTTGTGATATCAATAAGAACATGGTAAAAAACATAATGACATGAGAAATGAAAGCTGAGGCATTTCACAATGAAAATAAATTGAAAAATAACATTAATATTCTGAAAAAACATTTAATTTAGTAATTCATAAACATATCACCATGGTTCATCCACATGGTTACATATAATATTACCGAGGTTATTCACCAAGGTATTGTGAAACATGTCATCTCTAGAGATTAAATTCTTTACCCAATGCATTGAGGAGCTATCTGGGAACACCATTATTATATAATTATTTTCATGTAATCCACATAGATCATAATAAAAAATTTCATTATAAACCCATAGAGAGTAAATGTAATGGGTTTCACTTCAAAATCATGACGTCTTAAAAGTGCTTAGAGACATGATCATTGTGCCTTTTATAACCAATGGAAAGGGAAAGATGGTTTCTTGTATATAAATTCCAGAATCATATAGATAAATTTTATGTATTTTTGAATAACTATATAAATGAAAATATATTTGGGTATTCACATAAATAATCCAAGAAAAATTTTTGACTAAAAGAGAGATATTTTGAGAGGAACATTCTGCAGCATAATGACAATATAACATTGTTTTACAAAACATTAAAAAGAGAGGGGACAAGAGTCAACCACTCATAAATAACTATTAATATAGTATGGGTACATAATAAAACGGAATAAGATCATGGTATGGATATGTTAAGGAAATACAATATGAAAATAAAATTCGAAGGAAAATAGAAGATGTGATTTCTTTTATGAAAATTTTGCAGCCTAACAACGTCACATAAAAATTTAGAAAATAAGATGATGAGAGCGAAAAGAGTCTCTCATTAATTTAACATTAAATGGAAAATAATAATGATATATTTGAAAATAACCCCACATAAAAAATGGAAACTATAAGACACAACATAAATGATGTCACGACTTAAAAGAGAATGGTGAAAGGTTCCCTTACCATGAAGAGTATCTTCTAAAGCTTAACGGTTGGGACCTTGGGGGAACTAAGAGAATCTTTGGAAGAATCTTTTTATAGTAGATTGACTATAAATTTTTGAAGTTTATTTTGGAATGAAATGCATGGGGTAATGTTTTGTTATTTATAAGAAATGTGGGGGAATTTCTAATTAATTTCCAAGGGACACCTCATCTGTGGTATTTGCAAAACCATGGGCTTTCCCATGGTATTTTCCCATGGTATCGGCCACAAGGGACACCTCAAAACATATCTTACTAATCAAAAGTTGACCAAATTTATCACATCATGATTACATCATTATTACATCATTAATGATGTCATTAAACACATGTAACTCAAAACTCTATTTTCACTATTCATAGAAAAACAAAACATTTCATAAAAAGTCATAAATTCACCACAAAATAATATAGATCCTCTGAATTCAAAAAATTTACCCCATTTTATGAAAATATTTTATAAACTATTTTTAATTTAATTATAAATTTAATCATTATTTATTAAAAAACAACTCAAAAAGTATATCTTATTTGGTAATACCGTGAAAAAGTAATTAAGGTCCCATTTAATTATCATAAAACCATAAAACAATAAAGTAACAACTTATGATTTTATTTTATGAAAATAAATTTCTATTTTAAAATATTAAATTATTAATTAAAATTTAAATAAAGTATTTATGTCATACAAAAATAACAAAACTTATACTATGATTGTTCTTTCAATTTGAAGATGTATAAATTGTATTTATACATTCATGGGTGGTGTTTCTATTTTTTTGGCCGATTTACTATTCATTACTATTCATATGGGTATGTCACCATTCATATATTACTATTTACTAAAAAAATAAGGTTGATCTTATTAGACTCTGAATTTCATACCGATCCCAACTATAGAAGACAATATTTTGAAAATCATTTCACATTATTAATTATTTAATGATTACATTAATAATGGTAAATACCCTTTTTACAAAATTCATCAGTAATATTCATCTTATATTTATCAGGAAATTTTAAAATCACAAATTTTACCATAATAAGAAATAACTATTTTATTTAAACCAAGGGATTACAAAAATTTTCTTATGACTCATCACATATCCCCTTATAACACCTACATAGGACCTAAGTGTAATGTGTACTATGGTGATAATGTCTTAGGCCGGCTCAGAAAACATTGCCCGAGTGGTGATTTCTATTACCTAAAACTTATCTCATATGGGATTATGTTCAAGCCTAACACGTTGAAGATCAACTTGTACATGATCCAGACCAAGCCCATAGATGCTACCTCTTTTACAAGCTTTGATAGATGAGATTTATACCACTAGATTTTACTGGTCGAGGTCATCGACTATTCTTTCCGTATTAATTAACAAATATCTCATTTATTTATAAACAATAATCATAATGTTAAGAGTTTAGTTTCCAATAGTCATATTGACCAATAATGATATAACAGGTGAATCCCAATGGTATCACTTCGTTAATTAAATCATATAGTTTTGTGGATTCTAAAATTAAATAACACACAAATTTAGGATACTAATATTATTAAAAATTTCAGGTCATTACATTCTTCCCCCCTTAAGAAATTTCATCCATATAAATTTAACTCGTACCCTTATAAGGGAAATGGTGTGGGTACTTCTCCCTCATAATATCCTCTAGTTCCAACATGGCTTCTTCACAATTTTGGTTCCTCCACAACACAATAACAAGGTGGGTAGTCTTGTTGCATAGAACCTTGTCTCTATGATCCTAGATCTACACCGGCATCTCCTCATAAAGTATGTCATGTTCTAGCTTTACCACATCTGGATTTAGTATATGGGAAGGTTCAAGTATGTACTTACTCAAGAGAGATATATGGAAGCCATCATGAACACGTGTTATCTTTGGAGGAAGTTCAAGCCGATAGGAAACTGCTCCTACGCGATCAAGGATTTCATATGGGCCAATGTACATAGGGATGAGCTTCCCTTTCATCCCAATCCTCATGACTCTCTTCCATGGTAAAATTCGAATAAATACTGTGTCACCAACATCAATCTCCAAGACCCTTTGACAGTTGTGGGCATAGCTCTTTTTTCGACTCTGAAAAGCCTTAATGTGTTATTGGATGGAATGATTTTTTTCTGTCATCTATTGTACAAGATCAGGACCGAGAAGCATTCTCCCACCAGCTTCATGCTAACAATTAGGAGTTCTCCATCTCTTACTATATAGTGCTTTATAGTGTTCCATATGAATGATCGATTGAAATTTTTTCTTGTAAGAGAACTCAACTAAAGGGATATGTTGATGCCATCCGCCTTTAAATTCCATTGAGAATTTTCTCAACATATCCTCGAGTGTTTGAATGGTCTTTTTAGATTGTCCATCAGTTTGGGGGTGATAGTTCATACTAAAATTCAATTCAATTCTTAGAGCATGTTGAATAATTCTTTAGAATTTTGATGTGAACCATGGATCACGATCAGATACGATAGAATGTGGAACTCCAAACATCCTTACCACTTCCTTCACGTAAATATGGGAAGTTTATCAAGAGATAAATCTTCGTGAATGGAGATAAAATAGGAATTCTTTGTGAGATTGTCCTCAATAACCCATATCACATTGTTTTCATTGGAAGTTCTCAGTTGACCATTGATGAATTCCATAGATATATTGTCCTACTTCCATGCTGGTAAGGTTAGTGGTTGCAATATCCCTTTAGAAAATTTCTCTCTACCTTCACATGCTGACATACCAGGAACCTTGAGGTGTTGTTATAAATCTATTTTTTCATATTTTCCAACCAATAATGATCAAGAAGGTCCCTATAAATTTTTGGGATTCCAGAATGTACAGAGAAAGTAGAGCTATGAGCATCATCCATCAGCTTGTTCTTTATTTCCAGAATAGATGGAAGACATAGTCTTGTACTAAATTTTAGTTCACCTTATTGATAAATATTGAACTCAAGAAACTTCCCATCATTCAAAGCTTCAAACAACTTTTGTAACAAAGGATATTGTTTTTGATCATTCTAGATCTTCTCAATTAGTGATGTTCAAAAAATAATTTAGGTAACATTTGATGATGGCCCTTACCTTATAATTCCCATGTTCATCTTTACTAGGTGATTGATCAGAGGATATCTTTGAATCGTCATCATGGAAAGAACCATTGTGTATTTCTTACTTAATGAATCAATAATGTTGTTTGTTATTTTAGGATAATAATTAATTGAACATTCATAGTCATTGTGAAGTTCCAATTATATCTTTTTTCTCATGTTCAAAACCTTTTTTTTGAAA
The DNA here is from genome assembly GCA_963277665.1 of Viscum album. NCBI lineage: Eukaryota > Viridiplantae > Streptophyta > Magnoliopsida > Santalales > Viscaceae > Viscum > Viscum album. The sequence goes on along the minus strand of OY728163.1, from coordinate 988,424,927 downwards.
ATATACTTCGAACATTGACATTCTATGTATATATAAAATTCCCCGCATAAAGATTGTGGCTCCAAATGTTCAGAGAAAAAAATGATCATAGCCAACTCCAGATCATGCGTATAATAGTTTTTCTCATGAGTCTTCAATTGTCGAGACGCATAAGTAATGACTTTGAAATTTCTCAGGATTACGCACCAAAGACCTTTCAGAGATTCATTTCTAAAAATAATGAATCATTCTCCAATTGAGGGTAGAGTTAACTTGGGGTTTGTAACCAATCTCTTCTTCAGATTTTGTAAACATTCCTCACACTCCATTATCCCAAAGAACTTGACCCATTTTTGAGTTAACTTGGTTAATAGATTAGAATTTTGTGAAATTTTTTTCACAAACCTCCAATAATATCCCTCTAATCCATGGAAATTACAAATCTCAATAATTTTTGTAGGCTGATTCCACTACTCTAAAGAAAATTCTTTACAGGGTCAACTATGATTCCATCATTGGAAACAATGTTCCCCATGAAAGAATCTTGATGTAACCAGAATTGACATTTTCTGAACTTCCCAAAAATCCTCTCCTTCCATAGATTTTGAAAAATAATCCGTAGATAATCCTTATTCTTCTCGCAACATTAGTAATATATTAGAATATCATCAATAAAAACTATCACAAAGATATCAATTTAGTCTGTAAAGACTCAATTAACCAAATACATAAAAATAAAAGGTGCATTAGTTATTTTGATGGGAATAACATTAAATTCATAATGCCCATATCTTGATTGAAATGCAGTTTTCTGAATATCTTCTTTCATCACCCTCAATTGATGATAACCAGATCGAAGATCAATCATAGAGCAGAATTAATCCCCGCTAATTTGGTCAAATAAGACATTAATTTTTGGAAGAGGGTTTTTGTTCGTAACAATGATCATGTTCAGTTCTATGAAATCAATGCATTGTCATATCAATCCATCCTTCCACTTCACAAAGAGAACTGGTGCTCCCTATAGAGACACACTCTGTCGTATTAAACCCTTCCCCAAATGATCTTCGACTTGTTTCATTAACTCTTTAATCTCCACATTTACTATCCTATATGGGGTCTTTGATATCACATGGGATCCAAGTACAAGTTCAACAGAGAACTCTACCTCTCTTTCTGAGGGAGGTTCAGGAAACTCCTTAGGAAATACTCAAATGATTTCTCGGATGATGGAGACATTATCTTTCCTCAAACCCTCATTTCCATATTCTTCTTCAGTGATCAAATCTATAAAAAAGGATATAGTAGGATCTTCTTGAAAAAGATCTGGTTGATATATCTCTCCATAGAAGAGAACTGTATGTTTTTCATTTAAGGCAACTAAGATTTCCTTGCTTCTACATTTAATCATATCATTACACTTTGAGAGTCATTCCATCCCTAGTATAATGTAAAGTTTCAGCATGGGAATGACTAATATATTTGTGATAATATTATGCTCACTAAAATAAATACTAGACTTTCTAAACATATAAGATGCATGGATAATTTCACCATGCATTTTTATTGATAACTCTACTTTTAGAAAATCGGGGGTTGACTCTATATTCTTTGAAAACATGGAGGAAATCAAGGAATTCATTGAACCAGAATAAAAAATAGTACTTGCTAGCTTTGAGGGAACAAAAAGAGTACCTTAAACCATATCATTTATTGCTTCAACATTTCCCATAGTTATTGATATAGTATGACTTTGTTCCATTGGAATTTGATAAGACTGATGGTGATTCCCATCCACTTCCCACTGATTTGGACAGTTATTAGAAAAGTGTTCATGTTGTTCACACTTTTAGCATTGGACCTCAGGTAGGGCATGCACCATCTTCCCTTTGTCTTTAGTTTTGGGATGTTGTGGCTTCACGTCATTACAACAATTCTGTTCAATGTAGCCATCTCTACCACACATTATAGCACTTCCTATATCCGAGAAGGTAGTTCGCCAAATTCTTCTTCCCACATTTATCACATGTGGGACGTTGTACTTGCTTGCCTCCTCTTCCCTGTTCGACGATCCTACCTATGATTTCCTCCATCGATCATTTCCTGTCAATGTATTTATGATACCATTGCATCTAACCAAACTCTAGTTCAACTTTCATCACACTTCACACAATATCCTCATAGCTATAATATTATCGGTTGGATAGATTCTTCTACAAATGAGGTTTCAGCCCACTGAAGAATCTATAAACCTTAATATTTGGATCCATGACAAAGCGAGAGGTGTAACGAGAAATCCTATTGAGGTTCATCTTGTAGATTCCCATAGATTCATTCTACTTCTTCTTCTCATCAAGAAACTCCTTCTCCATTCTTGTTCTCATCGATTGAGGGAAATTCTTGTTGAAGAATATCCCTCTGAACTCTTCCCACTCAATAGCTTCAACATATACTCTTGGCCTTTTTTATTTAATCAGGTCCCACCAATGATCAGCTTCTCCCTCTAAGCGATAAACAACCATTGTAACCATATCTTATTCAGAACAGTGGAGCACCAAAAATATATTCTCGATAGAGCTTATCCACTATTTAGCAATCAATGGGTTAGTAGATCCACTAAATGTTGGTGGTAATTGATGAATAATGGATTCAATAGAATGTTTTTAATTTTGTGTTGAAATCATTCTCTCATCTTGATTCAAGTTATTTCCCATAACTTGAGTCACTTGGTTCATCATTCACATTAAATTTTCCATTCCAGGATCCATCGGAGGGCCGTCATCGCATGGTCCATTATGGTCACCATTTTCATGGTTCTTCCTAATTTCGGCCATTTTCTAATATAAGAAAACTTTAGTGATAGGATTATTTCATTTATGAATTATTTAATTATAAATAATTTTATGTCTTCAAAATTCATTCTTTAAACAATTACATTTCTCTATAAATCAATCATAATGATTCATAAAAAGCTTATGATTAACCAAACATATCCCATAGAAGTGTAGTAACCAAGTGTCCAGAAATGCCCGTTTTCGTGTACCATTTTACCCCAGTTCAAGCCCGAAACTCCTTGAATGAGTTTTTACTACTAGGTAAATCTTTTCCAGTGTCACCTCTACCTACATATATCCAGACTGGGATGTATTTTTTCGATAAAACACTTAATCAATAGTCAAAAAATACCATAAAGTATTCCTGTATTTAAACTTTTCTATAAGTTTCTTCCTAATATTTTGATAGCATAATTTCTATAAATAAATAAACATTCCTTTGATAAAAATTATGGAATCCCTCCTTTTTAACATAACTTATCATAAAATTTTACAAACAGAGGACCTTTAAATTCTAGTGTCTTGGAAATAAGGAACAAAATAAATGAAAATACAAAACATACATTTAAATACCTTTGAATATACTATTTAAATGTTCATACTATGTAAAAATAATGCATCTCATAACCTATAGACATACATCAGAGGAATGGGAGAGAAAAAAATCCCAGTATGAAAATCATGGGAATCGGTTTTCTTGTGATAACAATAAGAACATGATGAAAAACTGAAAGTCATGAGAAATATATGTATGAGATTTTAATAATGAAAATAACATGAATTATAACATGAATTGGTGGCTACAACATTTAATTTAGAAATTCATGAACATTCACCAATGTAGATCCCCCATGTTTCATAAAAAATTGCCCAAGTTATTCACCAAGGTATCCTGGAACATTTCATCTCTTGAGATTAAATTCATTACCCAATGCATTGGAGTGCTATCAGGGAACAACATTATTTTATAATTATTTTCATGTGAGCCACATATATCATAATAATAAATTTCATGAATAACCCATAGTGAGTAAAAGTAATGTGGTTCACTTCAAAATCATGATGTTTTAAATGTTTATAGAAACATGATCGTTGTGTCTTTTATAATCCTTGGAAAATGAAAGAGGGTTTTTTGTATGTCAATTATATAATCAAATAGATAAATTTTATTTATTTATGAATATCTTATTAAATGAAAATTGTTTTGGTTATTCACATAAATTATATAAGATAATTTATTTAGAAAAAGAGAGATTTTATGATGAAAATTCTGTTGAATAACAACTATATTACATGGTTTTATAAAACATTGAAAAGAAAGGGGAAAAAAGTCACCCACTCATAAATAAATTATAATATAGTATATTTATATAATGAAAATAAATAAGATCATGGTATGGCTATTTAAAGTAAATTCCATAAGAAAATGATACTCGAATGAAAAGAGAAGATGCGGTTTCTCTCAAAAAAATTTGACAGCCTAACAACATCACATAAAAATTTAAAAAATATATTGATGAGAGTGGATAGGGTATCTAATAAATTTAACGTAAAATGGAATGTATGATTTATATAGAATAACATACCCCCATATAAAAAAATTGAAACTAGAAGACATAACATCAAGGAAGTAATGACTTATAAGTGGAGGCTGAAATGTTCCCTTTCATTGAAGAGTATCTTCGAAAGATTGATATTTGGGACTTTGGGGGGCTTGGGGGAACCCTGGGAGGACTCCTTGGGATGTAAAAAGACATGAAATTCACTAAGGAGGATTTTTGAAGGAAATAAATTATGGAATGTCTTGGTATTTATAGGAAAAGGGACCGAATATTTAATTAATCTCCAAGGGACACCTCATCAGTGGTATTTTAAAATCCATAGACTTTCTCATGGTATATGCCCATGGTATTGTCCACCTAGGAAGCTCACAACATATATTACTATTCTCAAGTCGACCAGATTTATTAAGTTAGTATAACATCTTTATTACATCATTATTTATGTCATTATGCACCCTAAACTCAAAACTATATTTTCACTATTCACCGAAAAACAAAAAATTTTATAAAAATATCATAAATTTACGGTAACCTAATATTGATTCTATGAATTTGAAAATTAACTCCATTTTATGAAAAAATAATTCTAAATATTTTTTAATTTAATTTTTAAATCACATCATTATTTATTCGATAAACAACTCTAAAACTATAACTTATTTTATAATACCATGGAAATTTAATCAAGGTCCAATTAAATTATCATAAACCATAGTAAAATAAAGTAAAAATTTATGATTATATTTTATAAAAATACATTTCTATTTGAAATTATTAAATTAATTATAAAATTGTAAATAAAGTTTATATGACATAAAAAAATAACAAATCTTATACTATGAACGTTTATTCACTTTTAAGAAGTATAAATTGAATTTTTACATTAATGGGTTATGTTCCTAAATTTTTGGATGATTTACTATTCATTACTATTCATAACGGAATGTTAGTATTCATAAATTACTATTTTCTAAAAAACAAGATGATCTTATCACACACTAGATTTTTTAATTACCACAACTATAGAAGGAAATTTTTTAAAAATGACTTCACATTATTAATAATGTAATATTTATATAAATATTTTTGAATACCATTTTTAAAAAAATGCATAAAAAATATTCATCTAATTTTTATCCGAACATTTAAAAATCACAAATTTTACCATAATACTAAAAAAAAATATTTATACCAAGGGATTAAAAAAATATTTAAGGCCTCATTACATATACCCTTATAACACCTCCATAGGACCTATGTTTAAGGTGTGTTATGGTGATAAATTCTTGGGGCAGCTCGGATGACATTTCCCGAGTGGTGATTTCTATCAGCTTGAACTTCTTCCTTATGCTATTTTGTTGAAGCTTCACATGTTGAATCTCATCATTGGTTTGGTCTAGAACAAAGACCATAGATGCTTCCTCTTTCTCAAGTTCTGATATATTGCCTTCGTATCGCCCGAGTCTACTGGATGAGGCCGTCAACTATTCATTTTGTATTAGTTAACCGATATCACTTGAAATTATAGACACTAATTTTAATGTTATGAGTTTCATTTCAAATGTTAATATTGACCAGCAGTCATATATTAGTCAAAACCAAATGGTATCAATTCATTAATTAAAGAATATAGTTTTTTGGAGTATAAAATGAAATAACACACATATTGAGGAAAAAAATATTATTCAAAATGTCAGGTCGTTACAAGATGGGAACTGGTTTGTAAGTATGTGTCGAACTCAACATTACATTGAGGGTGTAGAGTCACAACATCATCAGGGAATACATCTAGGAAATCATTGAAAAATCTATGTATCTTCTACCATCTCTGAGTATTCTAATTCATTGGACAGCTACACTAACAAAGAAAGAAGGGGCTCCATGCGCCGACTTACCTCTTAAAAAATCTTCCTCCCAAAGAATGCTATGTGTTGGGTAACCATATTTTAGAACAAATTCATTATCCAGAAGACGTAGATAAAAAAATAAAAATAAAAAATCTAGTGGATTCCCATTATGACATCTTATGGCTTCGTTATTAGTAGAAATAGATCCCCACTTTACTGATGTGGCACCAACATCAGTCTGCATCGATGAAAAATGTCTAACACACTAGTCTGACATCCAAATGAAACACTCAACACTAGTGGAATAGAATTTCTCTCCACATCTAGACCCAAGTAATGGGATATTCTATGTTCAACAAAGGAGTGTTAATCACCTAAATCAATTATGTCATAGGCAAGAGTACTAATCAGACCGATCATACCTTGAACGACCTATGGCCCTACTGGAACTGCTACCTTCGTGGCATGAAACTACCCACAACCTAATCCTATGAACCTAAATAGTCTACCACCTCCTCAAACATTCCCCAATAGAGGTCACCATGGAGAACTATGTGGTCAGCCTCCTCCAGCACCATCCACCTCGGAGGCAACTACTACAGTTGGAAAAGTCTGTCCTGCAACTGGTGTTGCTGAGGTGGGGGATGAACCATCCAACCCCCAACGTACTAAACTCGGAGAGGGAATTGGTTTCAGATATTACCATGGATTTAATAGGTAAAAAACCTCGTTCCTAGGACAATTGAGAAACTATGATGGCTGAGAGGTCAGAACTAGAACTGCTGAGGCCTTCTCCCTTCCAGCCCAATCCATGAAGGCCCTGATACGGGAGTCCTAGTACTGATGGCCTTCACATTTGAAGAACTCAATTGGATCCCCTATCATGGGAAAAAAACCAATGAGTGCGTCATCTCCAATACTTCATTGTTCTTTTGAACCTCCATGTACGTTAGCAGCGTGAAGGGAGTAACAACATACTGAAGAGAAGGTTACAGTGCCTCTTCTAAGCATCATGACATTGACTCCTCATCTGGAATGAGGTCAGGGAAAAAAGGTAGTAGATCCTTGAAAAATGATCCCCAGTTCACTCATAATAATACCCCCTTTCTTTAGGGAGAGAAAATCATTCCTATTTTTAACCTTCATCATCGTGAAAAGGAATTCCACCCAGAACTCCTTTCTGCAGTTAGTCGATGAAACCTCAGTCGCCCCCCTCTACCTAACATAGAGTGTCCACCACTGACGTGCTTCTCCCCTTATTTTACAAACCACCAAGGGAACCAAGTACACTCTTAGATAACTGATCAAGGTAAATGTGATTTCCATCTCCTATAGACAACCCTCTGTCTCCATGTCAGAAACACTACCCTTGTACTTCCTGAGGGTTTTCCACTGGAATAAACATAGTGAATTCTGCCACTTGTCATCTTATTCCTCACAGTCAATCCTCATCTGATTGAACAAGACAACATGATGAGCCTCGACTAACCTTTCCAATCATGGAAAACATTCAGGTGTCATAACTGGAAGATAAATAAGGAATGCATATCCCTGAGTTGTAAGGAATTTCCGTCGGGTTTTCATTATTATTTATTTTGTTTTTTTTCAAGAAATCCCAATTCAAGAAATAACACATGTCATGATGATGCAGGTAACATTCCTAGGGTATCTGCACATCAAAAAATGCATCCTCACTTGGTTATTTGGTAGGATTAGAGTACTTGATTCATATAATGATGGCCCTAAATTCTAGTTTCCTAGCGGGTTGTCCCTAGCCTTTGTCACACACCAAGGCCACCTAACAATATTTTCCTAACTTTTCTTGAACTTTTCACAGTACCTAACTCCAAAGTCAATCCTATATCTCAACCACTACCTTAGATTCCATTCATTAACGAAAACCTTCTCCAAGATGACGGAAAGGATGGAAAGATGCATTTCCCTTCCTTCTTGAGGCGAATGATTGATAATGACCCCTGAGTCCCACCATCATTAGGCCCCAGATTGGAGACTAACACCAAGGGTATAAAATATCACATAAATGGAAGGAATTTCCCTTTTTATATAAAATATTATTAGATAAGATGGTAAATCCCAACAACACCAAAGAAAAAGGATAAATGTAAAGCCCAATATCTATTCTGATTTTCATGTTCAAAATAAACTTATACAAAGTAAAATAAAAACTCTAAAATAAAATACAAAAAAGAGAGGAAGAAATCACTACTATCACGACATTCAAGATAGTAAGGTCTGTACCGGTTCTCAATTTCCACATGGAAACCTGAAAGCAGTTTTATATATGTGGGGTTATTATACAAGTATACATTGTAGAGAAATCAGTAGCTCCCATGCACATGTGGAATGAAATTCTAATGCCTATGATAAAAAATACAGGTAACCAAATCACATTACAATGAAAACAATCCACTCAACTTCACCGAGGCACACTGACTAAATAACACAATCCAAGTAAAATAATAGTAATAGAACATAGATATTTGGGAACCGTACAGTGATTTCCCACTAGTTATTTGGAACAGGATAGATATTAGACCTCCCCCATATAACCCACTGTAATCCAACTCCTTCCCCAAAGAACAACCTTATCGGCCATCCGAACCGTGTGTGTATCCCACCCACTAACACATGTTCCACAAAAACCACACATCCCACCCTTATAAACCTAGGCCATCACAGCCACACTTCCTACCAGAATACACCTGGGAAACCACAACCACACATCCTACCTGCAGACACCTGCGCCTCATAACAAATATACTAGGGAAACAAACATGCATTGAAACACCATGGAAAACCCCCGATAACACACCATGCACAAAGATTCTTGGGAAATAATGAACCTCATGCCATCACATCATACCTGAAATGTCTTGTTCTAACTAGTATTGGGAGAAGAATAGAACTAATAACTTTCCACTCATATGAATGTTGAGAAAAACAACCTCTCCAACGAAATGGGGGTGTTAAGCATGAGGTTCTCAATATGGGTGGGTTGAGTATAAGAAACACAATAATTAAATTTTATACATATAGTTTGTAAAGCACTCATCCAAAACTAAGGGTCCCAAAACCAACAACTAGCCCGAACACAATCACTCATGTTGCTACCCCTACATGCACATGTACATAAAAGCCACAAACAAATCACAACCCATCATTGGAAAATAGTTCTCCATTTTACCCATTATCTTTATCTTGTTCAAGGGATTCTATTAAAATATTCCTTTACAACCGGGAAACTAACATGCATAACCACAAGACAAAACAACAATAGAATGAATATAGACATGAAGATGATTAAGCATTCAGTCCTGATTATCATTTAAATGATGACATCAAAATGAGATCCTGTGGGATCACTCAAAGTACCATAACCAAAATAGTACCCAACTTACAGGTCCTATAAAATTTACCCCATGATCTAAATGGACTCATATTCAAAAACCAACAACCTCTCAATCATATATTCCATTCTCCTCTACATCGCCCCACATAACATCACACTGAACAACCATGCATATCACCAGATCCATGCAGGGAAGATTCTAGATTTAGAAAACACCATTAATTATGTTCTTTTTTTCGTCTGGTTATCCAAGGTGATCACACAAGGGTTCTTATTCATCAGGAATCCATTTAGCCAAACAATTTAATATGATAAATTATTTCCATGTTATAGTAGTTCAATCCCACGATCATCTAGAAAAATAGATATTCATTGGTGTGTAATAAATTATAACCAACAGACATGATTATATTTAGTGAAAAATAGCCCATACAATTCACGACATAAAATAAATTTATAACAAAACATCATCATCATATTCCCTACACCATAATTATTTAAAATTCGATTTATTATCTTCATTAAAATTGGTTTCATATATTTCCCAAGGTAATATCATCATACCCACCTCGCGTGATGCACACTAAAGGGAGACAAAGAAAGAACCACTTCATGGATGATCAAGGATAAATGATTTCTCCTTGTGCTATGAACATGGGTCGCACAACTAGAATCTCAAGTAAGATCCAAACTGGAGGGTCTCAGGTAGTTACAAATATTCTCCGGGAAGGGAATCAAAGTGCTCCATGTGAAAAGAATGAGACCAGGGAAGAATACGATATCAGTGTGATAAAAATGCCCAATCATAGAGTTATCAGATTTACAATTTTGATGTGCATGAAAAGAAGATTGTGGTATGACTATACAATTTGTGGGATTCACACGTATTAATAATTGGGATTTAATAATTCCATCGAAGAGAGTGATATAGACTATCGCAAGATGATGAGTAGATAGGATACATTTAAACTGAGAAAAACGTATAATAAGGGTGCAACATAAAAATGGAAATGGTATAAAACCGATAAAAAGGCCACCCATCTTGGAAATTCATAGGTTTCCCCACTCTTATGGGTTTTATTATATCCTTTAAAAGTCATAAAATGGTCTTAAACCACTTTAAATGATGTATTAAAACAATAAAGAGACATAACGGGAGACACATTTGAAAGGAAACTCGACAACACATGGTGGAACTATTTGGGTGTGGCACTGATCAGTGTGATCGATCGGTGAGACACCGATTGGTGGTAACGATCAATGACACTGATAGTTGACACCACTATGACACCCCGACAATGACATCGATTCCCCTCCTTACTCACCGATGGTTTCCATGACACCTCAAACTCTAGAATTTTGAAAATTAATGTACTAGGTGAGTCTGGGCCATTAAAAAAATGTTTTCTAAAAATAAATAATTTTTTCAACCGTTTAAAATTTATTTTTTAAAGATAATTTTAACCAATTTTACATTTTAAATTTTTTTTAGAGAAATATTAATTTCATTTTCAAAACAATAATTGTTTCTATTTTATAAAAAATTGAAAATGGGATAATTATATTAACATATACAACAAGAATGGAATTTTGAACTATATTAAAAAATCATTGTTTTTTGATTATTTTACGTGTCTTGAAAAAATATTATAAATGAAAATTATCTTTAAAAAAATTAATACTTTATTTTTAATAAATGATATTCAAATTAGAAAGGTAAATTTCTAAAAAAAAATAATAGGGATATTTTCATTGTATTTATTTTCATAAATGAAAATAGATTTTTCTATATGATCCCTTGAGTCTTTGTTATGTTGATACCATAATTATTATTTACTTGGATACATTTGATTTGATTGAATTTGTATGTAAATTTTTTTAATCAACCTTTTAATATGGATGGTTTTTGAATAAGTTTTATTTATTGAATTAAATATAAACTTTTTTAGTATATTTTTTCCTAAAATAACGTTTGTATTGATTTTGTTTAACAAATTTCAAATTAAGAATTAATTTTACATAGTATATAATGATATGGAGCTTCTATTTTTCCTCAATTCACAAGTTATCATCATGAGATAAATAAAATTTGGGTTTTTTCGATTCCTTACACCTTTATTTTGATATCATGTGAGAAGGAATATATGATATGTTTAAGATGTAAAAAATTATGAATTACATCATTATGAATTAATGTGTTGATATTACATATGATTATTATATTATATAGAATATTATTGTTTTTCTCTTCAAGATTATGTGACTATTTATATGTAATTTTTTATCATAATTTATTTCTAACATATGATGTACATGTTTTTTATTTAATAGATTGTGTTTAGTTTTTAACTTCACCATTTTTAATTTTCCTTATGTAGTAATATAATACACTATATACATATCCTAACTATGAATATGAGCTCACCCCATTGTTTTATATTCCAAAAGATACAAGGAAATGTTTTGTAATAGATATATAGAGATACTCTACGAGGGATAAGGGGCTTCTCAAGAAAATATTTTTATATATTTTATAATTTCAATTTTATAAAATAATTTAAGTATCTATTCTCCCAAAACTACTAATTTATTATTTTTATTGGGATTTAATTCTTTATATCTTATTAAAATGTAATAATATTACCACTTGATCATGGCTACTTGGTTGAGGTCGTTATCTGGAATACCTTGATCTAAGAGTCATTATCTAAAAAACATGGCGCATTATTATAAAACATGTAACTCTTATAACTATTTGTATATTATTTCAAAGGATTAACATATTAATTAAATATTATGAAGCTATATGATTTAAATATTCACTTCTATTAAGCCAAAATATCATCATCCACCACAATTCTATTTGTCATAAAATAAAATCATAATGAAAATAAGTCTATGATGTGAATGTTTTATATCTATAGGGAATATCCAATTAATATTATGCCTATAAGGAACCAACGACTATAATTATAATCATTATAGAACATGGGGACCATTATACATAAAAACTCATACAATATATCAATTCCACGAGTTGTATCATCATTTATAAAGACCCTATTTTATATATGGAAAAAAGTGAAATTCATATAATATTAATATTTTTATGATGATATAATTATCATAATTATTAGTCTTTGACTGAACGTAGGTATATTTAAACTCAATCGTTATTCACTTATTACATCTCAATTGAGTTTTTATAAAAAATAACAACATTAAAAGATGTTTTTAATTTATTATCACATTACAATGTATTTATGAGTGAAATTAGAAAATATATCAAAAGAAATAACTCACATAAAACATTTCCTGACTATTATATAATCCAATTACTAACTGAACTCTTATGCATAAATACTTTAATTATTATTCATGTTAGAAAATAAGGGACCAATGTTCTTTATTTAAAATGTTTTATCCACTACACACTAATAAAGGGATCATTGTACTAATATTGGAAACTAAAATCCATTTAGAACTATTTACCTTAATTTCTTAAATATAACCTGACATGTTCCTTGTGTAAAAATTAATCCCTATTAAAAACCATGTTAATTCAACTCCAAAATTACGCAATAATGAACGAACCTTTCCTTGGTCGGAAAAATGGATGAGTGTGCCTAACCTACATTTCATCAATTAAAATGAGTTTTTTAGTATCACTAAGAGGGTGAACATGTGAAATGGTGGAAATTCAATCAGGAAACCTTAATAAAAACACTACATCACAAAAAACATTTTCAATTAACTTAATAGTATAATATAAGAATTCATTAATTAACTTGTATTTGTAATACTCTCTATCATCGTTTTTAAAATACACAATCAGTATCACATGCTTGATGAAAACATTATAATAACATATATATAAATATATTTTACTACATTAAATCCCAAATTAATAACTTTAACTAATGACATGAACTACTCCACCATGAAACCTTTAATGATCAACATCAAATAATTATAATGATTTCCAACCAACTTCTATGTAACCATCAAATAATCTTATAAGATATCCCATTTCTTTAATAGAATGTGCGAATTAACAAACATGTTCGAGTATATGGTTGACAAAAAATACCCTATAGAATATCCCAAGTTTTAATAAATCCTAAATCCATGATCTTAAATACATAATAATAAAAGCATATGAAATTATAATATATACACATTACCATGACACATTATAGAACCAAGTATAAACCAGGCCAACTATGAACTAGAACCAGATATTATCCTCAAGGTTATGAAGTGTTCCATATACAAAACATAGTAATACCCAAATTCTATATGTTATAATACATATATATTTTATTTGAAAATATTCCTATAAATAATATCACCATAATAAATATCTATCTAAATTATAAATCATATAATAAAAAATAAAAAAATTTCCGAAAAACATATCCTAAGACATAGAAATACCCCACTAAAAAATATAGAATCAAATAATATCGACCATGAAGGATTCATGAGGTATTTTCCAACCCCATCAATAAATATTATGTGGTGAAGATCTCGTAATCACATAAAGGAATGATATATCTCAATTTGTATATGTAAATGGTCATAGTAATAAATATATATTTTGAAAAATTAATTCAACAACAAGAGTAAATAATCTATGGAGTTTCTCATAGTGAAACATATGATATCATTCAATGGTATTTCTAAACTAAATAACTATAGAATCATCATGTATAAAAACTAAATATAAAATCATAGTGTTATATTCTATGTAAGAAGAAAACTATATGGAAGTATAATAATAATAATAATAATAATACAATACAGAAAAAAATTAATATATTATCTATTACATAAAAAATGAAAAAACGTACTGTGCCATTTCCTATAATCCATACCTTAATGTAATAATTCATCTCATCATTTAATCATAACATCAATGAGAATGTCAAAGATTACAATCAAATAAGCCATGTATATTATCAATAGGTCAACATTCCATTTACAACAATATGTAGTTTGATGAAACTCACTATGTTATCTTTAATAGTCATATTGGTTGGTCATTATAGTTACATGTCAGAATATTCTCCTCCCAAAATCATTTATCCTAGCACATTTCTATAGGGAACCCTCATATAAATCCTAACTATAATTAATATATACTCAGTTTACACTAATAACCTATAGAATATAATATTTTATAGTCATCAGTATCTACTATTCAAATAGTCTAATAAAATCATATTTACAGTCTCAAAAAAATGTTATGATAAATCTTTTTCTTATGGAACTCATTAAGATTTTTTATCTCATTGAACTAATAATGTTTTCTCATTGTTCTTCATTATAAATAAACTTGTCAAATCATAATGGGGTGGAATAAAATTGATCAATACAAGTTATGATAGTCATAAACGTGATTTTTGGTCGCATTTGTAGCTCCACATTTTTCATATATGTATATACACTATCATAAAACTATATATCAGATACTCTAGTTTTACCCAATAAGTCATTATAATATTTCAATGAATATTTTTATAGAAAGGAGTTGGGAAGACACTAGATTTTTATTATTGGTGTGCCGGAAATTAATTATATAATAATATTAAATATATTTTTAATGCTCAAACATGTTTTTTAGAAATAATAGAATATATCATAAACTCTTGATTAGATCTAAAATGTAACATCATCTATGGGTCCATAACACAATTTTTACCCTATGCATGACATAAAATATGTTTTCACTGTATTTCTGGACCCATCCTCCATTGGAAGAATGTTAAATGGAATTATTAATTATTTCATTCATTCATTTACTTGATTAATCCCAAATAACTCTCGAACGGTGGATCGAATGTTGAATATGAGACCACATTTGATTATGGAACACATGCTTTTTCTCAATATGGGGGATAACTTTAGTTAGTGTCTGGTGTTTGTCTTATATTCCATTAAGGTCTAATAATTAATTAATTAAATATTAATTGATTTAATTATTTGATTAATATACTAAACTGAATTTCTCTTATAAAGGTGTTTTTATAAAATTTTTCCTATGTTTAGCTTAATAGCCCTATGATCATCAAGAGAAACCATTCTAGTCCTTTTTGTTGGAAAAGGACATCAAATGATGGTAGGAGATGATGAAAATTTAGATCAAGGCGATTTGAAGCAAGATGAACACACACAAAATTGGAGATCATGTTCTTCATCAATGATGGACGATCAAGTCCAAGTAGTAATAATCAACATGGTGTTTATCAACTTTTTATTAAATGGTTGATTACCTCCATAAAATTCCTTGAATCTATGACAATTTTTTACTAAGAATGATTCTTATATACCAGTTTTAATTCTATTATTTCATTGTTTTCTAATCCAAACTGTCAGTTCTTGGTCATTGGCCAAGAAGTCGTGGCCAGCTTTCTTAAAAACCTTTACTTTTATTCTTTTCATAACTCATTCATCACATTATATTCCATTACTTCCTTGCGGTTCCTGGCTCTAGAGGTTCCCGGAAACCCGATCTTGATCAGGTTCCCATATTCAAGGTAGATCGATAAATTGATGAAGACATTGTGTGCGGATAATAGATCTATGAACATCAGGTTCTGATGAATTTTGGTCTTCTATAATTTTAATTTCATTGATTGTAATGGATAGGTGGTGGATAATGGATGCATTGGAGGCTCGGATGTGGATGTCCAAGAATAGGATGTGGGTCGACACGATCAGGCGATGACTCCAGTGAGAGGGGCAGTGTAGGACGGCCACTGGGACGGTGGCCCTACAAAGAGGTTGAGAAAGTATGACGCGGCTTCTAGGTGATTTTTAAAACATGGGAGATCTATGTGGCAAGGCTTTCAAGTAAGGAGAATTATGTGATAGATCGTTGAGGAAGATCTTGACACCTTCCGGGATAGGAAGGTTATGCGACTGTCTGTGATGCAGTAAACCTACGGTCGAGGCGGTAGTCTAAGGATACTCTAGGATGGTTCAATGACTAATAATCGAGTGGAGGTGGCCATAGGTGTCTTTTCCTGGTGGCTAGTTGATGCTTCCGACAAGGCGGTGACACTGTGTGAAGTGGGGAGAATCATGGGTGGAGGGGAAACCCCATGGGAATAAAAAAATAAAAACAATGTTAATAATAATAATAATATTGTTAAATTATTTAAAATCTCTATAACACCCTTTTTGGAGTCTGATTCACACATTATATATGGTGGTGTGACCCCATTTATGATATGGACAATTTGGTCCATTATTTATAATTTTCCCTTACCCATGACTTAGGCCCACGAAACACCTGTGAAACGTTAGAGTTAACAATATTATTTCTTATTTGACCCCCTATAACTCAGGAATATGACGTCCAATAAATGTTACATTAGTGAATTTGTGACCATGGTTTTTATATGGTGTTTTGAGTAATATATCATTATTTTAATTAATGATCGATTTGTGGTCTCAATGAGACACCATTCAATCATAATGTGGTGAAATTAAAATTTTTCATCAGGTTTCTAATTTGAGTGAATGAATAGTAGATCATATGGGATTTTTTATAAGGATATCAATGATTTAATCCATTTTAATATCATGGACCCCCAAATTTTTTGTTCGTTTTGATGTGTAGAGCCTTACTCACAATCAAACTAAATGTGGAAACTTGAAATGAATATCGTTGGAAGATCCCACTTATATGTTTGAAGAGAACCAATATCTTTGGTTAGCACTAACTATTTAAGAGTGACAAATATGTATAGAGAAATGTGTTTAATGCTTATGGGTCCAATTGAGGAGTCATGTTAGTGAAATTATGTTTTTCACTTCGGACCTATGACAAGCATTGTGCACCCGTCATCCTTTTGTCCAGATATGCAATGTTCTCTGGGTGTGCACGTGCATGCCTAGGGGAACATGTAAATGGTTTTGATCGTGATTATGGATATATAAACATCTAGGATATGATGGAGGGTCCCACATTTTCTGGGCCCTATACGGGTTGTGTCCCTCATTAATAATCATCTACCACTAATATCCCCTTCTTTTGGACTGAAAAATTGGTTCGTGAGTAGTCGATCCTGAGTTTTTTCATAGAATGAAAGTATTCCCTTCATAGTGGAATTACAGATACTATGTGATATCTTCATGGATGTTTCATGATGTATATCATAGGATTCTTTCTGGGTTATAATTCCCCTGACATATAAGGGTGCAGATCCGTGATGACTAGAGTGTTGACCCCCATTAGAATGGGTGTGGGTCCTCTATAGCAACATCCGAGTGTTGATATCCCTAACGTTTTATGGTGTGGATCCCCGATGACTGTAGTGCTAACCCCCATCAACATAGGTTCAAGTCCTCTTCAACTACCCGATGGGTAGTTCCCTCCCACATATACACTTCTACAGTTCTACATAGTGGTTTCAAGTCAACTTTCGGGTGTTGATCACCTTAACAAACTTATTAATGGATCCCTGATGACTAGAGAGTCCCCCCCAGATGTACAAGGGTGCATGTCCTTTATAGTTCGTTACCCATCAACTATGAGACATAATGAAGATATATGGTTTGACATACATTTAAACTCAAGAGAAAGATGGAAATTTTCCCCACATAGATGATTCCTTCTGATAAGAAATAAAACATTGCGAGTGAGTCAGTGAATCCCACAATAGATAGTATCATGGTGTGGTGATTGAGTCCCATAGACTTGTCTATTCAGTGAAGACATATGGCGTGTTATCCATCATAGATGGTCTTACATTTGAACTATTGGTGACTCCTCTTAATTCTAAAAGATAGGAGATGGAGATCCCCTTACTCTCTCATTTGAGATTTTTTATTGATAATTTATATATACTATTTCAGTACCCACTCCTTGGGTTTTGGTTACTCTCCTTCAAGGAGAGGTATTGACGTGGAGGGTATATAACACAATTTCTGTGATTATCTTATACAAATTGGAAGATTCTACACATCTACTATAGGTAGATAATAATCAATGAAAAATTCATCTTCTCATCGTTTTAGTCTCCTTGTGATTCAATTAGTCTACATTTATTCTCTTGTAGGGTTTTGTTATTATATTTTTCTATACCTTATTCCAATAGCTATTTATCTTTTGTTTCATCATATATTGCTCCCCCTTTATATTTTCATGTAGTTCTACTAGTTATTTATATACTCACATCTACATGGTCCTTGACCACCATGTGTTGGGACATTTTTAGATGAAAGATAGGTCAATCATGACTATAGAGTAGAATATGGATACATGCTTCTAGGACCATGTATGGTATTAGTAGATTATAATATAATATTTGGTATCTCTCATCTATTCCTCTTTCTTGTTTAGTTCAGGTTGGGAAACATTTATGGTTTTAGAATGTATTTTTTACACTTAAATTTTATTATACAATACAATAACTTAGTATTGTTTAGAGGTTCATGCGTGTTCATTTTTCTTTACAACTGTTTTCACCTTATCTACATTCCCTCTACACATTAACATTGTATTTTATGTGTGTGTAAATATTTTTAGGGAAAGCAATACCTAAGCATGTTTTTCTTTGGCACTTATCTCTACCCCTGGCCTATGGATGCAGGCTTGGGGTAATTGTGGATGGAGCCCTGTCTTGGGTCAGGTCGTGAAAGAGTGGTATCAGAGAATGTTCATTCCATGGGATGTTGTTTAGATATTTCCACTTAAAAAGATTATTTGGGTATATGGAAATAGTGTTGAAGAGTCTCAAGATTGGATATCAGGCCAGGAATCTAGTGATGGTATAGGTAGAAAACATTTCCATTCATTAGGACCTTGATTACCTGCTTGTTGACTCGAAACTCTGAGACATTTTTTGTAGGGAACAATTGAAAATTCATCAAATATGATTGATTCTTTCAATGTCCTTCTTGATTCAGATCCCAATTTTCATTGATATATATATTCTCATCTGATAGTTTTACACCTTGATAACTTTCATGATTCCTCTATGATGATAGCTGTCAAGGATACCAAGTATGATTCGTGAAAATGACCCTATGAGTGACGATGCATTAATTCTAGGCCCATATCACGATCTACTACCTCTAGGTGGATCAGAAGAATAACCTCCACCTATTGAGTAGCATATAGTCCTAGTATATTATGCTTAGGACATTACCATGTTGAGAACACTCCGCATGTTTCAGGGTTAGAGATCGCTGAGGTTAGGCAGCGATCCAGATCACCAGACAGTGGAGGATTTACTAGAGTTTGTGTTTTTCATATTCAGGCTTGTTCGGAAGCTAAAAGAATAGATGGTGTATTAAGATGATTATGTCTTCCATGGAGTTGTTGGGTGTT
This sequence comes from Viscum album, assembly GCA_963277665.1. NCBI lineage: Eukaryota > Viridiplantae > Streptophyta > Magnoliopsida > Santalales > Viscaceae > Viscum > Viscum album. Next base: position 988,404,993 of record OY728163.1, on the reverse strand, counting down.
GGTGGAGAGTAGTTACTCCGATTTTTTATGATTTGAAACTCTCATGGGATTATTTCTAGGAGTAATTTCATTAGGAGTACTAGCCCTCCTTTTTATGCTCTCTTCAGATACATCATCTTCTTGGACTTCATCAAGGATATATGACTATTAATATTACACATCATGGTTCATATAAATTACATGTGACTCTCGTGACATGATCATATATTTCAACTTTCATGCACAGATGTTTGAGTAGGGACTCCACAATCAGAACCAAGACAACATAGTGCCCTTGTGCATCCCCACTTATGCCTCGGTACTAGAGTAGGAATTGATGACAATAAGATTTATGTTAGAGGGATGCAAGATATTTTTAGATAGATGTGGTCCAAGTAGAGATAATAATCCTTTGACAACATTCATATGTCAGTCAATAGGATATCAATTATAGAGGCCTCCCCATAATCGAAAAAAGACACATGGTCCAAGACATCGTGGTGGAACAAGATATCATGGATAATGGAGGTTTTACACATGTAACGGGTGAGGTCACATGTCATGTGATTTACCAACATGACGTGATGAGGAGCACGGGAAGATAGGTGATGGACATCCACTATAGAGAAAAAATCATGATCAGGGAACTGGAGGCTTGTGCTACAAACAACGAAAAACACTGGATTTATATGAAACTACATCAAACTACATGTTTATAGGTATGATCAATCCACATTATACCTTCTTTAGACATTATTTGTAGACATTTTTATGAGGTAATTTTCTCTTTTCACTCTTTCCATGAGGTTCAGCAGGGTTGACGTGGGGTGTGACTGTATCCCAGTGTGAGTGTAGTTTGATGTAGCTTCCAATGCCTAAAGAAGAGGGATTATTCTCCCCACCAAGACACATTTCTGAGATGTGAGAAAAACAATAAGGGTGAGTTAGTGCCACCAAATGTGGATAGTATCGATATGTTATGTATGAGTCCCTCTAATTGTGCATTCAAGGTGAGGTTATCAGATTGAGTTTTGTAGAAGTAAATGAAATTTCTAGTGGAGATTTTATATTAGCCCATTTTTCTTTGTATGGAACTAGCAAGTGTGGCGGAGTTTCTAGTTTTGGGGTTACTTTCCTTCCGAGACTATCAAAGACACACTGGGTATGTCACGTGATTTTGGTGACTACATTATCTTAGTTGAATGAGTCTACCCACCTTCCTTGTTCATTGATACTCTTTCATGATCAACAAAAACCATGATTCCCAATCAAACAGTTATTTCATGTGGGATAGGCTATTCGAGACCACATTAATAGAAATACATCACTCCCTAGAAATAAATAACAGTCATAGAATTCAACCTAATAATGTGGAGGCACTACCTTCTAGGGGACATCAACAGAAACATCATCCATGACCTGATGTTCTCATAAGATTCGCCAGATGTTTTTTTTGATGAAGTGAATCATTTCATCCTTCATCAGGGAATAAAATTTATTCTTATCATATTACAAGAGGATATTATGAGGGAGTTTTAATCTTCACCTTTGGATGAACATTGTATTCTTGGGAAGTTCCAGGTGCAAGCTGTGTATACCCATCTTTTTTCATAGTTTGTACGATTCAAAGGAAAGATGATTTGAATAAGGGAATAATGTAGAGACTATCGTATTACCCTATAAGACATTAATATATTTCTATAAAAAATTGGGGATCCAAGAACTAAGTAGCAGGAAAATTATGAGGCTCAGTGTGCCCAAAATTAATTATATAAAACTATTAAATATCCTTTATATTGTGTGAATTTTTTTCAGATATAATTGTATATCTCTCAAACAGTTGATTTGATCTGAAAACCAAGATCTCTTTTGGGTGTAGAATGTTGTTTTTACCCTAGGCGTGGCATAAAATATGTCATCACGAGACATTTGTATCCCTTGATTTTTATTCGTATGTAAAATGGATAAATAAATAAATCTATTCATTCATTTAATATCTAAAACCCAAATAACTATTGAATGGGTAACAAATGAGATATATAAAACAACTGTTGAGTTCAGAACAGATAGTTTAATAGGGTGGGGTATAACCTCAGTTGGCACCGGGTGTTTGGATTATATGACATCATGGGTGAATAACTAACTAACTAAATATTTATTTATTTAATTATTAGATTAATATCCTAAACTAAATTTCTCCAATAATGGTGTAGTTATGGATCTTTACATAGGGTTATGCTCATAACTATAGTATCGTCAATATATGATTTTCCTCTACTTTTATTAAGAAAATGATGATGAATAGTGGAATACGATGATGACACTTTGGATCAAGGAGATTCGAAGCACAAAAAACATAATGGATATTGGCGTGTGCGTTCTTCATCAATGAGGATAGATCTAATCCATTTTGAGATCTTCAATGTGGGATTTTCCATTTGATTTAATGGTTAATCTTATCCATCATATTCCTCATATCTGTGCCATTTCTGACTAATCAAGCACCTATTTATTTATTTTAATTCTTTCATTTCAATATATTCTAACCACAACAACCTGTTCCAGATTATTGGCCAAGAATACTTGGTAAATATTTTTAAAACCTTTGTTGTTATACTATTATTCTCTAGTTATTCATGTTTTTAACCATTGAATAGCTCGGTTCCTGGTTAGTTATTTTCTGGGTGACATGATCTCTATCAGGTGCATTGATTCGTAGTGAATCAACCAAATGACAATAAAATTGTGAGCAATGAATGGATCAGTGTAGATCATGAATCAAGGATCATATATTTACAATAAATTTTACATTAAATCTTGTAGTAGATTAGATACAGATAAAATATTGTGTGGAGGCTTCGTGCAGGACATGGGAGAAGAGGAGGTAGTCCTGGGTGATTTGTCAGCATCTACAGTGAGCAGGGCGGCATATGTTGGTGGCTGTGATGACATTCATACAAGGAGAAGGAATGGTAGGCAGTGCATTCCATGTTACTACGGTGGTGAAATAGAGTGGTTCTTGTAGGAATTCAAGAGAGGCCATGGAGATAGTGTCTCATGGTATCTTCTTATAGTGGTAGTTTGTGCTGTGGTTTAAGGCATGACAGATGCGCGATCGAGGCAGCAGGCGGAGGCAACCCCTGGCGTGTCCGAAGACACATGGTCAAACGAAGACAGTAGGAGGTGGTTAGTCATGGTTTTTGGAAGATGTAGAAAACAAGGTTTTTCACCACATTATTTGGGGAGGATGAAGGCAGCAGGGGGAATCCCTAGTGTAATAAAAAAATTAAAATAAAATATAAATAATGTTACTAATAATAATAATATAATTACTGTTATCTTGTTAAAAATCCACAAAACCCATGATTTCATAGTCCTATTCATGTACCGTATAATGTGGGATGACACCATTTATGATAAATTCACATTAATACTGTTTCAGAAAATTTTCCCTGACCCGAGAATTTGGCCCACGAAATGCATGTGAAACATTAGATTTCATAATATTATTAAATATTTGACCCACCATAACTCTTGCTCATGATGCCCAATCAACATGATTACAATGGCCTTCTGACCGAGATTTTGAGGATGATGTTTTGAGAACAATATTGTGATTTTAATACAGGATCAATTTGTGGGCCCCGTGAGATTCCACTCAAACGTAATGCAGTGAAATATGACTTTTTAATTAGGTGTCCAATTCAATAAAATTAATAGTCAATCATGTGTGATTTTCCACAACTATTATAGTGGTTTGATCTATTTGATTATCTTAACCACAAATTTTTCTACTCTCTATTATTTGTGGAGCCTTATTCATGATTTAAATAAATGTGGAAAAATGAAAGGAATATAATTGGAAGATCCATCTGATGAGATTGATGATAAAAAAAGTCTTTGATATGCATCATATAACTTGAGAGTAGAGAATATAAATGAAGAAATGTGGTAAAAGCTTCCAGGGATATTCTTGGTGGCATTTCAATGAAATTACATTTTTCCTTTTGAGCCAACATTGTGCAACATGCACTCATCAGTATTTTCGCTAGATATTCTATGTACAGTAGAATACACTAGAATACCTAAAGGTACATGTATGTAGTTTAATATATGATTTTGGATATGTAAATAACCATGAGATGTGGTGGGGTTACATGTTGTGTGAGGCCTATATTCCCCATGTACCTCATTATGAATCATTTATCACTCATTCCTCCTTCTTTTGGACTAAGATACTAGCCTTGGAGTAACCTATACTAATTTTCTTTCCACATTAATCATGAAGGTTACCTCCATAGTGGATTTCAACATATAATTTTATATCTTTTAGGAATTATTATAGAAGATTATTATATACTTCTTTCAAGGTGATGATCAACCAGATGTACTTGGGTATTGATCCTTGGTGACCAGAGTGTTTACCAGCCATCTGCATCAATGCGAGTCCCATATAAATACATTCTATTATGGCTCCCCCTGACATACTTGGGCACAGATCCCTGATTACATGATTATTGACACACCATAGACTAGGTTGAGGGTCCTCTATAACTACATGATGGGTAGTACCCACCAGTGTATACCCTTCAGTAGGGTTATGAAGTGGGTCCCCATAGAATTCCATGTGTTAATCCCACTGAATTACTATATAGTAGATCCTTGATGACTAGAGTGACCCCCACCCCACCAAAAACTAGGGTACAAGTCCTTTACATTTTATGATCCATTAACTATGTGGCATGGTGGCCATACATTGTTTGATGTGCCTATGGACTCACGATTATAAGGGTTTCTTTCCCCACAAAAATGAATCCTTGTGAAGAGACCTAAAACCACATGGGCGAGTCATTGCTACCCAAAATAGATAGTATAAAGGTGTGATGATTGGGTCCCTTTGACTTCTGTGTTCAGGACTGATGTGTGGGATGTAGGGTATCATAGATGGACTTTACATGGAACTTTTGGGGACTATTCTTGTTGGGATGAATTGTGTGATGAATATCCCCTTACTATATCATTTGGGATTAGTTGAATTAGCATATATATATATATATATATATATTATTTTTCTAACTAGTCCTTGGGTTTAGGTTATTGTCATTCCCGGAGAGGCGAATATTTTTTGGGTATACCATGTGCTTTACGCGTCTACATTTTCATGGTTTGATGAGTCCACTATTCTCTTATATGTAGCAAATAATTGATGATAAGTTAATATTGTCACCATTTCAGTCTCCTTGTGATTGTATGGATCTAATTTCACTCTCTTTTTGGTTTGAACTATTCTATTTTACCATACCTTGTTCTACTTTATACTTCTCATTAGTTTCATCTATTATTTCTCCCCCTTAAAATATTTTTGGTGTTCTACTATGTATGTATTTACTCAATCCTTCACAAGACATGCGCAAAACATGTCATGTATTTTTTAGACTGAAGACATGTTGGTCATTAATATAGAGTATCTCAGTGACACGAGCTTATTTGACCACATATTGTGGTCATTTCTAGAGATATAAGAGCATAGATTTCACAACTATTACTTTTTCTAGTTTTTTTCAGGATATATAATTTTTCTTGTTTGGGTGGGTATTTTTTCCCTTCACTTTTTAGTATACACTATTATACCTTCATATTGTCGAGATGTTCATTCATGTTTATTTAACTTTACATCATTTTGAATCTTTTCAACTTTCTCTCGACACATTTTCATTGACTTAATTGTGTGTGTGTGTGTAGTTTATTAGGAAAATGATACTCAATTTGTTTGTGCCATTGGAGATTGTTTTAATCCCATGGCCAATAGTGGTGGGCTTAGGGTAGCTACGGCTCGAGACCCAACATGGTTCAAGTCATGATATATATATATTCACAAATCTTCCCGAAAATTCTTATTTTATAAAAAATGATATATTGGTTGTTTAAAATTTCATAAAGGATGTCTCGATTGGGTTTCACTATGCAAAAGAAAATAAAATAATAATCTGAAAATTTTATATCCCAAATCATCACTATATACAATACACACAAATTCAAGTTGAAGGTTTATTATCCCACTATTCTATTACATTTCATTGCCTTTATGGGTGTGACCCCACAAACAAGAAACAATATTTTGAATGAGGAATATAATTTACCATAGTGTACATAACAAATAAAAACAAAACATAGAAAATAATGTAACACCCCAATACATTATTAAATATTTATTTTTAAATAAATTTAAAATTATTGATATCTAGAAATGTATGAAACAATAAGTTTTAATTAAATACCCTACTGTAGAGAATTATAATTTTTTAAAAATTATTATTATATGATAAGTATTTTGATGGAGGGTATGAATATAAATAAATAAATTATATTATTTATATGGTTTTGAAATTTATAAATTGAATTCAATTATTAAGTATTTATTTGAAATAAATTAAGAATCATTTGAAAAAAATAAATGTTTCTATAAAAATAATATTATTATAAAGGGTGGACTATTCATACCTAAGACACATAATTTGAAATTAATTTGAAGAATCATTATAATATTTTAAAAACATCAATTTTAAAATCTACATGATAAAATTATATATGGTTTAGTTTTTTGTTTTTTTGAAGATCATTTTTAATGAATTGTGAAGATACTTGTTTTTGTTGAAAACATCATTTCTACTTAAATTATTTAGGAATTGAAATTATATAATATTTTTTAACCTTAACATTAGTTCAAATATATTTCAATTTAACTAATTATGTATTAATACCCAACCCTAGAAGCTCAGAGACAGTTCTTGTAACGCCCCGACCCCAGTAACCCAGAGTCGGTGCATTATTACATAACATTGGCATGATCACAAGAAAGATCAAGTATCGAAATACCGATTAGTTTAGTAGCCTTGGAAACACTAGATATATTCATAAAGTTTTACATTACATCATAAAAATGAAAATTACAACAACATAGTCTCCACAGTCCACACTCTTATCCCCTCATACTATCCCTGCAGGTCATTTATAATTTACTTCTTCACATCCTGGTAAAAAAAAAACATAAAAAAGGGATGAGCTCAAATGCCCAGTAAGGATAAAAATATAGCGGGAAATTTCATAAATAAGCATAAACATTTAAGGTAATGTATAACTAAAACAAAACCCTTTTAAAATTGAACTTAAACATAGTATGGTAAAAATAAAATGAAGTAATTCCTTTTACTTATTCACATGGATATTATACTAATCTAATAATCACATGAAATATCAATAACCACTTTCATAATGATGGAATGCATAATGTCAGACTATTATAACCACATTGCCAAGGACTCGTGCTAAAAGTACAAATAAGATTTTGTCAAGGCCTTATGCCAAGACAATATTTTGTCTCATGAGACCTACCGATGCATCGAGGAGCTATAGCGGGGTCCACCCGTCACTTATTTAGTCCAATGCATTTCTCATATCAATAGGTTTAAACATAACATAAACATTCATATTAAAACTAGCATATGAAATGTCAATACTTTCTTCATAAACCATGAATGGTATAAAAATAACACATCCATAGTCAATCATATCACAAAACCATAAATACAATATTAAAGTATTGTATCATAATAAATCAACTCCAAATAAACTCAAAATCCATTAAAGGATGTTGACATAGATGAAATCAATACTGTTTTTAGAGAAATATCTCTTTCTATTTTGAAATAATTTAAGAGTCATATGTTTATAAAATAAAAAAAATTCTTTGAAAATATTATTATAAGATTGTATGGGAAGATTCGACGATTTTGTAAAAGCAGAAAATAGCCGCACCCGCAATATAAGTTAAAAAAACATTCTAACCATAATTCTGTCAAAAAGGTTAAAAAGGACCTTGTTTAGAAAACGACAGAAAGATTCATTCATAAACATATTATAAAGAGCCAAACAAGGGTATAAATGACTTTAACCGATATTCTGTAAAATATTAATAATGTTTTGAAAAAAAAAATTTAAGAAACATTGATATGGATGATAAAGAGATCCCGGCAGATTATTAGGTATAAACAATCTCGAATAATGAAGAGATAGAAAAATAAACCCTTACCTTTTACTTTTCCTTGGTTGAGGGTAGGTTAACCTCCTGTATAATGGTGAAATAATTGTTATTAAATTATAAAAGAATCAGATACATTAATATGATATCATTTATCATCTTTTAACATTGCTTTGTTAATAATATCTTAGTATTATCCTCGTTTCGGGTGTTAACTTACTCATTTTATTTTATATGTTTTATTATGTAAGCCATGTTTTTCATGGATAGGTTCTATCTTATTCATATCCAGAATGATATCATGTCCTTAAACATTATTTTTAATTAATCAAATGATAATTATACTTGAATGGATACGATGGAGAATGAATCTCATCGCGTTCGTGGAGACGGAAGTCCGTACGTAAGCACGAGCGACAATATCATTCTTTTGATAATAAAATAATATATAATTGGATGGTATATCATATATAAAAAATTATTATCATGCTATATTTATTTTATACATGATATACAAATCATTATTATACCCATCCAAATAATAATATATTGAATAACAATTACACCACGACGTGGAGACGGTAAGCCGTACGTACGCACGTATGGTGACATGTCATTCAAAGGAAGGATAGAATACTGAATATGGTTGTACCATATTTATAATAATATTACAGTATATTGGAGATACTATATTCATTATTTTAGAATGGTAATAACAAATAAAGAAGAAGTTGAAGAAGAAATGAATTTGAAGAAGGGTGGTGAAAACATTACCTCTTCTTTGGGTTCTTCCTTTTGATTTGATCAAAAGGGCTCCATAGGTTGGCTTTCGGACTAAAGGAAGGCCTCTAGGATGAAGCGAGGGAATTTGAGATATTATTTGGGCAGAGTTTGGCCGAGCCAAATGGCTTTGACAGTGTTAATTAATGAGAAGGGGGAGTTCCCTTTTATAAGAGGGGTGTGGGGCACCTTTGGAAAAGCTATAAATATTATTTTATAATATTTCCATATTCGGTTTATAATGGATAAAAAGTGGATTTTTTAAAGGTTAAAGTAGGTATGGGACTAAAACCACTCAGCCAATAGAATTTAGATAGGTTTGGTTCATTATATTAACCTTATCCTTTAGTTTTAACTCTTAGTTAATTAGTTTGACACTTACAATGTCACTTTGTATTTTTATATTATATAGTTAATAAACTTACAATATACCTCCAAGAGACCCCCAAGTGGCCCATTAATGATAAAACAAATCATTATATAAGTCTCTTGGACGAAACATAGATTTTTAGGAATTGAATATCAATTAATAATATAATATTTGTTTTAAATACTCTTTTATGTCAAATTTGACACCATTTGGAAAATTGATTATTGTGAAAATCATAACAGAATTATTACTTAGAAAAAGGTTAATTAAATCATTCCTAACATGTCATATTAACCTATAAAATTAGTGTATTTCATAAAAAGTCTCAAATTACATTTATTTGGGTATTTATAATATCAATTCTTTTAATTTTTCACTATTATGGTAATTACTGCATCATCATTGTGTCATAAATAAATTAAATTATTTAATGTCTACAAATTATAAATAAAATATAATTATGTAGGAAATCATTTAATATTTCTAAGGAATATTTATAATCGAATTAATCTTATGTTTAATCCTATATTAAAAATGTTTTAGTAAATAATCTTTGATTTTAACTCTTTTAACTCTTCTTTGAATTAAATAATAATAAATGTCCTAATCTAATCCAAGTGGACCTAAATGATAATAGTTTACTCCTATGATTGTTTTTCGTCGAGATTTATTTTTCCAATAGAATTACGAAATTTGTTAGGGTAATATTAATATCATTTTTATCTTTAATTACCCTATTTACTTTTAACCGTGGCAAATAAAAGTAAAAAGTTACTATTCACCAAAAATTATTTTAATCTCATTAAAAAAAATTTACTCCTTGATATTAACTGTGTCTCTCAAATTTTCTAAAATTCCACCTACAAAAGTGGTAAAATTAATTTTTATGAAAAATTCGGTTTTTTTAACTATCACTTAGTAGTTTCACTATTCATAAAAAAATAAAGTTTTTCAGAAAAATACCAAACCTTAACCCTAGGCTAATTTCGATATTCTGAATCCTAAAAGGAAGTCCATTTTGAAATATAAAATTTATAAAATTTCTAAATGTAGGTATTAATATTCATAACAGCTAATTTAATTGGTTGTGGTGTGTTAGAACTCGATGTTGCGTACAATAGAAGCTATTGCATTATTCAAAGAGAAGTGTACCGTAGAATCTTAGGGTGTTACATTCTCCCCTCCTTCCATTAATTTTGTCCTCGAAATATTTAGAATACTACAAAATGAAAAGACTCGGGTGGTTCTTCATCATATGTTTCTTGGGTTCCCACGTTGCCTCTTATATCTTATGGTTTCTCCAAAAGACATTAACCAGACGAGTCGTCTAGTTTCTTAGTACCTGTTCTCTCGTAACAAGAATCTTGATGGGATATTCGCAATAAGACAGATCAGGATCTAGTTTTAATTCCTCACAGGTGAGTACATGCGTTGGGTCAGACATGTATTTCCTCAACAAGGATACGTGGAACACAACGTGAACTTTGGAGAGACTTGGTGGCATTGCCAATCGGTAAGCTACGACTCCAATTTGTTCTATAATTTCGAAAGGTCCGATGTACCTGGGACTCAATTTACCTTTTGTACCAAAATGTATAACTCCCTTCCATGGAGATACCTTCAGGAAAACATGATCACCAACATGAAATTCCAAATCTTTCCTTCGACTATTGGCATTGCTCTTCTGCCTACTTTGAGCTTCTTTGATATGGTTTTCGATTACCTTCACCTTTTCCATTGTTTCCTCCACCAGTTCTGGGCCTACAAGTTTTCTTTCACCAACGTCATCCCAACAGGTTGGTGTGCGACATCTCTTTCCGTAAAACCCTTCATATGGTGCCATTTGAATACTCGAATGGAATCTATTGTTATAGAAAAATTCTACCAGAGGTAAATATTGATCTTACAAACCCTAAAAGTCAAGTGAGCATGATCTCAACATGTCTTCTAAGGTTTGAATAGTTTGTTAAGATTTTCCATCTGTTTGAGGGTGGTAGGAAGTTCTCAAATTAAGTTCAGCATCCAAGGATTTCTGAAGACGTTTCCAGAATCTTGAAGTAAAACGAGGATCACGATCAGAAACAATCGATAGGGGTACTCCATGAAGTCTCACAACTTCATCAACATATAGTCTTGCTAGATGTTCCAGTGGTAGATCTTCTCTTATATCAAGAAACTGTGCTTACTTGGTAAGATGATCTACAATAACCCATATTGCATCGTTCCTTCTAGGAGTCTTTGGTAGTCCCATGACAAATTCCATCGTAATATTGTTCCATTTCCACTCTAGTATGGGGATAGGTTTCAATAATCTACCAACATGTTTCCTTCCTGTGTTCACTTGTTGAGAAACCATACATCTTGGCATTAAATCGGAAATCTCCCTCTTCATGTTGTCCAACAAAAAATGTTTTTTCAAATCTCTATACATTTTGGTGCTCCCAGGGTGTATAGAGAAATTGGAACTATGAGCATCATCCAGTAATTCAATTTTTAGATCCGGTATATAGGGAACACAAAGCCTCTTCCCGAATTTCAAAATTCATTCTTCATACACAAAGTCACTCAATCTTCCATAATTCACAGCTTTAATCTTCTTTTGAAATTCTTCATCATCGGTCTGAGAACTCTTAATCCATTCTAGTAAGGATGGTGTGGAAACCATTTGAAAAAGCATTGATGTTTCACATTCCCTGGTTATTACCGTGTCCATATTCACTAGATCCATGAAAATTGGATCCCTTTCAATTCTCATATTGTTCAAAACTCCATGGTCTTTTCTACTCAAAGCATATGAAACCTTGTTTGCTTTCCCCGAGTGGTAGTGTATCGTACAATCGTAATCCTTGAGTAATTAAAGAAATCTCCTTTGGCTCATGTTGAGTTCTTTTTGTGATAAAATATTCTTCAAACTCTTGTGATCTGTATAAATCTCACATTTTTCACCATAGAGGTAGTGCCTCTATATCTTCAAAGCAATGATCACAAATTCTAACTCGAGATCATGAGTAGGATAGTTTTGTTCATGAATCTTCAACTGTCGTGATGCATAGGCAATAACCCTATCATTCTACATAAGGACACAACCAAGTCCTTTCTTTGATTCATCACTATAAATAATGAACCCATCATTCTCCGATGGTAGAGTCAATATAGGATCATTGACTAATATTCTCTTTAGTTCTTTGAAACATTATTCCCACTCTTTTGTCCAAACAAATTTAACACCTTTACGTGTGAGCTTTGTTAAAGGGTTAGCCAACCGGGAAACATTCTGGACGAAATGTCGATAATAACTTACTAAACCAATAAAACTACGTACCTCAGTTATACTCATAGGTGCATGCCATTCTTGGATTGCCTTGGTCTTTGAAGGTTCAATAGAGATTCCATCTTTCGAGACAATTATGCCAAGAAAAGAAATCTCCTGAAGCCAGAAGTCACACTTTCTAAACTGCCCATATAATTCATGTCTTCATAGAGTCTTCAGGATAATGCGCAAGTAATTTTCATTATATTCATATCTTTTAAATTATACCAAGATATCATCAATAATTACCACCACAAATTCATTGATATATTCCTTGAAAAAACTATTCATCAGATCCATGAATACAGAGGGTGCATTAGTCAGTCCAAAAGGCATTACTGTAAACTTGTAATGTATGTACCTGGCTCGAAATGCTGTCTTCGGAATGTCTTCCATCTTCACACACAACTGATGGTATATAGATAAAGTTCAATATTTGAATAGTATTGAGCTCCATGCAGTTGGTCAAATAAATCATCAATGTGAGGTAGGGGATACTTGTTCTTTATTGTTATAGCACATATCTCCCTGTAGTCGATACATAACCTCATAGATCCATCTTTGTAACACCCGAGACTTTTATAAGAAATATTTTGTTTTTATTTTATATAAATCATCAAAGGATTCTTTCACTACATACAACACTAGGTTGGATTGATTTACATGCAATCACGAACTTCCTTGATAGCTTGCGTCGTAAGCAATACCGAGTTTCACTAAACAATGATATGAAATTAAAATATTATTAAAACTAGTCGTTATGAATTGTAATAACCACTTTTTGAAATTTTGTAAATTTTATTTTTCATAATGGACTTCGTTTTTGGAATCGGAATATCAAAATTAGACTCGGGTGAAATTTTGGTATTTTTCTGGAAACTTTCAATTTTTGAATAATTGTGAAAACACTAGGTTACTAATTAAAAACCGAATTTTTATTTAAATAAATATTTATTTTATCTAAATTTATTTTAGGTAAAAATTGATACATAATACCTATATAAGTTCAATGTAATTCATTGGAGTAATTTTAAAATAATTTTAGATATATAAAAATTTTATTGAACATTTCACCCTCTTTTACCCACCACCTAAGAGAATTTTCAAATTTATATTAAATTTAATTTTATCACGTCTATGAGTTTAATATCAAAAATCTAAGATACAATGTTGACGTCAGTATGTACAATGTGGTTCAATGAGATGAAAATAATTTTTGTTGAATAGTAACTTTTTACTTTTATTTACCACGGTTAAAAGTAAATAGTGTAATTAAGGGTAAAAATGATATTATTATTACCCTAACTCATGTCATAATTCTATTGGATAAGTTTAATTCGACCAAAAATAACCTTAGGAATACAATATGTCCATTTAGGCCCACTTGGATTAGATTAGGACATTTATTATTAATTTATTTAAAGAAGATTTAAAATACTTAAAATCAATGTTTAATAAGTAAATAATTTTTAATATAAGTTTATACATGAGATAAATTCGACTATAAATATTTATTAGAAAGATAATAATATTTCCTACATAATGGTATTTTATTTGTAATTTTTATACATTAAATAATTTAATTTATTTATGACACAAATATGATGCAGTAATTATCTTATTAATGAAATATTGACATAATTGATGTTATAAATACTCAAATAAATTAAATTGAGACTTTTTATGAATTTAACTAATTTTATAGGTTAATAAGAGATGTTAGTATTGATGTAAATAACTTTTTTCTAACTAATCATTCTGTTATGATTTTCACAAAAATCAACTACTAAATAGTATCAAAATTAAAATAAAATAGTGTTTAAAACAAATATTATATTATTAATTGTTATTTTATTCCTAAAAATATAAGGTATGGGAAAATGTCTTAGATAAGGTTATATATATTAATAATAAACAACTTGGGGTTTGTTTGGCTTGTTATAGTAAGTTTATTAACCTTATAGTGTAAGAACACAAAAAGACACGGTAAAAGTAAAATTATCTAACTTAAAGATAAATCTAAATGATAAGGTTACAATAGTAAACTAAACTTGTCAAAATTCTTTTGGATGAGAGTATTTCGACCCATCCCCACATATATCGAAATAATTCAATTTGGAACTATTTAAAACCGAATATTTCTTTATAATAAAATAATATTTTTTGTTTTTCCAAAGGTGCCCCTCTCCTCCCTTATAAAAGGGCACCTCCTCCCTCTCTTTCTCACACCACATTGAGGCTTCAAGCTCGGAAAAAACCTAACAATTTCTCCTCTACACTTCTCTAGAAACATCCTAGATGTCCTGGTCATCTTAAAATACCAATTTTAGTGCCCTAAAAGGAGGTCTCAAAAAAGCGCTTCAAAGAAGAGGTAATGTCCTTTACAGATTCATTCAATTTTATTTCTTCTTCCACTTCTTCTAATTTAGTTGTTTCATTATGAATTAATAACATCAGTATCACTCATATACTGATATGTTATTATAAGTATGAAAAAAACATTTTTCACTATCTATCCATCTTACAAAAAAAGAAATAATCACGCGTGCGTACATACGGAATACTGTCTCCATGCCGTGGTGTAATCTATTTTCCATACATGGATGGGTATAATGGTGTAAAGAATGAATATATATGATTATTTTAAATTGATATTGATTATTAAATAGTATACTTACACTGAAATACAATTCCATGATCATGGGAACGATATAATCACTCGTGCATACGTATGGAATACCATGTCCACGATGTGATGCGACTCGTTGTACTTGATTTTCATTGCATAATGATTACATAAATGAATTGAGTGAATAAATATGATATATATTACACTAATGCAATTCTGGAAATGAGGTATCTATAACCTAAAAAGAATAATAAGAATTTATTCGACAAAACACGCATAAGAACAAAAAGTAATAAACTCTTGAATAACAAGTAGAAATGAAATATTACTAATAATAAGCTAAGAATATGACCATATATGATATCATAAAAATGAGTATGATTCTGTAATATGTCAATAACATTATTTAAATTAGTATACATGATGTTCATACAATTACAAAGCTAATCGGACCTAAGGTAAGGGAAATATCAAAATCTCATTTTTATCCGAGATTGTTTATACTTTGGAATTTACTGGGGTGTGATTTATCATCCACATCCATCTCTACTCAATATGTAATATTATTTCCATCCACCTACAATTTTATAAATCCAATTTTACCCTTCGTTGAGTTTTTAGTAAATGATATGAAAGGAATCGTTTGTCATTTTTCGTACGAGGTACTTTTTGACTTTTCCGACAAAACTACGAGAAGAATGTTTTTTAACTTATACAGCATGAATGGATTTTTAAAACATTATTTCCAAGAATCACCCTTTACCAGTTTTCAAGATTATTTTTAATCAACTTCTTTTATTTTAGAATTGTATGACTTGTTTATAAAGGACAAGTTTTTTTGATGTAGAAATGATATTTTCCTCAAAAATGGAGTTCAATTGTTTTATCAAAATTATTTTCCATATAAGATAATAAAGGGATTTGTTTCTATCCCTATTATTAAATTTATTTTATTATATTGTGATGGAATTATTTTTATAAATTCCTTTATCTAATATGAATTGTTTTATGATGCCATGATGTTTAAGATTCCCATTTTTATTACATGGGTTATGCTATGATGTATGGTTTATGATTTTGTGGCACATAAGAATGGTATCATTATGAGATGGGTGGGAACTATATCTCTTATAGTTTAACAAGGAGTCCTGTCCTCACATACTATAGTATCATACAAAACTAGGCCCTCAGAATCTGACGACTACATTATATTCAGATCATGATATATATATAGGGAATTTCGGGTCTGTGTATAACATGAAATGATCTACTAGTATATATTTACTCTAACATTATAATGCATGAAAATGTGTAGATAAATAAAGATTTGTAAATTTTTAATTCTTCTCATGGGCTCATCTTCCTTGGAATGCATGTGACGAATATATCCTCCTTATTAAGAAATTATGTTAATCTAATACATGATGTGTCAATATTAATATTGTGGATTCTACATACATTGGAAGAAGTAGTACTTTTTCTAATGTCAATATCTATTTTATCTTCAAATTGACTATTTTATAAGTATATATCCAAAAAAATGTTACTCCCATCAGAGTGAGGCTCGTGAGCATCACTGATAGGCATAATCTGCTTTGAATGAAATACCTATAATATCTAGGAGGCCCCAAAAACTCATTATGTTAATGAAATTCCTAGTCAAATCCCATGTAACTATAGATCTCACCTTATCTATGTCAACTATTACTCATTTCTTTCAGTGACACGACACCAGAATTGAATCTTCTCCATCCAGAAGTAAAAAATTTGATATTTGTATATAATTATTAATTTCCATGTGTATCCAAAAAGATAACAAAATGTTTGGAACAATTGTTTCAACTGGGATAATTCATCAGGATATTATCCATGAAAAAAACACTAATGAATCCAGATAAGGATATGAAAATGTATTAATCAGCACTATGAAATCCACTAGGTCGTTTGTGAGACTGAATGTCATAATTAGATACTCGTATGTATCATATATTCTTTGAAAAACTATACATGGTATGTTAGTATATAGAACATGCGATTGATGATATCTAGAACTCAAATTAATTTTCTAGAACACCAAAGCTCATTAATTACAGTAAAAAAATTTCTACACAAGTATAATGATATTAATTATTGATATTCAGCTGGTTCAATTGCCATCAATCAACACATAGCCTTAGGGTAATATCTAAATTTATGTTATAAAGAAATGGATAACCCCATGGGGATGTAATGGGTCATTTAAACCACATTCCCCCAAATAATATATCTTAATCTGAAGCTCCCACTACTCCCCATAATCCCTCTAGTTAGGTGGAATAGAAACCAATATAGCTCCTGGAACATTCTTCATGGAAAAAACCACCTCTATTTTAATAGGTAAACCAGAAAAGTTTTTTGGGAAAATGTCCATGAAAAAATCAAACAATAGAGGAAATTACACTTGATATTTTCCTGATCATATAGATATGAAATAGAAATATTGGTTTTCATTCCATATATACCATGATGTTATAGTTCTACTCAACCCTCTCGGACATCCCATTCACCCATTATAAATAAACACTCGACCTATGGTGATGTATATATCACCCTCTAATATTGACAATCAACATGGTCTTGATAAGAATCTAGCTATTCCATACCATGTATGAATAAAAACATATTCATCTCAAGGAAAAATAGATTCCATATGAAATGAAACCCACCAACCTCAAGTGGTATTCCATAAAATAATGTACATCATACATTATGATTCGTAACAGAGTGTCAAGAATCATAACACCCTAAAAAACTAAATCAATGACACTATACCTGCACACAATATTCATATATAAAACTATATTATTCACAAGTATCAAAGAGATAAGATAAAATATTAAAGTCTATCAATATCTTACCTCTCACCATATATGATCTGATACCTCGGTCCATGGTTTTATTGTATAATGAATTGATATTTCTAGAAATATGGAACTCTTACAGAACCTCAGTACATAAAATTATCACCCTCTACTATCTCAAAAAAATTGGTTTCTGGATACCTCAGCCATAATAACCACCACCGCAGCTTGAATGAACAGCACTAATACAGCTCCTATCGAGATATAAATCTACAAAACCCACTCTTGAACCTATTGTTAGAGCTGACCCACTATTTCTAACTATTGTTGGGAATGTCCTTCTATAACATTGTATGTGGCCCATCTTTCACAAGCATGAATCTGAACTAGGTTGTAATTTCATGGATTCCTCACATGTCCCCAATTTCCAAAGAGAGGATATAAAACTAAACTACCACCACTAGATTCATAGAAAGATCTCATCTCATAGGAATCCTCAATACATCACTTCAAACAACTAGAAGTCAAACTAATTTGTCAATAGACTGTACTACCCTACTCTGCACTAACAACATCCCTCAGGTTATCCACTATAATTAGTGTCGGATTTACTATCTGGGTAATCATCATCAACATGATCACATTGATGTGAGATTGAACGTTGTGTCAGAGATACTAGTCGAACCATATATCCCTCTATTACACATCAATATGTTTTATAGACAACAAATTTTGAGGAATTATAAAGATGAAGAATACTCGATAACAATCATAGCACCATACTCTTGACACCTGAACTCAATGAACAACTCAGATATCAGATTCTCAGTGGAAAATGATTCATAAACATAGTTTGTAAATCCACCAATGTAATATATCCTAGAATTTAAATATAGATAAAAACATACCATCAGTTATTTTCTAATCATCAAAGAATATACATTGTGATATTCACTATCCATTCACGAGGTATCCCCAAATGATGGAATATTGATTATGTAGTCTAAATCTACAGATCAAAAGCCGATAGATGGCCACCCCCAAACCTAAGTGAATGATGATACTGGATCATAGGTGTAATTTTATCCACAAACAATGCAAGCTGCAATGCTCCAAGAATAGTCTCCATGAAGCTGAAAAATCGCCTAAAAATGTTCATCAGAACCTATTTGTGGTAATGGTGCAGGTCCCCTAGCTAGAACTATAAGAGGATGCACTGTTACCCTTTGACCAACCATTATTAGAGTGTGTTTACCACCACCCTCTTGGAATACAACTTGAGGTCATCATGGTTCCATATCTCCACAATGCCAAAAACACACCTCAGAAAGATTGAATATAAAATTTTCATATCTTAAAGCACATGAAAGGTAAAAAAACATCCTATGAAAATTTCTTACAACCCATCCTGTTGATAAGTATAGGACTTGTAAAAATAAATAGTATTAAATTTAATTAGACAAACTTCCAATTTCTCATTTAGAAGTTGGGCCTTCGTTAATTTATTTATTTAGATGTTCAATATAATATTGATCTCTTTATAATTTCAAATTTATTTATAAATGGTTGAACAAAATGTTTCACCAAATTCATATCCATAAGGTCCCAAACTCAATATAAGAAAAAATATGGGCTCCACCGCTTCTACACTATAACACTATCTAGTCCATGAGAATCATGGTCCATGACTCAACATTCAATAATTGGATTTTTATGGTGTATTATTTAACTTAATTAAGAATAAAATATATAGGTTATAGTGGAATCTATAAGTACCTAACATGTATTTAAATTACCTATAAAAATATTTCTATCAAAAAAACATGAATATATATAATGAAACATATCACAACATCATATGAACTAGAAATGCCTCTTATGTGACATGAAATAATTTGTGTCATGTGATTCCGATAAACTTCCTCAAATGATGAATGATTCGGAATAACCTTATCTAGTTGGGTTGCAAAAAATAAAACCCACAATCAAAATAATTATGGCATAACAACTCATGTGAATCACCCAACAGTTTAATCAAGCAACTATAATAGTAAACATCCAAAAAACAACAATTTACATTCAAGTAAATTTCGTTTTTTATACATGGGTTATATACTCCCAAGAAAACCTCATTAAAAATTCCAATTCCTTAATATCCCATTTACGTTGTCTCAATATATTAAATCCAGATGATGAAGGCCCTCTGAATTCAATTTGTAACATCCATATCATAGATTCCACATAATGGTTTCCAGACACAGATTGGTCACATGAACTTATGAATATCTCCCTAAACACCATAAGAATTTGACTAGTAGTGATGGTCTATAGTGATTATGTGGGGAGACTATTCCCTCTTATAGGACTTTAATTTGGTAGTATAAATCATACATATCAATATAAGAAACATTACACTAATTGAATAAGTAGTAAAACTAAATATGACAGTTGTATATAAAAATTTCCAAAGTATTATCACATACAATAATTATCATCTCATGTATATACAAAATATTAAGAATAGTGATATATGAATAAAAAACTACATGTACCAAAAAAATAAATGATGATAATTTAATATCTCTAGATAAAATAATGATCCTCATCTCAATACAAAACCCCATTATTCAAATTCTAGCCTAGATTCCTACATCACATTGTGGGAAAATTCTTCTATCCTTACATGCATTCTTATAGTCTATCTAGGTTCCCAACTATATCCAAAATTTGGTTCGATACAGAATCCCAATAAGACAAAACCCACAATGTATATAAAAAATAATGGATGTGTATTATAAGATAAAGAACAATGAAAGGTATATAATAGATATGATATCAATAAAAGTGATATTCAAATATAAAAAGTAAATATGTAAAGTGAAAATATTTTTCCATGTTTGGATCCATAAAAAATAAGTTTTATGATCTTATTACATGGTGTCAATAATAATAAAGGAATTAAACACAATGACCATTCCATTTCCATAACATATCATATCACTAACTACTATTCCATATAATCTCTACATCAAATCAACCACATGCATGCCGTATAACTAGAAGTGTCACATAAACCATGACCAAGCTGTATAATCAATCAACATTCCTTTATCATGGTTGTTTTGTATAATTGGCAATGTATGACTCACTGGGGGATTGATCCATGTTGTAATAAACCAATACATCCACATTCAATTTCCAATGAATTTTGATGGAAGGTCTGTTATAATTGAATTAGAGTGCAATAAGAATTTCAATTGACCATTTCCATGACCAATATTGTAACCCAATAATGGTCTGAAATGTTATCATTCATAATAAAAATAAATTATAATTTGAAAAATCAAAATTTAAGGAGTTTACCCAATCATGTCACAAATCACATTCAATTTCATTTCATTATTTCAACCAAGCATATAACAATTCCAAATAAATAATTTAATCAAAAGCATAAACATGAAATGGATTTCATATCTGTATCTTAACAACAAATTCAATTCAAAAATTTATAAATAGGCTTTACTAACTAAAAAATACTAAATCACCCCCTCTGTGGTTTAACAAAGTAATCTGAAAATTAAATTAAATTAGAACACCCCTTGGCAGTCTATGGTTTGGGGAAGAACCTCCTAAACACTTCAAAATAACTAAAGAGAATCCAAAAAATGTTCCATAAAATAAATTTAAATTATTAAATTAAATTATGTGTTCATTATAAAAAATCAAAGGGGTAGAAAAGGATAAAATAGTAATGTTATGATTAAAACCACTCGAAAAATTATAATCCACCTACTATTGTAGACTTCTCATCATGTATTATCTTTTTATCTGACCTAGATTAAGAAAAAAAATGAAGAGTGGATGATGAAACAAAAAATTGGTCTAAATGTTCATGAACCTAAATAAATCCATAGATACCAAGACTATAGAATAACATCATAAAAGGAATGGAGTAATTATTAGAAAAGATCCAATGAGACCAATAGTTCTTGACTATGAGATCAGATGCAAGAAAGGGTGAAAATTATATGAATTAGATTCAAAATAAAGCTCCTAGGGTATAAGTAAAGCAATATAAGAGAATGGAAATATATTTAGGGATATATATATATAATTATTTATTTATGAGAATAATAGTAATTTAGCTAATATTTTATTATTTGCATTTTTTGGCTGTAGAATTGGAGAAACTATGTGACCAATGTTCACCCTTCATAGTAAGGAGGGGCACCTCACACAATTAGTGAAAATGGATTGTTGAATGATTAGAGAATTGTGTCTCATACTAGATTTAAAAACTATGTAGTCATTTAATTTTTCATTCACCCACAATATCATGGTTTGAATAATCATTATAGATCTTCTTACCTAGGGCTCGTGTCTCACATTGTTATTAGTAACCATTGGACCTACCTCAAATAGTTTCAACTAATTGTGTGGCATGTCCTATTTTTCCAAAAATCTAGTATTTGGGATATGAATATTATTTGAACACCCCAAATACCCCCATGAAGTTAATGAGAAATTCAAAAAATCTATAATTAATCATGTAAATAAAATAAATATCCACACTGATGAGAAAAAAACATGGATCGTTCAGCAATCAACTTCTTCTCATTATTTCTACCAAAACCATAACACATAAATAACTATTTCTTAGTCTTGTTAGCATAATATACTATTTACTCATATTAATACAATATTTTGAAAACTATTACCCATTCAAGCATTGTCATCATATCATAAAACACTCAATTATTCTTACTATTTAAATCATGTACATTTTTTTGGATCATAAAACTTTTAATATGAACCATTTATAAATGATTACATACACTATATTCGATCATATCCTTCTGAAACATATGTATAATCCAAAAAATCGTGAAATACATTACATAAATTGAAAAAACATATTGGTATATAATCCCAATATCGTAAAAATAGCTTCAATAGTATGTTATTATATACAAATCATAAAATCATATCATATTTTTATGTTATCTAATCCATGATTTAATGTATATAGTATCGAAGGTATCTACTAAACATCTTAAAATACCAACTATAGCGATCCAACCGCAAAATACCAAATTTTGTACCTGTTGTCATTACATTGGAAAAAGATGCAAGGAATCACATCCCAACAAAATTAAGAGTTTATTAGTATTGGTAAACTATATATATATATATATATGAGTCTTATAGTACAATTCAATAAAAAATGTACAACATATTTTTTTTGAGAATAACATAATTTCATCTAGATAAACCCTCCATATTAGTCATAGTAAACTTTTTGTTATCCCGGGGAAGGGAAAAAATAATGGTGAGACCAAATACATAGTAAAAGACAAATACAAAAATATAAATAATGAATAAATTAAAATAATAAATATAGAACTGTAAATAAATGAAACAACATATGATTTATTCAATAAACTGGGAATGAAATGCATCCACACATAATGTCATATTTTGAATATTTTGGATAAATAAAATTAATTTTAATGAATGAAATGGTAAATTATTTTACGTTATATATGAGTCACACAAGAACCTATACCATCAAGAACCCTCAAAATATGGTTTAAAACTTTGGTTAAAACCCATTTAATTTAGAGAAATAAATTTTCTAGTGATAAAATACTGATTCATTGAGGGGATATTGTAGAGACCCAAAGCTTGACGTACATGGAAAATACATTACTTTTGTGGAATAATTAATACATAACAAAAAAAGACAAAAAAGGACCGTAATATTTTAGTGTCTTTTGAAACTCAGAAAAATAATCTTCTAATCATGGTGAAAGATCTTCAACATCTCCCATAAAGATCTTCCCCTTTTGTTTTCTTACCTAAGACCAATCATTATAACATGGGGAAAAGAAAACATAAAAAGGGTGAGCTCAAATGCTCATTAAGGGTAATCATAGAGAATAAAAAACAATCCATAACATTTGAATGCAAAAACATGAACATAAAATCTAAACATAAAAATCTTGAGCAAAGACATAAATATTGGAAGTACGTAAGGGATATATCATAATGGAACATCAATCCTAATAAAATATCCTGGTAAGAAAACATGTAATTGTGGAAAACCATTAATCACATGTTATGATTTCCATATTAGCTACGACATTCCTTCCAGGACCATCTTAGTAGACAAAGTACCTTTCTGAATCGAGTTCACTCCTCGTTTCAGTCCTGTATCACTGAACCGAATTAACCTCCCATTCCAGCCATGTTTATCTCATGAGATATAAATATTTACCCAATGCATTGGAGGGAGATATAGGTCCCACCCATCTCATAATGAAATAATTTTTTTGTGTGCCAAAAAATCACAAATCATACATCATAACATAACCCATGTAATAGAATGGGATGCTTAATCATCATGCCCTCATAACATAATACGTATAAAAAAATGGATATCATTTCATCATAATAAAAATAAAACCATGTAAATAATGGATACTTTATACATGAAACATAAACATATTATATAATGTCATTTTAAATGAAAACAGTTTTGAGAAAACACTTGAAATGAATTCTTGAGGAAAATATCATTTCTTCTTCAAAATCATATTCTTTTCATAAAATTCCATGATATTTTAATAGAAATGAATTCTGTTGAAAATAATCATGAAATATTATAGAGGAAGATTCATGAAAATAAGGCATTATGAAACCGTAATTTTTTTTCACGTCATATAAGTTAAAAAAACATTCTCCTCGTACTTTTTTGGAAAAAGTCAAAAGGTACCTCGTATGGTAAAAAAAGAAAGATTTCTTACATACCATGTGGTAAAAGTTTAGAAAGGGTAAAAATTAATTTAAACATACATGGAAGAATATTAAACTCTTTATGAAAAGATTTTTATGGACATGGATGAAATATATATCCCTAGTAAACACTTACGTATAAGTAATCTCGGATAAAAACGAAATTTGCTAAATTATACCTTACCTTAGGTCCGATATGCTTTTTACGTATCTGAATCTCCTGTATAATGATTTAAATAATTTAATTGACTTATTATAGAATCATATTAATTTTTATGATATCATATATGGTTAACTTATGACTTTATATTACCCGTTCTTTTGTAAATCCATGTGAAAGCAGTGTTTTGGGTAAAATCGTACGTGTTTTGACTTGTTGTTCTTGATATTATTACTTATATCATGATTTGAATACTTTCATAATGTAAAACATGATTTATATATAATAAATATTCATCATATACATATATATGATATATTGATAAATGGAATGAAATGCACCGTTCATGGAGATGGTAGGTCATACATATGCATGAATGCTGTTATCATTTCCTTATTGAATTGAATGGAATTAAGTAGATTAAATACACACACATATATATATATATATAAATAAATCTTGTATCATTATTATGTCATATATGTCATTATTATTCATTATATATACTTCATAATCATTCATGAATGGTTAACATGGAGAATGAATCTCATCGCGTCGTGGAGACGGTAGTCCGTACGTACGAACGAGCGATGATATCATTCCCATGATCGTGGAATTGTATTGAATCATATTTATAATATTTAAAAATCAATATCAAATTAAAATAATAATATATAGTTATTTATTTACACCATTATACACATCCAAGTAAGGTGGGGGTCAAAAACATATTACACCACGGCGTGGAGACGGTATTCTCTACGTACGCATGCGCGGTGATTTCGTTTTCTGTATGATGGATAGAAGGAGAAATATGGTTGTTTCATATTTATATTAAAATATCAGTATATATGTAATACTTATGTAATTAATTTATAATGAGACAACTAGATAAGAAGAAGTATATGAAGAATGAAACTTGAGAGAATCAGAAGAAGAGATTACTTCTTCTTCAACGCACCTCCTTTAAGCCTTCTCTTATGGAAGAGGAGTTCGTCTTTTGAGAAGACCAGAACCTCCAAAATGTTGATAGGGTAGTGGATAAGAAAAATGGGCATGTTTTGGTCGATCTTCAAGGCTCAAAAGAGTGTGAAGAGAAGTGGGAAGGGATTCCCTTTTTATAAGGAAGGAGAGGGGCACCTTTGGAAATTTTAAAAATATTAATTTATAATAACTCTAAATGCACTTAAAAACCTCAAAAAAATGACTCATATAGAAAGATAATATGATATAGGGTTGTAAACCCATCAACCAATAAAATTTATTAATGTAGTGAATTTATTTTAAACATTATCAACTTGATTTATCCTTATTTAATCTATTAAATTTTATTTGTGGTAATAAGATTCTAAACTTTAGATTGTTATAAATAATTACTTCTTTGTTGTGAATTCTCCATAATTATATAATTTATGAAATTTTAGACTATATATATATTTCAATTTATAATTTTAAAATATTGTTTTGATTTTTAAACAATTTAATAATATGATATTTTTATAAATTAACGATAGTGTCAATTATGACACTCTTCATTTATTTGAATTTAAATAAAATCCACACAGAGGATATATTCAAACTAAAATATTTAATAGGTTAAAAAAATGTCATAGTCTTATAGAAAATTAGTAGAGCACATTAAATAGTTCATTTAATATGTATTTTACTTTTTGTAAAACCATTATATTGATACTGCACTTAAAAAATAATTACTACAACATTTTTGTATAATTATTAAATATATTATCTGTTGCATAAAAATTAAATATAAAATAATAGGATGAAGATAAATCTTATATCTTTTATAATAATACATTTAGTCAGATTTAGCTTCTAAAACACCCTACTTGTAAAATGTTATATTTATTATATTATGAAGGTGACAACTTTGAATTTATTTAAAATAAAATAATATAATTGTCACAATCAGTTTTATAAGACTCCAAACCGTTATATATTTGGTTATTTGATTCTTATGGTGTATCTATAAACTAACAATATGGTTTGGTCAGGTTTCTGGGCCTTTTAATGGGTATTATTATTTCAATAAAAACTATATTAATTATTTTTCACTTAATAAATAATATCTGCATCATTAATGTATCACCATTAATGACAATTATTTAATCCCTAAAAATTTAATATAAATTATCATGATGTAGATAATTTTATTAGATTTATGGATACTATTCATGTTCGAAGTTTTATGATGTTTACCACTAAATGAAAATTATTATACTTATAATATTTAAGAGAGTGACATGTTGTCACTTTATTTGGTTTTAAAAATAATTAAATTAATTTCATGGCCAAAAGTCCATAAAATGAATCTAATCCGACCCTTTGGTGATATGGGTCGACTTATATCCATTCAATAAAATTTTGGCATGTGTTAGGGTAATTTTATAATTTTATATTTACCCTTAATTACCCGATTTACCATTTACTATGGTAAATAAAATTTACCATAGATACTATTCATAATTCCCATAAATAAAAAGTAGCCTATTAACATAATTTGGACCCACTGATTCCAAATATGGAATCCATTTTTTCAAATTCAATACACAAAATTTGGAAAAATTAAATTAAAAGTAATCCCATTGTCGAATGAAAACGAGTTTTTGTTTAAAACATTGCATAAGATTGAATTGATTTAACCTATGAATTCAAGGTAAAATCAATGATAATGACATAAATTAAATTAAATGGTAAAAATATATTCTATTTATACTTTAAAACAATTAAATATTATAATTTAACCATAGAAATTATTACGATGAAAAAATTTTCTTTTAATTAAAATATAGCGTGTTTTAGTATTCATTAAAATATGAAAGTTATCAGAAAATTATAAAAACATTATCCAAAGTAAATTTTTATATCCTGATTCAAAATAAGAATTTTATTCAATAATATTTAACTTATAAAATTTTAAAAAATTATATTTAAAATCGGTGCGCCATCAAAAGGCGGAAAAACTGCATTTTTTGAAAAATACTTATTTTACCTGATTTTTTTTGTTCTCATACCATGTTCTAGAAAATGTGTAAGTTGAATTATAATGTTATTAAATTAAAATTTTAGTTAATAATATTCATAACTTCTAGTTTATAATAATATTATAACAACATATCATTGTTTGGTGAAACCTAGTATTGCATACAACACACGCTATCAAAAAAGGTCGCGATTGCGTGTAATGCAAGCCAAGTTAGGGTTGTGTGTAGTGAAAAACACTTTTTTTGTCTTGTATAATATAATCCAACCATATTTCATTTATACATTAAATATATATATATATTTATATATATATATATGCACAGACTCAATGTTGCGTAGAATAACTACTATCAAACAAACTTGAAATTGTGTGTAACACAATCCACAAAAAGTACTATGTATACTGCAAGTTAATATGGTGTTCTGTATAGTGCAAGATAGTATTGGTGTAGTGTAAAACATAAGACATCAATTAAATTAAAAAGAATATTTTTTATAAAATCTCGTTGTGTTACATTCTACCCCCCTTAAAATGAATTTCTCCCTCGAAATTCATCAGGGTTATAAATGATTTACTACTCGAAACATTCTTAAATACATTCCCACATCGTAAAAATGAATACCAAAACTTATCTTTAAAAACTAAAGTATGAAACGTAATGGTAAACCAAATTAACTAATCACAGGGTTTCCACATAGGAGAACATAGGTGAAAATATGGATATGGAAGAGAAATCTAACCATCAAGTTCTGATGGAGAGTGGTAGAGGACATGGCTATGAAAAATACAATAGTCACAAAGCCATTATTTTGTGATGATATATGGGACCATATGATTAATCAGATATGAGGGAACTAGGACTTCATTTTTGGTTTTCAATATCATTTCTCTAAAGTTGAAGAATTAGAATAAATACATACTTATTTTCAGTGCAATCTTCCCCGTTGTTCATGCCTTTCACAGTTTCCACTTCATCTCTTAAAGAAATGATGTTTAATTTTTCATTGTTAAAGTGTGAGTAGATCATGTGATAGACTAATGGGTTATTCTATATGTCTTAAACAAATGCTTAGAAATAGTTATAAGTCCATCGTATGTTGAGATTAATCATATATGGTTCCAAAAATGTACTTATACTTCATCTATCATAGCACTTAATAAAATAAAAACAGTTCCTACTAACTAGGGACTTCCTGTAGGCCAGTGGTAGGCGATAAAGGCCTGTCGCACTTCAGTTGTGGGTTCGATTCCCGCATCCTTGTATAACACGATGGGTTGTCGCTTGTCCTACAGGTTGTCCATTTCTAAAATTACATCATTATTACATTCCATAAATAATATCGAAAACATTTTGATCCATAAACAATACTAACTTGTGTCAAACATAATCCATTCCTAACTTTAGGCTTATCCAAAATACAAATGCCAAATCTCATAGTATAATGAAAATTATTACTTGAAATGTCACATAACAAACATGTGAATACCATCATATATCCCCCATATATCATACGATATATCTTCTTGGTCACATTCCAAACATGTGAATACCTTAATCATTTATTCACTTGAAAAATGAATACCCATTAAACCTTAGTGAAAACATGAATGCTGTCAAAACTTAATTATTTCAACATACAAAAATTCATAAAATTCTATATACTTAAACCATGATATCACTTAGTAATTATATCAATCATAAGCTCATTTCATTTTTTCATTATCCATTCATTATGTGCATATCATCTTCTTTCCAAAAATTTCTGAATAACCTTTCATGGTTACCTTTACCATTCAACATATACTCTCAAATACTTTAGGAAAAACAATAGTGT
Source organism: Viscum album (assembly GCA_963277665.1). Lineage (NCBI taxonomy): Eukaryota > Viridiplantae > Streptophyta > Magnoliopsida > Santalales > Viscaceae > Viscum > Viscum album. The sequence continues at coordinate 988,375,253 of OY728163.1, read as the reverse complement.
AACAATCCATAGATTATTCTTTATTCCATAGTACCATACATTATTCTTGATAAACATACAATCATTCCACTATCTTCTTAAACCACTGACTGAGCTTCATCATTTATTTAATCTCATATTTCATTTGTAGTCTCTTCATGGTCATCCACATAAATACTACCCATATGACCATGCTGATTATCTTCATGAGATTTTCCCTTAGGCCATTGGTTTGCATAATTCCCATACATTCCCAATTTAAAACATCTAATCATTGTTGATGTCGTAGTAATACCATTATCCTTATCCATGGTGTTAAATAAACCTTTTCCTTTTCACTTACTGGATTTGTGTCCTTCTTTTTCACACCCAAATAATCTTCCATTTTCTTTGAAACAATCTCCCTGATGCCTTTTCCTATATTATTTACATGAGGGAAATTGAACTTTCTTCCCACTATGATCATCATTAAACTCCATCTTTATCTTATTATCTGAGTTGAGAAACTTACCAAAGTTGAGATTATTGATCATATTATGAGATTTATGATTAGGCATTATAATGATGTTTGAACTTCCAAATCCTATTTCATTTGGTTGCACATGAAGAATATCATTCCATTGTCCATCATATCCTTCATTATCATGAATCTTCTTGTTTCCAGCCATTCTCTAAAACCCAAAAAGAATAGTGTGAGAGGAAAAAATTGTTATTGGTAAGACAACATAGTAAAGGGGGAGTACCATCAATATATAAAATCTTAGGTAAAATTCTATGATTGTTACCATCGTTCTAGGACTATATCATATACGTATACTATCCTTAGGGACATCCCTAGACATACCTTAGAAATATCTCTAGGGATCTCAATAACATTTTCGCATCTTAGTTTACAAAGGTTAACTAAACCTTTCCTCTAATACCAACTATAGAGACCCAAAGCTTGACGTACATGGAAAATAAATTACTTTTGTGGAATACTTATAACATAACAAAAACAGACACAAAAGGACCGTAATAGTTTAGTGTATTTGGAAACTCGGAAAAATAATCTTCTAATCATGGTGAAAGATCTTAAACATCTCCCATAAAGATCTTCTCATTTTGTTTTCTTACCTAAAACCATTATTTATATCCTGGGTAAAAGAATACATAAAAAGGGTGAGTTCAAATGCTCAGTAAGGGTAAACATAGAGTACATAAATCTATCTATAAAATATGAATGCAAAAACATGAACATAAAATCTAAACATTAAAATCATGAGAAAAGACATAAATCGTGGAAGTATGTAAGGAATATATCATAATGGAACATCAATCCTGATAAAATAACCCGGGAAGAAAACATGTAATTTTTACAAACCATTAAAAACATGTTAGCATTTCCATAGTATCTAAGGCATTCCCGCCAATACCATCTTATTGGACAATGTCCCTATCTGAATCGAGTTCACTCCTCGTTTCAGTCCTGTATCACCGAATCAGATTAACCTGTCGTTCCAGCCATTTCTATCTCATGAGATATAAATCTTTACCCATTTCATTGGAGGGAGATATAGGTCCCACCAATCTCATAATGAAATCATTCTTTCGTGTGCGACAAAATCAAAATTCATACATCATAGCATAACCCATGTAATAGAATGTGATTCTTAAACATCATGCCATCATAACATAATCCATATAACAAAATGGATATAATTTCATCATTAGAAAAATAAAACCATTTAAATAATGGAGACATTATACATTAAACATAAACATATTAAGTAATGTAATTTTAGATGGAAAATAGTATTGATAAAAAACACTTGAAATGAATTTTTGAGAAAAATATCCTTTCTTCTTCAAAATCATTTTATTTTCAAAAAATGCCATGAAATTTTAAAAGAAATGTATTTTTTTTGAAAATAATCATGAAATATTATAGAATAAGCTTCATTAAAATAAGGTGTTATGAAACCGTAAAAATTTGTTCACGTCATAAAATATAAAAAAACATTATCATCATACTTTTGTCGAAAAAGTTAAAAGGTACCGCGTATGGTAAACAAAAGAAAGATTCCTTACATACGATGTGGTAAAAGTTCAAAAAGGGTAAAAATGACTTTAAACATATATTGAAGAATATTAAACACTTTATAAAAACATTTTTATGGACATGGATGAAAAATATAACCCCAGTAAAGACTTACATATAAGAAATCTATGATAAAAATGAGATTTGAAAAATTATCCCTTACCTTAGGATTGATATGAATTTTAAGTATTTGAACCTCATGTGTAATGATTTAAATAATTTCATTGGCTTATTACAGAATCATATTCATTGTTATGATATCATATACGGTTCACATATTAATTTATATTACCCATTCTTTTGTAAATCATTGTTAAGCAGCGTTTTGGGTAAAATCGTACATGTTTCGACTTCTTGTTCTTAATATTATTACTTATATCATGATTTACATAATTTCATAATGTAAAACATGATTTATATATAATAAATATTCAACATATACATATATATGATATATTGATAAATGGAATGAAATACACCGTTCATGGAGACGGTAGGCTGTACGTACTCATGAATGCTGTTTTCGTTTCTTTATTGAATTGAATGGAATTAAGTACATGACATACATATATATATATATATATAAATAAAGTACCATTATTATGACATATATCTCATTATTATTCATTATATGTACTTTATAATCATTAATTAATGGTTATCATGAAGAATGAATCTCATCGCGTCGTGGAGACGGTAGTCCGTACGTACGCATGAGCGATGATACCATTACCATGATCGTGGAATTGTATTGAAGCATATATATAATATTTTTAAATCAATATCAATTTAAAATAATCATATATAGTTATTTATTAACACCATTATACCCATCCACGTAAGGTGGTGGTCGAAAATAGATTACACCACAGCGTGGAGACGGTATTCCGTACATACGCACGAGCGGTGATTTCATTTTCTATAGGATGGATAGAAGGTGAATTGGGGTTGTTTAAAATATATAATAACATATAAGTATATAAGTAATACTGATCTTATTACTTTAGAATGAGACAACTAATGAAGAAGAAGTAGATGAAGAAAGAAACTTGAGAGAATCGGAAGAAGAGATTACCTCTTTTCAACGCACATCTTTTAAGCCTTCTCTTAAGGAAGTAGAGTTGTTGTTTTGAGAAGACCATAACATCCATAATGTTTCTAGGGAAGTTTAGAAGGGAAATGGGTAGGGTTTCGCCGATCTTCAAGGCTCAAAATGGTGTGAAGAGAAGTGGGATGTGGTTCCCTTTTTATAAGGGAGGAGAGGGGCACCTTTGGAAATCTTAAAAATATTAATTTATAATAAATCTAAACGCACGTAAAAACCTCCAAAAATGACTCATATTCGAAGATAAGATGATATAGGGTTGTAATATCATCAACCAATAAAATTTAGAAATAGGGAATTTCTTTTAATCATTATCAACTTGAATTATCCTTATTATATCTATTAAATTTTATTTGTGGTAATAAGATTCTAAATTTTATATTGTTATAAATAATTACTTATGTGTTGTGAATAATCCATAATTAGATAAGATATGAAATTTTAGACTATATAAATTTCAATTTATTATTTTTAAATATTTTTTGTATTTTTAATCAATTTAATAATATGTTATTTTTATAAAATAACAATAGGGTCAATTTTGTCACTATTCATTTATTTGAATTTAACTAAAATCCACACAAAGGATATATTCAAAATAAAATACTTAATAGGTTCCTATCATGTAATAGTAATCTCTAAAATTAGTGGAGAACATTAGATAGTTCATTTAATATTTATTTTACTATTTGAAAATCCATTTTGTTGATATTTCACTTAAAAATAAATTACTACAACATTTTTGTATAATTACTAAATATACTATTTTTTTGCATAAAAATTTAAAATAAAATACTAGGATAAATATAAATTATATATATTTAATAATAATACATTTAGTCAGATTTATCTTCGAAAAAACCCAACTTGTAAAATGTTATATATATTAAATAATGAAGATGACAATATTGACCTTATTTAAACGAAAATAATATAAGTGTCATAATCACTTCTATAAGCCGCCAAACGGTTATATATTATGTCATTGGATGATTATGGTGTATATATACACTACCAATAATTTTTGGTCCAGTTTTTGGGCCTTTTAATGGGTATTATAATATCAATAAAAACTATATTACTGATTTTTCACATAATAAAAAATTACTGCATCATTAATGTATCACGATTAATGACAATTATTTAATCCCCAAATATTTTAAATAAATTATCATTATGTATATAATTTTATTATATTTCTGGAGACTATTTATTTCCGATGTTCTTTGAAGTTTACCACTAAATTAAAATTAATATACTTATAAGATTTTAGAGAGTGACATGTTGTCACTTTCTTTGGTTTTAATAATAATTAAATTATTTTCATGGTAAAAAATCCATAAAATGAATCTAATCCAACCCTTAGGTTATATGGGTTTACTTTTAGCCATCCAATAGAATCTTGGCTTGTGTTAGGGTAATTTTATAATATTATATTTATCCTTAATTACCTGATTTACCTTTAACATACGGTAAATAAAATTTATTGTAGTAACTATTCATAATTCCCAAAAATAAAAGGTTACCTATTAACATAATTTGGACCCACTGATTGCAAATATGGAATTCATTTTTTCAAATTCAATACATATAAGTTTCAGAAATTAAATTAAAATCAATCCCATTGTCAAATGAAAATGGGTTTTTGTTTAAAACGTTGGAAAAGATTGAATTGATTTAACCTACGAATTAATTGTAAAATAAATTCTAATGACATACATTATATTAAATGGAAAATGTATATTCTATTTATACTTTAAAACAATTCAATATTATAATTCAACCATATAAATTATTACGATGAAAAAAGTTGTTTTTAATTAAAATATAGCATGTTTTACTATTCATTAAAATATGAAAGTTATCAGAAAAATATAAAAACATTATCCAATGTAAATTTTTATATCCTAATTCAAAATTAGAAGTTTATTTTTTAAAATTTAACTTATATACATTTCAAAAGTTATATTAAAAATGCTTTCGCCATCAAAAGGCGGCAAAACTGAATTTTTTTAAAAATATTTATTTTACACGAAAAAAATTATTTTGTTCTCATACCATGTTATAGAAAATATGTATGATGAATAATAATGTTATAAAATTAAAAATTTAGTCAATACTATTGATAATGGCTAGTTTATAATAATATTATAACCATATATCATTGTTTAGTGAAACTCGGTATGGCGTACAACACACATTATCGAAGAAGGTCACGATTGCGTGTAATGCAAGCCAAGTCTGGGTTGCGTATAGTGAAAAACTCGATTTTTGTCTTGTATAACAGAATCCAACCATATTTAATTTATATATTGAATATATATATATATATAATCAATGTTGCGTAAAATAACTACTATCAAAAAAACTTGAAATTGTGTGTAACACGTTCCACAAAAAGTATTGTGTATACTGGAAGCTAATACGGTGTTGCGTATAGCGCAAGATAATTTTGGTGTAGTGTACAACAGAAGGCATAAATTAAATTAAAAAGAATATTTTTCATAAAATCTCAGGGTGTTACAGATATATAACGTATGTGATCCAACAGTCAATACTAGACTAAAGAAGTCCTCATATATAAAGTAATCCACTAATTTTATAAATAATGTTCCTTATAGAATTTACACATTGACTACAGAATATTGATTTATCAATATTTCCAAAAATTATTAAACAACTATCAATGTATAATCCATATTAAAAATCACTATATGGTTTAGGAAATAATCATATATATGAAAAATAATTTTTATATTTAGGGAAAAATTATTTTTCTCTATTTACTAGAATGTGAATAACTAATTGTGAAGTTAATGACTAAAATTTTGATGCATATAAGTGATTTTAAATACAATAATTATTGAATATCTTTATTTGACATCAAAAGTATGAATAAGTATGGTAGAAATATGAAATCTACCTTTTTGAGAAAGAATCTGTTTTGTTTTCTTTGATGAAATAATAATGATCTTTAAAAAGATTCTTGAAGAAAATATCTATTTCATTTTGAAATAAATATTCAGATAAAATTCCTTGAAAATTAGTTCATAAAACATTTTTTAATGAGTTAAAATGGGTAATAATTCCTTTTATAAATCATTTTTAAATGTTCATAACATTTTTGAATGTTTTTTTATAAAACACAGTTTTTGAAGAAAAAATTATTCTGATAGAAGAGCTAAATGAGGTTGAGTTTTATTAAAAACTTTTTTTAAAAAATTGTGAGTTCCAAAGTGTATAAATTTTTTACTACCACTTAAAAATAATAATGAATTACCATTAGAGATAAAATCGAATGGTTTTATTAAAAAAGGATCAAATAATTTCATTTAATATATATTCATGTATAAAAATGAAAAATAAAATGATATTTTCTTGTAAACCCTTGAAAATATCCAGAAAATAATGTATAATCAACCATTTAAAATATTATGTTTATCAAAAAATCAATATAAATGTAATTATGTTTTTAACACTTCAATATTCCTTAATGAAATGAAATTGAGTTGATGTTCCTTACTAGACACTCTAGTTTTTATGAAAGCCCTTTAATATCAGGTATACTGATTTAAATCAGCTTATTAAAATATTTTAGAACCTAAATTTAATTTATTATATCATATATTATTGTTTTGTAACATCTTATTACACTTTAATTAATAATCATTAATTACAATTCATTATCTCAGGTGTTACTTTCATTATTTTTCAAGTATGTATTGACATGTTATTTCAATTAGAACATTATTTCATCATCTCGATAATATAAAAAATGAAATAACTACCCTATATATTTATTATATATGTATTTATATTAATCCATAAAATTTAATTATGGGAAATAAAGAACACTATTCTGAGAGATAATAGGCCGTACCCATGCATGAATGTTGTTTCCATTTTCTTGACTTATTGAAATAAATAAACATAAATTATATATATATATATTATTAATCAATTATAATTATTATCTAATATATATATAACATAGTTTTATTAAAACCATCCTTAAAATATTCCATTTAATGTGTGAATTAATCGCATCCCTTAGTGAGAAGGAAATCTGTCATAAACATGTATGACATTATCATATTCCCTCAAAATGGAATGGTTGAAAGAATGAATTATATGAATTTTTCAGATTAATAAAAAATTCATAAATATAATATATATAATATAAGTATTTAAAACATTATTCCCAACCAAGTGAGGTGGTAATGGAAGAGAAAAAACATTTGGTCAGGATGATCTACTATATATTACACATGAATGATGAGTGAATAACACATTTGAGGGATGTGCGTGAAGATGTAGGTATTGCACTAGAAATAAAAACATATTACTATATTGTTGATATTAATATGTTTATATAATCAATATATAAAATTAATTTATATTGTCATATGAGGAAATAATATGAAAACTCTTTTAGAGGAACATTACCTCCTTTTAAGGTTTCCATGCTACGTTTTAACTAAAACCATTAATGGATTTATTTATGCCCAAAATAAGTCATATAAAATGAGGATATAGATTTTTTGACTGATTTTTGTATGGTAAAGATGGGTATGATTTATTGAGTGTTGTGAATGAGTGGGGGTGTGAGGTTCCATTAAAGTGGTGGAGTACTGATGATCCTATAAATATTAAATGGTAAACACTATTAGGGGTCACCAATATAAAATGTGACTATAATAATGATCAATTTTATAAAAAATAGAGCATATTTTCTAAATATGTACCAAAAATGGATTTTTATGAATGTATAAGTCATTCTGTTCATATGATTAATGATTAGTCCCATGATAAATTATCTTTTCTTTACGAAATAGTTATTAATTTTAATTTTTTTCACTAAAATTTTTATTAAAAACTACGATGAAATTATTATAAATAATAAATAATTCATATTAAAAATATGAAATTTATTATAACTAATAAAATCATAGAATAAATAAATTTAATATTAATTTCATTGATGAAATGAGAATGTTGGGTTTTTATGTTAAAATATTGAAAATTTTACTTTTATTTTATATCTAAATACAACATTAAATTTATTCAAAACAAATTAAATGTATTAATGGATATAAAATTGAAACAATGTTTCTTTAAAAATTATAAAATATAATTTATTATTATAATTTTTTAAATGATAAGATAATTTTAAGTTAAAAGTCTGTTTTTTTCATTATTCATCATAAAATGAAAATTTCTAGAAAATATCAAAAAATAACCCAAATATAATTTTAGATTTTTTATTTTACATATTATGTTTAATGATTTATATAATATTTTTAAAAACATTTAAAAATATTTTTAAAACAAGTGCTTCATTAAAAGGCGGAAACAATTCCATTGAAAAAATATAGCTTTTATTCAAAAAATTGGATTTTTTCTTATCTAATTCATATCTTGTCTATTTTATAAATATAATAAAATTGGACAATATATAATAATTATATAATATATATTAATTTATTTTATTTTGATAATGCTCCATTATAATAAAAATATTTTTCTATGAAAACATTTTCATTATATTCACCTAGTATTATATCAATTTATAATTAATAGGTAACTTGAAAATTAAACAATATATATTAAAAGGTTTGTTAATAATATTTGTAATATAAAATATAGAGGTTATTAGATAATTTTCATCATAAATAATAATTTTAAGAAGAATAAATAAAAATCAAAATTACATCCAATGAAATACATCAATGAAATAAATTATTGATGGTAATGAAAGCTAACAAATTATTCCATGAATTAGATGATATATAATAGATTGATTTTATTTAAATTAGTAAATATATGAATAATTTTCAGGACCTTATATTCCATTCTACACATAATTTTTAATGTCATACATAATATTGAATATGATGGTAATATTTTATACTTTTTGTGTGTTACATTATGTCATTAGAATCTATTTATATTTATTTTTGATTTAGTACATTATATACTAATTGTAATTTTCTCTTGGGAAGATCACCAATTTGTCACATGTGCAGTTTAATTTTATTTTTAATTCTCTTTACTTATATGAATTTCATATTAAAAAATGTATTCCTTATTTATAATTAAAATAGTTAATTTTTTTCAATGATCATGAATAGAGAAAAAAATTAATTTCCACAATTCATGTAAAAATGGGTCTACCAAGAGACAAACTATGAATTTTGGGTATAAAATGACATAACAATTTTTTAAAACCCATTTACTAGCCATATTTTTATGTTATAATATGTAATGATCTATAATGGCCTATTTTAAACCTTTAGGAATGATAAAAACATGGGCATCGCATTATCTTTAAAGAAATTCAATGTATGTCCTCTTAACTACTTATAAAATTCCACACAATATCCTCCCCACTTCACACATAAAAAATTATTTTTTTATAAAATACCTCACTTAATTTCTACCATGTACATGGAGGGATAATTTTCATAAATAATCATTACTTAGTTGAATTTATCTATAAACCAAAAGACGATCTCTGAAGAAGATATAAAACACATTAATGTAATTATTTTTTTTGTTTCATCTACCACCACCATAAAAACTTATGAAAATATGATAATAAAATAAACCATGTATCTAATATATATTAATATTTTATTATGTTAATGGAATAACCTATATCCATCTCCACTTCCATTAAATTGGAAACAAAATGGTGGATCATGTGTACAGTGGACTACCACTGTGTGAACAAATGTAAGTCAATTTCAATAACAGAAATTCATGGAATGATATAATGATTATTTGAACATATTTTTAGGATACTAATTACATTATTTTACATATGTAATAATGATATTCTATATATTTTCTTAATTTAAATTTAGTTGGGGATATTATAATGCCCCTCATGTGTAAGAATGGCGACTGCCTCACAAAGCGATGTGATTCATCTTTTCACATACACTTTACAAAAAAGGTTATAAGGAAACTTTTAATTAAGATATGTGATATTTTTTATCTAAAAAAATATATGAAAAAATATAACATATATCTTCTTACAATACAACCTATTTGAAAATAACAATATCGCTCATGCTTACTTGTGGACCGGTGCCTCTATTGAGCAATGTGGAATGTTTTCATTTAATTTTTATATGGATGAAAATAAAAATGTATCAGATTAATATTTATTTTTTATATTGAATAATAATTATTTTTTAAAGGATATTTAATATTTATTATATTTTTTTACATCCGTAAAAAAAAGGAATCATCATTCTCATATATGTACAGCTTTCCATCTTTATGAATGGTGCAACCATTTTCTTTTTCATACTTTAATATAATAATCTAAATATATATATATATATATAATAATCATATATGATAATTATTTCATGGTAAAAATTCTATATATTATTTAATAGTGAATAATTAAAATATGAAAAATTAATGAACTAAAACAATCACAATAATTGAATCAAATATCACCTCAAATAGTGATTTTAACTATAAAATAATATCAACTGGTTATAAATGATTATATGTAAATCATAAATGGTATTAGATATATTATTTTGGTAATTTAATAGAATAATGACACACATATATTTATTATAAAGTCATCTCTAATACATATGATGGAATTAAAAATTGAGGTTAGGGTTCCTCATATATGTTTTACAGACACAAGACTTATGAAATATTCACCACTTATTCATTTGAATAGTTAAAATACTACCCATTATATATTTTATATCATGAAATTTTTTATATTCATGTTATTGTAGGTTTCATTAGATTATTGATTATTTTATTATGATTATGATTCATATATAACCAAAGTGGTGCAGGTTTATTTCACAATCTCATAATTATTCGAGATTATTTTTTCTTATAAATCAATTAATTGAATTATTTAATATTTTCATTGTAAAAAAATTATATTTTCTTCATATCCTATTATTCAAAATATTTTCACATTTAAAAATATAATTTTCCACTCTGTGGTTTGTAAGTTGATTTATATTTTTTTTAAAGAAAATACGACATTATCTATCCGTTCACTCAAAAATCTATTTTCATCAAAATACATTTTCTGTAGATATTTAAAAAAAAATAGAACCATTAATGAAAATTCAATATATACTTTCTTAATCATTTCAATTGCTCATAATTTTTTCGATGGAATATTCATGTCGTTTTCAATAGAATTTTCTTTTGTGTAATATCAAGAAAATTAATGAAATATATGTTTTAACTTGAATGGAAGGAACAAAGGTTTTTCAATTATAACCAATGAATGTTTTAAAATATATATTTTAATTTTTTTAATTTTTATTTTCAAATTGTATTATAAAAAAAATTTGTGATTTAAACAAAAATATTTTCAGCTTTTTTTTATTTTTCTCAAGAATTATTATAAACCTTATATCATGGTATTTTTAATCTCCATTTACATTAACCATTTATTTTACATATTATCAACTTGGAATATGATGTATTTATTTCATTTATATTCTTTCATTGGAAGGTTTTTGATCAGTTTTACTGAAGATCTACAATTTTATTACCATTCAACATATTAATACCGAAGGTTTATTATTTTATTTAATTTTATTTGGTTATGTATTAAAATTTTATATGTTAATTTTTTAATATGAATATTTTGGTTGATTATGATTCTCTAATTTCATATAGGGAATTCATTGGGCATAGTATATGATTGATGTGTCCCAATAACAGATAGCCCTTTGTTGTGTCAACAAGACTCATGAGAAAAATATTTTGGTCAAATTATATGTGTTTCAAACTAATTATTTTAACTATACTATTAAAGGTCATGAAAATGTGTTTTAGATGCATGAATTTATTCATTTCATAATTTTGAAATCACTTTTTTACTATTTATTATTATATTATATAGAATATCCATGAAATGGTTTTGAGGTTAAGTATTTATTTTTAGGACATTATTTTATACTAATTTGTTTATTCTATATTTTGCTCAGTTTACTGATTAAATGCCCTATATTTTACGTAGTTTACATGCCATATTTATTATTCTTATTTATTAATGATAGAAAGAATTGAATTGTGATCATTTATATGCATCTGATCTCAAAACTATCATATGAATTATATTCCCCAGGATACAAGGAAGTGTGTTGTGATCGATATGCATGGATACAGTTGGATGAATAATGTTGTTCTCACAAATACACTTTTGGTATTTTATTTATTGGACTATAATTTCAATTTAAAATATTTATATAGAGTAATAATATTATTATACTATTTAGTCCATCAATATGTGATTCCATATATATATCAATTGTAATAAAGTATTTACAATCTCTTGGTTACAATGTTTGAGGACTTATTGTTGGTATTAAACTATATTTAGTAGAAACTATGGATCTAGATATATAAATAATTAATTAGTGAACAAAAACCTATAATATAAATTGGGGATAAGTATGGAAGATCATTTAAATGTTTTTTTAATATATATATTATTTGGTTTTTCATAGAAATATATTCATGTATGGACTCTCCTAGTGGATTTGGTTCTAAAAAAATGTAGCATTGATTAATAACTATGAAAAATTCTTATCTTGATTGACTCACGGGTAAACTGGTTCTTTTAAATGGGACATACTACATAAATCCATTAACACTCCTAAGGGATATGATTAAGATGATTTTAATTTAATTTAAAAACCATTATGAAGGTTTTGGAAATCTCATTATGAATTTAATAAATTCCCAATGAAATAATGATTACTATTATGAGATGATCTATGTGAAACTTTTTCTATTCATGTCAAGTATTTCAGTAGTATTAGGATTAAAAATTTTGTTTAATAATTTTGTCAACTAATCTACTGTATTACATTTTTTAAAAAAATGTAACCCTATGCATGGAATGGTAACTGTATTAATAAACGTACCCCACGTATGGATTTCCCTTATAGAAAAGATAATTTAAACAGAGCTATAAATGCAGGTGAAAATAACGAAATTATAACCATTTTGGGTATGATGAATCATGATATGAGAAATAAAAATTCTATCATGGATTTTTTCTAGGGAACCCCTACATGGTGTATCAATTCTACACCAATAAATGTGTCAATAATCCCATCATTCAATAGGGCTACAAATCAATTTGTAGATGAGAACTGGATAAGATCCATAGAGAATAAATATTTGTCTTTTTAAAAAAAAATTTGGGATAATGTTCTCATCATAATTTATCATCTCTTGGGTGATTAAAATAAATTTGTTTCATTGATTCAAAAAATTAAGAATGGAAAATAAAAATAAAACTTGGAATGTATGTATTTTAACGTAAACTTAATGGAAACATATTTTCATCACAAGAAATGAGTTGATATGTAGATACATCTAATGAATCTAAGAAAAAAAGTTAAAAATGATTCATTGTATGAAGTCAACTATAAAATATTATAATGTATTTCTATGAACTATGTACACAATCCAAGTAATAATATTGAACACTTCATTGATGTGATTAAGACAATTCATTGAAAGGAACTAGTTTCAAAAACATTCTTACCCTAAAATGACATATTATCATGTGGTATAAATACATTGTAATAATTCACCAAATATCATGGCTTTGAAGGAAAGTAAAAGAATAAGAGGAAGGTAGAGGAAAATATGTATAATGTGATGAATTGAAATTATGTTCTCCCTAATGTGAAAATTGTGGAAATAAATACTCTAGTACTTTATTTAAGGGAATGGAATATTGCTGAAATTGTGGATATAATGAATACTATGATAACGATTTTAAAGGTAATAAACAAGTTTCCAAAGTTAAATGATTCTAATGTAATCATATAGAGAAATATGAAAATTAATTCCCCAATATTGAAGGGAATATACATATAATGAATCTTGGGGATCACGTTCATGTTTATATAATTTCTAAAAATAAAGTGGAATGATTATTGTTCATAAGTTTTGATTCAATAGTTATGTTATCACTTTATTATTATTAATGATAATATAGTTACAATAATTATGAAATGTATATAGAAGTTATTTTAGTAAATTTTATTTATTTAATTTAAATAATATATTAATTTGTACTGATTACTAGGAAACATGATTCTTTGTAATGTTGATCATTTTGGAAAAAAACAAGATTTATTAATGATTACCCTTAATATGTGATCAATGTTCAGAATTTAATGATAATGATAAATATATGGGATAGTATAGTTTACCATGAAATTGGATAATAATTTAGTGTTATATGTTATATTTTATAGTGTTTACTACATGTTTTTATTTACAGAATATATTAAACAACATGGTATTTTATATTTGAAGGACTACATGTTTTCATTCAGGTTTTATGGAGACCAAGATATTCATATTTTTTAAATTTGACATTATGATCCAATTTATATTACATGGGGAATATAATATTTATTTACTGACCTTCCTTCTAAATTTAGTCTACATATTTAGGACATTATTTATGTTTAATTATTTATTGAATGAGTTATGTTTAACTTTTAGAGTTATTGGATAGTATATTCTAACCACTGTGGTCATAGAAAATACAGAGTGGCCATAAAAGTGAATTATCATTATGTTCTTGATATAATGATCAAATAAATGTTAATTTTACAGATTAAATATTAAAATTAATATTGGATATTCATTTTTTGGAATAAGATATGAAATAGAAATTGATCCAAATATAACCAAAGGATTAAAATTATAAGTGCCATGTACCAGATTGGGTACCCTAGAAACCCAATAACTGAACTGTACCTAACATAGCAGAAATAGAATTCCCTATCCCAATGGGTTGAAAAATAGAACTTATAATAATACAATATAATAGTGTGAATGATTTTTTCTATATGAATGCTGATGAAAATGAAAATAAAAAATATTCATATCAATGATAACTCCACTACGAGTAAAGTACCTATATAAAACGAGGGACAAAAGACCAAAGTACTGAAACCCAAGTACACAAATTGGAATAAAAAAACATGTCTCTAAGGACACAACTCCACCATATCATGGTTCAGTAGCTAGAACCACATCCAAGAGATCCTTTATATTTTCTCTAACCTGTAAAAGAAAAGTCCACGAACAACTAATGGAATAAAATAGTGTGATTCTAACCCCAATAGGATACCACCAAAAATTATTTTAAATTTTCCGAATATATACAATTGAAAAAAATATTTTAATTTTTATTTTAAGTAGTTTAAGAAAATTCAAATAATATTTAAATAGAACGTGTTATTCATTTTCTAAATCATGGAAATATTATTTAAGAAAAATAATTTTAATAAAGAAAGATAGAATATTTATAAATAAATTTATTATGTTAAAATTCTATATTATACTATTTTTATAAATATTTCATGGTTTTTAAAAGTTCAATAAAAAATGGAAAACATTTATATCTCAAATATAAATAAACTAGTGAGCAACATAGTCATCTCCCAAAGGCAACGATAATATTTACTAACAATAAGATTATTCTCTCTTTAAAAAGACAAAAAAAATGAGTATAGTCTCTTCCCCCAGACACTAGCTAGAGGTAACATTTCACCCTCCCATCAGGGATTTTACCCACCACAAGAGTGTTTTAAAATGTTGTCATAGTATTGAGTGTATCAATATAACTGACCAACTACATATGGATTGAAATTCCTCTTACATAATTGGATATATATTTTAATACTTATTAAAAAAAATAATCCACTTTCTATCATTTCAAAATATTGCAATTCCATTCCATTTTAAACCAAAATAAGATTTTTTTGGAACACATTCCTCTTTCACAAGATAAAACAACTTGGTTTCAATCAAACCATTTTAATCCAATTTTATGAGTTATAATCCATTTGAAACCAATTTCATCCTTATAACAATTCATTTTCACAATTAAACTCAAAAAAATTATAGATAATTATTTAATCAAATATTTAATTTAAATTTAACAATTTAATTCTTACAATTTCAATAAATCCTCCCCAAATCAATGAATGTGTGGGTTTTCGAAATTCCCATGACAATATCATTTAAAATGAATCAATTGTCTAGAATTGGGGTTTTAAAAAGCAATTGAAAACATGTTTATGTAGTGTAATTTAAATATTTCTTGGAAAAAATGAAACAATCCAATGGTAATCAATTTGGCTAAATTATGATAGAACCACATACATATGTCCAAATGAATGAAACTTGCAATGACACCCATTAATGAGACCAAAGGAAAAAAGATTTCTCCAAACTCAGCCTCGATGCATAAATTAAGACCATAGTGCAGATATCCATCAATTCCTCGATGATCCATCAAAAACTGATGATAGAAGAAAGAGAGAAACTTGAAGAATGAGGGAAATAACATACCCAGGAATCACATTGGAATTGAAATGATGATTCAAATATGATTAGATTGAACCATAAAAAATTGATTCTCTAAAAATAAACTAGGGAGGATTAAAGGGTGGAAAAATAGTTATAAAATGATTAGACTCAGAGAAATTATCAAACGTGGAACTTAAAGATGGGAATAGTCTGTGTCATGACTTGTACCCAATGGTCACGATGTGTATACTACACTGGATATGTTACCCTAAAAAAGATTACCTAGAAATAAAAACCCATATTATCACACTATATGATGTGTCCACACCATTCACAGAATGTACAAGATCACTGCGTGACCTCCCCCTTTGCAACTTATATCATCCCACTAGTAAACGATGCGTACGTCAGTTACATGATGTATATCTTCTCTAAAACCTATATTAAACCTATATAACCCCTCTAAAAACAATGAAACAAAGTAGAAACATAATGAAATTGAAAAAAAAACCCCATTCATGGTAACATTATGTTAAAAGCTCCCCACAATAAATACATTCTACCCCCCAAAATCCTATTAAGAATCATTCATGCCAAAGAGATAAGGACACTGATCTCTCATTAGTGAGTAACATTCCCATGTGTTGTGAATTTTAGAACCTTTCTACTATAGAACATGAACCAATGGTTCCCTTTTCTCATAATGTAACTTTGCTCAGAAGAAACTATCATAACCAGTCGCTCAATCAAAGATAATCCAGGCTCGATCTCAAGGTCACTCCAGCTGAAAATGTGAGATAGATTAGAATGATACTTCCTCAAATAAGATTCATAGAACACATTCTATATCAATTTAATCTATAGTGTATGTTCTAAATAGTATTCCATGTTTCCCACATTCTCAACACCCTCAAAAGGTCCCAGAAACCAAGGATCAAGCTTCCCTTTCATCCCAAGACATCGATAACCCAATCGGGGTGAAACCATTAATAACACGTGATCACCATCAAAAAAATCCAAAGGTTTATAGAATCGTCAACATAACACTTATATCGGCTTTGTGATGTCAACATCCTCTTATTAATCAACTAAATAATATTTAATGTCTCTTGCACCATGCTAGGTATAACTAACAAGCTTTCACCACCCTCTAACCAAAACAATAGAGATTTACAAGGTTGTCCATACAATGGAATGAAATGTCCATTTTGATTATGGACCGGAAACTATTAATGTAAGAAAATTCAACCAACCCTATGTGATCATATAAAGCCCCACCGAATTTGAGAACACATGCATGGACCATATCTTCAATAATATATATATATATATAACTATTTCTAGTGAGTTATCCATCTACATGTGGTAGTCCTTGCTTAAACAGACATGGGATCTTAGTTCCTTTTGAAGGCCTCTCATAAAGCGATAAGTAAAACCAAGATCCCTATCCGATATGATAAAATATGGAACTCTGTGTAAGAGAATGACCTATTTCACGTAGAGATTTTGAAACTCTTCAACATTGGTTGTACCTCGAATGGGTATAATGTGAGTCAAATTGGTCAGCATATCGATCACAACCCATATATCATTCTTCATTACCTAGATATGCATAAACCCAACCAAAAAGTCCATAGAGATATCATACCACTTCAAAGTAGTGACTGGAAGTGGTTAAAACCAAATTGAGGTTTTATGGTGTTTAGATTTTACTTTTTGGAATGTATAGAAATGATAGACAAATTCAGTAATGTCTTTCCTCATACTCAGCCAGCAGAACTGAATCTGCATGTCGTAGAACATATTTATGGTTTGTAGGTATATAACTAACTGGGAGTTATAGAAATATCCCATCAGTTACTTTCGTGCTTCAAATAGTACAATTATGTGATTTCGATAGCACAGAACACCCTATATGGAAAAATACAATTGGGCATGTGTCTCCCCACCATAAAGAGAGTCTCTAATAATACCAAACTATTGATCAAGGGCTTGATCTTGAAGAACCATCTCGATAATGGAAGATGTTAACTAAACACTGGCCAAATAAACCTCAACCCCTTCATCCTGAATAGTAATATGAAATTATGCAAATATAGACTTTAAGTTACAATCTTCTGAGGATTCTTGCACTTCTAGGGTTGGATGTTTTCTACTCAATCTACAATGAAATTTCCTTTCCCTGGTATATATGAAAAATCAAAGTCTAAAGACTGCATGTATTCTACCCAATGCCTCTGCCAATTATTTAAATATTTTTTTATAGAAGATATGAATTAGACTTTTGTGGTATGAATACACAATAATAATTTCTACAAAATGGTAGTGTGAACAATTCTTATGTGTGTTCATCACTGCTACATGGTCTAGGTCATGAGTTGGATTATTCTTATCATTTGGTCTAAGATGATGTGATCCTTTAGATAATACATGATCACCCTCCATATGAACGTAGCCCAATACTGCAACTATTGCATCACAAAAGTCCAAATAGCCCTTCATGGATTCTGGAAGATTCAACACCAATGTATTAGTAAATAGATGATTCATCTCAATAGATGAACGTTGAAATTTATCAAAACTTCATCCCCTTATGAGTTATAGCAGTCATTAGATAATCCAGCACTGAGATTTCTTTCATGAACATTCCGTATTATCCGGATAAGAAAAAGAATATTCAGATATCGAAAACATTTTCTGGCTTCTCCCATGTCATGAAAACCATCAGCTTCTCAGGATCAACTAATAAAACATATTAAAAAACCACATGTCTCCATAAATTCACTTCCTAAATCCATAAATTACACTTTGATAACATGTTATAAAGGTGGTGATTTCTCAATAGACAAATCTTTTTAGAGATATTGAAAATAGTTCTCTATGAACCAGTTGCAATAGATACCAATGCATGTCTTGTGACAAACTAGTGGGAAAAAACCACCACATTCATTGGAGGTAAACCAGAAAAGTTTTCTGGGAAAATGACCCTTAAAAATCAACAAATGGGGAAATTGCACCAAATAATTTCCTGATCATATTGATATGAAATAGAAATATGGGATGACATTCTATATAAACCATGATGTTGTGGTTCTGTTCAACCATCTCAGACATCACATTCACCCATTTTCAATAATCACTCCACCCTCTGGTGATGTAAACATCACTATCTGATTATAACAATCATCATGGGCTTGATAAGACGCTTGTTATTCCATCCCATGAATGAATCCAACCAAGTCATATCATGGAAAAAAATATTCCATATGAAATAAAACCTACCAACCTCTAGGGGTACTCCCTTCACTAATGTAAATCCACTATTATGATCCTTAACATAGTTTCAAGCATCATAACACCAATCAAAACTAAATCTGAGACACTATCTCTGCACAAAAGATATATATATAAAACAATATTATTTAAATGTATTGAAGTTATAAGATACTATATTAAAGGCTACAAATATCTTACCTCTCACCATGCATTATCTAAAAATAGGATCCTTTGGTTTAAGGTGTACAGAATAGATATTTCCAGAACTATGGCCCTATGACACAACCTCAGTACAAAAACTAGGCCCCCACTACCATCTCGATACAATTGGTGTCTAGATACCTCATCTGAATCAACCACAATCTCAGCCTAAATGACCTATACTACATCAACTCCAATCCCGATATAGATATACAAAACCAACTCCTAAACATAGTGTTAGAGTTAACCCACTACCAATCATTATTGTAGGGAATGACCTTTTGGAATATTTCATGTGGCCCAAACTTCACAGGCTTGACTCTCGACCAGATAACAATTTCTCATATTCCTCACATGTCCCCATATTCTACATATAGGATAGAAAACTACACTACCACAACAAGTTTCATGGTTGAATCTTGTCTCATAGGAATCCTCCAAATATCACTTCCAACTACTAGAAGTCATAAAAATTGGTTGATAGACTATACCACTATACTCTTCACCCAAAACATCTGCCAGGTTCTCCACTATAATTAATGAATAATTTATTATCTGAGTAATCAGCATCAACCGGATCACATTGATGTCAGATTGAATGTTGTTTCACCGATATTAATTGAACTATCAATCCCTCTATTACACATCAATATGGTATGTTGGCACAAAATGTTGAAGCATTATAAAGATTAATAATACCTAATATCAATCATAGAACCACAATTTTGACACATGAACTCAGTGTACTACTAAAATATCAAATTCTCAGGAACAGATTAACCATAAACATGGTTTGTAAATCGACCGATGTAATATTTTCTAACATTATAATATAGATCAAAACATACCATCAGTTCTTTTCCGATCATCGATGAATATACATTATGAGCTTCACAGTCTATTCATGGGGCATCCCAAAATGCTTGAATATTGATTGAGTAGTCTCAAGCAACAACTCAACAACTGATGGATGTCCACCCCCACCCCCAAACCTAGGAGTATGATGGTAAGGGAACACAGCTATAAACTCATCCATAAACAATGAATGCTACAATGCTCCTAAAATAGTATCCATGATGCTGAAAACCCCAACTCGAAAATATGCCTCAGAACCAATGTGTAGTAAAGGTGTAGGTCATATAGCTATAACTATAGGAGGATTTACTGTTATCCTATGAACTACCATCATTAGAGTGTGTTCACCACCGCCCTATAGGCATACAACTTGAATTCATCATGGTTTGATATATCCAAAATTCCAAAAACACACCTCAGAAAGATTGGATATCAAATTTCCATATCTTAAAGCATAGGAATGGTAATACAACTTCCTCTAAATGGGTAATACCATGAACCTACTAAAAAATCTAGGATAGGTACAATGAAATAGTAGAAAATTTAATTAGACACACTTCCAATTTCTCACCTAGAAGATGTGCCAAGGTTAATTTATTTATTTACAGGTTCAATATTATATTGATATCATTTTAATTTAAAATTTAATTTTAAATGGTTCAATGAAATGGTTCACCAAAATTCATATTCATAGGGTCCCATACTCATTATGAACTAAAATATGTACTCCAATGCTTCTACACTATAACACTATCTAATCTATGAGAATCATGGTTCATGACTCAACATTCAACAATTGGATTCATAGGGTGACTTCTTTATCTTAATCAAGAATACACTACATAGGATATTATGGACACTACAAGTATTGAAAATGTATTTCAATTACCTATAAAATATTTTTATCACAACAAAAGGTATATATATCACGAAACATGTCACAACATCATACGAACAAGAAATGACTCTAATATTGTAACACCCCATGTAAATAAAGAATATGACATTTTCACATTTATCCATATTTGTGAATAAAATATTAATATAACTTTAAAGGGGACGCTATGATCTATGGTGTACCCAATAGGTAACAACGAGTTTCTTGGGAATCTTACGTTGCACTCGAATAATAAAATAATATTATTTTAAATTGTAGTTAACGCCTAACTGTTGTAATGGAAGGAATGGACAAAACTAACTAAAAAATGATTATATATGTTTTTCAAATATTTTTTACTTTTTAAAATAAATTTTAGAGGATTAAAAATGCGAATGAATCCAATTTGAAGCATAAACATTTTAATATTCTTTAAAAGGTCGATTAATCGACTTTTGATGAAGAACCTCCATTAAATCCACTTTTTGAAAATTTTATGTGTTATATTTGACAAAATAAAATTCTTCTTTAGAATCGTGGAATCAAAATTTACTTTGTGTAAATTTTTGGTATTTTTTCGATAATGTTTATTTTTTAATGAATAGTGAAAAATGTTGTATTTTAATTCAAAACTTATTTTTAATCTAATTTATTTATATTATTAGATAATCTTTTGAATTGGTTTGAAAGTGAAATTAGAATATATTTTTACCATTCAATCCAATAGTGGTCATTGGAATTAATTTCAACTTGAAATTGGACTTAAACTAGTGTCAATCTTTTGATATTTATTGTTTCATAAAAACACGCTATTTGCCCTGACAGTGTTAATTAATTATTAAATTAATTAATGTAACTTATATGTTTTAAATTTTGTAATATAGAAATCATTTTTGAATTTGGATTATCAAATATAGCCTAGGGTGAATTTTTTGTAATTTTCTGAAAAACTTCAATTTTTGATGAATAGTGAAACCACTAAGTGGTAGTTAAAGAAACTGATTTTTCGTTTAAATGAAACTTTACCACTTTTGTGATTTTAATTTCAAAAATCTAACATAAATGTTTTTCACTAATAAGTAAAATGTGGTTCAATGGGATTAAAATATTTTTTGGTGAATAGTAACTTTTAAGTTTATTAATCGCGATTATAGGTAATTACTGTAATTTATGGAAAAAATAATGTTTTAAAAATATGAAATGACCTAGAAACATGTCCTAACCTCATTGGATGTGTCATGGAAGACCAATAAAATCCATGGGTCAACATGGGGACCCCATGAAGCCACTTTTGTAGGAAAATTACATTAATACCTTTTTATTTAAATTTAAAGTTAAAATGTCACAAACATGTGTTGTTTAACTAAAACTATTTTTACATGGGGTTATACAAGTCATAATTTTTAATATAAATATTAATTATAAATATGCAAATATTTCCTACATAATGATATTTTTTTATAATTTTTAGACACTAAATAAATTAAATTATTTATGACACAATGATGATGCAGTGATTACCTCATTATTTAACGATTTAAATAAAATGGAAAGATAATGTAAAATATAAGACCTAAACTTGTCAAAAACCTATTTAAAGGGTGGATTTAGAAACCGTATCACCTTATCCTCTAAATATATACTTTTGGTACATTTAAAATCCTAAAAGCATTATATAATAAAGTAATATTTTATAACATTCCAAGAGTGCCCCTCCTCTCCTCTTATAACAGGACCCCACCTCTACCACCTTACCCACACATCTCAAGCCTTTGTCTCAGCCAACCCCTTCCCATTTCATCTATACACATCCCTATATTCATCATTGAAGCCTCACCTTTGGGCAGAATACTTTCCATGGAAGCCTTTGAGCTCAAATAAATAAGAGTTAACCGATTTAAAGATAATGTTTTCCCTTGTGTTCTTTTTTTTTATTTTGCTTCTCCAAACCCCTAAACTCTATTTATTAATTTATTTTGTAACAACACCAGTATCTGAAATATACTAATATTTTATTATGTGAATTATTCGAGCTATAATTACACACACCTTCGTCTAATGGTTAAAGAATATAGTGTTTCTGTGGATGGTGAATTTCTGCCTCACGAAACGATGATTGTTCAATATCCTCTTAACACCTTTAATGGTGGCCATAATGATGCAAATATATTTTATATATTATTTATATGGTATTTATGTTTTCTATATGCTTCTGATTTTTATATTTAAATCACACCTTTATGCTTTTCATGTTGTGCAAATACGATAATTTCATTCGAGGAAGTGTGGACTACCGCCCCCTCAAGTGATGTGACTCGTTCATGGAATACATGGAATGTATAATGAATGAAATTAATGAACATATGTGACCTATATAACATATATATTATACTAGAATTATAATATATATATCTCAATTATTTTAAATTCCATAAATATGACAATGAAATGAAAGTAGCGTTCGTGCGTTCGTATGGCCTACCGTCTCCATGAACGATGAATTTCATTTTTTTACCTATAAATGATTATTAAATATTATAAATACATGTATATGCTGGATATATATGATATATATGATATCCAAATCTGGAATATCATTCTAGATATAGTGAACCTTTGACCACATGAACAACATGTAATTGTTAGAAGTCCACTTTCGACTTAAGAACCAAATATCAACAAAACAAACATTATTAACTTAAATGATTACATAATGTTTATAACAAGGAAATAAGTGATATAAAATGAAAAATTAACTTGAATAATGTTCTTAAGAAAGTATAAATTAACTCATTTTTATTATTCAGGACGTTAAAGAATGATCGAGTCAAGTCGGACCCGAGGTAAGGGATCCTACCCCTATCTATCGTTTTAAGTACTCTTTTAGGTCATTTATTTTAAGTTCATATTTATTATGATTGGGATGTAATTTTATATTACTATTAATTTAAATATTATTTTAATATTATGAGACACCCTATTTTATCTCATCAATCCGTTTTTGATGTTTTAAGTAGCGCCGTTAGGCGGCCGAGTTTTCGTAGGGGATTTTTCATCTCACTTTTAATCCCGTGACATTTATGCTACGTTTACACTATTTCCATTGAGTGGTGTATGTACTGCCCATTATTATACACTTTGTGTATTATAATTTCATTCATGCGTATTTACATCTTTATTGTATGACTCTTCCTCCATGGGGTGTACATTTCGAAAGTTACCCAACACGGTAAGGGGACCTTTCACCCTCCTCTTTTTAAAAGACATTTTTTGTTATGTATTTTAATTTACATCTTATTATGTTAGGATATGTTCTTATATATCCTTATTAATGTAAAATTTATTTCCAAGTGATGTGATACCCTTTTTTTCTGATCAAATCATTTTCTGAATTTTAAAGTGATGTTGTTAGGCTGTCGAATTTTAAAAGGGAACGTCTTAACCCAATTTTGATTTCTTTGGGTTAAACTTGTAATTATTGAACATGTCATCCTATGAATATGTGTGAATGACCTATTATTGTTTCACACTTAATATCCACTTATATTGTCTGTATTTATATTTATCACACATAATTATGTGATATATATATCCTTAATTTAAGGATACCATCCTTATAATGGATTTCATCACAATTTACATTTCCATTTAGACTTCATTGTTGTTATGCACCAATTCACTCTTATATAGTGTATATACTGTCCTTTGAAATAGTATATCATGAATCCCTTTATTCTCATGATATTATAAAGTTCGAATTAAATGTTATTCCGAAATTATTTGTATTCAATAGTCTCTCATTTTGTTAAAAACTCTTTAAAAAAATATCGTTTTAAATGTTTTAAAGATTAATTATTCCTAAATATTTATTTTTAATGTCTATGTTTTCAAAATAGTTTTCAGTATTTATTTATATGGACATTAATTTTTTAAAATTATAATTAAATTAAAATCTTCAAAGTGGTTTGGGACACTTTGATTCAAAAATATCTTTTAAATGGTTTTTGAAAATGGATTGATTAATTCAATATCTTGGAATTACTTATTGTGATTGAAAATGAAATGTTGTTATTGAAATGTTTATATTTTCAATATTTTATGTGTAATGATGGTACTTGGACATTTTACAGGTGGTTACGTGTGAAACCATATGATTGGTGGTGCCATGATTACTAGGACCGATGGTTACGTTATAACCTCCAATGCATTGGGAATGGAAGTCGGCCATATGGTTATTCCATTAAGTATGTGTAGAAGTCGATCGTATGGTTATTCCATTTAAGTATGTTTATTACCCATGTTACCTTTATATGTTATGTGTTCTTTATATGGGTTTTATGGTAATATTTTGGTTACAAAAGGGTACGTAATGGTCTTTTATTCAGTGAAGGGTTTTTACTACTTCATAAAGGTGAAAAGTATTACTTTGGTAAAGTATTCATGGTTTACTTGTTGTTTTGAAAAACTAACAGTTTTCCTTCTTTGTGTATCCTTTACTGGGCTTTTTATGCTCATCCCATGTTTTTGAAATGTTTTCCACAGGACTTAATGATCAATAGGGTAATAGATGGGATCAAGGAAATACATTCTATCTAAATCATGGAACTAGACATGTTTCTATGTGTTTTTTTATTTTATGGAAACATAGTAGAAGGGTCTACTATGTAATCTTATGAGATGTAATAGTTATGTCCTAATTCTCTAAAACTCTAATCCTGAAAAGATCCTCTATGTGTATTATTCTTTTAATTCATGGTTAAGTAATGTTTAAGGTCGGGGCCTTATAGTTGGTATTAGTGGTTGGTTTAGATAAATTTAGAGGTTAGGGTATTTTCTAAGCATTAGTGACATGACCATAATGGTTAGGATTTCAGAAAGAGTCCTAGTTTTAGATAAAGTGAATTATTAAGTATATCTTAGTGTTTATATTACCCATTTTTACATGATGGTTTTGTTGATATACTCACACTGACTTTTTTGGTTTTAGTAAATGGTTGGATCTAGCAGGCACCACAGTAATAGTGGATGTGAAGGAAACTGTGACAGTTTTCGGAGCGAGAAAATGAATGATATGGGAGATGAAGTGAGTACTCTTGTGGTTATCCTCAACCAACTATCTTGAGTCATGATAGACCACCTAAACCTTGGTGATTTCTATAAGGCATCATATATGAGAGAAACAAATCCCTACAGAACTACAGGTAATAATCAGAAAGGTATGTGTGTTCAAAAACATATGTGTCAATGATGTGGAAAGAAACACCTATTAAAATGTTTCAAATGGACAGAAATATGCTTTAGATGTGGAAATGAAGGTCATAAAGCATGGACCTGCCATGAAAAAGGGAGGCATCCAGTTGACTCGAGGAAAGGGAAAAAAGTTCTTTCTGAGGGATCAATTGAATGTTTTAAATATTGTGTGCATGGTAATTATGCAAACACATGTCCTATGATGAAGTTTCAGGAATGGGATCACCAAGATCGTACAAATATTCGTTTACCAATACCTAATGCCATTTCGATTGAGGATGAAGAAACTGACAATGACCAATCAATGGTATAGATTATTTCTTAACTTTTGTTTTCCTATTTTGGAATCTTGGGATATGATTCATGATTTTGTTTTTAGGAAATAGGTATTTCAGAATAAGTTGTAAAGTAATGGTTAATGGATCATGATGAATGTTGAATGAGTAAGAAGTCAACATATAAGGGCTTTAGGAGTTATGGTGAAATTCTTAAGAGTATTAAGTCTCTATTGATGATAGGGTTACATTAGAAGACTTTTTTATAGTATGTGTAACCCTGATGTCTGATATATGAAAATTTTATTCAAGTAATAGTTATCAGTTCTTTTGTGGACATTGTTATAAAGGACAATTTGGGTTTATATGATCCTTACTTTTGAGGTAATTTTGTGTTACTATATGTTATGATGGAAAGTGAACGACATGAGAAAAAATTAAGGTTAAATTATGTTATGAATATTTTTGAAGATTTTATCTCGTTTTGGGGAATTTTTAAGAGTTATATAGTTTTGGAAAAAGGACAACATGCAGACTGTGTGACAACCCGTCGCGTCGGACAAAGCTGCGGGAATCAAACCCACACCCAAAGTGCGACTGGTATTTATCAGCTACCACTGGACTACGTGAAGTCCCTAGTTAGTTTGACTAATTATATTTATTTAGATGATTTTAGGAATCAATAGAATGTTTATTTTGGGTTATCTATGCAAATTATTAACCTATCATCGAGTATATTTGATTGGTTAATTATTTTTCAATATGAGAATTTAAGAGCAACTGATGATATTTGGAGGTAAAAGTTAATTTTTACCTTGGAAGACTATGTGATTAAATCCTTAAAATATTTGGGTTTCAATCTTATTTTGGTTTACTTTGAGGAATATTATGGAACAATTTTTTATCGATCATCTTCACTGAACATTGGGTTTTTTGGGACATATTTTGGAGATTAAGAATAGATTTTCATTTTATAAAGGATTATACTTTTGTGGATTATCTGATCTCATACTAAAAATTTTGGTTTTGGATTTTGTCTAAAGACATGGGAAATATATTGTTCTCTTTTGTGGATTAGGTGATTCTCAAGAAGATGAATATAGTACACTTAATGCAAACAAGTCTTCTTAAAAACTCGTATTTTAGAGAAAATATGAGTTTGATTAAGGAATACAGTAAAAGTTGAAAGTCTACGTGACAAGTAATTATGTTTCATTATGATTTAGTTAAGCTCAAAAATAAATTCTTCAATGAAGAGTATCTTAAAACAAAAATTCTGTCTGTTATCTTTTCCTACTGGGGAATCGAATACCGTTTATCCCACCACAAGTTTGTGATTTTCTTGTGGTTAAATTTCTCCCAAATATGTTTACTATCACTCTCCAGCAGGACAGAACCCTTTGTTTTATCCTCCATATCCATGTTCTCATACTTGGAATCCTAGTATGGGTTAACTCGGGTGACCTTTGTACTTCTCTTTCTTTATTTTTAAAGTGATAATTTTACTGACTCTTGTTCTGATGTGGGATTTCTAATGAAGTTTCCAATCCAAATTTTAAAATTGCAAGGATGCAATTCCCAAAAGGATGGAAGGATATAAAACCCCAGGTAAATAAAGAATATGACATTTTCACATTTATCCATATTTGTGAATAAAATATTAATATAACTTTAAAGGGGACTCTATGCTCGATGGCATACCCAATACGCAACAACGAGTTTCTTGGGAATCTTATGTTGCATTCTAATAATAAAATAATATTATTTTATGTTGTAGTTAACGCCTAGCCGTTGTAATGGCGGGAATGAAAAAAACTAACTACAAAATGATTATATATGTTTTTCAAATATATTTTACTTTTTAAAATAAATATTATGGGATTAAAAATGCGAATGAATCCAATTTTAAGCGTAAACATCCTAATATTCTTTAAAAGGTCGATTAACCGCCTTTTGATGACGAACCACCTTTAAATCCACTTTTTGACAATTTTATGTGCTATATTTGACAAAATAAAATTCTTCTTTAGAATCGGGACATCAAAATTTACTTTGTGTAAATTTTTGGTGTTTTTCCGATAATGTTCATTTTTTAATGAATAGTTAAAAATGTTGTATTTTAATTCAAAACCTCTTTTTATTGAAATTTATTTATATGTATAGATTATCTTTTTAATTGGTTTCAAAGTTAAATTAGAAAATATTTTTACCATTTAATCCAATAGTGGTCGTTGGAATTAATTTCAACTTGTAATTGGACTTAAACTAGTGTCAATATTTTGATACTTATTGTTTCATAAAAACACGCTATTTGCTCTGACAGCGGGAATTAATTATTAAATTAATTAATGTAACTTATATGTTTTTAATTTTTTAAAATATAAATCAATTTTGAATTCGGAATATCAAATATATCCATGGGTTCATTTTTGGTAATTTTCTGAAAAACATCAATTTTTGATGAATAGTGAAACCACTAAGTGGTAGTTAAAGAGACTGATTTATTGTTTAAATGAAACTTTACCACTTATGTGATTTGAATTTCAAAAATACAACATACATGGTTGTCATTAAGAAGTAAAATGTGGTTCAATGGGATTAAAATATTTATTTGGTGAATAGTAACTTTTAAGTTTATTAATCAGGATTAGAGGTAATTAGTGTAATATAAGGAAAAAATAATGTTTTAATAATATGAAATGACCTAGACACATGTTCTACCCTCATTGGATGTGTCATGGCTGACCAAGAAAATCCATGGGTCAACATGGGGACCCCATGGATCCACTTAGGTAGGAAAATGACATTAATACCTTTATTTAAATTTAAAGTTAAAATGTCACAAACATGTGTTGTTTTACTAAAACAATTTTTACATGGAGTTATACAAGTCATATATTGGACTATAAATATTTATTAGAAAGATAAAACTACTTCCTCCATCATGATATTTTTTTAATTTTGAGACACTAAATAAATTAAATTACTTATGACACCATGATGATGCAGCGATTGCCTCATTATTTAACGATTTAAATAAAATTAAAAAATAATGTACAATATAAGACCTAAACATGTCAAAAACCTATTGGATGTGTCGATTTAGAAACCTTATCACCTTATCCTCTAAATATATACTTTTGGGACATTTAAAATCCTAAAAGCATTTTATAATAAACTAATATTTTATAACATTCCAAGAGTGCCCCTCCTCTCCTCTTATAAAAGGCCCCCACCTCTACCACCTTACCCACACATATCAAGCCTTTGGCTCGGCCAACCCCTTCCCATTTCATCTATCCACATCCCTCTATTCATCATTGAAGCCTCACCTTTGGGCAGAATACTTTCCATGGAAGCCTTTGAGCTCAAATAAATAAGAGTTAACTGATTTAAAGGTAATGTTTTCCCTTGTGTTCTTTTATTTTTTTTGCTTCTCCAAACCCCTAAACACTATTTATTAATTTATTTTGTAACAAAAACAGTATCTTAAATATAATAGTATTTTTTATGTGAATTATTAGAGCTATACTTACACACACCTTCGTCTAATGGTTAAAGAATATAGTGTTTCTGTGGATGGCGAATTTCTGCCTCACGAAACGATGATTGTTCAATATCTTCTTAACACCTTTCATGGTGGCCATAATGATGCCACTATATTTTATATATGATTTATATGGTATTTATGTTTTCTATATGCTTCTGAATTTTATATTTAAATCATGCCTTTATGCTTTTCATGTTGTGAAAATGTGATAATTTTGTACGAGGAAGTGTGGACTACAGCCCCCTCAAGTGATGTGACTCATTCATACAATACATGGAATGTATAAAGATTGAAATTAATTAACATATGTGACCTATATAACATATATATTATACTGGAATTTTAATATATATATCTCTCAATTATTTTTAATTCCATTAATATGAAAAAGAAATGAAAGTATCGTTCATGCGTACGTACGGCCTACCATCTCCATGAACGGTGCATTTCATTTCTTACCTCTAAATGATTAATAAAGATTATAAATACATGTATATTCTGGATATATATGATATATTTGATATCCAAATCATGAATATCATTCTGGATATA
This sequence comes from Viscum album, assembly GCA_963277665.1. NCBI lineage: Eukaryota > Viridiplantae > Streptophyta > Magnoliopsida > Santalales > Viscaceae > Viscum > Viscum album. Next base: position 988,343,897 of record OY728163.1, on the reverse strand, counting down.
ATAAACCTTTGACCACACGAACACCATGTAATTGTAAGTAGTCCACTTTAGACTTAAGAACCAAATATCGACAAAACAAACATTATTAGCATAAATGATTATATAATGTTTATAACATAGAAATAAGTGATATTAAAGGAATAATGAAATTGAAAAAGGTTCTTATGAAAGTATAAATTAACTCAAGTTTATTATTCAGGCCGTTAAATAATGATCGAGTCAAGTCGGACCCGAGGTAAGGGATCCTACCCCTCTCTTTATTTTTAAGTACACTCTTTTATGTAATTTCTCTTAAGATAATCTTTCTTATGATTGGGATGTTATTTTATATTAAAATTACTGTAAATATTATGTTAATATGATGAAATACCCTTTGTGATCTCATCAATCATTTTTTGATGTTTTATGTGGCGTCGTTAGGCAGCTGAGTTTTCGTATGGGATTTTTAATCTCACTTTTATTCTCGTGACATTTATTCTACGTTTGCCACTATTTCCTTTGAGTGGTGTATATATGTCCCATTATTATACACTTTGTGCAGAATAATTTCATTTATGGGTATTTACATCTTCATTTTATGATCCTTCTTCCATGGGGTGTACGTTTCGAAAGTTACCCAACTTGGTAAAGGGACCTTTCACCCTTCTCTTTTTAAAAGACATATTTTTGTTATGTATTTTAATTTACATCTTATTATGTTGGGATATGTTCATATATATATCCTGATTGATGTAAAATTTATTTCCAAGTGATGAGATACCATTTTTTCTCATCAACTGATTTTCTGAATTTTAAAGTCACGGCGTTAGGCTGTCGAATTTTTACAAGGGAACATCTTAACCCAATTTCGATTTCTTTGAGTTCAACTTGTAACTATTGAACATGTCATCCTATGGATATTTGTGAATGACCTATGATTGTTTCAAAATTAATATCCACTTATATTGGGTGTATTTTTAATTCTCACACATAATTATGTGATATATTTATCCTTAATTTAAGGATTCTGTCTTTATAATGGATTTCATCTCAATTTACATTTCCATTAAGACTTCATTGTTGTTAAGCACCAATTCACTCTTATAAGGTGTATATACTGTCCTTTGACATTTTATATCATGATTCCATTTATTCTAATGATATTATAATGTTTGGATTAAATTTTATTCCAAAATTATTTTTATTCAAGAGTCTCTCATTTTGTTAAAAACTCTTTAACCAAAATATCATTTTAAATGTTTTAAAGATTAATTATTCTAAATATTTATCTTTAATGTCCATTTTTTCAAAATGGTTTTCATAATTTATTTATATAGACATTAATGTTTTAAAATTATAATTCAATTAAAAGCATCAAAGTGGTATGGGACACTTTGATTCAAAAATCTATTTTAAATGGTTTCTGAAAATGGAGTGATTAATTAAATATCTTGGAATTACTTATTCTGATTGAAAATGAACTGTTGTTATTGAAATGTTTATATTTTCAATAATTTATGTGTAATGATGGTACTTGGAAATTTTATGGGTGGTTACATGATAAACCATATGATGGGTGGTGCCGTGAATTCCAGGATGGGTGGTTACGTTATAACCTCCAATGCATTGGGTATGGAAGTCGGCCGTATGGCTATTCCATTAAATATGTGTGGAGGTCGAACGTATGGTTATTCCATTTATGTATGTTTATGTCCCAAGTTACCTTTATATGTTATGTGTTCTTTATATGGGTTTTATGGTAATATTTTGGTTACAAAAGAGTATGTATTGGTCTTTTATTCAGTGAAGGGTTTTTACTACTTCATAAAGGTGAAATGTATTACTTTGGTAAAGTGGTCATTGTTTACTTGTTGTTTTGAAAAACTAACATTTCTCCTTCTTTGTCTATCCATTACTGGGCTTTTTATGCTCATCCCACGTTTTTTAAATGTTTTCCAAAGGACATAAAGATCAATAGGGTCAAGGATGGGATCAAGGAAAGACATTCTATCTAAAACATGGAACTAGACATGTTTCTTTTTAAGTGTTTTTTTATTATATGGAATCCTAGTAGAAGTGTCTACTATGTAATCTTTTGAGATGTAACAGTTATGTCCTAATGCTCTAAAACTCTAAACCTGAAAAGATCCTGTATGTGAATTATTAGTTTAATTCATGATTAAGTAATGTTTAAGGTCGGGGCCTTATATATATGGGATGAAATAATTGGTGTCATTTGATTCTGGTAAACATCTTAAAATGATTATTGATATGGATTACCCATATCTAGTTGGGTTACAAAAAATATAACCCTCAATCAAACTAATGATAACATCACAACTCATGTGGATCACTAAACAGTGGAATTAGACAACTATAATAGTAATAATATAAAAAACATCAATTTCCATTCAACGAAATTATGTTTTTTATACATGGGTTAGATACTCCCTAGAAAATATCATTAAAATTCCAATTCTTTAACATCACATTTATATTGTCTCGAAATAGTAAATCCAAAATATGAAGGCCCTCTGAATTCACTTTGTAACATCCCCATCACAGATTCCACAAAAGGGTTCCTAAACATAGATTGGTCACATGGCCTTATTAATATCTCCCTAATCACCATAGGAATCTGACTAGCAATGAAAGCCTAGGGTGAATCTATGGGGAGACTATTCCCTCTTATTGGAATTTAATTCAGTAGTATAAATTGTTCAGATCAATAGAAGAAGCATAAATCTAATTTAATAAGTAGTGAAACTCAAAATGAGAGTGGTATACAACAATTCCAGAATTAATATCATATACAATAATTATCATCTCATGTATATACGATATATAAAGAATAGTAATTTATGAATAAAAATACTACAAGTATCAAAACACAAAATTTCCATAATTTAAAATCTCTAGATAAAATCATGAGCCTCATCTCAATCCAAAATATAATTCTCTTAATCCGTTAATAGATTCATGCATCGTATTATTGGAAAATTCATATAACCTTAAATACATTCTTATATCAGGGTTCACAACCATAGCGTGAGAATGGTGCGATATATAATCCAAATAAGACACCACCCACAATGCCTATAAAAAATCATGGATGTGAAATATAAGCTAAATTATAGTGCATGTTAAATAAAAAATATGATAGCAATAAAAGTTCTATTCCAATAAAAAAAGTAATGATGTAAATTGACATTGTTTATCCATGTAAGGATCCCTACAGAATAAGTGTAATGATCCTATAACATGGTGTCAATAGGAATAAAGGAAGTAATTGATTCCTTTATAATGGTTCTTTTTTATGATCTCCTTTCAATAAGGTATATTTTTTTATTATTCATCACCATCTATTATTTGGTGTACATATATCCCCATTGACATATCATATGACACTCTGGTAATTTAATGTTTTTTAAATTCAATTACATTCTGTGTATTATGTTTCAAATTTTTCAAAGTGGTATGGGAAAATTTGATGTAAAAAACACTTTCTAAATCAATTATAGGATTTAAATGGAATTTTATGAACATGAAAGAATGTGTGGGGACCGTATTTAGAAAATCACATCGATATATTGCATGTCCCATGATACAACTAATTTATACAAATGAAATTAAATTTTAATAAATTGTGATTAAACATTCATGTGAAAGGTCTTAGTGGAAGTGGTTCAAGTGTCAGATATATGATGTCTAACCATTATTTTATCCCTTATCTCAGTGTTTACATATATATGTATAGAGGATTTTCAAAAAAAATAATTGATGGATTTTTTTTTCATTCTAAATTTATATATTAAATATCACATGATTCCATAGAAAATTATATTTCAATGTTAATTATTATTATTGATTCAAATTATCTTCTATTTTACTTAACTGTTACAATAAAATTGATCTCACTTTGTTTTATTGTTTTATTTTTACAAGGTGTCCTAGAAGATTATTATGATTAATATGTTGGATTACTCTATGTGGGTAATGGTTTTGTCAAGGAAAATTATTTTATATATTATGGTTATTATTTAATATTTATTTCATATATATGTCTAGTTTAGAACGACTACTAGAATCGTTAGTTCTTTAGGATGTGAATCATTGTATCTATGTCAATTTAATAATGTAATGAATCATCTCATGGCTAATACGGTTGGTGTCATTATAGCTGGCATCATAAAATGTTTAGTAGCTACATAGGGAACTAGATTTTAGAAAACATGGATTATAGGACATCACCCTATGGAATAATATGAGGATAAGCATAAAAGAAGTTCCCATATATACCATTTTCATGTGTATGAGATTATATTGAAATAATATTTTCAATTTATGTTAATTATTTCAGAAACATTGGGATTATAAAATATATCTTATAATCATATGATCTATTCTAGAATATGAAATTGTTTAGAAATGGATCATGTGAGGAAGAATTGTATTGTAAATTCTCAGAAATTCTATACAATTTTGTTTAATAATATGGAATTATTCTATTACTGAACGCTCTGATGGCATGTGATTCTGAGGCCCGGAGAGCTCAGAATAGAATTTGAAAAATTTTTATAAGGAAAGTTCAATAAACTTGCAAGCATGATTTTCTATCTTTTGAACGCATCTATGCATTGAAATTCCAAGTGCACCATTGAATTTAGAATGCCTAAATATTCCTATAATGGATTTAATATTAGCAAAGAAGGGCTGAAAAATAGTTTATTCGCTGAATTTTGGTGAAAAACAATAAAATAACAAAAAAATTTATTTTATATTCTTTCTCATTAATTGAGCGGTGGAAGGGGACAATATGGTGCAGTGATGAGGGGGTGACTAGGGGCACCACTGATGCTCATTAATGTCATTTATCATGTATCAGAATTACGAAATAAAGAAGCAAAACAATGATGATTTTCATAATTGAAATAGCGTAACTAAGAGATGTCGCAGCATAACTGAAACATTACAACATGATTACACATTTTATTGTCTAACACGATGGTGTGTGGAGAATTAAACATGGAGGATTTTTTTATGAACCTCTGATGAAATTTCTCCCCAATGACGAATGGAAAATACTAGTGAGACTTCACAAAAATAGATGAACATCGAAGAAAAGAGTCAGATGTGACGAAATTGACACCTTGAATTCTCAAGGATGAACACTAAGGCCTAGAATGTCAGAAATGTAAGGTTCTAGTTTTTATTTTAATGTACTTACCATTTATTCTTTTTCTAGAAACGAATAACCCATATCGACCCATGAACATGTTGATCTGTGATTCATGCCTTTATGCAGGACATTGAATTTTCTTGTGGATTTATTATCCATGATTCAATCATGGCATGAAATGATTTAACATCAATCCCAAAACCCCTCCCTTGATCTAAACCTTTATCACGGAGGGCCCAGGATGACATGAACAAGGATTGAGCACCTATTCTTGTGTATTCTTAGTGATTGAACTCATGTATTCTTAGTGACTGAATCATCAATGTGACGGCAACATAGAATTCAAGCCTTCAAAGTGAAGAGGGTGATTTTCGAGGACCATATACTCAGACAGTGGGAAGAATAGACATATAGAGCACATCTAGTGGTCCACCGAGCTTTTGGTATACCCGTTGGTGGCGGCTTCAACAAAATCCCACAGCGGCCTTCAAGGGTTGTGGAGGCGGTGCACCCATCAATGCACAGCGGACCGCGGTTGTGGCCTGCTAGCTGAGATATCTTGGGGAAGCAGTTCTAGGAGAGCATTGCGTGGAGGGGGTGGCCTGCATCTGGGTCATCCAGGCGGTACAGGACATGGTTTGTTGACTGTGGATGGAGGGACCCTATGAATTCAGGGCTAGCTCGGTTCAGACGTAGTGCGGTACTGCCTCCTGGTAGGACAACATAAAACCGACCGTTACAACGACCAGTCCTCAGGTGGCGGTCCGAGCACCCAGTGGGATAGGCCAGTCTCATGCCTAGCTGAAATGACCCATACAAGCTGGCCAGTCCCGTGCTAGTGGGATGGAACCACTCCATTTGGACCAGGCCTGACTAGACCAGGTCATTGGGTGGCTCGACAGGCTAGACAACTGGCTAAACCGGGCCGGACCAAGTTAAACCTATTGGGCTTGGACCACATGCAAGGCCATACCATACAGACCCTAACCCAATCTAGGTCATTTCGGGACTATCTAAATGAGCTGGTGTATGTGGGACCCCTGTGCCGAGTGGTTCGGGTCGGACTGAACGCCGTCATAGTTGGCCCCCTAGTAACTAAAACCCCAATACTATGAAAAACGATAGTCCAATTGACAATATGTCTATATTTATTGGACCATCTTGATGAGGATGATCTATTGAAAATATTTTTGGTGACTTTCATGTACATCAAAATGCGATGAATGTTATGAGGAGTGGTTCTCCCAAGCACACTACCTGCGGAACCCTGTGGTTGGCTATGACCTGATGACTACTCAATGAAGGCCCAAGGGGAAGAGACTATGTGACCTAGAAATCCCATAGTGGGGATAATCTCTATATAACATGGAATGAACGTGGTAGTTGACAAGAGGTGTACCTCAGTATTTCCGAGGTGGGAAGAAGCACTGTGTGTCTCGACAGGCCCACAGTGGGGTGAAACTCTGTGTGACCCAGCATACTCACAATACTAAACAAGGATGAGTACCACTACAGTCCAAGGATAGTGGGAAATGGCTCTGTGAGAGATGGCATGCCAACTGTACTCAATAGAGGATGATTTCTTGTACAACCTAGGAGATTGACTATATGACTTACGATTCTACTATCACTACCCTAGAATATACCAGATGAGAGTTGTCTTTTTATTCATTCTTTACATTAACAATTGATGTGTGGCCTTTCCTTTTTTGGGGGGTAACTATTGTGTTCTGTGTTACTCACCCCTATAAGGCATCTTCCATTATGTGTCCTATCCCATGCAGACAGTCAACAATTTGATAGAGAACTTGTTGACCAGGACCCGATGGAGCCCAGTGAGGTAAGAATGATCGACTGTTAGATTTTGGACTTGGTGAACTTGGTCCTTATGGGTCCCAGAATGAACAGGTGAACATGAAAAACAAAACATTATTCTAATAGTTTTACTACTCTTATGATCCGATGGTGTTCTCCACGGATTTCCATTAGATCACATATTTGTACTTTGTTTTTTATGTTCTTTTTTGGGTTTTTAATCTAGCCCACTTGATTTTACATATAATATCTAATCAATCTTGTTTTAGTGTACTTTTTTCAATTTTTTAGTGTGTTGGGTTGTGGGTGGGAATGTGTTTGTGAATAGGAACTCAGGAAAATGCCTCCCACATGTAGGTTGATGCCTTCGGGGCTAGTCTCTAGATAGTAGTCTTCAAGAGGTGGGCATGGGATAGTCACGGAACGGGCCCTGGAGGAAAAAATGTAAAAAAATGGTATCAGAGGAGGTCATTCCTACCACAATGATCTGTAGTAAATGTTTTTCTTTGGGAAAATAGTGTTTGGTGATGTGAGTTCGATTTTCATATTCAGGGAGTCCAGTGTTCATGTGGCAGTCGACGTATCCAAACACCAGGACCTAGAATTCTTTTTTTGGATAAATAAATGAAAACATTGGTTGAATTTATGTAACTTTATGTTCTTGAGAATAAAATTCATCTCACCAGGTATAATATTTTTATTGTGGTACATCAATATCTATTTCAGGATGCCACCATGTGGACGACCTGTCTGGATCACGATACGGGGTCATGAGAACTACATGCCTAGAAAAGATTCATCCGTTCAAGGACCAGTACTTGATATGGACCCACCTAATGATGTGCATGTGCTACCACCACTTGGTGGTCAATATATATTTCCAGTGGTTCTGGAAGAGGGAATATTTTTTATCAGTACCATACCAGAGTTTTAAGGACAAAGATCTCCTAGGCTCAAGGTAGATATTTATTCTCAGGTCACTGAGGACTGGTTGGAGGCGGTGAAGTGGGTATTCCACTTAGTGAGGGCACCACTCAAGAATATATGAATCTTGGTATCACGACTTCTATATTTCTTAGTTGGTATATTATGGAGTTTGACAAGATAGGCACCCTATAAGGTCATCCTCTACTATGTGATATTGAGAGGCATTTCTGGGAGGAGTTTTGGCCATGAACATGTTCTATATATGCATTCAAGTGCAGCTTCATCTTCAACAGGAGAACATGATGGTAGCTAAGTACTCAGTGAGGTTCATTGAGATAAATCACTACTCTAGAGACATGGTGGAAGACCATTTCATTAGGGCTCGAAGATTAGAGCAAGTACTCTAGTGGAAGATACATGCATCAATGTTGTCTACCAGCAACCCTACCCAAGACGGTGTGTTGAATCACACCCTTCTTGTGGATTGATTTGTGGAAGAGAAAACACCGATAGATAGAGCTACCTGCATACCCTTGGTGGTGGAGTCTTCAAAAGGTAGCAGAAAAAAGACACGTGGGCCCAAGAGGGCTAGGTCTTTAAGTGGTAGACCCCAATACTAAAGGTTCGTAGTGTGGGGATCCCAGTCTAAAGGGAGCTAGTAGGAAGTTAGGAAGTGCTTCGCAAGTGGAAAGTAGTGACACATGGCATTTGATTTCTTAAACGATTGTATAGATGATGGGTAGATGGTCAAGGGACCATTGAGGCAAAGATAATTGTTCGAGCGAGGAGGTCTACAGGGCTGTAGATGTGGTAGGTGAGATAGCCGAGTGGAATCCAGTGGGAGAATGTTTGAGGCGTTATCATCACCAGCACCAGGTGGTCTACCTCGACCTCAGGGAGCAAGTAGGCAGGGCAGACCTCAACACTAGGTAGTAGAGTCTTATGGCCACAAAACACCAGAAATGATTTTAGGTATGATTTATGTCTTCTATACCATAGTTGATGTCCTTATAGACACATGTTCTAGTCAGTATTTTCTTTTCACGACTCTCATTCAGATCTTGTAGATTCTGGTGGGGTAGTTGGCTCGATACATATGGAAAAAGACTATTACTGGAGATGATTCAATGATTACACACTGGTTCTAGTAGTGTGAGATTACTCTAAGTTATGGGGGCTTCAACTAGGATCTCCTAGAAGCGGCATCTAGGCCTTACAATGTCATGTTGGGTATGGACTGGTTATCCACATTCCATACTTAGATTGATTGTTTTAGGAATACAATTCATTGTGTATGTGGATATGTGACTATGTTTTACTTCACTTGAGGGAAGGAAGCCCTTGTAATGAAAGACTAACATTCTCAGAGGAGGGTGTAGCCAATCACTAACAAGTTGAAAGACCTCATCCTAGGTGTAGTGGATGAGAGGAATCCAAGAGTCCATGTAGTGGTGGACGATTACAAGGATAATTTTCCAAAGGATATTATAGAACTATCTCATCACAAGGAGTTAGAATTCTACATTGACCTATACCCCAGGATAACATCAATATCTACACAAGAATATCAGATGGCTCCCATAGAGAATCGTGATATGAGGATACAGATTGGGGACTTTCATAATAAGGTTTTTGGGAGGCCTATAATTTCACCATGGGCATCCCCTGTGTTTTTTCCAAGAAGGAAGATGGGATTTTGTGGATGTGTGTTGACTTTCAATTCCTGAACCAGTTGACCATTAAGAACACATATCCACTGCCGATAATTGATGAACTCTTCAACATTCTCATTGTTGTGAAGTGGTTCTCAATAAAATATCTTAGATCATGCAATCACCGGCTTTGGGTATGGGATAAGGATGTAATTAAGACAACCTTCAAGTGCTGGTATAACTACTATGAGTTATCGATGATGCCTTTTGGAATGAACAACTCCCTAGTACTGTTCATGGCCCTCATGAATTGAACTTTCTATCCTTACCATGACTATTTCATTGAGGTATTCATCAATGACATCCTAGTGTACTCAGTATCATAGGAGGAGAACGCTACACATCTACATATAGTTTTGGATACACTAAAGAGGACCAGATTTATGGAAACTCTTGAAGTGTCTATTTTGGATTTGGGATGCCAACTTTAAGGGACACTTAATTTTGGTTGTTGTAGTTGTAGTAGATTGGGGGTGGATAGAGGCCATTCTTTCTTGAGTGCCACCCATGAGCATGACTGAGGTTCATAACATCTTTGGGTTGGTTGGTAACTTTTACTGGTTTATCCTCGAATTCTCCAGAGTAGCAGCACCCTTTTCGGATTGGACGAGTAAAACCCTTCTTGTAGATGGATAAATTTCATTAGATCATCCAAAAAATAATGCTGAGACTAACTAGTTCCCCATATTGAGAATACAAGGGGAGGGAGATGGGTATGTAGTTGAATATGATGCATTAGATACCATATTGGGTTCTTTCATGATGTAGAAGGAATTAGTGGTTTCCTACAACTCATTCCAACTGATGAAACATAAGAAGAATATTGTGAAATACAACATGGAGTAAGAAGCAGTGGTTATTTCCATTAATATATAGTGGTACCAAATAATGGGTGAGTAGTTTACAGTTTACACCAACCACAAGAGTCTAATGTATATCTTCTCCCAGAATGACCTGAACCTAAGAAAACATCGATGGCTAGAGTTCCTATAGGACTATGACTTTGAGATATTAAATACTCAATGGATGTGAAACATGGCAGAAGTCTCTCTCATCAAGAGGACCGTTCTGCAGCTACTGAGTGAAGAAAAAAAGGATTTAGCTACAATGAAGATATATTTCATTGATGATGGTGGAGTCGCTTAACATCAGTCGAGGTCTGTTACTCCCCCACTCTTAAAGCATGTCGGAGAGCCACAACTTATTGATATTGAACGTGAGTCCTGACATGCGCATTTATCCTCATGACGGGCTCCAGATGGATTATCGATAGGTGGGAAGAACACCATCATTTTCATAGGGTGCATAGTAGTGCTTATGTATTTGCAGATGGAGGTGTTGGGGGAGTTCTATACATCCCCCTTTGTTGTATAATCTAGAGTGGAAAAAATGTTCCAGTACCTCCGACATTAGTAATGGTGGTCGGGGATAAGGGAAGTGGTGGCCGAGTTCGTTTCATGATTCCTCACTTGTTAGCAAGTGAATGTCGGGCATCATATTCCAGCAGTCTTGGCCCACCCACTCGAGGTACTAAAGAGGAAATGGGATGGTATCTCGATGGAATTAATGACAGGGTTATTCTGTACATCCAGGGTCCATGATTCAATTTGGGTGATCATTGAATGAATCATCAAGTCCTCTCACATCGTACCCATCTAGGAGCAGGGACTAGTAGAGGATTTGGAATGCCTATGCGTCTTGTGATATTGTGGCTTTAGTGGGTACCATAGATGATCGTCTCAGATAATGATGCCCACTATGCATCCCGACTGTGGAAGGGATTACATGTGGCGTTCAAGATATAGCTATGTTTGAGCACAAAATTTCATCCCCATATGGATGGACAATTGGAGTGGACTATACAGACCCAGGAGACATGATTTATTATTGTGTAATTGACCGTGGTCAGAGTTTGGACGACCACATACCACTAGTGGTGTTTTCGTACAACAAAAAGCTACCACACCACTAATGGAATGACATCGTTCGAGGACCTGTAGAGGTAGCATTGAAGGTCACCCATATGATGGACATGCCATGTGGGTTCAACACTCAAGGGTATGTTGTAGGTATGGGATTACACTAAGAAGGTAAATATCATCGATGAGATGATGAGGACTCCACAGAGTAGGAAAAAATTCTTATGCTGACAGGAGAAGAAGACCCTTAGTGTTTGTGGAGGGAGATCGTGTGTCCCATAGGGTCTCACATTTATAAGGATTTCATATATATAGAAGGGGCGACAAGCTATCTCCAAGGATCATCAGACTATTTTAGATCCTAAGAATCATTGGGGAGGTAGAATACCATCCATCTCATGACCCCATAGATGTACCAGGTTCATGATGTTTTCCATGTGTCATAGTTGAAGAGTTACGTGCATGATCCATCGCACCTCATCGACTGAGGGGAGATGAACATTGACCAAGGAGAGATTTTTGCAGATATTACCAATGAGAAATAATGTTGATAGAAGCAGGCCCTATATTGGCAGTTGATTCATTTTCTGTGAGTTTAGTGGAAGCACAAGAATCTCTTAGAGAGCATATGGGAGCCAGAGTATTAGATTTGTGCTCAATACCCCTATATGTTAGATTGGTTTTTGTTTTGTATTTTAGAGACATAAATCCCTAATGTGGGGAGAATGTAAGGTCATGGAAATTTTGTGTATTTTGTATTAGTTTAATGGAATTATTCTAAGACTGCACGCTCTGAAGGCATGAGATTTTATCGCCCCAAGAGCCCAGAATGAAAATTTGAACATTTTTTAAGGTACATTTAAAAACATGAGAGGTTGATTTTCAATATTTTGAACCAGGGCTCGAATTGAAAATATAAGGGCACTATTGGATTTTGAATGAAAGAATTCACTTAGAATGGACTTAACTTCAGATGGAAACTGCTAAAAAAAGAATTTTATTTTCAGATTTTTTGAGAAATATAGTAAAATAACATAAAAAGTAATTTAAAATTCTTTCCCATTAATTGAGCCACAGACGATGAAAATGCAGTTTAGTGACAAGGTAGTGCTGGTGTGAACTAATGAGGCTCATTAATGTCACATATAACGCAACCTAACGATGAAATAAAGGATGTGTAATTGGGATTATATTTCATAAATGAAATTGTGTTACGAAACGACGTCGCAACATAACTGAAACACTAAGACATGATTTTCCATTGTAATATCTAACACATTAGTGGATGGGGAATTAAACATGGAGGATTATTTGATGAGCCTATAATAAACATCCTCTCCAGAAATGTATGATGAATGCTATAGAGACATCACCGACTTTGATGATCCTCGAAGAACAGAGCTAGAAGCGATGACGCTGACGCCTTAAACTCTCCCAGATGAACTATAAGGGATGAAATGTCAGTTTGTTAGGGGTTTGATTTTTATTTGAATGTTATTCTCTGATCATCATATTTTAGAAACAATGAACATGGATCAACCCAGGAATATATTGATCCACGATTTTTTTGATTATGATTGAGGGTTACTTTTCTTGGGTATTTATTATCTGGGATTCATTGTTGGATTAAAATGATAGAGCTTCAATCCCCAAACATACCCATTGATCTAAAAATATAATGATGAGGGAACAAAATGGCAAGAATAAGGCCTGAGAATCTTTTCTCATCTGTTCATGGTGGTCATATCTTCAATGTGAAGGAACAATAGAATTTAGGCCATTGTGGGGATGAAAAGGATCTTCGGGGACTGGAGGCACTGAAGACGTGAAGAACGGACAATCGGAGTGAATCCAGTGGACTACCAAATATCGGGATGGAACGCTCGTGTTTGTAGCTGCGGTAGCCTACGGTGGTGGTTGTAGGTGGGGTGGGGGGCACACATGCCAGCGCACTGTTGCAACTGGGTGACATGGCGGGAGGCGGGCTCCGCCTAGAAGGGGTGTCATGTGTCTAGGCCACACAAGTGGTTCATTCTGCTATCCATCTACTGAGGTTTTAGGGGCCCATCATACAAGGGGAATGTTGGGGATGGACACAACACGACCTCTACATCCCTTCCGGATGACAAACCACCAGCCGCTACTGTGACCTGTCCTAAGATGGCATGTCGAGCCCTCAGTGGGCCGTACCAGCGGCTTAGCGGGCCTATCCTGCGCCAACGATCCTGAATAGATCCCTGCTGGCTGATCCTAGACCAGCAGCCTAATCATGCCCCCTTTGAGCCTATCCAATGTAGAACAGGTCACTGAGAAACCCGGCGGGCTGGACCCCCGGCTAAACAAACCCATGCCTAGCAAGACCCATTGGGCAGTTCCCACTAGCTATGCCAAAAAATACTGACCTCAACTCAAACCAGGTTAGGTCAGGTATGTCTAAATTAATAGGGGTATGATGGGACCCCAGAATGGGTTGGTCGGGTTGGTACGACTGGGTTGGAATGTGCCCCATCACAACCGCCCCTAGTTACTAAAACAGATGTATCATTCAAACCAAATGTTCTATTTACGAGACGTTTGGGGTGTTGAGACACTTTGATGAGTCTGATTTTTTGGAATCCATTGTGGTGACTTTCATGGATGTATAGTTTTAGTGAATTGCTTGAGGAGTGGTTCTGTTATACGCGCTACGTTCAGAATCCTATGGTTAGCTTATACCTGAAAACTAATTGATGATGGCCTAGTGGGAAGCGGCTCTGTGTGACCCAGCTAGACCACAATGGGTAGCATCTCTATGTGACTTTTTAGACCCATGATACTCTATTGGAGTAGTACTTCAGTATGGAAAAGGTGGGTAATGGTTCTGTGTAACCCGTGAAGCCCACAGTTGGGAGTGACACTATGTGACCCAGTTTACTCACTGTACTCATTAGGTATGTATACCACAACAATCCGTGGTTAATGGGAAGAAAGTATATGTGACATGGATGGAACAATGTACATGATAGGGGATGATTTCTCTAGTAGGTGAAAATTTTAATCATATGAATGACAATGCTACCATCACTACCCTATAATATACCTAGTGTGAGCTATTTTGTGCTCCGTGATTGACTTTGAGGATTGTTACGTGGTCTATCCTTTTTTGGGGGTCCCTACTGAGTCTTTTTTTACTCACCCCTGCACGGGCCCCACCCTTGTGTGTCGTGTCCCATGAAAATGATCGATGCTCCAATAGAGAACTTAATAGACCAGGACTCGGTGGTTCCTAGTGAGATCGGACCAATCAATGTTTTGTTGTTGGTCATGGTGGCCTAGGGCCATGTGGGGACCAGTAGAACCAGAAATACAAGACATACTACTTCAGCTTCTAGTAGATTCAATGGTCTTATGATCAAGTGGGGTTTCCTGAGGATGGCCATCAGATCTCCTTTTTGTACTCATAAAAAATTTATAGAAATAAAAGTTGTGAGAACCTATATAGTTTGTTTTAGAATGGAAAAAGTTATTGTAATTTTAGTGAATCTTAATATGGTTATTACAAATAAACTTTCATGAATGTAGAATCCAATTAAATTTCAAGATTCTAATATATTGTATCTCAGATGAATACACCCCCATACATTAGTGGGACATGTAATACAATTTTATATGAGTAATATATTATGTTTTTGGATATTACATTTATAGTGTTAGGATGCAATGAAAATTAAAAACATCACTCTTGAAGTATATAACCTCAAAGTTGATGCTGAACAATGGTGGTAATTGAACCAAAATACACACAAGGAAAAATAAATAGAACTCATGGAATAAAATTCTTTTAAGGATACGCTATTCGAAAAATATTTCACTCATGATTAAAAAAATTAAATGAAGATAAATTTAAATATACTAATGAAAAATGAGGAAGAATGTGTTATAAACTATGATGCTACCGTTACAAGGTTAGCTTTGTATGCTATGGATTACATAAATAATAAGGTGTGAAATATTTATCACTTATTTGGAGGGATTGTCATGGTTTCCATAGGGGAATGGTCCCAAATTAATTTTCATCCTTTAATGAAATAGATTTATGTGATTTCAAGACACAAAAAATATTCACTACATATTATGACTTTAATGAGAATAAAAAAAAGAAGATAAATAAGAGAATGATATGGATAAAGGGTAGAAGGGGAAGAATGATTTTATCACATATGATTATTCTGAAATAAAACACCACGATACTTTCCTAAAGGTAATTTGATATTTTTACATGTTTTTAGAGAATGGTAATGAGTTTTATGATTTGAAGCGAACATATGAATTTGTCAATTTGAAATACTTAAATTGTAACGATATTAGTCTCTACACAAATGAATTCCCTAAGATTCAAGGATGTATACCCATTAAGAATAAAAATTTTCAGGGTAATTCTATTTTTAATGATTTAGATAAAATGGAATAATTATTGTTATTGTGTTTTCGGATCTATGAAATATTTTTTGTGATTCTATAAATATAAGAATTATGAATCACATAATGATTGTACTACATTATATTTTCTTTAAAGATTTGAGAGAACATGTTGAATGGAATAAATAACTAGAAAAATTATTCACTAGATTGTTTATCTTTTTTAAAACACACATTTGAAAGAATGATAACCCTTAACATGTTTTTGATATTGAGATAATATAGAGATGATAAATGGACAACACCAGTGGCCATGAAATTGGTTCGTGATATTGATAGTTTATAATTTCTATAATTTACAAAATTGTAGGACATATTGGATATATAAGAAACATCATATTTTATACATGATTTCATAAAGGTTTTATAGTGATGTAGTTTTTTGGAAAGTATTTAATAAAACTATTTAAATTTTTGGAATGTTTCATTATGAACTACTTTATGTTATCAAGGGTTAAATTTTTGATCATGTTTTTGATTTATAATATGGTCTGTAATATTTGGGAAGTGTCTTGAATATAATTACTCATGGAATCAATTATGGTGATTTTTGTATATTACTATTTAACATTTAAATATTATTTATTTTTTTGAATATCATGTTCTAATCATTTTTGTTTCAGTACACATTTAAAGGCAAAAGGAATGTTATGTTGAACATATGAATCATTAATAGTGCATCAGGTATGAAAAATTAAACTTGAATATCAATTTCTTAGCAAATGAGAAGAAGTGAAAATATACCAAAGAAAAACAAAAGGATAGAATTATACTTATGAAATGAAATGAAATGAAGTATGTTTATTTTATTATATACTTAATTGTATAGTAAAATATTATAATAACACTTGTAAAGTAATTTGAAACAAAAAATGAAATTTATTTAATTTAATACACAAGAAACAAATGTGTTATTTAACATATCATAGATTTAGTATTTTGCGATTATATTATTTTTTATGACCATATTCTCTATCAATTTGTATGAAAATTTAATGGTTTGATTTATCTTCTATTCCACTTTTGTTCATACACACTAATCTTATCATATTTGAAATCCTAATTTTGTGGTTACCATAATAATAACATTTCACTATTTCTTATGGGGATGGTTTATTAAACATATTTACCTTGTTGGATTCCCATAATATAATATTAATGAATCAAAATTATATTTTTGAAGTGAAATATTAAATTGAGAGAATTAAATTTTTTGATTTATTGGAGAATGTAACAGCCCACTTTCTTATGCAAGTATCTTTATAAATTAATTCTTTTTCATAGCTTATGTTACATTGAATAACAATCTTAAATAATATATTAAAATATTTTTATTTAATAATGATAATTATCACATAGACAGTGGAATGTATAGAATGAATTATATTAACTAAACTATTAAAATATTGATGAAACATTTTTATAAAATGAAATCATTGATTAGAAATTAATTAGAAACTAAAATAAAAATCAATTGAACTTAAAGGAATTGTTTTTATAAAAAACAATTTTGATGCCCACAATGGGATTATATATAATCAATATAAATTAATCACTATCAGTAAGAGTTAATAGTAAAATTTTTATGGTATATATTTTTTAAAAATATTTTAAATTTATTCCATATTTTTGATAGTCTTACAATAATATTAAAAATAGTTTTGAGCATAAAAAATCCATAATTCTCTAAAAGAAATTTTTTTATTCTTTTAATGTGGAATCTCTTTGAAATCTAAAATTTGAAACTTTAATTATAGTGATTTTAATAAAAAATGTTCATTTTTAAGATTAATATGAATGTTATCATAAGTTAATTTTTTTTAGAGATGTCTCAGTTTATGATAACTACTGAAAAATAGCTAATTCTAATCAAAAACTAATTTTTTATAATTTATTTATATAGTTAGATGGTTTTTAAAATTTGTTTTAAAGTATAATCATATCAATTATAAATCAATAAATCATATAAAGGTAATTTTAATCAATTTTATGTTGAAATTGAATATAATAACATTTCAAACATTTGAACTTTTTCACATTATAAAACACACTTCTTCATTATGTTAGTGGGATTAAGTTTAAATATAAATTTTCAAATTATTTGAGATTAATTTATTATATTGGAAGAAATTTATTTAATAAAATGTTATTGATTTTTTTAAATTTAAATAAATTTTAGGTATATAAAAGTTATCATGGTAAAAACTTTTTTTATATTTGTATAGGTAAAATAGTGATAGGTGTTATGGTTAAAATAAATAATCATATAATACATAAAAATTACAATTTTTAATTGATGGATGAGGTATTACTATACAATAAACATAATAATAAACATTAAAGAACAATATAATTCACATAAATTAATTCCTCTTCATTTTTTGGATTTAATTATAAAATAATTATTATTTTAATCACTTAAACCCACCTCTCCTCAAGTATAAATACATCATTTAACCACCCCATTTATATTAAAAATACATCCAAATTCTCAAATATGTTCCCAAATATCTCTACCTTACTCTCCCCCTGTCTGTGTGTTTCTAGTCACACTATAATACTATATCCAAGGTTCTCAATGTGTCCTTCAAAAGGTGATATTCAAGAGGTGATTTTCCCAAAACACCACTCTTAATATATTTTCTTTTATACATTATCATTATATCATTCATACATCAATGAATAATATTTCAAGAATTGTTTAAATACTATAATTTTATGTATCTAATAAAAAATCATAAATACATCATTTTATTAACTCCTCTTATTTAATGAAATGAAACTATTTTCCTAATTATGTCAGTTAATAATCTCTATGAATAATTATTTTATTCATTATCCATTACTGCCTTCATGAATTGTCAAAAAATAATTGTTCTAGTTAAAAACTATTTTAATAGGTATATTAAATTATATTTCATGATCAGTAACTAAAATATAATCATTATAGAAATTTAAGATAAATTTTTTCGGGATGTTTGAAAAAAACAACAAAATAAAAAAACATTTAACATTAATATTTTATTACATGAATCATCATCTTATATGAATGAAATATCATAAACATGACCATTTAAAATATAGGATGTTAATTAATACCATTTTATTATAGTTCTGGTATTTTATTTCCAATTGAAAATGAAATCCATAATTATACACAAACAAACTGATCACGAATCAATGAAACGAACACATCCAGATAGATGAACATAATGGAATTTTATTAATGGATAGGTTATAAGTTCTTATAAAATAAACCCATAATAAATTACATACAATAATTTATTTTTATATTTATTTAATAACATTATTTAAACCATGATACTAGAGGTTCAAGAACACTACGTTAAGGGAAGCATGATGTGAGGGTTTTCTCATATCACATTTACATTTGTGAGATATATAAATTATCCCCACTTTTGTCTAGTCTGTGTTTCATATATAATCATCTATGGTATGTCATATTTTGAATAACATAATATCCATCATATTAAATTTTCTATTTGAAAATATTTAATTTTATAGGGAATAAAATTCGAAAGATTACAAATGGTAATATATTTCATAACAAAATATTGATTCAATAGGTTAAAATTATATTTAATTGATATTGTCATGGTATGGTTATGTGTGAAATGACTGTTGATTATATCATGTTTAGATTCCACGTTTTTATGTGTATTTATAGGAAATACACATAATCGATTCATTTGTATAGTTATTTATCTTTATATCCTTTCATTGTGGTATATTTTGATGATATACATGCACATTTTTTATGAGGTGTATATTATGAACATTTGATTTGTAATATCACTCTCATGTTATTTAACGCTTTATTGTCTTCTATTCCTTCATTGGGATCCTGACTGTAATGTATCAAAGTGGTGTGGAACACACACATTTATAAATAACATTCAAAATTGATTATTCTATATGTAATGAATATATTGGACATACAAGACTATTTGGGGTCCTTATATATAAAATCCTCTCAATGAATCAATTCTCTCATGAGATTTGTAATACAAAAAATTAAATGGTGTTTTTTAACCCATTATGATTAAACCATCATGGGAATGGACTTTGTGGTAATGGATCATGTTCAAAATACATGACCACTAATAATAAGGAATTACCTTCATTTATTATTTTGTTATCAGTATCTAGATGATTTTCTATATGAAAAAATATATGGATGAATTTCATTCTCATTATTTATACTAAATAACATGTGTGTGCTCTATTTTTTTCCATTTCATTTTAATTATAGTTATTGAATCAAATTAGCATCCGTTTTATATAACCCTTACTGAGAATTTGAGCTCACAAATTTCTTCTGTTTTATTTTTCTCCCAGATTCCAAGAATAATAATATTATTGATATTCAATGTTATGCTAAGGATTGTGTTCTCAATGAAAATATTTTTTATTGTATGTTTAAAATTTCATTTTAATTTCAAATATGAATATATTTAACCAAGAATTATAATTTACTTGTTATTTTGTGATGTTATTCCTTATATCAATGTTAATATAGTAATGTAAAGCACATGCACTGAGAAATAGGGGTTGGGGCCTTTAAATTTTATAAAAAACTAACTATGTTTTGAGGTTGGAAAAAGGCATATATAGATAAAGATGATTATTTATCTTCATTATCCTATGATAATGAATATGTTTTTAGTATTTTTTGATTTTGTTGATGATTAAGATGTAATTACATTTAATATTTTTATTTAATATTATAATCTTAATATTAATAAATTTTTAGATTTGTTATATTTTCCTTTTCAAGGGAAACAAAATTTATAAACTCACAAACAACCATATAATATTTGTTATTTTTAAAATTATATGGCTGAGATTTAATTATTTCTATCATTTTGAGATGGTTAGAGAAGTATTAAATTTTAAACCAGATCTATGATTTGGAGCTCTATGGATACAACGGTTTCATATTTTTATAAAAGGGTATATATAATCTTTAATGGTTCCTGATATCATTGTTATGAAATTATTTATAAATTTTATGATGTTCAATCTTTTTTCAGTTTATTTTCCTATCAGTTGAATCTATTAATAAAATTTGAATGAAATTGATAATATTTTTCTATGATTCATCATCTATATTTTCTTAAATTTCATGACTGTGATGATGACTAAGAAAGAATTCTTTTATTTAATAAAGAAATTTTTTTAGAAAATAATGCATTTCATAAATAATGTTTCTCCTAATGATAGAGTTGAAAATAATTTTATAAATCAAAAAAAGTTTCTTCTTTTACTTATGTCCTTCAGTTAAAGAAAAAAGAGATTATTGATAATTAAATTCAGTTATTATATCCCTAGTTCAAAAAGGAAATTATAATCTATGTTTGATGAGGTGTATATAGAGTCTATGAAACATAAACCAAATTGAAAACTCATGATCAAAAGATTATTCATGATATTGAGGAAGCCAAGGAACTGATGGAAAATCATAAAGATGTTTCTAAGGTTGAGAGAATAATAAGAATCAAACTAATATTATATATGAAGATAAATCTATTGACAACATTATTAAAGGAGTGGAACGAGCTTAGTTATATTTTCATACTAATACTGAGCAAGAATCACTTTCAAATTTACTGTTATAAATAATTAGACTAATAAATCCTTAAACTATTGTTTCTTAACCTAATATAACAGAACCAAAACATGTTTAAAATTTAAAATACCTTATATCTATTGTAAAATGGATATGTGATATTTTGGAAGTTGAATGAAATTTGATGAAACTTAGAAAAGAATTATTTAGAAAAAATGGGAAGTTAGTTAGATATATTCAAACACAGTTTGATAAAGAATAAAATGAATAATTAAAATGGGAGGATTAATAATAATAATAATAAATATATTCTTCTAATACCTCACATTTTTCTTCTAAATTATAATAATATATTCAACATGATGTTTTTTAGAAAGAGAAAAGTTATAAGAAGTGTGTAGGGAATCAAAAACAACATGAAATGTAATCAAAAAGGTTGAATCGATATGAATATTGATGTTGTGTAATTATTGGATATTGGGAAAGAAAAATGAAAACAAAAAACCAAATGTAGATATTAGACGCAATATACATCATCTGTTTGAGGATTGATGATACTCATCCAATAATCGAGAATCTCAGTTAGATCAAATGGTTTATAAAAGATTTCCTTATTTTAATTAGTACTTGAAGAATAATTTTTATGAAATTATAATTTTTACCATTATAGAACCTCTATCTAAGAACATTTAAAAGATATTAAATTTTCTAGAAAATGTTAAAGCATTGAATCTACTATCTAAAAACACTATAAAAATTAATCCAATTTAAACCCATAAATTATATTATAATGAATAATGGATAGTAATAAAAAATAAATTATGATATTTGTATGATACAAAAAGAGACATAATATTTCAGGAAATCGAAATTGAAGATAATAAGAAGTAATTTTAGATATTAAGGATTGTTTTAGAAAAACTTCTTCTGATATTTTGTAAATGTTAGAACTTTTTTTATCAAGTAGTTTATATTTTAAAATATAATTATCATGAATTATTAGATCTAAAAAACAATAATTTTTTTTAAAATAAAATTTTGATAATTTGAAAGTATAAAATAATAAAATTCAAATTAATGGAGAATATGTAATAAATTTTAAGAAATTCGTTTGAATGTTTCTTGTTTTAGAAGAGAATATTTATAGATTAAAAGCTCAAATAGCTAAAGAATAGAAGAATCAAGATGAATTTATGAACATGAATATTCTTTTAAATAAATTTCATAAATAATATTTTTTTTCTATGAAATCTTAATCCTGCAAAAACAGTTTTGACTGATAATTTTTTTGAAACAATTATTCTCCATAAACAAAATTTGAATATTTTTCTAGTCAAATTTGGTTAAATAATTTTCTATATTTATGGATTAATGTTTGTTTAAACCAAATTTTTTTGTAGTTCACTCTAACTCTATAATTAGTGGTACACTCTACCAACAACATTAAATTTTAAAATCGTTAAGGAGAGAACTTTTTGGATGTGAAATTTATATTGAGAAATTATTGTTATGTAGAATATATTTTTAAGAATATTTTTATATACCATATTACTAAAAAATAATATGGAAAATGATTATTTAAAAAATTAGTTACAACGATAGGGGTAGATAATAATAAAAATAAAAGAAGTGTTTTTGAGTAGAAATATAAAATGAATATCATATAATAAATAATTTATTTTATCTATTAAATGTTATTAGTGTTTCTATTTTAGTGTCTTTATTTGTTATTTTCCAAAAGGGGGAAATTATGAATTAAAAATCTATAATTTTTACACTTTCTGTAATTAGTTTTGAAAATAAAAAATTGAATTCTTAAAAACTATGTTTTAAAAAAATTTTATTTACCATATATTTTAGAATGGTTTTTAGAGAAATATATATTTCATCTAATTCAAAAATCATTTTAAAATAACGAAAATAAACATTCCACACTAAAGTCAAATCCATTATACTGATTAATGTCTAGTACATCAAACATAATGATACTCAGTACATCAAAATAACAATTTCTAGTCTATAAAAATGAATGATTATATTCAAACAAAATGAAATAATTTAGTATATTTCAATAAAAAAATACGATCTATTAGAATGATGATTTTTATTCTATTAGGGTGAATGAGTTTTTTCTGTCTATGTGACCGAGTATAGTCTATCTGTGTGGCTAAGTGTAGTATATTTTTGTGACATAGTTTATTCCATCAGACTAACCATATCTGGCTTCACTGTAACAAACATAATTTATTCCATAAGAATAATAATTATTATAATTAGGTTGTCAGAATCACTTCCACTACCTGGATTACTTTTTAAAGTAATGAGATTATGCATATCAAAATTACATCATATAGAGATGTACACAACATGTTGTTTTATAAAGATAGTGATCGTCTAGGGACATTGCAACCAAATCCAAGAATAATGGAAAATAATTGATAGATCAATGCTAATAAATGGAGGTTTACACAAGGAATTGTGAGTTAATTATTTTTATGAATCAATAGGTTTTAAGATTTCTCTTCTGTAACATATTGTTACATATTAATTATAAATATCTAGAGAGATTCCATCAATATAATCTCAGTGTTTATTTTAAATTATATAAAAAAATTCATTTTAATTAATTATACTAAATTTGATTTTATATTGAGGGCTTATGAATAATGGAATAATGCTAATTATGATCAGGATGTTCACAGGATTTTGGTTATATGAGGAAAGAGTATATTCCAATCATTATTATTTAAGAATTTATTATTTTATAAAGTAATTCCACATGATTATGTTAAAAACTAGGTATAAGTAATGTAAGGGATTTTTTATTCCTTTATCTTACTGTTAATGGGTAAAAAATATTTTATAAATCCTTTTGTAATTAATTCATACATTTTAATTGTGATTTTATTCTAAATTTTTCTAAAAGGTTATTATTTAAGTTTTTTTAAAAATAATTAATTAAAAAATAATAATAAACTCTAATTTTTAGGTCATACTATATGTCCATTTAAGAAACATTTATCAATAGATGATATATTAGTTCGAAAAACCACAATAAAGTGGTATTGTTATTTAATAAGTTTATTTTTTTAATTTAAAATTCACCCACTCTTGAAGGTATTATATAATCTTTGATACTAAAAACTAGATAATCAGAAATTTTTATGATGGTGGGAAAATTTATTCAATCCATATGTGTTAAAAAAATTATATTCACAATTTTAAATCGATAGTAATAAATGATATTGAAATTGATAAAATGACCTCTTTTTAATCCATGGTAATGAAAGTAAAATATGTTGATGAATATAATTTATAAAAAAATTAACCATAAATAATAAAATGCATAATGTTTTTTCAAATAACATGGATATGGATTAGAGAGAGTCTAAAAAATTGAAAACATCATTTCAAAATAAAATCCAATACCTCATGTCTTGACTCATTTCATTCGTATCTCAATCATCATAAGTAATAAAATTATAAGAGATTTCTAATTCACTATGTAAATGTTTGTTTCACATTATTAAGTTGATATATTTAATTAATTAGATACAATTTTTTATATTTTTAATAAAATATTTAATTTGATGATGGTTATTTTGGGATTAATTAATTTATTACTACAAGATAACATATTTTTTTGACCATGGTCAAAGGGTTTGTGGTTATATTACCTCAAAAATCATAAAAATATTTTCATTATCATATGTATACATTAAATAAAATATTAGATCCAACCATAAAATCTAATATTTAAAAATGAATCCCATAATTTCTTGTACATTATAGTCATTATGCATATAGGAATGAAATTTTCAATTGTCTATTGAGTTAAATAAAATTAAAAAATATTTTACATTCCTATGATATTAAATATGTTATATATGTTATATTTATTTTATAGTTAAACCCTTGTAAATAAAAAAAATAATGGGTTAATGGGAAATAAATCCCACCACTTCATGAATGTTATATTTCACACATACAAAAGAGCAATATTAGAGATTTCGAATGGAGAAAGGGTAATGTAACACACCAAAAATTATAAAATAAGAACATTATATTCAATATAATATGTGAGACACAACAAAAATCATTGAAAAAATAAGAATCCCAACTAAGTTAAGATATATTTAATTTTAATTAAATTATATCTCTTTAATTGATTATGTCACACACAACAGTATGTTTATCCTGTGTTACAAGCAACACCGTGTTTAAACAAAATTTGAAATATTATTAAGAATTTATTATTAAATGTGATAGTTATCACCTAGATATTATAATGGTGGGTATGAATAGTAATAACTATACTATGAAAATATATTTTACATGAGAACATTTTGTATTTAATGAATATAAAAAAATAATTATGGACTAAAAGACAAAAGGATTTTTTTTAAAATAGTATTTTTCTAATAGATGGTTTAATAGTCCATTGTGAAGAAAATTTTAAAAAAATATTTTCCATGTATATAAATTATATTTAAAAAAATTAAATTAATCATTTATATAATTGTATTGAAATTATATAAGGAAAAACATTATAGGTTTTTGTGAAATGTTTCAGTTTTTGATGAATAATTCAAAGTACAGAATTTTAATTTAAAAAATACTTTTTGAAAAAAAAATTCACTAAATCAAAATTTTATTTTGAATTTGATTGAATGTAAAATTAGTTCTATTGTTTGTATAGTAATCCAATTTATGTCATTTAAATTAATTTATTAATTAATTTTGATTCAAAACATCAATTTGTTTTGTACATTTACTCTTTATAAAAATGTTTTTTCTCCACATTTATGATATGGATCATGAAATAATATGTGGCCACTTATTTGAAATTAATTTTAATATTTTGATTAAATGTTTTTAATAAAAATAATTGATACATTCTAATAATATCATATTAATTTATAATAAAAATTAATTGTGAAAATAGTAAAAATTAATTTTCAGAGTTAAAGTTAAAGTAAATTTATTGGGGTGTTAGGCTAAAAAATGGTTAAAAATCACCTAAAAACTTTTAAAGACGAAATTTATTGGCAATTTTTTAAATTAATATATTATAAGTTCAATAATTTCTAATTTTGGATGTTTTTTGTTTTAAAAAAACATTGTGATGATTGAATCATTTCAAAATTTTACAACTGTGTCGCCCAACTCACATATAAAAGGACAACCATATCCCCTATTCTTAAATATTTCACACCAAATTGGATAAATAAATAAACATTAAAATAAATTGAAAAGTTCTCTACCCTCATCCTAGTAGCCATTTTTTTCATAAATCCATCATATGATGGATTTAGTGAAAACATTTGGATGATACCCAATAAAAAGTAATGTTTATCAATGATAATATTTATATTATTTAATACTCTACCTCTAAAAATTCATATTAAACAATTTTATTATAGTAAACTCTATTTATTTAATATTATAATCTGTGTTTATAATATGGTTATGAAAAAAATTACCTCCGCTTCCATCATATGTGTTACAAAATCATCGTTCATGTGTACAATGGTCGACGACCTCTTTAACTAATGTTATTCATTCTTCAATTGCCACCTTTCACGATTGGTTATAATGATAGATCTATATATATATATATATATATTTGATATTTATAAAAAAAATTACCTAGAGATTCATTATATCATATATATCTATTTTTCATCTATTCCTTAAGAGATATGATAAGGTCGCTCATGTGTGCAGCGTACTACCTACTTACGATGCAATGTGATTCTCCTTTCACTGACACTACTCATAGAAAGTTATAACATAAAAATTAATGATAATATAGGAAATAAATTAAAATTTTATTTTTCTTTTTATATAATATATCTTTTTTATTTCTTACCTATTAACTCAAAAAAGGATGATGACATCACTCATGTACATGTGTTCTACCACCTTCATAAAGCAATATGAATATCTTATCATCACCACACAACATGGATTATATATATATGTATATAATATTGAATATATAATATAATTATCATTATCAAATTATATAACCTTATTTACCTTGTTTCTATAATGATCATTGAAAAATTAAACTGTTACTCATGTGTGCTTATGACATACCTTCTATATGGTCGCAACATACTTGATTTTATCATAATTTAATGATTGAATATAAAAGTATTATTCAAGTATATATATGATAATTATTTCTAGAATTTTATTCTGTATATGAGTATACTATGTAAAATTTACAAAATTGGATCTTTAATAACAAAAACAAATATAAGATAACAAGGCATTTAACACCAAAAATAATGAAAATAATGAAATATTATTAATGAATGGGTTATAATGTATTATAAAAGTATTATATATGATATTATAAAATTTAATGTTGTTATTGTGTAAGTTTCTCAAATATTTAAAACAATTATATAGATGGTTAAATAATGGTCAATACAAATAATTGATGGAGTAATGGATTTTGTAACTAAATTTTTATTAATTGGTTTAAACTTGTACATCCTAAATTATGTCATTACAATATTATGTGTGTATAGAGTTTTGATTAAATAATGATTTAATATAATATTTTTTACAAGGATCTATATTTTAGACATATAATATGTTCATTGATTAATAATCACCTCAACATTATGATCATTATATAAGATTATTTTTTATCACATTCAAATTAAGAATGTTTTTGCACAAAATTTATTTGATCTAATTTATTTGACCATTTCCTCATAAACCGATTTCATTTTATTAAAAAATGTTTATTAATGATATTTTCAATTAATATTTCCATTTTTACACTCATTTGTACTTTAATTAATTGAAAAAAAATCAATAATGAAAATTTGACATCATTTCTCTCTTTGGACCAAAATATTTTTTCATCCAATATAATACTATCAATTTTTTTTAAAAATGTTTATTACATTTAGATTATGTTTTATTAAAATAAATTTTAATGATCTTTACCTATAAAAAAATCCTATGTAATATTATGTAGTTTTCAACAGAATGGAATTTTTAATTATATCAAAATCTTGAAAGGAATAATCTAATCATTTTTAGAAAATTGATCTTTCCTAAAAGTTTTACAGTGTTAAAGTGATCTTTTTAACATGAACAACATGATCCAAATATCCCTCTTTCTTGATAATAATTTCATTGAAGAAAAATTTTTATGTTTAAAAATATCTTTTATAGAAAATAATTTTTCTCTAAAACTCTAGAAATTCTTAATTTCAAAATGTAATTTTTAAAGAAAAGTATTTTAGAATGTGTTTATTTTTACAAAATAGATTTTTCTGGTTGAAAATGATATTCTTGTAAATATATTTTTTGAAATTGTGTTTTATTGTTTCTATCATAATAAATTACAAGATTCATGTAATCTTACTATAAATGGTATATATATTATTGATACAATACATATTTTTATTCTTGACGGTTTATGATCATTTTGACTATGGAAAGTATTGGCTTTCATTCATTGATTCATTTTTGTTATCATTAACATTCACATGAATTATTCATCTTCTAAGGAAATTAAATTAAAAAAAAAATTAATATATTATATATCCTTGATAATTTTATTTCTTAAACGATATATCATTTCTATTGACTTTGTCTTACATTGATAGTTATTTGATCGACTGAGGAAATTTTAATAATTCATTATATTTTACTCAATAGAGAATGTTTCTTAATAAAGAACAATGTTCATGAACTAAACTGATTATTAAATATATGTGGACATATTTATAGAGATGCAAGATATTGGTGTGTATCATTTATATAAATACACATGATGTATCAGTAGGTCTCATTTGACGAAATCAATATTCCAAAACTGCATTAGTTTGTACCAATTAGTTTTTAACTATCTAGTGAATGGTCTTGATAAAAGGGATATAGTTGGATGAACCGTATTTGTTTATACCCAGTAGTTTAAAATCATCCATTGAATGGTCTTCAAGGAAGATTTATCATGATTATTGAAATCATGGTGTTCAATAATTATGAATTTACATTATTAAGAATACATTTATTATTTTCCATGATATTTTCGTATTGATATTATAAATGGATGCATTTTATTTTATTTTTATGGATTTAATGGAATGTATTTTAATTATTAAATATTAAATATTGATTATTCATTATCAGACATATAAATGGAATGTTTTCTCATTGATTTATATTCCCATATTTATTATTACATATCTATTTATTTAAAAGGAATATGTGATCAGTTATTTAAATTCCAATGTTGATTATTTTAATTGATGCATGATAGATTATTCTATTCTTAAACATTAATTACAATTTTAGGTCACCTTTATTTTCTTTTCTTTTATAGGATTCCATGTTATGTACTATTAAGTAAATTAAACAAATTTCTTGTTGTAATAATGTTATTCTGGAAAAATGTTCTGTAAATTGTGTATACTAATGACATTAAATATTTATTTTTGAATCTAGTTTACCATGAATACTAAACAATTTAGTTATTTGGTATGTGATTCCTGGTATATTATACCAATTAAACAATAAAAAATCGGCTCTGGAATACTAGGGTAAAAGTCTCTATAGTCGGTAATTGAGGAATTTCAGTAGATACCTTGGAAACTACATTTAGAAAATCACATATTAAAAAAAATACACTATGATAAAAAATGATGATATGTATATAATAACATCCTAATTTTTTATAAGATATCTATTATGTGGTTTATCATATAATACAATCTTTTCTATATATAAAATATTGATTTGGTTATGGTATTGAGGAATTTAGTGACAATAACTCCAAACAGGGCACCTTGATATTGACATGATTATCACCTGGTTTATGACAAGGAACCTTACTACACACCAAACGTAACCCTCATTGGGGATATATTTAAGATAATTCATATTTTATTTAAATACCATTATTAAGGATTTCAAAATTAAAATATCCATAATGAAACAATGTTTATGATTATGAGATTAGATGTGCATAAATGATTCAATTAATATTAATTATTTCACTAGTTTTGGGAATATACATTATATTTCCTAATGATAAAATATATTAAAGTGTAATAGATCATATATAAATGATCTGTATAATAAGAAATGTTAAAGACATAAATTTACATAACACAAGAGTAATAATTAATTATTTATTGATATTCCTAATCCAATCATTCTATAAGAACTATTTCCCAATCATTATTATCATACGATGAAATAGATTCATGTGAAAACTATATAGCTAATGAATTCACTATTAAATATGGATTAAAAGGATGTAAATAGAATAAAAGGATGATAGATAATGAAATGGATATAGGAAAAAAGTGAAAGCATGATTTCGATGATGTTATAATTGTGGAAATGAACATTATAGTAATTATGTAAAAGAAATGGATGTATTCTACCAGTGTAAAGAGAATGAGAACCATGATTTTGATTTCATGGGTATGAAAAAAATAGGAATTACAATTAATCATCATTAAGTATATGTGAAACTACAAAAATTATTTTCTCATTTATCAAAGGAATAATCCTTAGGAGGAGATAATGAATCGTGGTGAAACATATTATATTACCACAAAATAAGTTTACTGATTAATATTCATATGTATATATTGATTAATAATTTCATTTTAATAATTTTTCTATAAAATAATATTTAATTGATTTATGAAGTGTATAAGGATTATACTAAAATAGATTTCATTAAGTATTTTTAAGTGTTGTTGAATTATACCAATGACCAATACAATTGATTCAATGGAAAGTTTGTTGTTTTGGTAAGAAAATGATGTGGGGAAATAACCGTGAATATGATCTCAATGTTAGGTTAATAATTTCATTATAAATTTAATATTTATATATATAAATTAATGTGGATAATATTTACTGTGATGGAATTTATTATTGATCTTTTGTAAAACCAGATTATTCAACTTCATTTTTACAACATTGTTTTATTTGAAGAATATATCCAATAATCTATTTTTTTAATAATGAGTATGGAATAATGAATCCCTTCAATTAAGTTTTATGTTAATTCAAGATGGTACCATGTTTAAATAGAATAGATGTTAAATTTAATCACTTGTTTGATCTCTTCAATTTAAGAGCTACTTTATATTGTTTTTGGGATTGAGGATGAGATCATTATTTTAAATTGAATGACTGTTTTTCTAAATATATTGATCCTAACCATTTTGATGAGTCATAAAGATTACCATTTATGAAATGGTTTAATATTATCATTGGATAAGGCTTTAGGGATAAATATCTTACATCACTATATAAAGATTTTGTTCATTTTGGATAACATATTCTAACCACAATGGATTTTAAAAAAATTATAGAGATGGATAATAATACATGTATATATTTTATGGATCTTACGATCCATTAAATTTTAATGTTAGTACTTTAGGGGAAAAATAAATTTTTTTAATTTCATATATTTTAGTAAGATATGAATTCAAAATTTAGATAGGAACAAGTATATGAAATAATTATTATAAGATAGAAACACATTATGTATATATATTTCATAATATTATTAGATATAAAAATAATTATAAAACATTAAGAAAATGATCTTAAAAAAAATAGCATATTACATTCATATCTGATTAGTCAGATGGTCATTTATATCATCAAATATTTTTATTTTTAGGTCCCTCAAATTTCCATTAATCATTTTAATTCTTAATATTAATGAACAATATCACTCCCTATAAATATTTATTCTTTCATTCTATTTCTATATATTCATTTCCACCGATGTTTACAAATGTAAAAGCCATGTTATATGTTATTCCATATGATATTTTTAATCCCCATTCTAAATTATTAAGGGGATTTTATCTTAACTATTTTTATGATGTGGGTTTTCAAATAAATATTTTTCAAATATCAGAACAGTTATTATCGATATCATTTTTAAATTTCGAGGAAACTATTTTTTTATAGTAAAGATATTTTACAACCTAAAAAATTATACAATATGAACATTGTATTTTATAGAATATGAGACATACACCACAAAGATTATATAAAAATATAACAACATGATAATTTATTATAATTGTTTAATAAATTTAATCTCATTAATACATTTAATTACAGACAACACTGAGTTTATAATTCACTACACACAACAATGAGTTTAAAAAAAACATGACTTACCAATAAAATATTATTATTTAATGTGACAGTAATCTTATGGATATGTGAATTATATGTATAATCAAGAAAAAATATATTATAAAAATATATAG
Source organism: Viscum album (assembly GCA_963277665.1). Lineage (NCBI taxonomy): Eukaryota > Viridiplantae > Streptophyta > Magnoliopsida > Santalales > Viscaceae > Viscum > Viscum album. The sequence continues at coordinate 988,311,030 of OY728163.1, read as the reverse complement.
TTTAAAACTATTAATTTTTATCTGTTAATTATAAATAAAATTTAAAATACATTTAAAATAAAATGAAATGTGTTTATAAAATGGTATTTTTCTAGAATAAGGTTTAATAAGGTGATGTGTACATAATTTAAAAATATTTATTACCAAAATAATTACAGATGAAATTTTGTTTTGATATCATAATTTAAAATTTATATTTGAGTGATTTTTTTCTAAGAAGATTCATTTTTTCATTAGTATAGAAAAATTATGAATTTTTTTATTGGAAACATTCTTTTCATTTAAATTATTTTAAATGTTTTAATTAAATTTTAGTTATACTAAATTTAGTTAAATTATATATAATTTATTCAACTTTAAATGTTTTAAATATTTTTCACATTAAATTTTGATATTAAAATTTTGTAAACTTTTGAACATTGTCTATATAAAACTGAAATTCTCATCATGTTAGTGGGATTAATTTTAAAATTACACATTTAAAATTATGTAAATGGAATTATATTAAATCGATTCCATTTTTGGCATCAGTATAATTTATAATTTCAAATAATTTCCCTGAAATTGTTTACATAATTTAGTAATGAAAACTATTAAAATTAATTCAAACTATTAAGATAACAATTGTCTAACTAGGAGTTTCACTAAGAAGATAAGTGTTATGATTAAATAAAATGTCATAAAATGTCAATTTAATGGACATATATCAACCTTAACTCTTCTTTGTTTAATAAAAGACCATTTGGGAAGCAAGTGTAATGATAAAAATGTGGTTTTTATTCATTCATTTCAAAAACATATGTCTATTCCCCACACTTCACCTATAAAAGGCCACCCCTTATACTCTCTTATTCACACCTTAAAACCTATTAATATTAAAAAACACTATCCCAAATAACCTTATAAATTTCATACCCTTATATTATAATCCAAATTTTGGGTTGAAGGGTAGCTAAGTAAGGCTTCTGTCAAATCCTACAGTGGAAACCTGATGAAGTAATGCTCTTCCATGAGCATCTTTATTTAAATTCATTCTCCACCTCCTTCAAATAATATTAAATGATGATGATATAATACTATTATTATGTATCATAAAATTGTAGTTTTTAATATTATGTTCATGATGTTCATCCCCTTCCACTTCCATCAAATTTGTTTTGAAATCACCATTCTAGTATAAAACAAACTACTACCCCACAAATAGATGTCATTTGTTCTTCCTTTAACATATATCATTGATTGATAAAATTAAATATATAAATAATATATATATATATATATTACTTGTTAATTTCTATGTATTATTTATATCATATATATCTTTTTTATATGTACTTATACAGTAGACATGACAATATTTCTAATGTGTATAATGGAATACCTCACGTGGAAGCGGATAATGATAAATAAAATTATTAAATGTATAATAATGAAAATAATTATTGAAATCATGAAATGTTTATATTTCTTCAAATATAATATATCAGATTATTTGTTACATTTTCACTCAACAAAAGATGATTGCATCATTCATGTACATGTGTACTACCTCCTACATGGAGTGATGTGAATTTCTTTTCAATACCACAACACATGGTTGACATATAATATTATTTAATATGGTATATATGATATAATAATAATTCAATAAATATAATATATTACTTACCACATTTCCATAATGATCATTATAAAATGAAATTAATACTCATGTGTATGTACGACCTTCATCTACAAGATCAAAACATACTTTATTTTTTATTTCCATATATCATGATTGATTTAAAAATTAATTTGATGCAAAATTATTATAAATATTCAATTATTTTTATTACTGTGATGATCAGACTATGTAATATTTGAAAAAATAGGATTCCTAAAGATAAAAAATATATTATAAAACTTTGAAATCAACACCCAAAACAACAAATTTTATGAAATATTATTAATGAATGTGGATAAAGTGTTATTTAAAAATAAAATATGATACTATAAATTTTAATATGGTTCCATTTTAATTTAATATCTTTTTTAAATGAACTATAAATAAGGTTAAAAACAGTTAATAAAAATTAAATATGTGGTAAGTGATTTCTTAACTCAATTTTTGTTTGTGGGATCAACTTCTACATCATTGATTATGTCAATATATGATTACTTGTATACTAAATTATTATTAACTTATCTTGTATTTCCACTTTTTATATAGATTAACATTGGAAACACATAATCTATTCATTTAATAATTCTCACTTAAATGTTATGATCATTGTATGGGTTTATTTAACTATCTCATCCGAATTAAGATTGATTATTATTGAATTTTGGTTGAATTAAACTTTTAGAAATTTTCCTAATCAACCAAATTAATTTTATTCTCTTATTTTTATTCATGATATTCTCATGTAGTAATAACACATTGTAAACATTATTAGTTAAATTAAATAAAACAATGTTTTTATAAAAATATGAATTCATATCCCTCTTCGGTTGGAAATCAACTTTATCTTATAGCCATTTTTCTAAAATTGTTATCGAAAATGATTATAACTATTTAGAATTGAATAATTAAAATAAATTTAATTTTTTTAATTATAATAAGAAATATTAATGTAATTTTATTTTTTTTAATATCAATTCCACAACAATACATGTTTGGATTTCAAATAAAATTTTAATGGATTATTATTTTCATTTTATAACCAAGGCACTTTTCTACAAATTTTACAGTGCTATACAATATTTTTCATCTTGTATGAAATGAAAAAAATCACCCACCATCCTGAAAATTATTTCCTTGATGCATTATTTTCATGATTAAATGTATCATTCATAAAAAAGTATTTTCCCCTTTTATTTTTGAAATTATTACTTTTTTAATGATTTTTCAATGAAAGTGGGTTTCAATGGGATTGACGTAAAAAAGTGTTTTTTCAGAATGAAAATGATATTTTTCTAATGAACATTCTATATGATCTTTTATGGTATTTCTTTTCATCACTAAAAATAATGATTTATTCTTGATCCAATTGGTATATAATATATTGATACCATCCATATTCGTTATTAGGATGGTTTACTATAATTTTGACCAATGCGAGTATTAAGATCCACATCCATGCATAATTTTTGTTATTAACATTCTTTATAATTATTCAATTTCCATTGGAAATTTAATTCCCAAAAAATTTGAATCATAAATATAATGGAAATTTTGTTTTCTTAAACAATATATCATTTAAATATATGATATTTTAATTTGAGGGTTATTTTATAGATTGGGAAATTATTAACAAATTTGAATATTTTATGATATATGATATTTTATAAGTAAGACTATTCAAAAATTAAATCTTTTATTCAATGTATGATGAATTATTAGTACATGAAATACCTAGGTGGGGATCATTTATAGGGAGACCCTCAATGAATCTGTATGTCTCATGAGAAAAAATCAGTTGGGAAAACTCTTAGTCTGTACCTAGAATATTTAAACTATCATGTGAAAAGTATTTGAAATATATATATTTATGGGAAAAATATTCTAGTTTATACTGTGTGGTTTCACACAATATTATTAAAAGTATTGACAGTAGGTGTATCATGATGCCTGAGATCTTATTATCTAATAATTACGAATTTCATTGAATAATAATTCATTTTTTATTGTCTATGATATTTTCACAATTATATTATATATCAATTCATTTTCTTATTGATTCACTATAAAATGTAATTTTATTTGATATATTTTTCGTCCCATATTGATAATTTTATAACAATTTATTTTACTTTAATTTATGTTTTCTTATTTACCATTCTATATTTATTATTCCATTTTCAAATGTTAAAATATAATCTATGTTTAATTATTTATCATTACATGTATATTATTATTGTTGATTATTAATATTTTATTTTTTACATAACCATTACAATTAATTTGATATCACTGTTTTTATTCCCTATAATCTTTTATGTTTACAATGATTTTTTTGAGATGTTATTCTAGAGAAAATAATGTTATTCTAAAAAAATTGTTGAAAATTGTTCATCCAAATGTAATTATAGTATCATATATATATATATATTACATGGGCTACTAAACTATTAGGTGTTTCATAATGAGATTACATTTGTCTTATAGCAATGTAATAAATTAGACACCAGCTTCGAGCTATTAGGGTCGAGGTCACTATGGGTAAAAAGGTAATTAACATTTTATAGATAATATATATTTTTAATATCATAATTATAATATATATTAATGTTATCTGTAATTTTAAACATCAATTTAATTGACTACTAAAAAACAAAATGTAACGCTTTGTGGTGTTGGTAGTCCATAAGTATTCTTGAGTGACATTTTCATTGGACATAGGATGAAAAAGGGGGTGATGGTTTAATAATATTATCATTGAAATTTAATCATATTTATTATTACTATTTTATTAAATCTACATGATTATATAACTTTTTATTGGTGTAGGAGAATAAACAAAAGATATTTAATATATTAATAATTAATCCTATTATTTATAAAACCATCCATGGAATAATTATTATGCATTTTTTGGTTGGTATTTTGGTGAACTCATGTCCTATATTACATAGTGAAAATTTTGGAATGGTATTTGGGTATATATTTGTTGGGATAAACTGAAAAAGTTTTGTAAATTTTTTATGATTGGATATTACAATTTATAAGTGAGGGGAGTGGCACACATCTAATTTTCCATTGAATTAAAATAATATTATGTATTAATTATGGGGAAGTAGATCTAACAATACAAATTCTATCTATATTATGATAAGGGTTTATATACAATCATCCAAAAAGGATTAAGACACTATTTTTGAGTCTTGTCACTTAGGTTTTAGCATAATTGACAAATATTTCAATTTTAACATTTATCTGGGTGATAAATTGTTATAATGGATACTATTCATAATGACCAAAAATGAATTTAAAAATACCAAATTTATCATATATATTACAAATATGAAATAAATTTATCAATATTCACAATATATATGTGATTTAAATTGAATTTAATATATAAACACAAACCTCAATGGTAATAGTAATAATAGAAATGCAGTTTTTAACAAAAAAAAATTTGTTCCAAGATAAAATATAGTTCTGATGAAAAAAATATTATTTTTATTATTTTTATTTAAATGTGTCTAATTTAAATTAAAAAAATACAAAATAAAATATTGAATTTTGAATAATTTATATGAAATGATTGTTTAAATAAAAGATGATATTTTTTACTATTCATATTAAAAAATAATTTTTCAAAACAAAAATCACAAAATTTATGCTATGATTTATTTTATATTATGAATCCAAAGCTACCATCCATTTTATTAAATTCATATTCTAAAATCAATATGTTTAACTTTTAAATAATATCATGTAATTAATTGATCAATAGTATAATAAGGAACATTTATTCTTTTTTTATTAAATAATTATATAAAGTAATTTATGAATAATTATGAATATGAATATCAAAAAAATAATATTTATAATTAATAATATAAATTTATTTGTTTTTATTATATATGTTTTCACAAAAACACTCACGATAATGTTAACATTTGTACAAAAAATACAAGAGATGGTTACCATGATAAAAAAAATATTGAAATAAAATATAATAAATATAGTTAATATAGATAGTACATTAAATTGACCTTATAAATGAAAGTATGGTATGTAATATCACTCGTGTATCATGGAATTGAAAATTAATTAAGGAAAACCATATTAAATTATATTTTTTTAGTAAAACTCCATTTATGGATAGAATTCCAAATAAAACATTTAATATTAGGATTAAAGAGAGGAACATGATACAAATTAATAAATTCTACATATATAAACCATAAAAAATAAAAAGAAATTGAATAAAATTAAATACATCTTACAGGGTAAATCTTGGGACAATAAACCCTTACTAAAAACATAATTATTGATGTAAAAAACAATTAATAGCGTGGTTTTGAAGAATAATTATATATCCCTATAAAATATTGATTAAAAAACTATTAATTAGGTCGAACAAATAAAAAATGAAATAATATAGTTTATTAGGAAATTATATATCTTGATGAAAGAAAATTGGGTATCAGAAACCATTACCTTAATTCATATATATTTGAAATAGGCACTGACCTCATATACCAAAAAATGTAGTAATAAACTAATTAATATACTTTTTCATATATATATATATATTCTTGTGTAATATTCATTTAGAATTATTCTCTATATGTATATCAGTTAGTTTTTATCTTTTTTCAATATCATGTGTGAGTAATTTGGATCATTTTGAACAAATTTCATAATATCACTATTTTTCATCATTATTCCCAAAACATTCAACATTATGTGAAGATAAAAGTTAACATAAATTATTTTTTATAAATATTTAAAATTTTAAAATTTTAAAATATTATTTCGTGTGGTACGAATCTTAAAAATAAAATCTTGTAAGATCTAGATTTATTTATTTTTTAAGAACATACATTAATGTCTTATATAATGAGTTGAATTTTAATGTTACAATTGACAAAAAATAGTTCAAATAGTTACATTCTCATAAAAAAATATATTAGTATATGATAAATTCCTATAGTCTTCCATGATAAAAATTAATATAATTTCTTAATTGGGTGGTTCATTTGAACATGAAAAATATATAAAAATCAATGGATCCTTATGTAATGATAAAGTTGTAAAATTTTTATAATAGAAGAATAATGAACATATTTCATTGTAATTAGTTTTAAATTAAATAATTTTAATGCTATATATGAAAGAGATAACGTGTAAATATTTTTAATTTTTATAAATAAATTATTTTTGTCTCTCATAAGGCCCTTTTAGATGGTTGAATTCACTAGGGTTGTTTAATTTTTATATTATTAATTGGATGTCAATTTTTTATTAACTAAACCTTAATATTTCTTTAAATATCATTTATATCTCTTTACATAAATCTCATTACCTTATTTAGAAAGAGGTAATGAAAATACGAAAATGGGAATCAATCATTCTTTGTTTTTAGTAGTCCACACAAACACTTGTGGATGATTTCACTTTCCATCGAATAAAAAAAATTATTATCTATTTTATAATATAAGAATATAAAATATTTCAAAAATATCTTAATTATTCATCAAAATAATATATTTGTACCATCCATGTGTCGTTCATAGGGGAGACAAAACTTGATGCTTTGTTGAGGAGGTAGTCCGCACACATTCACAAATATGATTTGGTTCTTTAACAGAATATTTGAATAGTCATTAAAATTTATACCATTAGAATAAAAAAATTCCATATAAAAAATATTATTTTCATTATATATTATGATAGATGAATATTTGAAAATTTAATAATGAAAATAAATTAAATTTTTGAATATTTGAACTCATGTTGAAGGCATGGGAGTTACCATAGTGAAATCAATGTAATGAGAGTTATTAGAAAATTATCCTGTGAATAGAAGGTTGAAAAGTTTTTATAGTGTTCTATGGGAATGAATAATTTTATAGTTTCTATATCAAACCAATTTTCATATTGGTATTGAAGGGTTGGTGAGAGGCATCTTTTATAATTGGGGAGAAGAAACTTTTTGTAAAATTTTCAGCATAATATAAATAGATAACTTGTTTCAAATGTATTGTGGAACTAAATATATAAAATAATTAATGTTGATTATGATAATGTACATAATCCCAAAAAAAAGTTATTTTAAAATATTTTTTAAACATTCTATAAAGTTATTTATTCCTAAAACATTCAAATGACAATTTTTTGGTTTTACTGTAGTAACTAGATTTCACATAGGCAATTTAAATTTTAATGATGAAAACAAAAATGGTTGTTATAATATAATATTATTTTAATAGTTCCAAATGTTTAACATATTTCATAAGATAACAATTATATGCATAATAACATTTAATTTTAACATTACAGTATGTAATATGTAAAAAACTCAATTCTAGAAAACATTTATTTTTAAGATAAAACTTTATGTGTACAATATACTTATTAATATATTTTTTTTAGATTAAATATTTTTTTATTGTATAAATGATAAATTTTATGTGCCTTTCATGTCACCCTAATGTTAATCGCATTAAAATAATATTCAATTTAATAACTCGAAAAATAGGAAAATTTATTTGGAAATATTACTCATGATCATAAAATGTTATGACATGTTTTATAAATTCATAACTATATTAAAATATATATAATATTAATCCCCCTAAAAATAAATTATCAAATTAAAAGTTTTATAAACTTCTTGGTCATTCTTGTTTAAAGAAAAGTCCATAAAAGTTACAGTTTCTGAAAAAAACCAATATTTATTAATATTCATGTAAAAATCATCAATTTCAGAAAAATCAATAAACATTTCATAAAGTTAATTTCTAATTATGATTCGAAAAAAAGTATTTCATTTGATCAAATTAAAATTATTAAATTTTATAAATTTGTTTCTATTAAATATAGAAAAATATATTGAAAACATTTTTCATAAAAAAATGAAGGTTTTCTGAAAATACTAAATATTCTGGTGATTATTAACTATAATTTAACAATCAATTTTTTGGTAATATTTTATTCATATAAATATTAATTTTTATCCCTAAAATGTTTTTTCTTACAAAACATATAATATTTAAAATTTTACAATGGATATATTTTAAATAAAAAATATGTATAATTAGTTAATTATCTACACTAATTGAATTTATAAATTTGTTACCATTGATGAGGAACATTGGTTATATATATATTTTATAATTTCATAACATCTATTTTTACACAACAAATATATGACTCTATTTTAATAGTTTAATATCCTTCGGTAGATCATTTTTTTGAGTGTTGTGTGTATCACAATATATCAGACATATTATAATATAATGGATTTAAAATATAAATATTTTAATCTTGTGATGTTACATGATTAAACACCACATTGATCTCAGTGTTGTTGTTGAGTTGTACATAGGCTCAAACACCTATCCAATGATACCGGAATGATGGTGTTACCAAATGGACATATTGTACTGTAAAAAAGATAATGTGTAGTGATTCATGGCCATAGCCAATGATATTAAGATATGAGTCTTCAGTTTATTGACCTAAAATCATGTCACATTAAAAAAATTAATACTTTTTTAGACTATTTATTTATGTGAAAATTATACATCATTATGAATCAAAAAAGTTGATTTAAAAACATTATACGAACCAACTGAGAGAATTTAAAATGTTATATAGAAGGGGGTTTCGATTCTTATTTGACTAATCTAACCATCTACAACTTGATTTTTTTGAACAACTGTTATGGAGAGTTTAAATTCACATACTTTTATAAAAATATTTCTTACGATATAAAATCTAATAGACATCGAATATAAATGAATAATAACAAAAAAATCATGATCAATACTATAATTATATAATTTCATATAATGGTAATATTAGTAAGATATTTAAATTATTTTTACTACTGTAACTATTTCATGGGAATTAATATATATAAATTTTTACTTCATAAAAACCATAATTCACAACTATATTTAAAAAAAGTTCAATGATTTTATACAACAACTAATCCAAAAAAATAAATAATTAATACCATTAGTTAAGTCATTATCATGCCAAAATTATAGGTAATACATGAAAATTTTATTAACTAACTATAACGGGAAAAAAACATCAATAAAAAAATCTAAAAATATTCTACTCTATTTATTATAATAAAATGTGTATAACTCTTGAGATATAATTTTCTAAATATATTTTCAAAACTTGTTGACTCATTTTAATTAAATTTTATTTATTTAATATATATTATATAGAGTAGAACAATAAACATAAAATTTACTTATAAAACAAAATCTCATAACACATTGATTATTTATTTATTTTACAGGCACAAAAAAAAATTTGAAATACAAGAATAAAAATATAAAAAAGATAACATAAAATAACAATATAATAGAATGAAATACCATGTTAACCCTAATAATTATGAATTCCTAATCAATATAGAACAAAAAACATATTTCGTTCATATCATAGAAAAAATACAACATATTCGAATAAAATAAGAAACTTCATTTTATTTAATAAAATAAGAAAATTAACTTTTATTTTATGTAGAGAATGTGATAGATAGTTAAAGGAACTAAACATAAAAAATAAATTAAAAAATGGAATATTATAAATAAAAATATCAAAAAAACAATGACATATACAAAGTGTTCTATTTTTTACATGAAACATTATTATATAATAAATTATAATATAATAAATATATTTTTTAAAAAATTTCTATAATGATAATATACATAGAAGATAACATTATAGGTATATAAACAACAAAATATAATAAAAATAGAAGGCTAAAAATATAATGATCATTATAAAAAATATATAAAATCCACAATTTGTTTTTCATAAAATCATGAAACATAATATATCTTGAAATATAAATTTATACGATTATAAAACTAAATATATAATAATAATATAGACAAATATATTAATAACTAAATATATAATATATAAATTTTATTACTAGGAAATTATGATACATTGTGGGTGAATCACGGTATGTCTCTTTCATGTGACACTTCTTATGATCTTATCCAAAAGATGGTCATAATGTAAAACTATCTCTCTAAATTAAAATTTTTAAGTGATAAAGCATACAATTGAAATACATGTTATTATTCATTATTTTTCAACATTACTATATGTATAAGAAAAATGAAAAAAGTAGTGTTTTAATGTAACTATATCCACTATGTTCACTACTTATTCATTGTAAATTTATTATAGTCTAAAAAACCATATTGGTTTATATTCATCAAAAATATTGAGTAATATCCAATCTCCTCATTTAATGAACAAACTTCTCATCTAAAATATATCTTGATCATCTGTGATCCAAGAAGAAGGATTATAGAAATTCTTTTTTCGTATGTTTTTTCCACCATCATCAACATGATGAATCATGTTGAATATCATATATATAAACTCGTAGATCTATTTTTTTCTAAAGAATAATGTAATTTTTTATTAATTTTTTTTTATATTTTATCTCCTTCTCCATGGTTTTTATAGATTGATATTTATTCAATCAATGTTAGAATGACTATGTTAACTAATTTTTAGGTCATTAATATAATTTTATTATGATTGGTAGAAATTTCCATAAATATCGTCCAACACTGAGCCAAAAATCATTATTTCGGATAACTTAATACCACCCAAAATAAATTGATTTCAATATATGGATATTAAATATAACACAAAACACCGTGAAATATATGGATATCACAATGGTTGTTTTGATATATATTTAAAACATTAACCCAGAAATTGGTTACCATCACATATTTAATATCCAATATGTCCCATAATTTTAGGAATCTTATTTAATATTATCATTGAAATAGTAAATAGTTTACCATGAAATTGTAATTTTCCACACAAAGGACCATGAATAATTTCAACAAATTTTATTGGGGGTTTTTATTAATAAAACTCTCAGAAACCTTGTGTTCATTATGAATTATATCATATAAAATACCATTATGGTTCTTAGTTTAATTAATTATTAATGATACCACAATTACAGAAAAAACACATATTTTAGTTACCTATTGTATTCCATGATTTTTTTATAATTATTTATAAATGAATATAATTTTTCAATGAACATCATTTCATTTCTTATGTTTCGTTTACCTTAAGAATGTTGAACTTAGGTATCTAAAATAGTTTCCTTCTCCAAATTAAAAATCAAAACATAATAATTCAAAGATTATCCTTAACAAGATCCTCCTCCATTTTTCCATGTGTAAAATATGAAAAAAAATACGATCATCTCGAGATAAATCATATGGTTGTGGTCACCACCACTTCATTTTCATCACTATATATATATATATATATAAAGTAATCATCGTTACTGTTAAAATATATTCATTCATTTCATCATCCAATGTATAGAATAATTTATGGGATGAATAGTAGTTTAATTTATGATTATTTTATATAATATTTACCACTATTTTTCAATGTACAGAACCCAAAAATTATTGAGAGTATGTTTTCGAAAAAACCCCTTCTTAGGTTCCCTAAAAAACCTTTATCAAACATGAAACCAAAATTTACAATATAAATTAAAACTATACCTATTAAAATATTCATCCAAAAAATGGTCATATTAATTATTCAATAATCAACCACAATAATCTCATGGGATTCATTCTTATTTTGTGAAACAATTGTAAAATAGAATGTTCCCAATGAAAAACTATGATGACCTTAATGCATTTATATAGGACCCACATTACTAAAACTCTTCATGGAAATACTTATTTAATGAAATGCTGTATTTACTAGCATCCAAGAACTATTCACTTACAAATTATCAATGAAAATTAGTCAACCCAATTATTAACATGGGATTACAGACTATTGTATACAAGAAAATAGAACCTCATTATCTAATTTATGTAGAGAAATATTCTTATAACATTAGTTAAATAAAAACATTTGAAGGAAAACCGGGCTTCTATTTCCCAATATATCTGTAAACACAATGTATATTTATATGGATGTTGAACCAAGTGAAATAATGGCCTTCTCAATAAAAACATGATTTATCATAATTATTTCTATGGAAAACGTTTCTAAATCAACACAAGTTAGTAATATTGAGAACATCTTATAGGTGTGGGTGTTCATTATCTAAATTATCAATGTTAATAAATATTATTGAACTCCATGTTCTATATAATTCTTCCCAAACATATATTTGTATAATTACTTCAACATTAGACCTTTAAATTGTCTTTTTTTAAACATATATTCCAAAAACAGACAATCGTTCTTTCAAAAATCATATTAATGAAGGTATTATTGATCATAATTTGATATATAATTAAATGATTGTAGATATTTTTTCTCTCATTAAAATAATTTGAGTTTTTGAAATTCACTATAATAAGATATTTCAATTCCACTATAATAACCTGAAGTTATTTCTTCATAAAAAAAATCATTAATTATTTATTGCTCCCAATGTATTTATCCTCATTTGTTCTCAATGATATCTAATTATTATTATTATTTAACCAAGAAATGTGTAAATCACTATGATAGAATATATCATTAGTTTCACTATTATCCATTAGTCTAGATATTTCATCATAAATACATTGAATCAATTCTTTTTATATTGTTTCTTAATATGTCCGGTCATAGTACACCATGAATTTGATATACCATAATATTTTTTTCATTACTTATATACCGATTTATTATCAATTACATTGGTTCCTTATGACATAAAAAGTGTAAAACACAATATCAGGTCTTATTTTTGTTAGGTGTAAAAATATTCTAATGATTTTCATATAAATTTTCACGTAAACCATTTTTATACAAATATAATTTGACAATATCATCTAGGAAAAATGTAGTGTTTTATTTATATTGAAATCCCCCATTCTAATTATTTTTAGAACAATGATATTATATTTTTATTTTTAAATAAATATATCAAGTAATCCGAGAATAAACAAGACACATATAAAAAAACTAAATATAGTGAACTAGTATTTTCAAATATAGATATTACATTTCAATAGATGAATATTCAATAAATTTTATAAATATATACCTGAGGGAAAATTTTTAGTTTTCTTATAGATGAGTTAAACAATATTCTTATTCCATTAAATATCAACATCATATCCCCCAAATATATTCACATACAACACTCTTCATAGACATATCATACATAAACATAATACCATAACTAGTGGGAATGGAAACATAAGAATGTGTGATCTCATTTTCTTAGTGTCGGTAAACATGGAATATATCAACACAACATGAGAATAAGTGTATGAGAACATGAAAATAAAATATTAAATACATACCTTATATTTCACTTTAAATAAATAGTCATAAGATTTATTTACATAGTTTTAGTACATGAATAATGAATTAAAATATCCAAAAGAGAAAAAAATTAGCATTATAGAAAAATTTTTGGAATACATGTATGCCTAGAAAATAATTACCTAAATCTTAGAGGATCGTTTCCAAAACTATTATAGTGGAGTGTATTCACTCCCTAAACCATAATTGTATTCATTTATCACTATCAATTAAACTATAGTAGAAAATTTACAATTTTAAACAATTTTTTCTTCACATTCAATGCATCTTTATGTCATGGGATATCAATTATTAACCAATGATTTTTAGGGAGATATAGATCCCACCAATCCTTAGATATTACAAAAGAATCAAACTTGGATATAACGTAACCAACATCCTAGGTTATAATTTAAGCACATATACATAATTCTTACCACACATGGGTGTGTAACAAGTTCATAAAAAATTCATCATATCAGAACATATGAAATGAATTGGATTTCATTAATAATTAAATATAGCATAGACTGTTGAAAGGAAATGGATTTCTTTAACAGTTCATCGTGACATAACTATTGAAAATTAAATGGTTTTTATAAAAATAACATCTTTATAAACATAACCAATCTAGAAAAAGAATTAGTATAATATATCTGGAACATATAATTATTGAATACTATGTAACATCAATGGATATCATCATATATAATAATGATTTTTAATGATCACTTGATTTTTTTAATAATTTTTTTTCACTTTGAGTAGAATATGTCTTAAATATAAAATATCATAAAAATGTAAAAATATTTTTATTTTTAAATGATATTTGAAACATATAATGTAATATTTAACATATTTTGTGTTTAAGATTCTATAAAATACAGATCATGTCATATAAGTTATTATAATTATTCCATTCACTATATATCCATATATATTTTCATTAAAACAAAATTTTATAAAGAAAATTTGAAACCAACAAGTACATACCATCCATCAAACACTATAGAACATAAAACAATTGCTAAAAACTAGATTGAACGCATTAGCCTTAATTTCCATAAACAATTCTAGGAAAGTGATGTTGCTTCCTATTGAGGTTCTCTATGATAATTTCTTAAAAATGAGAATCTAGAATACCCCACACTCGCAAGAACTCCTCCTCAACTATTTTCTGGTTGTTGAAGCCACTAACTTGGATTAGGTGTTGTTTGTTAATAAACAAATTTTTTTATTCTTGTCTACTTGAATCAATCTTGATCACATACTTTCCACAATATAATAAAATGAAAATATGGATAACACATTCACGACCATATCCTTATCAGATTGTAATAAGAACTCCCATGGATATTCCCTGACCAAAACACCTCCTTCTGGCTCCCCATGAATCCCCTCTAATCCCACTATAGAGTTTGAAACGGTTCCCTCTCGTGCACCTCCACTACCAATACACCAACCATACTAGTTGGCCTAGTTCCTGCCTCACACCGTGGACTAGGGGTGGTAGTTTCCTTCACCCCAAGTGCCACCTCCTCTATATGCAGGTGCAACCCCTCATGTTGATATCATTCATTTGAGGGTTCATTCTGTTTCTCTGAAGACATAGAAACCATGACTTTTTGGCCTTCCACTCCCTCCACTAGCAGGATCTCGAGCACCTTCAGTTTCCCCCTTTTTTAGAGAATCAGGTCTCTATTGGCCTAAGAAGGATGGAGTTTTATTTACGCCCCTTCGGATTCAGCTTCCAAGAAACAATGCCACACCTCAGGTCCCTAATCTCTTTCTCCCCTTTCTTCTATATTTGGTTGTGCAAGCCTTTTCCCACCCATCCAAATCCAATATCATCAAATATATTTTTATCACCCTCAGACTCAGCCTTACATGGACCCATATAATTTCCCCCATACACTCCCTCTTTGCTAAAACTTCCAAATCAGTTTGTGTGGTCAATGTAGGGCTGATTTCTCCTTGGGTTGGTGTCTTTTTTGGTATCCATTAGACTATATACCCCATGTCTGGTCTGATACCACTCATTGTATGCCTTCAACTAACTCTCACCAGGAGAAACACTTTTAATGTTCTTACTACATCTAGTGCACACCTCCAAAGCATATGTGAATGGATTTTGGCATTCCATAGTCCCAGAAGCT
The DNA here is from genome assembly GCA_963277665.1 of Viscum album. Taxonomy (NCBI): domain Eukaryota; kingdom Viridiplantae; phylum Streptophyta; class Magnoliopsida; order Santalales; family Viscaceae; genus Viscum; species Viscum album. The sequence continues at coordinate 988,294,872 of OY728163.1, read as the reverse complement.
GGACCAACAGCACCAGTAGCTCCAACTGACTCCCCTAGAGCCTAAGTTGGTGCCTTGTGTGTGTACAGATTTTCTTTATCCACTCCCCTGGAATGTGCACCCACATCCATGTACTTACTTCTATGGGGGATAACCAAATCACTCCACATACTTTAGAAAACCTCCACTACACTAGGTCTTGTAGGGATGGACATAACATGTTTTTGCATACTTTATCCACCTGAGCCCATGTTAACCATCTACTTACCATTACATTAACCATAACCAAATAAACATTCAAATACCATGCACCAGTCATATCCTAAATTTTACCATGATCACCAGGAGAACCGCCCATGAAACATTCCTCCTATACCTCCAGATCATCTTTCTATTTCCTCACCCTTCTCCTGAAGATCACCTTATAATTCCATAAAATTTTTCATAAAGAACATTCTTCACACCATGATTCAAATATGACATACTTCTTAAATTTTAATTATTCTCCCATGAAAATTAAAAATGAATCAATATGTGTTTTAAAGACATCCACTTAGATGAATTTCCTCGAGAGAACCAAGTAGAACACAGTACTGGTCTGGTTATCTGAACATTGGAAATGCCCAACCAATATTTCTGAGGAATCTAAGGGTAGAAGGAATTTGAAATGAAAATGGGATTTCTAGATAACTTACTAAAATATATAGCTTTGAAGGGTGTTGTTTCATGTAAAAATCATATGACCATTTGAAAAGGAAGAATCGTGAACAATCACAAAAGTGAGGAGTTCTCGAACAATCATGGATGATATCATCATCAAAGGTGAAGCATATCATGATGTTTTTGGGGTCAATAATACCAATAGTGATGCTCTCCTGTAAACCCCATGATTTTATAATCTCGAGGTCGAAGGATCTCATTGGAAGCCTATGTTGAATAAATCATGTGATCAAGGTCAGGTTCAGTAGGGAGGATGTATCTATATATTCTAGGGTTTAGAGCGGTATAAGAGTGAGGTCCGCAAAGCATTTAGGAACTATCAGGCTTACTAAAAAATGAATCAAGGGATATAGGTTATCAGGGTTTGAGAAAGGGTTGAATAGAGGAACATTCCCATGGAAATGTGGAATATGACCCTCCCCTTCCAAGGGGGAGGGGCAGTTGTGAGTCTCATCACCTCCTAGGGCATAGAATCAGTAATGGAGAGAGTGACTAAGCCTTGCATCTCATAAATATTCCATTCACATTTTTGGTAAAAAGTTAAAAAGTACCTTGTTTACAAAAAATAGGATTTTCCTTTTAATATAATTTTTAAAATTTTTAAAAGCAAAAAATTACATAAATAAATTATTATAAATCCATAAAAATATTCATTAAACTATTTTTAAAAACAAAGAGGCAAAAGAAAAAGGATTTTCGACTAAATAGATTAGTAATGTCATTTTCTTTAAAACATTATTTGTGAATCATGGGTACCTAAATAGAGAAAATTTAAAGAACTATATTTCATGAAATAAATAAATTATAATAAAATTTATGTTTCTATTGATTTTTATATCATAATATATCCTCATTTTATGCCTAATAAATAACAAGCCGGATAAAACAATTGATTATAACATAATATCATTGCCACAATGGTAACTTTTGAATCATAACACCCCTGAAATAAATAAAATTAGATGGTTATTTATATCACATAATTTAAATGAGGATAATCCAAAAATACATTCATGTTATTATATACACACTTCAAAATAAACAATTATTTTATAAGGCTTGTATCACATAGAAATAAAAGTGAGAAGAAACATTATTGCCTACTTTGGTAACATTTAAATCATATAACCCATTAATGTATAATTTTAAATAAAAAATAAAATATAAATAAAATAACTATATTAAATATATAAAATTTAAAATGGGATGTATATACATGAAAAAAAGAATCTAGTGATGAATATGGCTCATGCCACCCAGAAATAGTAGACAGACTATTAATACATTACCATAAGTCGTGAAATCCACTACACATGTATGAGAATCATGTATAATAAATATAAATTTATTATAAATATATTTACAAAACATATTCATATGTATCCCCATATATATGACTAACCTATAATCTTTTATTACGTCTTTAGTAACAATTATAGATCAAAATATATTTTTTGGAATTAATTGCTTCTTTTTTCATGTATGTTTAAGTTGGATAGGATCAATCATTATACATTGATAATTATTTTTAAATATCCAATATGTTAAAAAATATATAACTTTAAATTATATTTATTTCATATTTTTCTAGAGTAATCCATAAAATTTATTGTTTGAAAATGAATTACATCATTAATATATGATGAAGTCTATACAAACACATAAACACCTTCCCCAGTTCTTTGATAGATGTAATGAATGGAAAGTCAATAATATTTAATTTCTTAATGTTAATTATTACATTATATATTAAAAAAATCCTTATATGTATCTTAATTACATTCAATTTAAATTATAACGGAAAAATGAATAACCTAACATTGAGAGGAAGTAGTCTGTCAAACACAAGATGACGCTCTCATATCCAAACTGAGTGTACTGTAAGAATGTATATGTTTTATCATAATTACATAAGTATAATCATTTCTCCAATATAACAAAATAAAATTAAATATATCATTATGAAAATCCATGAGAGGTGGTGATGGAAAGCGAGCTACATGGATTTGAGAGGAGGGAGTTCGCTACAAACATAATCATCCATTTTTATTCTCATTTAATAGAAAATTTTGTAGATATATGTTATTTTATTTAGATAATAAAAAATGATATATGGGAGATATTTTATCTATTTCATCATAAAATTCGGATATTTTTTGAATTATTTTGATATTAAAATAAAACAAAAATGTTCAGTTATTAAAGATACCTCTTATTCAGAAAATGCCATTAGGTTAGAAACAAAATCCTTAATATGAGTGTTTTCATATAAAATAACGTATTATAGGAATTGAAGAATAGAATTAAGGAAAGTATTTGGGATTGTATTTGGTGAACCAAATAAATTATTAAGTTTAAAAATGTATGATAGGTTATTAGTTTTAAAAAGTGGGTTGTGGAACCCACTTGGTAACTACTTGGAAATCTGCCAAAAGAAACTAATATTACTAAACAATTTCGGAGAAAAAATTCATAAAATGTCAATATATTATACTTTTTTATATTATTTTGTTTTAATATGTCTATAAAATATTAATTAGATATATTTTATTGGTAAAATTCCCTTTATCTTTAATTTTAACACCTTGTAAACCAATTTTAACCGTAATTGTATGAACTCAATATTACTAATTTATTATAAATTTCAGAAAACCAATATGGTGATGATATTATATTATAAAAATTATTATTATTACAAATATTTAATCAAATTTTCAATATTGTATACATATAAGTCTAAAAATCTTATATTAAATTAAACACACAAATGAAATGTGAAAACAATTTTCAAATGTGAAAAGTTTTATATGTATACAATGTTTCAATTTGAAAATTCCATATATATTTGTTTAAAAAAACTAAATTGGTTGAATCATAACATAAATAAATTATTTTTTCTTGTAAAATAGTTTTTGTAAACAATTAAACATTATGAACTCTATAAAAGAAAAGTTAATTTTTTTATTTCAAATTATGATTTTTCAATGATCATCCAAAAATTAATTCTTTCATAAAATTATAAAAAATCACCATAAGCTAATTTGGGAATTTTTATAAAAAAATTATTTGTTTAAATATAGTTTCAAAATTTTAAATAATAATAATAATATGTCTTATGAAAATAGATCAAAATCAATTTTTTTGAGAAAAGACTATGTTTTAAGTATTTCATAATTTACTACACATTATATAACTATTTATAAATATAATTTATTTTTCTAAAATTTCTATACATTATTTTAAAAAATTGTTATTCTTACTTAAAAATTTGATTAGTAGGTTATAATCATATATTCTAAAAAATAATACTAACAGTTGATCATAGTAAATTAAAACAAGGTGTCACATTGAAAACATGCTATCAAAGAAATTAATTTTTTTTAAAACAATATTTGTATAAAATCTCTGGGTGTTAAATTAAAAAATACATAAAATTAATTGTTCCCTCATAATATGATATATTTTTTACAAACAATAATAACTTTAGATTCTATTACATGCAATATTGAGTTTAGATTTTGTGACACAACATACTGTGTTTAGAAAAATGTGAAATATTTTGAAAATAATATTATTTAATATAATAGTTACAAAATTACTATTAAATTTTAGGGTGTTAATAGTGCTAACAAAATAATGAAATATATGTTTATCAATTGATTAGAAATAAAATAATATTCCATTAGAAGAAAAAGAAATGTTTTTTGAACGGTTATATTTTGTTCTAAAAGTCAAATTAGTCACACTTTGTGAAAAAATTGAAAATTTAATATCTACACATTTATATAAATTATTAGAAAATATATAATATAATTTTATATTGTATTAACAGAATTATCTTATGATTTTGTTTCATTTCTTTGAAATGTTTCTTTTTTATAAATAATGCACAATAATGAATTTGAACAGAAAAATAACTTCTTGTTTAAATAATTTGTAATGATAAATTCTATTTTTTACTGGTTTAAAAGTTATATTATTTAATTATTTATAAATTAATCTATTTTAGTTGTTTTAAATTATGTTCATATTTAATTTTATTAAAATCAATTTCAAATATCTGAGAAATATCTTCTCAAAAACTAGCTTTCTCGTCATATCTATGTTATTAAATTTTTAATAAAAATAAAAAAATCAATGAATTGAATTTGGAAAAATGGATTCAATATTTGGAATCTGAATAATGTATTCATTATTATATATTTTAAATAGTTATTTACAAAAAAACAATGGTCAAAACAGGAAAACATATTACTCATGGTTATGTTAAAAATAGATTTACCAGTGGTTAATCTAATAATTTTAAGAGTAAAAAATGACATACCAACATGTAAAAAATATATTTTTTCAATATTTTAAATATATATCTTCTAGTTAATATACTTTCCCATTTAGGAGGTTTATTTCATGATACAATTGTTGGTATGATTGAATATTTTGATAACATTACACGTGTGACACTCACGTAACTTATAAAAATCCACCCTCACTCCTATATTATAAACAATATAAAATAATTTTCAATAGATATATAAACTCCAAAACAATTTAAATATATCAAAAATATAATTTTAGAATCATTAGTTTTATTTTAAGGATATCCTATGGAGGTTTACTACATACCTATAGAGGACACTCAGAGAACTATTAATGTTCTTCAACAAATTTCATTATTTAATTTTATTCTCCACCCCATTAAAAACATATTAAAAAAGATTCTATAAAAACTCAATATCATCATTATACAAGTTTATTTACACTGTTGTGATTTACTGAAACCATCTCCACATCAATCAAATGGAATACAAAATCATTGGTCTGGTGTACGGTGTATTACCCCCTCGTGAAATGATGTCATTCTTTCTTCCATTTCCACCATTAATAGATGGGTATGATGATAGATCTAATGAATATATATATTATATTTATAAAAAAAATTAAACATATGAAGTCATTATAATATATATATATATATATATATTATTACATCCCATTCTATGGGAGATACAATATCTTTTCTCGGGTGCACGACGATGTACCACTTCATGAAGCAATGTGATTTATCTTTGAGTAACTATATAAATTGAATGTAATAATGATAAAGGTAATGAATAAATTTTATATATATTAAATAATGGTGTTATTATTTAAATATTTATCATTCCGAAAAGATAATATATTGTTTTTCTGTTTACACTAAAAATATGATAACATCGTTCTTATATGTGTGGACTACCACCATTACAATGCGATGTGAATCTGTTATCATCACCACACAACACATATGCATATTTTTAATATTATTAAAATATATAATATGGAATATATTATATTATTATATGTATTTAATGATTATATATAACATACCTTCTTTCAGTAAAAACCATAGGATAATAAAAAATGTTCTCATATGTATATAGAGTCTACCGTCTCCATGATCGTAACATATTTTAAATTCATAAGATTCATTAATAAGTGTTTTAAAAAATAATTTATTTAAAAATTAGAAAATGAATTCATAATAATTAATCGATTATTTATATAGCAATAATTTTTTTCAATAATTATATATTTAAGGATGAAAAACACATGATAAATCAAGGAAATTAACACACAAAACAACGAAAATATTGGATGATTGTTAACACAAGGGTGAAAAGATATTATAAAAGGAAAATATAAGATATTATAAATAGTAATATGGTTTTTAAGTGTTAATAAAATTTTTAAAAATAATATTATTGTGCTTGAAGTACATTTAACCAAAAGTAAGCATGAGGTCATATATTTCATCTCAATATCATTTCATTGAGGAATATTGTAATGTTTTAAATTTTCCTTCCTTTATATGGTGTATATAATACTCAATTGACATGTAATAAAATGAAAAAAATAATAATTCATGGATTTTTTTTAAATTTGAAATATTTCATCTAAATTAATTTCACATAAGGGTTACCAATTTGTAATGGTTTGGTTAACTTAATTTCTATCAATCTGGTTAAAATTATCTTTTAATGATTATGAAATTATAATATTATGTGTATAATTATTTTTTGATTAACTATTTATAACTCCTCGAAGATATTAGGTTGGAGCATTTTATTCTATAGCATATATGACATGCAACACCAAGTGTGTATGTGAATATAATATTTTGATAATTGATAATATATTTACTATTTTAAAAAATGAAATATATTTTATATTATGTAATGTATTGGACACTCAGTTAGATTATGTTGCACACAAAAATAATTTCTTCACTATCTTGTGTTATATATAAGACCGTGTTCTTCCAAAAAAAATATATTAATAAAATATTATTATTTTGTAGAATTATATTTAAAATTGTCATCAAATTATCCATTATTAATATTATAAACTAATTAATAAAAATGTATGGGTTACATAGATATAAAAATAATTAATTGGTATGAAATTAATTACAAAATAATAAAATAACCATTTGAAATTAAAGGGAATATTTCAAAGAAAAGTATTTTTTTGATCAAAAAGATGTTTTACCCTAATAAAGTAATTTAATTAAAATAATATTTTAATAAATATATATATATTTATATACATTATTTATTTACTAGAATATTATTATATTCATCAAATTTAGTTTATAGGCATAATATGAGAAGAAACCCATTATTACACATAGAAAGTTATATTTTTATTAGGGACCACTTACCATATTTTAATAGAAAACATTATTTAAAACAATGTTTTGGATATTTTATAATATTTTATGTCAAAATAAATTTAATATTTATAATCATAACTTTAAACATAAGATATGGTGAATTGTTTATATTTTTTGGTGAAGTATCATTTTTTAATGAATATTTAAAAATAGTAAATTTTAATTTGAAATTGCTTTTTAATATAATTTCTTTATAATGGTAAATTTTATTTTAAATTTATTTAAAATTTTAATTCGATAAAATTATTAATAATTAAACCAATTAATTTTATTATAAATAATTTCTCATTGATATTTGATATAAAACTTAGCAATCTTTTGAATGTTTTTACTTTAAAAGCCAACATTGTCAGCATGTATATCGTTTTAAATTTAAATTAATTTATGCCACTTCAAATATTTTAATTAGGAAAAATGGATTTCAAATTTTTAATCAGAATAAATTATACTTTTTTTATACATAACTTTTTTTTATCAATAATATTATTGAATGTAATTAAAATTAATTACATCGATTAAGAGAAACATTATATTAACAAAGGACTAAACCATAATCATAAGGTCCAAATTGACCTATAAACAATTCCAAATGATATTCAATGAAACTATTTAGACCCTATTATCAATTTTCTCTAATTTCATCCATAATGTGAGCAACGTTCAATTAGAAAAACGTGGATGGGATTCCCTTTTCCAAAATTTAGAAGTGTGCCACTCCACCTCCACAATAAAAATTCACTTAACCCTCCCACATCCTCACACATATCAAGCCACAGTTGATCAAAAAATATATGAATAAATATATTCTAACCATATCTCCTATAAACATAGAATCCTAAACCTTTTGATAAATTTATCCATGAAAGACTTTTGATTTAAACCGAAAGGAGTTTTCTAAAGAAGATGTTATATCATTCCCCATGCTCATTTAGTTTATTTCCATTATACCACTCTAAACTTTTATTTTTAAATTATTATATAATAAAAGAGTATGATAAATATATTTAGATATTGTTATTATAAATTTTCAATAAAATTATACACACACTTCCATGTAATGGGTAACGAACATACCATTTTTGTGTATGGTGAACTACAGTCTCACAAAACGATATTGTTCGTTATTACTTCACCACATTTAATAGTGGTAATTTCTATTGAAAAATTGTTTATATATGATATATATGATATATATTATGTACTTATTCCACTTTAATTATATATAACACATACCTTTATACTTTCCATTTTGTGTAAATATAATACATCGTTTGTGGAAGTGTAGACTACCATCCCCACAAGCTATATGAACCATTCACAGTATGTCAAGATCTAAATAAAGTAACCACCGAAACCAGTGCCAAACCTGGCACTTAACAAGGCCTGAAGGGAATTCCCAATCCCCATGGGTTGGATCAAGTGCCTGAGTATCATAAAATGATAATTGGGAACGATTTACCTGAGTTTATAAACTTAAAACAATAAAAGAATCCAATAAAACGAATCTCGATTTTTCAAACCAAACAATCTTTTACAAAATTTCAGAACTGAATTAAATAGCTTAAAAAAACTCAAAAATTCTATAACAAAGGTACAAAACCAAAATGAAATAGCCCAAGAACCCTCATGGCAGGGGGCACCGCTCTCAAGCCATCTCCACAAGACTTCACCACCAAGGACCTACTAGAAACCTGAACCACTAGAACAAAACAAATTGTACCCAACCTGTGATATCAAAAATATCCAAGTCTACTTATACCAAAAGGTGTAAGCAGGGTGTGAGAAAATTCATAGTATTATACGACAACTAAGAGATTCATTGCGATAAACATTCAAAGATGAAAATCATGAATGTTTTAAAAAACATGTAATTTCTAGTTACAATTTCTAAAAGATGCAACTAAAAAAATCAGTTTTCAAGTGGGAAAATTTAATGAATAAAAACATTTAAAATAAATACCAAGAATACTGAATTTTCCATGCACTCATACTATACGCCGATGGTAAGCACAAAATATCTAGTGAGCAAAAACAATGTGAAATAACCACTAGGCACTAGCTAGTTGTGGGTCCCAAGTACATCGTATCTCAGTGAGAGTAACCATAAAAAATATCAATTCTCATGCATGAGCCACTAGTAGGGAACATAACCATAACCTAGTGTTACCCAATCAACATCATCATAATTTAGTTAGATTTTTAAGCTTCAATCTTGCTAAGGGAAACTAAGGCCAAACCCCACATATTAACTAGCATACCAGTACACGTCCACCCACCTAGATACCTGAGTTTTCCCTTTGTGCTCAATCAAGTTCAACAAGAAAATGAATATACCATTCAAAAGAAAATATCATTTCCATATCATAAATTCAAAAAACATCCCACATGTATACAACACAAGTCACAAAAGTCCACTTTTCATTCAAATTGATTTTGAAATCAGACTCACACCAAAATAGCCCACAAAACTTTTCACATTTATTTAACACTTCCACAAATTCATTATAAAATTTTATAAAACCATTAAAATATATTATTACTCTCATAAAAACCCACTAACTTGTTACATAACACACTTTTTACCTTCAAAATCATTTTATCATCAAGCATACACGAAACAGCCGACAAACAAGTTTCGCTCCAACATCACAATTTAATAAAACAGTTCTGAAATTTAAAAAACATTATAAATATTTTTTACATCCTAAAATATCACTTCACCTTTAAAAACCCCATAATAGTTGAACACACATACCAAAAAATACATATGAACCATTTTCCTACATTGTTTAACCAAATAAAACATTTACAATTTTCATACAAAGAACCCAAGTGGTGTAAATATGTCTTGCACACAAAACCCATTTCAAAAACCTATTTTTAAGACAAAAGCACACCAATCCCCTACCAAAACAGAATTGGCTTCCCAATAAACATGTAATAATCCACTTTCAAATTTTATAAAATCACCTTGAACAATATCACAAAAGATACCAATGAGAACACAGAAACCCATAAAACAATTTCAAGGTGTATAACAAGGATACACACATAAAACCCATTGAAATACCCTCCTTTTTTATCCCACATGTCACTATATCAATACCCAACCAAAATTGGAATCCCCGTTCAAAAACTAATAAATCACTACCACATTTTACAAAACTACCACAAAAGATAACACATGAAATACATTTGAAAAATACACACTTCAAACAAAAATGTAACTTTAATACCAAATGCTTTAGAATTGATACCAAAAATTGTTTTTTCATAATTAAACACATATAAGGAACATGATAAATTATTTAATCAAGAAAACTAACTCATCATTAAATGGTTACCCATGGAATCACCTACAGAATGTGTCGAAACACTCAAATATTGGGGTGAAACATCAACCGCACGACCGCCACACCTCAAGGAAGATAAAAGAAACCGAAAACCTCAATATTTTAACCAAAAGACATCCATTTAGTACCTAGTCCCGAACCATAACTTCTGGAATTATTTTAATTCATGAATTATGGAAGAAACCCTAAGAAATTTGAAAGAGGAAATAAATGGACCCACTTACATGAGAATCCTCAATTAATTACTCCAAAAAAATACATTCTAAAATTGAAAATATCCAAAATTCAAGGGTTGTTAGAAAACGATTTAGGAGGTCATTTAAGAACTATAATAGGGGAAAAAGTACGAATTGATAGAGTTAAGAAGGTATGAAGTTAACTCTTCAATTCTGGACGATTTGAGACACCCAATGAAGTTCATCCCTACGTTGCGATTTCAAAGAGCTCCAAGGTGGGGGAAAAGGAAATGGGAGCGTTCCTGGGATTCATAGGGTTGAGAGGGAGGTGTAATCTCAAAAAAAAATCCATTATATTTATTATGATATTAAAAAATTAAAGCAACATTTTAAATCTGGAAAATTGGCTTTCAGGTTGGCTCAATTCTTAAATAAAAACCCAAATCCTCCATGATTATTGATTTATAAAGGCTCCAAATTTAAATTTTGGTGTTAATAGGTAAGAGTAGACCATTTAGGAATTGGAGTGGGGAAAATATTAAAAAATGAAAAGGTTATTAAGAAACAAAATTTATTTTTAAATCTGGAATCGGGCTCACGGTTTGGCCCAATTCATGAGAACTCATCTATTCCTCCATAAAACCTTTGGAAACCCTCCAAAAAAATAATAAATGAAAAATAAATGAAATTTATCTTCAAAATAAATCATGTATGTGAAAATTCTCCCCACCATGAAAATTTTTCGTACCCAGAAAGCTACAGAAAGGCCAGATAAGAAAACAAAACCAAACCGATAAACCAAGATGTACTCCTTTGCCAGGTTTCTCCCCCAAAGGCCAAAACACCACTAGTGATCTATTATGGAAGAAATAATTCATAGAAAAAACATACACCAATTTCATGAAACAATCAATCACATTCAAGCTTTATCCCAATTGAAAACTCCTCAAACACTATCTGAACAAGAATCAAGCAATTCACCCTAATGAACAACGACATCGAACATGGTTACACTAACCACGCTATAACTAAACCATTGGGAACTCTCCAATCTCAATAGTTAACCAATGAAAGATTTAGGTAACTTGATAGATCCAAACGAGACTACCTACCACCAATACAAGACCATGTATAAGTCTAAGTTATTGGTACGAGGGAACAAAAATAGGCTCCCCACTATAAGAACCAACCATCTTAACCGACCAGCATGGGCCCATACAGAAAGACCCCAAAATATAAAGAGTTGGGACGACCACAAGGTTAGTTTTCACTATTTGGGAAACCGTGAACTAATAGTGGGGAATCTTATATCTACATGGTTTTCTGAGGCATGGTCACTACTAACCAAATACAAACCATGTGGTCAACCTGTCGAGCAAAACTTCATACCTTTCTCTAAAGACTCAATGGAAACCAAAGGGGGGGGAATAACATTGGGAGATGACATGGGTACAAGGACCTCCACCTATGTCCACCGATCAAGAATAACAGAATAAAGATGATGACAACATAGTTTTAAAATCTTCTTGTCTTCCATACTGAGGATAGGACTTGTACAAGGGTTTAAACGACACTGGGGTTTCCCCTGACTACGCGCCAACTTCTCTCTGGGACCTATGGCTGGATCTCAAAATATTGAAGCATCCTCAGCCTCACAGTTAGGTTGTGGAAACCCCTATATGGAACTTCTTCTTTCAATGCCACAAACAACTACACTGCATACCCCGATGGGTTCATCAAGACATTAAACTCTCCATAACTCCCATTACAAAAATGAGACATTTCACTGAAACAAGGGATCAGAAGATTTGCACACATCGCACCTTGTTTCTTTGGGTGAGAAACAATAGAAGGGCAGGACAGGTATAAACACCTTCCTCTAAGATAAAGGATTTTATGTTTTTCCCAAGGGAGAAATACTCCCAACATAACATAGTTACTCTGAGGATTGTGTGACCTTCACCTTTAATCTCAAAAGAGCACACAACATCACAATGCGTCACCGAACATGACCCTTACGATTGATAGAAACAATACATGGAATAGGCCCATATTCTAAGTCCCTAAACAACAGACAAGTCCAAAAATGGACACAATATCCTATCATGACCGAAATCTAAAAATTGGTGGTTTAATAATAACCCTTGCTTCAAAGAAACTATGAAGAACCTAGAGGCCCTCTTAGACACCATCACGACACTCATCCACACTAACAACCAATGAACACTTCCACCTTCGATGAATCATGAAACTTAAGAAACTAAGGTCTCTTTTAACCTTCCACAAGAAGTATCCCACTACAATAGGATCCACAAATCAAAGAAATAAATGGGTGTATACTCAATCAACAATAATTGATAAAATATTCCTTATATTGATCAACTGGGGGATTTTCCAATGGAAAAACAATACAGGTTTCACTTCAGTTGTGCATTAACCTTTAATGGAGGCGTACTGTATCCAATGAGAGAACCCAAGGACCCAACCAAGATGTTATATTGGTCAAAACATTCCACCAACCAGATCCAAGCACATGAATGGAACCACCATAATGGAATCCCAAAACATTTTTCAAAAGGGACCACTAACCATCCCAAAAACACAGCTTACCGACCAAACACAAACCCAAAACAAAGTTAAAACAGAAGGGGTTCTTGGACTCAAAACATACCACAACATCAAAATTTTAGAAAACACATATTAAAAACCATTCCAAACTATTCATCAAGACATCATGTTTTTCTTTAAAACCAATTCATTGAAATCAAACTATTTAGCAGAAAGTGTATCCACCAATGGTACCCCATGGGCCTCACACAAGCATGTTTTTGGGCCACACTGGGCACCTTCCTCATATTCGTCCCGGAACTCATCCAGTCATGCCATCAACCATCCATCATCCCATAAAACCCCATGAATGTGGTCACTAACAGAAATACCAAAGGTTAAAACAAAGATTCATTCCACTATTCAAAACCAAAACGGTCAACCAACACATCCTTTTTCTCAAAACTCCTCACCATGAGATCCAAATCCCAATTCAAATATTAAAAAAATTTCTATAATGACACAAACATTTATACAAGAACTCAATCTCATGTTATTCACATCAATTTCATAACATCTCATCCCAACATAACACCCTATGATAGTTTAGAATACTCTATTGGAAACACTTTTTCGAAACAAACTTCAGTATAGTTTCTTCTTTCAAAAGAGGTGTAAGAACACCATTTGACACATCAAAAAAATTATGAATATTCAGTTACACTATTTCATAAGTAAAACCATTCCATATTTATTTGAAAATCATTTCACAAAAACTTTTCACTTCTTAAAAACATGTCACTTTAAAACCAAAGTTCCATGCTTTAAAAAAATAATGAACTCAAGACAATGCGAGAGGAAAATAGTTTCAGTGGGTGACTTAGAAATATGGTTGGGGACCATAATACAATCACTTCACTATCACAGAGAGTGTTCTAGGAAATATCCCCACCACCACATTGCATTCCAGGCCCTACGAGCTTACTGAGACTATTAACCCAACTCTCTTTTCATTTCCCCTAATCATCATTGAACTAAGAAAACCAAAGGACCCCGAAAGGTCCAAAATTCCCTTAGAGACTTAAATATTTTCATGAGGTGTGGTGATCATCCACACTACTCATAACCAAAATTAGAATTCCCAAAAATTCTAACTCTAGACTATCTCGACTGTTCCCCAAATAACATGACCCAGAAAGAGAAAACCTCCTCTGATACCATTTTGTCACGAACCAAATCCGGTCACCACCGAAACTAGTGCCAAACCTGGCCTCGGATAGGGCCCGAAGGGCGTTCCTGATCCCCACGGGCTTCCAAAAGTGCCTAGGTATCATAAAATGATAATTGGGAACGATTTACCTGAGTTTATAAACATAAAACAATAAAACAATCCAATAAAACGAATCTGGATTTTTCAAACCAAACAATCTTTTACAAAAATTTAGAACAGAATTACATGGCTTAAAACAACTAAAATGTACTATAAGAAATCTAAAAAACAAAAATGAAACATCCCAAGAACCATCATGGCATGTGGCACCGCCCTCAAGCCATCTCCACAAGACTTGACCACCAAGACCTGCTAGAAACCCGAACCACTGGAGCAAAACAAATTGTACCCAACCTGCGACAACAAAAATATCCAAGTCTACTTACACCCAAAGGTGTAAGTAGGGTGTGAGATAATTCCCAGTAGGATACCACCACTAATGGATTCCATGCGATAAATATTCAATGATGAAAATCATGCACGTTTTCAAAAACATGTAATTTCTCGTTACAATTTCTAAAAGATGCAACTAAAAACTCAGTTTTCAAGTGGGCTAATTTTAAGAATAAAAACTTTTAAAATAAATACCAAGGCTACTGAATTTTCCATCCACTGGTACCGTATTCCAATGGTAAGCACAAAATATCTAGTGAGCATAAGACATGGGAAATAACCCCTTGGAACTAGCTAATTATGGGTCCCAGGTACCTCAAATCTCGGTGAGAGTAACCATCACAAATATCTATTCTCATGCACGAGCCACTGGTAAGGAACATGCCCATAACCTAGTGGTCCCTAATCGACATAATCATAATTAAGTTAGATTTGTAAGCATCAATCTTGCTAAGTGAAACTGAGGCCAAACCCCACATATTCACTAGCATACTAGTACACTTCCACCCACCTATATACACGAGTTTTCCCTTTATGATCAAAAAATGTTCAACAAGTCATTGAATATACCATTCACAAGAAAATATCATTTACATATCATAAATTCACCAAAAATCCCACATGTATACAACACATGTCACAAAATTCCACTTTTCATTCAAATATATTTTGAAATCCGACTCACACCAAAATAGCCCACAACACTTTTCACATTTCTTTAACACATCCAAAAATTCATTAAACAATTTTATAAAACCATTCCAATATATTAAAACTCTCATAAAAACCCACTCACTTGTTACATAACACCCTTTTTACCTTAAAAATCATTTTATCATGAAACATACACGAAACAACAGACAAAAATGTTTCGCTCCAACATCACAATTTAATAAAACATTTTAGAAATTTACAAAACATTATAAAAATCTTTTACATCATAAAAAATAACGTCACCTTTAAAAGCCCCATAATATGTGAACACAAATACCAAAAAATACATATGCACTATTTTCCAACTTTTTTTAACCAACTAAAACATTTACAATTTTCATATAAAGAACCCGAGTGGTGTAAATATGTCTTGCACACAAAACCCAATTCAAAAACCAATTTTTAAACCAAATGCACAAAAATCCCCTATCAAAAAAATATTGGCATACCAATCAACATGTAATAACCCACTTTAAAATTTTATACAATCACCTTGAACAATATCGCAAAAACATACCCATGAGAACACACAAATCCATAAAAAATTTTCAAAGAGTATAACTAGGTTACACACATAAAACCCATTGAAATACCCTCCTTTTTAGGCCCACATGACACTATATCATTACCCAACCAAAATTGGAAGCCCCATTCAACAACTATTAAATCCCTTCCACATTTTACAAAACTACCACAAAAGATAACACATGAAATACATTTGAAAAATACATACTTCAATCAAAAATGTAACTTTAATTCCAAATGCTTTACTATTACTACGAAAAATGGTTTTTTCATAATTAAAATAATATAAGGAACATGAAAAATTATTTAATCAAGAAAACTAACTCATCATTAAATGGTTACCAATGGAATCACCTACCGAATGTGTTGAAACACTCAAATATTGGGGCGAAACATCAACTGCACGACCACCTCACCTCATGGAAGTTAGTAGAAACCTAAAACCTCAATATTTCACCCAAAAGAAATTAATTTAGAACCTATTCACAAACCATAACTTCTGTAATTTTTATAATTCAAGAATTATGGATGAAACCCTAAGCAATTTGAATGAGGAAATAAATAGACTCACTTACTTGAGTATCCTGAATTAATCACTCCAAACACAATAGTTCCTAAAATTGAAAATAGCCAAAATTCAGGGGTTGTTCTAACAAAAATTTAGGAGGTCATTTAGGAACTAGAAAAGAGGAAAAAGAGTAAGAATTGAGGGAGTTAAGAATGGATAAATTTACCTCTTAAATTATGGCTGATTTGAGAAACCCTATGAAGTTCATCCCAACGTTGTTATTTCAAAGAGCTCCAAGGAGGGGGGAAAGGCACTGGGAGCGCTCCAGGGATTCATAGGATGGAGAGGGAGGTGGAATCACCGAAAAATCCGTTATATTTAATAATATATTAAAAAAACTAAGGAATCATTTTAAAACTGGAAAATGGGATTTCGGGTTGGCCCAATTCTTAAATAAAAACCCAAATACTCCATGATTATTTATTTATAAAGGCTCCAAATTTAAATTTTGGTGTTAATAGGTCAGAGGAGACCATTTAGGAATTATAATGGGGGAAAAATACTAAAAAAAGAAAAAGATATAAAAGAAACAAAATTTATTTTTATATCTGGAATTGGGCTCACGGTTTGGCCCAATTCATGAAAACTCATCAATTCCTCCATAAAACCATTGGAAACCCTCCAAAACAAAGAATAAAAAGAAAATAAATGACATTTAACATCAAAATAAGTCATGTATGGGACACACTATGTAAGGAATTTATAAAGGATGTGTTTAATAATCCTATGTAACATATGTGAAAAATATATGATACTGAATATATGTATATATATATTCATTATTTTATTATTGAAAATAAATGAATGTCGTGTTCATGTGTACGTACATTCTACCATTTTAATGAATGGTGAATTTCATTTCACATATCCAAATATTTTATATTAATAAAAATATGTATATTATTATATATGTGATTATTATATCATGGTTTAGATTCTTGAGATGATGAAGCTTTGATCGACGTATTAATATAGACATGTCATAAGTTTAATCAAAGTTGAAAGACTAGGAAATTAACACATGAAATAGTGAAAATACATGAATGATTGTCATTTATTGGGTAATATGATATTATAAACATGAGAATGGTTCGTTTATTAGTTATTTAAATAATAAAAACCATACTATAGGATGTCAAATTATATTCATGAAAAATATTAAGGCAAGCTATGTTTTTTCTTCTTAGTTTACATTCCATTGAGACAAATTTTTTATTATGCACCTACTTTCTTTCAAATATTGTATATACTTCCCATTGACATGTCATATAATGAATTTAATTATTATCATTTTATCCTAGGTTTTATTAAATGTTATTTATTCATATATATTATGACTCGAATGTTTTAATGTTTCATGGAAGACATAGGAATATATATATATATATATATATATATTATTCACCTCAAGAATGTATTTAATTATTGTCATTAAAATCTCACTTCTGTTTGTGAGTATTAACATTTTCTTGAAAAATTAAAATATAATTACTCACCTAATTTTCATATATATGGTGTACATACAACCAATTTTTAAAAAAATATCAATATTCATTAATTATTTTTGATATTTTGAGTTTCAATTTGAATTTTTTCATATAAGGGGATTTGAGATACATGTTAACATGTAGAAAACAATTTCCAAACCCAATTAAATTCTATTGGGTTATATAACTTCATCATTTTTTTGATATTATTTGATAATGTGTATAATTAATATGATGATATATTGATTTATTTTGACTTCCTTATGTGTATTTTTAGTTGATAAACACAATTTACCCATTGATTGATTTTCAATTCAATGTTACGAAATTCTCGAAGGTTTACTTTACAATGTCATTCTGTTTTAGATGGTTTACACCTAAATTCCCATCTTAGGAAACTATTTAATCATTCTATAATATACCATTACAATTTTTTTTCTATGGATATTCATTAACATTATCAAATAATTATACTATTTTCCACTATTTGTTACTTAATGTTTTTTTTAGAAAATGTTTTGAGGAAAACCTGAATTCATTCCTTTATTCAGTGGAGAATCTATTTTATTATAGAAATGATATTTTCTTAAAAGTATTTCATTTTTTTAATACATTAAAAAATTATTTATTAAATAAATTTTTAACCATTTTTTATTATAACAATGTTTTAATTTAATCTTCACGCCTCTTTACAAATAAGGCATTTTCTAGCCTTTTCACCATGAAAAACATATGTTATTTTTACCTAGTAAAAAATTAATCGATTTATCCACCATTATTTTTTCAAAGAATTATTTCCTTGTTTCAATTGTTAATTTTTAAATAATTTTTCTTTATTATTTTATTTTCAATGAAATATATTTTCAAACATTCTTTCAAAATAAAATATATATTTTCCTTATGAATATATTCAAAAGATTATCCTCTAGTATTCTTATTGATCATTTATAATAACCATTTATTTTTACTCTTCTTCGGAAATGTTTAATTTAAAATATAATTATTCATTCTCTGTATAACTTTTGTTTGATTTTTCAAATGATAGTGTTGATATTCACTTCCTAGATATTTTTGTTAGACCCCTTGAAATATTCAATTTCCTTTAAACATTGAATTTCGAATTTACAAAAAATTATCCATAAAATTAATCATGGATAGTACTATTGCCTAAAACATATACAATTTTACAAAAATGATTCTACTCTGAATGTAATTTGATTATTTTCAGAAATATCAATAAACCAATATCTTTTATCCAATATAGATATTTGATAAGGAATATTATTTACTATGATTATTTGATACTATGAATTCTTTTGATTAGAAATGTGGTGTAGTGAACAATAATTATATAGTACATTGATTTACTGATAACTTCTCATGATACATACTTGTTTTGAAAATTAACTAAGGATCTTCATGTAGTTTTAAACCATTTTTTGAAAGGTCTTGTTGTTATAGGTTTTCTTGTTTTGGAGACATGATGCACAATAATTAATCATTTTATTCTTGTAAATTCCTTTATTGTTATTCCATTATAATTGTTATTGATTTATAAATGGTTTTAATTCATTATAAATTCATTAATTGAATGGGATGTGTTTTTATTTTCTTACATTTCCCTATTTATTATTCATAATATAAATATTTGAATGGAATATGTTATCTGTAATTTACTTTACCATGTTGATTCATTCTCGTAGATTTGTTTTTGTTTCCACTTTACATACCATTACTGACCATTTGAGCTCACCATTATTATGTTTCATTTCTGAGTAATCCAAGAAAATCACTATGAATGATAAGATGATATATTTTATATGGAATGAAAATATCATCAAAAGAAAAAATTATTTTGCTATTTGTGTATTCTTTTGTAATATAATACTCATGTATGGGTATCGTCTACCAAGACTACTAAACGGATCAGTACTTAATGATTTTATTCCTTATAACCATGAAAATGTAATGGAATAACAAAATTAGCTACATGATTTAGAGGGATGGTTACTAAAATTAGTATCAAAGTAATTTTAATGGAAACCTTAGTATCTAGTTTTATGATAACATAGAATAAAGAACATATCCCAAAGGAAAAATTTGGGGATATGTTTAACACTCCCAAATTCTAATGTACATCGTTATATTCAGTAGTGTTTCTGACAAGTTACAACAAGTGTAAAAATAGAATATAATAACCTAATACATTAAAATATATTTATTATATCACATAAATATAATATAATATATATATTTTAATGCATTAGTCACAAATTTAGCCTTTTTTCACACAAGTGAATACTTATTCCATGCCTTACATTACACACAATATTGAGTTTAATCGAACGATAATATATTATTTTAACATAATTATTTAATATTATAAGATATAATATCTTTATTATGAATATTAATAACTATATGATCGAAATATATGGTTAGGAGAAATATAAAATGTATTGATAAGATTGAAATTAATTTAAAATTAATATGAAAACCTACTGAATTTAAAGGAATATATTGTTATGCTCACAAAGCTATTAGTTCCAAATAAATTAAATTAATTAAAATGATTGTGTTATTTTAATATGGTATATATTATATATTCAATCAAATATTTTTTATACTCATCCAATATATTTGATAAGTCCAATATAAATAGAAACCTAATTTTAAACATAAAATAAAATATTTTATATTGAATATATTTTACCCATTTTTTGGTGATTCCATTTTAAATATAAATTTTGACACATAAATTTATTTAATATTTTGATATAAACTTCTTCTTTAAGATAAAAACATAAAAAAAATAGTTTTGTGTAAGTTTTTGATATTTTTATGAAACATTTTATTTTTAATGAGTAATTAAAAAATACTTAATTTTATTTTAAAAACTCTTTCAAGTAATTTATATTTAAGGATAAATTTTGATTTTGATTGGTTTAGAAGATTAATTATATTTTTTTACAATTAATAAAATTTATGTCAAGGGGATAATTTTCTCCATGAAATTGACTATAGGAACATAAAAATATTTTGTATATTTTTAATTTAAAACTAATCATTTTCATCCCACCAGCGAGTTGAATTTTAAATTAATTTATACAAAAAATATGAATTGAATTTGAATAAATGGGTTCCATATTTATATTAATCTTTATTTATAATTTTATATAAGACCATGTTTGTTTTCAAACAAAAATATTAGTAAATGTAATTTAATTTAATAACAATTATTAAGGTAAAATAAATCTAAATAAAATACTAAAACTTTAATTTAAGTGCCCAAATTACATATAAACACTTCTATAACCCATTATATTAACATAATTTATCCATTAAGATTACATTATTTTGTTTGGTTGGTTTATGATGATTTAGTTAGGTAAAAACGTTGTTACGCAAAACATATTTTCAAAAATACCATTTGAGTCATTTTCCTACCCAATAAAAGGTCACCACCATTTCCACTTCCTAACACATCTCAGAACACTTAGGAAAGATCACACTATGACCAATCCACTGCCCACCAGCCATACCATCTTCTTATAAGTCATTCATTTGGAATAAGTTAATCTATGGAAGCATTTTGTTACAAAAAAAGTTATCTGATTAAGAGGTCACATCATCACTCAAGATCTATAATGTACTTTCAATTATCCACCCTATAAAATATATTTATTCGATTATTATATAAAAAACGAGAATACTGAATAATATACTATGTTTTTATTTAATTTATTTTACCTAAAAATACACACACCTCAGCTTAATGAGTAATGAAAGCATTGTTTCATTGTATGATGAACTACGATCTCAAGAAATGATGGTTGTTCATTTTTACATTACCACATATCATGGTGTAAATTATGATGGAAAATTTCTTTATATTTGTTATATATGGTTTTTATAATATATTTATTCTTCTATAATCATTATTTATAACACACCTTTGTACCTTCCATCGTGTGTAAATTTGATAATTTTATTTGAGGAAGTGTGGACTACTTCCCCTTCAAAGGGATATGAATCATTCATTCCATACGAGGAAGGTATAAATAATGGGTTTAATAAAACTATTTAACATATATAACATAGTTAAGATAATTAAATTATAATATACAAGTTTAACATTTATTTTTCAATATTTAAAAAATAAATAAATAAATATAGTGTTTATGCATGTGTAAGACCTACCATCTCCATGAACAGTGCACTTCATTCATATTCTGTAAATATAATAGAAAATTATAAAATAATATTTTATTATTATATATGATAATTAATTAATGTTTTGTATTATTTTGATGATCAAACCATTATCTAATTAATGATAACAATAAATGACATTTTAAAATGTACTCCAGCAATCCTGGGAATTAACCCATTAAATATTAAAATTAAAAAATGTTGTTGACAAACAGTTATGAGATATCATAAGAAGATAATATTTTTTATTATAAAAATGATTAGGTTTATTATATTTCTTATTAACATATTTTAAACCATTATACATTACGTTAAATACCACAGAATAAAAAGGATGAATATTTTAATGGATTTCTTCTCAATTTCCAATCCATCCAAACTTACTTGTTTTTATGAACGTAGATTATTTTATATGGTGTATACACTGCCCTTTGATGCAAATATCATTAATATCTTTCTTATAATTATGTAATATGATTTATTTTATCTCATATAATCAAGGGTATTGTGATTTAAATGTTTCAAGGTTGTTTGGGACACTTTACGATGTTTAAATATTAATCAACTCTAAAATGGTCATATTGATTATTATAACAACCCTATTCATTATTAAACAGTGAAGCATAATTTATTACATAAACATGTACTTAATAAAACTCTGATTATTGTTGGGTCTAGTGTCTTGGAAAATTACGAACATTACATAATAACATAGAATATAAAACACTGCATCTTTATTTAAATCTTCTTTTACATGACCACAATATTCTTTAGTATTTATCATTGCATGAGATAACCTTAGGACATGTATAAAAAGTGGTGTGATATAATGACCAGTAAGGGAGTAAACAAGGCATATCTTTAATAATAATTAAAATTTTATTCTATATTCAAATCAATGGAGAATAATTGAAACATGATTATAAAGGCATGATATAGCATGATTATCCAAACATAGAAATGTGGCAAATACATTTAACATGATATTAGCTTGAGGCAAGGCTCATTTCACATGGATAACTAGTAAACCCTCCTTTTACTTTAACTAGTATGATTAAAACCTCATTTCACTTAACTTATCATGATACCAGTCTTCACCCAATGCATTGGAGTGCTATGAGGACACACCCTTTTTAATCATTTCATTTCATGCATATGTGTGCCACATGGATCGTATAACATGAATTCATTAATCATCATCATTTACTCAAGGATAAAGGAATGTGTTATTCATATAGGAAAAAATATGATAAATATGTAAATATGAATAATGTTCAACACCCTTGATAGTGAAATGGGAATGGTATTTAATACAAAATGACATTGTCTTGGAAAATATCAATGTAATTTTGACTGCATAATGATGTCATATAAGAATTTATAAAATGTTTTATGAGAGAGAAAAGGGTGTATAATTGTATGTACATGAAATAGAAAGTATGGTGGTCATATATATACATTTACCAACATATTTAATGGAATTTGTATTTATTAAATAATTATATATTTTGAATGTAAATTAGCAGAGAGAAATCCTTTTTAGAATTTCGGTATGGTAACAATTATACATGAGAAGAATTAATGAAAGATAATGGGGTCAGTCATCATTCAAAAATAAGGAGGAATCTATGGTAGAGGTGTGAAATCATACCTCCAATATTTTTAATTTAAAATAAATGTTTATAATAACATAAATAAATATGGGCAAAATCAGAAAAGAAAAAATCCTCAACATGGATGTGTGATCCAAAAGCATTGAGAGGGACTTGAGAGAATATTCTTTGGAGCTTATGGCACCTTGGAAAGATTTTAAAGAGGGTAGGGAATGTTAGGTACGTGATCAAAGTGTTTTTAGTTAATCTATGTAGGATATTGGGTAAATTTAAATAGGAAAAGAGATGAAATTCATTATTATTTATATTTAGGACAACAAACATTAAACTAAACTAAACCAAAAACCAACCCAAGGTTTCCCCCCCTGATTTTTTCCAAATGATAGTGGAAAAATAATTATATAGGTGCAATGGATGTACTTATTATAATATTAGGCTTCCTTATGTGAAGGTGAGTCACACTGTCAAGGAATTTTTTTTAAAAATGTGAAATGTTTTATAAGTCTTAGAGGGTCCATTAATGCATTTTCAAATAAATCAAACAAACCTAAAAACACATTATTTTATTTTTAAATAATTTAGTGGAATAAAATCTCATTTATAGTATTTCATTACATCACTATTAAGTCATTATGATTTCATAAACCACATTATATAATTAAATGATATTTAATTTTTTCCCAAAAGCTCAATTGTCGTAGAAAATTAGGAAAAAATCACTATTGGATAATTTAAATGACTGAATTCCTAAAATTATATTAATTATATCTAAATCATTCTCTAAATATGTGAATTTTTACATCTAAAATAAAAACTTACATTTAATGAAAATTCAAGGGTTTTGAAAAAAAAACATATTTCAAAAAAAACTAAAAATTACAATTGTATTCATAAAAATTATATGATGGTTTACAGTTAATAAATATTAATTTACTAAAAATATACTATTAAAATATAACAAAATTCAAAAAAACCATTAATCCATCAATATATATTTATTTATTGAATATTAACTAAAAATAATTTTTGTCATTAAATACTATATACAACATAATAATAATAATAAATATGTATAATTTTTATTTTATAAAAAAATGACAATAATAATAGAGCTAGGTTATTTTTACCTATCCTCTTATAAAACCTACATATTACCTAAGGGTAATGTTTTCAATGGTGAAATACTCTTTGGGTGGCTCGGATAACATTGCTCTGGTTGTGATCTATATCAACTTCCACCTCCCCCATTGGCATTTCTGTTCAATATTAACATCTTGATGCTTGGATTGGGATTGGTAAAGAGAGAATCCCAATGATGCGACCTGATTTCTATGCATTGAAAAATGGGCTTTGCAAAAAGAAATAATACCAGATAAGGATATCACTTCCTTTGAATGAGTATGTTGGATATGTTAAAGCCCTACAATAATACTAATCGTCTAACCACTCTTCAACAACTATATAAGAAACTACAAGAATTCATAATAGTATTTTGATATCCAAAAAAATAAAACCAAGAAATTTCATATTTTATAAAACCATTTTACTTCATTGAACATTTTATTCGGTCAAGAATAATTTTCATAAATAAATGTTTGGGTTGGTAAAATTTTCACTCCTTAAGAAATTACACACTCTAAATTTTTTTTCATAGAAAAACAAATGTGGGTAACTCTACTTAATCACTTCCTCTAATTCCCACATTTTATTCTCAAACACGTGGTTTCTACACAACACCATGATGAGGAGCATTGTCTTATTTCATAGAACTTTTTATCTATGGTCTAATTTATTCACTAGTATATCTTAATAGGAGAGGTAGTTCTCCAATGGTACCACCTCTGGATTGAGTACATGTGATGGGTCATGTATGTACTTCTTTAAGAGTGCTACGTGGAATACATCAGGTACTTGGGATAGGTTATGTGGGTGTGCTATTTGATAGGATAGTACACCAATGCAATCTGGGATATCAAAAGGGATGATGTACCTTTGACTATGCTTTCCCTTCTTCCCAAATCTCATAACTTTCATTCACGGTGTTATGCATAGGAATTCCATGTATCCACCATCAAACTCTAGAAATCATCGACAATTATCATCAAATCTCTTTTTTTTTACTCTGAGTAGCTTTAATATTTTTATTGATGGTTATAACCTTTTCCACCATTTCTATGAGCATTTCTGGACCTATGAGTTTTCACACTCTTACTTTATCCTGACATGTCGGTGTTCGAATATTATTCCCATAAACATATTCATAAAAATCCATTTGTATTCTTGAGTGGAAAACATTATTATAAGGGTACACAACAATATGAATATGGTGGTCTCATCCTCTTTTTATGTACATTGAGCTTCTAATCAACATATTCTCAAGTGTTTGGATAGTCCTCTTAGATTGGCCATCTCTTTGAGGATGATAAGCCGTACTGATGTTCATATTTGTATTTAGAGCTTGTTTATGACTCTTCCTAAACATAGAGGTGAATCATAGATCTGAATCGAATAAAATTGATAGCGGTACTCCATGTTGCCTTACCAGTTTTATAATATATATCTGTTCTAGTTGATCAATTGAGAAATCCTCTCGATTTAAAATGAAGTGTGTCACCTTTTCAAAATGATCCCAAACAACTCGGATAGCATTGTCTCCTTTGGATTTCTTTGGAAGTCAAGTGACAAAGTCCATGGTGACTTTCTCCCATATTCCATGATGGTATAGGTAATGGTTGTATTATTCCCTTATATTTCCACCTCTCATCCTTCACATGCTTACATACCAAGAACATTGATGTATATTTATCGATCTCCATTTTTGTGTTACTCTACCAATAAGGCTATTGGAGATCTCCATACAAATTTTTGATTCATGGGAGAATTGATAAATTCGAACTAGGTGCGTCATCTAAAATATCTTTCTTTAACTTTTGATATACAGAACACATAATCTTGACCCGAATCTCACAATTACATCTTTATTAACATTAACCTATGAGGATTTACCTTTTATAATAGTTTCCACATTTTTCTGAATTCCCACATCATCCTTTTGAGAATCCATTAAACTTTATAAAATATATGGTTCAGAAATCATTATTTAAGGGATTGATGATATTTCCTTCTTTATGATTCCAATGCCCATCTTTATCAAATTAAGATGATTGTATCCATTCCAGTTCTCATCAATGATAAAATCACTAGTTCATTTCAACATATGGTATATTCCACCTTCTTCCCTTTCCTATTGTGGTAATGGATTGAGAATTAATAGTAATTAATCAAATATAATCATATTTTTTGGATAATGTTCAAATCTTTCTATGTGAATATATATACTTGACGCTTTTGTGGTCTGTGTATATTTAACAAGTATTCCCAAAGAGGTAATGCCACTTATTTTTTTAAAGAGAATAAAAAATATCCAACTCAAGATCATTTGTTGGATATTTTTTCTCATGAACCTACAATTTACGTGAAGTAGAGACAATGATTTTATCATTTTGCATTAACACACAGCCCAAGACCTTTTTCAAAGTGTCACTGAATACAAAAACAAGTTCTCCACTTGTGGGTCATGTGAGCACATGTGTAGTTATAAGACTTTTTTTAAACTCATTGAATCTCTCTTCACATTCACCACTCCAAGAAATATTTACCCCCTTCCATGTTATCTTGGTAAGAGGGTTGGAAAATCATGATAAATTTCTCACAAATCAGTGATAGTATGTTTTCAACCCCAAGAAGCTATAATGATCCGCCATTGATTTTGGTCACAACTATACCTCCATTGAAACTACTATGGATGGATCCACAGATATCACATTTCTTGTGATGATATGACCCATGAATCAGACCTCTATCGGCTGGAACTCACACTCGATGTACTTTTCATAGAGATTTCCATTTTTCATGGTCTCTAGTACTATTCATTGATAATTCTAATGCTCCTACATGGTTTTGGATAATATTAATATATCACATATAAATACTGCCACATATTTGTTGAGGTAATCTCCAATTACTCTATTCATCACGTCCATTAAGATTGATGGAGAATTAGTGAGTCGAAAAGGCATTACTATGAATTTAAAGTACCAGTATCTTGTACAAATAGAAGTTTTAGGGATATCCTCATTCTTCACCCTTACATCATAATATCCAAACCGCAAATCCACATTAGAGAAGTATTGTGCTCCACATAGCTGACCGATCATGTAATTAATTCAGGGAAGAGGATAATTTTTAATTTTCATGATTTTGTTTAGATTGAGATAATCAATGCAAGGGTGCATTGACCAATCCTTATTCTTGATGAAGTGTACTGGACCACCACATGGTGAAGCACTTCATAATATAAACCCATTATCCAGATTATCATTTAGTTGATTATTAATCTCCTCAAGCTCTATAATATTTATTCTATATGGAGTCTTGGATATTGGAGGTGCCCTAGTTATAATATTAATTGAAATTTCAACATCTCAAGAAGCGGGAAGACCAAACAATTCCTCAAAAAATACCTCATCAAATTCCCTCAATATAACCATGTATTCAAGAATGGTTTCTTTATTATACTCAATAATATTTGAAAGATACGTGTACTCATTGGGTAGTAATATCCACAATTTAGGATCTAATAGAGATTCATCCTCCTCCATTAACTTGGGTAGAATCAGGGGTCGATTATCCATATGAAGAGTGAATTCCCTCTCATAGAAATTTATGTGGGATATATATAAGAAAATCTAATCCCTACCAATAATTGCATAAAATTACACTAAATGGTGTTTAAAGAGATTATCCAGGAAGCTCAATCTAGAAATTTTGATAGGGGAGGAGTTATATTCATGGGATTCAAAAATTTCCCCATTTTCCGTTCTCACCAACAACATTACTTCATGATTTTTATTGGTTTTTGGATTTTTCTACGAATCATTAAGTATATAAACAAATGTGTAAAAACAGAATTGAAAAGTATGATCTCAATTCATGATTGAATAACTTTTTTACCAATCACCACATCATTTTTAGATTTTACATTAGTGGTATAGATGGAAAAATATCAACCTTTTTGACTTAGATGTTGTTGGTTCCCTCTAAAAACTCTTGGATTATGGCACTGGTGTGCAAAGTTCCATGGATCATTGTAGTTGATGAAATGAACTATGCGTTGAGGGTCGAATAGAGGATTTATTTCCTCTATCGCAGCCATGGGGTTTTCTTGTTGGTAAATAATGGCCAGGTCCCCTTCTCATCCACACCTAAAGCAATTTCTCATCCCCTTCTTGGAAATTATGGGGTGTTTCATTCCGAACCATTGTCATGTTGGTTCTATATTCTCTTAGCACTATTGGATTTATCCATCAGACCACTAGATTTGAATTCCAAATTACGTTTCTTATCCTCATGATACCCTTGAGATTTTCATATATTTATTTTGACCTTGAGGTAAAAACGGACAATTTCCTCAAAGCTCTTGATGACACAGATCACTAGTGATTTTTGTAGGTGAGGTTTTAGCTGACCAAAGATGGGGTAAACCTTGTATTCGGGTAACGACAAAGATAGAGACATGTCGTGCAGTCCATGGGAATTTTTCCTAATACTCTTTAATGGATTTTTTATCTTTTTTAGGGAAAGTATGTCTATTTCTTTCTTATGTCAGAGGTTATGAGTAAAATATTTTTCAATTTTTTTTTGCAAATCCTTTCATTCCAACACCTGGATCTCATCAACTGTCTTCATTTTAATTATCATTTACACCATTGATAATCTTCCTATTCCATGCAATAAGCATCCATGAGTACCATCTATTGTTCAGAACATTGATGTATAGAGAAGATATTTTCAATGGAGTTGATCCATTTTTCAGAAATTAAAGGATCGAGTGATACATTAAAATAGGAGGTTTTTTTTCATCATTCTCTCGATTGAGAATTGTTCATTTTTAGGAGGGATGGAGGTTCAATTTTCATATTGAATCATGTGTCCATTCAAAACTAGAGCTAACTGAGAGACTATCATGACAATGTTTCTGATTCCCACTCCCATCAAATTGGGCATCTCATTAGAACAGTCATCACATCGATCATTGCATCAGTGGATAGCCCAAGTCCTCCAATTACCAACCATTGGATATAATTAAAGAAGTGATAGGGGTAACACATAAAGGTAAATCAAATGAGAAAAAGGGATAACTTATAAATTACTTTTGTTTCCTTAACTTACAAATTTATAGGCTTCAATCTTGGTTATCCATGATCTACAACCCAACATATATTATTAGGGGTATTTTTTTAATTCTATTAATAATGTTTAATAATAATCATTTGAATTTAATAAATCATAACCCTTGGGATTGCCTTAACAAAGAGTGCAACAAGTTCTATTGTTTTGAATCAGTTCTTGTTTGAGTCTAGCTCAAAGCGGTGTTTTTGTGTTTTACCCCAAGATACATTTGTTCCTGAGTCTCCTCTACCTCCACATATCCATAGAGTGATGTATTTTCATAAAAAAACAATTACTCGATACTCATGAAAATTTAGGGATGTTATCATTATACTTATTCTCATTTTTAAGTCATTAACTAGAGTTTTATAATCCTAATCTCAAAAATAACTAACCCTATCCTCTTATATGAACTAAAAATTCCTAATATTTATTAAACACTGAAGCATGAGTTATTAAAAAATGTTTACAAATGAAAACACTAAGGATCGAGAGGCCTACTGTCGTAGTAAGTGAGTAACATTACATAACAACGTATCATAGAAAACACACCATCTTTTTTGAAAACATCTTTTATATCACCACATCATTCCTTCGTATTTAGCATTCCAAGGGATAACCTAAGGACATGCGTTATAAAATGGTGAGATATAAAACCCAATAAGGGAGTAAACATGGAATAACATGAAGAATACTATACATGTTAGGAAATATTCATATCAATGGACATAATAGATAAATGAATATAATGTTATGACATAACATGATTATTCGAACACAGAAAACATTCCAACCACATTTAACATGATATTAGCATGATCCAAGTCTCACTGCACAGGGATCATGTGTAAACACTAATTTCACTTGAAATATCATAATTAAACCATTATTTTACTTTAAATATCATGATACTAGTCTTTAACCAATGAATTGTAGTACTATCAGGGCACCACCTTCTTAATCATTTCATTTAATGCATAAGTGTGCCACATGGATCATATAACAAGGATTCATTAAACATCATCACTTATTCAAATACAAAGTAATGTGGAATCAATACATGAAACTATATTATAAATCAGTAAATTTTTATAATGGTTAATACCCTTGATAGAGAAATAGGAATGGTATTCAGTACACAATGACTTTGGCATGAAAAATAATATAGCAATTTCGGTAGCAGAACAATGTGAAATAAGAATTTAAAAAAATAGCTGATGTGAGAGAAAGAGGTGAATCATCATATGTACAAGAAATTGACTGAAATGGGGTAATATAGATATTTTCCAAAACATATATATTGTAATTTAGATTCATAAAACAAATGAATGGCTTGAATGTAAATGAAGAGAGAGAAATCCCTTACATAATTTCATCTTGGAAACGGGTTTACATAGAAGGCATTAATGAGTGTGAAAGGGGTATACCATCATTAAAAATTGAGGAGGGAAGTATGGGTGAGTTGAAAAATCATAACCCAACATTTTTAATTGAAAATAAAATTGAATAACAACATACATAAATTTTGAAAAAAATGAGAAAGGCATAAATCCCTTATATGCATGCATGGTCCCAATGTCTTGGGTGGAAATTGAGATACGCTTCAATTGTTCTTGGGGTGCCATGGTAGGATTTTAAAGAATTTATATAAGGTTAGATACGTGATCCAAGGGTTTTTATTGATGATACGTGGGATTATGGGAGGGTTTATATATGAAAAAAGATAGGTAATCCCTTATTATTTATTTTTTGGACATCACACATTAAACTAATCAGAACAAACAATCAACCCATTGTTTTCCCTTGGTTTTTAAAAAAGAGTAGTTGGAAACATCATTTTATAAGGATAAAGTCAGAATATTTTAAATATTAGTTTTACATATGTGGATGTCAGTCACACTCTCAAGGAAATCCTTTTTAAAATATAAAATGTTTTATAAGAATTAGAGGGTCCACTAAAGCTTTTTAAAATAAATCAATCAATCCTAAAATCACATTAAATTAATGGTAAAACATATATTGGCCGAAAATTCCATTTATAGGATTTTATTACGTCACTATTGGTTCATTATGATGTCATAAAACACATTTTTTAATTAAACGGTATTTAATTTTCACCCAAAACTTCGACTGTCTCAAAACATTCTGAACAATTAACAATTGGAAAATTTTGATGTCCTAATTCCAAAAAAATATTCATTTTTAAAATAATTTTCTAAATATGATAATTTTTAATTTTAAAATAAAAAACTAGAATTTATTGAAAATTCATGGGTTTTGACAAAAAAGGATTTCAATCCTTAATAAAAATTACAATTGTATTGTTTTGCACGGAATCCGGGGATGACCTCCTGGACGGGAGATTCAAACGTTCCGATCGGTTTCTAATGGGTTTGTTCATAGAACCGGAAATATCCAATGATTCCACATCCGTTTGGACCTACTTTCCAAAGGTAGGTGCTCATTAGCTTGTGGACTGATGAGGCTTAGGAATTTTCATTGGTCGAGAGGATGGGAGGTCGGACTCATCACACCTTTTTGAGGGGAATTATTGTCTACTCTGGGACTCTATTAATAGATTTAAGTTATGTTCATTAATCCTTATTAAATTACCAAGTATAAAATGAGCTTTCCTTCAGTTTAACAATCAATGATTAAATATGTGAGAAATTTAGAGAATCATTTATATGTATTCGAGGTTCCTCATCAATAGAGAATCATCTGTATCTATTTAGAGATTCTTGGTCAATTGTATCCTTCAAAACATTTATATAAAAGTCTCTTGGTCATTATTATGACCAGGCTGGTTTTAAAGCCACTCAGTGGGGCACTTGAAGTTTATCGTCATTTAGAAGGACAATGAATTACTTAAGAGTTAGGATCGAACCCATAGATGGGCTACCTACGTATCCTTTGTTTTGAAAAATGAATCAGAACCCACGTAGTTCGAATAAGGGAGTATGACGTTTATGATTGATGGCTCAAAGAAGGATGTCATAATTACTTTTACACTCTAAGCTCACGTGAGTCATGCTCGGTGTGAGAAACAAGAGGTATTGGTAAAAAATTAGACAATTGTGACATGAAAGATGAAATCATAAGAAATGGTTTGGGGATTATGTATGTATGACTGCCCAAATAGATGAAGGTTTAGGATTCACTTTTAGGGATAAAATCCATGAACATGGTCCATAAAGGTATATGTGCTTCATGGAGAATTGAATACTCTAATCTTGGGGCTTACTCCTAAGGAGGATTCCCAAGTTAGGAGGGGACTTATGATTGGGTTTTACTCCTGAAAAGGAAACCCAAATCAAGGGTAAATTAGGACTGGTTAAAGAGAAATTAGGGGACTTGGGGCTTATTCCTGAAAAGGAAGCCCAAGATTATAACTGGGTTTTATACTTGAAAAAGGAGACCCAGGTTAGGGATTAAGGTTTGGGGTTTATTCATGATGAGGATGCCCAAGTTACGGGACTCGGGGCTTATTCCTAAGGAGGATGCCCATATTTGAGATTGGGGCTTACACCTAAGAAGGATGCCCAAACCATAATCCCTAACCTGGGTCTCCTTTTTCAGTATAAAACCCAGTTATAATCTTGGGCTTCCTTTTCAGGAATAAGCCCCAAGTCCCCTAATTTCTCTTTAACCAGTCCTAATTTACCCTTGATTGGGGTTTCCTTTTCAGGAGTAAAACCCAATCATAAGTCCCCTCCTAACATGGGAATCCTCCTTAGGAGTAATCCCCAAGATTAGAGTATTCAAATCTCCATGAAGCACATATACCTTTATGGACCCTATTCATGGATTTTCTCCCTAAAAGTGAATCCTAAACCTTCATCTATCTGGGAATTCATACATACATATGCCCCAAACCATTTCTTATGATTGCATCTTTCATGGCACAATTGTCTAATTTTTTACCAATACCTCTTGTTTCTCACACCGAGCATGACTCACGTGAGCTTAGAGTGTAAAAGTAATTATGACATCCTTCTTTGAGCCATCCATCATAAAAGTCATACTCCCTTATTCGAACTACGTGGGTTCTGATTCCTTTTTCAAAACAAAGGATACGTAGGTAGCCCATCTATGGGTTCGATCCCAACTCCAAAGTAATTCATTTTCCTTATGAATGACGATAAACATCAAGTGCCCCACTGAGTGGTTTTAAAACCAGCCTGGTCATCATAATGACCAAGAGACTTTTATATAAATGTTTTGAAGGATACCATTGACCAAGAATCTCTAAATAGATACCGATGAATCTCTATTGATGAAGAACCTCGAATACATATAAAATATTTTCTAAATTTCTCACATATTTAATCATTGATTGTTAAACTAAAGGAATGCTCATTTTATACTTTGTAATGTAATAAGGATTCACGAACATAACTTAAATCTATAAAGAGAGTCCCGGAGTAGACAATAATTCCCCTCAAAAAGGTGTGATGACTCCGACCTCCCATCCTCTCGACCAATGCAAATTCCTAAGCCTCATCAGTCCACAGGATAATGAGGGCCTACCTTTGGAAACTAGGTCCAAACGGATGTGGAATCATTGGATGTTT
This sequence comes from Viscum album, assembly GCA_963277665.1. Taxonomy (NCBI): domain Eukaryota; kingdom Viridiplantae; phylum Streptophyta; class Magnoliopsida; order Santalales; family Viscaceae; genus Viscum; species Viscum album. Next base: position 988,259,798 of record OY728163.1, on the reverse strand, counting down.
CATGTTCTACGAACAAACCCGTTAGAAACCGATCAGAACGCTTGAATCTCCCATCCAGGAGGTCATCCCCGGATTCTGTGCGAATCAAAAAATGGTGAACTCGACGTGAATCCTTAACCAAGTTAAAGTGATGTTCTTCTTATTTGTTAGGCCCCTTGGGCCAACAAATCAATCATTGAAATGTGCCCATCCAAAAGATGCAGTGGCCTGATTCATCTTGATTATGTCTGTTATATGGAATAGGCACTCTTTTCTCAAGATCTTCGGAAAAATGGCTTTTCTTAAATTCACTCCTTTGAATACTGCTGTTGTGAACACCTCTACTGTGAGGTCTGCTACTGTGAAAACCAATGTTGCTACTCCTGCTGCAACGTCGTCCGCTCTGAGGATGACATCACCAACTCAGCGTCTTCAACGCTAGGTTTCTAATGCACTGGTTAAGGTGTACAGTCACAACGGTACTATCCCAACTCTAGAGACCGCTCTTCAAGCCCTCCAAGTTAACAACTCTACCTGGTCATCCGGACAACGGTGGCCAGCGATCAAGAAGCAGGCGGTGCTGACTACCGTCTCCAATCGTTTCGGGTCATTATCCCCGGAACGCAATTTCCATTCACTCCCTTACTCTGAGGAAGTGAAAGAGCAGGTCCCGCAGGGCCTTAATTCAAAAAGACAGGAGTCCTTCCCGAGGGCTCCCATCAACAATCGCCGCCAGACTCGTGCGGTAGTGCGCCCTCAACATGATGAGGGTACCGACTCCAGGAATTCAGCTCAGGTTCCTCAAACCCGAGCAGGCAAGATGAACCGCCAGAGACGGAATCCGGTTAACAATGGGCAGGTTGTCATCCCTGCCATCTCCGTAGAAGTCCACCAACCAAACTTGGTGGAAAATAACGAGCAGGAACAATCAGCTGTCCGTTTTAATTCCGCTGTCCACTAGACTCGTCTTGCAGCATCACGCTAATCCCGCCAGGAAAATCCAGCGGAGTACTATAGGCAGGAACATGCACCTGCTTATGCATCATCAGTTAGTCTGCAGGCTTGCCTGACTACATATGATGGATTCCACCAACCTAACTTGGTGCCAAACAACGAGCAGGCACACACACCTATCTGTTTTAAATCCGCTGTCCAGCAGACTCGTCCGGCAGCATCAAGCCAATCCCGCTAGGCAATTCCGGCGGAGTACTATAGGCAGGAACATGCACCTGATTATACATCACCAGTTAGTCAGCAAGCTTGTCTGACTACATATGATGGATCTCGTCAACCACGTTTGGCAAAGTGTAATCAGCAGGCACATACACCTGCTCATACTAATCAAGGCTACCAACAGTCTCCCTTGGTAGCGCACAGAGAAGTCAGTCGGAAAGCCCCGACGACAAACAGGAGGCAGACTCAACTCTCTGCCTCCACACATGAGTACTGTCAGGATTCACTGACAGGAAAAGGAGGACAGGAGCAGGCACATACACCTACTCCAAACCCGGAGTGGACGTATATCCTCGTTCCGGCGGCTGAAGTCACCAAACATATTTTATCAATGGTGAAAGACAATAAGCAAATTCTTGCTCATATTATGGATGCTTGCCAGGATATCATAACAGCTTCAGCATCATCTCATGAACAGAAACATAAATTTATCCCTAGAAGTGGTGTGACACATCAACGATTAACTCCGTAATAGACACACACATCTGTTCCAGTCCAAGAGGGTCATGGGGCATACTCCCCCATATCATGCGGACAACCAAGTCAGGCACATACACCTGATTTGAGTGGAGATCGTCAGCCTAACCTGACCATCATTCCTGATCAGGCACATACACCTCCTCAGAGTAACCACTTTCGTCAACATGTGGTTTCTAAAGTGAGTAAGAAGGCATCTAAGAAAAAGATTCACCCAGCACAGTCAGGAGATCAAAGGCCAATCTATAACAAGGCCTTGCTCGATTCTGGAGTTCTTGAAGCCCTCAGACATTTATCTGTCGGAATTCAAGATTCTACTCCCTCAGTTCCCAATAACAGGAACATTAATTCTGAAGTTCTTCAACAGACACTTCCTCATGAAGACTTGCTTCATGAAAATTCGGTCAATCTTGATGTTTCTTCTTCAGATGAGAGCCACAGGAACCCTCTGTTTGGTCAGAAGACCAAAGAGAAAGAAGTCTCATCTTTTTCTGTAACCCATTATGGTGGTCCTCCCCATGATGATGAATTTCGCTGTGAAAGTCCTCTCCGCAGTAGTGATTCACATTGCCTGGAAAATACTCCAGTGGACAATGTAGTGCCGAGAAAGCCCTCTTATCTTGAGGCACTTGCAAATGCGAAACCATTCATGTCTGATGCTTTATCGCTAACAAGTGAAATACTTTCTCAATCAGAAGATGGCCCAGGGTGTAGGTCATTCTCCGAACCACCCCTAAGTCATGCATCTTCTAGTTTTACCAATGATCTCTCTACCAATCTTGTTGAATCCGATGAAGCAACAAGGAAACACCAACTCTGGTCAAAACAGGTAGAATAATCTTCATTTAATGACAAAGGGGAAATGCTGAACATGAGGAAAAAACTGGAAAAAGGTGAGGTACCAGTCATGTTTTGGCCTTTGGCTGACTCCCAGTACGACATTCCAATGATGTTGACGGATGATGGAATCCATGATATTCGTCTCAACATATGGCAAACTCCTTGTTAATTGAAGAATAAGGTATTATATTATGATGAATATGAAAATCATCTTAAGATAATAGAAAGGCTACAACGTCAGATTGATTTGGAATCTCTATCAGTCTCTCGGTATCTGAAGGCTGAAAAGCAGCAGAGAACCCTTCAATGTTCATGCCTTGGCGCACTAAGAAAATTGCGTCATTTAATTGCCAATGCTCCATCTGATGTTCATATCAGAGGATGGGGTGTTCACGGAGCACTACATTTCATAGTGCTTTCTAGTCAGCAAAGCCCGCCGAAAATGGTCTCATGCAATGGTATTTCCCATGGCCGGCCACAGTCAATGGGCTTTGTTCATAATCAAAGGCTTGCTCAAGAATAGGCTTGAACTAGTTCCTATAAAAATCAAGTATATAGAGAACAAGTTGTTGAATTTCTCCTACATCAAGCAGGCGAGAATATTGCACAAGCCTCTCGTATGGAGCAAACACGTCCTCAAATGACAGATGTTTCTGAAATCATCCAACGGTCTGTTGAACCAGGTGATAAAAGTGGATAAAGGTTAATGCATCCAGCTAATTTCCGAACTAAGATTCGTAAGATCAAGAGAGATTTTAAGAAGATATCAGACATAGCATGTCAAGAGACACACCAGCTTGTCAGACTGGGGACTTCTCTAAATCAACCCTCAGAGTCAACAAATGGGATTCGAGGAGTTGAGAAGAAGCAGCAGGAACATCCCCAGTTCTCGAGACTGGGGACTCGTTCAAATCATCAATCCCCTCCTCATAGAATGTCTGTCTTTTCTCAATTTGGGAAGAAGCCACAAGAGGAACGAAGATCCAAATTATAAGGAGATTCCCTCCAAGTTATAGCTCGTCATGAAGTTCCTAAAAGATTGAATCAACAAAAGGCAATGTCTCATCAAAGACATGAAAGAAGCAAATATCACAAAAATACTGATAGAAGGGATTTGATGCATTATGCATCAATCAATGTCATCAATGTCGTTGTTGCTAATCCACCCGAGGAGACTCACTCAGGGGACTCAGATGAAGAGCGTCCTGCTCAAGAAAATGTACGCACCGATACAAATGAAGAATGTGTACGTAAACGAAGTCAAAGGATTATTCAGAACCTAGGTAATCCACTTACCTCCCTCCAAAACGAATCCAACAAAGGGAAGGGAAAGAATCAGGTTACATATCCTTCCTCTCGGGAAGGTCAATCGCTCTCATTAGAGCAATGGTTTGCACAACAAGAGGAAAAATGAAAGAATTAATAAGGTTGAATGCAGAACTACTTCAGAGTAGTCTTCTTCTTAAGAATGCTGAAGTCCGATAGTCGAAGGAATTTGTTTCAGTTACTGAGATGGATCAAGAATATCCTCCTTTATCAGTACACCCTCAGAGGTCTAATCCTACAGGTCAAGTGCAAAAACGGTTGGCAGTGCCACCATCAGTTGTAGCACCAACCACCACCTCTGTCCAAGATCCATTCATTGCACTTACTCAAGACCAGGTTCAACCGGATGTTTCTCAAAAGTTAATAACTACTATTGAGTCATTAACAGCTCGGTTAGAAACTATGGAAGGGAAACGGGCGCAAGTTCAACCTGAAAAGAAAGTTTACCCTGAATGGGTAGATTCAATTTCTCCTCCATCCAGTTTTGGAAACCCTGTTTTCCCTACTTTCAATGGATCAAGCGACCCTGAACAACATTTGATGCATTACGTGTCTTGTTGTGATCCTATGATGGGAACTCCAGAGCAGCAAGAAGCAGTGAAACTCAGATACTTCGTGCGAACCTTTCAAAGATGAGCTTTTGTCTGGTATACAAGTTTGCAATCCCGTACAATCATCGGATGGAAGGATCTTCGTCAAAAATTCCTTCTTCAGTTCAGCTCAACTTTTCCAAAAAAACGACAGTTTTCGATCTTACAAACTGCAAGCAAAGGGAGAATAAAAGAGTCTCTGATTTCATTGTTCACTTAAAGGGATTAACGTATTCCCTAAGTTTAGCACTCCCTCAGGAAGAGTTGTTGCCAATCTGTGTGGCAAATTTGCATGACGAATTACGCACGCCATTGATCCCTGTGAAATACACAGGAGGGTTTCGAGACCTTACTTCAATCGCTCAACAGATTGAAGATTCCCTTATACAGGCTACGGTTAAATCTCTTATAATTCCATCAGCTCTAGGAAGAAGAATGGGTAAAGCAGAAACTGCTACAGTTATGCTTAAACAAGAACCTGTACCTATTTCTACTTCAAAACCTTCATCTTTTCGAAAGACTCCACCTCCTGAACGCCAACAAAAAAGACAGTTTCGTCCAAATGATCAAATAGATCAACAAAAAAAACAATTTGAGGATATGAAGAGTAAAACATACTCTTTCTGAAGTGAGCAAGTTCCTGGTTACTTCATTTCATCTCTAGATAATAATTTGGTTCAATTACCAGTGCCCAAAAGGCCAAACAAGGAAGGAGATAAAGACCGTCCCAATTATTGTCCCTTTCATAAAATGTTGGGGAATCCCATCCAGGAGTGTTTTGTCTTTAAAGACCTCCTGCAAAAGATGGTCGACTTGGGACAAGTCAAATTGAAGGGTTCTTCAGCTCATGTAGCGTGTGTTACCACTACAGATCCAGAGGAAGAAGGCGAGTGACAGGAATTCAAAAGAAAAACTGCGCAAAAATATGATGATTGGATGGTCAGAAAGACAATCAATCGGAACCATGCCATTTTGCGAACACAATTGAAGAAGCCAATTGTGTCTCCTACAAAAGCTGCAGTGAAGCCTCCATCAAAAGACAAATCTAAAAAAGGGCAGCGCAATTCAAAGAAGAAAGAGGAATCAGAAGAAGATGAGTATGTATCAAAGCCTAAATTGTCTTTGACTCTGGCCGATTTCATGACATCTACTTCAAAGCAACGGGCACCGCCCCATCAAACGGCACAGCCTAAACAGGCTAGTTAGGAAGGGTCTTTATCAGACGAAGAGTTAATCTTCGGTTCTGTTAATATGATTCAATTAACAGATCCATATTCCAGTCTGGATGAGCTTGAATTCCCTGTATCAAATAAGGGAATCCGAGGAATTTCCAGAGGTTCAGGATACAGAGGAAGACGTGGATCTTTCCGAAGCCACTACTCCAATTCTACCCCTACTAGCACTGTGTATGCAGCAGAAAATCATGGTAGAGCCCTTCAGCGAGCTCAAAAAGAACAAGGAAGTTCTTCTACCAATGGCCAACTCATTTTTGGTACAGTTATTTTGGAAGACCGATTAAAGGTTCCATCTTCTTTATCTCAGCATGTAAATGGATCTAATCAGTCTAATCTTCCAAAACCAAGGATGTTGCCAACTTCTATCCCAATACAAGATGCATCAGCTTCCAAAGCATCTGCTTCCAAGGTACCTGTTAAACCTCATATTCCTGTTGGGAAACACAGACCTCTAGATCAAAAGTATGATATATTGAAACACATGGCCCAAGTACCAGCCAAGTAATCAATTTTGGATGCTTTGAATCTGTCAAAATATTTTCAGGAAGCACTCATCGAAGCTTTGTCAAGTCCTCAGGAGTTTGAAGCTGAAATTGCTGCAGCTGAAGTCTATCACATAGAGAATAATCCTGCAGAATTCCATGAAGTGATATCATTTACTGATAAAGATGAAGATGATGTTGTTCATGGGCACATAAATCCTTTGTACTTATCTGGAAAAGTTAATGGTGTAGATATCCGAAGAGCTTTCACTGACAATGGTTCAGGAGTCAACCTCATGCCCATTCGTACACTTCGACGATTACGCCTCACAGAATCTTATTTATCTCCTTCTACCATGATGTTACAAGGATATGATAAAAATGAACAAGAACCACTGGGCAAAGTTACACTCAGAACACAGTTTGGAGATCTTGTATCCAATTCGGATTTCATGATTATTGATCAAGACTCAACATTAAACGTCTTGCTTGGAAGACCCTGGCTACATCAGCATGCGGCTATCCCTTAATCATACCATCAATGTATCAAATACTGTTTTAATGGTCAAGTTGGAGCATTGTATGGTGATATGACCCCATTCAAAACATGTGAGTCTCAGTACATTGAGGCGGAATTTTATCACATGAAGGGAAGAGAAAAATCTACAATGAATAAAGTTACCAAAGTTAATGCTCCATATGGTTTGGAGAAAATTCCAATAAATCCACTTAAAAATTTGAGTACAGATTATGTGTTACCTATTAGTCAAATTGACAAAATAGGCCCAAATCAAAATACTCTTATGGAAATATCCATAATGTCAATTACGGCAATTGAGCTAGACAACATGGGAGAAATTGGTAACCTACCAAACAGTGATGAAAGCATAAGTGGTGACGTTTTCATTTCATCTGCTGAAGTCCAACAAGTCTATACATCGCCAATCAGGACAGAAGAAGTTATAGAAACACTAGAGGTGAATAATTATGTCGATTCTCAATCCATCATCTCCTCTTTATTTCCCAAATAAGTCCCTTTATCATCAATATGGTCGAAAATGGAAGCTTCTTCTTCAAAATGTGAAAATTTTGATATCTCTTATGATCATGAAAATTTCGTTTTTTCATCTACTATGCAAGTAGAAATTGAATAAATAACACATGATGAAGAGGAAGAGGAAGATCTTAGAGATGCTCCTCCAGCATTTGAAGAGGGTATCTCTACCACTGTGGATGAACTCAGAGAAGTAAATCTGGGTACAGAGAAAGATCCACGCCCCACTTTAATTAGTGCGGCCATGACCCTTGAAGAGAAAGAGATGTATATTTCTTTTCTAAATAAAAATAAAGATATTTTTGCTTGGAATTATACAGAAATTCCTGGTCTTGATCCTGTTGTTGCTACTCATCATTTGTGTTTACCAAAAGAACATCGAGGATTTAAGCAAGTCGCGAGAAGAACACATCCAACTTATTCTTCCAAAATTAAAGCTGATGTAGATAAGATAATCAAAGATAACTCCATCAGAGAAGTTCAGTATCCCAAGTGGTTGGCTAATATTGTCCCTGTAAAGAAGAAGAACAGACAAATTAGGGTTTGCATCGATTTCAGAGATCTTAATCGGTAATGTCCTAAAGACGATTTCCCTGTTTCGATTACAGAACTCTTAATTGATGCGACGACTGTCTATGAAGTACTTTCCATCATGGATGGATATTCCGGATATAATCAGATCCGAATGGCCCCAGAAGATGAGGAATCTACAGCCTTCAGAGCCCCTCAAGGTGTGTTTTGTTACCGAGTAATGCCATTTGGTTTAAAGAATGCAGGTGCAACATATCAACGCACCATGTATCGTATCTTCAAACCGTTCTTAAGGATGTTTGTTGAGTGCTATGTGGATGATTTGGTAGTTAAATCCAAACAACTTTCTAATCAATTGGCTGATTTGGAAGTCATATTCCACAAGCTTCGATGACATAATTTGAAGATGAACCCCTTAAAATGTGCTTTTGGGGTAACCTCAGGAAAATTTATCGGCTTTGTTGTACGCCATCATGGTATTGAAGTCGATCCTGAGAAGACCAAATCAATCCTTGGTATGTCACATCCTAATAATTTGAATGAATTAAGAGGACTTCAAGGAAACTTAGCCTATATTCGGCGTTTCATCGCCAATTTGGCAGGAAAAAGTTTACCCTTTACCAAATTATTGAAGAAATGAGTCACTTACCAGTGGACAGAAGAATGTCAAGAAGCATTTGATGTTCTCAAGAAATACATCTTGAGTCCACCAGTACTCATGCCACCTGTTGAAGGTAGACCACTTATCCTCTATGTGACAGCTCTAGAGCGATCATTGGGTGCCTTTCTCGCTCAAAAGAATGATGCTGGGAAAAAAAATAGCCTCTAGTATCTCAGTAGAACTATGCTTGAAGCAGAAACCCGGTATTCAAGTATTGAGAAGTGCTTCCTGGCATTAATCTTTGCAGTTCAGAAACTGAGACACTACATGCAACATCACGAGGTCCAATTGGTATCTCGCAATAATCCGCTCAAATTCATCCTTAGTCGTCCAATGCTTACATGACGTCTAGCAAGGTCGGCAGTTATTTTGCAACAGTTCGACATTCAGTATGTGTCTCAAAAGGCAATAAAGGGTCAAGCTCTGGCTGATTTCCTGGCTGAACATCCTTCCATGGAAGACACGTCTTCAGATATTGAACTCCCTGATGAGGAAGTTTTCTCTATTCAAGAGAATCCTCAAATATGAGAAATGTATTTTGATGGTGCTTCCAGAAGTCCAATAGGGAAGAAAATGGAAAATCCTAAATTCAACAAATTTGGTTTAGGAATTGTGCTCATTTCTCTAGATAAGGAAGTGTTACCTTATTCATTTTTATTGTGGGAAGGTGGTACCAATAATGAAGCTTAATACCAAGCTCTCATTACAGGCTTGGAGTTAGCGCTTCAAGCACAAGTGGATCACATAAAGGTGAAAGGTGATTCAGACCTGGTAATCAAACAAGTCAATGGGGATTATGCCATCAGAAAAGAAGAATTAATCCATTTGTATGATTACGTCAGAGAGTTAATGTCGGAATTCCCTTCAGAACCGACATTTTCTTATGTCCCAGGATCACAAAATGCTCAAGCTGATTCACTGGCTAATATAGCCACAACTTTAGCAGATCCAAGTCGGGACAAGACAACCATCAGTATTGCCCACCGTCGTGAAATTTCACCTTATGTTCAAGTCAGAACAGAGGAAATTAATGAAATTAGTCCCATTCCTGAACCGTATGGTCATAATATAGGATGGATGTCACCTATCCGGGAATACCTTCAAAATGGAACACTTCCACCTAATAGAGCCGAGAAAGAAAAAATCCAGCGACGTGTAGTCAATTTTACTCTTTATGATAGCCCAAACCACCTCGAGAAAATTCTATACAAATGTGGTTTTGATGGAGTTATCTTCAGATGTATTGATGGTGAAGAGATAATGGTTGTCATAAAAGAAGTGCATGCAGAAGTTTGTGGTGCCCACCAGTCTGGACATAGACTGTCTGATCAAATTCGAAGGCTTGGATACTTTTGGACTTCAATGATACATGATTTTGTTAATTTCACAAAGAAGTGTCAATCATGCCATGTATATTCCAACTTCATTCATAAACCTCCAGAGTTGCTTCATACAGCTAAATACTCGTGGCCATTTACCACATGGGGAATAGATGTGGTGGGACCTTACCCTTCAGCTACGGTCAAGTAGTTTAAGTACATTCTTACTGCTACTGATTTCTTTTCCAAATGGGCAGAGGCAGTACCTCTCAAAGAAGTCAGTTCTAAATGCATTGTTAGCTTCATCAAGTCTAACATCATTACTAGATTTGGTGTTCCTCATACCATATTGACGGACAACGGCACCAACTTCCGTTCTTCTAAGGTGAGGAAATTGTATCAAGAATACAACATTAAATCCAACCATTAATCTCGGTATCATGCGGCGGCCAATGGACAAATAGAAGCCTTTAACAAGACTCTTTCAAATATACTGCAAAAGATGGTGGATAAAGATAAGAATTCATGTCCTGATAAACTCTTTCATGCTTTATGGGCTTATCGGACTACCACTCGCAATGCAACACGGTCAACTCCATATTCATTGGTATATGGAACAGAAGCAGTCTTGCCAATTGAAGTTCAATTGCCCTCACTCAGAATAGCCATTTGTGATCAGTTATCTACAGATGAGCAATCCCAAAAGCGATTGAATGAATTGGAACAGTTAGATGAGAAAATATTGTGCACTTTGCACCACTTGGAAATCTATCAGAATCGAATAGCATGAGCTTTTAACAAAAAAGTTCGTCTTTGTTCATTCATTCAGGGAGAATTGGTATTGGTTCTCAGAGCACCAATGATACTAGGAAATAAGCCTCCCAAGGTTGAACCAAAATGGGAAGGACCTTATTCAATACATAAGGTCTACTTCAATGGAGCTTATTCATTAATCTCAATGGATGGAGAACTCATCACGACTCCAACCAATGCCATATTTCTGAAGAAATATTTTGTATAAACACAAAATATGGTTCCCAGAACCAATATTCTTACAAGTGGTTCATACAGCAATAGTCCAGTCTGACTTTAAACTGAATCATCATCCATGGTCTATGCATATGACCTTAAACTATTTGCACTTTCGTCCAACATGACGTTAAACTGTAGAAAAGAACTTGTCCCTACAACATGACATTAAACTTTGCAGCACCAGTTCGTCCTTTCTATAAGACATTAAACTATACAGCAATGGTCCAGTATGACCTTAAACTGCAACTTCGTCCCACAAGACATTAAATTGTGAAAAAGTTCCCTAAACCGTCCAGCATGACCTTAAACTGCATCATCCCTGGTCCATGTATATGACCATAAACTATTTACAAATCCCTTACGTCCATCAAGACGTTAAACTGTGAGGTCATAACTACATGACGCTAAACTGTATAAAAATCCCTTACGTCCGTAAATACGTTAAACTATATAATCATCAAAGGTCCATCATGACATTAAACTGCACCATCCACAGTCCATGCATATGACCTTAAACTATCCGCACTTTAGTCCAACATGACATTAAACTGTGAAAAAAATCCCCAATGTGTCCAACATGACGTTTAAATGATGCACTCTTTTGTCCTCACTGCATGACATTAAAACTGCAAAGTCCCCCTTTTGTCCAATATGACATTAAACTCTATTATTCCCATCGTCCTAACTACATGACGCTAAACTATACAGAAAATTCATAATATGTCCTACATGACATTAAACTGTATTTTGTCCCTACTACATGACACTAAACTGTGCAGCACCAATATTCCTAACTACAAGACATTAAACTGCATAGTCCCTTGATATGTCCTACATGACATTAAACTATGCATCGTTAAGGTTGTTGTTACCTCTTGTTTCTCACATCGAGTATGACTTACGTGAGCTTAGATCAAACCTCAACCATAACACTCTCTTTGGGCCACTAACCATGTGTAGGTCCCAACAACATTTTTTATTAGATCGTTGTCCACAAGAACAACTTGATCATTAATTCATTATTTAATTGAACTACACGGACTTTGATCCTTGCCCTCCAGGTTGGGTATGCAGTCAACCTCCTAGGGTTCAAGCCCAAAAACAATATCTTCACATCGGTTCACCACCATCTCATATGATGTTGATTTGTGAAACCGCCCCTAGAATCAATATTTTTACATTGATTCACTTTCGTCCTTGTTATACTCCGTTAAACTATACAACACTTTTGTCCAGTACGACAATAAACTACAATATTTTTTGATCTCCTCACTTGAGAGAGAACTATTATTGACATTGATATTTCAATCATGTTTCATTTCAAAAAGACTATGTGCATACATGGTAATGCCTAAATTTTTTATCTCAGGTTAAACCATCATTGCACTAAAGTCCCCTTTCCCCTTCACATGTACGAACCAAATTTGTACAAAGGGTAGTTCTAGAACTACGTGGACTTGATTCCCATCCTTATGGGATACGTAGGAACATTCGAGTCTCTCTCGAATCCAGTCCCAAGTCTTTTGGGCCTAACCCCAAAATTCACTTTCAGTCCCTTCGATAAAAATCCTCATGAAAACACACACTGTGTATTCATTATTATGGTCCGAATTCTATGACCCTAAACTAAGATTTTTCATACTTTCGTCCTGTATGACGTTAAACTGCATTTCAAGAACTACGTATGGCTTGATTCTCATTATTATGAGATACATAGTGAAGTCCCAAAATTTCAATTCAGGACCCAGCCACAACATGACTATGGTTATCATTGACCTATGTATCTCTATATACATTAGACAATACCCATCTTTCTGTGTTCTAATCCTAACCTTAAATATTTTCAGATCTTCATAACCCTTTTCATGAATTCTAGTCACAAAAATGTCACACTTCTGAGAATTCTTTTGCCTGACTATGCAGCACGTTCCCATAGGTGGCCTTGCATAAACAGTCCACATAACAGACTTGTCAGCCGAAAGATACTATTTTATTTAACTATGCAGCCAATGCCCTTAGGTGTCCCTACATAATTCAACCCCCTAACAAGTTTGTTAAATGATGGTAACTTCATTCATGAGAAGAATGCCTCTTTTGTCCTTATTTGTCTTAAACGACAGTATGTAGGGATCCGCAAAAAATAGCCATCCTTAACATATTTGTCCCATATCCTTTTTCATAATCTGAAAGTATTCAAGTCTATGGTTTATTCTTCATCCCAACGTTTTGGTCAGACCTTCGTAGGAGTGATATTCATCCAGTTCTTGGATATTCTTGTTCGGAAATATCATCTCCATATTAAAGTACCTCTTTCCATACAACAAACTCTATACTTTAGAAAATTTGAATCTCCAAAAAACATTCACTAGCTTTTAGCACTAGGAAAGTAAATTTTTGGGAGTTCTTTTGCCTGACTATGCAGCACATACCCATATGTGGCCTTGCATAAACAGTCCACATAACAGACATGTCAGCTGAAAGATGCTATTTATTTAACCATGCAGCCAATGCCCTTAGGTGGCCCTGCATATTTCAACCCCCTAACAGGTTTTGTTAAATAATAGTAACTTCAATCTGGGAAACTACTTATTCTAATGCCTTTTAGCTCTTTTTCATATCATTCCTCAGATTCAAATATTCTTAAGCCAAAGTTTACATATTTCCCCTCATACTTGAGTATGGTAATATGTTTTCAGAAAAATTGTCAAGGAATTGAATCAATTTTAATCCATTTTGGTAAAAGCTATTTCGACCATAAACATTAGCCCCTTTATGTCCGACATGCATGACTTTAAACTGCCAGATTTCTTGTTTTTCTTTTCACCTCAGAGTCAAATCCTCTTTTCTCTCCGGATCCAACTCTGAGGGGGGACTTTTGTTGACGCTCCTTTCCGTCACAGAGTCTAACGACTGAAAAAAAGTAAATACCTTAGTCCAAAGTGATTCATCCTTTGAAGAAACATCAATAATCGACAAAGGCAGGAACACAGGATCAAAAGCAACTGCATCACGCAAGTTATCTCACTGTCGCGCAAGTACACTTGCGCGACGAACTTGGTCGCGCAAGTGACTTGCGACGACCTTGGTCGTGCAAGTGACTTGTGCGACCTCCGAGGTAACCGCCCGGTAACCGCCCAGGGCCTTCTTTTGCCTATAAATAGACCCTATGGGCCCCCCATTCGAGAGGACCTTTTTCCAGAAACTCGGATTGAAGCTCCCGACACCCAAGTATCTTCTCAAAGCTTCCGGAACACTTCTAAGGTAATTTCTTACCTAGAACGGAAGATCTAAAGAGAGGGAGGAAGGCCTAAGTGTTGAAACTCATCAACACTTGCGCGCCTGAATGGCCAGCCCTTAAGGGAACTGGTCACACTTGTGCACCGCCTTATTCCTTCAATAGAATTTGCGCGTCCCTTTTCTGGAAGAACCTCAAGAAGATTCTAAAGGGTTTACAAAAGAGTTGCTAAAATATTCTAATGATGTTTGAGAATCGCGCAAGTACCCCTCATGTCGCGCAAGTATACTTGCGCGACCAATACTTGCGCGCCGCCGCAATACTTGCTCTCCTTTCAAGACTTGTGTGCCCTTACCTTTTTGGGTGCCCATCTTGCCCATTTTACCCCTCTTAAGCCATCACACCTTTCCTTTTCAAGATTCAGTCTTCAAGACACTCTTCAATTCCATTTGTGGCATGATTTCTTGATTTGACTTCCTTATCTGAAAGGAATTCTGTGGAATATCTCTCAAAACTTAGTGATTTAAATATCCTTATTTAACTAAATATGGAGAGTTCATTCATTTAACCTCATCCTTTAAGATGAGAGAATCCTTAACTTGGGTCTCCTTTTCAGGAATAATCCCCAGTTATAAGTCCATTAATATGGGAATCTTCCTCAGGAGTATGTCCCAAATTCATAAAGTTTTCAAACTTGGGCATCCTCCTAAGGAGTAAGCCCCAAACCTAAATTCCTTAACTTGGGAATCCTCCTTAGGAGTAAGCCCCAATCATAATCCTTTAATCTAGGAATCCTTCTTAGGAATAAGCCCCAATCTCAAATATGGGCATCCTTCTTATGTGTAAGCCCCAATCACAAATATGGGCATCCTCCATAGGAATAAGCCCCGAGTCCCGTAACTTGGGCATCCTCTTCATGACTAATCCCTAAACCTTAATCCCTAACATGGGTCTCCTTTTTCAAGTATAAAACCCAGTTATAATCTTGGGCTTCCTTTTCAGGAATAAGCCCCAAGTCCCCTAATTTCTCTTTAACCAGTCCTAATTTACCATTGATTTGGGTTTCCTTTTCAGGAGTAAAACCCAATTATAAGTCCCCTCCTAACTTGGGCATCCTCCTTAGGAGTAAGCCCCAAGATTAGAGTATTCAAATCTCCATGAAGCACATATACCTTTATGGACCCTGTTCATGGATTTTCTCCCTAAAAGTGAATCCTAAACCTTCATCTATCTGGGCAGTCATACATACATAAGACCCAGACCATTTCTTATGATTGCATCTTTCAGGGCACAATTGTCTAATTTCTTACCAATACCTCTTGTTTCTCACACCGAGCATGACTCACGTGAGCTTAGAATGTAAAAGTAATTATGACAACCTTCTTTGATCCATTAATAATAAACGTCATAGTCCCTTATTCGAACTACGTGGGTTCTGATTCCATTTTCAAAACAAAGGATACGTAGGTAGCCCATCTATGGGTTCGATCCCAGCTCTGAATTAATTCATTGTCCTTATGAACGACAATAAACTTCAAGTGCCCCACTTAGTGGCTTTAAAACCATCCTGGTCATCATAATGACCAAGAGACTTTTATATAAATGTTTTGAAGGATACCATTGACCAAGAATCTCTAAATAGATACAGATGATTTTCTATTGATGAAGAACCTCGAATACATATAAAAGATTCTCTAAATTTCTCACATATTTAATCATTGATTGTTAAACTGAAGGAAAGCTCATTTTATACTTGTTAATGTAATAAGGATTCACGAACATAAATTAAATCTATAAAGAGAGTCCCAGAGTAGACAATAATTCCCCTCAAAAAGGTGTGATGAGTCCGACCTCCCATCCTCTCGACCAATGCAAATTCCTATTCCTCATCAGTCCACAAGCTAATGAGTGCCAACCTTTGGAATGTCGGTCCAAACGGATGTGGAATCATTGGATGTTTCCGGTTCTACGAAAAAACCCGTTAGAAACCGATCGGAACGTTTGAATCTCCCATCCAGGAGGTCATCCTCGAATTCCGTGCGAAACATGTATTCCTAAAAATTATATCATCATTTATATATTATAAAAAGTAATTTAGTTATAATATTTTATTAAAATATTATTTAATTCAAAAATAAAATAATTCATCAAAATATATTTCTATATTTAATATTTTTAAAAAATACTATTTGTGTTTTAAAAACTACTTACAAAGTCACAATAAATGAATGTATATTCTTTATTTTATAAAACAATAATGTACATAATCATTGTACAAGGTTCTTGTTATATAACCCCTTATAAAACCCATGTCTGACCTAAGGGTAATGTGTGTGATGGTGACAGACTCTTGGGGTGGCTCAGATAACATCTCCTGGGTGGTACTCTCTATCAATTTTCACTTCCCCTGTAGGTGGTTCCGTTCAAGCTTAACATGTTGAATCTTGGCTTGGTCATGGCCATGAGTGAAGCCCAATGATGCCACCTCCTTTTCGAGCTCTGAAAAATTAACTTTATAGGGATAAATTCTACTAGACGAGGTCCTCACATCCTTTTCCTGAGTAAATTGGATTTGTAAAGGCCCGATATTTATACTAATCATGTTATCAATATTTAATGACTATATAATCAAATAGTTACAATTATAAAAGGTATTTTGAAATAAAAAATCACAAAGACAAAGAAGTGAATATTTTATATAACCATTTTACATTATAAGATATTTGATTAGATCAACAAGAAATTCCATTAATAAAACTTTAGGTCGTTATAATTATCGTTGAAATATCACATCCCAATTTGATACTAACATAATCCTCAAATAATAATTGTATTTTAATAATTTATCACTATATTATTCCATCATTATCAATATTTTCATATGATGGTTATTATTTTGACATAAATAGTACATAATATTACATATGAAGTTTAAATTGACACATATTCAATTAACTAATGAATTATTGATAAATATATACCTTTTATTGAAAACTGACATTTGATGATTCATATTGTATAATGATGAACATAATTATTCTATAAGAGGTATTATTTTGGAAATGAAATTATTTATGGATCCCAAAATTTATATATTCCCTCCATGCATCAATAGGTTCTCATGAGATGTTTATGTTGGACAAATAAAAAAAGTTTGTACCTATAGTATTAAACTGCTTGGAGGATGGATCCTGATATTACATTACATCATGTACCAAATAAATGAAGTCCAATAGTGAAGAATTTCATTTATAGATATTTTATTTATTATTCATCTATGAAAATTTTAGTTGGCATTTTTATAGATACATTTATGTTCTATTCATTGATTAAATGTCATGTGCATCAGTTTCATACCTTTCCATAATCAATACTCCATATATATTGTTGTAAATGACATGTTTTATTAGTTATATACCTTTAAAAATTAATTTATTCTAATGTATACCTCTTTACTTACCCTTACTGAACATTTTATCTCACACGTACTATAACGTCCTGGTTCGAGAAGCCACTGGGAGGAACCCCATATCGGTTGGTCACATGGCCTCAAGCACATTTCCCAAAATTCTAGAGGTTTCCAACTATCAGCGTGGGCCTTGGGTGTGATAGTGGAGAAATTATGCCCTCATTGGAAGAGTACACAGTGGAAGTTAATAAAAATAAATAGCGGAAGCAGTAAACATCCACACAAGAGTAAATAGCGGAAGACTAAAAATTTAAACAAATGGAGTACATATATAAATGATGAATGATACATAAGTCTAGTAAATCATCCAAACAAATCACAATGATAGAATACAATAGTACTAAACCAAAGTGAAAATGAAAGCTGACAAACTCCTCAGCATCACAAGACATAGCTTGGTCCCATGCTTTCCAGCTCCCTAGAATGTCAGGAACCTGAAGTAGAAGGGAACTTTACCTTGTCTGTTCCTAAAACAATATGATCTGTTTGGGACCAAGAGCATGGCGCAGACAGGGCGTGAGACTAAATCTCAGTAGGCAACCACCACAAGACTTATGCCTAACAGTAATTGTATATATGGAAATTAAAAGTACAGGAAGTAGTAATCAAGGAATGTACTCAACAGAAAACAATAAACAGTTTCAATTATTTAATTTACAAACAAGTAACCAGCTACTCAACCAAGTAGAAACAAATAGGTAACCATCTGGGTAGTTCTCACAGCCTAGCACCAATGGTTCAAACAACAGGTACTAGAAACACTCTGGGAATCACACACAATCTCACCCCTCTGGTTCAGCTAAAGTATAAACTCTCTAGAGAAGCACTAAATTTCAATTCCCCCTAGAGTCATGTATCGTAATAAAGGCTCTCTAAGGGATCACTCAACCCCTCATTCCCCCTGAGGCCTTTATCGAGGAACTAAAAACACTCTGAAAAAGCACTCAACACCAATTCCCCATATGGTCTCACATCGTAAAATTATAAAGACACTCTAGAGAAGCCCTTATGTCCATCCTCCATGTGTTCTACTACACTAGGTTCTCAAAACCCTGAGTAAGTCAAACAAGTATAGTGTGCATATCGCACCATGTAAACCTCAAGAACTACTTGGCTAGAATTTTAAGGAATATCAGCATAATAGAACAACAGTCACACTATCCTACAAACTAGGCATGGAAACTGGCAATAGTCTAACATGAAAAACTAGACCAAACAATCATAAACAGGAAAAACATGCATGGGAAATACATCAAAAGGACAACAAAATTTCCATATTTAAAAAATAACCTCTACTCTGGAATAAAAGAAATGCAGTCAAACAATAGGTCTAAACGGTAAACACGCAATACCCATTCAAGAGTATTGGTGGAATTTGCACAAAATATTCAAATACATTCAACAGAAAGGAAAATATGACCTACCTCGGGGATCAGAGATCAATATAGTTGAACCACAATGCTAGACACTCTTTAGAACGTCGTAGATCTATAAAAATGTATAAAATGGTCAACCCCGATAACAAGGAAAGGAGGAGAAATTAGAAAATAATGCTATGGGGAAGGGAGAACTCACTGTTGCGATTCCAACGCACTCTAAGGTGTTTGATTTAGAGGAAGGATGGAGGTTCAGGTGCTCGTTGTAGATCCGCAGCTGCTCGATGCACTCGGATTAACGGATCCTAAAAGAAGACACTTCTGGCGATCAGATGCAACCCCGATGCGTTTAATGAAAAAAAGAAAGTACATAAAGTGTACATTATGTTTCCATACT
The DNA here is from genome assembly GCA_963277665.1 of Viscum album. NCBI lineage: Eukaryota > Viridiplantae > Streptophyta > Magnoliopsida > Santalales > Viscaceae > Viscum > Viscum album. Next base: position 988,240,562 of record OY728163.1, on the reverse strand, counting down.
CCACATTAAGCAGCCTCCGAAACACCCCCACATGTCTGTGTGCATGGCTGCCAAATGGCCAGCACCCAACTACCTGCGGCAAAAAGGTACATGGAGTGTACTTATAAATTACACGACATGTACATTGAAAATTTCTAGAAATTAATCTTTTTACCAAAAATGGCTAGAAAAGGAAAAAAATAATTGAAAAGATGATCCATGTTCTTATAAACTTCCCCCTTAGAAAAATTCGTACCTGAATTTCCCTAGAGCAAAGTAAAAGAAGAAACCCCAAACAGCTCCAGCCACTGTGCTCGTACATCGGTCTCCCTCTCCCAAGTCTCGTCCTATACCCGACCATGCAGCCATATCACTTGTACCAGAGGAAGATACCGACCACAGATAAACTTTTAACTGTGATGAACAATCCGGATTGGTTTCTCCTCAAATGATGCATCAATATCTTTCTCAAACTCTGCAGGTTGAAAGACATGAAACGGGTCAGAATAGTGACTTTGGAGCCAACAAACTTGAAAAACGCCGTGCATAGCCTGACATCTATGAGGTATCTATAACCATTATGAAACCGGACCAACTCTCTCCAACACCTCAAAAGGCCCAGCATACCTCGACAAAAGCTTACCTTGTTTCCTAAACCTCTTCTGTCCCAACCTTGGTGTGAATGGCAAGAAAACATGATCCCTAACCTCAAACACCAGAGCTCATCTACATTGATCAACATAAGCCTTCTGATGATACTATGTAGTATTCATCCTCTTCTGAATCAACTCTATCTTCTTTGTGGTGTCCTGAACAAGACGAGGTCCCAGCAAAGCTAACTCTCCTACCTCCATCGAACACAAGGGTAATTGGAATGGACTACCATACAAAGACGTATATGTTTCCAAATAAACAGTTGTCTGCAAACTATTTTTGTTGGAGAATTCAACCAGATTTATTTGCTTCTCCCAAGAACCTCCAATGTCTAGAATGCATGCTCATAGCATGTCCTCAAGCACCTGAGTTTTACGCTCAGACTGGCCATATATCTGGGGATGGTATGTTGTACTCAAAATCACCTGTGTACCCAAAGCCTTCTCAAGCCCCTGTTATACCCAAGAAGTAAAACACACATCCCTGTAAGAAACATTGGAGTGTAGAAATCCATGAAGACGTACAATCTCTCGGATTTATAGTCGTCAAAGATCATCCACACTAAAGGTCTCATTGATCAGAAATAATTGAGAAAATATCATAATCATGTCAACAAAAAACCCACACATCATCATTCCCTTGATGTGATCTCATCAACCCTATCACAATGTTCATCACGACATCATTCCACTTCCACTCAAGAATGGGTAACTACTGGAAAAGACTTATTGGTCACCGATGCTCCGCCTTCACATGCTGACAAGCAGAACATCTCATGAAAAAACCAGGAACATCCGTCTTCATACATATCCACCAATACGTGTGGTATAGATCATGATACATCATGGTGATGCCAGGATGAACTGACCAATCAGAGGAATGAAAATCCCACATCAGCCCCTCGCGTATATCTGCTAGCACCCATACACATCCCTGGAAATGAAAGATCTCATCATCTCCTATTTTCCATCTAAGAAGAGGGTCCTCTCCTAACACACTCTCATGTAGGAATAGGCCTTCGGAGTATGATAGATGCTTCATCCGCATCCAATAAAGAAGAGTTGAGTTAATAGCTACATATAATAGAAAAGTCTTCCATTGTCTATTGTGCACTTCAAAATTCATCTCAGAGAACAGATCTAAATGCTGCCACTCACTACTAGAATTCTGAACTACCTATATATGATCCCTCCTGCTCAAACCATTAGCCATAGCGTTGCCTTTCCCAGGAGAATAGGCATGATCGATGTAGAAGGATTGTAGGTACTCAACCCTCCTCCACTATGTCAGATTCAAATAACACTGAGTGAAAATGTTCTTGAGACTTTTGTGCTTGGTGAAAACCACAAAATTCTCTCTTTGAAGGTAATGTCTTAAAAATAGTAAGGAATAAACAATAGTTGCCAACTCTAGATCAAGCGTCGGGTAGTTCCTATCATGTGTCTTCGACTGCCGCAACCCGTACGTAGCGACTCCATCTGTCTAAATAAGCACAACTCTTAGCCTGATTCCTAAAGAAACACAATAAACATAATAGTTCGTGCTTGGATCTGGAACAACTAGTATCAGTGCTGAAGTCAACTTACCTTTCAGCTCCTGAAAGGATGGCTCACAAAAATCTGACCATAAGAACTTCACACCCTTCTTAGTCAGACCTGTATGTGGTTCTACTATGCATAAAAGTCATCTATGAAACATGTATAGTATCCATCCATCCCTAGAAAACTCATCACCTAAAAGATGTTCTTTGGATTCTCCCAGAAATCTACAACTCTCACATTCTCTAGGTTGACTGATACTCCTGTCTCTGAAAAAACGTGACCCAAGAAGTTAATTTTGTCCATCAAAAAGTGGCATTTTGAGAGAAAAACATCTAATTGATGCTCTCTTAATGTACTCCAAATGATCTCAAGATGTGTGTCATGGTTGTGTCGAATGTGAGTGTAATCCATGATATTACCCATGAAGAAAACCAAGAAGGAATCCAATTAAGGATGGAATACTTGGTTCATCAACGCCATGAAAACTGCTAGCGTGTTCGTGAGACCAAAAGGCATAACTAAGTACTCGTATAGACCATACCTACTCTTCATGGTTGTAAGGGGTATATCTGATGGTATAATGTGCAACTGATCATAATCGGACCTCAATTCAATTTTCTAGAACACCCAGGCCCCTCGAAGCTGATCAAATAGATCATCAATCCTAGGCAAGGGATACCGGTTCTTGCCCGTCTACAGGTTCATCTTCCAATAGTCCACACAAATCTAGAGGGTAATGTCAGCCTTCTTCGCAAACAAGACAGGAGAACCCCAAGGAGAAGTATTGGGTCAGATGAAACCATTTTCCTGCAACTCCTCCAACTTCTTCATGAGCTCCTGCAACTCTAGTGTATCCATCCTATAAGGAGGAATGGACACCGGTTCCTCCCCTGGCACAAACTCAATAAAAAATACTACCTCACTCCCTAGAGTAAAACCTGAAATGTCCTTTGAAAATACATCTCTGAAATGATCCACCATTTGAGGAATGTCTAACTATGAAATCCCCTGGTCATCTAGATAAGGCTAGCGATATGGGCTATAACTGCTTATAACCCAGGATGCACTAGACCCGATATGCTTTCCTGGAAGCCCCACTCGCCCTTATAAAGAAAAGATCCACCCTCTGGTGATATAAATTCACACTGTGGTGATAATTGTCAATGACTTACTAGAAGGGTAAGAGCCAATCTATTCCAAAAATGACATCATAGCCTGTCATCTTTAGGACATAAAGGTCCAATAGAAAGTGACACCCAGCAACCTTTTGAGGGAACTCCTTAGATCAAGGTTATCAAGGTCTTAAAATAAGGATTGTAATAAGGGAGTACGAGGAAGAATGAATTCATGTTTTACAGAACAAGACTACACGACGTTTACAGTTCCAACATGGCGTGTTATCTTAAGTCGTTTACATTGGAATGTACTCCTTCCTGAACTAGTTGGGTAACACCCCAAATACTCGGCGTGTTGTCAAAAAACACAATGTGTACTTGAATACTCTTCACTGATCCAGTCCTTCTACACAGTTAAGCCACACGGCTCTCCCAAGACAAAACTACATTGCGTTTTCAAGGTAGAAACAACGTGTACTGGACAAGCTTCACGTGGCCCATGTTGTTAGTGACACAACCTGTCACATGGCCTGACACTACACGGCGTGTTCCGGATGGACACAACATGTACTAGAAGGGATAACACCAACCTGTGTTGTTCATGACATGGCCAGGTACCTTGGTTATACTACACGACATGTTTAGACGGCACACGGCATGTATTAGACACAACATGACCAACCTGTTTTGTTAAGGACACAAGTGTTACGGGGTCGACACGACAAGGTGTGTTGGGAAGATACATGACATGTTCACTCTAGATTTTTCCCATCCTGTGTCTCTGTCCACACAGCCTATGACATAGTTAGAGGCTACACTACATGTACATAATGTACATGGTGTGTACTTAAGAAAAATTGTCTCTTCCCGAACAGAAGAACACATTATGTGTGCATAACATTACACGGTGTGTATTCTAGGTTTCTCCAGACAGTGAGCCTCAGAAACTACTCTAGAGTGTAGAAAAACACAAAAACACACATTGAAGGTGCCAAATTATGATCTATGAGGGCCTGTACTCCCCACGAATCAATGTTTGGCATCTTATACATGTTATAAACAAGAAAACAGAGTAATGATCCACCAAATTTCGGTCCATGTGGGCCCATAACACCTCATGAACCAAGGTTTGGTGTTCATTCAAACAAAACCTTACACACAATTCCCTAGAAAACATAAGACATTTCTATCCAGGCATCTATCAAAACAACATGCATTTTCTACACAACATCTATCACAACAACATACAATCACTAATTCATCCTAGATGGCATGTAAATAATTCATGGCATGTGATTTATAATAAGTGCCTATATGATGAATGTGATGGCACACCGTCATGTCATCAGGTTGTGACAGAAATAGAACCTTAATAACGAAAATGGTAATAACCCAAGACTTTTGAATCTCCCAATGGTGAAATAAAATCAATTGTAAGATTGCAATCCAGTAAAAAAAATTCGAACGATATAGTATGGATTTTCCCTATACATGGGTTAGCTACTCCCGGGCACAGCATATTACCAAGTACCCATTTCATCCTATCCCTGGCTACAAGATCCAAAAATTAATTCAAGCGAAATGAATATTTTGATACCACTTTGTAACGTCCCAGTTCTAGAAGCCACCAAGAGGCACCCCACACCCGGTTGGTCACATGGCCTCAAGTGCATTTCCCCAAACGTCAGAGGCTTCCGACAAGCAGTGAGGGCCTTGGGTGTGATAGTGGGGAAACTATGACCTCATTGGAAGAGTACATAGAGGAAGATAAAAAAATCAATAATAGAAGCAGTAAACATCTATACAAGAGTAAATAGTGGAAGACAAAATGTTTAAACAAATGGAGTACATATATAAATGATCCATGACACATAAGTCTAGGAAAGGATCCAAACAAGTCACAATGATAGAATACAACATTGATAAACCAAAGTAAAAAACAAAGAAGATAAACTTCTCAGTATGGAATGCCATAGCTTGGTCCCATGCTTTCCAGCTCCATAGCAGGTCAGGTACCTGATGTAGAAGTGTGATTTCCCTTGTCTATTACTGCAACAATATAATCTATTTGGACCCATGAGAATGGCCCAAACAGGGTGTGAGACTAAATCCTAGTAGGCAAAAATCACAAGATCTATTCCAAACAGTCAGTGAATATATGGCAGGTAAATGTACAGGAAGCAGTTAAAAAGGAAAGTACTCAACAACAATCAATCCACAGTTTCAAGCATTTAATTCACCAACAAGTAATCAGCTACTCAATAAAGTAGAAATAAACAGGTAACCCTTTGGTTATTTCTCACTGCCTAGCCCCGATGATTCAACCAAAAAGTACTAGAAACCCTCTGGGAATCACACACTATCTCACCTATCTAGTTTAGCTAAAGTATAGACCCTCTGGGGAAGAACTCACCGTCAATTCCCCCTATAGTCTTGTATCGTACTAAAGGCGCTCTATGGAAGCACTCAATGTCTCATTCCCCCTGTGGCCCGCATCGAGGAACTATCGACACTATGAGGAAGCACTCAACATCAATTCCCCATGTGGTCTCACATCATAAAATTATAAAGACACTTTGGAGAATCCCTTACGTCCATCCTCCCCGTGGTCTACTACACTAGGTTCTCACGACCCTATGTAAGTCAAAAAATTATAGAGTGCATATCAGCTCGAGTAAACCTCAAGAACATCTTGGATATCATTCTAAGGAATATCAGTATAATGGAACAATAGTCACACTGTCCTACAAACTAGGCATGGAAACTGTTAATAGCCTAACAGGAAAAACTAGACCAAAAGTCATAAATAGGCAAAACATGCATGGGAAACACATCCAAAGCACAAATAAATTACCCTATTTACAAAACATAACCTCTAATCAGGCATACGAGCAATGAAGTCAAACAATAGTGACAAACGGTAAACACACAATACCCCATTCAGGGGTATTGGTAGAATTTGAAAAAAAAATATTCAATAAATTTCAACGAAAAGGCACAAACCACATACCTAGGGGTTAGGAGATCAATATACTTGAACCAAAACACATGAATCCCCTTAGAATGTTATAGATATATAAAAACATATAAAAAATTCAACCCAAGATAACATGGAAAATAGGAGAGATTGGAAAACAATGATACGAGAGAAGAGTGAACTCACCATTGTGATTCCAACGCACCCGCCGATGTTTGATTCGGTGGATAGACTTAGGATCGGGGGCTTGTCAAAAATATGTGGTTGTTTAGCACTCTTGGATGAACAGACCCTAAAAGAAGACACTTCTTGCGATCATACACGAACTCGATGCGTTTAATGATATAAAGAAAAAACACGGTGTGTACTTTTGAAGTACACGGCATGCACTTACTGTTTCCATACTCCATTTTAAGCCGCCTCTAAAACACACCCACACGATCGTGTACAGGGCCGCTACACGGCCAACACCCAGCCGCATGCGGCAAAGAGGTACATGGCGTGTACTCATAAAGTACATGCCCTGTACTTTGAAAAATCTATAAATTTCTATTTTTTCAAAATATGGCCAGAAAAAGAAAATCAAACCTGAAAAGAAGATACGGGTTCTTACACGTACTATGTTTCATTTTTCTATGTTGTGAAGAAGAAATCATTGAATAATATTTTAAAGATGTGTTTTATTTAATTTTATTATGTATCATGTTTTTATTCTATGTTTCCAAATGTATTATGGTATAATGTATATAATCTTGCATTCCATGAATGCTTAGCTGAATGGTCGTAGAGGATTTGATTCCTTGTAAACATGATATTGTAATAAAATAATATACCACTTCCGGGTATATAGGGGCAGGTAATTACTGTGGGTATCAATGTATGTTTAGAAACGACCTTGGATACTATATTTATAAAACATATATTAGTTATCATATCCATATGGTAAACATTTATGAAGAGTACAGAAGAGAATCCATTTATTTTAGAATGATAGATATTATGTGGTTATTTTTTGAAATTAATATCATTCTATATACTATAAGTGGAATAGTTATGTAATAGATATACATAGGAGTAATAAAAATTACATGATATTCTAATCCTTACTTGGGGTAACCTGGTACACAAATATGGGCCATACAGTGCACATAGTTTAGCACACCTGGGGGACACTCTTTGGATAGTTTTCATTTTTAACCTACCATTATAAATTATTTTAGAGTGAATATTTTTGCAATGTAACCAATATTTATGATTCTTGGATTTAAAATTCATAAATTTATGTATGTGTTATTCTATGTTTAGAGATTTGATATGTTAATTATTTTAGAGTTTAATATAATATACAATTTCCTAAAAATTTCACCTATAAGGATTAATTGCATGTATACTAATGGAAAATGTAGAGGATTCCCTTATGATATACTTAATGAATATGGTATTAAAACTGAACATGATATGGATATATTTAGGATGCTTAGTCAGGTAATAACAAATAACCTTTCCCAAATAAAGAAACCTATTCCACATAGATAATCATTTATACTGGACAAAATTATGTGGAAAATCCCTCATCATTTAGTAGGAATACTAATCATGTTATTTCTAATTAATGGATTATGTCTTTGAAGTAGATATTTATGTCATTGGAATTCAGAAAAATTGAAAAGTTTACAATCTCTAGGGTGATGGTGATCAATAGTGGTCTCTGATTCTGAATAAAAGAGAAGAAGGGGAAATTGAACTGTTGTAATGGAGAAAATTTAAGGAGAAATTATTTAATAAATACATACATGTCGATAAATAAATTGAGTTGAAGGGGAAGTTAAATAGTAGAAATAAAATGGAAGAACGAAGTGTTGGGTATTATGAACCTACTATTACAAGGTTAAATAGTTCTGCTTTTAATTAGATATGCAATATGTAGTTCTATATTAAGCAGTAAATTGAAGGTATTAAGACAAGTAATATAAGGAAATTGGTTTCTCAAGAATTTATGTTCATATATATAGATTGTTTATCGTTCCATAAAAACAGAGGAGGAGTTCTAGATATCATGTTTAATGAAGGTAATACAATAGAATAATGTTCTTTCTGAACACTATGAAAAATGGAATTAGTTGATGATTATTCTGGGATAAAATTATTGTCCAAAATGAGATAACTTTGGATTTAATCAACGGGCTAAATTCTTTAAAAGATTCAAAGTTTGGTATAAGTGTGGAAAAAGTTTCATTAAGAAAAATAATGTAGTGGGATGAAGGAAAACACTTATATTCATTCATTCAACTACAAGAAGATGTGTCAATATGAAAATTATTCCTCAAACATCTATATAATTTACCTCTAATGAGGACAAGGGGTCATGGTCAAGAATACATTATCGACACAGCCAAAGTGGAATGATTAATGTACTTATGTATTTGGATCTATGAAATATATTGTAAAATTATATTGTTTATAATTTTATGATCTTATAATTTTTAAATATTAATTGATTGTACAATATTACATTTTTCATTATGGATTTAAGAATCCTATGTAGAGTGGTACCAAGAAAAGATATTTATCATAAGGTTGAACACTTTGGAAAACACAAGATTGAAGGAAATACAACCCTTAATATGTTACAGATGTGGAGACAATGATGAAGAAATTATTGATTTACATAAATGTTGACTACCTTAGAAATTAATAAGTCCTTTTCAATATGAACTATATACAATAGTTTGGGATTTAATGAATATATCACATAACAATTTTCTTAGGTACAGAAGAAGGATGAATGCATGATTTCAATAAGGATTCTTGGGGATTTTAGTTAATTCCATATCTGAAGTTATTACATGATTCAAATGTTTGGAATGTGAAAATTTTGAGACGAATCATGCTGATTCAATGCTAATGATATCTGAATTTTGTATATTTAGTGACTTTCATTCCAATGAATTGAATCATAGACATTTTGGAAGGTTAACCATTTATGAAATAATTGATAATTCGATATGATTTTAGAGTTTAATGTATTACTTCACCGTATGGTGAATCATATGCTAAGAGATGAATTGTAAATAGTTCATGGAATATTTCAAAGAAAATATTGTCATATTATCATCAATATTTATGATATAAATGACCCTCATTCACAAGTATGTTTTATTGATTTGTGGCCAGTAATATTCATCTGAAAATTTTCTTTAGAACTCTTCACCAGAACACGATTTTTTATTTTTCATCCATATCCATGTTTCTGTTTCCCTCCTATGTTCTACTATAGAACCTGGTCACATTACCATTTTATATTAATTTCATTCTTATAAAGAATACATGTTTTAATATTATTCATTGTGTAGTTTTTTCAACAATATCTGTATTAAAAGATGAATCCATTGATTACTGATGTAAATTTTAAATTCTGAGTACATTATTTAATTATGTAGAGGAGAATGTAACACCACGAAATTATGAAGTACAACTTTATAATAAATATTGTTTATGAAATGTAATAGAAAGTGTAAAAAACAATATATTTACCCAACACATTACAATATATTTAATATATCAAAAAAATATAATATATTCTATAACATGTATTGCACGCCATATCTTGTTAGCTTCTGTTGAAATCAATAAAAAACGTCATCATTTTCCTTCATTACAAGGAAATCTGAGTTTTACTAAACAATAATATATTATTATAAAATTATTATTTTAAATAATAAAATATAAAATATCTATTCTAAATTGTAATAACTAACTTATGAAAATATATTTTTATCAACAATATAAATTGAATTAATTCATTAAAAATTAATTTCAAATGAATATAAAAACCTATTAAATGTAATGAAAAATATTATTTTTCACACTAAAGAATTTTATAGCACCCTCATATTTATAGAATTATTTTTTCAAATAAATTTATCTTATAAATCTCATTAATTTCACATGAATATATAAATTTATATATATATATATAAACACTAATTAAAAAAATTCATTTCTTATGAAATACCAACATGGCATCATATGCACACAAATTTAACTTGTCTTGCACTAAAAGAAACAACGACTTAGTATTCGATGCACACAACAAAAATTTTGTATGAAAAATATTCTATAAATATATAAAAAATTAAATCATATAATTATACCCAAAACAAATAAAAATTGTTATACTAATAATAATAACCAGATTCCCATTATTTTTTATAATTAAAAAATATTGATAATGAAAGATGATGTTTTTTTGTAAATAAATTTTATGTTAAAAATATAATTTTCATGAATGGACCGATTTATAATAATAAAAATAATTTAATGAAAATATAGAAATTTAATTTCTAGAAATGAACTTCTTTTTTTTAATTATGAATGTCAAAATTATCCTACGGTGAATTTTTAATATTTTTCTAAGCAACATAACTTTTTTCATGATTAGTAAAGAATACTACTTTTTAGATAAAATCAGCCTTTTGTCTATTTATTTCTAATTTATAAATTATATTAGAAATAATTATTAAGGTCACAGCAGATAAATATTAGATATATTAATATTTTTTAATTAATTAGAATTAGTTTCACATTGAAAGTGAATATAAAATTTTAAAAAAGGTTTGAACTTTTTCTTACATTAAAACATTGTTATTTTGTCCCTTCTATAGGATGAGAACTATTCATAATTTTTCCTCATCTGTGATTGAAATTTAAAGAATCGATTATATGACATTATATTCTATCCAATATTTATATTTTAATAATAACATGTCTATTTGAGATAGAAATTATTAGTAATACTAATTAAAATTAATTAGATAAATTAAGTCCAAATTAAAATAAATTATAGACTAACCATAAAATTAAGGGACAAAATAACCAAGAGTATTTACCAAAACCCACTTCTGGTCTATATATCATCCATAAACCATCTATTTTTGAGTTTATTTGGTTTTTAGGAATTTTTTTAGCTAATAACATGTGCAAAACCAAACTTGTTTCTAAAAAATATTAGGGAGTCATTTTCCTTCCATATAAAAGACCACCACATATACCCATTATTCACACCACTAAAAAAATTTATGTTCATCCCAGATCATCCCATGTAGCCACAAAATAATTACCCCTTCAACCATGATGCCTCCACAGAGGCAGAAATATTATCACGGTATCCTTTTAGCACAAACCAATAGGAATTGCCCGATTTTGAGATAATGTCTTCTCTCAAGCTCCATACATTTATTTTCCTTCACTACCCCATCCATTATCCTTATTACATAACTTTGGTAAACACCAGTATCCTCTATATATTATTATGTTGTTATGAGATGGTTATAATATAATCCTATATGAACCTCCATTTAATGGAGGTTGAACATAATGTTTATGTGTTTGGTAAACTACTAACTCACGAAATGATGATTGTCCATTTCCCCTTTTACACAAACCATGGAGTCTATTATGATGGACAATATTTATATATTTGTAAAATATTATAATTACTATGTATATAATCATTTTTATTCTTTTTAAAACATGCATATCTTTACTTTCCATTTAGTGTTAATTTGATTATATAGTTTAAGGAAGTGTGGACAGCCACCCCTCAATGCGGTGTGATTCATTCACACCCCAAATGAAATGTTTTAATTATGGTTTAAATGAAGATATATGATATATATTAAATTTTAATTCAAATATCATAATTATATATATATATATGTACATATATATATGTGTCATTTACATACCATCTTTCAATACGAAAATAGAGATGGAAACAACGTTCATGGGTACTTACGACTTACCATCTCCATGAACAGTGTATTACACTTCATACTCTTATATTATATAGATTATTATAATACATATATACAATTTATAACTATTATTTATATCATTTTTTAAATTTTATGACATGATATAAGTATATGGAAAAAATATGTAACAAAATTAAGACACATGGAAAGAACAATGTGAATTTTACATAAAGTGAAACATTAACATATGATGGATAACAGGCATGTAATATAATGTCATAATAAATCAAGTTATGGTATTATGTAAAAAAAATTCATTTATAAAATATTTTTATAAAAATTTATATTTTATTATACTGGAATCCTGTTCGAGTACAACGAGATTCAATACACAAGGTAAGGGATTTCATCTCACTTTTAATTTATATCAGATACAATATATGTTTTCCACTCTCTCCTTTTGTGTGGTGTATATACTTAATGTTATTTTATTCTATGTATCTTTTAATAAAATTTATTGGTTTTCACAGATCTATTTTATTATCCTTCTTTAATGGGGATTACGTTTCAAATGATACCAAATTGTTTAAAATGTTTAGTCACAATATTATTTCTTTGAGAATCATGTTTTTTATACACCTAAACTCTTTTTCAAGAAGAATACAATTCCATTTTAATTGATATATCATGAATATAAATCTTTTAATTATATTATATTCTTCATGTAAATTTCATTTACTTACATGGGGAGTATGATACCAAGATACCAATTTATAATATTTTATTGGGAAAATCACATTACTTATTGATATTTTTAATGTTTATGCTTCCTCTGATGAAATATTATGATTTATATATCGAGAATATTAATTACATTCCTTATAAACTATTTTTTTGTGATATTTTCTTGTATTGTTACCTTTTATAGACTTTGGTACATAAGATTGTTAAGAATTTGTTTTTAGAAATGCACGACATTACCCTCTCATCAATAAAAAATCTATATTTTCTAAAAATGGATTCGAAGTATATTATACCATTCCCATATAAGATAATTTTTTTTACATATTTGTCTTTTACCAATATATTCAATGGATAATTATTGTCGGTTTCTGAATAAGGAACTTTTCTATTCTTTTTACCAATGAAAAACGAATGTACTTTTTCCCTCATACGACATGTATAGTTTTTACCACCAACATTTCATGAAAGCTCTTATTGCGTTGTTAAAAATTTTCATATTTATGAAAACTTATTTAAAATTTATTTTCCATGAAAAATATTTTCAACGTGGTTTCTATTTTCAAAATCATTATTATATTAATAAATAAGTGTTCAAATTATATTCAAAGATATGGATTCCAAAATGATTTCAAGAATTATTTTCATGTTTTTAGAGTATTTTCAATGAAATGGTTTTCAAACCATTTTCAAGATTATTTTATAATATTTTTTAAAAAATATTTTTAATACATTTTCAAGCTTTATTTATATGTTTATAAATTTTATTAGAAAAAATTGTATTATAAAAATATTGAATCTCTCTTTTACAAATTTCAAGGTTTTTTAATGAAAAAGCTTTTTTAAAATGTTTTCATGTTTATTTTAAGTGTTTTCATGGAAAAATGTTTACAAAAATATTTTTTTTCTTCATTAAAAATTTTCAAATTATTTTATATGATAATTATTGTCTAATTAGTTTATTTATTTTAAATAATTTTTCATATAAGAAAATTTATTATCCTCAGGAATTTTTTTAGAGGATGTTTTAAAATATTTTCCATATAAGATAAAATTTATTTAAGATACTCATACCTTTCTCGATATGATAAAAATGTTCCATTCATATCCTATATATGAATGAGTGGTTCTTAATGTCATGGTCTTAATGAAATCCATTTGTCATTCATGGGTTATACGTATATGAAATTATTTTCCCTTTTTTGGGTTATAATTTTGATAAAATGATTACAAAACCTATAAATAATTCCACACGTTATTAAATGATTACATATTTATGATACCCATTTCATTTTAGGGTTTATGATTTTGTCTTTTGAATATGTTTGTATCATTTCATTATTAGATAGGTGGGACCTATATCTTCCACAAATGAATTGGATAATGATTTATCATTTGTGCGTAATAAAATGATTGAATAAGGGTTATGAGGTTCAGTAATACTGGGCTGAAATGAGGGTTTACTCAATTCAATAATACATGGATGGAATGAGGGTTAATCATTTTTTTAATACATGGCTTGAATGAGGGTTAATTAGTTCAGTAATAAATGTATTGAATGACGGTTACTCAGTTCCGTAGTATAGTTATGTAATTGGGGTTACCCAATTGAGTAAATAAATTTTCCCACTATGATGGTTTTGGCATTGATTCATCGGATTCTATGTAATTCATTATATAATTATGCATTTTCCAAAATTCGATGTTTTATTCACACATTTTGATTTCTTGTCATATTATCTCTATTTCATTATGATTCATGTCTTAGGAACTTCCAATCATTATGCTAGATTTTTATAATGATATTTAATATGTAGGTTTTGATATTCTATTTTCATGGTCACAGTATCATAACATTATGATCATGTTTATAAGTATATGTCTCCCTTGATTACACTTATTGAGCATTTACGATCACCCCTTTGATGTTTCCCTTCCACCAGGTTATGATGATATGTATGATGGTTGATATTTCTAGGAAGGATTCTAGTCAAGAATAACCTAATGGGAGATGATGTAGATCACTTATGTACCCGTGTTTAGGTTTCCAAGATTCCAAAGGAATTATACCATCTACGGTCTTTGGGATTATATTTTCATAATTTTTATCTATTCAGCAAAAGTTTGGTAATGTTAATGTTTTGAAAAGTGAGAGTAACTATAGTTGGTTTTAGAGTAATGATATATATAACCTTTGGAAAATATTATGAGAAAACCATAGTGATATCCCTATTTATATTTCAATATAAATGTCAAGGGATGTATCTAAGGATATGTATTAGAATGAGTTAACATTTAAGAAAATGTCACTGAATTTTGGTAAAGGATATAGAGATTTGTTTCTATGTAATACATCTCTATCTGGATAATATATAAGTATGTGGATGTAGAAAATATTTACCTAGTAGTAACTACTCTTACAAGATGTTTTGGGCATTACTTAGGGAATTTTGGAACACGAACACAAGACTTTATACACACCTGCATTGATAGTATTGGGGGGAAATTCATCAGGAATTCCACATCTATTCACGAACCTTTATGAAGGATTTAGATATATGTTAGCAATGAATAACCTAGGATTAACCAAATGTGTCATTGATTAAAGAAGGATTAATTATGTATAAATACCATATGTGATTATTCTCATAATGGTGTGGTTTTCAACTATGACTAGTAATTATCATGTTGTTATTTTGGTTTTAGTCAATGGAGGGAACCAAAAGGAACTGGATTAATGTTGAATACATGGAAGATTTACGAATGAGTAGTCAAGTGGGATGATCACTAGAGTTAAAGATGTTATCGATCCTGACTAATTAGTTTTCATGGAACATGATTATCAATGTTTTCCAGAACCAACACTCGGACATACCATAGAAGAATGAGAAGGAACTCACTGTGAGTTCTGGTAAAGGAGACCATGGAAGAAATATGATTTTTTTCGTTTGTGTCATGAATATAGTATAAATAACCGAATTTAATGTCTTATATGAACAATAAGTTCTTTTGATGTTCGAAAAGGACACAATGAATGTGATTGAAAGGAAAAAATGAAGAATTCAGTTAATGAAGTGGATGGGAAACTTGGCTTATATATGTCTACATCCAAGATTAAGTGTTATAAGATTATACAAAAATGTTATTATGAAAACCATCGTCCCATGATAATAGTTCTTGAATGTAATATGAAAGGTGGGGTGATTAATGGTCTCATTTCTCATGATGATGACACTAAAAATTAAATATTAGAGTAAAGATGTATTATGTGATAATATGAGGAAGCAATGTTAATCGATTCAGGATGATGGAATCCAAGTATTTATATATTTTTTTTTCTAAGATATTATTGATGAATTATAAAAGGATTGTTTTACTGATGATTTTTTCTTAGTACATTCATGTTTAGGTTGAATTTCCCCTATGGATGGGTAAAGTGATTTAATGACAAGATGATATTTTCTCTAAGGGAAAGTAACACTTAATATTTTTTTTATGACAAGAAAATTGTTGTATAGATAATGTTAATTGTGATGTGAATATGTAAATTGTAAAGTACTAATTACCTTAGAACTAAGTAAGGGCATTTTTATATGTGGTATATTCTATCACTAATGATGTTTACAAATTTTTTGGATTTAAGGAGTAAAAAAAATATACATTAGAATGATGAAGCATGCATGTTTTCCAAAAGTATTTATGTTAATTAAAGAGAATATTTTATGGGGTTATTCACATGATTGGAATGATAAAACTAAGATATAGATTGTGATATACAATGGAATCTACTTTAATATAATTTCATGACTCCCTTTCAAATTTTTGGTATTTTCAAATTTGAGATGGGTGATAAGGTTAACAGTTCAAGAAAATATTATGTTAAACATCAGAGGATTTATTTGTGCATTGATTTTGTATTGAAAACATTGGTTAAAATGATAATAATTTATTAACCATATTTCAAGTATTTTCATTATATATATTATATAAGTGCGTTTTTAAAAATAGACATCATGTATGTAGGGTGACAACCAATCATGTCTGGGAAGGTCGTGGGTCTAGAACCAATGACCAATGGAGGATAGGGGATTCACGCCTACCATTTTCCTACCTGAAGTCTAGATTACTGTATATTTATTTTTAATGAATAAATATTTATGATGAACATTTAGTTTTACATATGTTTTTATAGACTATTTCACGTTTAGTTTTTATGATACAAATAATTAGACTTTTAATTATTTATAGTCTTTATGATCCATTAGATTGTTTTTTTACATCTTTAATCATCAAAGTTAAAATCTAGATATTGATTCCATTAGGTAATGGTTGTATTTGAAAATTTTCAAATCTAATCCCAAGAATTATTTTTTATATAAATTTATTTAGAATTAATCATTTTTCTGAATTTGACACAAAACAACGTTGTCCTAATACCATAAATTGTATTGAACCAGTGGCTTTTAGAATCATCACAGCTTTATAACATTGAGACCTTAAAATTTCCATTAGTAATTCTCTTATTTATGATAGAATTAATAAATCATTCTCTATAAATATTTACACTTTTTCAATGTGTCCAATATTTTCACCCAACCTATGGTCTCGAATGTGGAAACCTTGTTAAATGTTACTTTTGGTAATCGTTATGGTTCCAAATATCCCTTTTATGTGAATTTTTTGTATCAATTTTTATGATGTGGGTTTTAGGAATGAATCATTTAAGAATTAAATATTTCATAACTATTATGGATTTTGAGGAAAAATTTCAATTTAAGGGGAGTATAATGTATCACCATGTGGTTTTGAGAATTAGTTTTTTCAAAATAATTTATCCTTTCAATATTTTTTTATTCCACATTACTCTGTAAATTTTTATATATTTATATGTGTGTGTATATATATATATGACAACAATAATTCAAAAATTTAATTTACATGAAATACCAACATCTCTTGTGCTAAATGCAATACTAATATGGCATGCACTACAAGCTACACTAACATGGTGTTCAATGCATGCAACACTAAGATTCTATGAAACATTATAATATATATATATACATATAAATAAAATTAAATTATAAAATTACACCCTAACCCTTAAAAATAGTTATATTAATTTTGATAACTACATTCTAGGTATGTTTTATAATTTAATCATATTGGTAATAAAAGATTAGATTTTTTTTGTAATGTCATTTTATGCTAAAAATATCATTATCTTGAATGGAAAAAATTAGAATTACAAAATTAATTTTAGACAAATTTGGAAATTTAATTTGATGAAGTAGACATAATTTTTTAATTCTCATTGTCGAAATTATCCTAGGTTAAATATTTGGGATTTTTCTAAGAAACATCAATTTTATAATGAATAGTGAAAAGTACACCTTTTTAGTTTTAAAGAATTTTTGCCAAATTAATTTATAATTCTAAATGATATTATAAATATTGTTATTGTAATGTTAGATAAATATTAAAACTATGAATAAAATATATTTCATTATAATCAATTTCAGTTTGATAATGAATATAATATCTTAACCAACATTGGGACATTTCCCTCTTTTAAACCCTCATTATTTCGTCCCTTCTATTGGATTAGTACTAATATTTATTATTCTGCTTATGTGATTAAAATTTATCATTTAAGATATACATCATTGTATTCAGTATAATATTTAGATTATAATAATACCATGTTAATTTTTGACAACAATGATTAGTAAAAATGAGTAAAATTAATCACAATAGTAAAAGAATACTTAAGATTAATTGGGGACCAAACCCTAAAATTTACAGCCCAAATGACCTAGAATCATTTACAACACCCACTATATCTCCATAGATCATACACAAACATTCCATAATTGAGTATATTTTGTTTTGATATGAATTTTCTTATGTAATAACATGTGCACACCTTACTTGTTTCCAAAAATTCCAAGTGAGTCATTTTCTTACCCTATAAATGGCCACCACATCTACCCATTCCTACCTCCTCTTAAACCTTTTCATTTCATCCAAGATCATCTTAAGTAGCCTCCAAAAAATCCTGTATTTTCCCTCCAATCCTCCCTTTGGGTAGAAAGTCTCTAAATTATGCTTTCTGGATCAAACCAAAAGGAGTTACCTAATTTATATATAACATCATCTCTTAAGCTCCCCCCATTTATTCTCGTTATCCACCCCATCCACTAAATTTATTCCATTACAGTCAATTTAACTAGTATAATCCATATAATAGGTTGATTTTATGAAATTATTATTATCTAAACTTACACACACCTACATCTAATGGATGTTGACCATATTGTTTCTGTTTATGGCGAACCATTGCCTTTTGAAACGAGGATTGTTCATTTCACCTTTACCACCAATAATAGTATCAATAATGATAGAAAATTTATTTATATGTGTATTATATTATATTTAATATATATTTAATCTTCTTTATTCCTTTTACAACATACAAATATTTTATTTTCATTTTATTTTCATACGATAATCACTTTTGAAGAAGGGTAGACTACCGCCTATTCAAAGTGATGTGATTCGTTCACACACCACAACGAATGCATTAAGGATGGTTTCATTATAATTATATGATATCTATGATATTGTAACGATTATTACATAATTATATAGAGAAATACATATAAATATATATATGTATATTTCATTTATATACTTTCTTTTAGTACGACAATAAAGATTTGAACCAACATTCAAGCATTCCATACGAGTTACAGTCTCCATGAGCGGTGTATTCCATTTAGTACTCCTATATTTTATATGTTATTATAGAACACATATACTATATATATTAGATATTTATATCATGGTTCAAATTTTGGAATCATGATATATGTATAAGGACAAAATATGTAACAAATTAATACAACTGTGATGAACAAAGTGAATTTCACCAGAAGTGAAAATGTAACATAAGATCGTAAAAAAAAGTGTAATATAAGGTAATAAAAATCATATTTGGTATTATATATAAGAATATTATTCTGTAAACTATTTATAATATTATTTTATTTATTATACATCAATCTCGTATTATTACATAGAGATTTGAGACACAAGGAAATATGATTTCATCTCACATTTAATTTCTATAAGATACAACCTAGGATCACCACTATCTCTTTTTGTGTGGTGTATATACTAAACATGGTTGAATTCATTAAATTTTGTAATTAAACATATGGTTATTCATATGATCATTTGATGATCCTTATTTCATTGGGTTTTTTGTTTCAAAAGCTAACAAATTGGTAAAAAAAAAATTTCTCAGATTTCTATATTTGAGACTCAGGTTTTGTTGTGTAACTAAACTATTTTCCACGGTGAATAAGCTACCACATTAAATTCCATATCATGAATCTAAATTTTTCATTTTATTTTATGATTAATGAAATTTTCATTTCCATAAATAGGGAGCATGATCCCATAATACCACCTTATAAGAGTTTCTTGAGAAATTCTAATTTCATTTCAATATTGTTTATGTTTACTCTTATATTGTTGAAATATTATGATACATATCTCAATAATATTCATGATTTTCCATATCCTGTGTAATTCCATGTTATTCCCATATTTTGGAAACAATTCCTACTATTGGTTACATTAGATAGTTATGATTTTTTTATAAATTCCTTACTTTACCTACTCTTCGGTCGAGAATCTATGTTTTCTAAAAATGGTTTCCAAGAATATTATATCCTTACCCTATGATATAGAAAATACATTATTGCCGTTTTTTTCTTTTACCAATATATTCAATGGATTCTTTTTTCAATTTCTGAATAATTAATATTTATATCCTTTTTACCATGAAAAAGAATTTTTTTTGGACCTCGTAAGACATTTACGGATTTACCTGTCAGCATTTCATAGAAGACCCCTTTGCTTTTTAAAAATGGTTTATCTTTATGATTTTTTAAAATTTAATTTTAGAAGATATTTTTTTATAAATTTTTTAATCATATTCTATACATTTTCATGGTTTAATTTTTTTAAAATGTTTTCATTCTTTATTTATGTGTTTTCAAATTATTTTAAAAGTTATGGTTTCCAAAAAAGATTCAAGATTTATTTATATGTTTTCATAGTAATTTCAATGAAATATTTTCCAAAACGATTTCATTATTCATTCATACGTTTTCATGAAATTTTATAAAGAAGTTTTCATGATTTTATTATATTTTTAAAATTATTTTAAATGAAATGGTTTTCAAAAAATTTTCAGGGTTTCATTAAATGTTTTTAAGTGTTATCAATGAACAATTTTCTTTAAAATGTTTTGACGCATATTTTAATAGATTTAAAAATTATTTCTCTTATTATTAATATTTTTTCATGGTATTTTATAAGATTAATATTTTAAAATGGTTATAGGTATTAAAATCATTTTACAAAAAAGAAATAAAATTTTCATCAAGAAAATTTTAAGAGGATATTTCAAAATTAATGTCCATCTAAGATGACATATATTGATGGTACTCATACCATTTATGAAATGATATAAAGGTTCAACTCATATCCTTTCTATGAATGAGTTATTTTTAATGTCATAGTCATTATGAATCCAATTTTTCTTCATGAGCTATACATATATAAAATTTGATTCTATTTTACATGTTATGTTTTTGATATAAAAATTTCGATACATATAACTCTTTTTACATGTTATGATATATTCACATTTTTATGATTACCATTTCATTTCTAGGGTCATGATATGTTTTATGGAACATGTATGCACGATTTCATTAGGATTCAAGTGAGAGCTATATCTCTGTCCAAGGCATTGTGGAAAGATTTATATTCCATAAGTAATATAGTGTTGGAAAGAGGGTTTATCAGTTTAGTAAAACCATGTTAGAAATAAGGTTCATTATGTTTAGAAAAATCGGGACGGAACCTGGGTTACTTGGTTTAGTAATATGTGGCTAGAATGAGGGTTACTCAGTTCAATAATATGGGGCTAGAAATAGGGTCACTCGATTCAGTAATATAGGGATGGAATGGGGGTTACCTGATTCAGTAAAGGGAATTTTCCACTAAGATGGTCGTAGTAGTGATACCTTGGCTACTAAGAAATAATTTTATAATTTTGTGTTTTCAATAATTCCTTTTTTTCCTATGTTGTGCTTTCATGGATTATGCTATCTATTTCATTTTGATTCATGTCTTATGAATTGTCATTCATTTCGCCATGATCTCTTTTATGGTCATTGATATGTAATGTATGATCTTATATTTTCATCATTTCATTATCATACCGTTTGGATCATGTTTACGAGTACTAGTCTCCAATGTTTACCCTTACTGAGCATTTGAGCTCACTACTTTTATGTTATCTTTCACCCAGGTTATGATGATATGTAATATGTTTGAAATGTCTAAGAAAGATTATAGTAAAGAAGAACCCAGTGGGATATGATGTATCTCACTTAAGAACCAATGGTAATGTTTCCATGTTTCCAAATGTACTATAATAACTACGGCCTTTGGGCATCGGTTTGTATAATGCTTAAGTATTCCAAAAATGTTACGTCATATTAATATTTTGAAAAGAGTGGGTCACTATTTATTTTACCCTAATAAATTATATTCATTAAAATTATTTTTTTATTTTAATGTTATATATGTTCTATATTCGATGAAATATTTTATATACATCCAAAATAATTGATAGTTTCAATATAAAAATGAACCCAATTTTATTCATAAATGTTATATTTATTTATTAAGGAATTCTTACCACAATTTAGTGGAGAGCCAATTTTAAATCTGAATTTTGACACATTAATTAACTTCATATGTCAAAATAAACTTTATATTTTAATGATAAATATAAAAATTAGTTTATGGTAAAATTTTTATAATTTTTTGAATCATTTTATTTTTAACGAATAGTTAAAATTAATCAATTTTATTTCAAAACATATTTTTTATATTATTTATATATTAGGATAGCTTTTATTTTATATTGTTTTTAAGTTTAATTAGATAATATTCTTATCAAATTATAAAATTTAATTCATTGGGATAAATTTCACGTTGAAATTGACTATAAAAACAAAAAAAATGGATGTTTTTACATTAAATACTCGCATTATTGTCCCTCATACATGATGAATTTCAAATTCATATCTTCCACTGATATGATTGTAATTTGAAAAAAATTGATTCAAGATTCGGAATTATAATAATCTATAATATCTAATAATATCAATAGTTTTTTGACCAACAATATTAGTAAAGGTACATAAAATTATTTACAATTAATAAGGTAAAATTCGGATTAATAAACGACAAATCCTTTAAATTATGTGCCCAAAATACATATCCACCTTTCCAGGACAACTTCTCTATCCATAATTCGTCCATTATCATTCAATTATTGAGTTTTTTTTGTTTTAATACATTTTTATGTAACAACATGCATACACCTAAATTCATTTCAAAAATACCATGTGAGTCCTTTTCCTACTCTATAAAAGGCTACCACCTTTGCCACATCCTCACACCTCTCAGCCAACATATGTTTTTTCAATATCTAACTATTACACTTACAAGAAACCATATATTCCTTTTAATATTCTCTAGTTGGACACAAATTAATCCTTGTATTCTTTTTAGAACAAACTAAAAGAATTTTTCTGATTAAGATATTACACCTTGTCTCAAGCTCTCAAGTTTCATTTCCATTATCATCCCCGTAATATCAATTTATAATATGATTATATTACAAAAACGTATCATAAATATACTAGAATATTTTTTTGTAATGTTTTAGACCTACACATACATAAACCTCCATCAAATTGGATACAGTTATATTTTATATGTGTATGGCGAACAACTGCCTCATAAAACGACGATTGTTCATTTTTTCAATAGTACATATCATGGTGTCTATTTTTTGATAGATAAATTATTAATATATATTATATATGGTATTTATAAAATTATTATTCATTTTTAATTTTATTTAGAACCTACCTTTATGTTTTCCATCTTGTGAAAATACACTAATCATGTTTGAGGAAGTGTGGACAACCGCCCACCCAAAGCGATATAACTCATTCATTCCATACATTTAACTTGTAAATGATGGATTAAACAAAAATAGTTAATATATAAAAATAAAAATGTAAATGCCCATGTTTTTTAAAATAAATTTAAATGCATTAAAAATTGTTTTATGTTTATTTCTATAACTACCCATTAAAATTAATTTAATTGCTTCTATGTTTTGAATTTCAAAAAATGGTCATCTACATTTATGAACATTTCATTATTTGGAGTCTAATGGAACAAACATGAATTTTTTTTGAATTGTAAGAAACCTTTATAAATAGTAATATGACTCTAATTAATAGTAAATATTATTATTATTTTATATTCGTAAGGCTTTAAGATAATGAAAATGTGATTAATTTTTCATGGTGTTAAAAATGAATTACAGATTTAATTTTTATTGATAAATTATGTTTTTTAAAATTAAAATAATAATATTAAGAAGTGTGTTGTCAAAAAATGGAGTTCATTTATGAATTCATCTATTCAAAAAATTCTGTGGGTGAGTTTTTTCTATTTTTCTGAAATTCACTAATTTTTTATGAATATTAAAACATTATAAATTACGAGAAATAATAAATACTAATTTTACTGCATCATTGTTGATTCGAGGCTAATTTAATCCCACTTGTTCAAAACACACATGGAATTTTTAATAATTTGGATAACATTAATCTAGAATATTCATTGTATTGAGCAGAATTGTTAAAATAATGATTAAAATAATGTAAAATCTATCCTCTCCTTTTCTATGAATACCACCATCATTCCCCTCTTCCACCCAATCCTCTCAAGACTTGATCATTTTTTATGTTCTACATAGTACCCTTCCCATGTCTCTTCCCCACTTCCTAGAGATACTTCTCTCACCAAAATTCCAAAAACCAATGGCCTTAAGAAGGATCTCAAGGAGAAGGGATCAATTGGAAAGAATACTCTTCATTTTTCTTGTGTTTTATTTACAATTTCTTTATTTTCTTATACTCTTTTACCCTCCCCATATATAGGATTAATTTAATATCTAAAATCTTTTTTATTCTGTATGTTAAAATGTTCTTGTGAAAAATCAATCGTCTTTCCCCCCTCTTTTCCCTCTTATTCTAAAAATATAAACACTGGTTGTGGTGTGAAGATTTTCCAAAATCATGGACGATGTGTTTTTAATTTCAATTTCATCCTTCAAAACAAAGAATAAAAACATTTTAATGTATGAAAAAAAAATTATTTTAAATATGTAACCTATTTTATGTTCTTAAATGAAATTATATTCTTAACATTTAATTATATAATGATACAAGTTAATGATTAACGATGAACTTCCATAAACTATCTAAACAAACATCATTAATGATTTATCTCATGATACATTAGCATATATGATATCAAAATTATTTATGGAATCATTATATATTATGGAAACATAATAATACCATTTATTTCTACTTCTATAATTTCATTTCTATATTATAAGAATATAAAATACAAACCGGCCGTAGAAATCATTTAATGAATGCACCCAAAACAATTGAAGGAAACAAATACAAACAATAAAATGGTGATATGATGCTTTGAAATGATCATATAAGGTGTTACAAACATGAATATGTTTCTTTAATATACTAATAACACACAGTTTACCATTATACATGAGATTTAAATATGTTTTATGTTTGACCAACCTGAGGTAAGGGAATTTTTAACCGGACTTCCATTCTTTTAGTTAACCTTCTATTTCATTATTTATGTGGTATTAAAATTGTTTTTGTGAGATATTTTGTTTATAGTTTGTTTAATTATGTGTATTTACAGTTTAAATATATATAAAATCCCATATATTATGTCTCATGTGAATTATATGATATTTTAATAGGGCCATTCATTAAAAAATACTCTTCAAATTTTGTTTTAAGAAATTTAAAAGAACTATTTTTATGAAATTCTTCCGGTTGTATGATTTTTTTGTGGTTCGTTGAAATTTTTTATGACTAATGGTGGGACCTATATTTCCCTCCAATGAATTGGTTATTTCTATTTTGGAGGTTTCTCGTATTATTACCCTAAGAGAAACTGTGATGGTTGCACAATAAGGTTGTTGTGAGGGTTACATTGTAAGGTAATCGTGAGGGTTACAAATCATATGGTTTTCATGATGGTTACAAAACTAAGTTTGCAATTTCCAATTAAACCATTATGGTTTTATTTATGTAATATATGTTTTTGTGGAGATATCAGGGTAATATCATATTTCACAATCTATGTTTATTGGGTAACAAGTATATCTTTTTTGAAAATGATTTCACATATTGACTACTATTTTCTATCATTAATTTTTTATAATATACCTCACTGATATTATTCATGATATACCAAATTTTTTAATTTTTTTCAAATTTTATAAGGATGTGAAAGACAATGAAGGAATCCAACCTACATTTGAATCATATCTATTAATGAAATCATGTTTTATATGAAATGATTTAAATTTTTGAAAAATGAATTCTGTTTTTATGGTATCCAATCTATATTAATGTGGAATGTTATGAATCTATTATGTACCAATTATATAAAGGTGTAAACATGAAAAGATCATAAATTTTAAAGTAAGTGTGTTATGGAATAAATTCCATATTTTGTAATGTAACAAGGTTGGGTCGATATATTTGGTATTACAGGATAGTTTAGACAACATTAGGGGTTATGAGGATGTTAATAAAATACAATAAATTAATATCACTCTATAGTTGATTTTAAAGGATATAGAATTTAACAATTACCATATTTCATTAACTAATAAATGTTTTTTTAGAATTGTTTTTTGCAGAAGGAATAGGGAATATTATGTGGAGAGGCACTGAAATAACAATAACTTCCGAGTCAGCAACCCGAAATGGTAAGGATTGGAACTGAGAGTTTATTTGATAGTTATGTATCAAATGATGTATGTGGTAAATTTTGGTAGCATCCATGTAAGATAAAAACCAAATGTACCATAAACGGATATGATGATAGCGAGGCATTTTATGAGACAAGACCCGCCTTCTTTAAATTGATATTCAAAATGAGTAGCGGATGAACGATGGATTGAGGCCCTTGAAATTATATTTATTGTTATGGGTTGTTCATTATATCAAATGGTATGTATTTAAATTTATTGTTTTTATGTTCAATCTGATAAATGACTATCATTGGTCAAGAATAATAGATATAGAGAGATGATTTATACCTTCTAGGTGGATGAATTTAAAAGTCATTTCCTTGAAAAATATTTTCCTAAGGTGGTGCAACATTGGATATTGAATCAATTACTTTAATTGAAGAAAAAATAAGAAATATTTATTGTATTTTGTAAATATAAAACATTACCCAATTGGTTAGGTATTATAAAAATATTATAATGGATCTTTATATAAAAATCAACCATTTCCACTCAGGAATGAAGCCAAGGTATCGAATGGAATTGGCCTCCCATGAATTCAAATGTTATGACACACTTTTCTAATGTACTGAGAGGGTAGAAATGGAGTATGTTGATGATCACATTCACTTTGAAAAAATGATAAGAAGAGTTTTATATATAAAGATATGGTTGAGAATCTATAAAAGAAATACGATGGTCGGAAAGTCCTGTTTCTGATTTGTGAAAAGTGTGGAAAAAAAGAACCGTGGGGAATGACATACAAATAGAAAGAAGTTTTCTTGATGTGGTATGTTTTAAAATATGGCCCAAAAATTTAATGAGATTGATCATAGTAATAATATTTATAAGAAAACTATTATGTGTTTTCAATGTGGCAGTACGAGTCATTATGAAAATGTATTCCCAAAGAGAGATCTGAATGATACAAAGAAGGTGAACTATAAGAATAAATGTGTATTGTGATTCTTTATGACTATGTATTTATATGTCAGAACATCCAATAAAGTGGAATTAGGTACCTTTATTGTTTTTTCAATATTTCTTAATGTTTTTTTTGATATGGGGTTTACACATTCCTTTATTTCTGAGAAAGTTTTTAGAAAATTAGAATTATCACCTCAAACAATTAGACAAGAACATATTATTAAAACACATGGGGGAAATATTATAGTAATGGAAAACTATAGGAATATTTATATTGTGTTCTGTGGAATGATGTTTCACAAAAACCTTGTTGTTTTTCAATTAGTAGAGTTGGATATCATTATAGGGATACATAGGCATTCTGTTAATCATGATAAGATTCAATGTTCAACGAAAAAAGAATTTTTTTAGAAAGAGTTTCATTTTTAATAAAGAATAATATCATAAAAATGATAACATATCAAGAATCTGAGATACTTTCAGATGGTGGAAATTAATGTTATCTTGATCATATTATTGAAAATAAGGGAAATATTCTGATTAATGATGTTTTAGTGGTAAATGAATATCTAGATGTTTTTCTGGATGAGTTACTCGGTTCTATAACTGATCGATAATTCGAATTCATAGTTGACATAGTTCTTGATACTAATCTGATTTCAAATAACCTTTATCAAAAGTCCAAAATGGAACTTTTAGAGGTGAAAAACCAGTTTTAATTTTTAATTGATAAAGGATTCATTCGTCCAAGAACTTCAACATGTGGTTCTCTTATTTTGTTTGTTAAAATGAGGTATGGTTCCATTCAAATTTTTATTGATTTTAGATCCTTGAATAACATAACTTTTAAAAAAAGTATAATTTGCCTCGTATTGATGACATGTTATATTAGATCTAGAGAGAACAATAATTTTCCAAGATTGACATGAGATTTTGAAACTATTAGCTGAAGGTGAGGGAGGATGACATCTCGAATACTGATTTTCATACTAGATATGGGAATTATGAATTTTTTGTTGTATCATTTAAGTTAACTAATAATACTTCTGTGTTCATGTAACTTATAAATAGAATATTTAATGAGTTCATAGATAAATTTTTTGTAGTGTTGACGATGAAATTATGGTATTCTCTAAGAGTAAATATAATCGGGATAAATTACTAATGGTTATTATTAAAATCATAAAATAAAAAGAAATATTATGGAAAATTCAAAAAGTGTCATTTTTATATGCAATAGATTTATTTTCATAGGAAAATTTTAAAAAATGATGAAATTACTATTGATACTTCTAAAACAATAGTGGGTAATGAATGTAAAAGACCTACAAGTGTTACAATGATTTGTAGCTTTATTGGATTTTCCAATTATTAATTACAGTTAGTTAAAACAATTTATTGTTTATATAGATTGATAATTAAGATAATTTGATATAGGGGTTAAATTTATATCGATAGAAGAATATGATGTTTGTTTCAGGAATTGAAGAAGAGATTGGTTATTTCTTTTGTTATGGGCTTACCTTTCTGAAATGGTCAGTTTTTTATCTACATTGATAATTAATTATAGGGACATAGTTTTTTTATACAGAATGATCATGTAATTACTTATTCATCAAGACAATTAAATCCTCATAATTTAAATTTCCCCACATTGGATTTTGAATTGCAAACTATTCTTTTATCTTTGAAAATTTGGAAGAATCATTTATACAGAGCCAAATGTCAAATATATATGGCCATAAAATTATGAATTTTATTTTCACATGGATGAAATTAAACATGATGTTGAGAAGATGTCTTGAATTGATAAAATATTATGATTGCTTGATCAATTTCTATCTGGGAAAATCAAACATAATGACAGATGTCGTGAGTTGGAAACATCACACATCATTAACTATGTTACATTTGAATAGGATCCAATGATTAATGATTTGATGTATTTTGGATTAGATGTTGTTGGTTTAGGAAATACGAATTTTCTGTTTCAGGTTTTAGTGACATTCATCATTATCTGATTGAATTAAGCATGTACAGAAAGAAGACCATGAGCTATAGAAAAAGGATGGATTGGATAATATGGGTCTGTTTCCAAAATTGAACCTTGATAAAGATTGTGTTTTATGATTTGGTAAGTGTTTTTGTATGTTTTTCGATTCCCATTTTATGAAATATTTGTAGTGTGAAGCACATATTTCTCCATTTTTATAATTTCTTGGTAGTATAATGATGTACAAATAACATTGGGAGAATTATTGATGGCATGGAATGAAATGAAATATTGCAGATTCTAGCATAAATTGTTTGACTTATCAAAATGGTAAAATAGAGTGGCAGTTACTGGAGGATATGTTTCTACCGATGCCAGTAAAAATATGAATATTGGAGAATATATCGATTAACTCCATTGTAGGAATACCTATGATTTATCAAGGTATCAATGCGATTTGGGTTATTATTTACTAGTTGACAAAATATTCACATTTCCTTTCAATTAAAGATACAGTGAATTTGGATCAACATTATAAAATGCACCTTAAATGTATTTTCATGATACATAGAGATACAATTTTTATTATCCTTGGAGGGGATCCAAGGATACCTTTTATCTTTTTTTATGTGCTTCAGATGTTGTTTGGAACAATATTTATCATTTAAAAAGATTTTCATCCTCAATCAGATGGGATGTCAGAATGAACTATTTAGACATTGTTGTATTTTCTACTAGCTTATTCAATGGACTACTTGGGGTGATTGGATCAAAATATTTCATTATTTTAGTTTCCTTATAATAACAGATTTTATTCCATATACATTTGTCACCTTTTGAGAAATTGTATGGGAAGCAATGTAGAACTGCCGATTTATGGGATGAAGTCAGCAAAAGGATGTTGGTGGGACTAGAATTATTAGAGGAAGTGGATGAGAAAGTGAAGATGATCTAGCAAGACAAGAGGATATTTCAAACTAGATAGATAATTAATGTAGACAATAGTATGAAATACATTTCATTCAAGATAGGTGGTCATATTTTTCTTATAATCTCGCCAATGACGAGTGTTATCTGTTTTGGTGAGAATAGAAAACTTCACACATAGTTCATTGGACCTTATGAAATCCAAGAGAAGGTTGGACCAGTAACTTTCTGAGTACCTCTTACTATGATTTTATCTCATGTACCAAATGTTTTTCATGTTTCAATGTTGAGAAACTATGTTCTAGATTCATCTCAGGTTTTGAACCCATAAGCAGTTCAGTTAGAAGAGAACCATTCTTATGAAGAGAAACCATTTCATATTCTTGATATAAGAGAACAAGTATTGTAGAATTATGTTATACACTAGTTAATGGTTTTGTGTATAAACCACATGGTTGAAAAACGTATCATGGGAGTCTTAAAATGCTATGAGAGAAAGGTACCCTCACTTTTTTAATAAGTAAATAAAATTGTGAGGATGCAATTTCTGAAAGGTGGGGATAATAAAACACCCGAGGTTTTTTAAAATAAATTCAAATGCATGAATCAATGGATAATGTAGATATTGAAAACCTTCATTCAAACATAGTATTTCCACTTCTCTATTTTCAATTTTTAAAAACAATCATTTATAATTGCGAACAGTATATTATTTGGAGTCTAATGAAACCAACAAGATTTTTGGTGAATAGTAACATACTATTATGAATTCTAATAGGAATTGTAATATGAGCCTAATGAATAATAAATTTCATTATTATTTTATTTTATGGATTATTTATTAAAATGACAACTCGTTTAATTTTTCGAGATGTTAAAAAATGAGTTATAGATTTAAAATTCTTATTTTTGAATAAATTATGATTTCATATAAAAATAAATTTTAGAAAATTTAGAAAATTATTTTTAAAAAATCGCGTTCAATTTTTTATATATACATGTCAAAAAATGGTTTGGGTGAATTTTTGTGACTTTTCAAGAATTAATGACTTTTTTATGAATAGTAGAATAAGATAAATTACAATAAATACTGAATACACATTTTACTACATCATAAGTTTTGGAAGGCAGATGTAATCCCAATTTCATCGAACTACCATGTAATTTTTAATATTTCTTGTCACATTAATAAATAATATTCATATTCTTGAGAAATCTTATTAATATAATTTTTAAAATAAATTAATATTTTTCCTGTCCTTCATTATAAATACCACCCTCATTCCCCTCATCCTCTCACACCTCGCATGCCCTGAGAATTATTTAACATCTATAAAATTCCCTGCCATAGTCTCTTCCCCACATCCAAGAGCTACTTGTCTCACCAGCATTCTAAAACCAATGTCTTTAAGGAGGATCTCAAGGAGAAGTGATAAATAGGTAAGAATCCTCTTCATTTTTCATGTGTTGTCTTTCCAATTCCTTTGTTTTCTTACACTCTCTCCACTTCCCCTTATGAAACAGTTATGAAATCTTTAGAATATTATATATTCTGCATTTTATCATGTTCATGTAAAAAAATAATCATATTCTTCCTCACCTCTCCCTCTTATTCTATAAAAACATTATTCGTTATATGCCTACTTACCAAAATTTGTAGATGATGTGTTTGTAATTTCCATTACATCCTACAATGATGAAAATAAAACCACATTAATGTTAGAAAAATAATGTTATTTGTATTATTTAACCTATTCAATATTTTTTATGAAAATACATGCATGCCATTAAATTATATAATGAAACATGATCAGGATTATCGAGGAACCACAAAAAATGATCTAAACTAAAGTTATTAATGTTTTATCTAATTATCCATCATTATATATGAAAAAATGATTAATGGTATCATTATATATTATGGAAACAAATTTATATAATTTTATTCCTCTTTTGAAATTTCATTTCTATATGATAAGAAAATCAAATACCAACCATCTATGAGAATCATGTAAATAACGCACCCAAAATAATGGAAGGAACAAATTACTAATAATTAAAGGGTGAATTAATGTTACGAAATGATAATATAAGGTGTTTAAACATGAATAAGTTTCTCTAAGATATTAATAACATTATATGAACCACTAGAAATTTTTTTTACAAAAGTCTTATTTAAGACAAACCTGAGCTAAGAGAATTCTTAACCAGATTTTCATTCTTTGGGTTAACAATCTAATACATTATTTATGTTGTATTAAAAATTTTTATGTGATCTATTTTGTTTATATTTTATAAATTATGTATATTTAGAGTGTATATAATTATTACATCCACTCTTTTAGGTATCACTTAAAATATATGATATTTTTAAGGGGAATTTCTTTAGAAACCTCATTTAAAATTCAGTTTTATAAAATTCAAAAGCAATGTTTTTATGAAATTATTCATTTTGAATGATTATGTTATGGTTCTTAAGAATTGTTATAACATATCAGATTAGGGTGCAGCCCAAAGGATCCCCATACCTGGTTAGTAACATGGCCTAATGCGCATTTTCCCAAATGCCAGATGATTCTGAATAGAAGGATGGGCATTGGGTGTGATAGTGGTTATGTAATGACAAGTCCACTGGGGCATGTGCTGTGACTACCCCATGCCCACCTTCCATAGGCCAAGGGCTGGAAACTAGCATCGAAAGGCATAATCCCCAAAACTAGGAAGGCATTTCCATTATAAAATATAAATACACCAAACAAAGGACACAACAATATACAATCAATAGTAAATTGTTTAGCAAAAAGAGTGTGTACAGTAAGAAAAAGGGACCAGAATTCAATCCCAACCGGAAAGTTCAAGAAAACTGAAAAGTACAAGTAAACTGAAATAGCTCATTTAAACTCGCACCATGGATCCTACCTGAAGGGTAAATATATCACTCGAATTGTTGTCTCTACGGTACGCCTCATCTAATGTCCACCTTCGAGCTACTTCAAGTCCTGGTACTCTCATCCTCAGTTTGTGATGTCTATCATCTTCACTAAACACAACAAGGTGCGGGTGTAGCCCGTGTAGGAGTGATTATAAAGATACTCAGTAGGGACCCCGAGTCCCTCAAATTTGTGACAAAACCCACGTAGGATAAACCACCAAGCATGAAAACATCCTACAACCCTACTTAGGTATATGCCCATACATATACCTAAGTTATCAAGTATACCCATTTCATTTATGAGGAATCACAAGGTCCGACTCAAAAGCCCAAAGCTCATTTGTTCCACAATGGATGAAATACCACGAAGGTAATGTCATAAAGGTAAGTACCACAAAGGTACGCCACATATAATATTACCATGAAGGTATCACCATGATGTTAAGTACCACAATGGTAAGTACCACAAAGTTATGTACCACAAAGGTATGCCACACAATAGATTACCACAATGGTATCACCATGAAAAAAAGTACCACAAAGGTAAGTACCACAAAGGTACGCCACACATAAGATTACCACAAAATTATCACCATGAAGGTAAGTAGCACAAAGGTATGCCACAAATAAGATTACCAAAAAGATAAAGTCTCAGCTCATAGAATGTATAACATAGGTACGGTAGTGAAGATGATTAGATGTAAATACTAAATCATCTTACTCTCCTAAAAGACAGACCAACACAGGATCCTAAATCATTAGACCCACGTTGGATCCCTAATCATCAGACCCCCATAAGGTCATATTACATCATCAGAACCACATAGTATCCTAGTACTACTGACCCAAGAAGGATCCTAGAGTAGTACCACATTGATTCCTAGAGTGGATCTATGTGGGAACCACAATCATAGACCCATGAAAGATCCCAAAGAATAAAACCCTATAGGATCCCTTTTTCATTTTACAGTCAGCTATAATGTTCCCGCGCTAAGCTCACTTGATTCCAGGAGTATCTTCTCTTCAATGCACAGGTCGATACACCAAATACCATGAATTTCCACAAAGAATTATCCCAAAGGACTGCCACGTATAAGGGGTCCTAATGCAATAGATGGTGCTACAACTAGAAACCCAGTCTGTATGCTATAGGTATTTTAGTGTCGAGGACCAGGTTGGATTCTAGTATGATCCAACAGAGCCAAACTCCTACTTTATTTGAAATTCATGTGATGTATCTCTATATAACCACCTCATCCGAAGGATTTCAGTGCCATGGACGGTTCGTCATTTCAACATCATACGGGGAAGATATCTCGAATACAAGAACCCATAGAAATAATATTAATATTATTATGGGGTGTTTCGTGGACCTGAGGCACGGACACGAATTTCATTTCAACATTAGACAGAAATCGATTGTCATAATAACAGGATCGCATCGCCGCTGATGGTAATTCATAAGGACGTCCCATGCAGGAGTTAT
Organism: Viscum album; assembly: GCA_963277665.1. Lineage (NCBI taxonomy): Eukaryota > Viridiplantae > Streptophyta > Magnoliopsida > Santalales > Viscaceae > Viscum > Viscum album. The sequence goes on along the minus strand of OY728163.1, from coordinate 988,205,514 downwards.
AGAGGGTTGAATATTTAATAATAATAACATTTTATTATTATTTTAGTGTTTCGAGAACTCGATCCAAAAACCCAAAATATAAATCCAATATTAGACTCATAATTTCCATCTCAAAGTCTGGGTCAGACTACCACTGGTGGTTCATGAAATCGAGGTCTCACGGATAAGTTACAATCGAAACACAGTTTTCCCAACAAAAATAATAATTACATCATTACATTATTTTTATTTTTATTTAACCATTTTTTTCATCAATCCCAAAACCCACATTCAATCTACAAAAGGTCCCATGCATAGCACAGAACCCACAATTCACTCCTCCTTTATTTATTTATATATTAATTTTTATCATTTCATTTCAACCCTTTCTCTCTCCAACAAAACTCCTCCATGTTTTTTTCACCACAAGAAATTCACACCTAATCTACCACCAAACCCAAGTGCCACATCTGCCAGATCCTCCTCCTCCTACCTCGCTCACCTAAATCATGAACCGATGCACTTGTCACCCATTGAGCCACCAGCTGCTTCACCTAACTCACACCAGCTGAAACCTTCGGCCTCCCTGCCTCTACTCGACCGCCGCAGTACGTCGCGCTGTCTACCTCGCCCAGATTCATGCCCTAAAGACTCATCAGAATTGCAAAGTCATGTCCCCTCTTTTTTGGTCCGTTGTATCATAGTTCTTAAATCGAAAATTGTGATGACCACAGATTCATGATCCTTGGGTTGAGATATCCACATTTATATGTTGTTCTCAATGGATCATTGTGTTTTTAGTGTGCTTAATTATTTTGCGACGTAGAATGTACAAAGACCACATGAAAATGAAATAAAAAGATCATGTTATTTGTGCAGATCAATGTCCGTTTTTTTTTTCCATCAATTTTGAGAATCAAGAATATGGGGAATCAACAAATATATATTTATCATACTTCGAAATAAACCCCCTACCTTGATCTTCATTGGAGATGTCACGAGGAAGGAGATGAAGACGTTGACGTTCATTTCTCCAACACCACGCTCCCAATCCGAGCTCGTGAATCATCCTCGTTATTGATCCGGAGGACATTTTTCCTTATAGGATGTTCTTCCACCAACCAAAATCTCCCAAAAGCTATCCCAAAGGCTCTCCCAAAGGCTCTCCCCAAAACCTCTCCTTTTCCAAGGATCCCCCCAAATAAGAGGTGAGGTGACGCATAATTAATTAGAATATCTATTTATTGTTGGATCATTAACATTGGAGATTTCCAAGGGTTTCCCCACATTAAAGGTGAGTTCGGGTGGTCCCCACAACCTAGAATTTAAAGGATAGTTGTTAGGATATTTAAATTAAAATATTTTTATTTTCTATAATCCTCCATGAAAAATTCAATGCCCAACATATTTTCTCATCTCATTACTTTCATGGTTAAACCTCTCATAAGCAAATCTCGATGCTACGAGTTCATCGGTGTCTTCTGATTTTTAGTCTGAGCACCAGTTCAAAAGTTAGAAAATGCTGCTCACGCGTTTACTGAACTTACCCAAAAAAAAGTTCTGAAAATTATTATCATTCACCCTCGACCCACTCCAGTCAAGGTTAGGATCTTCCTAGGTTAAAAACGCCCCAACGAACCCAACCATACTCTCAGATTTCCAATCTGAGTTACCATTTAAAGGTTATTGATTTTATAATAAAATAATTTACTTAATTATTTTATTTATTTTATTTATTGGCAATGACTAACTTTCACTGGTGGCCCCCGTCAGACTAAGGTAATATCTTCCTAAATAAATCATACCCTCATGAGTTCAAAAGTTGTCTCAGATTTTCTATATGAGTTTTCTTTTGTGAGTAATTAGCATGTGAAAAATAAAATAATTTATTTAATTATTTTATTTACAATTATGCCATTTTTAGGTTATCTCACAGGAGGCCCGCCCCGACCAAAATTAAGTCGCACCTAGGGTAAACCCGCCATTATGAACGCAACAGTTCCATAATATTTTTGATCTGAGAAACAATTTAAGAGTTATTCCACTTTTTTAGAAAAGCTGCTTACACGCTAATTTAAGAGTAACAAAAATTCAACGTATCATTTCGGACACTCCAGACCTCGGAATCGTGCGTGGTTGGATTTAAATATCTCATAATAATTTCATATAATTAAAATAAATTATATAAAATTTTTGGGACATTAAATTCTCCCCACCTTAGGTATTTACGTCCATGAAAGCCAATACAAATTCAAAACAACAAAAAGAGGGTACTGAGCACAAATCTAAGCCTCCCACTCCCAAGTGCTCTCCTGGAGGTTCCCATGGTGCCAAAAAAATTGCACCTGAGGAGTTGATTGCCCATGAAGGACCTACTACTTTCGATCATCAATCTCTACTAGAACCTCCATAAATGTCACCCCATCATCGAAGTCCTGCTCGCTGTGGTTGATGATATGGGGTGGGCTGGGAACATGTCTCCTCAGCTAGGATATGTGGAAGATGACTTGGACCCTCTGCAACTATGATGGAAGAGCTAGGTGATATGCCACCTCCCCAAATCTGCTAAATACCTAAAAGGGTCCGATGAACCTCGGAGATAACATGATGTCCCAGCAAAATCTTTGTAAACCTCATCGGGGTGAGACCCCTAGAAAGACGAGGTCACCATCCTCACACTCCAAAGGTCTATGTATTTTGTTGGAATAATAATTTGTCATACTATGTGTAGCCTTCTTCCGCTTTTGGATGATCTACACCTTCTCTATGGTAGCCCATACCATATTTGGTCCCATGAGTGCTGACTCCCATGGGTCAGTCCAGCACAAAGGTGATCTATAAGGTCATCCGTACAACTCCTTGAAAGGTTACATCCCAATGGTGTAGTTATAGCTATTGTTTAATGAAAACCCCACCAAGGTAATGTGATACTCCCAACTATGACCGAAGTCGAGGATGCAAGAACATAGCATGTCCTCGAAGGTCTGAATGGTCAGTTTAGTCTAGCCATCTATCTGAGGATGGAAGGTGGTGCTCAAACGATGTTACATCCCAAAAGCCTCATGAAACCGCTTCCACAGCTGGGAAGTGAAACATGCATTATGATAGAGACTATAATTGTGGGCAATCCATGTAGCCCCACAATGTCCTTCATATAGAGGTATCCCAAGATCTCTACAGAACACTGCTCTATGATCAGTAGGAAGTGGTTTGACTTGTTGAGTCTGTCAACAATCACCCAGATAGAATCATGATCTCTGGATGTATGTGGAAGTCCTATAATGAAGTCCATGGATATCCCCTCCCACTACCATTATGGTACCTCTAAAATATGAACTATATCGGCTGAAACATGGTTCCATGCCATCACTTGCTAACAAGTGAGACACAATGCGACAAACTCAGATACTACTTTATTCATTCTCGACCACCAGCGGTGATGCCAGAGGTCATGGTACATCTTTTCCACTCTTGTATGTACCCCTAGAGTGGATGTATGGAAGTACCTTAATACTTCCTTAAATATCACCACCAGTACCATAGTATGTCCTCTGAAGAGGACGAAGTGCTCCCTACCTTCGGAAAATCCATCAGGTTCATGTATGTGGATATCTAAGCACATCGAGCCTCATAGTTAGTGTCCCCATTTTGTGCCTCCCTGACTCGCTGATGGAGTGGGTGAAAGAGCGCTGTCGTGGGCTCCCTCAAATGATTAGTGTGATTTTGGGGTACTTAGGTGCAGCAGAGTGGCTGACCAAGGTCGTCTCTCAAAGGAGGAAGTGAATTAAAACAACTTTTCATAGGTATTCTAGAAACAAAATAAAAGGGAATAAAAACACTACTTGAAATGATGGGGGTGGTTGTTTATAGTTTATGAATCTAGAAGAAGTTTTTTGGAAGAAGAATGGATTTTTTTTTGTTTTTAATTTTTAAATGAAGTTTCGAATAGAATGACAGAACAAGAAGATGTTTTTTTAGAAATCTATTTTAAAAGGAGTAATCGATCTAACTATACCTCTTCAATCATTTATTAATCATTATCATTTAAATTAATATTCACTTAATTATGATCCCTTAATTTGTTAAATCCCGAACCCTACGAGAATTAACTTTACCACGAAGATTGAAGTAAATTTTAACCTTAGGATAACTTCGGAACATGCAATCGCGACACCCTGCATTGATTGATGCTCTAAAATTAGCTTATGGTCAGTGGTAAATTAAGGCACATAACCACTCTGGAAATGAGGATTAATTGAGTTTAGGGATTATATTTGAACTCTACAAATTGATCCCATGTGGTTTTGAATTACCGGTTAAGGTTGCGCTCTCACAGTTCACACAATTCCCGACCTCGCGTGTTTTGTGTTAACTGTTCAATTGCTTGCTTAGTTTCATTTAAAATAAAAACTCAATTAATAGATAATAATATGTGAATTACAGTATCTCATTGATTCAAAATAAATGAATGAAGAAGGATAGAGGTCGATCGATTACTAAAAAGAACTACTCTTCCATGGGTGGTGTAGTCATCGTGGAGACGTTTTTCATAAGCAACAGATTGAAAGGGTAGAATCCAATCTTGTCTCCACTCTTGATTCCAACCCAATTAAGAAGATTAAGATAAGAAGAAGAGGGATGAACATAGAATATTATTTGAAGAAAAATTCAAGAAACAAACATGAAAGAAAAGAAATACAAAGATGAGGTGAGAGAGGAGAGCCTTTTTGGAAGAGAGGTTTGCACAAAGGCTTACTTCTTCCAAGAGTTGTGAGGGGCTCCCAAGAGACACCCTTTCGGCCACACCTTCCCAAAGCCACCACCAGCCCTCTAAAAGAGTTAAAACCCCCTTTAAATATAGTTTGTGAGGGCTAGGGATACATAACTTTTTAAGTGTGAAATGAAAATCTCGGCTAAATATTTTATTCCAACTTGAACCGCCACTTGTACCTCCAAAACGAGTTAATAGACCGGCCTTACAGAGGGATTATTTGTGGCACATCATGTCCCCGAGCTTTCCTAAAACTTTGGGCTCAATCCAAGACCGTATGTAGAGTATATGGCCCAAATACAGAACCTTCTCCCTTCTGTCGAGCCCAGCCCAACTTTGACTTCATGGCCCAATTTCAACAACCAAATGAACTCTTTAGCTTTAGTGTCCTGAATAAACGTTGTAGATAATTAAGTTAGGAACACGTTTATAAAATTTCAAATTAAAATAATAAATATAAAAATATATATCTTGGAAATACTACAGTGCACTATTAAGGGTAAAACTGGAATTTTCACCAAATTTTCAAATGAATGATCAAATCCCAAATATTTTATAAATAAACATGTTTAACACAATGTGAGGAAATTATATCATTTATTATCAATAAAATATTCAATAAAATAGTGTTTTATCAACTCCCCCACACTTACCCTTTTGCACACCTGGGAAAAACCTCATATCAAGTAAACATCAATATCAAATCAAAACCAATTTTAAAACACATATCTTTAAGATCAATCAATTTCACACCAAGAATAAAAAAAGATATCATGCCTCATAAAAAACCTTTACTTCAAGTTCTCCATTTATATCATTCAATATATTTCCACTTCATTTATCCGCTCATGCACAAAACACTTACCTCGCTTGAATTTTCTCTCATCACTCAAATATCAATTTTTTTTTGCAATGTCTTTCTCATACAAACTCATACAAGGGTCACCATAGGCTTGATAGATTCCTACATTGCTAACCGATGTGAGTCAAAGACATATGTTTATCATGAGGAATTTTCAGGGTTGTTCTGTGGCTTTCGGTTGGTAGGATTAAGATGTGAAAAACTCTGAGGCTGAATGAGGAGGGCTTGACTCTTTTAAAGGAAAATTGCATTAATCTAATTTTCACTTAAATATGGTCTTCTCTTCAATCCCCATAGAATCAATTCATCTCCATCATCATGAAAAGTCATGAATGTTTTACACCATTCATCATTTCAGCATAAAAAATGTCAATCTTCTAAAACATGATTTTCTTGAAAGCTCCAGATGGGCACAACTTTCCACCTCAATTAGAAGCTCCAGAAAAGGCACAGCTTCATTTGTCATGAAAGCTCCAGAAAAGGCACAGCTTTCAGTATAATGACTTTCTTTAGCAGCAAACACATCTCTTCAGAATTTAATTTTCCACCCAAAGTATCACATAATGTGGTGGCACAACACAAGACAGCTTCCCCCACACTTAAGCTCAACTAGATTATGCAATTTCACTTCAAGAGTTGGTTGGATAGGGAAAATTGTCTTGTAATGTGGCTTAACTTAACAGGCTGTGCATGGATTCTAAGGGCTACAAGGATTAAATATTCATGGTAGGCCATTATAAAAAAGTATTCTTTGAAATAGGGGTTTTAATACCAAACAAATGCTTCAATAATTTAAACACAAGTACCTCAAACCCTCAAGTTTTGACAGGAATAGATCAAATTCTGGTTAAATCAAGTATGGTTTGGTTTTCGCAAGAAGTGAGGTGAATGTAAATAATATGAAAATAATGGTTTAGAAGTCTCACAGGAAAGTGATTTCAAATATAAAGACAGTGATATTGGTATGTGATTCAAAATTCAGCGTACTTTGCATGAAATTACTAAATATTTGAACTTGAAACAAAGTCATTTCAGCATTCATTTATGCTTAGTTTCACGGGGTAAATTGTTTCACTTATTGATATGGATTTAAAAATGGTGATGATAATCATTTCAGCTCAAAAGTTTCAAAAACACACAGAAAATTGTAAAATAAACACACAAATTTTGAAAAACACACAATATTTTTTATTTTATTTTTGGTTTTTTTATCAGGAAAACAATTGAAATTACTAAACTAAAAGGTTCCCTCCCCCACACTTAAAATGTTGCATTTTCCTCAATGTGAACCCGTGGGATTATATATGCACATGAAATTCAGAATTTTTAAATAGGACAAATAATATAAAAGTGAAAGGGTTAGGAACAGCCTGATGTGATCAAGTGATGATGGGGTCATGCAGTGTGATAAAATCCACTGCATCAGTAGGATGTCCTTCAATGTATCTCTTCAAATGTTGCCCATTGACTGTAAATCTCCTTCCAGTGTCCTCTTGTGTGATCTCCACTGCACCATAAGGAAAAACATTAGACACAATATAAGGACCTAACCATCTGGAACGCAACTTACCAGGCATCAACTTCAGTCGTGAACTATAGAGAAGGAATTTTTCTCCAACATGAAACTCCCTTTGTTGGATAATTTTGTCATGAGATGATTTTGATCATTCCTTGTAGATCCTTGAGTTATCATATGATGACAATCGAATCTCCTCATGCTCGTGAATTTGCAACTTCCTTTGAATTCCAGCTTGGGCCAAATCCATGTTGCATTTCTTTATAGCCCAATAAGCCCGATGCTCGACTTCCACTGGGAGATGACATGCTTTCCCAAAAACAATCCGAAATGGGGACATACCAATGGGGGTCTTGTATGCTGTTCTATAAGCCCACAATGCATCATCCAAGCGCTTGCTCCAATCCTTCCTATTTGGATGCACAGTTTTCTCCAAGATTTGTTTCAACTCACGATTTGAAACCTCAGCCTGGCCATTTGTTTGGGGGTGGTATGGTGTTGATGTTTTGTGTGTCGCCCCATACTTTCGAAGGAGGGAAGCAAAATTCCTATTGCAAAAGTGTGTCCCTTGGTCACTGATGATGGCCTTTGGTACTCCAAACCTGCAAAAAATTTGTGCTTTGACAAAGTCTACAACAACATGAGAATCGTCAGTCCTGGTGGCCTTGGCCTCCACCCATTTACTCACATAATCAACAGCAACCAAAATGTACAAAAATCCACATGAACTAAGAAAAGGACCCATAATGTCGATGCCCCATACATCAAAAATCTCACAAAATAGTATGGGTTGTTGGGGCATCTCATGTCTCCTTGAAATGTTCCCAGTGTGTTGGCAACGAGAGCATGACTTACAAAACAAATGGGCATCATGGAACAGGCTAGGCCAATATAATCCAGAGTCTAAAACCTTCCTAGCTGTCCGTTGGGGTCCAAAGTGTCCACCACATGCAAGTGTATGACAGAAAATGCAAAACAGACTCAAACTCATGATCGGGAACACACCTCCTAATGACTTGGTCACTACACATGCGCCATAAGTATGGATCATCCCAAACATAAAATCTTGACTCACTCTTTAATTTTTGGACACGATGTTTCTTCAAATTTACTGGGATTTCAGAGCCAACAATGTAATTAACTAAATCAGCATACCAAGGATGTTTACCTAAGATGGTATAGAGATTCTCATTGGGGAAAGTGTCCTGAAGTGGTACCTGGTCCAATGTGTCACCCTCTAGTGTGTGAGTAAGCCTACTCATGTGGTCCGCCACCAAGTTTTTTGACCCCTTTTTTTCCTTTATCTCGATGTCAAACTCTTGAAGAAGGAGCATCCAACGGATAAGTCGCGGCTTTGCATCTGTATTCTTAAGGAGGTACCTCAAAGCTGCATGGTCAGAAAAAAAAACTACTTTAGAGCCCAATAAATATGAACGGAATTTATCCAAAGAAAATATGACAGCAAGAAACTCTTTTTCTGTGGTTGTGTAATTTGATTGGGCTGAATCTAGTGTCCTTGATGCATAGGAGATCACATGTGAACGTCCTTCCACCCTCTGAGATAAGACAGCTCCAACCGCGAAGTTGGAGGTGTCACACATAAGCTCAAATGGAAGGTCCCACCGTGGGGGATGTATGATAGGTGGAGTGGTCAGACACTTCTTTAGCTCATCAAAGGAAGTCCTACAAGAATCATCAAACACAAAATCAGAATCTTTTTAAGTAATCGTGACATAGGAAGAGCGATCTTACTAAAATCTTTGATGAAGCGCCGATAAAATCTTGCATGCCCTAGGAAAGATCTAACATCACGCACACATGAAGGATAGGGTAAGGATGAAATAATTTCTACCTTAGATCTATCAACCTCTATCCCATGTTTTGACACCACATTCCCTAAGACAATGCCATGCTCTACCATAAAATGACACTTTTCAAAGTTCAGGACCAGATTCTTCTCAATACAACGATTCAACACATTTCCCAAACTACTTATACATTCATCAAATGAAGACCCATACACTGTAAAATCATCCATAAATACCTCCATGCAGGTCTCAATAAAATCAGAAAAAATACTCACCATACATCTCTGGAAGGTACCTCGGGCGTTGCAAAGTCCAAATGGCATCCTCCGGTAGGCAAATGTGCCAAAGGGACAGGTGAATGTAGTCTTCTCCTGATCCTCTGGAGCTATAGGAACCTGAAAATATCCAGAAAATCCATCCAAGAAACAATAGTGTGTTTTCCCAACTAGTCTCTCGAGCATTTGATCAATAAATGGGAGGGGGAAATGGTCCTTGCGAGTGGTCTGATTTAGTTTCCTATAATCAATACACACACGCCAACTCTTTTTCACCCTCATTGGAACAAAATCATATTTCTCATTTTTAGCAACAGTGAACCCAGTTTTCTTAAGCCCAACCTGAATTGGACTTACCCACTGTGAATCTGAAATGGGAAAGATTATACCTGCCTCGAGCAATTTCTCAACTTCCTTTTTAACAACTTCCAGGAGGGTGGGATTGAGTCTCCTTTGTGGTTGTCTCACCGGTTTAGCCCCATCCTCCAAGAGAATCCTATGCATTCAAATGGAGGGGCTAATACCTGATATGTCAGCCAAGGTCCACCCAATCGCCCTGATATTCTCCCTCAAAATATTCAAAAGCCTTTCTTCATGTTCAAAAGGGATATTGTTAGCAAAGATAACAGGTAATCTCTCACCACTCAACAAGTATGAGTATTTCAGATTTGGTGGGAATGGCTTGAGTTCTAATGAAGGAGGGTGTAGTATGGATGGAGACATTGAAGGAACTGAAATATGTGCACAAAGAGCATCAGTATCAGAATAGACATCATCAAAATCATAGAATAAAGCATCAAATCCATCAGCATACTCAACAGCCATTTCATAATCAGAGTGAACATGATCAAAATGAGAATATGAATCCACATCAAAATCAAATCTTAGAGAGTCTTGTTCATTAGAAACAGGTGTGGAAGTTATCTTAGTCATTAAACCAGAACCAATACTCATAATCTCCCTAAGCATAGGACAATCCAATTCCATGATGTTTTTACTTGGTGGTTCAAAATGGGAGATAACAAAAGCAGAATAGTCCTCTGAGGGGTACTTCATGGAATCCATAACATTAAATATCACAACTTCATCTCCAAACTCCATGGAAAGTGTACCCTCATTGACATTTATGATAGTTTTTGCAGTTTTGAGGAAGGGTCTACCTAAGAAAATGGGGGCATGAGAACTTACCTGATCATCCTCCATGTTAAGAACATAGAAATCCGCTGGAAAGATCATGTATCTTACCCGGACAAGTACATCCACAAGGAATCCCACTGGATATGCCGTAGCTCTATTCGCCAATTGCACCACTACTCTTGTTGGCTTCGACTCACCAACCTGCAAGGAAGAGAATACAGAGTGAGGCATCACATTTATGGAAGCACCTAAATCACAAAGTGCATCAGAAAAGTGCAACTCCCCTATGGTGCATGGGATGGTGAATGTCCCTGGATCCTTGCCCTTTGTTGGCATTGCTAGAGTTGGTGAAATGAGTGCTGAGACATTCCTTCCAAGGTTTATCCTCTCATTTCCCTTGAGCCCTCTTCGATTGGTGAAGAGTTATTTTAAGAATTTGGCATACCTTGGGATTTTCTTAATGGCTTCAAGTAGAGGAATGTTGATCTGCACACGCTTGAATGTGTCCAAAACCTCATTTTTCATTGCTTCTTCAGCCATCTTCTTGGTTTGAACAACCCTGTTTGGAAAAGGAAGGGGTTTAGGAGGAACATCATCAATCTTTTTCTTACCTTTATCTTTCTCCTTGGATTGTTCATCAGTAGGTATGGAATGCGGCTTCTCTGATGTTGAGGTGAATCCCGGTGGATTGGTAGGTGCAGATGTATCGTTCATTTGCTTCCCACTTCTCAATGTGATGGCACTAACATTCCCCTTTGGATTTGGAGTGGGTTGGGAAGGTAGATTTCCATAATTCTTACTCACAAGTTCATGGAGGGCGGTGGCAATCTGACTCATTTGAGTCTTCAACTCTCTCAGCTCCGAACCTTGACTCTTCTGCTAATTCTGTTGATTAAGAACAATTTGTTTCAAAAGATCATCAGTTTTAGAGTCTACCTTGTGTTGGATATTCCCTTGTTGCTGACTCGTTGATTTTTGAGCTTCTAATCTCCTTTGGGGTTATTGGAAACCCTGTTGGTAAGGTGGAGGCTGCTGGAAGTTTGGTTGAAAAGGGGGCCTTTGTTGTTGTCCAGAGCCATACCTCATGTCCTCTAGATCCTTCCACCCTTGGTTGTATGTTGGATCAAACTTCTTTTGGGGATATGGTTGTTGTTGTTGCTGCTGAAATGGTCTCCCAGGGAACACTGCTGCACAATCTTATGTTTCTTGGAGTTGTGGGCAACAGTCAGTTGGGTGGCTTGTCTCAGTGCAAATACCACAAGGCCTTGAAGGAGGGGGTTGGGATGTCTTTTGAGCCAATGCAATCTGCCTCACCATAGTTGTCAATTCTTCTAACTTAGTATCAATCAAATGACTTTCAAGAGAAGAAGGACTTACTTGATGTACTCCTCGAACATGTGGTGTACCTCTATCACCGAATTGTTGAGAGTTTTGGGCCATCTTGTCGATCAATGCACGCGCAGCTACTGGTGTCTTGTCCACCAATGCTCCTCCAGCCGCAGCATCTACCATGCTCCTCTCCATTGGTGTGAGTCCTTCGTTGAAGTATTGGATGAGGAGTTGCTCACTGATTTGGTGATGTGGGCATCTTGCACACAACTTCTTGAATCTCTCCCAATACTCATACATTGACTCCCCTTGGGCTTTCTTGATCCCCGATATCTCCTTTCGAATGGATGCGGTCCTTGATGATGGAAAAAATCTCTGCAATAAAAGACGTTTCAAATCGTTCCAACAAGTTACATCTTCGGGTTGTAAATAATACATCCAATCTTTCGCAGCTCCATTAAGTGAGAATGGGAATGCTCTTAGTTCGATTTGATCTTCAGAGACATTTCTAGGTTTTAGGGTTGAGAAAACCACATTAAATTCTTTCAAATGTTTATTGGGATCCTCACCAGAGAGGCCATGAAACTTTGGAAGTAAGTGAATTAACCCAGATTTCAGTTCGAAGTCCGAATCGAGATTTGGGTATGCAATACAATTTGGTTGATAGTTAATATCAGGTGCATCCAATTCTCGAATGGTTCTATTAAGTTCATTTCCATTGTTTCCAGCCATTGGTTCTTGTTTTATGGTTGAATTTGAATTGCTTCCAATTTCAATGTTCTGATATTGGAGTAATTCTCCAACTGGTTGAATGTTGAAACTTCTCGTAGACTGAGAATGTCTGATTCGTGCCCTAAGGCTACGTTCAATCTCAGGGTCAAGATCTAAGAGATATTTGGGATTAGTTCATGTCATCAATCAATGAAAGATGAAAATAAGGAATGTGGACCATAGTAAAATAAAAATTTGAAGTTTGAGTTGATGGTCCAAAAAGAAGTAGAAAGAGATAAAAGAAGAAGAAGAAAAAAAAATCAGATTGGGTAAATACAGAAGAAAGAAGAGAGGAAGATAATTAAAATGTAAAATAAAATAAATACCTCTAATTGGTTGAAATAATTACTTGACTCCCCGGCAACGGTGCCAATTTGAAAGAGGGCTGTCGTGGGCACCCTCAAATGATTAGTGTGATTTTGGGGTACTTAGGTGCAACAGAGTGGCTGACCAAGGTCGTCTCTCAAAGGAGGAAGTGAATTAAAACAACTTTTCATAGGTATTCTAGAAACAAAATAAAAGGGAATAAAAACACTACTTGAAAGGATGGGGGTGGTTGTTTATAGTTTATGAATCTAGAAGAAGTTTGCTGGATGAAGATTGCATTTTTTTTAATTATTAAATGAAGTTTCGATTAGAATGACACAACAAGAAGATGTTTTTTTAAAATCTATTTTAAAAGGCGTAATCGATCTAACTCTACCTCTTAAATCATTTATTAATCATTATCATTTAAATTAATATTCACTTAATTATGATCCCTTAATTTGTTAAATCCCGAACCCTACGAGAATTAACTTTACCACGAAGATTGAAATGAATTTTAACCTTAGGATAACTTCGGAACATGGAATCGCGACACCCTGCTTTGATTGATGCTCTAAAATTAGCTTATGGTCAGTGGTAAATTAAGGCACATAACCACTCTGGAAATGAGGATTAATTGAGTTTAGGGATTATATTTGAACTCTACAAATTGATCCCATGTGGTTTTGAATTACCGGTTAAGGTTGCGCTCTCACAGTTCACACAATTCCCGACCTCGCGTGTTTTGTGTTAACTATTAAATTGCTTTCTTAGTTTCATTTAAATTAAAAAATCAATTAATAGATCATAATATGTGAATTACATTATCTCATTGATTCAAAATAAATGAATGAAGAAGGATAGAGGTCGATCGATTACTAAAAAGAACTACTCTTCCATGGGTGGTGTAGTCATCGTGGAGACGTTTTGCATAAGCAACGGATTGAAAGGGTAGAACCCAATCTTGTCTCCACTCTTGATTCCAACCCAATTAAGAATATTAAGATAAGAATAATAGGGATGAACACAGAATATTATTTGAAGAAAAATTCAAGAAACAAACATGAAAGAAAAGAAATACAAAGAAGAGGTGAGAGAGGGGAGCCTTTTTGGAAGAGAGGTTTGCACAAAGGCTTACTTCTTCCAAGAGTTGTGAGGGGCTCCCAAGAGACACCCTTTCGGCCACACCTTCCCAAAGCCTCCACCAGCCCTCTAAAAGAGTTAAAACCCCCTTTTAAATAGATTTTGTGAGGGCTAGGGATACATAACTTTTTAAGTGTGAAATGAAAATCTCGGATAAATATTTTATTCCAACTTGAACCGCCCATTTGACCTCCAAAACACGTTCATTGACCGGCCTTCCAGAATGATGATTTGTGCCACATCGTGTCCCCGAGCTTTCCTCAACATTTGGGCTCAATCCAAGACCGTATGTAGAGGATATGGCCCAAATACAGAACCTTCTCCATTCTGGCGAGCCCAGCCCAACTTTGCCTTCATGGCCCAATTTTAACAACCAAATGAACTCTTTAGCTTTAGTGTCCTGAATAAAAGTTGTAGATAATTAAATTAGGAACACGGTTCCAAAATTTAAAATTCAAATAATAAATATACAAATATTTATCTTCGAAATACTACAGTGCACTATTAAGGGTAAAACTGGAATTTTCACCAAATTTTCAAATGAATGATCAAATCCCAAATATTTTATAAATAAACATGTTTAACACAATGTGAGGAAATTATATCATTTATAATCAATAAAATATTCAATAAAATAGTGTTTTATCAGTGGGGTAGTGAATTTAAGATACTGAAGACAAGTTCCTCCTTCTCGATCCATGTAGGATATCCATAAACTGGCAAGCTGCTTTGTCACCTCACTCAGCAGCTACAGGACAGAACATCCACTGAGTTCATATGATATTATGTTATTCATTCTAGGATTATAGACTATATCAATGTCATAGTCCTAGGGGAACTCAATCCAATATCATTGGGAACTGAGAACTAAAAACTCTTACTGCCATGAGGGTAAGGTTGGTCGACTCAAGAGTGGCCGGCTGCACCCTCCTAGGCATGAGTTTATCCTTTGATGCCTAGGATTACTTTTTCGCCGACTAAGGAAAACCTCATCCCAACATTATAGATAAACCACAACCTTTTGCCTAATATAGTCTATCTGAGTATGAATTGTGGATGTCCAGTCATACCCAAACTAACGTCATAAGGCCTCGACACAACCACCAAGAGTTTCCAACTATAACTCTCACCTCAAGGGACAGATCACACCGTCAGTGTAAGTATTGTTATAGAGTCTCCCCCCAATGGTATCTACAGACGTGAGGGTCATGTCAATGGTTTAACCATAATATCCAAGTCTTGTACAAGATTCTTGGTAGGAAAGAATGATTGGTACCTATGTCTATTGATATGGCAGCTAGTAGTAGACACTGACCTTTCCTCGAATCATTCCTAGAACCCGTGGCTCGCACTCCTTGATCGCATGCAGCCACACTCTTCACTTGTCCTAGAGCTCCTTGAGCCTGGAGGGGACCACAATGGGGGTTGTTTGTAAAATTTCAAAATGTACAAGACCTCATGTTTCTCCCCTAGCTGTACTTCCACGTCTGCATCCCTGTAGATTCATTTGTCCCTAACAATTCAACTTCCAAAAAAAAATTTGCATGCCCAAGTCTCTGAGACTGGTGCCAGTTTTCTATTTTCCTACTACTAATATTCAATGGAATTAGTATATCATCCAAATAACATTAAACCACAAAGGAACTCTGTAGAACCCTAACATAAGTAGGAAGGATTAGAGGAATAATTCTAGATCAGACATCCTTAAACACACTGCACTCGACTATCCGAGCCCCAAAGAACTGATCGTATCGTATTCATTGAGTACCAGGAATGATGGGTATTCCTTAATGAATACTCACTTACCGACAAGTCATCCAACCGAATTTGTAGAAGCTATGGAGAACTCTCAGCCACCTCCTCATGCTAGTCCTTATCCACCAGTGAGTCGGGTGTGCCTCAGAACCTAAGGGGTATCTGATGTTGAATCATGCATAAAGCACTAATCATATATGTGTCCTCAACCGGTACCTCTGGTTGTAACCACTGACCAATATGCAATGATATAGCTGACACACTACCCGATGGTACTATCTCGGGTAATGGTCCACTTATCGAAGCCTCGTCACTATGCGAACCATCCTCATGGCCACTCAATGAAAAAGACTAGTAGGTAAGAACCCCATCTACTCTACTAGTGTCTAAAATTGGCAGAAAATTCTAGAAACCACCTCCATCCATCCCTCAGCTACGTGGGAAACGGTCTCGCCTTAAATCATTGGAGGCCTCTATAGCTGGAAATCAAGCAATGCACTCAGTCGGCGTGAACCGTCCGCCAGTGTGGTTGGTGGTAACTGCTTCCCAATGGGTGTTGGTGATGTTGGTACACCACCTGAAGGTGCCGACATAGTATGATGGCCCTGCACTAGAGCCTCATCGCTCGATGGGCTGTCATCGTGTACTCATTCAGGAATCCAAGCTGGCTGTCAACGTAGCGGAATCTGGATAAATAATAATTGTTCCACGGTCATTAACTAATAACTGGTGAGATGATTCAAAGAAATCGAAAAGAAAACTCTTCAAAACCCATGTAATTAGTGTTTTCACGTGATGAGTTAGAAATCAAAATTTAGGTTCCTGGTGTATGGATACATCAGCCACCTCACCAAAAATGGATTCCCCAATCTGAAAACCACACTCATAACACAAAACACTATTTCCACACATAAAATATTAAAGTCCTAGTTCTACGGTAGAACCGACTCCCCTAATACGAATTTGTCAAGACCCTTCCCCCGGGTCCCATGCTGTGACTTCCCCAAGCCCACCTTCCATTGGCTAGGGGCTAGAGACTCTCACTGAAAGGCATAATCCCCCAAAATGAGAAGGAATTGCCTTTATAAACAATAAACACACACAACCAAGCACACAGAATGATATGAACACAAGTAATCTATATAGAAAAATGAGGGTGTATAGTAAGAAAAAGGGGCCAGAATACAATCCCAACTGGAAAGTACAAGAAAACTAAAAATTACAAGTAATCTAAAAACATCTCCTTTGAACTCCCACCAAGGATCCTACCTAAAGGGTAGGTACATCTCTCGAATGGACATCTCTGTGGTATGCCTCTTATAATGTCCACCTCTAAGCTACTTTCAGCCCTGATACTCTTGTCCTTAGTCAGTATTTTCTATCATCTACACAAAACAAAACTAGGTGTGGGAATATCCCATGTAGAGGTGAGTATAACGATACTCAGTAGGGTCCCCAAGACCCACAACGGTCTCACAGAAACCATAAAGGATAAACCACCATGCATTTAAACATCTGACAACCCTACTTAGGTATATTCCAATAAATATACATAAGTTATCTTTTATACCAATCTCAATTATGAGGAAACACAATGTCCAACTCAAAATCCCAAATATCATCTCTTTAATAAAGGAAGAAATACCACGAAGGTAATACCACAAAGGTAAGTACCACAAAGTAATGACAAATAGAATATTACCACAAAGGTTTTTCCAAGAAGGTAAGTACCACAATGGAATATTCCACAAAGATATGCCACACATAAGATTACCACAAAGGTATCACAAAGAAGGTAAGTACCAAAAAGGTATGCAACATAGAATATTAACACAAAGGTATCACCATGAAGGTATATACCAAAATGGTACGCCACACCGAAGATTACCACAAAGGTAAGGACTCATATCAAACTAGGTATAACTTATGTACGATAGTAAAGATGATTAGATGTAACTATTGAATCATCATACTCTACTACGTGGGAGACACACATGGGATCCTAAATAATCAGACCCACGTTGGATCCTAAATCGTCAGACCCACATAGGATCCTAGTACATCATCATACCCACATAAGATCCTTTTACAGCAGACCCAAAAAGGATCCTAGAGTAGTTCTAAATGGATTCCTACTGAGGATCCATGTGGGACCCTCAATCACAGACCCATGAAGGATCCCAAAGCACAGACCCACAGAAGATCCCTTTCACATGTTATAACCAGCTATAGGTTTCCTACACTTAGTTTGCTTGATTCCAAGAGGATCTACTCCTCAAGCCACAGTTCGATACTCCAACTACCACGAAGTCCCACGAATAAGCATCCCAATGAACCACCATGTGAAAGGGGTCTCAATGCAATAGATGTTGTATCAACCAGACGCTTGGTCTGTATGCTATAGGCATTTCAGTGCCGAAGGCTCGGTTGAATTCGAGTACAATCAAATCCACCCAAACTCCAACATTCATTGAAATTTCTAAAGATTATTTCTAATGAACCTCCTCATCTCAAGGATTTTAGCGCGGAAGATGGTTCATCATTTTGACACTTTATAGGGGAGATATGTCAAATATAATTTCCTGAAATAAAAATATTAATAATATTATTTTGTGTTTCATGGACCTGAGCCATGAACCAGAATTTAATATTCATCTTTATACCTAAATCGACCGTCTTATTGACAGGATCACATCACAGCTGAGGGTAAGTCAATCGGACATCGCACGCAAGAGTTATAGAGGGTCAATGATTTGATAAAAATAATATATTATTTTCATTTCAAGGTTTTGGGTACCAGATCCAAAAACCTGAAAAAGACATCCAATATTGGACTCATTATTTACATCTCGAAGCCAGGGTCACACTGCCGCTAGCGGTTCGTGAAACCAAGATCTCACGGATAAGTTACAAATGAAACACATTTTTCCCAACAAAAATAATAATAACATTATTATATATTTTTTATTTTTATTTAACATTTTTTTCATCAATCCCAAAACCCACGTTCAATCTACAAAAGCTATCATGCTCACCACACAACCCTCAATTCACTCCTCATTTATTTATTTCTATTTTAATTTTATTTCATTTCAATTCATCCCATTCTCTCTCCAATATAACTCCTTCACATTTTTTTATCCTCCTCATATGCATGCATATTCTACCACCAAACCCAGGAACCGTATTCATTGGATCCTCTACCTCCATCCTCGCTCGCCTGAACCATGAACCGCCACACCGTTCACTCATTCAGCCACCAACTGCCTCACCAATCATGCACCAGCCAAACCCTTCAGCCTCGCTACCTCCGCTCGACTGCCGCATTACGTCGCACCGTCCACCTTGCCCAGAGCCATGACCTGAAGACTTTCTGAAATCATACCTTCACATCGCACCTTTCTGTGGTCCACTGTATCTTCATTATCACCCTAAAAATTGTGACGAACATAGATTCAGGATCCTCGGGTCGAGATATCCACGTCCATAATTCGTGTTCAATAGATCATTGTTTTTATCATGCTTAATTATTTTGAAACATAGAATGCGCAAAGTACGCTTGAAAAAAAATAAACAGATCATGGTATATGTGTGGATCGATGGACATATTTTTTTGGCCATCGACATTTAGAATATAGAATATTGGGAATCAACAAATATATATTTATCATACTTCAAAATAAACCCCCAACCGTGATGTTCATTGGAGATGTTGCGAGAAAGGAGATGAAGAAGTCGACGTTCGTTGATCCCACACCACGCTCCCAATCCAGGCTCATGTGCCATCATTATTCTTGACCTGGAAGATGTTATTTATTGGAGGATGTTCTCCCCCCAACCAATTATCCCAAAATATCTCCCAATGGATCTCCCAATGGCTCTCCCAAAGGCTCTCCCCAAAAGCTCATCTTTGCTAATGATCCCTCCAACTAATAGGTGAGGATCCACATAATTAATTAGTAGATAAATTAATTGGTGGCTCATTAACTTGGGAGAATTACAAGGGTTAACTCACATTAAAAGTGAGTGTGGGTGGTCCCCACCACCAAGAATTAAAAGGATAGGTGGATGTGTATTTCAAATAAAATATATTTATTTTATTTTATCCTCAATGAAAAATGAAAAAACAAATTCTTTGCTCAAACCACTACTATAGAGGTTAAACCATAATTAATCAAATCCTGATACTTTGAGTTCAAGGTGTCTTCAGATTTGTAATCTGAGCACCAATTAAAAAGTTAGAAAACGACATTCAAGAATTTACTGTACGTACCCGAAAAAAAGATAGGAAAATTGTTACCTGTCCCCCTAGACCTACACCAGTCAAGGTTATACTCTGCATTGGAGAAAAAATCCCCAACGAAACCCAACGGTACTCTTGGATCTCCAATCAGAGTTACCATTTAAAAGTTATATATTTTACAATAAAATAATTGTCACGTAATTATTTTATTTACGAAAAAAACTAACATTCACTGGTGGCCCCCATATACCAAAGTTAGTAACAGACTAAATAATGCAAACCCTCATGAGCTCAAAAGTTGTCTCAGATTTTCAATCCATGTTACCATTTGTATGGTATAAGATTTTGAAAAATAAAATTATATTTTCAGTTTTTTTATTTACGATTATGTCATTTTTTTGGTTTTCTCTTAGGATGCCTATGCAGACCAAAATCAAGACATGCCTAGGGTGAGCCTTCCATTATGAAATTAATGGTCCCCTAGTATTTTTGATTTCGGCAGCCAATTAATAGGTATTCAAATTTTTCAGGAAAACTGCTTACATGAGCTAATTTAAGCATAACAAGACTGTGACAGATCCTTCCAGGCACTCCGAGCCTCTGAATCGCACACCATATGATTTCATGGTCTTGTAAAAATTATATATAATTAAAAAAAACTATACAGATTTTTTGAGACATTAGTGGTTAAAAAATCCCTCAATGGTAGAGTAACATAATAGAAACAACGAAAAAAAGTTAATGAAGCAGTAATACCATACAATAGAAGTAAACAGATGATGGATAATAGTATAAAACCTATAGAATATATAATTAAACGATCCATGTCACATATTATTAGGAAATATAACAAACAAGACAAAATACTGGAAATAAAATACTAAAACCAAAGTATAGAAAATAGTAGACTTTAATAGCATCATATGCCTCAGCTTGTTCCCATGATCTCTTGTTCCAACAGTAATCATGTACCTAATGAAAAAGGGATAATTCCGAAATCAATACCTTCCACCATAAAATCTATTTGTGTCCAAAATCAGGAGCCAAATAGGGTATGAGACAAATCCCTGTGGGAAAAATGGAAAAATATCTATGCCTAGCTGTCAGTGAATATATAGAAGACAATATCTTAATCAATAATTAACTATGAAGTACTCAAAAGTAAACAATCATAGAGTTTTTCAATTACATAAATTTACATTTTTTAAATTATTCAATCTATTGAAAAAAAATCATTAGGATCTAGACAAATCAATTTCTCCCAAGTATAATATTACAAATAGATGTCTCAAAAGACTATCTAAACAATCAAGAAAGACCATGTCCAATCTTGTATTTTGGCTTGGAAGACTCGTCACAATCATTCAATCATTTCAAAAAAAACCTTTTGGGAATTTTCACATATTCTAACCCCTATGGTTTAACATATCATCAATATAATATTACAGTTATGACTCTCTGGGAAAGATAACACTACCTAACCCCTTTGGTCCCACATGGAACAAATCATTTACAAATGACCACCTGGGTAGATCTCATGATCAATACCACCTTGGACCTTATAGAAACAATAAAATATAACGACCCATGGTATCTCTCACAGACAATGTCCTATTGTCCAAAATTCATTTAATAACAACCCTATGGGTAGTTCTCTTGGTTTAACCCCTCTGTTCAATGACCCCATGGCGGCCCTCAATGTCAGTTCCACTTGTCAACAATGTCAATAGTTATACATTAATGACCCTACCTCAGAAAGTTGTCATAGTCAATACCCATTGGATAAAATTTTATAATGTGAAACACATGAATCTAAAATAAACATCACCACCATCCTGACAACACTAGGCATGGAAAACAAAGCAATCCTAACATGATTTCTAGACCCAATGGTCAAAACCAATCAAACATGGGAAAGACACCCATAATAATGGAAATAAACATAATGCATAATCAATAACCATTTCTCAATCAATCACACCACAACCAGTCTTAATCAGGGATAAATTCCAAAATAATAAATACCCTAAATATGGGTATTCGTCAAATTTTAGCATTAAAATCCAAATACATCCAAAGAACGTCACAAACCACCCACAACAATGTTTTATGATGAACAATCTTGAACATCGTCCCTTGAATTGTCCTAGAATGATGTAGATCTACAAAAATATTAAAATCCTTCAACCTTGGATAACTCAAGAGGGAGGATAAATATGGAAGATAAGGTTTAGGGGAAGAGAGAACTAACTGATGGGAATCCAACACACCCAATGGAGTCTTAATCAAAGATCAGATAGCGAAACATGATGAGGTTGAAGATCTCCAGCCGTACGTCATTCTCCTGTTTGAAACACATAGAGAAGAATGTGTTTTGGGATGTGAGATGTGGTCCTGCCTAGATATAACAAATAAAATGAATATCAAATGGAATGTCCATTTAATATACACACCATATACTAGCCTTAACCATCCCCTTCATTAGGCAATCTTCCATGTCACCTACATGGACATGTACTTGGACGTTACACGGTCCATACACTACTAACCATGGAAACCGGCTCCTGGGTGTGTACACAGGAGAGAACAACATGTACATAGAAAATTTCCCATTTCAGACTTCTTCCAAAAAAATAACAAGAAACGAAGATAGGTAAATGAAATGAAGATCTTGGTTCTTATAAACATCCCCCATTTAAGTAATTCATCCTTGTATTCCCTACCATGGGTTGGGAAAAGAAACATCAGACAATTTTGGCCACTTTGATCATACTTCGGTCTCCCTCTCCCACGTCTCGTTCTATACTTGCATGTGATTCCATACCACCCGTACTAGAGGAACAGACCAGCCACATAGATCCTTCATGCTGCAATCGAAAATCCAAATAAGGATCTATTCGATGGATGTATGTACCTCTAACACAACCTCCTTAGGTTAAAAAGCATGAGATAGATCTGAAAGGTAACTTTGTAGGTGATAAACATGAAAGATGTTGTGCATCACCCTATACCTCTAAGGTAACTTCAACTAATAGGAAACTGACCCAATAGTCTCCAAAATCAGAAAACTACCGGAAGTATCTTAGTGAAAGCTTCCCCTATCTCCATATTATCATGTACCCCAACCTTGGTGTGACACATAAGAAAAGCTGATCCCCAACCTCGAACACCAAGGGCCATGTTTTTTAATTAGCATAATATTTCTTCCAAGACCATGCAATATCCATTCTCTTTGAATCAACTCCACCTGATTAGTTGTCTCATGGACAAGACGGAGTCCCAAAAGAGCTTCCTCCCCTCAGCTAACATAGGGGTGATCAGAATGACCTACCATACAAAGCTTCATAATTTTCCATCTGAATCATCGAATAAAGCTATTATTGTAGTAAAACTCTACTAGGGGTGTGTCTCTCTCCCAAGAGACCCAAAAATCTAGGACACATGCCCGTAGCATGTCCTCCAAAACCTAAATTGTTCCCTCGGACTAGTCATCTATATGGGGATGGTATGATGTACTCAGAAGTACCTATATACCCAAAGCCCTATGTAGTCCTTTCCAGACATGATAAGTAAATCAAGAGTCTATTTCATAAACAATAGAGTGAAAAAAAACACATGAAAATGTATAATCACTTGGATGTATAGGCTTCCAAGATCATAACAAATGAGTTTTTCCTTAGTCTGAATGAAATTTGAATACTTCATGAGTTTGTCAACAATATCCCAAACTGCATCATTCCCTCATGGCTGCCACAGTAAACCTGTCAAGAAATCTATTGTGACATCATTCCATTTAGACATAGGAATGGGTAACAGATGTAAAATCCATACCTATCGATGATTCTCTACCTTCACTTGTTTACATGTGGAACATCTCATAACAATACCAGCTACATCCTTCTTCAAAACATTCAACCAATAAAGATGGTGTAGATCCTGTTACATCTTGGTGACACAAGGATGAACTTACCAAACTGGGGAATGAAAATCTTATATCATCTTCTCACATTTGTGTACTAAAACCCATATGTGTCTATGAAAACAGATGATTTAATCATCTCAAATGGTCCATCTAGGAGTTGGGTCCTCTCCCAACACACTATCCCATAAGAATAGGCCTTAATAATCTAATAGTTTCCTCATTATCACTCAACCTAGAATATTATAAGTAATAGACATAGAAGAAAGAAATGTTTGCCCCTATCTGTTGTGAAACTCCAAATTTATCTTAGAAAACAGATCCTTATACTTCCACTCACTTTTGGCCTCCTAAACTGCCTATATATGAGTTCGCATCCTAAATGCATCATCCACTACATTGCATTTCCTAGCCATGTAGGAAATCTCAATGTCATAATACTGAAGGTACTCAACCGACCATCATTGTCTCAAATTCCGATCATACTAAGTAATGATGTATGTGAAATGTTTGTGGTCAGTGAATATATAAAAAATGCTCTCAGAAATGAAAATGTATCCAACAACATAAATAATGAACAACTTAAGCTAACTCATGATTGTGTGTTTGGTAGTTCCCCTCATGTGCCCTCAACTACCGAGACCCATACTCAACATCTACTACCCCTTCAATTATCATTTTTCTGTGCCTAATACCTGATGCATCATAGTAAATTGTGTATCTCATTCCCATATGTATCAAAATCTGTATCAATGCTGATTTCAATATCCCTTTTAGATCCTAATAGGATAAATCACATGAATCTATCCACAATTACTTCACGACCATCTTAATGAGGACCTTGAATAGAACTTCTTTGTGTGAAGAGTCTGTTATAACGTGCATGTTGTAACCACCCAGCCCCAAAAAACTATGTACTTCAAAGGCATTCAACAGATGCTCCCAGAAAACTAATGCTCTCAATTTCTATGGATCTACTGATACTTTTGAATCTGATATAAAATAACCGATGAAGTGAATATGTTCCACCAAAGAGTTTCATTTTGAGTTCATAGCGTATATTGATGCTCTCTCAGTGTACTAAATAAAATATCAAGATGGGTGGAATGGATGTGTTGAGTGTAAGATTACACCAATATATCATCAACAAAGATTATCATAAAATAATATAAGTAGGGATGGAACACTTGGTTCATTAGTGTGATGAAAATTTATGATGTATTCGTGAGACCAAATGACAGGACCAAATACTCGTATAGACTATACCTTCTCTTAAAGTCTATAAGATGTATATCTGATGGCCAAACATGGAACATATATGAACCATATCTCTAGTAAATCATCGAGAACACTTGGTCTGCATATTGAGATCCTGTAACTCATATGTATCCTTCTTATAAAGAGGAATGTAAACGAGTGCCACTACTAGAACAAGATCAAAAGATAAATCTACCTCTCTATCCAGTGGTAAAACAGAAAATTTGTCTGGAAATACTTCCCTAAAGAAATACACCATTGGACGTAAGTCCATCTGTGAATTTCTCTGGTGATCTAGATATAAAGTAGAAAATTGGTAAGTAATTCCTCCCTACCCAATACTCTTGAGTCCATCTATACTTGCCTGGACATCCAATTTTTCCATGTATAGAAAATACCTGTTGTTTGGTGATGTGAAACACAATCTACGGTGATAGTAGTCAACAAAGGCCTAAAATGAGACCAATCATTCCATTCCAATAATGAGATCCTAACCTGTCATCTGAAATACATAGTTGTCCCATAATATGTGACACCCACAAACCTCATGATGGAACTCATTATTGGAATAGACTAACTGGTCTCATTTTAGGCTTTTGTTGAATTCTGTCATCATAGAGTGAGTTTCACATCACCAAACGACATGTCTTTTCTATTCATGGACAAATTGGATGTCGAGGTCCCATAATAAGTGACACCCACCAACATTAAGATGGAACTCATTAAAATGACGTGCACTAGCCATTATATGCCCCAATAAATTTTCTAACATCATAACATCCTCATAATTAAAGATACAGATCCCAAGGCTCTCCACAATAGAAAAAGATATAAAACTATGGGAAACCCTTGTATCAATAATAGGGAAAGATAAAACTGAGGAAACTAATATCGTACCTATAACTGTAGAGGGTACGAGATCTTGGTCTTGCGGGGTATGCCCCAATACAAATGTCTAACTTGTAGTAAAACACTACAACCCTCCCTAACTACCCAGAGCTAATCCCTCTTGCTTCCACTGAAAACATGAGTCAAAAATACCACAACCCTGAAATACACCTTATCTTGAATGGACTGACGAACTCTTGTTCTCTAACTGATGAAAAACTTATATTCCTTCTCTAGAACATGGAGTCAAATCAAAATCCCCATCACTCACTACTGGGGAGAACCCCTTGAAAAAACATTGAAGGTGACCCACTTTACCGTATGATTGGAACATAACTTGGTCATTCAGGAAATGTGGTCTTGTATGCCCACTCTTCATGCACAAGAAAAATATCACCTAGCTACCTCACGATACATCACGTAATGGTTCCCTATGGAGCTTCCTGCTATCTATCGAAGGAGTTCCAACCCTGGATGTTGAACCATCCTGGATCAAATATCCTAACTCCCCCATATTGTTCAAGATAATCAATTTCTGGTTCACTATAGACATTACTAATGTTATCCTGAAAATATTCTTATGTTATTAGATGTCATACTAGAGACTATCCACTAATCTCCTAGCCAATTTTAACTCGTCACCTCCTAGAACAGTTACAAAGTGATGAATCACTGTGAAATGATTAGAGTATTCCACAACTGAAAAAGAACCCTACTTCAAATGCCTGAAGACATTGGCTCAGTCATCCCTCAATGCTTCGGGGTAGAAGTAGTCATAAAAGTTCCTCCGAAACACTTACCAATCAATATACCATTGATGTTCTGCCTGTGAGATAACATCCCACCATCACTTGGTGAAATAAAATAACATGTACGTCACTAGCCTTTCCCTCATATTTTTAGGTGTCTCCAGATGCTCAATGATAGAAAGAACGACCTTCAACCATGACTCTATAACATGTGGTACTCTATCCCCTAAAAATTCTGGACGATCCTACTACTGGAACTCCTACATCAACTCTTATATAGATGGGAATGATGCACTACTCCCTGAAATGTTTGGGAAATCCTGATAAATTTTTAATGGAACTGTGTATCATTACTTGCGTACAATATAATAGTTAGTGCTTCAACGGTCAAGAGTAGACAATCTATAGGGATCCCCTTACCTACAAATTCTAGTGACTGGTCATTGCCTTATATCTGGCGTACAAACGTGGAACATCTTGGTGGCATGAATTTACTAGGTCAATCACACCCATTAGTAAAATATTATCAAGGAAAATAACATAAAATATTATGATAGAATAGGATATGAAATCATTCAATTTTTACTAAACAGGGTTACATGCTGTGTATAACATCCACATGGTGTGTTCCCTTTAAGCTCTAAATGGATGTATACCTCTGCCCAACCTGGTCATGTAACACCCATTCAAAATGTGTGTTCCTCATCAGACACAAAATGAACTTGAATTGTCCATCTTCCCCAAGTAATTCTACATGGCTAAACCACATGGGGTTTTCTGGAATAACACAACACAGTTTTTTCACCCTAGACATAGACTATACTGACTATGTTTGAACCACCTATGTGTTTAGTCACACTGTCAGATACACAATCGAATCTTTACAATGATCATAAAAGAGACATGTTTTGTAGAACATGGTTCTCATTGACCCGTGTTGTTGGTCTCATTGATGGATACATGGTCTTTACAGAATGGTGTGTACTCCTAGTACACTGCATGTTCAACAAATGTTTCCTAACCTCGTCTCTCTGCTCACATTGTCATTCACATGGTTAAATACTACATAGAATGTATATAATGTACATGACATGTACTCAAGAAATTTTGTTTCTTCTAGAATAGAAGAACACATGGTGTGTATCCATAACACCACATGTCGTGTGGTTTAGTTATCAAGACAGTAACATTTGAAACTTATCTAGAACCCTTAAAAATAAAATTTTGTCCAAGTCCTGAAAAATTACGATTGCGGGGAATCCATAGTCCCCTCAAATCAATGTTTGGTATCCTTATTCATATCATAACTTGAAAAAAATCCAATTTAATCTTCAAAAATTATCAACAAAATTCTAATCCAAGAGGGACCATAACACCTCAGTGAACACATCATGGAATTCATAAAAATGAAACAATACATATTCAAATACCCTATAAAAATATTAGGTATTCTATCATGGAATCTATCAAAACAACATGCGTATATAAAACAATATCTATCATAGAAGCATGAAATTAGTAATACATCCTAAATGGCATGGAATGAATGTATGATATGTTATCTCTAGAAAGTTAATATATGATTCATGAGATGGAATACTATCTTCTCTTTGTGTTGCAATATGAATTGAAACACAATGGAATAAATCATAACAACACAGAACATGTTTATCAACCAGCAATGATATCAAATCAACTCTAACAATTGTGAAACCAGAAAAATTGAAAATTTTCAAGGTAACTTGGATTTTCCCAAAAAATGGGTTAGATACTCTCAAGAACGCCTTATTACCAACTACCTATTAATTATTTTCCCTATTTGTATGTTCTAAATAATAAATCATGTCATAAAATAACTACTATGATACCACTTTGTAATGTTTTGAATCTAGGTGCCGCCCAAAGGTTCCCCGTACCCGGTTGGTAACATAGGCTCAAGCGCATTTATATGAATGCCAGAGGCTTCCGACTAGAAGAAAGGGCCTTTCGTGTAAAAGGGTGGAAGATATACCTTCATTGGAAGAGTATCATAATATTAAAAAATAGAAAAAAATAGATGAATAAGTAATACCATAGAATATATGTAAACAATTAAAGACTGATTGTATAAAAAACTACATAATATATAAATAAATGATGCGTGTGACATGTGTATAAGAAATAGTAAAAACAAGTCACAATGATGGAAGTACAATAATAAAACCAATGGCCAGAAAATAGTAAACTCCAACAGTATTATAAGCCTCAGCTTGGTCTTATTGTCTTCATGTCCAACAACAATCAAGTACCTAGTGAAGAAGGGTGGATACCCCTCTCTATACCTGCAACCATATAACCTATTTGGTTCCAACATCCTAACCCAAACAGTGTGTGATATGAATCCCAATAGGCAAACACCAAAAGATTTTTTCTGAAATTTTCATTGAATATATATAGTAGACAATTTGTAAAAGAAGACAGAACATGGAAGTACTCAAAAGTAAACACTCCTACAGGTTTTCAATTACATTCATTAATATTTTATTAATTATTCAATACATTAAATAATTAAAACTAATTATATAGCCTAATATTTGAACCCCCATATATAATATACCAAACATACATCACAAAAGACCGTCTAACCAATCAAGCATGACTGAGTCCAAGAATTGATTTTGGCTTAGCAAACTCATAACAATCATTCAAACATTTCAAAACAACCCTCTTGGATAGTTTTCACAGTTTAACCACTCTAGTTTAACATATTGCTAACTTAATAATAATGTAATGACCATATGGGAAAGCTCACATAGTATAACCCCTTTGTTCCCAAATGGCATTAGTCATTCACAATCATCCCCACGATGACTCTCACAATCGTTACCGCGGGTCGACAATATCATTCGTTATACATTAATGACCCTACCCTTGGATGCTCTCACTAACAATTCCCCTTTTCGATACTTTTGTAATGTAGAACACAAGCATCTGATATAAACATCAACTCCATCCTAACAATTCTAGGTATGGAAAACAATGATTTCCTAACATGCTTTTTAGACCCAACGAAAAAAACAAATCAAACATGGGAAATTCACCCATAGTCAAGGAATAAACATAATGCATAATATACAAACCATTCTCAATAAAACACACCATTAAAGGTCTTAATCAAGGTTAAATTACAAGACACGCAATACCCTATACATGGGTATTCAAAAACATTTAGCATATAAATCCAAAAAACATCTAAATAAAGGCACAATCCACCTACCATGACATCGTATGATAAAAAATCATGAATTTTCTCCCTTGAATTGTCATATAATGATGTATATCTACAAAATGGAAAAATTATTTCATCCTTGGATAACTCAATAGAGATGAGAAATCAGAAAGAGAATCTCTAGGGGAAGAGAGAAATCGTTGGTGGGAATCCAACACATCTGGCAGTGTCTCAATTAGAGATCGAACCGAAGAATGGTATGAGGATGAAGATATTCAATCATATGTCTCTCTATTATATGAAACATGGGGATAAGAATGTTTTTCTAGGTGTGAGATGCAATATTGAACCGATATAAAAAATAAAAATAAAAGTACATGGCATGTTCATTTAATATGCATGCCATGTACTCGCGTAAACCGACTCCCACATTAGGTGGTCTTCCAGGATACTTACATGGCTATGTACGTAGTCATTACACAACCATTTCATGGATACTCATGGCAACA
The DNA here is from genome assembly GCA_963277665.1 of Viscum album. Taxonomy (NCBI): domain Eukaryota; kingdom Viridiplantae; phylum Streptophyta; class Magnoliopsida; order Santalales; family Viscaceae; genus Viscum; species Viscum album. Next base: position 988,175,089 of record OY728163.1, on the reverse strand, counting down.
TGGTACACAACATGTACTTATAAAATATTCCCTTTCATCCCTTTTCTCAATAAACAACCTGAAGAAAGGATCTGTACTAGAAATAATGATCTAGGTTCATACATTTTATGAAGAATGGTGCGAACAATATTTCCCACCAATGCATTAGGTATGTGTAAGATGGACGTTGAATATTTGGTTACTCCAATTTTAATAGTGATGGATAAACAATAATGTAGCGATAAGGGTTACATTTTAAGGTTGTAGTGGGGGTTACAAATTATAAGGATTCCATGATGGTTATAAAACAAAGTAAGTAATTCCCCAAGATACCGTAATTGTTCTATTTATTCTCGATATGATTTGTGGAAATCTATTGAAAATATTGTGCCTCACAAAGTATGTTTATATGACTAACAAGTAAATATTTTCTGAAAATGATTGCTTATATTAAATAATGTATTCACTCTTTCTTTTTTTATTATTTCCCTTTTTGAGATTTTTTGCTCATCCCATGTTTTTAAATAATTTTTACAGGTTATAAGGATGTGTAAGACAAAGAAGGAATCCATGTTAAGTGTTATAAATATTTTTCAATGAAATAATATTTATTAGAAATGTTTTATATTTTGGATGAAATTAATAATGTTTTGATAATATCCACTATATATTAATGTGGAATGTTATTAATGTATTATGTCCCAATTCTCTAAATCTTTAGACATGAAAAGATCCTCAACATCAAAGGAAGTGAGTTATTCCATAATTTACATATTATCTAATGTAATAAAGATGGATCATTAAAATATATGATATATTATTTATAATATAAATATGTATCATTTTGTTTTCATTATTTTAGTAGAATAATGGAATTAATGTTGTGTTCATGTGTGTGTATGGCCTACTATATCCATGAACTACACACATCATTTCTAATCTTCAAATATAATGGTCTACTATAAAATAATATTTAATAAATTTATATTTAATTAATAATGTTTTACATTATGGATATTATGAAACCATGATCTGTTAATGATAACAAAAAATAACATGTAAATATTTACTAAATAAAAATAGGCAATTAACAGATCAAATAGTAAAATTAATGAAATTTGTTCATAAACGGGTAATGAGATACTATAAGAAGTTAATATATGTTATTATAAACTATATAAGGGTTATTAAATTATTTATTAAAATATTTTCATTCACTATACAAGAGGATAAATACAACACAACAAAGAGGAAGTATTAGGTAATGGATTTTGTCTCAATTTACATTACATTGAGATTTACTTATTGTTATTAAGATATATTATTTTATATTATGTATACACTTCCCTTTGACACATAGTATCACGAATATAATTATTCTAATGAAATTATAATTTCATTTTTATTTCATACTTTTATGTGTATTATGATTTAAATTTTTTGAAGTGTTATGGAACACATTGTAACGTTTAAGTTGGTCATGTTAAATAGGATTCAACTTGTATTATTAAATTATCTAGAAGATGAATCATTATAGTATGGGTATTCATGTTCCTAAGACCCGGTATTCAATAATTAAGCATTTCCTTCACACATATTTCAATTTTTATTCATCCATGATATTATGCTTCGATACATCTATAAATACATTTCTTTTCTATTCATTGATTAAATTGAGTATGTACTAATTGTTTTCCTTTACATATTTAATTTTCCTAATCATATTATTTGAATGGAATGTGTTATGATTCATTTTCTATCCCATGTTAATATATTCTCATTGATTAATTATTTATTCCCCTTTACATACCATTAATATTGTTCATTTCTCCAAGAGATGAAGAACAAATCATTGAATATGATTTAAAGGATCAATTTTATTTCATTTTATTATGTATAATGTTTTAATTTAATATTTTCCATTGTTTTATGGGTATTATGTATGTAATATGGATTTCCATCACTACTAAACTGACTTGTCCTTTAGAATTTTATTACTTTTAATCATGCTGATGTAATAAGATTATGCACTAACACTAGGCTTCTTGGGTCGGTCATTATTATAGTATAGAAGATCATACTAATGTTTTGGTTAGATACATATTATTTAATATTCCTAAAAATTATTCCCTTTCTGGATATTTAAAGTGAACATGGCTTTGACAAAGACATACATAGGAGTGACAACTCTTATAAGGTGTGTCAGTCCCAACTCAACGTAACTTGGTACATGATAACGCGCATTATTGTTGATCTGGTTTGACACCTCTTGGGGTTCCCTTATGATAAATAACATTTTATTTACAATCCATTATGAAATATTTGATTAAATAATGAGAATTCATGACTTAGTTTATACCAGAAGTGTATTTGATTGAACAAATGCCACGATTTTGACATCCTAAAAATGAAAATATAGTATTTCTAATATGATGATTGAATCTCACTCTGTGTTTTCTGGATTTAATAAATTCCATTATCAATAGAATAAATTTTATACCCATTAATGCCCTATGTGGAAAAAATGATGGAGTATTTATGTATCGAGGTTGTATTGATAAGAATATTTATAATATTATTTATTAAGTAACCCTAATTCACGTATGTAAATCATATTTATTTTTAAAATTATATTAATTTGGGTTTCAAAATTAAAAAAATGTATTCTAGGTGTAAATCCATCAAACCCAATAGGGTAGTAGGACTAGAAACCATTACTAAAAGAGAATATGATTTTAATTCCAACCAATCACATACTCACAAACTTGGTTAATATTTCAATGTTATTAGTTGAAAAATTATATGGTGAAATATTAACGATGATCGTGTTGTGTTAATTTTTTTGTTTAGAGATAAATGTGTTAACCAAATTCACATTGGAGAATATTTAGTGACCAATGGTTGGACATATCCTTCCATTATTGTTTATAAGATCTGTTAAAATATTATTTTAGTGCTTCATGGATTAAATTTAATTTTTCGATTCCTCTTTCATGAAGTAAGGGATGTAGTAGAATATGGTTGATACATAACCAAATAATGGAACTATTCATATATAATTAAAACTAATAATGTACGTAAATATACTTATATTCATGGGAAATATTGTAATTTCAAATCTGTACGAAAAGGATCTAGAAAAAATGATATCCAAAGAGATTAATATTTATTGGCTTCATCATCTTCAAAGTCAATATAGAATTATGTATTTGAGGCCCTGAAGTTTCCATTTATCATTAAAATGTTTTTTTATTAATGCCCTAAATCACTCCCAATAAATATTTAATATTTCCCTCCATATATGTATATTTACAGTACACTGATTTTATAATACTTATAGACCTCATTATATGTAATTCGATGTGACCAATGAACTTACCATTCACTCTTTTATGGAGTTTTTTATATAGAAACTTCTCTTGATGATGGTTCTAAAAATAAAAAATATAAAGAAAATATTACCAAGATCGAGTTTAAATTGTGAGGATTCAATTTAATTAGTGTGGAGAGAATTTAATTTTTGAAATTTGTTGAATTTTGATCATTGTATTTGATAGTGTGTTTGACATGCAACATAAATCCCAATAGGGAATATAATATCACAAAAATTTATAATATATTTAAAATTTTAATTAAATTAAATATATTTTATAGCTTTAAATGAATGAAATAAGGAGTTACTGTACAACAGATTCTACAATGAGTTCCTTCAATGGCTTCTGTTACATGAAAAACCATGTTTTATCAAACAACAATATATTAAAAAATATTATTATTTAAAACAATAACATTTAAACTAGATGTTAAATTTTCCATTATGAAGATTATTAATTATATTATGATAATATATGTTTCACAAAAAAAACAAGATACATTGGTTAAATGGTAAGTATAAAGGAATATAAAACTTAATTGAAAATAATGGGGATATTTCATATCAACCTATTTTTATGATCATAAAGATTTTTTACCCTTCTAAAATTAATTAATTAAAATTATCTAGTGATAATAACATGAGATATATAACATATATTCCCTAAAATATTATATTAATCTAATTTATTTTATATGCATAAGATAGATCAAGCCCAGGATTACAAATAAAAACCTATATTTTTATTAAGGTACTTTTACCACCATTTATGGAAGAACCTATTTTAAATGTATTTTTGTAATATTTATGAAACATATATGCTAATATAACATAAATCCTTATAAATAAAAACATAAATATTTTGTTATGGTTAATTTTTGGTATTTTTTGTGACAGATCATTTTTAGAGAATAGTGAAAACTACTGAAGTTTAATTCATAACTGCTTCTCTATCTAATTTATTTATTCTGATAAATTATATTTTATATTGGTTTTAATGTTTAATTTAATATATTTTTTATTAATTAATACAATTTAGTTCATTATAATAATTTTTAAAATTAAATTGGACATCAAAACATTACAATCTGTTTGTTTTTCTTACTTTAAAACCTTGCATTTTCACTACGTCTATGTGTTTAAATTTAAATTAATATCATCGTCTTCTATGAATTTAATTTGAATAAATGAATAAATATTTGGAATGAGAATATTTTATAATTTTAAATATGTTCAATTTACTTTATGACCAAAATTCTTACTGAATGTAAATAAAATTATTTACAACAATAAAATAACAATTAGTATAACAAAAGACTAAAACTAAAACATAAGGGCCAAAATGACATATAAACCTGTCCAAAATACATTTTATAGATATATATATATATAACCTATATTCTATTTTATCTACATGAGTCCACAATTTGATCCACATGTATTGGAAAAAAAATTGATGTAATTCCCTTTTCCAAAATTTACCAGAGTACCACTACTCCTCCACTATGAAATTACACTCAACCACCCCACTTCTTCACAACTTTTTTGAAACATTATACAGACCAATATATACCTACATGGATCCTAATAATCACTCACATCAACATTAATTCATCACACAGGTCATAAATCCATCCAAGTATGACTTTGATTTCAAATAAAACGAGTTCCCCAAAGAAGTGGTAACATCTTTCCTCATGATCTTTTGTTTTAATTCGATTCTCCCACAAGAACTATTCTTATTAAATGGTTATATAATAAATTTTTTATTTAAAATATGCTAATATATTTCTATTATTATGTTTCTTTCTATTCTTACACACACATTCATATAATATTTAATGAACTTAATTGTTATGTGTACGACAAACTACCACCTCACAAAACATATTTGTATTCATCTTTTACCACCTCTTGTGGTGGGAATTTTTATGTACACAATGTTTATATAAGATATATATTATATACATAATTTATTTATTCTTCTATAATTCATTTATAAAACATACCATTATACATTCCATTTTTTCAAATATGATAAGATTTTTTGTGTACGTGCGGACTATCGCCCCCTCAAACAGATATAATGCGTTCACACTCAACATGGGATATATAAAAGATGATTTTAATAAAACAATTTAAGATATATGAAAAATATTTTATACCTAAATTATAATATACATATATATTATTTTACTTTCATTCTTTTATTACATAAAATAAATGAAAGTAGAGTTCATGCATATGTACAACCGAGATGGCCCAACCGATGAACTGGTGGACCTATGCCATGGGGGCATTGACATGTTATATCATGAATATATTTATTCAAATGATATTTTTTGTTTCATTTAATGTTATTAATAAAAATATATTATTATTAAAAAATTTCCATGAGGTTTGAGAATATTTGTAATGTCCAATAATTATTCTTCTTAGAAAGTTTTTATTGATTATCATTGCAATATCGCATCATTTTGTGATTGTTAATTATAACATGAAACAATAACATTATTGTTTACACACAATATCTAATGTATTATTTGAATACAAAAACATTTTCATATAATATAATTATTCATTCTTTTATCATGATATTATTAGGTTAAATGTGAATGATTTCATCTAATGGTATTTTAGTTAAAAGTAACTATGTGGAAGAGAATTTCATATCCCACATTAAAATCATTGGTTTATACAATATATTTATTTTTCTTAATACTATTTGATTATGTGTAAAATTAATTTGAATATATATTGATGTATTTCCACTTACTAATGGGGATTTATAGTTGATAAACCTGATCTACTTGATGATTTTTCTCACAAAATTATTATGATAATCTCAATGGAAACTTTATAATCTCATTTTTGTTTGTGGTTGGTTTTAGCTAAACAAAAATAATAGGAAATTATATCCTAATTTTCTAATAAACCATTATATTTTATTATTTTATGATTATTTCTGAACATCATCAAAATATATTAATATTTTTCTACTCTTTGGTAATTAAATTATTTTAGAAACTTTTCCCAATAAAACCAATTTTCAATTCTATATTTTGTCAAAGAAGCTGTTTTCGTCAAAAAAACTGGATTTATAAAAAGTTTATCCTAAATGGTGATCAAATTTCCCAAATTATTTATTAAAAATATTTTAAATTTTTTTAAAAAAATGTTTTAAATGAAATCCTTTTTTTCTTTTTGAAAAATATATCTTTTTTTTAATTTTACCCTGATAAATGAATGTTCATTTTACCTCATAAGAAATGTGTGGATTTACTCAAAGTAATTTATTCTAAGCTTCTGTATCAATTTAAAAAGGATAACTTTTATGACAATATTTTTAAAAGTGATTTCAAATTAATTTTTTTTTCAAATTTTTTTTGAAATAAAATAGATATTCTCCTCTAAAAAAATTCATATAATATTTTTATAGCATTTCTATTAATAAATTACAAAAACCCATTATTTTTACTAAAATTAGGATATTTTTATTGATTATATCATTATTAAATACATGGATTATTTTTTATTGATTTTTCTATGTACAGTATTGACATTCAATTCCATGATTCCATTGTTAGTCCCCTTGAAATATTTAATTTTTTGTGTTCATTTAATAATGAATTTCTCTTTATTATCCATATTATTTTTCATGGATATTAATATTGCTGAAACTTTATACCATTTTTCATAGAGTTTCTATGTTGAGTGTTTTTTGATTATTTTATGAAATATTGATAAATTTATATATCTTATTAAATTCTTATATTTTATAAATCATATTTTTTATATTGATTATTTGATATAAGGAATGATTTAGACTAGAAATAACAATGGGGATAAGAATTATATAATACCTTGATTCATTATCATGTTCTCATAAGAAAAATTTGTTACAGAAATTAAAAATGGTTCTACAAATAATATTAAATCATCTTGTGAAGGGTCTCAATGGTATATATTTTTATGTTCCTGAGACATAATGTCCATTAAGTAAGAATTTATTTCTTTTATGTTCATTTATTATTTAGACCTATTAATTTTTTATCGATGTATATATAAATTAATTTATTAAATAGAATGTGTTTTTATTTTTCTACCTTGTCATATTGATTATACCCTATCCTCTTGTTTGAATATAATGTGTTATCAATTATTTACCTTGAAAGGTTGATTTATTCACATGGATTCAGTACTGATTCTTCTTTAATTACCCTTACTTACCATTTGAGGTATCCATTATTATGTTTCCTTTTCCCATGAATCCATGAAGCATAATTTGACCGGTTTCTAGGGATATAATAGATAAAATAATGTTATCCTCAGAAAATATTATGTTTTAATTAGTGTGTTTCCTTTTAGTACAATACTCATGTATGTATCTAGTTTACCAAAACTAATAAACTGATATGTCCATCTAGATTTTTTACCCTGTAATCATGAAAATTTTATGGTTCCATGACACTAGATTCGACCCAATTATGGTCATATTGCTAACTTATATTGTATTTAAACTAGTTTTATGTGTTTGTATTATTGAAAAACATAAAAATTTAATTTATTAATTCTCCCTTATACATAATTAATGTTATAGACTTTTATTTCAAAGTCTCATTTGAATAAAGATCAATTAATCTTGAATTTCAATTGAAGGAATGTTTTTACCATTTTCTAACAGAACCATATTATTTTTTTCCAATATATATTGATGATATTTTATTGTAATATTTCCCTTTTTCTACACTTTGGAATATAAAATAATTAATATATTTTATTTATTAAGACATGACATCATTAATCTATTTAGTCATAAATATTATTTCTTTATAAATAATATATTTTAAAAAATCATAAATCTATTAAAAAATTTAAACTAATTTAATAAAAAAAATATTCATCCAATTTGAAATTTTTTAAAAATTATATCAAATTCATAAATTTTATTTGAAACAAAAAATTCACATGTTTATTTTACAAAGAATGAGAAATAAATAGAATTTTCACTTTTAGAACAATGTACATTCTTAATCATTTTAAAATAATGAATGATTGTTCTTTTCAACTTGTACAACATTTATAAAATTACCAAGCATCATGAACCTCATTTATTTTAATAAAATTTTTCATATATCTGAGGATCTTCTAAAAAAGATTTTTTATATTTAATTTTCAATGAAATTGAATTTCAAATTATTTTTAAAATGAGAAGGATATTTTTTCAAGAATTCTTTTAAATATCAATATAAGGTATTTCTATTCATCAGTGACAAAAACATTTTATTCGTACTAAACATGGTATATTTTTTATAAATACCATTCATATTATTCCTCTAAATGTTTTATGGTTATTTTTACCATGTAATGTATTTAAATTAACATCTTTTTTTTATTTCAATAGTCATTAAAATTTTCACATATTAATTAATTTCCCATGAGAATTAAATTTCCCTTAAATATCCATATTATTTATCATGGATATGTTTTCTTTTTAAAATATATATCATTTCTAAATATGGTGTTCATTAGGGATTTTATTTTATTAATTGGATAAATATTGATTAATCTATATTAATTACATATTATAGATAACGGATCATAACATATAGTTTTCATGAATTTAATTTAATATTCAATTTATGAAGAAGGCTTAAGAACTGTAGTGACAAAAGGGATATGATATTACAGAGTCCTTTGATGCATTAATAATCATTTTCAGACAATCATGCTATGTTAGTATTTAATGATTTTTTACATATATTTTGAACCAGCATTTGAAATCTCTTGATAGTAGACATTTCATTTACCCGATGTACGATATCCAATAATAAACATTAACTTCATTAAGAGTTCAATAATTATTTTCTATGAGATATTCACTATGATATTGTATTTGGATATATTTAATTTTTATTTCATTGATTAATAGGAAGGTATTTTTAGTTATTTATATTTCCATGTTGATAATTATTTATCTAGTTTTTTAAATGGAATGTATGTTTAGTTATTTATATTGATTATTCCTTATCTTTTTATTTAACAGGACTGTGTGATAAATTATCTAAGTTCATTATTGACTATTCATTATTCATTTATTTTGAAGGAATTCCGCTATGTTAATTACCTTACCATGTTGATTGTTTATATATTGATTAATGATATATTCCACCATATATAACCATTACTATCCATTTGGGCATAGTAATATTTTTTTCCTAAATTAAGAATCCTTGATTTGTATTTTATTTTATATCCATGGATTCGTGAGATGGAATAATGTTATTCTAGAAAATAATTTATTTTGTAATTTTGATTTTGAAATGAAATTAATGACTCAACTATGTATCTAGTTTTTCATAAATAGTAATATAATAAAACCTTTGGTATGTTATTCCTCGCATCTTATGCTAATATAATAATGTTGAATCCAACTTCATTTTTCTAGGTTCTTGGTCTCTAAAATTTGTAGTAGAAATAGTTTATTAGAAACATTGGAACAATATTTAAGAAGAAAATAATTGAGTGACATAACTATATGATAAATATTGATTATATTTGAACTGGAACAACCTATTGATTAGTAAAGGTATATAATAAATGGACTTTTCATGAAATCCATCCATATCTGGATACTAAAAATGTACATGGATCTGGTACATAAGTAATTACATATAATAAATCTAAAACGGTACATTGGGCTTGATAGAATCATCAACTAGTGTATGAATATGAGCATTATTATACACCTAAATTGACAGTCCTTGGTAATATGCAAAAGAGAAATCGCGTATTCCATGAAAATAGTTATAAAGGATTTGAAATAGATATACCCCTCATGAAACCATTTTTATTATTCTGATATTATATTTTCATAATTTCTACAATTTTCATTATGTATTTCACTAGTTATGGGATTATACAATACATTTCATAATAATATGATATAATCTAGTGTATTCCATTGTATATAAATGGACCCAAACAGAAGGAATGTAGACTAAATTAATTCAACTATACAAAAGTGTATGAATGATCATTTTATGGGCATAATATGGCCTTTGAAAAAAACTACTCTAGTTGACATTATCATCAAATTAAGACATAATTTCTAATTATAACAGGATAAAAAAATTATATAAGTATCATTTCATTGAAGGTATGTTTGAGAGGATAAGGAAGTAAGGAAAAAGGATGGATAAATGGAATAAGGGAAAGAATGGGTATCTCAATTATAATAATTATGGGGAAAATTGTGTTACTATCTTGAATGTAATGAGATTCTGCTAAATGTGTGTATGTAAAGGCCACCATGATTATGATATCATGGGAAAGAAAAAAAATTCAATTAAAAACTTCTTCCACTATAAGGACATGGGGCACTACATAAATGAATTTACCATGCATTAATTGAATATAACTCAATAAAATCTAATGGATCATAGTAAATATTATTAAAATGCAATAGAAAATGAGAAAAGCTTAATATATATATTCTTGGATTCCAAAAATATATCAATTGAGTATTTTACCACGGATGTATTGGTAAAAAGAATTAAGAAATATTTATGTTTTTTAAGATAGTTGATTCTCAATAATGATTTGAAATAGTGCGTCGAATGGTATCAATGACCAAGAAAAAAGATTTTGTGTAAAGTTAAAATTCACATAAAAAGGAGATTGAGGATACTAAATATATTCTTGATGTCAATATAATTATGTTGGGATAAATAGATAATTGATATGGATAACGTAATTTGGACAATACTGACAACCTTGGAAGTGATTGATGATTTGTTGAAAAAGATTTGAATGCATGATGAAGTTTACAACATTTATTGATTTATGGGATATATATAATAATATAAGATTTAAATAAAGAAAACTATGCATTAATTATTTAAATTATTTTTTATAATAATTCATGTCATTACAATGTTTCAATAGAATACACGATGAATGTATTTACATGTTTGGTATGTGATGATTAAGAGCTACATCATATTGTTTTGATGATTAATGATAAGGACATTTTAGAAATAAAATAACCTTCTATCTAAATACATGTATATTAGTATTTTAGGAGGGCCATAAGGATAACCATTTGTGAAACAGTTTATGTAAAACATTGTATGAGATTTTAAATATTATTTTTTTACTTTACTATATAAAAATATATACTTGTTTGATATGTTTTTATATAAATATTCATATCAAAAAATATTTTGAGACTTATGAAAATACATTTCTCTATTTTGTAGATATTATGATCAAGTAAAGGATTATTTTATTTCTTCAGGCATCAGAAATTCATTTCTAAATATTCACTTATTAGTGTATGTTATGAAATTGAAATTAAACTAATAACAACTGACTAAAAAATTGGTTATATAAAATATAAATGTATCAACTATGTATATTTCCATATATTTTTAGATTGTAGAATAATTTCTCAAAATTAGGAGAGGGATCTTGAAAAACAATAATTGTCCATTTTTATTATAATTTAATTAATTATAAGGTATTTTTAATCCTCAGATATTTTTTATTTTGAATCCCATAACATTCCATTGATCTGTCAATTTATTAGGATCAGTGACCTCTATCACTCCCTATGATTATGTACTCTTTTATTAAATGTCTATAACATCACTTGAAGCTAGTTTTATACTACATACAAAAAGTGATATGTTCTATTAAAAATGATATTTTACTACCCTTGCACTCATATTTTGTTTATATTTTATTAACCCATTTATATTGGGTACTATTAGAAAATTAATTTACAGATATCAGACCATCGATGACAAAGATTATGTTTAAACTACAGGGAAGAAATTTATTTTTGTTGGGGAGAATATATCAAACTAAAATTAAAAATTATAATATTTTATTTTATATCTTATTCAAAATACATCATTGATTTTATCATTAGTTACACAGGACATAAATATTATCTTTTATTACATGTAACACTAAGTTTATCTTACATGACACACAACACCATGATTAAATGAAATATTAAATAATATTAAAATATTATTATTAAATATAACTATTATAACCTAGCTATTAAATTTTTATCAATTAATTGTACTACCTATATTACTAAAATTATCTTAATATATTAATTAGTAAAAAAATATGAATCATTTAGAACAAAAAACAAATGTTTTCAAAAAAATATTCTTTATAAATGAATGGTAAGTCACACATTGCCCTAAAATTTTTAATTCATTTTTACTACATTTTGAAAATATAATTCAAAAAATGAAATTAATTTTACAAATCTTAATAAAAAATAATCTTATGTGTATTTTTTTGAATTTTTTCAGAAAAGTTTATTCAGTGAAAATATTAAATTTATATTTTAAACATTCATTCTAAAGAAATAATTTATAATGATAATTTTTTTGAATCAATTTTGATGTTAAAATATTTATTTTTTTGTCAATTAATTTAATTTCGGCCTTTGAAATAATATTCTTATTGAATTTTTGTATAAAAACATTGTAAACTTTTGAACATTATATATTAAAACCCATGCTTTATCCTAGACTCTATGAGGTTAATTTTAATTTTAAAATTTCCAATTATGCTTATTTTATTTATAATAATGCATTTATTATTTTAAGGAGGATAATATTTAAATCCTAGTACGTTAAAAATATGTTTTTCAAAATGAATTGTGAAAACAATAAATATTAAATATCATAGTTATGGTAATGTAGGATTTCTTTTGGATTATAGTAATAATATAAGAGTTAAAATTAGAAAAAAAAGTAACAAAACCAATTAGATGGAAAAAATTAAATATTACGTCCTCTCTTTTTCTAAATTGTCCACTTTTTTGGTTCCTATAAGGACATACAATGTGGGAATGATTGAATCATTTCATAAAAATCAAATGTTCCATTCATATGACTTATAAATGGAAACCAATGTTCATCTCTTATCCTCACCATAAAACGCATTTCGATATAAAAGTACCCAAAAATAAATTAATAGATTCATCCCTTATACCTAGAAGACTAATTTTGATCTATAATCAATCCTATTAAGTATTTAGTACAACGAAAATTGTGTTACCCGAAGTAGAGGAAATTTTCATCAACAATCAACATTATTTTATATTTTCTCCACCTCCATTTAATCTTATTACACCATAATGATTTAATAAATATAGTATAATCAATATAATATGAAGTTTTATTAATATCATAATCACCTACAATAATCTCCACTTTAATTATCAAGGTTATGAAATCATCATTCCTATACAGGGAGGACCATCGCCTTAAGAATGGATGTAATTCATTCTTTCAATACAAAAATTGATGTTTTGGAATGATGATAGATATAAAGTATATATATATATATATGATATTTATAACATATTTATACCTCCATATTAATTATATTATATATATATTTTCACTTTTTATTCTGTAGGGTAAACAATAACATTTCTTGTGTGTACAACAGACTACTGCCACATGAAGAGATGTGATTATTCATTCACTAATGAATTACATGGAATGTAATTAAGACAATGTTAATGAATATACAATTTATAAAATAAATAGTTAAAAATTTCATGACATATGTACCATTAATAAATGATAATATACATTATTAATACTAAATTTATGATAAAATCTTTCATGTTCATGTTGACTACCACTGTTATAAAGAGATACGACTCACTTTTCATCACCACACCACATGCATTATATATATAAGTGTATTTAGTAATGTAATATTGTCACGACCCATCCTCGGGGACCGTTCCGAGACTACCCTAAGCCCGCCTTCCATAGGCCAGGGGTTGGAGACTATCACCAAAGGTGTATATCTCAGTATCTGGGAAGGCATTTCCTTTATAAAACATAAAAACATCCAACCAGAGTACAATAAGAAGTAATAAACTAAGTACAAAAGAATGTGATGAAAATTAAACTGCTAGAATACAAACCCAACTAAGAAGTACAGCTACAACTAAACGAAATACAACAGAAAAGACAAATAGATGGAAGATAGAAGAAGCTCTTGGGGTATCCACTTCGGATCCTACCTGAAGGGTAGGTACAAATAGCCTCCTCAACACTCTCACCCGCCAACCTCCTCTGAGTACAATCTCATCATGAAGTCCACCTTCGGGTACTGTCTCATCGTGAGGTCCACCTCCTGGTACCATCCAGTCCACAAACACTCGATCTCAGTCAGCACTATCTATCGTTTGCATCTAACACAACGAGGTGCGGGCATTTCTCGTGCATGGGTGAGTATACGATACTTAGAAGGGACCCCGAGACTCTCAAGGTCTCACTAAATACAACAAGGAAAATCATAAAGAATGTTATCAACAGAAAACCCTTACATCGGTATAAGCCCATGCTTATACCGAAGTTATCAAGTAGCCCATCTCAGCCACAAGTTATCACACAGATATAAATTCGATGGATAACCACTACATATGTATATGCCCATACATATACGTATGTTATCAAGTAACCCATATCAATCATGAGGAAAACACAAAGGCCATTAACTTAGCTCAAACCAGGATTTTCATTATTGAAACTGCAACTGCTGAAGAGATCCTCCTTTGTCGAGTACACTGATCATGTCATGACTCCGAGGCGCTGCTCACTAACCTTAGACTTCTGAGGTACTCCTTCTGTCGAGTACCGCGGGTCATCCATCCAAACACAGTAGTGCTCCTCCCCGGGGTCTGCCACTCAAACACAGTAGTGCACCCCCCCATAATAGCTTGTAGAGGTATTCCTTCTATTGAGTACAATGGGTCTGCCACCCAAACACAGTAGTTCTCCCCGCCATGGGTCTGCCACCCAAACACAGTAGTGCTCCCCACTAGGCTATACAAGTCACTCTGACTCGAATCAGACAAGCAGTCATTAGGTCTCAGCCAACTTCACGGTCTCCGTACTACGTACGCTCATCTCCAGAAGGGTCCACGCCACGAGCTATGGGTCATTAATCCAAGTATCACAAATCCCCACGAAGAAGCTTCTCAAAATACCGCTTCATCATAGGGGTCTTAGCGCAATAGACCACACGTCAATCGTACATCCAACCTGTGAGTTATTAGGTTTTAGTCCATGTGTCCCGGTTGGTTTTGTGTACAGACCAACCCGACCATACCTCAAATGTACCCATAACCCTCATAGGGTATACTCAAAGGGATTATTTCTCAATGAGATCACCAATGCTGCTGACGGTTCGTCAAACGGACGTTCGGTCTGAAAGTTATCGGCTTTTCCGTTCTAGGGGCCCAGTTGGATTTCGGGTACAATCCCACTTGGCCATATTCAAACTACGTCCAAACCTCAAGTGAAGTATAAAAAATGAAACTCCTCATCAAGATGAATCCATCAAAGTCGACGAAACGTCAATCAGACGTCCAGAACTCATGTTATAAATGTTTCTTCTCCGAGGGCCTGGTTGGTTTCAGATTTGAACCAACCCGGACATACCCAAAGTTCTCTGAATCCTTGAGTGTAATTCACCAAAAATTAATTTAACCCCTACCTCATGACATTCGTCGTTCATTGATAATATTGTGAAAGGGATTGGGCATCGTTTTGTTGACGTCGTCGTTTGCGGATTCCCCAGTGCGGCGTCTCCTCCCATGATTGAAAACCATGGAGAGTTCTTCATTGAGAAGGATAGTCGTTTTTCTAAAAGTAGCTGAACCATACTTCTTCGAAGGATGAAAAGAATAGAGATCTGTTCTTTGTTGGAGGAAGAAAATAATGTAGAGCCGTTATTCGTTCTAAGATGAAGAACATAAACAAAGGAGGAAACCACCACTTCTTCTAAAGAGCTCTCTCCCAATCCTCACACACTAAGCCAAAATAATATAATAATGTTGCTCTTTATTTTATTAACTCATGCCAAGATTTTAAAAATTTCAAAATTCAAAAAACATAATTCAATTAATTAAAGAGGTTCAATTAATTTAATTTATGTGTGTTGGTATTAAATTAATGTGAGGAGAGGATAAGTCACCCAATTTATGGGGATGTTTAACCAAGTGAAGATGAGTTACATAACTTAAGAGGGGTTTTAGAGGAGTTAGGGAATATGATGGGTTGGGCTCCTGTGATCCCCACCACACCATAATCCTCTCATGGGTAGTTAGTAATTAGTGGGTCCCACCCCAACCCCCACTCCTAGTATAAAACCACTTCAGTTAGGAATAACATTTGAACCACAAATTTTATTCAATTCTTTATTAGTCCCCAATAACATTAAAAACTCCTCTCGAGAAAACGCCCCATTGGTAAAGGTCCTCTTAAGAAAATACCGATGTTGAGAGTTCATTGGTTCCATTGGATTTCAATTATGAGAACCGGTTCAAAATATAGAAAAACCCACTTCTTCGTTCACTAAACGTACCTAATCCAAATTTCGGAAATTTATTCCAGGCACACCGGGCCTTGGAATCAGGTGCCGTCAGAAACTGCGGACTCATAAAATTAAAAAGAAATTACGAAAAAAAATTCCTTGAAATTTTTGGGCCTTTATATTACTCACACATCAGGACTTTACATCCCCGTAAATCTTTAACACACACTAGGGAAAACAATGTGGTACTGAGCACGCATCTGAGCCTTTTGCTCCCATGTGCTCCCCTAGAGGTTCTCATGCTACCAGTGAACGAAAACATGATAAATCAACCATCCATGTAGGACACGCTCCTATCGATCCTCGATCTCCACTAGAACCTATGTGCATGTCTCCCAGTCATCGACATCCAACTCCCAGAGGTCGATGATTTTTGAAGGATCGTGCATGTATCTCCTCAGTTGAGATATGTGGATGACATCATGCACCCGGGGAAACTGATTTGGAAAGGTCAAGCAGTAAACCACCTCGCCTACCAAGATATGGACCTAGAAAGGTCCATGGAAACTCGAAGATAACTTAATACCTCAACCACATCTCTACAAACCTCGTCGAGGTGAGACCCGTATAAGGACGTGGTTGCCATCCTCGAACTCTAGAGGCATCCATTTCCTGATTAGAACTGGAACAAAGAACTCCTACTGGAAAGAGGTTATGGTTGACCGACTCAAGAGTTATCGAACTCACCATCCTATGCATGAGTTTATTCTGTGATGCCGGGGGTTTCATTTTCACCGACCAAGGAAAACTCATACCAATGTTGTCGGTAAACCACAAACTTTTTCCTAATACAGATAATCTGAGTATGAACTATGAATCCAATCCATACCCAGACTAATTTCATAAGGACTCGATGCCACCACCAAGAGATTCAATCCGAAACTCTTGCCTTGAGGGTCAGATCACACTGTCGTCGTAAGTGTTATTATCAAGTCTCCTCTCAATGGTATATCAAGACATGAGGGTCAAGTCAACAGCTTACAGGAAACTCTAGGGCTGGGGAAAGATTTGTGGAAGAAAGGAATGATTCCCATCAACGTCAGTTGTAACAGTAGCTAGAAGTGGATGCAGACTGTCCCTCAAATAATTATTAGAGCCATTGGGTTAGACTCCTTGACTGCATGAAACCGCTCTCTTCCCTTTCCCTCCACCTCCCTGAGCCTAGTAGGGACAAAAAAGGCGGGGTGGTTGTAACATGTCAAAATGTACACCGCCTCATGCTGCTCTCCTAGCTCTGCTTCCCACGTCTGCTGATCTGCAGATTCGTCTATCCTTGACGCTTCCTCTTCTTGAAACATTTTACACGCTCGAGTCTCTGAGACTGGCACCAGTTCCCTGTATCTTACTTCACTGTGCAGTCTTTACCCGCTCCTAGATAATCCGCACCTTCTCCGTCGTAGCTCGTGCCATCTCTAGTCGGAAGGATGTATTCCGATGTGGTAATTCTGTCAATGACCACCCTTCATCGCCTACGATCTATAAGAGATGCTAATATTTCTTTTTTTTCGAATGGAGAAACTTGGTCTCATCCCCGGGATGAACCACACCAATTTCCTAATACAGTCAATCATGACATGAATGATGCATTCATTCCATGTAAGACGTCGTAAGGCATATACATTACTACCAAGAGATACCAACTGTCACTCTCACCTACAAGGGTCGAGTCACACTGTCGGCATCAGTGTGAGGCCACTGGGTCTCCTCCAGTAGAAATCTTGAAAGTGAGGGTCAAGTCAACAGTTTTAACTAGGACCTATCACTATCAATGAAAAAAAGGATAGGAAAGTAAAAATCACAAAGATAAGTGCCTTTTATTACTAAAGCTCAAAGTACAAAGACACAAATGAAATAGCAACATGGAACTTGAAGCACTATTAACAAAAATGAATGAACTAGTTTTTCTCCTATCCACCTGCTTCCGAAACTCCACTGCCCTACCACCGCTCGGCTGTTTCTCAAGCACATGCCGCTGCTTCGGTCTCAGTGGCTCCTCCAATGCCTACAGATCAATTGTGTGGGGATTAGGACAATCACGTGCCATGTGACCCTTCTTGCCGCAAGATAAAGACTTTTCATTTCTAGCATGCTTGGCTCTGACTCCACCCCAGGTGCCCCGCACTACCGATCATATAACCTGAGGTCACCCACATGATGGTCTGGTCCTATTGGACCTCTGCGTCATCTATCTACTGCCTACAGATGACTCATCTACTGATGGAAAATCCTATGGAAAAGGAAGCAGCTCCTGAGCACGCTCGGAGTATATATCCCCTGGTAAAAACACCACCCAAAAGAAGGTCTCGAAGTATCCCTAGGTGAAGGTCATATCATAGCTAAACTGGAGCATCTGGCTCCACTATCTGCCTGTTGCTGCCTGAAGGAGGCTGGTAGCAAGGATCACCATGAAATCTGATGGTGTACCTACTATCCTAAAGGATCTCACCACAGCCTCCAGCCAATACTTATCTACATGTGGGTCTGTCTCTCCCTAGAACCTGGGTGTCCTCTGGAGCTGGAACTCGTGCATCGCGCTCATGCGGCATGCATCACCTGCTGCTGGGGCTGGTGGCATCGGTGGCCCAATGTTTGGTAGTACCGCTGATGCCTCCGCTGGTGCCTCAACTGAAAGAGGGCCATGTACTGACGCCTCGTCGCTCGATGGGCAGTCAGTACATACATCTCTCGGGGCCCTAGAAGATCGTTCGCAGAAAGGCATCCTGAACGAAACATATTTGACACGGTAAAATGATTATACATGGTGAGATGACCTGGTTTGAGTTGTTTTAAGGGGAGACATTTGAAAACACACACGCAATTAGTGTTTTATTGCACTGAGTCAGATTTCAGAAGTCAGGGTCCTGGTGTATGGATACGTCGGCCGGCAGCACCAACACTGGACTCCTTGAACTGAAAACCACACTCGGTACCCTTAACACTTTTGCTTCACAGAAAACAAATATCAGAGTAGTATGTTCTATGGTAGAACTGACTCCTCTGATACCAATTTGTCACGACCCTTCCTTGGGGCTCGTGTCGTGACTACCCCAAGCCCACCTTCCATAGGTTAGGGGCTGACAACTAGCACCAATGGCATATATCTTGGTATCTGGGAAGGCATAGCCTTTATAAAACATAAAAACATCAAACTAGAGTACAAGCGGAAGTAATACACCATGTACAAAAGAAAGTGCAGAAAACTAAATGGGCCAGAATACAAACCCATCTGAGAAGTATAACTACAACTGAACGAAATACAACAGAAAAGAAATACGACTAGAAGATAGAAGAACCTTATGGGGCATCCACCTCAGATCCTACCTGAAGGGTAGGTACAGATAGCCTCCTCAATGCACTCACCCGCCAACCTCCACCGAGTATCGTCTCGTCGTGAAGTCCACCTCCGGGTACTGTCTCGTCGTGATGTCCACCTCTGGGTACCATCCAGTCATCAAACACTCAATCGCAGTCAACGTTGTCTTTCGTCTGCATCCAACACAACGATGTGCGGGCATATCCCGTGAAGGGGTGAGTATAAGATACTCAGTGTGGGCCCCGAGACCCTCAATGTCTCACTAAATCCAAAAAGTATAATCATAATGAAATTTCTCAACAGATTACCCTTACATAGGTATAATCCCAAGCTTATACCTAAGTTATCAAGTAGCCCATCATAGCCACGAGGTATCACATAGATATATAGTCAATGGATAACCACTACTTAGGTATATGCCCATACATATACGTAAGTTATCAAGTAACCGATCTCAATCATGAGGAAAACACAAAGGTCATTAACTTTTCTCAAAACGGGATTTTCATTATCGAAACTGCAGCTGCTGAAGAGCTCCTCCTCTATCGAGTACGCTAATCCTTTCACGACTCTAATGTTCTGCTCACTAACCTTATACTGCAGAGGTACTCCTCCTATCGAGTACCGCGGGTCTGCCACCCAAACACCGTAGTGCTCCCCGCCGTGGTCTGCCACCCAAACAGAGTAGTGCACCCCCCTAATAGCCTATAGAGGTACTCCTTCTTTTGAGTACCGCGGGTCTTCCACCAAAACACAGTAGTGCTCCCCACTGTGGGTCTGGCGCCCAAACACGGTAGTGCTCCCCAATGGGCTATACAAGTCACTCCGACTCAAATCGGACAAGCAATCATGAGGTCTCAGCCAGCTACACGATCTCCATACTCCGTACGCTCGTCTCCGGGAGGTACCACTCCATTATCTACCGGTCGATACTCCAGGTATCAGAAGGCCCCCACTGAGATGTATCTCAAAGGACAACCTCATCATAGGGGTCTCAACACAATAGACGGTGCATCAATCAGACGTCCAGTCTGTGAGTTATTAGCCTTTTAGTCCCGGGGGCCCGGTTGGTTTTATGTACGAACCAACCGGACCGTACCTCTACTGTACCCCAAAATATCATAGGGTATACTCAAAGGGACCGTTTCTCAATGAGATCACCAATGTCTCTAACGGCTCGTCAAATGGACGTCCGGTCTGAAAGTTATCGTCTTTTCCGTTCTAGGGACCCAGTTGGATTTCGAGCACAATCCAAACCTGCCATATTCCAAATGAGTCTAAAACTCAGGTGAAGTATACCAAAAAAACAGTCTCATCATGACGAATACAAAAAAGTTGACGGCACATCAATCAGACGTCCGGAAATCAAGTTATAAGCGTTTTTGCTCTGAGGGCCCAGTTGGTTTCGGATTCGAAAAATCCCGGAAGTACGCAATGTTCTCTAAAACCTTGATTATAATATTCCAAAATGACCATATCGATTTGAGGATCTGAATGCAACTGACAGTGCATCGATCAGAGGTCAGTAGCCCATGTTATGGGCGTTTGAACAGATCTGTCCGAAATTTGTTGGTTTTGGGCCCGGACCGACCCGGACCAATAGCCCACGGGTCGGCCCGAACAGGGTCAACCCCACCCGAGTCCTGGTCTGTACCATTTGGGCACAGCCTAGCATGGCCGGTGAGGCCCAGACCAGCGCTGGTGGCCCGACACGGCGCAGGCGCCCCGACCCGGCGTGGGCGGTCCGGCCAGGCGTGGGCGGTCCGGCCTGGCGCGGCAGCCCGGCCTGGGGCCGGGCTCAGAAGAAGGCCATAGGGTGTGAAGGGGGGGGGGTGTGCGGGCCCCCTTTTGTTTTGAAATAGTTTCCCCCATATGGTGGGGTCCTCACTCAGTGGCTGGCCAGGGGTTTCAACCCCCAGTATTTCCAGAAACGGCCGGCCATAATGGCCGACCAGTGTGGCTACTGCAGGACCCGCTAGTCCCGCCTCTTGGTGTTCTGGCTGAGCCTGGCTGCCTCCTCTGAAACCACTGCAGCCCCTGTCCGACCGGCGCAGCGCGACGGCTCTACGCCCCTCCACCGCGGCCCGCTCCTAGCCGTGACCTCCTTCAGCCTCACCGGCGCGGCCCAATAGCGCCGCACTCCACCACCATGGCCCGCTCCGGCTGTGGTCTTCAACATTCCCGTGTGGTGCAAAAACACCGCACTCTCTTCGCTTCAAACGTCATTTTTAATAATCACGATATGGGGAGTAGAATCGGTTGTGTTTGTACAGTCTGATTTCCTCCCGTTACATTGGTAACAATTGGAAAAATTAATCAAGATACATCAACGTTATATCAAAGCCAATCTTAATTCACCAAAAATGAATTTAACCCATACCTCATGATGTTCGTCGTTCGTTGATGATATCGCGAATGGGAGCGGGCGTCGGTTATTTGACGTCAGAAGGCGACATCGTCATTTGTGAATTCCCCACGGCGACGTCTCCTCCCTTGATGGAAAACCGGGGAGAGTTCTTCGTCTAGAAGGATGGTCATTCTTCAAAATGTAGGTGAACCGTCCTTTATCGGAGGAAGAAAAGAATGGAGATCCGTTCTTCGGCGGAGGAAGAAAAAAATGGAGCTCCGTTCTTCGTTCTAAGATGATGAACTTAAACAATGGAGGAAACCACCACTTCTTCTCAAGAGTTCTTTCCCAATCCTCACACAATATGCCAACACAATAAAATAAGGTTCGTCCTTATTTTATTAACTCATCCAATGCATTTCAAAATTTCAAAACTCAAAACACGTAATTCAATTAATTAAAGAGGTTCAATTAATTGAATTAATGTGTGTTTGAATTTCATTAATGTGGGTTGAGGAGAATTCACCCAATTTATGGGGATGTTTAACCAAGTTAATATGTGTTACACAACTTAAGAGGGGTTTTAGAGGAGTTAGGGAATATAAAGGGTTTGGATCGTGCGGGCCCCACATCACCTTAATCCTCTCATGGGTAGTTAGTAAGTAGTGGGTCCTGCCCCAATCCCCACTCCTAGGATAAAACCACTTATGTTAGGAATAAAAATTGTAACACAAATTTTATTCAATTCCTTATTAATCCCCAAAAACATTAAAAACTCCTCCCGAGCAAACAAACCTTTTGTAAATGTCCTCTTAAGCAAATACTGGCACTGAGATTTTATCGGTGCCCTCATATTTCAATTCCGAGCACCGGTTCAAATGATAGAAAAACCCATTCGTTCGTTCACTGAACGTACCCGAGCCAAACTTCGGAAATTTATTTCGGGCACACCGGGCCTCGGAATCAGGTACCCCCAGAAACTACGGACTCGTAAAATTCCAGAGAAATTATGAAAAAAAAATTCCTTGAAATTTCCAGGTCTTTACAAATATGGTATAAATTATATTATGATCATTATTTAAATATTATATATTCCTTTATTCATTCCATAATCATCATTGGAATATGAAAATGCTACTAATGCGTACATACACCTTATAGTCTCCATGACAGAAAAATAATTTTCTTATTTTAAAAAACTTTTAGGAAAAGTGAGAAACCAAGATTCACTTCGAGGGAAAGTTATAAACCTAAAAAGATCACAATTGACACTATCCATAAGCAAATAGCATAAAATCAGATGACAAGGACATACCAGGACCGTCACTACCAATAATAATATCGATAGTCACCACCACACCTGACAAATGAGTCCTCCTACACAATGGCTGATTCATATTCAGAAGTTGGTTTATTTTACCTCCAGATAAATTCACCTTGCTTCCGACTCCATATTTGATCTAGAGAGGGCTTCTCGAGACAAGACTTCTTGGATAAAATGTATTTTTTTAAAGTAAGGATCACCCCACGATCACTATTAGATGAAGCTCTTGTATTCACCGGGCACGGTAGGTAAGAATAATCCTTCCTTGTTTTTCATCTTTGGTTATCCAACAACATTCATTCATCCTCAATCATCCTATTTTCCCCACATTATACAATATCACTAAAGGATCGGGGGTCCAAGCCACATGGATTTTTTTATCACCCCCAGAAATATACCCCCTTTTGTCAAAGCGATTCACTAAAACAGGATCCTTGATCCCCTAGTCATTGTCCCTCTTTGGGTTAGTCGTGTTTCATTTGATCACTTAAAGACACCTAACCACCACTCTATTGTCTTTTGATGTTTCCTTCCACTCACCCTTAACTACTATCATATGATTAATCTTATTTTCCTTGGATATTTTAGTTTTCCATGCTAGGAAGCTCCTCCACAACCCTAGAGACCTCCTCGTGACCCCAACCTTCATTTATGTGGTTCTCCTGGTAGCCCCATAATCATCTAAGGATTCCATAGGATCATTGATCAATCTTACTTATGAGAGAACATCGAACATGTTTCCCAGTAGAAGAAGAGGCCTGGCCAGGGGGCCGGACCCCCAACTTCCCTAGTTCTGACTGGGCTGGAAACATCCAAGGTAGAAATGAACCCCTCTCCTTCTTCCATTTATACCCTCGCCTCCACAACTCCATTCCTATGTTGTTCCGCCTGATTCTACGCACAAGTAGAAGTTCCCTTCAAGTCATACCTCACACATCTAAACATTTAGGAAAACAATTGGTTACCTTTGGTCATAAAGGATTCTAACGTAACATGACCATTAACTTTTACCTTATACACCTTTCAACCACCCTCCAAGACTTCCTCCTCTAATAGACACGGTGACTAAACCCCACCAGAGCCATCAGAACTGAGCTCCCTCTCTTCCAAACCAGTTCTCCCATAGACAACAGTTTCCTTTCCCTTTGAAACATCCTCTCTCCTTATAGAGGCCTGTTAATCCTAACAATGATTCTCCACCTCTTGGGTGGAATGATTCCTTCGGAAAACTTCCTGAGAGTGTCCCAAGATGTTGCATGATAAACAAAAGTTGGTCCAATTTTTATAAATCACCCGCTACTTGCTTCTATGTTACTATCCAATGGTAATCCAAAAAATTAAAAGGTAACCTAGATGCATCTACTTCTTTATAGACCCAGGGAATGACTAGATCACACACTACCTCTGTGCAGCTATCCGTGCATAAGAACCCCCCGACAAGGTTACCCATCAAAATTCATTTTTCATGAATATTTATCATGATTAGTTTTAAATGAATAATTGATTTATAATTAGTATAATTATGAAATTATTATTATTATGGAATGATATAACTATATAATATTTATATTAATTGTATCACTCTTGAGAAAAAACATAATACAAAAACAAGGAAATTAACACCTGGAATAGGGAAAATAGTTAAATATTATTGACAAAAGGGTGATGAGATGGTAAAAAATGACCATTTATGATGTTGTAAATATTAAGAAGGTATTTTATGGGATAATAAATTTTCTTATAACCACGATACATGATTTTAAAGAACATTCATAAAAAATGATGTACAATTTAAGGGATTTTATCTCAATTTCACATCGTTGAGAAATTTTATAATGTTGTGAACCTAACATCCTTTATATGGAGTATATTTTTTCCCATTGAAACATAATAACAAGAATAATTAATTATATATATTATTTTAGGCTTTAATTTTATTTGTTTAATATTCTTTGATTTGATATAAGTGTTAGCAATTAGAAAGGGATTTCTTAAATAAAATTACAACCATTAATTTAAACTTTTACTTCATTGATTATGTAATTTTATGATTATATATATAATAAAAAAATTTAAATTATATTCTATTTCTAATGAATTAATGTTAATATTGATTAATTCATAATTGATTAATTCATTAATTCTCACATCAACTTTGTTATCATTATAATTGATTATTTCATAATGTCAATATAATCAAGATTATTTACTCTTGAATATTAGTTGAAGGTAATTATTTGACCATATACTATTAAAACTATTTAATTTTATCATAATATTGTTATTCTTGTAATTTTCAATCAATATATTCATTTTACTATATATGGAACTCAAATTAATTGATAAAATATTTTTGAGATATTAAAACGTAATTTATCTCTTTGGATGGAAATCTGTTTTCTCTAGAACCATGTTTTATAAAAATATTTCCAAAAATGTTTTGATCCTTGGTAAATTGATCTATTAATTTAATTTTAAACTATTTTTAATCATTATAAAAAGTTAAAATGTAATATTTTGTAATTTTTAAAACAATTTCCATTAGATATTAATAAATATATGCAAGGAATATTTTTGTTAGTTTCTAAACTAGGAACTCTACTATCATTTTTAATGTCCAAGGGGAATATTCTTTTTAACATTTATGAAATGTATGGAATTACACATAATAGTGAATATACTTTCACTGAAACTTCCTTTAAATATTTCAATGTATATTTTAAAAGATATTATTTTAAAATTTGTTATCAATGAGAACAAAATTTTAAAATATTTTAAAAAATGATAACAATATTTTCATCTAGAATTTTTTTGAAGATAATTTATTTGTAATTATATTAATTCGTTAAAACAATACATTATAATTATGAAAATTATTTAATATTTTATTGATACTATCCTTAATAATCCTCTGTATGGTTTATGATCCCTTTCACCAAGGAATATTTTGACAATATAATTATAATTTTTTTAAATTTACTTTCCATGAATTATTCTCTTTCTCATTGAAGTTAAATTCCCCCTAAATATAAATATTATTTATCACAGATATATAAATTTATTAAATTTTATATCATTTATATAAAAAATGTTTACTGTTATGGTTATTTGACTAATTGGGGATATAATGATCAATCATTCTTTTTTAAGCAATACTAAATTTTTATCGAAATTGGCATTTTTTCGGGAATTAAATCAATTATTCAATATTTGAGGAGTACTTTAGGATAGAAAATATATGTGGGGACATAGTTTATATTTCATATCAATAAGTTTATATGTATTATAACACTCATATGTTTTTAGGAAATATTTTCTTTAAATACATTTTATTCATCAAACGCTTTCTTTTCATGAATTCGTGAGTTTAAACGAACTGTGAGATAAACTTATTATAAAACTATAATTATATAAAAGACATTAGGTTAAGTAGGAATAATGATAACTAACTTATGAAAATACATTTTGAATTTATTGGTTATAAATTATTTCAGAAAAATATAAATCAATTATATTTTTGTATTTTTTGTGAATTACTTTTCGTAATAAAGATAATGATATATGAGTGTGTGTGTGTGTGTCTTTCTGTGTTATATACATAATTAAATATTTTTTATTTTCATTCAATTCATATTTTAGTCATATGGTATAAATAAAACCCTAATTTATTTATAAAACGTTATTTTTTTAAACAGTTTAATTTTACACCTTTGAATGGGGAACCCCTTTTAAATTTAGATTATTATATATTAATAATTTTATATGAAATCATAAATATGTTATTTTTAATTACAATATAATAATTTACTTTGGATAAATTTATGATATTTGTCTGATTACATTTATGTTTTGATTAATAGTAAAAATAAACAAATTTGTAATTTAAACCAACGTTCTCATAGAGATAATTTATGTTGTTAAATTATAATATATAATCATTTTAAAGTATAAATAGAATATGTTTTTATAATGAAATATAATTTATGTCATTATCATAAATTTTACATTGATTAAATAGGTAAAAACATTTTAATCTTTTGTGATGTTTTTAAAACATGTTTTCTCATTTCAACAACAGGATTAATTTTAAATCAATTAATAACAATTCAGTGTTTTGAATTTTTAAAAACAAATTCCATATATTTAATCTTCAAATCCAAATTATTTTAATAGTCTAATTTAATTTTTGGGCATTATGAATAGTTGATTTGGTGATTATTTTTATTACTATGGTTAAAGGTAAATCAGGTAATTAAGGGTAAAAATAATATTATAATGTTACCTTAATACATGTAAAAATACCATTTGATGACTAAATTATACCCTTAACTTCATTTATTAGAAATGAAATAACTTAAAAGAATCTTACCAATGAATATGGCAAGAATGTGATAAAAACTAATGATTGTGAAAAAATGTCACGATCTCATTTCATATAGGTATATGAATAATTATATTTGGATAACATGGAGATAATATCGACTATTTATTGTATCATGAAATATAATAGAATTAACTACATAATATATGTTTATTTAGAATTTTTCAATTTTAAATAATTACCAATAATTATGAAACAATAGTAATGTAAAAATTATTTTATTAATATTAATATCGAATAAATGTTTTTATAAATATAAAAAAATATTCTATGAATAAATTAATATGTTAAACGAATTTTTTATCTGAATATGACATTTTAGGATTGTATTAAATTTTACTTTTTGATTTTAAATTTTTTTGGATTTTATTTAGATTTAAATAAATCAATAGTATAAAAAATGAAAATATAGATATTTTATGAAAACAAAATCTTTTTTAAATGTTTAAAAATCATAAAAATATTAAATAATTACAAACAAATAATTATAAGGTCTTAAATTTTATTAAATATATATTATTGGTTAATAGACACCATTTAAGTAAATATTTTTAACTATTAAATATTTAGAATATTATTTCCACAATTAAACTTAAATAGAATAGCTAAGTGTCAATTAAAAATATATGGTTTAAATTGAAAAACTAAATTGTCAAAAATTTATTGGTTGCTGAAATTACAACCATATATAATCTCATCTTCTAAATTGGGAAACATTGGAGGTTTTTGGGTAAGGTTTGATTTTATTATAAATTATTATTTATGGAGTTTCCAAAAGATCCCCTCACCTCAATTATAAAAAGGCACCTCTTCCCTCACCTATTAACTTTATATTGAGCCTTAAAACTCATAAAACCCAAGAAATATTTCCTTCTACACTTCACTATTTTCACTATAGAGGTTCTGGTCATCTTTAAAGACCAACTCTAGTGCTCTAAGAGACTATTTAGACGAGGCACATCGAAGAAGAAGTTATATCATTTACCAATTCTTCCAAACTTATTTATTCTTCTACATCATATTTATTATCTATTTAATTATAAATTAATAACATCAATATCACTCATATAATGATATATAATTATAATCTTTAAACGACCATAGTCCACCTTTTACCCATCTTACGAGAAATTAAATCACCATACGTGCATACATACGGCTTACCATCTCCACACCGTGGTGTAATCTTTTTTTCACCACCAGATTACTTGGATGGGTATAATTATGTATATAATAACTATATATGATTATTATAACATGAATATAATTATTAAATATCAAAAAACATCCACTTCTGTACCATTCAACAATTATAAGAATGACATCGTCCCCCGTGCATACGTATGACTTACCGTCTCCACAGTGCGATATGATTTGTTCTACATAATATTATTTAGGGGATGATAATATATATTAATTTAACGAATAAATATGATATATATCATACTAATATCATTATTTAAATTATTTATCTATTACCTAAAAAGTGGAACATGAACTTATCTGAAAAATCGTACATAAGAACACAAAGTAGCTAATGTCTGAAAAACGAGTGACAATGAAATATTACTAACAAATGAATGATAATATCATCATATATAATATTATAAAAATGATTATTATTCTTTAATAATTCTTTAACATTATTTTATTCATTATACAGGAGGATCAGATATACAATGTATATCGGACATAAGGTAGGGGATAATTTTTCAATCTCATTTTTATCTATTGTTGTTTATACCTAAGTATTTACTGGAATATATTTATCATCCATGTCCATGTATCAAAATTATGTAAAATTATTTCTAATATTATAAAAAATATTAAATATAATTTTACCCTTTGGGTAATTTTTATTTAACAGTATGAAATGAATCTTTTGTCGATATTGGGTTTGAGGAGCTTTTTGACTTTTCTGCCAAATATACAAGGTTCATGTTCTTTAACATATATAGCATGAATATAATTTTTATAATTTCATGACATATTATTTCCATGAAGCTTCCTCTACAATATTTGAAGATTATATTCAACGAAAATTATTTATTTTAAAATTTCATTTCTTTTTGAGAAAAGAAAATATTTTTGAAAAAAAAGGACAGTTTCCTCAAGAATTATGTTACACTATTTTATCAAAATTATTTTCTATATAAGATGAAATAGGGTTATGTTTCTAACCATATTATTACATTGATTTGATTTTTTAATGACGGAACTATTTTAGTGAAACCCATTTACATTATATGGATTTTGATGGAATGCTTTTTAAGAAACCCATTATATTACATGGGTTATGGTATACTGAATGATTTTATATTATTGTGGAACATGTAAGATTAGTTTCATTATAAGATGGGTGGGACCTATATCAAACTCCAATTCATTGGATAAAGTTTAGTATATCATGATATAGACATGACTGGAATGAAAAGTAATCTCAGTTCAATAATATAGGGTTGGAATGATGAGTGAACTCGGTTCAGAAATGGACTTTGTCTGCAATCATGTTCTCGACAATGAAACATGACTAATGTGAAATTATTTTCTATGCTTATATATGTATTCCATGAAATGTATTTTGTTATGTAATTATTTTTTGGATTACATTTCAATTTTATGATTTATCCCATGACATGATATTATGATCTTTAATATGTTGGATAATATTTTCAAATGTTATTTTTATGATTTTCATTTCCCTTATTTACCGTTACTGATAATTTTAGATCACCCATTCATATATTTCTGTTCCACAGGCCATGAATAAGAGAATTATGTATGTTATGTAAAAATTGATTTTGGTTTTAAATATATAAGTGGGAGGCAATGTGGATGTTTTATGGACTAGTTCATTATAATTCCTAGTTTCTAAATAAACTAAAGCTATATGCTCCAGGTGTGGTTTTTTTTATTATATAATAAATATTATTCAATGTTTCTGAATTTTTTAGTGATAATGTTTGAGATGTTATAGTTGTTATGAAAGGAAAATTACAGTTAACATTTTGAAACATGGATGATATAACCTTAGTAATACCCCTAAGGACATGTCTAAGTATAGGGTACACTCCTATTATAGTGTTTTACATTTGTTCATGAATAACCTAGGAAAAAAATGTATCTTAAATTGAAATTTTATTCTTGATTATGTAGTTTTCCTTTTTTGATTACTATTTCTCATACTATGCCTCTTTGTTTTAGTCAATGGTAGGCACCTGAAAGAACCACGTTAATGCTGAATGCAATGGGAATTGAAATGACTGCCTCCTGAGCAACAAAATGTAATAGAAGATAGAATCAAAAATATTGGTTCTATGCTCACACAACATCCCAATCTATGAATCATGATGGACTTCTAAATGAGTCATTTATGGAGAAAAATTCCATTGATTCCTTCTTGACATAGCGTCCACCTTCATTCAGTGGGTCTTCTAATCCATTAGTGGCTGAACAATGCAACAGTACCACTGAAAAAATATTTTTAGTTCTACAATGTTTTGACCCTGTTAATTCTTCTTAGAAGTCTATCATTTGAATGGAAAAGTTGATCAATGGTCGAATCATATTAGGAATATGAGGAAAATAGATTAAATTGAGTCCATAGAATGGGATGATTTGAAGAACATATTTTTCAACAAGTACATTCTGTATATTCTTCGAAAAATTATAGAGAAGTAGTTCCTAGAAATTATGAAAAATGATGATGAATTCGTTGGTACTTAAGAAGAAAATATTCATTTACTTGCAAGGTATGCTTCTGGAATTATTATCCAACCTGAGAGTAAAATTGATTTATTTTTTATTGGCATAAAACTTTGTCATTGATGGACATCTTACATAAGGGACTTCAATAGCTATAAGGAAAATTTGTTATGTTCTATCTTGGTTGAGATAGATATTAGAGTAACCTATCAATCCTATGAGTTTGATAAGAATAGAAAAGTTGAATTCAATGCTAAATCTAATTGCCACACTGAAATGAATATTAGTTTTCATGTAGGCTCAATGTGTGGAAAAAACATGGTGGGAATTGTATTAATGAGACTAGAAAATATATTATGTTTGGAAAAAAAGGTGATCAGGAAGATTAATGCCGAAGAGATGGTAAAATGATGTCTAATGATATGAAAAAATAAAAGGATACATAGAATAATCCTCTAACACATCAATGTAACAATTTTAAAGAAATGATACATTATTACAATCAATTCCCTAATCCAAGGGTTATTGATGATGATCGGTGTCAATAAACTCATAAGGCCAAATACAAAGAAAAGTCACATGAAATCACTATCGCCTACATGGATTACATTAATGAAGTGGTGAAACATACATATGGTATCTATTCTAAAGTAGAAACTATTTTATTTGATTATGTATCCACCCACTCTTTAATTTCTGAAGAATATACTAAGGGTATTTCCATATTACATCAAAAATTGGATGTTGATATAGTTGTGACAACTCCAAAATGAACAACGGTCACATCAAAAGTTAATAATTATTCTCCGGTTGAAGTTGGTGGGAATGTGCATCATGAAAATCTTGTGATCCTTCCTATAGTGTAATTTTATTTCATTCTTATCATGGATTATATTCAACTATATGGATATCATATCAATTTACAAAGAAGGGAATTCACATTTCATATTCCAAATCAATCTAGGATCATCTATCGGGGAAAAAATGAATATAACTTTCCAGTAGAAATTTCTTCCAACTTATGGGTCATGATTACAATAAATGAATTTTATTTATCTCAAATGGTTGTGGTGAAAGTCATGATTAAGAATATGCTCATTGTATTGTAGTTTTATGATGTCTTTAAAGAGGAATTTACAGGTTTTCCATGAAATCATGAAGTGGAGTTTTTAGTCAAACTCATATTGGGTGTTATGCCTATTTCAAAGACACCATATAGAATGGTCTCAATTGAGATTGTGGAATATATAACGAAACTCAAAGATAATCTTAATAAGGATTTTATATACCCAAGTGCATCACCTTGGAGATATCCTTTTCTATTTGTTATGAATAAATGTTGATCAATGAGACTCTACATTGATTTTTGAGAACATAACATGATTATTATCCTGAATAAATATTCTATACCCCACATTGATGACTTATTTGACCAAATACGAGAATCTAAATACTTTTTCAAGATCAATATTTATTTAGGATATCAACAATTAAGGGTAAGAAAAAGGATAGACCAAAGGAAACATTTCGTACATGGTATAGACATTATAGTTTTATATTGATTTCTTTTTGTTCTTACTAATTACACCACTATCATTATGGATCTACTGAATAGAGTCCTTATAGAATATCTTGATCATTTTGTGGTAGTCGTTATTGATGATATTTGTGTCTATTAAAAGGCAAAGTAAGAACATGATGATCAATTTATAATTGTACTGAAGACCCTAATAAAACATAATTTTTTCCAAATGTACAAAGTGTGAATTTGTGCTTCAGAATGTTTAATTTTTGGGTCACATAATCTCAAGAGAGAAGATATATGTGGATCTAGAAAAAAAAGTTTATTTAATGATGGTAAGGACCAACAAAAGTAACTAAGATCTGCATTTTTCTTGGTTTGAATGGATATTATCGATGAATTGGGAATGATTTTTCACTTTTTTCTAATCTACTAATAAAGATAACATGGAAAAGAGTTATGTTCGTTTGGATGGATGAATGTGAAGATAATTCCAAAGAGTTAAAAAATGG
This sequence comes from Viscum album, assembly GCA_963277665.1. NCBI lineage: Eukaryota > Viridiplantae > Streptophyta > Magnoliopsida > Santalales > Viscaceae > Viscum > Viscum album. The sequence goes on along the minus strand of OY728163.1, from coordinate 988,141,202 downwards.
TTAACAAGTATACTTTTTCCCACACTGTCTTGTAGTGTAGAATGGTTTTTGATATACAATGATGCATCCAATATGTTTTTTGATGTTTTCTTTTAGAAAAATTTATGGTGATAGCTTATGCCTCATGGTAATTAGAAATTCATGAGAAAAATTACCCAAGATATGATTTGGAGATAGCTTTTATAATATTTTTAGTAAATATATGGAGGCATTATCATCATTGTGAAAGGTGTAACATTAATACTAACTATAAAATTTACAGTATATTTTCCCACAAAATGTGCGTAATATGTGGAAAATAAGATGGTTGGCGTTGATTAGATATTATAACTACTCAATAAATTACCACCCTGGGAAAGTAAATAAGGTGACAGATGTATTGAGTCCAAAAGACCATTCTTGTTTATCCATGGTGAGGATCACGAAAGATCCAATATTTATGAATTTGAAAAGGATGGATCTACAAATTTTAATGGAAGTGAAAAAATAATATCTTTCTCAAATGACTGTTCCAACATCTATACAAGTGAAGATTAAATAGGCACAAATAGAAGATGTAGAGTTACAAAATTTGGTTATAAATGTTCCAGAATTCCACATTGACTGTGATGAAATAATAAGGTTTAAGAACCATGTTCGTATTCCTCTTATACTGAAATTAAATATGGTGCTATTGAACAAGGTGTATAGTTCTTCATTCTCATTTCGACCTAGAAGCACAACGATGTATAGGGACATGAAAAGTACTTCTAGTGGGATGGAATCAAAAGAGATGTCTCTAAATATATCTATATATGATTGGTTTTTCATCAAGTTAAGGATGAGAAGAATAATTCTAAGGGAATGTTTCAACCATTACCCATACTAGAGTGGAAATGGAAAAAATAACTATGGACTTCATCCTCAGACTTCCCAAAACCTCAAAAGGCAATTATGCTATCTGTTTTATAGTTTATCTCCTTACAAAGTCAATAAATCTATCCAAATCTATGTTAATTTATTATTAAAAATAAATTATATTCTTCTACAATATTTTAATGTTAATTTCACCCTTTGGGAAATTTTTATTAAATAGTGTGAAAGGAATATTTTGTTGTTATTCAATTTAAGGTACCTTTTGAATTTTCATGCAATAGTATGAGGATAATGTTTTTTAAATTATATATAATTACTGGAATTTTTATGATTTTATGACACCCTATTTCTACTAAGATTTCATTACAAGATTGTAAAATAATTTTAGACCACATTGTTTTCTTTTAAAATTGCATCACATTTTTAGAAAAGAAATTATTTTTTAAAAATTAAGGATATTTTCATTAAGAATTATGTTCATGTGTTTTATCAAAAATAGTTTCCATATTATATAACATAGGGTTATGATTCATTCCCTATTATTTCATTGATCTGATTGTTTTTATGATGGAATTATTTTTATGAAATTCATTTATTTTATATGTATTATAATGGAATGATTTTTAAGAATCCCATTATATTTCATGGGTTATGAAATGGTAAATGTTTTTATGTTTTTGTGGAACATGTAAGAATGGATTCATTACTAGATGGGTGTAACCTATATTTACCACAAAATCATTGGGTAAAGATTTATATCTCATGATATAGATATGACTAGATCGACTGGTAAATCTGGTCCTGTAATACAAGGATGGAATTAGGAGTGTACTTGGTTCTTTAATAGACTTTTTCCACTATGATGGTATCGGAAATGATCATGGACTATTATGAAATTATTTTCTATAATTATGTGTGTATTCTATGAAATTTCTTGTCTTATATTATGAAAATTTGGATTACATTTCCCTTTTATGATTTATCACATTACATGACATTATGATAGTTTAAATGCAAGATAATATTTTCAAATGTTATGATTATGATTGATATTTCATTTAGGTACCCTTACTGTGTATTTGAACATACCATTTAATAGGTTTATTTTCCCCTAGTCATAAAGAAGGGTATTATGTAAGATATGTCCGAAATGATTGTAGTTATGAATAAATAAGTGGGATACAATGTGGATGATTTAAGAAATAGTTGTTTATGTTTCTCAATTTCTAAAGACACTAAACCTATATGGTCCTCGAATGATTTTTTTGTGTTATGTATTAAATATTCTCTAATTATGAAGTAACATCTACCTTAGAAGTGTGGGATGTTAAATGTATCATCGTAAAATAATGTTAAACTATAATTAAAATGGTTTTAAACTTTAGATTCAAACATCTTAGGGATGGTCATGACAGAAGAGGTATCATGTGCATGATACAAAAATTTAAATAATTATGAATTTCTATTATCAAATTTTAGTTATTTATATCAATGAGAAATTAATTATTCTATTTCCTCTAGATGCATTTCCTTTTCCACATAGAGATAAAATTGTATGTTTTTTCATTCATTTATCTTGAAATATTATTAATTCCTTATCAATTAATTGAAATAAAATATGGGTTAAATTATTTTCCTTTCCATATTGAGTATTCTTTATCTAGATATTTTAATAGAATGTGTGATTAGTTATTTACCTTTCCATATTGATTATTCCTTATCTAGTTATTTAAATTGCTTGGGTTCACATTTACTTAATGATACATATTGATTATTCGTATTCATTCATGATAGCATCCACTATACATAACCCTTATAGAGAATCTGAGAATAGCCTTATTTTTCAATTATCAATAATCCATGAAGTGTAATATATATAATATGAAATAATATTATAGATGAATAAATTTATTATCAAAAAAGTGTATATTTTTTCGAATTTAATTATTGAATCCAGTATGTGTCATTTTTACCACAGATGTTATACTATTTAGACCACTTGGATGTGAATCGTTCTATATTATGCTAGTTTTATAAAGAAGATATCATCCCTGTGATGTGGGAGGTTAGGTCATTATATTTACCATATTTTTAGAATATGATAGCCTTTTCCAAGGAGATATTTATAGAAACAACTTTTCACCAAAATCAAATTCTATATGAACCCTTGATTATCAGTACCAATTTTCAAATAACATTATGTTGCCCTTATGTGTAGCTATATGGCTCTAACATTTACTTTTGTTTCTTAAACTCTATCAAGTCTGAATATCATTTTTTATCTAACTTAATCCCAATAAATTTTAGTTGCAACCATCACCACATAGGGGGAATTGTAAGGATCCACTAGAATTCATGAGTGAATGCTATAGTTTTATAAAAATCAATGATTGGATGGTGTTATTTCAAAATACATATGAAATTAAGAAAAAATGATATAAATATATCATATAAATTTTGGATTATTATATTAAATTTAACATATACCGGATAATGATACATAATGATGAAATATAGATATATAGATGGGGCCTCATGCATACATATCTAGAACATTTAGGTCATCCTTAGATCCTAATCAAACACAATTTTATGTTTTAATATATAAAACCATACAACTTCCTTAATGTTTATTCTATAAATATGACCCCAAGAGAAATATTCTTTGATAGCTATTAACTTTTAAGAATTTTTAATGTGATTAGCTATAAACCATTAGCATTATAATGTTTAGATATTTTGTTTAGTCCAATGAAAAAATGCATGGTGTTTTTCTTCATATCTTTTATGTTTTAGTTAATTGTTGTAATATCCCATTAGACTTTTTTCTCTCAACCATAACTATTTAACATACAATGAATTTAGATAAAAAATATAAAGTATCTCTCTTCATATAATCATACCTAAAATAATTTTTTAAATAAGAATACATATTTTCATTTCTAGTATGATTATATAATGAATAAAAATTAGGCTCTTATAACATATCCTTATTCAAATCATTTTTGTATAGAACATAGAAAAAAATTATTGAACGATATCATTAAAAAACAATCAATATTAAATTCAGGAACATTAATCACCTAATTCATCACTATATATTTTTTTCAATACCTATTTAATATTCACTTGTATACATGGTTGTAAGGTCATTTGATGCACATAATATATCTCCCATTACATTAGTAATTTTGTATCCATCATATGAAAATCCATAACAATGGATATTTTAGGATCCCTATCATAGATAATCTATCATGATTATTTCAACTCAAAGTATAGACCAACTTTTTCTCATTCCTAGGGTTGTAATATTTTGAGAAATAATAATCTTTATCAACTCTAACTGCATTCTATGTAATATTTTAAACTATTTCTATGTAAATATATACATTTAAAAATTATTTTCAATATATGAATAAAATATTATATATAAATATAATACATCCATATCATTACTAAAATAATTATGTCGCTAACATAGGATAATAAGTTGTTTAATTTTACTCATGAAACATAAATTTTCAAGGGTAATTTCCATATACATGTAATTATTCATGAGAAAAACCATAATTGCTTCATTTATGCATCACTATAGATTAAAAATCATTCTTCACTACACGAAATTGTATGAACTGGTGCACTATATAATTTTCTCTTTAGTTCAATTAAATTACACTCACATTCATCTATCCACAAGAACAATGACCACTTTAGGGTTTACATGGTTACTAGAATAGATATTCATGAGGCATTCTCTATAAAAAAATTAAAAATATCTAAAAGACTAAGAAAACATCATATCTCAATTATATTGGATATTTTTGGACAATGATCAACTACCTCCTTTATTGATTTATCCCCTAATATACACTCTCTTGAGATTATTTCCAAAAAATAAAACCTTTTGTAACCAGTATTCTATCTTTTTTAATTTTTCATAGACATTATACTTCCATAAGGTCATAAATAAAATTATCATGTGATTATCATTCTCTTCTATACTATCTGAATAAATGAAAATTTCATTTATGTCACGACCCATCCTCGGGGCCCGTGCCGTGACTACCCTAAGCACGCCTTCCATAGTCCAGGGGCTGGCGACTAGCACCAAGGCGTAAACCCTGGTAAAGGGAAGGCATTGCCTTTGTAAAGTAAACAAAAAACACCACAGAGTAAGTAGGCAGAAGTAAAAACTAAGTAAAAACGTGTACAACAGTAAGTGAGGAAAGTAAGTGGGCCAGAATACAAACCCAAACTGAATGTAAAGTACAACTCGAAAGGGAAAACCGCAACTGAAAAGTAAAGCAGTAACGTCGAGCTGTCCACTAGAAGTGCCACCTGAAGGGTGGGTACAGATAGCCTCCACTCCTCGTCGGGTCCAGCCGACCACTCCGAGTACGTCCCACCCATTTTTCCACCTCCAGGTACCATACTGCTCTGCAAGCCTCCACCACAATCATTTCTATCTATTGTCTGCAACCAACACAACGTAGTGTGGGCATAGCCCGTGCAGGGGTGAGTATATGCTACTCAGTAGGGACCCCGAGACCCCCGAAGGTCTCCAAGAATCCAAAAATGATAAACCACAAGGGAAAGATACAATCGCGAAGTAACATCCGACACTGCTTAGGTATATGCGCATACATATACCTAAGTCTTCAATTCTCGCTCGGCTCCAATATCCGAGCACAAGTACAACCTAGTCCAAACAGGAAAGCAAAACGTAAATCCACATAGCGTAGCACAAAAAAATCTACATAGGAAAGCAGAATGTAAATCCACACAGGATAGCACAACACAATCTTCATTGTAAACCAAAATAGTATTCAGCTCACACAGGATATACTTCTTCGTAAGACGATAGAGATGATCAGATGTAGCCACTGATTCATCTAAGTCGTCAGAACCACAAAATATCGGTAGGTACTAACCCCCGCAATGACCCATATAGGATCAATATTGATGTTGAAACCATAGCTATCAGGAAACTCCTTCTCCATCAAGTACAGTGGTTATGCCACTACAACCAAGTGCTTCTTTCTAACCTTGGACTGCTGTAGTACTCCATCTATCGAGTACTATGGGCCTGCTACTGCACCCAAGTGCTTCCCACCATGGTTCTACTGCTACAACCAAGCGCTCCCCCTCAAAGCCCCTAGAGTTACTCCTTCTGTTGAGTACCACGGGTCAACAGCTACAACCAAGCACTCCTCTGTCATGGGTTTGCTTCTACAACTGAGCACTCCCCCATGCTGCTACAACCAAGCGCTCCTCCGTCGTGGGTCTGTCGCTGCAACCATGCGCTCCCCCTCATAGCCTCCAGAGGTACTCCTTATGTTGAGTACCGTGGGTCTGCCGCTACAACCAAGCGCTCCTCCGCCATGGGTCTCCTGCTACAACCAACGCTTCCCACTGGCCTATCTGTAACACACCGGGTCGTTTTATTAGTAGTCATCAAGTCTCAACCGGCTCTAGGGTTTCTACACACAGCATGCTCGTTCCGGGAGGGTCCACTCCATGATCCAAGAGGTCGATGCATCAACTGACATGTAGTCCAGAGTTGATGTATCCCAAAAGTACCGTAGTGGTCACTACCGAACCCACAGAGGATTCCCATACTGTCTTCATTGTCATCGCAAACACAACCAGCTCTAGGATTCCCGCACACAGCAAGCTCGGGAGGGAGGGTCCGCTCCACGAGCCAAGTGGCTGATACATCAACTGAAACATAGTCCAGATTTGATGTATCCAAAAGTTCTGTATCGCCAACAGGATCTCAACGTCGCAGACAGCGCGTCAAATGGACACCCGGTCTGAGAGTTATTGGTCTTTTCGTCCCAGGGGCCCGGTTGGTTTTTAAGACAAAACCAACCTGACCATACTCCACCTGCATCCAAACCTCAAGAGGAGTAAGCCAAAATATCCATATCACATAGATGAATCCATCAAAGTCGACGGCACGTCAATCGGGCGTCTGATGTTCAAGATATGAGCGTTTCCGCTCCGAGGACCCTGCTGGTTCCGTGTAAGAACCAACCCGGCCCAACCAAAAGTATTTTGAAATATTGAGTGTTATATACCGAAACGACAGTCTCAATCCAAGGACCGCATCGCCGCTAACAGCACATCGTTCGGAGGGCCGTAGCTCACGTTATTAACAAAAGACCAAAAAGGTCGGGAGAAGGGGGGGGGGGTTTGGGCCCGGACCGACTCAGCCCAACCCCCCCTGGGTCGGTCCGAACCGGGTCGACCCAACTCGGGTCCGATCTGGTTGGGTGCGACCTGGCCAGCGGGTCGGCCCGGCTCGGGTTGGCAGAGCGGCCGAGCGGAGGAAGCCACAGGGGGGCACTGCCCCCACTGGATGAAGTGTCGCGGCCACATGTGGGGCCGCGTTGGGTCCGCGGACACGGCTTTGCTGCGTCCCGTGAGTTGTCGGACCTACGCGGTCGCGGGTCTGGTCGGCCGCCGCCGCCGGTGGATTCTGCGGGCCATCGGAGTGGCTCCGGTGGTCTGATTCCACTTTCGTCTCTGTCGTGGCTCCTCCCAGGTCCCATTCATCACTGCCAGACCCTCAAATCGCCATTTCAGCCCTATTTTTCATTGTCCGCCGTTTTGCGCACCAAGAACAAAAAAGTGAGGTGGGTTCAGATTCGTTCGTTAGTCCGCACCCACCGCGTTAGCGGTTTTAAAAAGAATATTACAGAACAAAAGTTTAACAAACGTCGTAGGTATAAATCACAATGATTTTTAAGAATCAAACCCCTACCTCGTCGTAGTCGTCGAGCGTGCATTCTTCGCGAAATTGATCGTCGTAGAAGAAGAGGATTGTCACGTCGCAGAAGGGCGTCACATCATCACGGTATACGGCGTCGCGTCGACGATCTCTGAGGGGTAAAGAAAACACACAGATTTAATTTACACAAATTAAATCCATGTCAAGTATAAAAACCACAAATGAATTTATAAGATTTGTAAACTCCTACATCAAATGGAGTTCGAATATTTGTCGAGGAAGAAGGAATGTTGCAGAAGGAGAATCGTTGGCGTCGCGGAACACGGCATCACGTCGTCAATCTCTGAGGGTCCGACGTTCTTCATCACCTTTCGTCAAAGGTCGACGTTCATCGTGTTCTTTGCGTTCTTCGCGTTCATTGCATTCTTTGCGTTCATCGCGAAGGAGGTTGAAGGACTTAAGGTTCTGTCAAATCCTCTCAACGAACAACACACAAGAAGAAATGTTGGTCTTATTTTATTACATGCCAACAACGAAAAAAACTAAGTTAAGTAACAACCCATTTATTCATAGAATTAATTCAACGAATAAAACCGCCCAATTAAAAGGAGTGTTTAATAGATTAAGAAACGCCGCAGATGACTTTCAACTAATAGGGGTTTTCATGGGTTCGTTACTTAGCGGAAAAAAATGACGGGGCTCGTGCGGGCCCCACCTCCAAAATATCCTACCAAGAGGGTAGGATATTTTGGATTGCACCCTATCAACTTCTACTTAGCTCATGTGGCTTTAAGTGGATTTTATGTGGCTTTAAGTGAAATAAAAATAATGTTGTCGCACCACTATATTTTATTTATTAACTTAACCCCAAAAATTTAAAAACCACACCCGAGCAAACGCAACTCCGGAAGAGGAGTTTCTAAGAAAATATCGGCACTGCGATTCCCTCGGTGCCCTTGGAATTTGATTCCGAGCACCAGTTCAAAAGTTAGAAAAACCCACTCATTCATTCACTTAACGTACCCAAGACAATCTTTGTAAAATGATTCAGGGCACACCGGGCCTCAAAATCAGGTGTCGTCTGAAACTGCGTTCTTGTAAAATTCCAAAGAAAATTAATAAAAAAATTTCCTTGAAATTTAAGGGTATTTACATTACTCCCACCACAGGTATTTACATCCCCGTGAAGCTTCACCACAAACTTAGGGATACAAAGGCGGTACTGAGTACACATCTGAGCCTCCCGCTCCCAAGTTCTCTCCTGGAGGTTCCCGTGCTACCATCTGATGCGCACAAGAGGAATCGACCGTCCACGTAGGACCCGCTCCCCTCGATCCTCGATCTCCACTGGGACCTCCGTAAAAGTCTCCCCATCATCAAATCCCAGCTCCCCATGGTCAATGATATGTGTCGGGTCCTGCACGTATCTCCTCAGCTGAGATACGCGGAAGACGCCGTGCACTCGGTGCAACTGAGGTGGTAGTGCCAGGTGATCAGCCACCTCTCCAATCCGGCTGAGGACCTGGCATGGTCCGATGAAGCGTGGAGACAACTGCCGCCTCGACCAAATATCTGTAATCCACGTCTAGGTGAGACACGCCAGAAGACATGGTCTCCATCCTCAAACTATAGTGGCCTCCGCCTTCTGTCAGCACAAGACTTTTGCCGGCTCTGAGATGTCCTCATCCGCTCATAGGAAACTTGGACCTTTCATGTCCTACAAGAGCTGCTGAGATTTCTTCTTATCCAATAAGAGAAATCTGGTCTCATCCCCTGTATGAACCAAGTTCTTCGCCTAATACAGTCAATCCCGACATGGATGATACTAATCCATGCCAAGGATGATGTCGTAAGGCCTCGACACTACTACCAAGAAATCCAACTATTACTCTCACCTCCAAGGGTTGAGTCACACTGTCATCATGAGTGTGTGGTAAGTGGGTCTCCTCTAGTAGATGTCTCACAAGTGAGGGTCAAGTCAAAAATCTAAACTGTAACCTCTTAGTAACACTACAAAAGAGGGCATGAATGAAAACATCACAATGGTATGCAACTTTTTTTTATTGCAGCTCATAATACAAAGACACTACACAACAGCAACAAGGAACTAGAAGTACAAAAGACATATCCACTAGTTCCACTCTTGTCCATCTACTCTCAGAGGTCCCTGATCGTAGGCCTCAATTTCCGGAAGCAGAGCTCTCCCATGTCCACCAGCTTCCTGCGGTCGGGGTGGACCTCCTGGTGGTGGTGTTGGCAGCACCTCGAAGCGTCGTCCACCTCATACTGCATGGAAATCTCCCCTACCACGGTCTCCTGCTCCATGCGATCTGCCTCGATCGAACCTCGACCTCTGCCTGGGAGGTCCTTTGTTCATCTGATGGTCATCCGTATGGCGGTTCGGACAGTCACGAGCCAGGTGACCAACCCCGCCGCAGGAGTAACACTTTCCGCTCATGGTAAGTCGTTGTCCACCTTGTGTACCTCGCACAAATAATCATGTGTCACGCGGTCGACCACCGGTAGATATAGTACTCTTGGACACCTGCGTCATCTGTCTAATGCCCACTGCAGTAGACTCTGCCGCATGCCGGCTAGTGGTGGGTCCTGCTGCTGGAGACTGCTCAACAAGGAAACTCTCCACTAAGAGGGCTCTCTCCAACACCCCTGTTTTTGTCGGAATGCTGTGAGAAACAATTGAAGCTCTGATCTCTCGCATGAGCCCCTGCTCGATGGTTCGAGCCCTGAAGAATGGGTCCCGTACCATGTCTGTGGAATAGCACGAGAGATCGGTAAACTTCACCGCGTACTAGGCTACGGTCATGCTGCCCTGCCGCAGCTGTAGTAGCTCCTGGATGCGCACCGCTCGGAGGGTGGCTGGGACGAACTCTGAGCGAAAAGGCTCTCAAAGTCCATCAAAAGGAGTGATGCCTCGTCGTGCAGCTGGAGCATCAAGCACCACCATCTGCCTGCTTCCGTATGCAGGAAGCTCGCTGCAAGGAACACCATAAGGTCAGCTGGTGTCCTCACTAACCGGAAAACTCGTACAACCACCTCCTGCCAGTCCTCGACTACCTTGGGGTCTGTCTCCCCATGGAACCTGGGCGGTCTCTGGTGCAAGAAATCATGCAGTGCACTAAGGCGATGTGAAACGTCAGCGGCTGGGGATGGAAACATCGGTGGCTCGGCGGGTAGAGGTACCGATGTACCTCAGCTGTCAAAGGGCCCTGTAACGAGGCCTCGTTTCTTGACGAACTGTAGTCACATACAACTCTCGGAACCCTAGCTGGCTGTCATAGTGGGGCCATCCTGAAATGAAATAGGTGTTCCACGGTCAGAATAGTATACCTGGGGAGCTGATACAAGGTAATCACAATGAAAACATGAAACACACATGCAATCAATGTTTTCGTGCATTAATTTGGAAATCAGAAGTCAGGGTCCTGGTGTATGGATACGTCAGCTGCCGTACCAACACTGGGCTCCATGGACTGATAACCACACTCAATACACTTAACACTATTTCTTCACATAGAAAAGATCAGAGTCCGCAGTAGAACCGAATTCCTCTGATACCAATTTGTCACGACCCGTCCTCGGGGCCCGTGCTGTGACTACCCCAAGCCCACCTTCCATAGGCCAGGGGATAGCGACTACCACCAAGGCAGTCACCCCGGTAAAGGGAAGGCATTGCCTTTATAAAGTAAACAACAAACACCACAGAGTAAGCAGGCAGAAGTAAACACTAAGTAAAAACTAGTACAACAGTAAGTGCGAAATGTAAGTGGGGCAGAATACAAACCCAAACTGAAAGTAAAGTACAACTCTAAAGGGAAAACAACAACTGAAAAGTAAAGCCACAACGTCGAGCTGTCCACTGGAAGTCCCACCTGATGTGTGGGTACAGATAGCCTCCACTGCTCCTCGGGTCCAGCCGACCACTCCGAGTACGTCCCACCCAGTGGTCCTCCTCCAGGTACCGGCCTGGTCCGCTAGCCTCCACCACGATCAGCATTGTCCGTCGTCTTCAACCAACACAATGTAGTGCGGGAATATCCCTTGTAGGGGTGAGTATAAGCTACTCAGTAGGGACCCCGAGACCCCCGATGGTCTCCCAGAATCCACCGAGGATAAACCACAAAGGAAAGATACAATCGCGAAGTAACATCCGACATGGCTTAGGTTTATGCCCACACAAATACCTAAGTCTTAAATTCTCGCTCGGCTCCAACATCCGTGCTCGAGTACATCCTAGTCCACACAGGATAGCACAACACAATCCACATAGGAAATCAGAACGTAAATCCACACAGAATAGCACAACACAATCCACATAGTAAAGAAAAACATGATTCAGCTCACACATGATATACTTCTTCGTAAGACGATAGAGATGATCAGATGTAGCCACTGATTCATCTAAGCCGTCAGACCCACAAAGGATCGGTAGGTAATAACCCCCACAATGACCCACATGGGATCGATCATGAAGTTGAAACCATAGCTATCAGGAAACTCATTCTCCATCAAGTGTAGTGGTTATGACGCTACAACCAAGCACTTCTCTCTAACATTGGACTACTGTAGTACTCCACCTATCGAGTACTATGGGCCTGCTGCTACACCCAAGCACTTCCCACCATGGGTCTGCTTCTACAACCAAGCGCTCCCCCTCAATGCCCCTAGAGGTACTCCTTCTGTTGAGTACCACGGGTCAGCCACTAAAACCATGCACTCCTCCGTCATGGGTCTGCAGCTACAACCAAGCGCTCCCCTGTGCTGCTATAACGAAGCGATCCTCCGTCGTGGTTCATCCGCTACAACCAAGCGCTCCCCCTCACAACCTCCAAAGGTACTCCTTCTGTTGAGTACTGCGGGTCTGCCGCTATAACCAATTGCTCCTCCACCGTGGGTCTGCTGCTACAACCAACGCTTCCCACTAGGCTATCCGTAACACACCGAGTCGTTTGATCATCAGTCTTCAAGTCTCAACCGGATCTAGGGTTTCTGCACACAGCATGCCCATTCCGGGAGGGTCCACTCCAGGTGCCAAGAGGTCGATGCATCAACTGACATGTAGTCCGGAGTTGATGTATCCCAAAAGTACAGTAGTGGTCACTACCGAACACACGGAGGATTCCCGTACTGTCTTCATTGTCGTCGCAGACGCAGCCAGCTCTAGGATTCCCGCACATAGCAAGCTCGCTTGGGAGGGTCCGCTCCATGAGCCGAGGGGCTGATACATAAACTGACACATAGTCCTGCGTTGATGTATCCAAACGTTCCGTATCGACAAAAGGAACTCAATGTCGCAGACGGCGCATCAAACGGACGCTCGGTCTGAGAGTTATTGGGTTTTTCATCCCAGGGGCCCGGTTGGTTTTTAAGGCAAAACCAACCCGACTGTACTCCACCTACATCCAAAACTCAGGTGGAGTAATCCAAAAGATCAGTCTCACTTATAGGAATCCATCAAAGTCGACGGCACGTCAATCGGACGTCTGATGCTCATGATATTAGTGTTTCCGCTTCGAGGCCCCGGTCGGTTTCGTGTATGAACCAACTCGGTCGAACCCAAAGTATTCCAAAACCTTGAGTGTGATATACCGAAACGACCGTGTCGATCCAAGGATCACATCGCCAGTGACGGCGCGTTGTTCGGAGGCCTGTATCTCATGTTATGATGAAATATCGAAATGTTCCGGAGACGGGGGGTTTGGGCCGGGACCGACCCGGCCCAACCCCCCCTGGGTCGACCCGACCCGGGTCTGGGTCCAACCCGGTTGGGCGCCACCCGGCCCGGCCTGGGCACGACCCGGCCGGGGCTCGGCTCGGCTCGGCCGAGAGGAGGAAGCCGCAGAGGGGGGGGGGGCTGCCCCCGCGGGTTGAAGTGTCGCGGCCCCGCGTGGGGCCACGCTGGGTCAGTGGATGCGTCTTTTCCACGTCCCGTGAATCGCCGGACCCGCGCGGTCATGGGTCTGGTCGACCGCGGCGGCTCCATCCGGGGGCGCACCGGTGCGCCGCCGCCTCAGGCCGCCGGCGCCGCCGGTGGATTCCGCGGGCCACCGTATTTGCTCTGGTGGTCTGATTCCACTTCCTTCTGTGCCGTGGCTCCTCTCGGGTCCCATTCTTCACTGCCAGGCCCTCAAATCACCATTGCAGCCCCGTTTGTCATCATCCACCATTTCGCGCACCAGGAATGGAAAAGTGCAATGGGTTTGGACTTTTTCGTTAGTTCGCACCCACCGCATTAGCAGTTTTAAAAAGAATATTACAGAAAAAAAGATTAACAAATGTCGCTGGTATAAATCACAATGATTTTTATGAATCAAACCCCTACCTCATCATAGTCATCGAGCATGCGTTCTTCGCAGAATTGATTGTCGCGGAAGAAGAGGATTTTCTCGTCGCGGAAGGGAGTCGCGTCGTTGCGGTATACGGGGTCACATCGACGATCTCCGAGGGGTAAAGAAAACACACGTATTTAATTTACACGAATTAAATCCATGTTAAGTATAAAATCCACAAAGGAATTTATAAGATTCATAAACTCCTACCTCAAATGGAGTTCGATGATTCGTCGCGGAAGAAGGAACGTCGCAGAAAGGGAATCATTGGCGTCGCGGAACACGACATCGCGTCATCGATCTCTGAGGGTTCGGCGTTCTTCGTCGGCTTTCGTCGAAGGCCGGCGTTCTTCGCGTTCTTCATGTTCTTCGCATTCTTAGCGAAGGAGGTTGAAGGACTTAAGGTTCTGTCAAATCCTCTCAACGAATGACACACAAGAAGAAATGTTGGTCTTATTTTATTACATGCCAACAAAAAAAACTAAGTTAAGTAACGACCCATTAATTCATTGAATTAATTCAATGAATAAAATCGCCCAATTAAAAGGAGCGTTTAATAGATTAGGACACTCCCCAGTTGACTTTCAATTAATATGGGTTTTCACGGGTGCGTTACTTAGTGGAAAAGAAACGGTGGGGCTCATGCGGGCCCCACCTCACAAATATCCTACCAAGAGGGTAGGATATTTTGGATTGCACCCTATCCGCTTCTACTTAGCTCAAGTGGCTTTATGTGGCTTGTAAGTGGTTTTATGTGAAATAAAAATAAAGTTGTCGCAACACATTATTTTATTTCTTAACTTAACCCCAAAAAATTTAAAAACCACACCCGAGCAAACGCAACTCCAGAAGAGGCGTTTCTAAGAAAATACCAGCGCTACGATTCCAGCTGTGCCCTCGGAATTAGATTCCAAGCACCGGTTCAAAAGTTATAAAAAATCACTCGTTCATTCAATAAATGTACCCGATCCAAACATCGGAAAATGGTTCTGGACACACCGGGCCTCGGAATCAGGTGTCGTCTAAAACTGCGTTCTTGTAAAATTCAAAAGAAAATTAAGAAAAATATTTCCTTGAAATTTACGGGTCTTTACAATTTATAATGACCATTATAAACTAATATATGTATTTACTCAAGGCTATATTCAAAATGTCATTGAAGATGGTAGGAGAATTAGTAAGAAAAAATGGAATCAATATATTATTATATTGTCCATACTTTGTATGGAACTTTGTATTGGGTATATCCTTATTCTTTACATTCAATTTATAATATACATAATGAATTTGAATCTTGAAACAGTATTGAGATCTTCATTTATGATCAATAATGTTTTAAATGGGTAGAGGATACTTATTCATAATAGGTATCTTGTTCAATTTCATATAGTCAATACAAATCCACATCGATCTATATTTCTTCTCATTAAAAATAAATATTGAACCATATTAAGACCCAATTAGTTGAATATGTTATTTTTCAAAATTGTCTTATACTTTCTTCATTAATTCCTATAACTTAACCAACACCATTTTATTTGAATGATTTGAAAGACGTTTGAATCCAAGTATAGGTTATATTGAAATCTCAAAATAACAATTTGAAGTAAGATAATGAATTTATTAAAAATATACAAAAATGAACATATAAAAAATAGGAAATTCAAACAATTCGAGTTTCTCTTCAACCACATGAGGTACACTCCCCTTCGAAATAATAATCTAACCTAATATAATGGACTTTGATTCAATAATATGTTCATATTCATCATTAAAATGATATAAAATCATAGTATAGTCTTTAATATAAAATGTTACTTCTTTTCCTCAATAATTTATGGGGGATTTATATTGAAAAAACTAACCCTTTACTAAGATAACTTCAAATTAGAAATGATAATCAAAATAATGATTTATAAGAAGAAAATTACAATAAAAGTAAAATAGGTACGAATCATATTCATGAGATATGATCATATTTCCTTTAGTGGGTTTCACATTAATTTTTAACACATTAGGAATATAATGAGACATTCTTATTAATTTTCATGATATAATTGAATCCATGTAGATAATCTCTAATAGATTACAATAATATTTATGTAAAACTATTAGCAAGGAAAACACTTCATTCTATCACCAATCCAAGAGTAAAACCAATGTGGTTAACATGATCATATAGAATCATTGATTTGAGTTATCATTATTGAGAAATCATTTATAATAAGTCTAAAGAATGATACATTCTATCAATCCTATAACATCATAGGTTTTACCTAGGCTATCCATGATCATAATATATTCAATTCATTCATTTTGATACATAAATATAATGTGAGTTAACCAAATAATATAATTCGGGATAGAGAAACATGATGTTTAGAAGGGACGTATGTTGTGAACTAGTTAATAATAAAGTCCAAAACAATTCACTATTTTTTGAGTTATTACCCCTGGGTAAAACTATTATATATCCACATCAACTATATATATCAATAAAAGTGTATCATTGTCTAGAATCCACTCTCTATATGCTTTAGAAAAAATTTCGGAAATTTTCCTATAGGTTGGAATATCCTTATATATATTCAAACATATATCCATAGGGATCTTTCTAGAATTTTCTTATTATAGTTTCCAATATTTAACTAAAATATTTATCTAATACCATATAAACAAAACTGACATTTAATTACATAGATACTACAACATAATATATGAAAATATAATAAATTTCCCAAAAACATTATCAAGGACCATAAAAGTTTTGTATCTTTATATACTATATACTGAATCAATTTATTTCTTAATGTTTTATAACATATATTATAAATATCATACAATTTAGTATTATTCAATGAAATATAATAGTTAAATTGTCCTTCCTAACCTAGAAAATTGAAAACATGTGAAAGGGTGATATCATATGCTCAGTATGGATAAACATGGATGATATCAAAATAACATGATCATAAGGGTACGAGAAAAATTTAATAAAATTTGAAAAACATTCTTTATTTAGTATATATCATAATAAAAAGGCATATATTTAATCTTAGTAGTTTATAAGACCTGAATAATAAAAAAACATGAGCCCTGAAATCATATCATTATAATAAGACATGGATTTTGGGTATACAAATAATTATAGAAAATGGTTTCTTATGTAGTCAACGATCATTTCCAAAACATTCATATTGGAAGGGGAAAACTCCCCAAACCTTTTTAGTAGTAAATATTTAATCCCATGAATATTATAGTAGTGCAGTATAAGGTGATATTAATCTCATCATTCCATAGTGATAACATCACAACATTCCATGCTTATAACCTAAGAACCACACTTAGTTATAAAATTTCTACTATCATATGATGGAAACCATTAATATGTGTTTAAAAATATCATAAAACATTCATCATATGTAACCCTATTAATATAAGTAGGTTTCATAATAAATTTATCATAGAATAAAAATGTAAAATAAGTGTTTTTTGTAAGAATTTAATCATTTTATAAAAGCATATCCAATGGAAAAAGGAAAGTGTTTTATACAAATTTTGACACAATAAAAATTAATCGTCTATGAAAATTTTAAGGATGGTATCCTTAGATCACATACATAGTATTTCCTATGTAAAATAAATCACTATAATAAAATATTTAAAAATTATTTTGAGGGATAACATAGAACATATCTATAGGAAAATAACATTTTCACATTGAAAATTGACTTATTTCAAGCAAAAAATTCTAAAAAATTTTAAAATTAATTTTATTTTGAAATTATATTTGAAAAATAATTATGAATCTTTAAAACATTCTGTGTTCATGATATTGTAAAATAAAATTCATTTCATACATGGTAAAATAAGTATTCCTTTTATATTATAAGGGAAATGTTATAAAATGCCTCATTTGGAAATTTATAAGAAGAATCCTTTTATACCATTCTCTAAAAATTCAAACATGGGTATATTTTATTTAATCAATAATTTTTTATCTGTAAAAAAATATTTATATATTTTTTTAGAAATCATCGACATGGATGAAAAAGTGACATTCAACTTAAGAGAGAAATAGTGTCTCCAATTTTTAAAATAAATCTTTTATAATATTCAGTACATAAAGAGATGAAATTGAAATTAAAACATGTATATTCATTAAATAATCAGATTAACTAAAAATTTATTAGTTTTTTGAGAGGTAGTCAAATTCTCTCATCATTTCAATCATAACAAAAATAAATTTGGATAAACAATGATATTGTAACCTAAAGTTGTTACCTCTTTAGAAACATTTGAATAATAATCCACATGAAATGGAAAAAATTATATGGATAATTATATTCCATAATTTTAATGAGGATAATCATAAAAAATAATGGGTATTATAAACACTACAAAAAAGAAACACATAGTGTATAAGGCATGTGTCCCACAGAAGTAAAAGTGAGATGAAAATACCATACCATCATTATTCACTTTTGAAACATAAGAACCATTAAATAATAAAATTAATTTAAACATTAAGTAAAATAAAATTAAGTATATATATGATATTTCATGGAAATGTTAATGTATATACACTATAAAATTGAAACGGGTGGTTAATATAGCACATGTTTCCCATAAATAAAATGGAGACTTGAAATTCCATACCTAAAGTGTCAACTTCCTATAGTCACATTTGGTCACCTGTATAGTAAATATAGAACTACAATACTTATATTAAAAACCATTCTCATGTGTATCAAATAATATATTATTTATATATATATATCCTTTTATTACTGATTTATTATCAATTACATGATAAAAAAATGTTTTGTGAAATACTTGATTAATTTTTCATTAATGTTTTGGTTTGGTTGATTATGTTATTGTATATTGATCATTGTAAAATAATATAAATAATTTCATCAATTATATAATTACCATATATATTCATTATATATATATATATATTAATCCATAATTGATAGATATTGAAAATGAATTACACCATTCTTGGAGACAGTGTGTCGTATGTACGCATGAATGCGGTTTCTATTATCTGGACGGATATAATGGAGGGAAAGTAAATAGTACATCACTTTTATATATTCATTATTATGTTACATATATAATATATAATCATTAACAATATACTTATTTTCTCTCAAGTAAATAATAAGTGAAAAATGAATCATATCTCTTCCTGATGTGGTAGTACGTCATACACATGACTGTTGTTATTAAATTCGCACGGAATGGGGAGTAATAAGGTATATATGATATCATTATTATATAAGTATGATTAATTTTAAATAACTTATAAATATTTTAAATGCGTAATTTTAAATAGTCATGAGACATTTTAATGTAAATGAATAACATTGGTTTGTGAGGTTGTAGTTAACTTTACACATGATAAATAGTTTTCATTCCAATATAATGGAAGACAACGTTAATATATTTTATAGGATTAAAATAATAACACCTAATTATATTTGAGATATTATAGTTACTATATCATGATATGTTAATACATTTTTTTGTATTTGGAAGATGAAATACATTAAAAATGACTGTTAAAAATTATATATCTTCTTCGAACAACCTCATTAGGTTAACACCAAAATCATTATTAAGAGGGTATCCGTATTTAACCAAGGCTTGTAAGACATGGATATGGCTGTTAGTAAAATAATTGGTTAGTTATGTTTTGGACTAAATGGAATTTTAATTGTGAAATGGGGAGGACATGTGTGGTACTTTTATTATTGGGGAAAAGAACCCACTAGGAAACAGCTAAGAAATTTCCCATAAGAATCCAAAATGATAAAGTCATTCTCCAGAATTATTCTTCAAAATGACCTTATAATGACATTTTAATACTATAATTTTGAAATTAATCTATCCAATATGGTTGTGATTTTTTGGTTAAATTATCATTATATATTTTTTTGACCCATATTATATATTTTTTTAATGTTAAACAAAATTTTAATTTTTACTCTTTTTAAAATTCATTTTTAGAAAAGATAAAGTTGAGTTTATTATATAATATTAAATATTTAGATTCAAAAAATGGAACAAATTTCTCTAAATTCAATTCATATAAGTGGAATTTTTTTATTTAAAATTTCAACTCAAGACGTGATGAATAAATAGTCCTCAAAGGAGAAACTTTTCATAACTATAGAATTTTTTAATATCAAAAGACAATATTTTTTTATTTTATGGTATAATTTTGATTGAAAATTACTTAAAGGAACTAATTTAAAATCTATTTTTATATGATATAGATATTTTTTAATTCTCTAAAAATGGCATTTTTTAAGAAATATAACTTTTTATAAATATTCATAAAAAATTAGTATTTTAATACAATTATAAAAAATAATGCTATGTTAAATTTGATAATGTATCGCTAAAAATTATTTATATTTTACACATAAAGTATATAAATGATTCAAAATTTAATATTACTAATTTTTCCTAAAAATAAATTAAAATGAATATTTTGATAAAATAATATTTTTGAAACATATGAAAAATTTACTAAAAATGAAATACATTTTAATGAATACATATTCATTACCTATAATTATTCTCCAAAATTTTCAAAAATGTTTTTTCCTATGTGAACCTCATAATTTAACAGCTCATCAATAATGGTCATGCATAAATTAAAATTATAATAGTATATTGTATTCTGTTAAAACATAGTTTTGCGTGTAACACATGACATCATAGAAAATAAATTTATATGAAACAATATATAAAATCTTAGTGTGTTAAAAAAACACTTCAATAATTGAAATTTCTATACCTTAAATCATGTATTTAATATAATACATTAATTATTATTCATTAAATCTACTAAAAATTATGTCATCGTCATTATTATGTTTCATTATTCTATGATAACAATCTCGTTTAAAATCGATATTATTATTAAATAATATGTTATAGAGGCCATGTTATGTTTTGATCGATCATCAAATACCATGATTTCGGTTCTTGTTTTATCCTGTACAACTCGATCACCAATTTAAAAAAATTTCATATTCATGGAAATGAAATTAAATTATCTATTTTACATAATCATTTTCATCAATAATTACACTAATTAATAATGATTTTATTTCTATATGGAAATGCTTGATATTTAATTAAACTAATATAGACATGAATAGTGAAATTAGTTACACCTTATTTTATGAATTAACATTTTCATTTGTATTGAATAACATTTGATTCTTCATGAGGATTGTAATAGAAAATTTATTTGATTATAATGACATTATTATACATCAACCTCAATATAATTTACCAATCCTAATTCTATTCAATTAAATAAAAATTTTAATTATTTAATAATTTATTGTATGGTATGTAATGGTATACTAGATACAAAATTATTAATGATTGTATTAAAATAATCCCCTCTAGTTTGTTGATTCTTTTGACATCCTAATATTTCCCAAAACTATCACTTTTCAAAAAATATTAGCTTTTAATATTGAAAAAAATCATTATAATTATGCTAAATAAAATTTTAGCTTAATGATTGGAAGTACTTGTTCATCTTATTCACCTATAGTAGGAAATTTTTTCCTTCAATGGATAATCTTACCTTAATGATTCATAACTACATCGATGAATTTCATATATAGATTATTCCTTCAAATAAATCCATCATCATTAATATAATATTTATCTCTCACATAGGGAAGAAACCATGTGATGAGGTTGAATCATGGTATGTTAATATCAAGAAAACCATTTAGTGATCATTTATTGATCTTAGTGATAAGATAACTCTATCCGTCATAATAAAAATATTAAAGAAATAATTTATAAAAGAGATACACAATATTTTTTACATGTTTCACCAATATTAGGTAATATATATGTATCATATAATGGAAGTGTATTTATGCCGAAAATTCCAAAAATTATGATATTTTTTGACTAAAAATTGTGATTGGTTTCATTAATAATAATGTCTTATATCCCTAAATAAACTCACTATTCAATTCAGTAGGAACAAATTTACTCCTACTAGTGATAACATGTTCTTCCAAAAACCCAGAATTATATTTACAATAATGATGATGATACCCTTTTCTCTTCAATCTCTATAATGATGAACTTATATGAATATCAAGTCAAATAATCTTATTGATATCATTTATTAATTCTATAATAAAATTGTTATATCATTTTTTTTCATATAAATTGTTAATTTTTGAAATTAATCTTCTTAATTTATGAGGGAGATATAACTTCTATCATTGGAAATTAACAATTTTCTTCAGTTAAATATCACCAGTATTCTATAATTAAAATGGTAAAACTCATCCATAACATTAATATTAATCAAAAAAATATTTATTAATATATATGAAGTAATACCTATTAAATGATATAAAATTCAAAATATTGTCATTTACTATTAAACAGACAACCGTTATATATATGGCCATCCCCATAGATGTTGTGATATTATGGTAAAACATTAAAAGTAAAATTATTGGCCTTAAAATATTGAATATACAAGATATGTCATTATTTGAAGAATCATATTTGACATTCTCTAATGTATGGTTTATGCCTTACCATGAAATAATCGTTCACTATTAGAAACGAATTTTATTATAGTATTTAAAATTTCTTTCAATCAATTAATGAATAAAATATATAAAACCCAATTTTCTTAATGCCTTACACAATGCTGATGACCATTCCTATTACTCCATTTGTATAATAATATGTTAGACCACTACGATGAACATAACACCCATTTAAGATTCCAATTTATTAAAAGAATTATTTAATATCACAATAGTTACTATATAATTTCAAAAATAATATTTCAGATGGATCCTTCCCATTTATGATATTCACCTTGAGAATATAAAATGGATTCCTTTTTTAGTTTTCTCTAACAAGACACTGTACATAACAACATATCGTGGAAAATATTATCTTTTCAATTACAATGAGTAAACTATGAGAAATTTTCATATTAAACTGATTGGTGAACAATATTATTTTTTTCTTAAATGAACTGATCCCAATATTCAAAGAGAATAGGTAATGATAAGTTAAATAGTATATTACCAAAATGGTAATCATTCTATTATACGTTGATAAATAATGGATTGATAAATCAAATATTATATTTTAAACATCCCTCCAGACTAGAAAATAGCTTAGAGATTTAGTTTTACACATATCAGGCTGAAATAATATTTTCACTAAGTGGATATAGTGAGGTTCTACCTTTTTTTGTAATTATAATAAATTATTCATCTTTATTTTGCTATAAAATAAAATTGAAGTCTTTTAAAGTGATATTTCATGTGTTGAATAATTTTAGTATGTTTGATGATAATATTTTCAATTATTTATTGAGATTTTGAGATGTTGTATATAAATTTTGAAGATAATAAATTTCTATTAGAGAAAACCATTATGGTTATCATTAATAATATATACTATATATATATATATATATATGGATTTCAGAGTTGGATTATTATATGTTTAAGAAATCTAGTAGTAGATAAAGAAGATTTTTATTTATCTGAAGGTAATGAATGAAAAATTTTGAATTAATAATTGAGATTTAACAATAGATGAATATATTTGAAGAAGTTGAATATTTATTGAATAATATAACTTTCAATTAAATTAAATACTAAAAATTAATTCATTGATTACTGCTGGTGGTTTTAAATGATTCTTAAATTGTCAATGATATTTTCTGTATGTTTAGAGATTTTTCAAATAGTCTAATATCGTATATTAGAGTGAGATGAAAATTTATTAAATATAGATGAGATATTTGGAAATAATTTTATGAATTTATTTGTGGAATTTCATGATAAATTTATGTGGAGAAGGATGTTTAGTGTGACTATTTGAATACTAGAAAAGGGTCGATGAAATTTTGGGTTATAGATTTTGAAGAAATTTTAAAAGTACTATATACATAAGATTAAATTGTATGTATTTTTAAATAACATGAAATCTATATTTACTATATAATAATAACATTATGGTTTATAATATTAAATAAATTTTAATTATAAATGTAATATTATATTTTGACCTATATAAGAATAAACCTACATTCACTAAGGATGAATCATAATTACATAATAATATAGAATACTAATATATTTTTATTTAGACATAATATTATATTCGTCATGTTTTTTGTTGGTAAACTATACTATATATAATATTATTATTATATATCTAAATAGAGAATTAATATATTTTCAATGCTTCTAAAGAGAAACATTTGATTTCATGAGGTATGTTATATTTAATCAAGGGATTAAGATGTCACAAAACAATAAACTCAAACTTCGTATAAAAAAATAAATAACGGGAAATGAAAACTAAGAGTGTCATTAGTCTCAGTAGGAATAATGTTTTTGATAGGAATGAGAGATAAAAGTATTTAATCAATAATTTTTCGAGTATTTTTTTTTCAAGGGAGTCATGTAATATTCATTAAGGATTAAAACATTATGATAATTCATAGTGATCAGGATTCAAATTAAGATGTCTTAAAATTGTAAAAGTGGATATTCTCTTATGATATATGATTTCACATTATATCGGATATTTTAGAAATATATATATTTATATTGATAACATGAAAATTTTTTTCATGAATTTGAATCCAAATATAATATATTATTTATATATATTTACATGTGTAATTTAAATGAAAAATTAAATGAGGAAAATCAGGGTGATTTTGAAGAAAAATATTTTTACAAGATCATCATGTGTTAATTTTGAAATTTTCAATTGTAATTTCTATATCTAATTATTATGATTGAAGAAAATATATTAATCCGAATAATTTTTTACTAGATTCAACAAGATCTTATTGTCAATTTTCATGATGATTTATATATTCCTAATATGGGTGATACCCAAATAGATATTTGACACATAGATAAATTTATATATGTGATCCTATGAAAATTTTGAGTGGATAATTCTAACATTAAAAACCAATGACTATTATATTATCATTAAAGTGATGATATAATATTAACATATGACTTTTGGATATCATAAGGTAAAAATAAAGATGCAGAACCCAACATAGTTTTGATAAGATTATATTGATGTCTAAAAAAGAATAAGATGTGAATATGAGCAAGACTAGAAATATGATAATTTAATATCTCGTTTATTTATGTTATTGGTGAAAAATCAGATAATGAGATCAATGTATAATTTTTTCTTAATATTTTCTAGTATAGATGGAATATGTGGCCAATGAAACATATAAAAATATTTTTTATTTTTATTGGAAAAAAAGAAAAAAAGGGGATCTTTCCAAATGTGTGTGATTATCATTCTAAATATTGATTTGAAGGATAATCTACATGTTTTTAATCTATTTATAATTAAGCACTCAAATATCATATTTGAGGAATAAGAACGTTCTATATGTTATGGTAAAATCATATATTATACAAAATATCTTATTTCAATTGTTAGAATTTGGGTACTATTAAGAAAGTATGGATCTATTATAATGAAGACATTAGTATACAATGGGGATTTTGGAAGATGAATTAAAATTTAAGGATGATACATTCCTCTTATGTATTGACATTATTATGTTGTTGAATCACCTGTGTCCTAAAATCTTCACAAAAAATACAAGGATATAACAAACTAGAATAGGGTAGAACATTTTAAAAATATTATGTATTGTGATCAATTTACTAATTATATTCCATACATTGTGGATTTTTTGATTGATAGGTATGAGATTCAATAATCCAAATAGGTGAATGGGTTTGTATAATTAATTGTATAATAATTTAGTAAAATATTGACCATATTGATTCACCTACCCCCTCTTAGCAGGACAATATGTTATACTAGTCATTTCAGTTGGAAACAATGATTTAGGTTATTCAATTGATTAAGTTTTTTATTTATCAATTTATTATAAAAATTATATATAATGTATAAATTTGATTATGTTTTTTTGTTCTCTATCATATAAAACATGGAGATATATATATTGAGACATAAAATTATAAGAATAAAATTGAGTACACAAATTTTTGAAATAACTCATATATGAAAAAAGAGAGCGAGGATTCACCACTTTATAAATGTTATCAAATTTTTCATTTTGCTATAATATTTATAAATAATTATCTTCATTAAGAATAAATTTCTTGTTTTGAATATTACTATCATATTGAAGAAGAAAGTGATTAGTAATCAAAATTGATATACTTGTTGAAAACTATTCTAATAATAGTTTTAACATTCATATTTCAGTTTCTAAATAACCTATAGGATTAGAACATTTTGGAGATGGGTATTGATTCCATGGATAATGACTCATCTAAAAAATTTCTTTTAAATAGGAATCTCATCAATCTTCCAAAAACAAAATAGAAAACATAATCAGTGTGTGAAGAGAAATTATTGCATGAGAAAAAAATAATTATTAATTAATATTTGTTATAATGGTGGGAGTGGAAATTTATTTCAAGATAATATTAATTTGTTTGAAGGAAAAAAATGATACTACTTTAAAAATGAATAATAAATTGGATTTCAATTCTATTATAATAAAAAAGTTTGAAAATTCCTTGGAATAAATTATCAAGAAGAATAATTATATTAAGATGATGAAAATAGAAGTTGAGGAAAGATTTAAATCTGTCGAGTTTGAGAAAAATACTCTTAATGATAAATGTATTGAATTGGTGGTGAAAATATGAAATATATAAGCGAAAAATACCAAAATTCCAAAACAAATAAGTAAAGAGTTCTTTCCACTATATTTTATCATATCATACTAATCTAAAAGTGCTTGTTATAGAGGTAAAAAGGTCCAAAATTCATTTAAATATATATAATAAATGATCAAATAAAAATTTAACCATTATTACCTATCATTGTGTTTGAAAGAATGTTTATCCCATGAAAAATGAGGTTAATATAAAAAAATACAAATACGGTGGAGGAAAATTCTGATAAATCAACCACTTCCTCTAATATGGATGTGAGTAAAAGTACAAATATAGGTTAAAAAAGAGATAAAAAGATTGTAAATTTGGATCAATTTGAATATAGATATAAATATCATCATATTTCAACTAATTTTAAGAAAAAAAGATATAATATCCATTTTTGGCCCTATAAAACATTGAAAGGAAGTCTAATTTTTTGAACCCTTTTTTTATAATCTGGATAATACCACATTTTAACTATATTGGGAGGGAACCCTTATGTGACCTACATGCCCTGAAACATAAATCACATAATGAATTAATGTTCCATATACATAGAGGCACAAAATATGTGAATAGTAACCCATATAACCTACAATAAAATTTCTCCTCAACATCATGTCATCACCCTACCAACACATCTTCATAAAATATAATTTTTTATTTTCAATCATCACCAAATGTAATATTAATATAAAATAAAATACTTAGATACTCAATGTTATACATTTCACATATATCCATCCCCAATTGGATCAATTTACTACTCTGTTTCACTCCACCAAACATGGATATACTCTCATTAAATTATAAAGGGTCACTATACATGTCTTAAAGACACAATGACCAGGATATATAGATTAAAATAAAAATTTATATCAATTGAAAGGCAGTTACTACACCATTATATATAAATTTGTCTGATATGATTCCATATTAATGATTTAGTAAAACAAATAATCATTTATTTCATAGTTTTGATTGGTATTAATTATTTATCACAATCAAAATTTTATGGGCTAGAAATTACAAAATACTGCTTTTATAATATGGATTCTTATTGTTAATTACAATTCATGATCTTTATTAAAAATTATTTAATGGGTTATATGCATTGAGTGGGAGAAGAATTTTTAAAATACATATGAAATTATAATTGTATATGAAGATAAAATTTATAGAAGGTTCATAAGGTTTTTCCTTGATGATGTTTTCCAAAAATAACGAAGAAATTTTTTGAAAAAAATTAATTATAATTATTTTTGTTAGAGTTTATAAATATCATTAATAAGGGAACTAAAATACAAGGGAATTAACCTTGATATTAATGATTATACTAGTTTTTAATTAATTTTATTTTGGTAGATAGATTGAAAATAATCTATACTAGCCCCTATAATAATATTTATTAGTCAGTTTCACATGTTGAATTTTTATTGAAAACCATAATAATTGATATAATATGTGATTTTTTCTAAAAATATATAGGTGATTTACAATTAAGGGAGATTTATTTTTGAATAATTTATTTTAAAGGAGTTATAATTTCCCTATCTAAATATCATTTATAGTAATCTTATATAAGGCAGAGGGAAGATGAAAATGTTAGAAGAATTATTGACATGAATTTTCATTAATGACATTTTCTATAAAACCAAAGGGGAGATTATTGAGAAATCTGGTGATGTGTTGAATTTTTTTAATCATTATTTTTTTCAGTATGTATTGGGAATCTAAATTAAGAAGATTAAGAGTTAAATTTCGCAGAAATGTTTTCACTAGGCGATAAGTTGGTAAATATTCTATTAACACATTGAATGTTATAAATTAAATATTCCAATAGAAGAAAACATATATTGAATCATTTGTTACTAATATATCATTAGACAATATTATTTTTAATATGGTGAATATAATTAGTTTCTTCCTATTGTTATTATTGATGCCTATGAAATAAAAATTGACATTTATTAGATCCAAAATAAAATAAGGAATATTGTTTAAATGAGGTTAAAATAAATATAATTGAAAAATGAATAAACCAATAATACTATAATCCAAAGTGAGGTCAATCCCATATGATTGATCTATTGAATATACATCATGATGTAGTTTTATCCTAGGTTGTTCCACGTGGTTATAAAATGTGATATAAATATTTTATTTTTGATTTTATATATTTTCTAACATCATAGAATAAAATAATACATTATATATTCTATAATTAGTTCAATCTCATAGAACTAATGCATTAATTGGTGGTGATTCATGTTGTTTGAGATCATGTTGTCCTTTTGTGACACCTTTCATATTGAAAACATGAATATAAACCATTTCATACAATATTTGTAGCCTCTCTAATTTCTACCATTGTTATCATCAACCAAATCTCTATGACCATGTTGTATCTCCCCCACATATAATAATTATAGGAAGCTGGTAAGTCTGGAATGCCTATAATAACCCCAGCTTGACTCTTAAATTTTAAATAGATAGGGACACATAGAGAGACTAAGATAATAGATATACTAAATGGATATAAGTACATTAATATTATAAAAATTTTCTAAAAGAAAATAATCAAGTAATAAAAGGGAACCCCTACTAAGAACCAAAAATCATGAAAATCCAATCCCACTGGGGTAAACCACATTAGTATAAGACTATAGAGTCTATCCACTTGAGGCTAGTCCCAAAAATGATGGAAACATGAGGATATTACAATGGAGGTCAACATTACAAGGACAATAAACTTGAGGCCGTCCACATGAGGCCATGTTCATGAGACCAAGTCCCTAAGATGATCTAATATGGATTTGTTTGTGAGATAAATTGTATGGAGTTACCACATTAGGCTGAGTGGACTTAATGAAATAAAATATGACCTTTCATCATGTGATTGAAAAATATGTTATATATATGGTGGTGAAAACCTTATGAGACCCACTATATAAACTAACCTTTTGGTAATCCATCTCACCACATATTGAGGACCTTCCTCCCTTTAGATTTCCCCATATGGTTGAACGATCTCAAATGACCATTGTGTATTCCTTATACCATGTTCAATACAAAAAATTTGAATATATATATCCATATTTGAAGACAACTGATTTGTTGGTATTGGTAATTCACACTAGGGTGGACCTCTTCAATCTTGAATTACCTTGATAAAATTTCTATCAAGATTTCCCTCTTATCCAATTTGGCTGCTATGGGGTTTAAAGAATTCTTTACCCTGATAATGATGGATCTAATCATAGTAGTTGTGAGGGAAAATATATAAGATCAATAAGGGATTTTTTATTGATTCAATGATTCGTGATATATATAGAATGACTCATACAAAAATACATTAGACATTCTTGAATGAGGTGATAATTCTCCTTCTTCAATATCCCACCAGACCATCAAACAAGATGGAAGAAAGGAGGATGGTTATCCATCTTTTGTATAATACCAATGATAGTTCTCATTAGTAGTGCCATCAAAAACCCTGGGATACTTATATGAGATAAGTGATTGTTTTCACCTCTAATTAATGACACATAACAAATTGAAGATCATCCCCAATATATGTAATCCCCACTCATATTTCAATATTTTTAAATTTCATGATACAACATCCCTACCAAAAAATATTAATGTAAATAGTATGACCCTTACAAATGACTTTTATTTATACCACTCAAACTACATGGGATTTTATTCCTATTTCCACGATATATATTGGATGT
This sequence comes from Viscum album, assembly GCA_963277665.1. NCBI lineage: Eukaryota > Viridiplantae > Streptophyta > Magnoliopsida > Santalales > Viscaceae > Viscum > Viscum album. The sequence continues at coordinate 988,110,742 of OY728163.1, read as the reverse complement.
TTATTTGAGATCCAACCCCGGTATCCAAAACATTAATTTCTTTATTCGAACATATTAATGATGAAGTTACATCCCCAACTTGAGATTTATAATTTCATTGCATAATCATCATATTATTATCATATAGGTCATATTCATATTGATACCCTCTGTAAAAAGAACCACACATGTTTTAATCACACCCTCTTCATTTTTAGAATTATTTTACCTAGAGTTCAATTATTCATTACATTAATCATCTTTGAATCAGCTCACGTTTCATAAACCTAAAAGTTACAATGTGTATTATTTAATAACACTAAAGTACATGGGTTTAAATTTATTTTACATGGATACATAGTTATACCTTCTTATAGGAATGATCATGACACCATAATAATTAAATACATACAAATATATCAATAATAGCTAGAGTATCTTGTTTTATTTATTTAAACAAATGTGTATTAAGTTCAGAACCATTAGTAAGTAAATTTTAGATGGATAGCCTTTAATGAAAATAGTTATTAATATATGTTCATGGTTTCAATCTATTGTTAGAATAGAGGAATCCAGACTTGTCATTGAAATTTGGTAAGGATTTAGGAATATGACTTAAATCTATAATAGATTCAGGATGTATGCCGTATTACCCCTCTAATGGGTATGATGAGTCTGACCTCACAGCAACTCGACCAATGTTTATTTTGAATCACTGCTTTCCAGAAACACATGGGGGTACCTACAATTTGAAAATAGGTCAACAATAACATATCGCATTGTAGATAAAATATGTATTATATTTTTTTTCATTTTCATGGACATATCCCATAGAAAAATATGAAAACAAAAAATGATAACCAAAATGTGAAACTTTTAATAATAATAAATATCCATGTTTCCAATATAATTGTTCAATTTTTGATTCATTCAACTTATAAAAACAGAAATGGTGAAGCCAATATAAATATAATAGCTTTGAATATTATTGGTTGAGAATACACTTACATAAAATAATTCATTGGTTAGTGTTATTTTTTGTGTTGTTCCAGTATCATATATACCCTTTCATGAACTCTCAATGCTCTAAGGTGATGAAATATTCATCCACTATATGATCTCACAAATTATAAATAAAAAATACTATTATCATCATTGTAACAATGATTCTATTTGTATTGTTGTGAAATAACTAAGTGAAAAATAAATTGGTGATGGAGTATCATTGAAATGGTTCCATTCTAACCCAATGGCCATAACATGGGAGTTCCTATTAACTAAATCTTCACAACCCATCACACTAGAGAAATATTTCTGTGAATGATGTAAAATATGTCTCCATATATGGTTTCATTATGTATATATTATCATAGAATGATAATTAATTCAACCCTTGTGTTAGGAAATTGGACCATTAGGTTGACTGCAACCTCACTATAGAATAAGAGTCTCCCATTAGGTCTTAAAAGAGTCCCTTAAATTACAAAAATCCTTGAACCGCTGCATCTCAGTAGCCTAATGGGGACACCACCTAGACAATCCCTCACTAGACTACTCAATCTCAATAATATTAGATATATATCCAATCATAGTAGGATACCAACCATTAGGATGAATGTTATATACTCAGTCGCATTCAAGAATACTACTAGTATGTTATGACAAATAACAATGAGAATGAACATATCTATATTCATTAAAGAAACATCTATTATATTTCAGTATTACCAAGGGAGGAATTATAGCACATCCCAATAGAATCATGTGTATGTAAAATATTACCCCCTTATACATGAATCCATTCATCATATCTCAATAGAATGTGAAGGAAAATGGTAGGAATATACCCCTACTCACTTTTACCAATGGGAATATATTCATGTTTCCACTGCATAATCCCATAAAAAATATCGTATCAGAAATGGATTTAAAACCTTATTTCCCTATACATGTTTTATGGTCCAATCTATAGATCATGATAACACCAATAGAAAGTGGTAATCTACATTCCCATGTTATCACATGTAGAAGTCCCATACCCATAATCATGTTAATGTTAAAGATTATTTCTCACATTCCTCTGTATATATTGTAGGGTGGTCCTATATACTAATAAATTCCTCAGATTGGGACTATATACACACTCTAATTTGGGAGTTAAGTCAATATATTCTAGAAAACACCAAGTTGGGGGGACCATATTCATGAATCCACTCATGAGACCTATTAGTATACCATGTATGTAACTCAAAAGGAATCACATATGTCGACTCCCCAATATATTGATTAATACTGAGGGCATGAATCACTGACTACTGATATGAAGGCATATATTCTCACATGATCTGAAAGAACCCATCAACACAATCTCGTAGAAAAAGAATGAAATATCCCTATCCCAATATGATTGTGTGGAGCCCATTTACTAGCTCCAATGATGATAGGTGAGTCACCTGAGAAGCCTCCCAACAAACATGGTCACCAACTTTTATAGGGGAGAAAATACAAGAAAGCTATCATTGAATATAGATAATGACCCAATAATGGAACCATATTTAGGCATTGATAGGTTTTGATACACTCAATGTCTTACAAATCCAATTTATAGTTTCTTGAGACTCTTCTGAATCATCGTTAGATATTGATAGAAATATAAGTCACATAGCTACTCCCCATGATGATATGATCTATTTCTCTAATGTTGACCTTCCTAATACAGTTTTTGAATGCCCTCCTTCTATAAAAAACAATGATTGATCATGAGAAATATTCTCAAAATTCTATTTATGGATGCCAACCATACAGTAGTAAGATCAACAATCAATAAGATCTTACGTTCTCCAACATATTTACTAGTCAATGTAATGCTTCATCACATAGTAATAGTTCATCATTATAAGATGTTCAGCCCATGTTGAATCTTCAATGATATTTCCCTCATCATGAGTAGAACAAAAAGGATTTAGTTCATCCAAGATTATAATTTTTTCTAACATATGTTTTAATTAATCTATAACAACAGAAAGAAATAATCCCCTTCCTATTATATCCTATGAAAAACAACCACGAGTTTCAAATTATGTGGAATAAAATTTTAATAGAGAATATGATGATGGAAGTTTCTTGTAAAAATAACTAGCTAAGTTATCCAAACAATTATGTTCTTTTCCATTTCAACACATTGATGTGAAAACCCATAAGTTTTAGAAGAGGAATGCAGGCCTTTGTTACACTAAAGCTTATGGTAAACTCTCTATAGAAGTTCGGGGGAGAACCTACCATATAACAAGTATATTAACTATATCCATGTCATGAGAATGTTGTAATTTTAGATTTAAATTTTTTATTTAATGGTAGATTTGATCCAGTTATTAGAGAGGCACTATGAGAACATTTGGAAATTGTGTCACTATATACTGATGGTACACTAATAGATAATAATAAATGAACCATTAATCATACATATCAAGGTGTGGGGATAATATAGAGACATAAATTTTACACCATTACAACATTAGTATACTCCATTAAAGTGGGAAACCCATTATTTTATTCCTGTAGGATATGTTTCGAGCCTAGTAGATTTTTTTTCTCGATGGTATAGTAATATTAAATCCATCAATATCAAATATGTATAATCTATATAATTGAAGGGAATGATATATTAATAGTTTTATATGAAAATTCTAAGAATGTGTAATTTAATATTCATATTTGTGATAGAGAAACACCCATTTTAATGTAAAACCTCACATATAAATAATTCACATGTTAAACATGAATTTTACCCAGCACAATCCTAAGTGAAAGCATTCCAAATCAAAATTTCTAAAATAAAAACTGTATTTGAATCCATAAGGAGATTCCCCAACTTGAATGGAATGTGGTATTTAAACCAAAAACTCCACCCTTAGGGTCATAAAATAGTAAAGGGGTTTATAATGTGATATTTGAATCCTAGAGGATTGTTTTACTTTTTCCACCAACTCATAGAAATTCGTTCTTTTCCTTATTTTTTGTGATCTCAATTATACATCACTCTATCCATTCCTATCACTATGTGACACACACCTTTCATTTAGAGAATAATTGGTGAGGATGGTTATTGTTACACTTAAGAGCACAATAAATATATCAATTTCAGTGAATCTTATAATAAATAATATTATGATTTGTGGGTGTCATAACCTGAAATGACCCTTTAATAGTGGATAAATAATGGAAGGCCTTGATATTACGATTGAATATGGTATAATGATTTAGTATTTAGTATATTATTCAGATAAGGATTAATTAATTCTTACTAGAAAGTCTTGGTTACTGAATTTCATCAGTATTTCTCCATAAAATGATTCTAATAGAGACACAAAAGATGGGGTGTTATGTAATGAATTAGTTTCTCAAGATGTTGTTTTAATCAAAATATTATATGATATTGTGCTTTATTAAATGAAGAGGAAAAATAGATCATTTAGTCTCTAAAATTTATGATTTCCCTCCTATAATATCCTTCCGAAAATCATAAAGTGAAAGTTGTAGCTATATCCCACTCAGAAATATATGATGTCGAAGTCCTCACTTATAAATCAAATCTTACACATCACAAGGATATGATCATCCATTAAAAATGATTAAATTCCAAATTAATAAATTTAAATAATTAAATTAATTATAATATTCATGATAATGTGAAATTTTTTCCTCCCAATAACTATGAAGGTCTTACCAGACCGTGATTTTATAATTTACCCACTATAATGGATATAGGTCCAGAAACGTATTATATATGAAACGGATGATTGATGGAGACCTGGAATTTCCTCCACTATGATATTATATTCCCTTATTTTTGAAAACTCACCTATCAATAGATGAAAATGTGGGTCAAATCCAATTCATGTGGGGGTTTCCACATAATCCCTCACCTACAACCTGTTTTCTAGGATCGAATGAAAACAAAGTTCCACTAGATCTTATACAGTCATTCAAGCATCTTTTTACACAAATGAATGCAATATAAGGATGGTGCATCATAGTAAAACATTATTTAATTCCTTGACCCCAGTTACCTAGTGTAGGTTCATTATAAAATAATGTTGGCATGATCACAAGGGATCAAATATCGAAAGACCGATCGGTTTAGTAGCCATAGAAGTACTAGACACATACATAAGTCTTAAATAACATTATGAATAAAAAACATTTTGTCTCCGTTGAACAAACCCATATACATGAGCATATCCCTACAGGTTAGTGATAATATACTTCTTTTTATCCTGTTAAAAATAAAACATAAGAAAGGGGTGATCTCAGATGTTTAGTAAGGAAAACAATATAGCCGAAAATTTCATAAATAAGAAAAAACATTTAAGGAAATGTATAAGAATAAATCAAAATCATTGTATACATAAACATCAGAATAATATGGAAAAGATAAATCAAATAATTCCATTTAATAATTCATATTGATATTCTACTAATTGAGTAATAACATGCATCATCAATAGCCAATTTCATAATTATGGAAAGCAAAATGTCAAACATTATGACCACATAATCAAGGCCTCATGCCAAGACTACAAATAAAAGTTTTATCAAGTATTTGTGATGAGAAAATAGTTTGTCTCATGAGACATACCGATGAATCGTGGAGCTATAGTAGGCTCCACTCGTCACTTACAAAGCCCAATGCATTCCTCATATGAAAAGTATGAAACATAACATAAACATTCATATTAAAACTAGCATAAGACATGTTAATTGTTTAACCATAAACCATGAATGGTATAAAAATAACACATCCATAATCAAACACATCCCAAAACCTTTAATAAAATATTGAATATCGTATCATAACAAATCAACTTCACACAAGTGAAAATCAATCAAAAGATTTAGACCTAGATGAAATAAAAACTATTTGAGAAAATATCTCTTTATATGTTAAAATAATTTAAAATTAACATAATTATAAAAGAAATAATTTATTTTTAAAATATTATAATAATATTTTAAGGGAAGATTCAATGTTGTTATAATGGCTGAATATATTTTCACTCGTCATATAACTTAGAAAACATTATTTCGTTAATTTTTTTCCAATGTTCATAAAGAACTTGTTTGGAAAATGACGGATAGATTCCTTTATAAAAATTTTATAAAAAATAAAACAAGGGTATAAATTAATTTAACCCATAGTATATGAAATTGTAAAAAATATTGAAATCCATTTTAATGAAAGATACATGTGGATGAGAATGAGGTCCGAGTAGATACTAACATATAAACAACCTCGAATAATAAAGAGATTGTAAAATTAATCGTTACCTTATACTTTTACAAGATAGAGGGTACGTTAACCTCCTGTATAATAGTTATATCATTGTTATTAAATTCTAAAAGATCCAGATACATAAATATGATATCATATATGATATTTTAATATTTCTTTGTTAATAATATTTCAGTAGTATCATCATTTCGAGTGTTAACTTATTTGTTTTCCTTTATATGCATGGTTATGTAAGCCCTGTATGTTTTGGATAGGATGTTTGAGATTCATAGTCAAGATGATATTATATTTCTAAACATTAATTTTAATCATAATATTTAAATTATTCTTGAATGGTTATGATGTGGAATTAATTTCATCGTGTTTGTGGAGATGGTAATTTGTACCTACGCACGAGAGAGAATATCATTCTATTATTGGTGAAATCATATGTAATTGGATTTTATATCATATATATATAATATTTAGCATGATATATTCATTATTTACATTAGTTATACTCATTATTATATCAATCCAAATAATTAAGTGTTTGAATTACAAACTGCACCATGACGTGGAGACGGTAAGCCACACGTACGCATGTATGTTGACTTGTCATTCATAGGATGAATATAATAATGAATATGTTTTTACCATGTTTATAATAACATAAAATTATTAATAAGGTACTGAATTTATTATTTTCGTATGGAAACAAAAATGAATAATGATGTGGAACAAGAAAATAACACTGAAAGAAGTGGTGAAATTATTAACTCTTGTTCAGATGTTTTCTTTTTATTTAATCAAAATGATATCCTTAGTATGAATTTCTGATAAAAGTATGGCCTATAAGTTGAATTGAGGGTATTTGGGAGGATTTTTGAATAGGTTTTTGCTAATAAAATGGCTTTGGTGGTGTTATTTTGAGACAAGGATACATTCCCTTTTATATGAGAGGTAAGGGTCACTTTAGGAAAAGATAGAAAATATTATTTGATTATACAATTATATTGGGTTTATAATGGCTCCAAAAAGAATTTTTTAAAGGATAAGGTGGGTATAGGTCAGAATTATTTCCCCTAATAGGCTTTATGCAAGTTTAGGTCACCATATTAACATTATTTTTTTGATTTAAGTCTTAGTTAAATAGTTTATCTTTTACCATGTATTCCTGTATTATTATAATAAATGGTTAATAAACATACTATAAAAAGTTAAGAAAACCACCAGTGGTTTATTATTGACATATCTAACCTTATATAAGTCCTTTTGCTGAACCATATATTTTTTAGAATAATATATCAATGAAAAATATAGTATTTATTTTAAATACTCGTTTATGTCAATCTTGACATAGTTTGGTAATTTGTATTTTCTAAGTCATAAAAAAATTATCACTTAGAAAAAATTTATATAATAAACCTTAAAATGTCATATTAAAATATAAAATTATTTTAATGAATCAAGCATTTCAATTTACATTTTTTTATATTTATAATAACAATTGTTTTAATCTTTCATTAATAAGGTAATTACTACATCATTATTGTGCCATAAATAATTTTAAATATTTATGTCTAAAAATTATAAACAAAATACCATTATATAGGAAATTTTTTTAGCTTATAATTAATATTTATGGAAGAAATTGTCTTTTTTATAACTCTATATTAAAAAAAATTTAGTTAATAAACATTGAATTTAACTATTTTATCACTTTTTTAAATAATATAATAAAAATTGTCCTAATATTATCCAAGTGAACCAAAGGGATAATTTATTTTTCAAAAGGTTGATTCTAGATGAATGAAAATTATCCAATAGAAATTGTACATGTGTTAGGGTAATTATAATATAATTTTTTTCCTTTAATTACCCTATTTACTTTTCATCGTGCTAAATAATAGTCAAAAGTCACTATTTACAAAAAAAATTATTTTCATCATGTTGAACCAAAATATACATAATTATGTCAACCTTGTATCTGGTATTTATGAAATTAAATTCAGAGAAATGGTAAAATTACATTTTATGTAAATTTTCAAATCCTCTTAGAAGGTGGAAAAAAGATGGCAAAATGTTCAATAAAATTTTATATACCTAATATTATTATAAAATGACTCCAACGAATAACATTGAACATATATAGATATTATGTATCTATTTTTACATAATATAAATTTAAATAAAATAATTAATTATTTAAATACAAAGTAGGTTTCATGAAATAACACATTGTTTTTCACTATTCATCAAAAATAGAAAGTTTTTAGAAAAATAAAAAAAATCATCATCAGCTAATTTTGATATTTATAATCAAAAAATGAAGTCCATTTTGAAAAAATTAAATTTAAAATTTTTAAATAGTGGGTATTACTATTCATAACATCTAGATTGATTGGTCGTGGTGTGTTAGAACTTGAAGTTGTTTATAACGCAAGCTATTGTGTTATTCAATGAGAAACATACTATGGAAGCTTACGATGTTACATTCTCCCCTCCTTCAAAGAATTTCTTCATCAAATTCTGTAGTGTTTTAATATATAAAATTATTTGGGTGGTTTTTCATAATATCTTCCTTGGGTTCCCATGTGGCCTCTTCCATATTATGATTTCTCCATTGAACTTTTACTAGTTGAGTCATCTGGTTACTCAACACTTGTTCTTTGTTATCAAGAATCCTGGCATGCTCTTCAAAATATGATATATCTGACTCTAGTTCAATTTCCTCATAGGTGATTACATGCATTGGGTCTCACATGTATTTTCCCAATAGGTATATATGGACCACATCATGATCTTTGGAGAGACTTGGTGGCATTGTCAAACAATAAACTACAACTCCAATTTGTTCAAGAATTTTGAAAGGTCTGTTGTACCTGGGATTTAAATTACTCTTGTTACTGAAATGTATAACACCTTTCCATGGAGATACCTTCCTGAAAACATGATCTCCTATATGAAATGCCAAATATTTCCATTGGTTATCAGTATATCTACTTTTCATACATTTATCTTCTTTGATGTGGGTTTGGATAACCATCACCTATTATATTGTTTCCTCAACAAGATTTGGGACTAAAAGTTTTCCTTGTCCAACATCATCCCATGAATTTGGTGTGTTCCATCTCATTCCATTTAACCCTTCATATGGTTTCATCTGAATACATGAATGGAAGATATTGTTATAGTAAACTTCTACCAGAGATAATTACTAATCCCACATACCTTTAATGTCACGTGAGCAAGATTTCAACATTTCTACTACGGTTTCAATAGTTTGTTTTGATTTTCCATCTATTTGAGGGTGGTAGGTAGTCCTCCAATGAATTTCATTATCCAAGGAATTCTTAAGACTTTTCTATAATCTTAATGTAAAACAGAGATCACGATCATAAACAATTAATAATGGAACACCATAATGTCTTATAACTTTATTAATATAGTCTTACTAAAATTTCAAGTGTTAAATATTATCTTATAGAATGAAACTATGCTGACTTAGTAATATGATCAACAATGACCCATATTGCATCATTCCTTTTAGGAGTAATTGGTAGGCCCATGAAAACGACCATCATAATATCATCCAATTTTTATTCAGGTATGGGAAGAGGTTTCATGACCCCTCTATGATATTGTCTTCCTTATTTAACTTGCTGAAAACCCATACATCATGACACATAATCAGCAATCTCCCTCTTCATGTTTTCCAACAAAAAATGTTCCTTCAAATATCTATACATCATAGTGCTACTATGGTGTATTATTGAATTGGAGCTATTAGCATCATCTGACAATTCCCTTTTTTAGATCAGGAATATAAGTAACATAATGTATCTTCCGAAATTTCAAAATTTCATCTTCATATATGAAGTCAATCAATCTCCCATCATTCACAACTTCAATTTTCTTTTGAATCTCCTAATCATCTATCTGAGAACATTTTATCCTTTCTAGTAAAGATGGTTTAACAACCATTTGAAAACGTTTTGATGTTTCACGTTCCCTGATTATTAACATATCCATCTTTACTATATCCATGAACATAGAATCCCTTTCAACTCTCATCATGTCTAAGACTCTATGATAATTTCCACTGAAAGCATCATCAAACTTATTTTCCTTCCATAGGTGGTAGTGTATAGTGAAATCATAATCATTGAGTAGTTCAAGCCATCGTATTTTCCACATGTTGATATCTTTTTATAAGATAGTATGATGAAAACTCATTTGATTGGTATATATCTCATATTTTTCCCCATAGAGATAGTGTATCCATATATTCAAAGTAAATTTTACAGCCACTAACTCAAGATCATGAGTATGATAGTTTTGTTCATTAATTTTTAGTTGTCGTGATGCATTTGAAATAACCCTATCATTATGCATAATGAAATAACCAGGTCATTTTTTGATGCATCACTATAAATAAAAAAACATCATTCCCTGATGGTAGAGTCAATATAGGATCATTGAATAATCCTTTCATTAGTTATTCAAAACATTTTTCACACTCTTTTGTATAAAAAAAATTAACCCCCTTACATGTTAGCTTTGTTAATGGGATTTCCAATCGGGCAAAATTTTGGAAAAAACACCGATAATAACCTACTATACGAACAAAACTACATTCCTAAGTTATAATTTTCGGTGTTGGAAATTGATGTATTTCTATTTTCATAGAAGGATCAACAGATATTCCATCTTTAGAGATGATATGGTCATGAAAATAAATCTCATGATTCCAGAATTCACACATTCTAAACATCCTATATAATTCATTTTTTCTAAGGGTTTTCGGAATAGTGCGCAAGTGATTCTTTTGATCTTCATAGATTTTTTAGTATACCAAGATATCGTTAATAAATACTACTACAAATACATCAATATATTCCTTCACAACTCTATTCATTAGATCCATGAAAACAAAGGGTGCATTAGTTAGTCCAAATGGAATTACTATAAACTCATAATTCCTATACCTATTATGAAATGATATCGTCATAATTTCTTCTATCTTCACACACAACTGATGATATCCAGATCAAAGATCAATCTTTGAAAAATGGTTTTCTCATTAAAGTTGGTGGAATAAATCATCAATTTGAGGTAGGTTATTCTTGTTCATTATTGTTACAGCATTGATCAACCTGTCGTCAATGCACAACCACATAGATCCATCATTATTTTTAACATAAATAATAAGGTCTCCTTGTAGAGGAACACCTGGGAGAATATATCATTTATTACCCAATTAATCTAGTAGTTTCTTTAGTTCCACTAATTCTATAATGTCTGTTCTATAAGGGTTCATTGATATGGGCCTTAAACAAGGAAATAAATCAATTGAAAACTAAATTTGTCTATCTTAGGGATTTCCAGGTAAATTTTCTAGAAAAACAACAACATATTCCTGAACAATATTTATGTACTCTATTCAAACATTATTTTAATCACTACTAGTTATTTCATTAACTTCTACCACAATAATTGAATTTAGTTGAGCTACTAGGGGTGGATCCAGATATGAATCAGATGGTTACATTTCTCCTCTAAAGATAAGAAATTATTTATCATCATCAAAAATTATATACTTCTTATTCTTAAAATCAATTTTAACATCTTGGTAAGAAAGACAATCCATTCAAAGGATTATATCAAATTTAATCAGGGTTATGACTATGAGATCAGTAGATATGGATCAATTATATTCCCTAATGGGGACTGATTCACAAAACATTGTTTCAATTATACTTCCCTTAAGAGTTTTTACTAACAACTTCCTTGATAAATCAAATTGGAAATATCTAATTTTCTTAGCAAAATGGGAATATATGAAACAATGCGATGATACATAATGAAATAAAGATTTGGCTAAATTTGAGGATACCATTAAATTACCTACCACCATGTCATTCAGAGATTCAACCTTAGTAGTAGTGATCGTATAATCATATAATTTCTCCCATGGCCTTTTGTAAGATAATTTTTCTTGGATCTAAGGTCAATCATTTATGTAATTCCCCATTTATCTTCAATTGTAACATTCAACATTGATAGCCTCTTTCTTTCCCTTGAAATTATGAGAATAGTGGCATTTTTAGCCACACTTGTAACAGAATCTCATTCCCTTCAGGAATGTACTGGGATGTTTCTTCCCAAATTTACCATAAGATAGAAATTAAAATTATCCCGTATTCCACTTATTTCTATTTTAAGAGTGTTCACCAGATCTCGTACTCTCTTTCTTGGCTTCAAATTCATAAGACTTAGAGAATTTCATTTCTATCTTGATAGCACATGAGACAATATCTTCATCTGATGAGATATATTTTGAGACTAATGATCAATAGAAAAATGGTTATAACCCATCAATGAATCGATAAATATCTCACCTTGTGTTAAATATATAATCAGCTTCATGTGTTTCTAAACTTGTAAAATTACCCTCATACTTTGTGATATTCTCATCCTCCATTTTCCTCAGAATAAAATTTTTATTTCCATATCCTCTTGATGGTCATGAGGAATGTATTTTTCTAATAAAATATCCTTAAAATACCTTAATTCTATATTTGATACTTCTTCATCCTCTTTTTTGTTTTTAATTAATGACCACCATTGATCGGTATCTCCCATGAGGCGATAAACTACCATGAAAACTTTTTCTCTTTTACTACTTCCCAAATCATTAAATATTTTCTTTAAGGATCTAATTCATTGCTCATCGAAAAATATATTTGTATTCATATTGAACGTTGATAGTTTTTTCACATGAAGTGGTCTAACATTGATCCACCGCGCTGTAGATCAGGGTTCTCAATACGGGTAATGTTATTATTCATAACCTGGGTGTGTTTTCCCTGTATGGCTATAAGTTTATTATAACCAATTGCATCACCAGCACTACTATAATTGTCTTGAGTAGGAGGTAAAACCCTAAAAGTATTAATTGCATTGATACCATTTCCATTCATTCAATAAGTTCTATTTCTAAACCAAGGCATATGCTAGATTATTTTATAAATAATTATAGATAATTCAAAACTTGTAAAACATGTATGATAAATTTAACTGTTTATGGGTATAATCTATAATCATAAAAATTACTTCTTTGAGGAGTTATATATTCAGATATACTTCATAATGGTTTGTATTGAAAATATTAATTATCCTAAGTATATCCCCCCGTAGTGTCGTAACCAAAAGTGCAGCAAGGCCCATTGTCATGAACCACGATACCTCAACTGTATCCTGAAACTCCTTGTCGGAGTTTTCACTTCTATGTACATATGTTTTAGAGTCGTCTCTACCTAATCATATCCAAAAAGGAATGTATTTCTAGGTAAATACACTAAATCTCTACATTAAAAAAATTCAAGGAATTTATTCAATACTAATCCTCAAATTCTATCTTAGGGTAAATTTCATTAATCATTGTTTTTTTCTAAATATAGTTCCAAGTATTTTATTAAACATCCTCTCATACCATTGTATTTATTACAATTGATCATATCCTAAAAGACTTTCAGTTTAGTAACCTTAGAAGTACTAGATACATACATAACTCTTACATTACATTATGAATAAAAAATTGTGTTTCCATTGAACACACTCATATCACATAGCCTATCATTTGAGGTCAGTGATAATATACTTCTTCACATCCTGGAAAAAATAAAACATAAGAAAGGGGTGAGATCAGATACTCAGTAAGGATAACAATATAGCATAAACGTTCATAAATAAGCATGAAAATTTAAGGAAGTGTAGAACACCAAAACACAAGCCATTTAAACACAAACTTATGCATAAAATGGAAAATATAAATCAAATAATTTGATTTAAAAATTCACGTTGATATTCTACCAGTTGAATACTCACATGAAACATCAATAGGCAATTTCATATTGATGGAATGCATAATTCCAGACATCATAACCACATATTCAAGCCCTTGTTCCAAGACTTCAGATAAATGTTTTTTCAAGGCCTTTTGGAAAGATACTAGTTTGTATCATGAGACCTACTGATAAATCAAGGAGCTATAGTGGACTCCACTTGTCACTTACTAAGCCCAATGCATCTCCCGTATGAAAAAGTTTAAACATAACATAAACATTGATATTAAAACTAGAATATGAAATGTTAATACTTTAACCATAAACATGAATGATATAAAAATAAAACATCCACATTCAAACATATCTGAAAATAATAAATATAATAAGGATGATTGTATCCTAATAAATCAACATCAAACAAATGTAAAATCAATTAAAAGATGTTGAGATAGATGAAATCAAAACTATTTAGGGGGAATATATCTCAATATTTTGAAATAATTTGAATGAAATATAATTCTAAAACAAATAATTTATTTGGAAAATATACTTATAAGATTTTAAGGGAATATTGGAAGATGTTATTATTGTGTAAAATAACCACACTCGTCGTATAAGTTAAAAACAATCATTTCTTAATTTTGTTGAAAAGGTTGTAAAAGACCATGTTAGGAAAGCGATGAAAAGATTACTTTATAAAATTTTATTAAAAGTCAAAATAAGTTATAAATGACATTACCCATACTTTTGAAAAGAGTATAAATTCTTTGAAATACATTTTTATGAAATGTGGATGTGGATGATAAATAGTTCCCATTAAATACTCATATATAAACTACATCACATAATAAAGAGATTGTAAAATCAACCCTTACCTTGTACATTTCCTTTGTCGAGGGTACATTATTATCCAATATAATAGTAAAATTATTGTTATTAAATTATTCCAGAACAACATACATAAATATTATATCATATATGATCTCGTAATATTGATTTTTAATAATATTTCAGTAGTATCATCGTTTCAGGTGTTAACAGATTCATTTTCCATCTATGCATGGTTACATATGTCTTTTTTTTATGGATAGAATGTATTTAATTTATATATAGAATGATATTATGTTTTTAAACATTATTCTTAATCATATAATGAAAATTCTTCTTGAATGGTTATGTTGTGGAATTAATTTTCATCGCGTTCGTGGAGATTTTAATCTGTACGTACGCATGAGCGATAATATCATTTTATTGATGGTTAAATCATATGTAATTTGATGTTATATAATATATAAATAATCCTTAAAATGTTATATATATTATTTAAATCATTTATACTGGTTATTATTCCCATCCATATAATGAAGTGTGTGAATAACAAACTACATCATGACATGGATACGATAAGCCTTACTTACGCATGTATGGTGACATGTCAATAATAGGATGGATAAAATAATGAATATGTTTGTACCATATTTATAATAACATAAAATTATGTATATGGTATTGGATTTATTTTTTTTATGGAAACAATAATGAAAGAGGAAG
Source organism: Viscum album (assembly GCA_963277665.1). Lineage (NCBI taxonomy): Eukaryota > Viridiplantae > Streptophyta > Magnoliopsida > Santalales > Viscaceae > Viscum > Viscum album. Next base: position 988,095,088 of record OY728163.1, on the reverse strand, counting down.
TGGAAGAAGAAAATAACATTTAAAGAGGTGGTGAAATTATTACCTCTTCTTCAGGTGTTTCTTTTTGAGTAGATCAAAAGGGATCTTTAAAATGGATTTATGATAAATTTAAGGCATATATTTTTATGTGAGGTTAGTTTGGAGGATATTTGATCAGGTTATGGATGATCCAAATGGATTTGGAGGTGTGATTTTTAGAGAAGGGGATGTACCCTTTTATATGAGAGGTGAGGATCACTTTTGGTAAAGTCTGAAATATTAATTTATTACAAAATCATATTTGGATTATAATGGAAAAAAATGATTTAGTTAGAGGATAATATTGGGATGGTTATAAAACCTGTCAACCAATAGGTTTTAGACAGGTTTAGGTAACCATATTAACATTATCATATAGATTTAGCTCTTAGTTAAACTGTTCAACTTTTATCATGTATTCTTGTATTATTATAATAAATAGTTAATAAATATAATATAAAATTCCAAGATAATCCCCAATGGATTATTATTGAAATATCTAACCTTATATAAGTCATTTGGGTGATAATTATATATTTTGGGATATTGTATCAATTAATAATATAGAATTTTTTTAAGAACTCATTTATGTCCATTTTGACACTATTTGGTATTTAGATTTATTGAGAGTCATAAATACTATATCACATCGAAATATTTTTTTAATATACCCAAACATGTCATATTAACCAATAGAATTACTCTAATGCATCTAAAGTATCAATTTACATTTATTTGGATATTTATAATAGCAATTATTTTAATCTTTCATTAATAAGGTAATCACTGCATCATCATTATGTCATTAATAATTTTAATTATTTAATGTCTAAAAATTATAAATAACATACCATTATGTAGGAATAATTTTTATCAATATAAGGAATATTTATAGTCTAATTTATCATATTTATAACCCTATATAAAAAATGATTTAGATATTAAATATTGAATTTATCTCTTTTAACTTTTCGTTAAATAAAATAATAATAAATTTTCTAATCCAATCCAAGTGGATGAAAAAGATCATTTATTATTCTTATTATTGATTTTTTTCAAAAATAACTTATACAATAGAATTAATAAATGTGTTAGTGAAATTATAATGTCATTTTTACCATTAATTACCCTTTTATTTTTAACCGTGGTAAATAAATGTCCAAAGTTACTATTCTCCAAAAATTATTTTCAACTTATTGAACCACATTTTACATACTAATTTCAACCATGTATCCCAAATTTATTAGATTCAATTTAATGAAGTGGTGAAATTATGTTTTATTAATACTTTCAAATGTCCCTAGAAGATGGGTAAAAGACAGTAAAAAGTTCAATAAAAGTCTATATATCTAATATTATTATAAAATGGCTCCTATTAATTACATTTAATATATATAGGTATTATGTATCTATTTTTCGCTAATATATGTTTTAAAAAATAACTCATTATTTAAATAAAATATTGGGTTTAATCAATAACACAATGATTTTCACTATTTATCTAAAATTGAATGTTTTTAGAAAAATAGAAAAAACTCAACCTATGCTAATTTTGATATAAAAAATCCAAAAATTAAGTCCATTTTAAAAATTAAAATTGATAACATTTAAAAAAGTGGGTATTACTACTCAGAACGGCTGGTTTGATTGGTCTTGGAGTGTTAGAACTCGAATTTTCATACAACACATGTTATTGAATGATTCAAAGACAAACATATTTTGGAAGCTTGGGGTGTTACACCTGAGAAGGAACCATACCCCATATATGTGGATGCAATTGACTATACATCAAACATTGAGAATTCCATACTTCTAACCACCAATGTCAATGGTGTTTTGAGAAACACCCTTTATAATTTATGTCTTCATGTGGCCCTAGGATGGGTACACTTTTTAATTATGAAGATGAAAATCTCACATACTTCGTATCAACTATACAAAGAAAAAAATTCATCTAGTATCATATATTTCAATCAAGATCCATCATGATAAAGGAATAATACCACTATCAGTTCCTTTACATATTTATCTTTAATACCATTAAAATAACCTAGTGTAATTTAATATATCATAGATACGACCCAATATTCAAAGGATACTAGTGGGAGAATTTAGAAAAAATTGTATCCTACTTATAGAGAAAAATGTATGAAAATGAGGATATGACCACATTCATTCTTAAACATGATCCTATGAAATCAATGTCACACAGAAAGGGTCTATATTTCCCAATAACTCCAACATAATGAAAACAACAACAAAAATTCCTTCATCTAAACAAAAATTCAATACTATGTTTTATTCTATAGAATAATTAGAGAAATATAACACAATCTTGTTGAAAATATACACTTACATAATCTATTATTACATCCTAGTAAAATAATATCCACTTGCTGCATGAGCCTATGTAATGTGATGAATTCAGTATCAATTATCATCCCAACTATTTGTTATTCAATGGATATTATCCCAAACCATCAATTAATTATTAAAAATTAATGTTATGCTTTATAAAATGGTACATTCGACATTTTTCCTTAGTAAAATCATGAAAACATGTGTACTATGAGTCTATAGACAAATAATATGATGAAATTGACAGAAAAAAATCCATATTCCAAAGTAAATGAATGTTCTGTAACTGAATAACCGAGAATAAAGAAGAATGAGAACCTTCTGTCCTCCAGAAAAAATAGAGTCACTCCAATATTCCATAGTTCTTAATCCATCATCTAATGATTTACCATTGATTTCAACATCTATATAAGGGCATAATCAGGGGATGTCGAGTTGGGTGGAGGAAGAGTAACTATAACTAATGCCCAAAATGGTCCAGAACCTCCTGGATTTTCTACCACTATTATTCAAAACATAAAAACCACCCCAGAAAATAGAACAATAATTAGATTATGTGTCCAAATATAGCTCATTTGATATCATCCACATTCCATACCCATTCTTGAGTAAATTCATTTCCTATAAATATAAACTGCAAGAAAATAATTCAGGGTGGTGGGGGAGATGTCGCAGGTGCTATGAAAGTAGGTGGAGGTTTAATGAAGAAGATATTTTCTCTCCAGAAACCGCTAGATTGAATACATTTTTATATAGAATAAACTCGATGTAAATAATTTTAGTGATCCCATTACGAGAACATATATTCCCACAAATCCAATCAAGGTAATCCAAATATAATGTTCATTGAATACTTATTTGAATACATAAAATTAACTAATGGTAATAGAGTTATGGGAAGATAATATTAACTAAACTCTATATTTATAAACAAACAGTCATATTCTAACAAGGTACAATTGTCACCATAATCAACTTCCAGGACAATAAACCCTCAATTTAATGATGTTTGTAAGGCGAATAATTATAGACCCCTAGTGCTAAAGTATACTATCATGAAATATTTCTCTACCATCCCACCCAAACAATAAATCATGTATTCCATTAAACTATAAAAATATTTCCATGATGAACATTTCAATGATCTATAAATAGAAAAATAATTTCTTAATGATTTCAAAGAGTGTGAGTATTTCATGACAAGAAAGCATAAATAAAGCCTTAGGAAGTCATATTATTAATATGGAAGGATTTAGAGGGCTCCATCAAGGGACATAAAAGATCCATGTTTATCTCATGTAACATTGATAATGTCAACATTCGCTGAGATCAACTTTAAATTTGTCCAAAGAACACTCTTCTAACTATATAGACACTCCAGTGCATGGGATATACAGTTAGTGACTTATCACACTCTATGTTGACTATTCATGGGTAAGAAACAGGTAACCAAAATATTATATAATAATCAAACTCACTTCCTAGTTTTGATATCTTATATATAACTCAATTTTCAGGGTAATTCATCCTGATATATAAGATAATATTATACTGGAATGATCATGGATTCATAGCTCTGAAATAATATTTTCATCATACATCCATTTGAAAAAGTAAATTAACATTTGAAAAGTTGGAGTGATTTGTGGTGTTGAAACCCCATTTTAATTTAGTGAATCATAATATATTGAAATAAGATTATACAATAGAGAACGAAATCAAATGATGCTAGATGGTATTAAAGAAGTTAAAACTCCCAAAATATTTGGTAATGACTTATCAAAACCCTAAATATTATTCTATATTATTATGTTCTACCCATGAATATATTAAAGGTACTAATACCAATCCCATAGAAAAACCATAGAACATAAGCTTCCAATGAACATATTTATAAAGTTATATCTGTGTAATCTGAACTAACAGTATTATAATGTAATTTCGTTATACCTAGTGGAATTGACACAACATGTGACAATTCCATACATTTACATTGTCTCTATATGTGCCTAAAACACCCATATATCTATCCACAATCATCATGGACAGTATGAAGTTACCCACTATAAGAATGGATAATGATTTCATCATATCGTATCCAAAATCTCAAGATATAATTAGTTATTATACTTTTGGTGATGTAATGAAACTAGTATTCTCCACACTAAGGGATGTACCCCCGTCATTCATCAGAGATGACCATGATCCAACATCATCACCTATAAATGCAGACCCCCATTAACTTCTAGCCAATATGATATTATGTTATCTGAATAAAATGAACATTACCGTTGAGAATCACTCCATCATTGAAAGAGGGTATCTCCAAAATGATTTTTGATATTAGAACAGTATGTATCGGTATAGAAGTGGACCCATGGTCACATTGATCAGTGTATCCGTTCCTCCAAAACAGCTGAAATAGTATATTTATTTCATCAAACAACATCATTATGTGTTCACATTGAAATTTATAGTGATGTAGAGACATTATTTTGATGTGAAATCCTAGATGATTATTTTGGTTTCAATAAATAATATAAGAGAAATAATCCATCCCACATTGGTTGTTTTAAAGAAAATATTGATAATATTATTGTTGAAATAATAATTAAAAAAGATAAGTATACAAAATATCTCACAGAAATCATCCATGTCAATAGGAAGAGAATAATGATTAGTGTTCACATTGATTTTGGTTACATCAATTAGAACATCCCAAAGTATGAATTACTAGTCCTAACTATATAACTCATGATCGACATAACTGCAAACTTTTGATCCCTTTATTTATTGAATGGGTAAGGTTGGTAATATTTGATCAAAATGTCCAATGAGGAGTAATATGATTCTATATACATTGAAAACCAAGGGTTGTTCCGCAATCAACTCATTATCATCAATTTGAAGAATGTTGGAGCCACCTATGAATGCATCATGTACAATATATTTAATATTTTAAAGGAAAAATGATAGAATTATATTTAGATGAACCTATAGTAAATTATGATCAATTTTGTAATCATATTTCTAACTATAAAATAATTTTAAACAATATTCCACAAAACATCCTAATAGAAATAAAAAATATGTGTTTTTAGGGAAACGCTTGGATAATTCATCGACTTCATGGAACACCACCATTCCATGTACTTCTACCCTATGATGTTTATATAATCATAAAAATTTATCCTCCACCAAAACTAAAACTTTTGAAAAGGTTTTAGGGATATAATTCCTAAATACTTCACTTTATAACAATCATTGAAAATAAATCCCCAATTCATGACTTTAATAATGTAGGGAGTCACTTACCAATGTGAAATTTTATTTTAAGATTACATAAAAAATCTCATGAAATATTTTTTAAACTAAATAGTCTTGATGTTTTTAGAAAAAGGGAAGCCTATAATCCTATATAAGACACTATATAGTGATGGATCGATGTCCATATCAAATAGATAATTGATGATAAAATTTGAAATAATCATAATTATCTTTGAAGAATAATGCTAGATTTCAATACTCAATATTACAACATTGATTTGAAATAGATTACACTTATTTCCATAGTAAAAAATTTTAGGAAGTATTTGTAATAGTTTTTGTTCCACATTGTCTCCCACTACTTATTTGAACAACTACACAATCAACCATATTATATTTATTAGGTTTTCATCTTGTTGGTTTGGTATCATAAAATAATACAATGTAATGACCAGACTTTTCATGAAGGTATGGATCAATATTTTTTGGATTAATTTTCTTTTTCTATCCAATTGAGTGTTCCAAATAGCCTTAGGATGGTATTCTAAGCATTTAGGTCCTTATTATATCCCAGAGTTCTAGAAATTGGAGATACCTACTATTCCACACAATTAGTGCATGATTATTGTTAACTGATAAACTATACCATGCGATGAACTATAGGAAAAGAAAGTGGTCGCCCAATTTTTTGCAACCATGAAAAAATGGAATCATTCTACTTCAAGTTTCATTGTTTTTTTAATATAGGAATTTTAAAAATAATTCACATTGTTAAACATACCTTGTTCCTAGCACATGTGACTTTGCTTCTCAGATAGTGTCCGGCACACAGTTTCCTATAGTTCGTCCAATCATGCATCCAAACCACACAACACTTTATAAATACAAGACATTACCATTTTTTCATCAAACTAATTTAACCCCTCTTCTACTTTTCTCTTCTCCTCTGATGGACATCCACCACCATTTCTATTTTCTTAAGATCACCCTTGTTCCAAACTAGAACATATGATAACTCCAACATCCGATCACTATTTTCACCATCCCAAGAAGAATTAGATCCATAATGGTATGATCATTAATCCTTTTTATTCTATATTAGTAGGTCTTCCCGTAAACTATGGTATTTGTGGGTGAGATTATATTCCCCACTTTTAGGTAATTTTTCTATTCTTCCTATTTCACTTGTTATAGCTTATTTCAAAGGACGACAATAAATGGGGAAAGTTCTACGGTCAAAAAATAGGTTTCAAAACAATTAAACATAAATTATTTGGTGTATCTATAGTATATTATGATGTGATTCATGAAATACCTTTTTAGTTGCTGACCTAAAATGTGTTTTACCTGTGCAATAAATATCTACATAGTATCGTATACCCTTGGAACCTTGTTGAAATTTTTAAAGGATGTCCACCTCATTGATTCTCACCCCATGGGTATGCTAAATTAAATTCCCACTTTTGTATATATTTAAAAATTGAAAAACACAATATATGGGTTTTAAATTATACAAAAATGGATATTTAAATTATTTATATATTAAATGGATATATTTAATTTAATGATCATGGGTGTAATGTCTTCACCGTATGTTGAATATTTATATATATGAATTTTATAAACCATGTAACCCATGTTTGGATGTGGTTATTTTGTATACATTTATATTGGTAATAACTAAATATTATTATTATTAGACCATAGATACTGGTTGGTGGAAAAATTTAAGGGTTTGTTTGAGTTTATCATTTCATGCTCCCTTATGTTGGGTTATGGGAATGACATCTCACACTGTTTAATTTTATTTATGTGATGTGCATGATATTACATGTTCTTATGTATTGGGTATTGGGCATGAAGACTCAAGCCAGCATCTGAAGTGATGAGCATTTTTCACGTTGATGTGATATTATTGTTAATACCCATGATGGTTCCATTGGATCCCTAGATTGGGAATGTAGCTCTATGTTACATTTATTTTCTATCTAGGACCATGTATCCAAGTATATGCCTATAAATGTCTGTACTTATATATTTCATATACATGTATTCATATTATATATTTGTTTGTGTGATTAATATATAAATCTGTGTGTGTGGTAAACTGATTAGTCTCATTCCAACCCATACAAAAGTATGTGATGTTTTCCATGTGTCATTCCAAAACATAAATTGATTAGTATTTACTTTTCATGCATTGTTTATTTTTTATTATACCCCCACACTATTATGATGTTAACACTAACTGGATTATTATATAGACCATTTTTGCAGAAAAACTATGTTTATATCATAACCAACTGAAGTTTCTTTTGGTGCTTCGGTAGGTTTCATGATTGGATGTATAGATAAAGAAAAACTCCATATCACAGTTGCATGATATTTTTTAGATATAGCATAGAGAATGGGTGAAAATGATAGAGTGTAATATTGTAATGATAATGGAACTTTATTTTGGAGTTTTTTATAATTGTATAGCAATGTCTATATTTTTATACTATATTTCCCATATATCTCTTTTCTGTATATCATCATGTTGTGAAAAAATTTTGTATCTTACCCATCATATAGATTTTAAGTTCTATTAATACTTTGATGATTCTTAGTTCATTGTTCTTATTTATGGAATTTTTTTTCACCATACCTCATGTTATAACATTATTTTTTTACCTATATACATTTATTGATTATTGTTTTGACACTCTAATATATGGGAATAGTATCCCCCTATAACACCATGGACCCTTTCAGGTAGTCATTATCCTCCCGTATATGTGAAGGAATTCATGACACTATATGACCCACGAAATTGGGGAACAGTTTAATGAATAATTGGTCAAGGTGTTAGAATGTTTTATTAGGGAATTTATTTCTTTTTACCTGATTATCCATGATTAATAAAGGATACATGGATGTAATGAAATTTTATAATGAGGATGTTCCTAGAAAAAGATAAAACACTTACATGGTATGTCAAAAATACTAGGTATTGGTTATTTCTGTTTTAATTTTGTGCCTATTAGAGTATAATTTATTTCACCATTGGGTGACACACACGTTCCATGACATTATTAATATACATATTATTTATATTATGGTTTTATTTCATTGGATAATACTACAAGGTGTTATTACATCATTTCTCACCATATGAACTTTAGGACTATTATTCAATACATTTTTTCATACCACTGTTACTATTTATATGAATTTCTTATTGCATATAATTAGTGTGTGGATTTTTATATATTAAAATGATAAAATTCTCTTTATAGGGATACCATTATTAAATTAATTACATTTACTAAATCAATTTATGTGGTTCTTTCCTATATATGTTGATGATGACACCTTAATTGAGAAATTATACACTGTTGTTTGTTCTGAAACAACTGGTGATATATAGCAAAAAAAATCAGTTGATTGGATTACTTGAATTCCAACAATTATATATAAAGAAATTAATTTTATGAATCATTGGTGTTTTTTTAGTTAAAAATACTTGTTTAGGCCCTATTATATTTTGAATATATATTTAATGTTCATGTTGCAGTTAACTGATGTTTCAATTTTATTTTATAAAAAGTATGAATTTTACAAATTGGGAATTGTGGTGAATTTATCTTTACCATGTTATATATATTTGTATATAAAAAAATACATTCAACATAAATGAAATTAAAACCAATACATGAATATTTTACCACTGAAAGGGGTTTCCATTTGATAATTATTTTTTATTTTCCTATATTCCTTGAAATTGACACTCCGTTTATGGAAAACATTAATTTTTTATAGGAGACCCTTACATGAACCCATCTCTAGTTTTTGCTGGTTTAGAGTGTCACTTATGTTCCTTATGGGATTTTATGAAAATCTTTTATCACATAGAACTATATTTAGAAGTAGGTAGATAGGTGTGATCCTTTTGTTAGAAGGTTTTGTACCTATGAAAATTGTTTTTCTTTAGTCTTTTAAAATAATAAATTACATTATGAGGTGGGTGTTTGGAACTTTAGAATCATTCCACCATGACAACATTGAGTCATACAATTTGGAGGGAACTGATTACCATGCCCCAAATGTGATATTCCCTAATCCACTAATGATACCTCCAATAATTACACCTGAGGAGCCCTATGATATTATTGAAATATGAACTAATTATTTTTTAGAGGGTTTCTTTTGTATGATGCAGACCATACATCGAGTTTCTTGACCTGCCTCGACTTTGGTAGATTTAAATTATGATTTCTAGCATCTTCATCCTCTTACCTTCTCATGGGATGGTAGTACTCTGACTACTGAGTCATGGCTATATTCCATGATTTTAATATATGAAAATCCAGAGACACATCTAGAGAGGATGATCAAGTTCGCTACTTGTATGTTACATGATTCATCCAAGCAATGGTGGGATAACATTACCAAGGTATAAGGGGATCAAGATCTTATTTGGAGGTATTTCCAATTGATCATAAATTATTAATTCTCTCAAAACCCGTTTATTATTTAATTTGATAGTGAGTTTTTGAACATGAATTTGGTATCCATGTATATCATGGATTATTCTATCCATTTTACTAAGATATATTGATTTTCACTGACTCTAGTGGTAATGATATCATGACTATTAGGTGATTTAGGGATTGGATGGTATATGGCATCCAATAATAGGTCAATGTTTTCTATTTGACTAGTTTTTTGGATAAAGTCAAATAGTCCCGCTTTACTAAGAATAATTTTAGAGGATCTGTCAGTGAGAGCCCGGGACTTTCATCCCCCAAACCTGACATTGGATCTTTTAGAGGACTAAATCGGTGTTTTCATTTTCTCAATGGGGTGGTATTAGTCAGTAAACTCATGCTGATAGCTTCATTAATGAAATTTTGATGGGATGCTAAGATACCCGTAACCCCATAGTATTTGAGATCATGTTGGGTGTCGAGGATTTTTTTAGATGGGGAATATCTAGTGCATTTACAAAAATTTTCTACTTGTACCTGGTTATATAGTTTCTATACTAAATAATCACTCTAGATAGGGAGCATCTTTTTATCAATATATATTAAATCCAAATTCAACTAGTCACTCGGGATGAGGGGGTATTAGAGAAAGAGGGAATCAGCCTCGAGACTTACAACACTAGAAGAGTGGGCCCCCTCAGGGGAGTTATGGTGTGACTCAAGGCCATAGTATAAGCTAATTATATATAGTGAAACCTATTTCATAGGAGCATATCACTGAAACTTCTAGTATTTGAGTTACTATTCTAGTATCATCTACCCAAATTTCCTATTTATTTTACACAGGGTTATCACACTTTATTATATCTAAGGAAAATTTAATGAGTCTAGTCCCCAATATAGAATAATTTTGTCCGGTCGTGACACTAAATACGATTTGTTCAACTTATCATTGAGTGTTCTCCAATTTATTGAATGTCCACTTGAGATAAGAAGATGTCCATTAATGTGGATCCTTTTCATCCTCATTATGATAGGGATTTATATAATTATTCGAATGGAATACTTTGTACCATGTCAATATCATATTGATTTATATCACTACTGGGTGACATTTACATCACCACATGGTGGTAGACATGTACATAACAGATAATGGGATGTCCATGTGTCTTGAGTTTTTCTTCAGTATAAGGAGTGGGGAATGTTGATATCCTAGAATAAAAATATCGTCTTATATGATCAGGGGTTATGAACTATTATTTTATCAAATATTCATCATTTCTAGGATATCTTCTTCAAGAATTTCCAGGGCTCCCTTCAGTGGGAGAGGTAAAATTCCCAAAAGATCTCAGGAGAGGAGCATCACTAGTTTCCATTACTCCTTCTATTATGTAACCTATGTTGCTTCTAGAGATAAGGAAGTATTTAGATGACCTAGAATTTAAATTTCTTATCTGACCTAGTACATCACCCTAGGGTTCAGTGATTTCTTTTAAAAAAAGTGATGGTATCCTTTGAATTTCCATTGATTATAGAGAGTTGAACCAGCTCATGATTATGAATAGGTAACCAGATAATGTGATAGATGGCCTCTCTTATCATCTTAGAGGATATGGGTTGTTTTAAAAGATAAATATGAGGTTGGGATATAACCCTGTATATTTCATGGCTTCATACAATCCATGTATGACTTTCTAGAGAAGGTATGAAAATTATGAGTAACTGGTAATGTCGTCATGTCTCATGAATCCACATGATGTTTTTATGGATTTTATTAATTGGTTATTCCAACTATATCATGATTCTATTATGGTGTCTTTGTGGATAACCTCATAGTGAATTCTCACACTCTATATGACCATTCATAAAATCATTAGATCATAGTTACAAAATTGAGGAAGCTCTCGCTTTATGAAAATATCACTAAATTCCACTTTTGGATTAATAAGGAACACATATGGGGTCATATCATCCTAGATCAAGGAGTATCAATAATCTTAGTGATGGTTATATAAATAGTTTCCTAGGTGTATCCTGATAAATGTTTTGATATGAAAAGCCTCTTAGAGTAATCTGGGTATTGAAGACACTTCATCAAGGATTACTCATGCCTTATATACATCTATTAAGGGATTGACTAAGAAGGATGAAAAATAAATATCTTAATAATTTTGTTAATGACGATTTCAATAGATGAATGGATGGTCCACTTCTACAATGATATAGATTTTTATGGATCATGGTGATAAATAAACGGTTTATTATCACACATCATGTATTATGCTAGGAGCATATAGGATTGACAAGTAATAGTATTCATGTATCCTTAGATGAGGAATCAATAATAGAATTACCCAACACAGAATCTAGATCTAGATGATGTTTTTCATGCTTTATGCTATCTGAGGAATTGTGTTCATTGGAATATTTTTTGACATTAAAATATCACAAAACCCTTAGTATTATCATTATAGGTCACTATATGAATCTCAAGTGATAAAATGGGTTGAATCCATACAATAATGTTATTTCATGCTTTCTTATATGCTAGGAAAAGGGAATGTAATAACTGATTCTCTTAAATATAATACTTAGAAGCATGTGGTTCAGGAGTCTGTTGGTGATTGGATGTTTATGGAATTTTTTTCTGAGATTATTATTGATTTTTAGGGGGGGATCATAGTCAGATATTCTCCATGGAATTATCAATTACCTCTATCATTATGTAATATAAGATAATTGAAAACAATTAAGATCCTGAGGTCCTAGTAAAAGGGAGAGTGTCTCAGATAATGATTCATCTTATTGTTAGACCATGGATGTGAATGATATTTTATGCATACATGGATGTATCTAGGTTCCATAAAATATATGGGAGTAACTGATGAGGTAATTTGATGCCTCATCATATGTAGTGTGTTTGAGATTTAATAAAATGTATTGAATACTATTATTCAACTTTTATTGGCTATTATGAAATGTGAGATGGCTATAATTTTTCAATTATTGTTCCACCTTTCAGTAGGTGACAGAAGAACATTATAAACTTGGGGGACTTTTACATCGATTTTCCATTCTTGAGTGTAAATCGAATAATTTCTCCATGGACATTTTGATATGTTTACCTAGATCGCCTGAGAGATAAAATATAGTTTGGGTCATTATTGACCATTTAATGATGGTATCCAATAAGTTACAAACTCTAGAGAACTTTTCATTTTATGATATAAGGAGGATATATGTCAGAGGGCTCGTACACCATCATGGAGCTCCAGGATCTGTTATTTCTAATATGGTTGCATGCATCACATCTCAGTTCAAGAAAGGGTTGTAGATCCACATGGGAACAAAGATCCTTCTAATAAAAAACTATCACTCTCACACTGATGGATAGATAGATTGAATGATTTAGGTGTTATAGGAGTTGCTTCATGAATGTGTCATCGACATTGGGAGTTTTTTGGAGAAACATATACTACTAACTTATTGTTACCACTTACATGATAACATCCAAATTAAGCATGAAGAGGCCTCATATGATATTTCATGTTGAACACCTATATACTAGTTAAAGTTATGGGATCTGAATTTTCATGTACCATGTTTCATTCAGGAGATATCAGTGTAGTTCTAGCCGATCAGAAAGTTCACACTAACAACTTAATATAGACAACAATCATATGCCAATTAATGATGATGACCTATTTAGCTCGAGGTATGGAGTCATGTATTCTTGTGTTTTTTCTATATTGGTCCATCAATTAATTCATATGTAGGAAAAAAAAATTTCTTAGATGTGTAGTACCATTTTAGGTTTTGAAGTGAATCAGACAAGTGTCTTAATAGATAACACTTCCTCATAAAAAATTGTTTGTGGATGATATTATTCATTTTTATCTATTTTATATATATTATACATATCTTTCACATGTTTTATAGCACAGAGAGGCTTATTATGATTCAGATGTTTCATTAGATGGGTAACCAGTTCATATCATTGATTAGAGATTTAAGACAATCCGAGTAAGGCTAATCCCTTTAATAAAAATGATATGGTAGTAAGACCAAGTATTAGATGAGATCTATGAGTGGGAGGATAATGCATATTCAATGTGACCATATCTTTTCTCATATAATTCCCTATCACACATTACAGGCCAACATATGGATGACTTTCTTTGTAGAGGAGAGATTGTAACAACCTGACTTTTCTCAAATGTATAGATCATTATTTTTATTTTTTTCGTTTTTATATCCCACTAAGGGTTTCTTATATCCTCAAGAAGGTCAAAAGATAATATAATGATTTTTAAGATCCTAGAGGTCTAGAAATTAGAGTGAAAGATAGAGGCGTATAGTTATTTCCCCATTAGTGCTAACCATGCAACTCATCCATGTTGGGGAAATCAGGACATATTATGAGGCCATATGGTTTGTTTGGAACCACGTGATCCAGGTCGCATGTTCATGCAGGTGCAATAAATTTTTTCACATATGAATTCTCATGACATGTGAATAGTTAGTCAAACCATTCTCTTACCCATGTGAGTGGTGTTTTTAGTTAGTTCTTATCAGACAATTTTCATATGGTTTGGACAACCATACATCCAAATAATATGATACCATAAAAGTATTGTAAATTTTCATTTTCCCAAGAAATGTTTTAACCACTCTCTCACTTTTCTGTTATCTTCCATAAAACATGTATCCTTTTTATCTTCTAAGTTACCCCCAATCCAATCTATGATAATTTATAAATACCATATCCAATCTCCATTTTCATTTACATTAAAAGTGTTGGGTCTCAAATAGTAATCTAATTAATCATATTTCTTCTTATAATAGTCTATCATTCCATATCTTTCACTATTTTAGAGAAATATCATATTCCCAATTTTCTGGGCATTGTCTCGTTCATCCGATAACACCCATTCTAGCTCATTTGAAAGGCCAACACTTGATGAGGATTATGCTACATTCATAATGAAGGTTTTATATGGATTTTACAAAATATTTTGGTTCATTTTCTGTTTTTTATGATGTGAATAATGTTGTACATTTTTTTCATTTCAATAATATGTATTTTACCCTTATAATAAATTTATATGTGTTGTTATACTCCCTTGTAGACTTTTCAAATTTATTAGTGGATGCCTACCTCATTTATTTCCACCCCTTGAGTATAAACAATTAAATTCATTATTTTTTATAAATAATTAAATTAAAAAGCACCATCTATTTGGTTTTATTAACTCTATAATAGAAATGATAATTATTTATAAATTGAACTAATAAATTTAAATGAAAAAAGTGGATGTAAATTCCAGTCTACATATTGAATATTTATAAAGATGAATTATATGAATTGTTAACCCATTTTTGGATCATGTTAATTTCCTAATAATTTGTATCCAAAATAACAAATGATTATTAGTAGTATTATAAAATCGATATTGTTCAGTTGAAAATGGTTAAGTGTTTAGATAGTCATGTTTTTTAACACACACTTACACAAGGAAATGTCCATGATGTGTTGCACCATTTACATTAATTTGGGAGATGTTTATAGTGTTCTATATTCCTTCGTATCGGGTGTTTTTAATGATGAATCAACCTTATGTGTTATATGTTGATAATGAATTCTCACAATCATATGATTTTTAAGGGTAATAACCTTGTTGAAACCATTTCTTCATTAATATATTTTTGGTCACCTAAGATACACCACAAGTCTAGCTAGAACATTGTAAAAATATATATTCCTCAAGATTTCTATACAATAGACTACATATATATTATACATATACGATTAATCGATATATTTATATGGTTAATTGATCAAAATCAATCTGGAAGAGTTCAAAGTAGGTGATGTAATCTAGGTGTCTTATCAAAACTGAAGGCAACTAGTAGTTACTTTTATATAATTGTTTATTTTTTATTATACCAAATCAATATTATTCTATACAAAATACATATATTATTTTAGGAACTTTGGGTGCTAGCATAACCAGTTTATCTCACACCCTCCATAGGATGCCTTTGGTATGTAGGTAGAATTCATGATTGTAGGTGTGGATACGGGAAAAATGCTATAATGGATGTTGGATCTATATTCCTTATAACAAAGAGTTTTGGAGAAGATGACCATGTGTATGTTCATGATACTAGTGGAGCTATATTTTAACCTTTCCGTATTTTTCTATAGAATGTTTTTTATGCCTATACTCGGTATCCCAGGTTTTCCCTTTTTCTATATCATCACTCATGACATCATTTTTTATATGTCATGACCTTTGGATTTTGAGAATTATTACTGCTTGAATGTTTCATATTACACTTTACTCATTTAGTTTATTTGTTTCTGATGTTCTATTTTCTATATCATTCTTCCATTATTTGTGTTTATTTAGTATTTACTGATGTACTTCTCTAATATGAGGGTATATTCTCCCCAATGTACCACCATAGACCTTGGTAGCTAGATAGCATCCTCCATCATAATGGGAGTCCTACCTAATGGCATGGGACTCATTGGCTCAAGGCACCATTTCAGGGATCTAAGGTCTATTTTCAATATTAGACTTTAAATTTTTATCACAAAATTAAATTAAAGGGAAGGTTCTGGAATTTTTTATCCTAGCATGCCCAGGCCCATAAAGAATACATTTGGATACATATCACCATGATGAAAATTTTTTCTTGACCATTAAACTCCTTAAGAATATGATATTTCCATTAATGGTTCCACTAATATTCTATCAGGGTAAATAATGTACAACATAAAGATCCATAGATTCAGTTTGTATATTTCATTTGTCTCCATTACCATGGTTTATTTAATATATTCTTCCCTATTATCTATAGGTTTCTCCAATAATGAGGTGGCCTATAAAGATTTAATCATTTGATTAAAGGTAGTAATATAATTTCCAATTAGTCATTTTTATTTTAAAGGTGAATATGATATCGTATTTGTGTAAATTAATGTTAAATATTTCTTTTAATGGATGAATTTAACCCCCCCTCTGATGTTAGGTTGTGAGACTATTGGTATTTGTACATTTTAATCAAATATTGAACCATAGATAATTCACATTGATTTATCATTCTAATGTGTTGCATAATATATCTATGAAATTTGATAATCGTTGATAGTATGAGTCCATATTTTTCATTATAAAAAAAGAATAGTTTCCCCAAGCAATATCAATTAAATAGGAAAAATCAATAAAATAATTACTAGCCAGTAAAATTAAACTACAATATCATTAACTTCTCATACTATAACTAGATGTATTTTCAAGGAAATTGACTTTCTTAAAAGTAGATTCTTTTGATCAAACAAATCTTAGTGGGAAAAAATCTAACGCCTAATAGGAAATTTTATCATTTTTTATAGCCAATATGGATAGAAGATACTCTATGAATTATTTATCTATAGATACCTCCTCATATGTATTGGAAGAGTGTTGACACTTCACCCCATCAACGAGTTTAAAAATGAAAAAGGGACGTACCATATAAAAAGAAGATAAAACACATAGAGGAAATCAAGATTTAAAAAGGCTTGAGTTTTGGATCTCCTTAGACTGACCACAGACCCATTGTTGTGTAACGTTCTTGTGTGCCTAGATCTGGCATGAAACCCACATTCGCACCCAAACTCCTTTTTCCTAGAGACCTATTTTTGTCTATAAATATAGCATTGGGACCTTTATTTTTATAGACGAGTTTTCCTGTAGCATAATTTATACTATGGTCACCCTAGTGCTTCACTCAAGTCTTCCAAAACATTCACTATATTTATTTAGCACCTAAAGAGGTGGAATTAAAGGAGGATCATAGGACATAAGTCCTTTTAGCATCTAAAATCCATAAAACATGCACACCTAAAGCACTCATCCTCTCTAAATCAGCAACACCTGTGCGCCACCTAATCCCCTCACAGGAACTTGATCCCCACACTTTTGGGATTACTTGTGAATACTATTGGAGGAATTAGTCAGGTCTCTCACATGTACTAACATACATTCTCTTTGTCACTCAAGTGAACATCAGGTTACCCAAGACTTCTTGCATTCAAATACTTGAGCACCATTTCCTACTTGGGAACCCTTCTTTGATTCACTTAGTCTCATTATTCTACAAACCATTAATCCCTCTTCAAAGAGATTCCTAGAAATAATTCTTATTTATTGGCTCCCTTTCCTAAAATATATTCTTTTGAGGCCTTCACCAAAACTTCCAGACATATCAAACCATTGGGAAAGGAACATCATTATGTCTCTTATTTGGGTTTGTCTCTCTGCAGTCAGTGGATTCTCAAATTTTTCTCACAATGGGGTTAGGATTCATGGAGTGACTGCGTGTTTTTATATCTAAAGTCACATGGAACTTTCTCCTAGGAACGATGTTGGGATGTTCCTGTTTTTGAGAATTAGGTTTCGGGATTTGAACTCCCTTTCTCTTCTCTAAGAACCAGAACAGCAGGTCTCTGGTATGGAAGGTATGGTTCACACTTTCATTTCTATTCAAGAAAAATAATAATATATCTCCCCTACTTGGATAAATATTAGGGTATCCATCCTAGTGTAATCCAATAACCACTAAACTATGTGGTTTCATTATTTCTCCTCTCGACTTCATTCATCTTTACTCCTTCATTACAATGGACCCTTGTCAAATGTAATGTGAATAGATGGAATTCTCATTGCCTCACCCAATTATCGGGTCTCCTCACCCTCATCCACTCTGGCCACCATAGGCAAGCCCTCTTCCACCGAAAGAGGATCCATTGTTGAAACTCTAGAATCCTCTTGTTTCTCACACTGAGCATAACTCACATTGGAAAGGTTGAAACATAACAAAAAAATTCGTATTAAAACTGAAATAAAAAATGTCAATACATTAACCCTAAACCAGGAATGGTATAAAAATAACACATCCATAGTAAAATATATCACAAAACCTTCAATACAATATGAAATATTTGTATCATTATAAATCACATTCTATCATGATTAATATTGACTAAAGGATGTTAACATAGTTGAAAATGTTCAGTAAAAGTCATTTAGAGAAATATCCATTTTTAATGAAATCACTTAAAAGTAACATTATTTATAAAGGTGCTCATTTAAAATATAGTTCTGAATCAAAGTGTCTCTTACAACATTGAATATATTGAAAGGAATTAACATTTTAAAACATTCATGTCCATATATATAAATCTTTAAGACCATTTTGAAAACATGGAAATTAATGAGAATGGTTAAAACAATATATCATTAAAACATTTAAAAGGAATTTTTGTTAAAAAATCCTCTTAAATAAATCCCTTTGAAAACTATTTTATGAAACATGGACATGGATAATAAATATGTCCCATTAGATACTTACGTAAAAACAACCTCGGAAAATAAATAAATTGTAAAATTAACCATTACCTTGTACTTTTCCTAGGTCGAGGGTACATTAAACTTTTTTATAATAGTTAAATTATTTTTATTAAATTATTCATGAATATTATACAAAAATATGATATAATATATGATCTTCCAATATTTCTTTGTTAATAATATTTTAGTAGTATCATCGTTTCAGGTGTTAACAGATCTGATTTCTTTTATAAGCATGGTTACATAAGCCATATTTTTTATGGATAGGATGTATTTGATTCATATCAAAAAAATTTATTAAGTTCTTAAATATTATTTTAAATCAAAAAATGAAAATTATTCTTGAATGATTATGATGGGAAATGAATCTCATCACATTTATTGTGATGGTAATCCATACATACGCATGAGCAATAATATAATTGTAGTGATGGTGAAATCATTTGTAATTGGATATTATATCATATATATAGAATCATTAAAATGTTAAATTTATTATTTACATCATTTATACTCATTATTATACCCATACAAATAATTAAGTGTTTGAATAACAAACTACACTGTGACGTGGATACGATAATCCATACGTACGCACGTATGGAGAATTTGTCATATATAGGATGGAAAAATTATGAATATAGTTCTACCATATTTATAATAATATCACAGTATATAGGATGCACTGAATTTATTATTTTGGAATTGAATCAATAAAGAAAGAGGACATGGAAGAAGAAATGAACATGAAAGAGGGTGGTGAAATTTTTACCATTTCTTCAAGTGTTTCCTTTTGAGTTTATCAAATGGTCTATGTAGGAAGGATTTTTGATCAATGTAAGGAATATAGGTTGATGTGTGGGATGTTGTGTGGATATTTGCGTCAGGGTTGGTCGATCCAAATGGATTTGGAGGTGTGATTTAGAGAGAATGGGAAGTGCCCTTTTATAAGAGGGGTGAGGGTCATTTTAGGAAAATGATTAAAATATTAATTTATTATACAATAATATACAGTTTATAATGGCTCCAAATGAATTTAGTTGGATCCTTAGGTGGTTCTGGGTTTAAATACAATCAACTAATAGGTTTTATACAAGTTTAGATAACCATTTTAACTTTAACATTTAGATTTAACTCTGAGTTAAATAGGTTAATGTTTACTGTGTCTTCTTGTATACGTAAACTATATGGTTAATAAAGATATTATAAACATCCACGAGAACCTGAAGTGGTTCATTAATGAAATATAATATATTTTGTAAGACCTTTGGCCAAACCTAAGATTTTTAACTATATTATATCAACCAATAACATATTAATTGTTTTAAAAACTAATTGATGTCAATTTTGACACAATATGGTATTTTGTATTTTGAAAGTCATAAGAACCATATCAGTTCAAACAATGTATATCTAACCAACCCTAAAATTTAATATAAACCTAGAAAATTATTTTAATTCATCAAATGTCTCAAATTATTTATATTTGGATATTTATAAAGTCAATTACTTTAATATTTTAAGAAGAAGGTAATTACTACATAATTGTTGTGTCATAAATCTATTTAATTATTTAATCTCTAAAATTATAAATAAAATATAATTATTTATTAAATATTTTTATATTTAGAATGAATATTTATAGTTTAATTTATCTTAGGTATAACCCATTATTAAAAAAAATTTAGTTATTAAAATTTGAATATAACACTTTTAACTATTCTTTAAATAAAATAATAATAAATGTTTGAATCTAATCTAAGTAGACGTAATTGATCATATTTTATTTCTAAGGTTGTTTATGGTCGAATTAAAATTATCAAATAGAATTATTCCATGTGTTAGGGTAAATATAACATCATTTATTTTCTTAATTAGCATTTTTACTTTTTACTGTTGAAAATAAAAGTCAAAAGTCACTATTCAACAAAAATTATTTTCATCTTATTGAGCCAAATTTTACGTAATGATGTTAATTGTGTCTCTTAGATTTTTGAAATTCAACTCACATAAGTGGTAAAATCACTTTTTATGCAAATTTACATACGCTCCTAGAAAGTGGGTAAAAACGTTTAAATGTTCAATAAAATTTTATATATCTAATTTCATTATAAAATGACTCTGATGAATTAAATTTAACATATATAGGTATTATATATCTATTTTTACTTAAATTAAATTTAAATAAAATGAATAAATTTTTAAATAAAAAAATCAGTTTTAATCGATAATGTTGTGTTTTTCACTATTCATCAAAAATTAAATGTTTTCAGAAAAATACAAAAAAATCACCATAAGATATTTTTGATATACTGAATCCAAATATGATGTTTATTTTATAAAATTAAAATCATAAAAGTTTCATTTATTAATTTAAAATTAATTCATGTTGTCAAAACCAAAAAGCGGGTTTTAAAAAAGTAAAAACTATCAAACGATTGACATTTGGTTACGTCAAATTTATATGTGAAATTACTTATAATTACCTACATTGTATTAAATGATAGAAATATAAACCAATTATACTTCCAAATCATTAAAATGTATAATTTAACACTATAAATTGTTTTGAATAAAAAGAGTTGTTTTCAATTAAAATTTTGTATTTTTCACTATTCACCCACATATGAATGTTATCAAAAAACACCAAAAATTTATCTAATCAAAAATTTTATGTCCCGATTAAGAATAAGAAGTTTATATTTTCAAATTTAATATATAAAAGTTTAAAATATTGGATTTAAAAAAGGTACTCCATTAAAAGGCGGTAAAATTGCATTTTCTGAAAAAATACTTATTTTATCTGAAAAAATGAATTTGTTCTTATATTATTTCTAAAAAAACATAATATGGATTCTAAAATTATACTGAATATATAAAATTCAAAATGTATATAATATTATTCATAACTTCTTTTGAACTACTAGTTTGATAAGTTGTGGTGTGCTCGAACTCGATGTTGCGTGGAGCACAAGTTGTTGAATTATTTTGACGAAATAACTTACTATGAAATCGTGGAGTGTTACAAAGATATTATGAATTATTTTCCCATTCATAAGATTTTGGGGCATCCCATTCTTGTGTGGTTTGTTTTCAATGACCTCCTACAAAAAATGGTAGACTCTTGGCAGGTGAAACTGAAAATTTTAGCAGGACAAGTACCATGGGTTACTACTACAGATCCAGAGGAAGAAAACAAATGAAAGTATGTCAAAGGTAAATGTTCGAATAAATATGATGATTGGATGAATAGGAAAATAATAAATAGAACTTATGACAGTCATCGAATAATATTGAATCAACCCGTTTTTTCTTTTTCCACTCACGCCACAACAAAAAAACAATTATTAAAAGGTCAATCTTCAAAGATGTGACAAGATCAGAAAGGTAAAAGGAATTCAGAAGAAGATAAGCTCATTTCATGACCAATGTTTTCCTTGACACTAGAATATTTCATGTAATCTGTTTGAATATAATGGGAACCTCCCAACCAAATAGCACAACAAAAACTAACCTATTAAGTAGAATATTCATCTGATGAAGAATTTATCTTTGGTTCTGTTAATGTTATCCACATAACGGATCCCTATGCTGATAGAGATTCTAATTATAAGGATCATGAGTTCCCTGTACATAATTGAGGAAGTATAGGAAGAATCCATGGTATAGGATACATGGGAAGATGTGGGTATTCTAGAAGCCATTAATTTAACAATAACTCTGATTGAACCATATATGTGGTGGAAACTCCGGGAAGATCCCTTCAACTGGCCCAACAATAACAAGGAAATTCATCCATGTAAGACAAGTTTTTTCTTAACATGATTATTTTGGAGGAATGATTAGAGGTTGCCCAATATTTCTATCCATAGGTAGATAGACCTAGTCAATCAAATATATTAGATCCAATAGTATTTCTAGCTACTACTTCGACAAAGGGTTCATCTACATCAGGAGCATCAACCTCCAATCACCTGCAAAACAACATCTCTATGTTGGGTAACACAAAACTCTAGTCCAAAATTATGCTATTTTAAATAGTTTTCTCTTGTACAATCCTTGTTGTAAATGCTCTGTATGGTCTGAAAAATATCCCAACAAACCCATTCAAACATTTGAGTATAGATTATGTGTTTCTTATCAATAAAATTGAAAGGATAATCCCAAATTTGATCACTCATCCTGGGAATTCGTTATTTCAATTGGGGAAATCGATCCTGACAACATGGGGGGAAATTGATGATTCACAAAGAAGAAGTGAAATATTAAATAGAGATGTCCCCATTTCCTTCAGTAATCATCAGCAAGTATCTGCATCATCAATCAGACTAGAATAAGTTGTACAAATACTATTAGATGATAAGGATGTTGATTCTAAACTCATTATATTCTATTTAATTCTCCATGTAATTGGGAATGGAAGAGGAAGGGGAAGAAGAAGATCTTATGGATTATCCTCCAACACTTGAGGAAGGTGTCTCTACCACTGTGGATGCGATCAGAAAAATAAATCTGGGTACAAGAGAAGATCCAAGCCCCACACTAATAACTGCGGCCATGTCATCGAAGGATTTAGAGATTTATAACTCATTTATAGAGAAGCATAGATATATATGTTGTGATATATATATAAATGATTAGTATTAATCCCAATGTATCTTCCCATCATTTGGGTTTTCTATAAGAACATCGAGTATTCACGGATGTGGAAAGAAGAACACACCCAAATAATGCCTCTAAAATTGAATCTGATGTTGATAAGCTTATCAAATCAATTTTTTAAGGACGTTCAATATCCAAAATGGCTGTCCAATATTGTCCCTGTAAAAAAGAAAAATGGGAAAATCAATGATTTCATTGATTTCATTGATCTTAACTGGAATTTTCCTAAATATGACATTCCAGTTCCAATCATAGAGATTTTAATTGATAAAACAGATTTCTTTGAATCTCTTTCAATCTCGGATGGTTACTCTGGGTATAATCAAATCTACATGGCCCTAGAATATTAAGAGTCTACGGCCTTCATATCTCTTCAAGGTGAGTATTTCTATTGGGTAATTCACTTTTGATTGAAGAATGCATGTGAAATATATCAACATTCCATGGACCATATCTACAAAATATTCTTAAGAAAATTTGTTGAATGTTATGTGGGTGATTTGGTGGTTAAATCCAGACAATGTTCTAATCACATGGCTAATATGTAGAACATATTCAAAAAACTTCATCAACATAGTTTAATGATGAACCGATTGAAATGTGAGTAAAGGGTAACCTCATGGAGATTCATTAACTTTGTTGTACGCCGTCATGGAATTGAAGTTAATCGTGAGAATACAAAAAAAATCATTGGCATGTAAGCTTCTCGAAATTTGAACTAATTAAGAGGACTCCAAGGAAACATGGAATAGATTTGGAGCTTTATCACCAAATTAGAAGGCATGTGTTTACCTTTAACCAGATTATTGAAGAAGGGATTCATATATCAATAGAGTGAAGATTGTCATGTGCCATATGATACCCTCATGAAATATATCAAGAGTCCCCATGTATTAATTCCACCTATTGATGGATGACCAATTATTCTCTATGGGATATATTTAAAGATATCACTAGGTTCCTTCCATTCCTAAAATAATGATTTTGGGAATTAAAACAGCCTTTACAAACTCTGTCGAACTATGATTGATGTAGAAAATCAGTATTGAAGTATTGAAAAGTGCTGTATGTAATTAATCATAGAAGTTCATATATTGAGTCACTACATGCAACATCATGAGGTCCAATTGGTGTCTCACAATAACCCACTCAATTTTATCCTCAGTCATCTTATGATTACAATCGTCTGACACTGTGGGTAGTTATTTTGCAATAGATTTATATCTAGATTGTTCCTCAGAAGGGAAAAAAGGACGTGATTTGGATGAATTCCTTTCTTAACATCTATTTATGGAAGATAAATTATTGAAAAATGATCTTCTTGATGAATATGTATTCTCTATTTAAGATAGTTCTCAATCATGGTAAATGTACATTGATGGTGCCTCAAACTTTCCAATAGGGAATAGAATGGAAATCCCTAAAATAAATAAATTTTTGTTAGTAATTGAACTTATTCACCTAGAAAAGATAGTTTTGCCTTATTCTTTCCAGTTTTTATATTGCAGTACCAACAATAAAGGAGAATATCAAGCAATCATAACAGGATTGGAATTAGTACTTCTGGTACAAGTGAATCACCTAAATGTAAATGTTGATTCAGATATTGTAATCAAACAAATAAATGTAGATTATGATATTAGAAAATAACATTTAATCACTTTGTGTGATTAAATCAAAGGGTTAAAGGCTGAATTTCCCTTAGAGATGACGTTTTCCTATGTATCGCGATAAAAACATTCCCATGCTTATGAACTGGCTAAGAATGCTACAGCTGTGGAAGATCGAAATAAAGATGAAAAAGTCATTAGTAATGCCCATTGTCCTGTGGAATCACCTTTAGTTTAAACTAAAATAGAGAAAATTAATTCAATTATCCCCATGTATGCGCCATATATTCATACCATGAGATTGGTGACAACCATCAGGGAATATCTTCAAAATGGAGTACTTCCACCCGGTATCCCTAAAAAAGAATAGCTACAACGATTGATGGCCAATTTTACCTTTATGATAGTCCAGATAACCCAATGATCCTCTATAACTGAGGATTTGATGGAATCCTTTTTTGGTGTATTGATGGAGAAGAAACTGCAAATGTTATAATAGAGGTACATTCATGAGCTTGTGGTTCTCATCATTATGGGCATAGTATTTTTTATAAAAGATGAATGCTGGAATACTTCGGTCCTTCAATGAAACATGTCTGCACAGATTTTACAAGAATATGTAATCCCTTCCAAGTGCATTCCATCATCATTAATCAACCCTCAGATTTGCTACATACATCTAAATACACTGGACATTTTTCACATGGGGAATGAATGTAGTATGTCCTTATCCTCTAGCTACATCTAATAATTTCACGTATTTTCTTACTATTACTGACTTCCTCTACAAATGGGCTGAGGTAATACCTCTCAATGAAATTGGTGCAAAAATAATTGTTAGTTTTTTTCAAAACTAACATCATCACTAGATTTGGTGTCCCTCATACTATATTGATGAAGAATGGAACAAATTTTTTTCTGTTGAGGTAAAGAAGTTATATAATGAGCAAGATATCAAATCCAACCATTCATCTCACTATCACGTGGAGACCAATGTATAGATAAAGGCCTTCAACAAGACCCCATAAAATATACTCCATAAGATGGTGGATAAATATAATAAATCATGTCCTGATAATAATTGTAATGTTTTATGGGCTTATCAGTCTACTACATGTACTACCACTCTAGAAACCACATTTTCATTGGTTTACAGAACTGAAACAGTATTTCCAATTAAAATTCAAATTTCATCACTTATAGTTACAATCTACGATCAGTTTTCTACAGATATAATGTCTTATAAATGGTGTGATTATAAGTAATGATTAGATGAAAAAAAGATAGAATACATCGCATCATTTAAAAGTCTATCGGAAGATAATATCATGATCCATTAGCAAGAATGTTCACCTCCATTCATTTCTTTATGGAGAATTGGTATTGGTTCTTTGGACTCCAATTATTCATGAAAAGAAACCTCCAAAGTATGACCTATAGTGGGTCTGGAATTATTTCATATGTAAGGTCTACTAAAATGGATCTTATTCCCTAATCTCAATGGATGGAGAGCTTATCACAACTCCATATAATGCGTGATTCTTGAAGAAATACATTTTGTAATTGCACACATGTCCTCACTGCATGACACTAAATTGCACAGCACAAAGTCCTAGTTGCATTACGTTAAACTACATTACAATCATAAGCATCCATGCTGCATGACCTTAAAATGAGAAGCATATTTTTTCTTCTCGCACTACGTTAAACTATGTGACATCATTTCTCCTCGTTACATGAAATTAAACTATACAGATAACTTCTTCTCTACTTTTTTTATGAGAATCCATAAGAAAGAATCATTGGAATAATTGATGCTCATTAGTATCACATGAGTCCCTTTCTTCCTATGATTGAGTCAGATCTGCAATGGGAACTTATTTTAAGAAATATATGTGGCATGATTCTTATCTATTTGAGATACACAGAGATACCAAGATCATCAATCTCGGGCTCAGCCACAACCAAAGAAAATTTACGTCATTTTATCCTCCTATATATAAATCAAATCTATACAATGTGTTCCATTAAGATTCATGGGTTGAATTTTTTTTTACCATTTTGTGTCATTAGTATAACTGTTCTTCTAGAACCTTTTAACATCCCCTATCTCCCATATCAAACACAATTTGTGCGGGAATGAATTTTTATGGAACTAGGTATGGCTTGATTCTCATCTATATGAGATATATAGAGACGCCTAGACCTCCAATCTTGGGCCCATCCATCATATAACCCCCCCCCCTTATTCCTTATATAAAAATGAAAAACAGCATAAGGAATGTTTGATGAACTACATATGGATTGATTATTTCCCTTAAAAAGATATGTACTTACACTGGGGAATTATTACATGTTTCAGATACAACATTTAATTCTTTTCAGGTCAGTTCATCTTCATCCTTACCTCATGATGTTAAACTACACGGAAATCCAAGAACTACATTTGGATCAATTGTTTCTCTAATGAGTTACCTAGTGAGCTCAAGTCATATGTCCTAACTCAACTATCACATAATCATAATACCCATATTCTTTACTTTTTTCACCTTTGTTGTAGAGAATAATCATGTACATCTCATTGTTTTTCACACCGATCGTAGCTCATTTGTTATTAAGAATTGGGTAAGAAAATATTCCCTATATAAATAAGGTGTCTCAATTACTTATGAGGTTATCAATGGTCTTCACTGCATGAATTAAAAAAACACAGTTCAATTTCCTCACTGCATGAATCTAAACTGCACAATGTAATATTGATTCAAAGGAAAAAAAGAAAGTCTCCATTGTTAGATATGAGTGACATATATTTAATGGACTTCAAACTCAAGGGAAATATTGATTCATATATGTATCATGTGCATTGTGAAAAACCCCATTCCATATTTCACACTCTTATTCTTGAATACATTAAGAACTTCATTATTATTCTTAATATTTTTTGTGAGAGAGTCTCTGATATCTGAGAAATATTTTTCCTAACTATGTAGTATGATCCCTTAGGTGGTCTTGCATAAATTGCCTACATAATGGGCATGTCAGTAAAAGGATAACTCTACTTGGCTAGGAATCATGTGATAAAGTTGTACATGCATTATACATCCCTAATAACGAGTTTGACAAATAATGGTAATCTCATTTTTAGTTAAAGTGAATTTCCCCCTTCAAACGTTGATAACAATATAATATAATTTTTACATTAAAGAATTCATTCATTTATATTTTTTCCCTTAACTTTCTCTGAATATGAAAGTCTTCAAGACCATGGATTGCACATTTCCCTCTCAATGTGTTCAATGTAGTATGAAACAACTTTGGACTCCCTTGGCCACATATCATATACCTTTTCCATTTCTGGTCATAGTTGTATGACCTAAAACTACAAACACCATACATCCTAAATTTGGGTCAGACCTTCGTAGAAATATCATTCTTATGATTATTTGGAAATCATGTTTGGAAATACTCTCTCCATATTTAAGTAACATTATTATTAAACCAAACTCTATTAATTAGAAAATTTAAATCTCCAAAAAAATTACTCAGCTTTTAAAAATATAATTTCAAACATATAAGAGCGATTTTTCATTACTATGCAGTATGTGCCCGTAGGTGCCCTAGCATAAAATATTCCTAAAAAGCAGGAATGTTAGTAAAAAGATGCCAATATTTGGATGTGCATCATTTTTCCTTGTTGTAACTGTATAATATAGCTCCCGTAACCGATTTATCAAATAATTTTAACTTCTTTATTGTAAAAGACATCATCTAATGCTTTTAGCCCTTTCCCCATATCATTCTTTAGATCCATAAATTCTAAAATCATAGTTCACAATTTTTCCTTCCATACCTAAATATAGAAGTATGTTTCCAACTAAAGTATTAATAAGGTAAAATATAAAGACTGTCAATTAAATCCACCCAATTTCCTCACTACATGACATAAAACTGCATTGTACATTGTCCTCACTGACTGACTTATAATTTCAAATCTTGATATAATAAATTCCCTTTTCAGATAAAATTTAACCATTCCTCATAAACCAAATTTGTGTAGAAATGGTTTTCCTATTCATGACATATGTTTTAATAAATAGCCCTTTATTCATATAATGCATTTCCATTGAATAAACACACATAGTGGTCTTGATTCACCCAAATATTATTTTCCATTTTCTATCAATAGTTAAATTTTAAATTATTAAGATCACTTTTGATTGACGATGAAGTTTTTTCCCTTAGATGGCCATTCTTAAGTTACTTATATAATGGGACTTTCAGTTAGGGTATTCCACTATTTGGTTAAGTATCATATTCCCTATTTGGCCTCCACAATTTGGCTATGCATCATATCCCTTATTTTTCCCTGCATAAAACAGCCTCCATAACGGTTTTGTTAAATAATGGTAACTTTGATCTTAAAATAGACTTACCTTATGTTTATACAGGTTTTAGATTTGGTAACCATAATAAAATCCTATATCAATATTACCCAAAAAAATATTTAAATAATGTTAGAGAATTTCATAGCCACTAGGTCTTGTATGGTATCTAATTTCAATATTTATGGTCAATGTTGTTCGACATTAAACACCTTCCCTTTATAGAACAACATGCATGACCCTAAACTACCAACAACAAAAGGATTGGTACTCATCAAATCAGGAACTGCAAAAGGGCACACAGAATAAAAGTTGAGTCCCATCTCAATAAATGAATATTTTGTATGATTTAAGAACAATTGGTAAATAAAAAGTTAAAATATGAAATTTTTGTGGGGTTGTCTATATAAACCAAAAATAAATAAAATTTTTCTTTCTAGGCCCATTGGATTTTGTAAAAACCAAGCAGCTAGCAATAATGAAAACATAGGTGACTTATGGAGATATGTATTTCATTTATCAAAAAAAATCCCAGAGGACCATCCAAAAATTGGGTTCTATATTTTATCAAAAACCAGAAAAGGAATTCAAGGTAATATCTTATTTGGAAAAAAACATCTTAAGCCCCATCATCTTCCATTTGATGTCCATTTAGCTGACCAACTTCATTATGATCATCATGATGATGCGATTCCTTAGCGTATGAAATGGATTTTGCACCATCCTTCTATAATTCTCCTAATGTTCTATGAAGTTGGTCAATCTCCCCTTTGATAAAATAAAATTCTTTTTTTAGAAGTAGATACTGAACAATCTTTTCATTTACCTTCTTCTTTAGTTATTTAAACTATGCAACATGATTGGACTTTTCTCAGGATAATGCTGCTTTGAATTCATCAGTATTCATCAATAGTTTACTCTTTATCAGGTCTTGGTGAGGCTTTTTTCTCTTGCTCCCTCTTTTGGATAATATCTCTCATTGCGGTATCAATTTCATGGTATTCAAAACTGCCAATTTTATGTTTGATAAACTGAGATGAATTTCATGTAATTCATAAATACAGTTCCTCAAGTATAATTTTAGATATTATCATACACATATTTTTCCATACCTTTCGACTTGCATGATGAATGACCTTTTTCATTTTTGGGTCTGATTCAGAGTCACTATCATTAAGAGGGACACCTTTTTGGATTAACTCACTTAAAGAAGTGCATTGTTCTCGTCCTTCCATGACAATAGTTGGTTCACCTTTTAATACCATTTGAGATGATATAAAGGATTCACCTTCGAAACTATACATTAAGGATGATATCCCTATATGGTAAATTATGAATTATGGTGATGTATAGTTTTACGGGATAAAAAAGGGAGGACAATCACAATATCATTATATATTACCTATCAGTTGGTCAATAACATAGGAATAATCATAACTAATATTTTACGTTGCAAAAGTTTTTTTTGATGACTCTAAGTGAGGAATTATCACTTTAATTTGCTCGGGGTCATCAGAATGAATGTCAAGAAAATATCCTATCTCGAGATTCACTTAAGTCAATGGCTCCACAATAATGGTTTTGAAATTAATGTCAATAAATCCTTCAAGAATCATCATGGAAATAGATTTTTTAGATGTAACTACATATTTTAACCATCAATTGTTAGAAATTTAATCATAAGAATATTAATAGTATGAATAATGAAAACTCACATCCATTTGATTCTTTAAAATGATCATCAAAATCTTTTAATGCATGTCATATATTAACATTTTCTAATACTTCTTCTGAATACATTCCAAGGAATTTCGTATAATGTAATTGTATCATAGATCCCATGTTTGTCTCTCCTATGGGCTCACTCAGCATGTTTTTTTGAAACCTTCCTCTTACATCCTTTAACCCCGAATAACTTCCTCAACAACAGTTGTAGGGTCAACATCTGTTGTCACAAGATGTTCTGATTGAGGTGATGAACCAAAAACTATCACATGATGAATTTCATGTTTTCTTATAATTAATTTATTATCAATCATTACTGATTTACCAAGGTCCTTATCTCTATTGAAATAAGGAATAAGCACAGTGCTGGGAAAAGTCTTTGGTTATTTTGTCATCAATGCCTCTTTAGGAACCACTGAGTTAGCAGGCATTTTTCCTGTTTAGCAGAATCCTCAATAGTACCTTGAATCTTATCAGTATTTTCTTTTAAATTATAAAATGAAGAAGCCCCTATAATTTCAAGAAGAATAATCACTTTTTTTCCTGAATAAGGCTAAAATTAATGATTATTAAGAAGAAATATCACAATATGAAAGCATTTAACCATGCCTTTTTTTCTTTGATGCTTTAGTTTCTTCACCTTCTAAGGTAAAATTTATTCGTCATCTCCAAAGATAGGTATTGGAGGAGGAAATACCCTTTCAATCTCACCCTCCATGGCATAATTTCCTAGAGGTATTTATCTCAATTCAAGGGGTGATACAGTAGTTCCATGATCATCTTCAGGAGGGCTATACCATGGAGATGGAACATTAGTTGTTTTTCCTTTAACCAATTTCATGTTAACACAATATTTCCACAGAGTAACAAAGCTTTTACAAATATAAAATTGCAATGAAGAAAAAAATGTGAGAAAAAGGAAACTTGCATAACAAGATCCACAAAATCACTCCATTATTCATCTAACGAAATTCGAATCCTTTAAGTTGTACCATGATCTATCAATTCTTTCACCTGCTTTATGGTGGGAATTGATTCTTCGGTTTCATATATGCATATTTCAATCTCTTGGATGTAAGGTCTCACTTCATTGGGATTTTAGTTATATATAATATCCAAAGAGGCCCATAAATTCCATACTTTATGAATATGCATCCCTTCACACAGATCCATCCATGTTGATTCAAAATCACAATATAAATATTTCCATTTTTGAACTTCCTATGGTCGTATATATTTAGTGTACATTTCAGAGGGTTGTGAGGATGATCTTATAGCCTTGGATTTATGTTTCTTCCCAATTCCCACATCACAGATATGGGGTGAAAAAATTGGACTCATCGCTCTTCAGAATGAGGGAGACTAGATCGCTTTGGTATAGCCTTCATAGGGATTGATGGGGTGGCTCTCTTAACTCTTGCTAGCGGATAATTTATTAAATGAGGTCTCTTCAGTGAATTTTGATTCTCATTACCTCAACTTTATGACTCTGGTTATTCATCCCCTGATGACGAATAATTTAATTTCAAATTAACCAGTTCCTTCATACTACTTATATTTACCTGCACCCAGGGGACAACATGGTTTAATACACCTTCAGGGTAAGATGCGAACCAGTTTTCAGCATACCAGATAGTTAATATACATACTGCATCATCAATAGGTAAATTAAATATTGATATAGTCTTCTCCATAGATGTTAGCAACCATAGTCATTGGGAAACCATCAAATTTTTCTCATATATTACATGAACATGGGGGATATATTAATTTTTTTCAGAAATTTTAATTGACACAGAAATCTATAAGGATAATAGGCCTCTAATATGATTTCTTGGTCAATATTAGTGGCCAATATGCCATATATAGAAGCTAACATATATCCCCTTAGCTCTAAACTGGTCATCCCATCATCAACGAATCGCCCCATAGGCAGATTCCTATAAAGGAGGAGATGTAAATCTTTATTCATACTGAACCAGAAATTAATATCTTAAGGATTTAAAGATATAGATCAAATACCCGAGAAAGTACAAAAAGATGGTCAAAAAGAACTCCAGAATACCTATACCCCACATTTTATAGCATAATATTTAAAATTAGTAGTCATCCCTCCCCATAACACCTAGATGGGTCCATATATTCAATAAGGTGACATACCCTTGGGACTTTGTCGTATGCTTCTAAGAATCGTTTTCAAAATAGGAGTGGCCAATCGTACAATTATTTTCTCGACTTGCTTGGTTTTGATAAAAACAGTTCCGGGCGTCACACCTCCATTGGAATCACAGAATGGTTTTAGATACAAGTTGATACACATGGATAAAAAACCCGCCCGACATGTCATTGAAGGAATTTTGGAATTTATTTCATATACCCACTTTTCAAACCCTCCATTATCTATTGTTAGACAAAATGTGTTAGGTGTACCTCTATTCTATGCCTTTAGACATATGGTTAGAAGAGTTCAGGTGGGAAATTTTTATTCCTTATGTACTATAAATATTTTTATACAATCCTCTTGATTAATATAACTTCCTTTGTGGGACTTCGTGGTGGTTTCATTCTTGAGTTTAAAATATATTCATAAACTGAAGAACCAAATCTTGTGTATTCTATTAGATATTACATGTCAATTTGGGGGGGGGGGAATAAACCCATTTTACATATCACTAAGGATTGGATCTCCAAAAATCATGTAGACATCCCACAAATTGATTCCTACTTCTCTATGTGTCAATTGGAAGGAGATAGCTTCTAGAATCAATAGGATTAGTAACTCCAACACAAAATCTCCATTCCTATAAAATATTTCTACTGAACCCATACAACCTCATAAATCCCATAACCTTTTAATTCATCTATAAATTATGCACAAATAATTCACACCCAAATGGCCCAATACATTAACATATTAAACTTCCCCCTGGGTAGAAATCCAAACTTTTCTTCCATCCTTTGGATTGATCCATCTAAGACTCTTTAATGATGGATGAATAAAATTTTGGTTGTAGCTTGGATGTGTGTGATTTGAAATCTAGAGCACAAAGGCTGTGATGCATTATATGATCTTTTTCTGATGTTCAAACATTAGAAAATGAGACCCCAACAGAATCATTGGTTGAAAAAAAGTTGGTATAATATTGAACCCTAAAAAGTGGAATATAATTATTCGGTTTTGTATTATTTTCATATTGAAAATGTCCATACATATACAACGAAAAATAAGTGCTCCAAGGAAAATTGAAGTGATATGTTTTCATATATTTTTTCATGCCAGGGATTGTGGTGACACAAACCGCAAATGTAGTCATGAACAACAATGTTCATCATGTCATGAATCCTCTTACTGGCCAATTCCTCAGTAGTTCCTATTTTTTTGGAGCCATTGAACCTTCAAATGAGATCAAAAATCATCTTTAAAGTATGTTCATTTTTTATGTTTTGAAAAATGAATTGAAAAAATAGACAGTGGAATTATGGAGTGCAAGTCTAATACTTGTAGAGCATGTATAAACCGGTGTTCAAGGGTGTAACACTAGTTATGGAGTGCAGATAAAACACATATAATAGAAACATGACCAAACATAAGTGTCTGAGAGAAAAAAAAGACGTGCACGTCGATATCATGATTTCCAGAAGTCAGGATAATTTTCATGAAATTGATGGCTCTATATATAAATAATGAAAGTCACCATGCATGCCAGAATCCTTCGCACTGCCAACATGTATGACCATTAATCTTGTGCTCCACAATATACGCACCCCAGTACCCTCTTTTTATCTATTAATTACTTTACTTTAGTATAAGATCCCTTTTTCATTCTGGATCCAGTTTTGAGAGGGGATATTAAAGAAACTATATCCCATCACGGATCCAAAAAAATAAAAAAGGGAAATATCATATAAAAAAGAGGAGAAAAAACATGAAGTATATCATGATTTCCAAATACTTGAGTTTAAGATCTTTATAGTATGACCAAGGAGTCGTCGATACACAAGATATTTGCATGCCGAGATCCGGAATGATTCCCAATTGTGGGATAAAACTCCTTTCACCCAGGGTCCTATTTTTGTCTATAAATAGACCATTGGAGCCTAAATTTTTATGGAAAATTTTCCCGAAATCCAAATTTCTTCTCTAGTTTCCCTGGTGCATTTCCCATGTCTTCTGAAACATTAAAGGAAGTTTATTAACACCTAAAGTGGAGGAATTGAAGGAGGTTCTTAGGAATGATGTCCTTTTTAGGTTTTATATCCATAATACTTTCATTCCTAAAGTGCCCAACATCCATAAATTAGCAACCCTAGTGTGCCAACAATTCCACTCACAGGAACATGAGCACCCCACTTCAATGAATACAATTGAATAGTCCTGATGGCTGGAGTCAGGGCTCACCCATGTTTTATCTTCTAGATAGTTCATCATGAATGTTATCAACATGTTTCTTATTCATACTTTAATGCACATACTTACGTTTGAGTACATACATGAGCTCCATTATTAGATTCACCTAATACCTTTTGTCTACAAGCCATTAATCCCTCTTAAAATCTATTCATGGAAAGGATTATTCTTTATTGGTTCCCATGTATGAAAAAGATTTCGTTGAGACCTTCACCAAAACCAACTGACTTATCAAACCCATGGGAAACACACATCATCATGACTCCAATTATTGTTTTTATATCCGCACATATAGGATCCCCATAATTGATTCACATCAGGGTTAGGTATCATGGAGTGTCTATGGGTTTGTATATTCCCAGTCACAAAGACCATTCACTAGGGAAAAATTGTAAGATTTTATAAGTTTTAAGGAATAGGGATTGGGTTCGGACCTCCCCTTCTCATTATTGAGACCTGGAACCATATGTCTCTGGTAGGGAAGGAACGATTCATGATTGATTTTCCATTCAAGGCAAATAAAAATCCCCCTCAACTACAAGGATCAATAAAAGGGTAGCCAACCTTGCTTAATCCCCTAACCTTTCAAGTAGGAGGTTTCATTCTTTATCCTCTCTACATAATTCACCTTCATTACCCCCATCCCTTGGACACTTGTCCATTGTAAAGTGAACATACGTAAGGCTCTTCACCTCTCCCTCTTCTCAGGTTGCCTCACCCTCGTCCACTCTAGATGCGATATATGCACATTCATCCACAACCAGAGGAGAAAAAGTGTGAGTCCCGTTGTTGAATCATTGATATTTTCATGTTTCTTACACTAACCATGAATCACGTGGGCATATAGATTTGTCATTATCAAAACATTTACGCCAGATGACTTGAACTACGAGAACTCTTATTCATGTTTAAACTAGGATATGTAGGAAGCCTTCTCATGGCCCATGATCATTGGATATCCAATTTAAGAATCCAAATTTAATTCCCTTTATCTGGGAATTTTCGATAAGAAGTTATCACCAAAATAAACCCACAAATAACCAAGGCATCCTTTTCAAGAATTAATCCCAATATAATTTCTCTCAAAAGACTATAATATTATAAAAGACTTATTAATCTATGTGGGTTTGATTACCATCCAAATGGGATATGTAGGAAGCCTCATTGAGGTTCAGTTTTGACACATCAAATCAACCATATTTCTCCTGGGAAATATTCTTGACATGGTCTAATTTTACTTGGAAACCCATATCCTTTCCATGTTCCTTAGTATTCTTCGATATATGTCCCACACCAAAATATAACTAAGAACCATGCGCCTATATGCCCTTAACACAACACCTTAAACTATATGATATGGTCACTGTCAATTGACCTTAAAAGGTATTATATGTCCCATTATGTGGAACCGAAAAACAAGGGTTATGATTACTTTCACAAGGTTACATAGGTAGCCTATTTTATGGGTAAAATCCTGATATCAAAACAATCCTTCATCGCCCTTGATGATAATAAATTATAGAGTGCACCACTGAGTGGATTAAAAACAAGTATCATCATAACAATGATTAAATGATTCTATAAATATTATATTACATGATACCATTGATAAAGAACCTCGAGTTCATATAGATAACTCCATTAATAAAGAACCTTGAATACATATGGAAGATTATAAATTTCCTACATGTTAATAAGGGACTCAAAACTCCCTGTTAATATTATGTTATACGTGGTGAATTAATAAGGAATCATGAATATCTCATAAATTTATATATATAGTATCATAGTAGAAAATAATCTCCACCAAATGGGTGTCATGATTCTGACCTCCCATCGCCTCGACCAATGCATGGTTCAATGTATCGTCAATTTCAATCTTACAAAACACCTACCTTTGGAATGTAGGTCACTTTTGGAAAAATAACTGTTGGATTTTTCTGTTATCATGAAGAAATCTAATGGAAACCTCCTAGAAGTTGTGATTCTTAAACTAGACCACATGTTTCATGGAACTACGAAATAAAGAGGTTGAACCATTTTTATCTTATAGATAGTTCACAGATGATCCTATACAATTCATCTTTCCAAGACCAATATATCCCATTAATTCAGAATACATGGTTTTTTATATTTGATTATTCCATTAGGATTATTTGAATCCACCTTAAGGTAAAATATTTTCTAGTACCTTTAAACATTATCCATCATGATATACATTTTTTGTAGACTCGAAAATACTCTTTGTTATATATCATATAGGGATTGGATATCATGAAGTCACATCCCATGTCATTATCCAATAATTTCAAGTTCCTTTTTACTTTCACCAACTATTACATCAATTTGGATGAGTTAATTCCACTTAAATAAATAGTAAAAACAATATCATTAACATTGTAATGTCTAAAGACATTATTTGGTTTTGTGTCCCTCAAATTAATTTAATAGGAAAAACCCAAAATTCTAGTATTCCAGGAAAAAATGATTGTTTAATGAGTATAAAAATGATTCCAATTTCTCATCCGACAGTCATGCAATAGTAATGGAAGAATATAGTTATTAATTATGAAATTAAAATTTACAATAGATGATACTGTATTAAGACAATATCATATGTCCAGAAAGTATTCTATGTGCCTTATTGGCTTATCTCCCCATAACCCACAGATCCATGCAAGACACACCACATCCATTTTTCTTGGGAATATAGTTGTTTATTCCCAATAAACTTCAATTTACCTACACTTAAATTTTTATCTATGGTAAAACCTTGGATGCTGAACCTTTCTAGAAGTGATTTGATGAGTAAAAATAGGTCAATGAAATGATGTTTTCAACATTTTATAGAAAATATTTACATTATAACTTGATTTCTAAATCCTTAAATAATCATTTTATCCTCCACTCATTTCACTATGGAGTGATTGTTTTGGATCAAAGAAACCCAATGATACATGGGATGAAACCTCCAAAACATGAACAAATATGGTAAAGAACATATATTATTCACAAGAGTTATTCTAATGGAAAATATTACTTGTCTATAATGGATCAATATCTTATCACATCCCTTACAATGTAAGCATCCTCAATAAATATTTTTTATTAATACATGTTGGTTACTAGCATCCTAACATTAAAATGTCACACCAAATAGTCTTGGTATACATTTAATGACCTTAAACATCATTACAATAAGGTTATTGATGAAATACCATAAATTACATAAATCCCAAGTCTATTTTTTGGGATATTAAATTAATTAGAATGGGAATCCATCACCTGCACTTGCAAAACAATTCATAAACATCCCCACCCTATGACATTAAATTGTGTAGTATATTTACTTATAGCATGACATTGAACTACAATACCCATTGCACAAATTATTTAAACCGTAAACTAAAACCCCAAAAATCAATCCTTCATGACCCTAAACAGATAAGAGTGACCTCATTTCTATGTCCTCATTCCCTTTTGTGATTTTCATATATATGTAAAATTTCATTTCACATGGTTCATTCTATTCACAATAATTCAAAAAAATCAATAATTTCCCTCACATATATGATCATGATAATTACAAATAAAAATTGAAGATCTATCTATAACATTATTTATATCCTCCCGGGATATGAAATGACACTAAGACCACTTTTCCTTTTAATCACTATTGAATTTGAATAAAAATATACAAATAAAATAAAATTTCTTTTCCACTCTATATGATCTAATAACATATACAATGTTTCTTTTTAATAACTATGTGTGGCTTGAATCTTAAAATTTTATGATAAATAGTGATTCCTAGGATCCTTACCTTGGGCCAAAGAACAATTTCACCCCTATTATGTCAACATTTATATCACTTACACCAACTATGGTAATGAGATATTATTTTAGTTGTTCCTAAATGATGGGAATTCCCCTTTCCTATTTGTAAGCATGAACTACACAAGGTACCCCTAGTGAAAAATTCATTACACATGAACTGATACATATAAAAATTCTCTATTCACATACTTATGAGTTAGATCCATGTAGATATATTTAATTAATAACGTGTTACCCGATTTTTTTCTACACAAAACATTCAGTGATTCTTGAATCTCATATAATAGACCTATCCAAGGATCATAAAAAAAATTTGTCTCCCCCACAGTACATTGGGTCTCTCTAGAAATATATAATCATTCCAATGGAACTGCATCAAGTGAAACAGAATTTTATTCAAAATTACCAAATCTAGATCTATGTAATGGAATTTAAAAAAAATATTAATGTCCTAATACATGTTCCATCAATAAAAAATGTGGGATTCAGGTTCACCTATCTAGGACCAAGATGCATGTTATCTATAATACCAAGTGCATTTAATTTGGAACTATGTTTAAATGAACATATCGTGAATGGATTATAATATTAAAATGTGGAACTATCAAATTATCACCCTATTATATAAGACTTTATTTATGTCTATAATACATTAGAATACTCAAAATTTGATGTGCATGGATTTTCACTTTTAATATGACACCTTAAAGAAGAATGACCCTTCTCTAGTTTTAGAATTAGATTCATTTATGAATCCCATTTTATCACAAAATTGTATCATTTGATTCTTACACTAGTGGGATATCTAGTAATGACAATGTTATATATCAGAGGCCTAACCATGACTTTAATTAAATTTAATTTCCCAATCATATTGTATGGAATTACATTATGGTTCATACATGTTTTATTATCAATGTAAATTAATTTTTATATACAGAATAACTCACACAACAAAGACGACGTATTCATCAATAAAATTATTATTTTCAATTTAATATCTAGATATATATAGGATCCTAAATCAATGAATTATTTATCAATGAACCCATGATAATAATATTTATCCCTTATGAATGATATTTATTTACCCAAGTTATTTGTTTCCACCCTCAGGTGATCCGTGGTTATGGATATTTCAACTAATATTGAAATACTAGTAAACATTACCAATGATATAAAGTTACCATATATTTGAGGCTAAAAAATAAAGTAGTGTCACCATATATGAAATATTTGTGTCTTGATTCATGTCCTTGACAGATGTGCAATGATTTTTTGATCACTAATAATTGTCTCAACCGTAGATTCATATCATGAATGACTTTATCATGATGTTTAACTCCATAATTAATGATTTATTTCCCTCCACTGATTTACTAATAAGATGAATCAATTTATTTTTTAGTATATGCCATATCTAGATAAATAGAACATATAAAGGCCCTTATCAAATGATCTTAAACTACTCATAACTTGAGTCCTTTTAACTTGAAGCTAATTTAAACCACATTTGGGTCCACCATTAGATTCACCATTCATTAAAATAAAATTGGGTTTTACTTTGTTTTATGTTAACTAACCAACTATCAAAAATATGAAGAGATTTTGTGATGATATAAAAAATCAATAATAGAGTCCCAAAGTGAGTGAAAATTCCCCCCAAAAGTGTGGGATGATCTCGACCTCCCATCCAAATAACAAATGTGGTTCCTTAAGCATCCTTGGTCCTAAAACCCCAATTGACCACCAAATATTGGAATGTAGGTATGTATTTATTTTTTCATGAGGAAAACATTGGAATTTTTCATTATGGTGGGAAATGGTGACCCAAAATTACTGATTGTCTATGAAAATAACCACTCTCAATCAATCATCGTGCCAAACCAGAAACAATAATATATCTTCTCTCCTCCTTTTAGATAATAATGGGGGACCTGACATGAATCTCTCAAATAAAAAAATAATTGTTTTTTATTAATTAGTAAATTTTTTCCACTATATTCAATCAAAAATTGTGAACCCCAATGAAACTCTCTAATAACAAAAAGATCATGTCATTAGGTGTCTTTAAATTTTTGTTCATATACTAGACAAATAATGGGGATAAGACAATAATAAATTTTATATGTAATCATATATAACTAGGATTCTAATGAAATAATCCCATCCCTGAATTGATAAGCCCATGATAGTAGAATGACTAGATCAAAAATAAATGAGAAAAACTGTTGTCCATGAATATATGATTGGGAATACAACAAAACTAAGATATTTCACTAATCTGTGATCCTGATCCTTATTGTATATATAACTATAGATGTTACACTCATCAAAAACATCTTGATCTAGGATAATTTCTTCTTTTAGCGACAATTACAGTAAATCACATATGGTTACAACCCTCTACAAGTCGTAAGATGATCTCACATGCCTAAAAACTGCAACACCAGTAGATGAACATAATGGTTCATTAATAAAACTATGTGGTAGAATCCTGACCCAAGAATCATACCATTAGTTTCTCTAAGAAATGGAACTAAAAATTATATATCTTCTATGGAAATATAATTCTATTCTTATTCCCATTGTCGCCACAACCAACCCATTTTAGATATTATCCTCATTGTGTGGAAATAAACACCATCAATATATGATGAAGGTGGAATAAGAAGTAAACTATGGCTACCACCCAGTTCAGTTTCTACCAAAGAGTGAGTCAACCAAATGTTGTCTCCAACACCATCCCTTAGGTACCCATCATCTATCTACTGAGCATAATACCCAAAACACATTGACCTCTAAATCCCATGCAAGAGCAGCATGAAAGACATATCGGGTTAGGAAGACATTGGATATCCAAGATCAGTCTCATATCCCAAATCCCACAGATAGTGTTTTCATCAATATGTTGGATATAATTAGTGATATATAATATATCTCTTATCACTCTAAATAAGTCTATGGTTATGTTCCCAAAGTAGGATTGGGGGACATGTTTATCCCTACCCCCATGCACGATGTCCATCATCATATTCTTGTGCTGCATAGAGGAAATAAGTGCGTAGATGTCACTTTTTTAATTGAACATATCTTCCATTAAATCATTTATATAAAAAATATATAGGTCTATATCTTTGTATAAACACTGATAAAATTCCATTATATTTTACAAATAGTTGAAGAACTCCTCCATCATATTTTTTAACTTCCACAGATATTGGGATATGAAAATATTCGTATTTCTATAAAAAAGATATCTTAAAATCAGATCATTGTGATTAATTGGATGCTCGATAGAAAGAAATGATTTATAATCCTATCCTGGATAATTATTTGTATATTTTGGTAAAGGATGAGGTGTCATATTGGGTTCACATTCCCATTCCAACCATGGATCACTATGTGATAGAGGAACATGCATTTGGACATGGAAAAATATCTATTAAAAATGCCTTGTAGAGTATTCCAAAGGCCTAGGATTTGGATCAAGTCCCCATTCTAGTCGGTCTGACCATGTGAGAGGGGAAATTCCTTAGGATGGGATCATATTCCTATCAATGATTGCTTGAGGCATAGTATAAAGGACTATGATTGAGGTCATATCCATATTCTAGCTGGGGATCACCTAATGAGAGGGAACCATGCCTCATTACATGGTCATACTCCTTATTTTAAAGTCTATTATCATGCACGGATGTCGGAGTATCAGTCTCATATTCTCATTCTGAACTAGGCTATCCAAGTGAGAATTTATCATGCCCCATGAATGGTTTATATTATTATCAGTGAATCTACCTAGAATACTCCATAGAATCATAGATTCCTAGAGAATATTCTATCTTCCTCCAATGAATTAATTCATCATCATCATTCAGATGTAATAGAGGAGGAGCCTCATAAGCCTTATCAAATTCAGGATGTCCTTAGGAATATTCTGATGTGGAATGAATATTCTGATAGGGATCATATTTCTATTCCAACTAGGACTCACCATGAGAGAGTTTCACAAGCCTTGTTTTAAGATAATACACATTCCATGAATGACCCACTACATATTCCAAGGACATAGGATAATGCCCATGACTATTTCTTGGCTAAGCCTCACCAAGTGAGAATGACACAGGCCATGGGACATGTTTG
The DNA here is from genome assembly GCA_963277665.1 of Viscum album. Lineage (NCBI taxonomy): Eukaryota > Viridiplantae > Streptophyta > Magnoliopsida > Santalales > Viscaceae > Viscum > Viscum album. The sequence continues at coordinate 988,050,805 of OY728163.1, read as the reverse complement.
TATTCCTATAAAAAAGTAAATAGTTCATTGGAAAACACCAAATGCTTCTCTAAAATAGGCAAAAAATCTCATAGTGCTAGATGTAAATAAACAAGTTCCATCAACCATCACACAATAGGCTCATATACACCGGCAATTCCAAAATTTAGTTCGGCATATTACATCCATGATGTAGACCATTACACATATTACGAATATGATCAATTCAAGTGTTCTTGAGGTCATTAAATACAAATTCTCTTCACCAAAAGGGTCCTTTAAAACATCAACCAAATAAGAATTGTTTCATTACCATTATTTTGTTTCTCATGGTACTGTGGAAATTGATCACATGAACTATACTTATGAAATCCACCGCTGTCAACCTCCCCAAATAGATATATACCATAGTCTAAGAAATCAACCCTTTCCCAAAAAACAGATAATATAGAGTTGTTAAAAACATATACACCATTGTATATAGTCTTATACAAAACATCAAGGACAACCATATATATATACCCATCCCATATATATATATGTGGTCATGAAAAAAATGTTTCACTCCAAAAAAGGAATAATAACACTTGTGATTCCTGATATCATGGTGGAAGAACATAGAATCTCAATGTGATTTGTGTCATTCCAGTTTTATTGTCCCATTTCATCCTCATGATCCAAACACATTAGTGAATGATTTTCAATATCCATGCCAAACAATTCTAGGGAGGATTTTTTCCTTAACATTACATCACAATGTTTTGTACACTTTCTCAAGGGTCAAATCGGACAATCCATTCCTGAATCATTTATGTCCCACACCTCATGATTCAAAACCATAGGTCATAGAGAATAAGAATTAAAATTAAAATTTTCCCTTCTTTAAAGTGTTAGGACCCTTCTTTTATAGCTCATATCCCATACACAAACTCATACACTAGACATTTGAGCCTTCACAAATCATTCATAACCATCAGAATAGAGTGGACATCATATTTTCTTGTCCATGAATTCAATGCATCAGGGACTAGAACTACCCACTAAATGAATCTCCTCCTTACAAAAATGATCTACAATCCTCGTGAGCCCTAGGAACATTGTGGTGGAAGCTAGAACCTTAGGGTGTTATGGGTCATCCTCTACATGTCATCCCCATCCCAAACTCACTGATTCAAACTTTTGGGTTATGACATACATCATCTATAGTCTAAATATCTTGGTGTACCAATCATACCTAGTGTTTCTCCCTCAACTGATATTACCCCCATATATCATCCATATCCCCTAAAAATGATACCTGACATTAGAAGACCCTTTTATTATCTATGTAAGAATTCTTATGGTTCCAACATATGTGCCTATGGTCATCAAAAAATTAGGCACTATGTAGAAATGGTATTCCGATCCTTGTGAGCCCTAGAAACACCATGAAAAAACTAAGAACCTTTTTTTGTTCATTACTTTAATATATGCACCAAATTCCAAGAGAGTTGATAATGTCAGAAAAAATGAAACAAAAATATAGTGATATAAGGTCCACGATAAATGTAACATCTCGGGATTTTATGAGAATTATTCTTTTTAATTTCTTTGATGTCTTTTGTTGTACGCTACACAAAGATTATCTTTCACTATACGCAACACCGTATTAGCTTTCTGTATATGCTACACTATTCTTGGATCATGTTACACAGAATTTCATTTTCGTTTGATTGTAGTCATTATACGCAAAATTGAGTGTATATATATATATTCAATGTATAAATGAAATATTGTTGGATTATGTTATACACCACAACAAAGGAGTATTTCACTACACACAACCCTGACTTGTCTTACATTACATGCAATCACGACCTTTCATGATAGTTTCTGTTGTACGCAATATCGAGTTTCACTAAACAACGATATGTTATTAAAATGTTATACAAACTAGACGTTATAAATAGTAATACCAAATTTTTGAAATTTTATAAATTTTATCATTCTAAATGGACTTCATTTTGGGATTCTGAATATCGAAATTAGCCTAGGTTGAATTTTTTGTATTTTTCGGAAAACTTTCAAATTTTGATGAATAGTGAAAACACTGGGTTAATATTTAAAAACCAACTTTTTTATTTAAATAATTATTTAATTTATTTAAATTTATTTTAGGTAAATATGGATACATAATACCAATATATGTTCAATGTGATTCATTGGAGTCATTTTATAATAAATTTAGACATATAAAAATTTTATTAAACTTTCCACCGTCTTTTACCAACCTTATAGAAGTTTTTTGCAAATTTGCATAAAACATAATTTTACCACTTATGTGAGTGGAATTTTGAAAATCCAAGAGACAAGGTTAATATCAAGGAGTAAAATGTTGTTCAATAAGGTAAATTTTTTTTCTTGAATAGTAACATTTTACTTTTATTTACCACGGTTAAATGTAAATAGGGTAATTAAGGTAAAAATGATATTATTATTACCCCAAAACATGTCATAATTTTATTGGATAATTATAATTCGACCAAAAACAACCTTATTAATATAATATTATCATTTATGTCCACTTGTATTAGATTAGGACATTTATTATTATTTTATTTATAAAAGGAGTTAAAATAGTTAAAATCAAAGGTTAATACGTAAAACATTTTTAATATAGGGTTATTCATAAGATATAGTCGACTATAAATATTCATTTGAAATATAAAAAGATTTCATACATAATGGAATTTTATTTATAATTTTTAGACATTAGATAATTTAATTTATTTATGACACAATGATGATCCAGTAATTACCTTATTAATGAAATATTAACATAATTGATGTTATAAATACCCAAATAAATGTAATTTTAGACTTTTTATGTTTTAAAATAATTTTATACATTAATATGACATGTTAGTATTGATTTAATTAACTATTTTTGATCTAAGCATGCTCTTATGAGTTTCACAATAATCAAATACCAAATAGTGTTAAAATTGACATAAAGTAGTTTTTTTTAAAAAAATATTATATTATTAATTGTTATTTTATTCCTAAAAATATAAGGTTCGGAAAAATGACATAGATAAGGATATATATATTAATAATGAACCACTTTGGTTTCTTTTGGCTTGTTATAGTATGTTTATTAACTATAGAGTGTAAGAAAACAAAAAGACACGGTAAAAGATAAATTATTTAACTTAGATTTAAATCTAACAGACAAGGTTAAAATAGTAACCTAAACTTTTATGAAACCAATATGTTTATTGTATTTCGACACATACCCACCTTATCTTAGAAATAAATAAATTTGAGCTATTAAAAACCGAATATGACTTTAGAATAAAATAATATTTTAAATTTATCCAAAGGTGCCCCTCTCCTCCATTATAAAAAGGGCACCCCTTCCCTCTTCACTTCACACCATTTTGAGCCTTGAATCTCGGCCAAACCCTTCCCATGTATCTTCTATACTTCCCTAGAAAGATTCTGGAGGTTCTGGTTTTATCAAAAGACCAACTCTACTTCTTTAAGAGGAATCTTAAAGGAGGTGCGTTGAAGAAGAGCTAATCTCTTCTTCCGATTCTCTCGAGTTTATTTCTTATTCTACTTCTTCTTATTTAGTTGTATCATTATAAAGTAATAATATCAGTATTAATTTTATAGTGATATGTTATTATAAATACGAAACGCCATATTTCACCTTCTATCAATCCTATGAAAAACGAATTCATTGCGCGTGCGTACATACGAAATATAGTCTCCACGCCGTGGTGCAATCTGTTTTCAACCACCACCTTACATGGATGGGTATAATGGTGTAAATAAAAAACTATATATGATTATTGTAAAGTTATATTGATTATGAAATATTATACATGCACTTAAATACAATTCCACAATCATGGGAATGATATAATCGCTCATGCGTACGTACGGACTACCGTCTCTACGACGTGATGAGATTCATTCTCCATGTTAACCATTCATAAATGATTATAATGTATGTATAATGAATAATATTTAAATATATGACATAATAATTATACTGGATTTGTGTATATATATATATATGTAGGTTATCTACTTAATTTCATTCAATTCAATAAGGAAACGAAAACTGCGTTCATGCGTACGTACGGCCTACCGTCTCCATGAACTGTGTATTTCATTACATTTATTGATGTATCATATATATAAGTATATGATGAATATATATTATATATAAATCATGTTTTACATTCCGTAATTAAGTATGTCAGGATATAATTAGTAATATTAAGAGAAACAAGTCGAAACACGTACAATAAATGAAATAATTTTACCCAAATCGCAGCTTTTACATCGAATTTACAAAAGAACGGGTAATATAAAGTCATAACTAAATCATATATGATATCATAACAATGAATATGATTCTGTAATAATTCAATTACATTATTTAAATCATTATACATGAGCTTTGGATACATACAAAGCATATTTGACATAAGGTAAGGGATAACTATTCCAATCTCGCTCGTATCCGAGATTGTTTATTCGTATGTATTTACTGGGGTTTTTGTTATAATACATGTACCTGTTTTATAAAAATGATTTCATGTATGTTTAATGGACTTTTTACCCATTTTTGAATTTTATTACATTTTATGATATGAATCTTACTTTTTTTACCACTCAAAGAACTTTTCGACTTTTCCAACAAAAGTATGAGGAGAATGTTATTTTTAACTTATATAGCGTGAACGGATTTTTAAGGTTTCATAACACCTTATTTTCATGATTATTAATCTACAAGATTTCATGATTATTTTAAAAAAAATCTTTTTCTCTTTAAATTTAATGGCATTTTTTGAAAATAAAATTATTTTCAAGAAGAAAGGATATTTTCCTCAAGAATTCATTTCAAGTGCTTCATCAAAACCATTTTCCATCTAATATGACATTATTTCATATGTGTATATTTCAAGTATAATGTCTCTATGATTTATATGGTTTCACTTTTAATATGGTGAAATGATATCCATTTGTTTTATATGGACTATGTTATGATGGAATGATGATTATGAAACCCAAATTATTCTTTGGGTTATGATGAATGATTTATGATTGTTTTGTGGCACACATAAGAATGATTTCAATATGAGATGGGTGGGACCTATATCTCCCTCTAATGCATAGGGTAAATATTTATACCTCTTGAGATCGACATGGCTGGAATGGTATGTTAATCCGGTTCAGTGATACAGGACTGGAACGAGGAGTGAACTCGATTCAGAAAGGGAATTTGTCCACTAAGATGGTCTTGGAAGAAATGCCATGGATTTTATGGAAATCATATCTTGTTATTAATGGTTTTAACAATCACATGGTTTATTCCCATGCTATTTTATCCTGATTGATGTTCCTTTATGATATATGCCTTATGTACGTCCAAGATTTCTGTCTTTTCTCATGATTTTGATGTTTTTATGTTCAAGTTTTTGCATTCAAATGTTTATGGATTGTTTTATGTTCTCTATGTTTACATTTACTGAGCATTTGATCTCACCCTATTTATGTTTTCATTTCCCTAGGATATAAAGAAAGGTTTTAGGTATGAAAACAAAAATGGGAAGATATTTATGGGAGATGTTGAAGATCTTTCACCACGATTAGATGATTACATTCGGAGTTTCCAAAGACAGTAAACTAATACAGTCTTTGGGCGTCTGTTTTTTCCATGTATTAATTATTCCTAAAAAGTAATGCAATGTCCATGTAAGTCAAGATTTGGGTCTCTATAGTTGGAATCAGAGTAAAGGTTTAGTTAATCTTTAGAAACTAGGATGCGAAAACTTTAGTGAAATCCCTATAAATCATTCAAAGGTATGTCTAGGGAGGTGCATAAGGATAATTATAGATATAGGTTATAGTCCTAGAATTATGTTAATGATCTTATAACTTAACCTAAGATGTTAGATATTGGAGGTACCCCCCGTTTATTATGTTGTTTTCCTAGTATGATTTTTTTCTTCCCACGGTATTCTTTTTGGGTTTTAAAAAATGGCTGGAAAGGGGAAGATTCACGGTTATGGAGGATATGATGGACAATGGAATGATATTCTACATGAGAACCCAAATGAAACAGGATTTGGAAGTCCAAACATCGTTATTATATATAATCAGAAATCTCTTTACATGATTAGTAATCTGAACATTGGTATGTTTCCCGACTCAGCTAGTAAGAGAAAGATAGAGTTTCATGATTATCATAGAGGAAAGAATGTTCAATTTTTCCCATGTAAATCCTATGGGAAGAGGCATCAATGAGAATGTTTCAAAGGAAATGAAAGATGCTTTGAGTGCGGAAAAGAGGGGCACAAATTTAGTAATTGAAAAGGAAAAGGTTCAGATAACACCATGAAGAAGGATAATGGTATTTCTACGACATCAACAATGATTAGATGTTTAAAATGTGGAATGTATGGGCATTATGCAAACCAATTCCCTAATTGAAAATCTCATGAAGAGAATCAGCATGGTCATATGGGAAGTATTTTTGTGGATGATGATGAGAAGACTAGAAATGATATATGAGATGAAAGAAGTGTTGAAGCTTGGTCAATGGTTTAAGAAGGTAATGGAATGATATGTGTTTATCAAGAGTTATGTTGTATAGTTAATGGTGCTATGGAATAAAGAATCATCTAAGGATTGTTACACTATTGTTTTTCCAAAAGTATTTGAAAGTATATGTTTAATGGTACGGGTAACTATGAAAGGTTATTCAGATATTTTTTGTAAATAAGATGATATGCGCATAATGAATGTATAAGGAAAAAATAATATGTTTGATAGTGTTCATGATCTCATGATTGATATAAGTACTAAGTGATATCATGATTTGAGTATATAGAATATTTGGGATTTTTCTATGTGGAAAGAGTTATCTTTTAACTGCATTCATGTTTTCACTAAGGTTCAATGTGTAATCATTTTTCAAGAGAATACATGATTAAGGAATTTACATGTTTGGAATGTGACCAACAAGATATATCATATGATAAATGATGGTACTCATGTTCTTGTTATGTGACCTTTCCAGAAGTTGGTTTCATTATACTATGAGATTTGACATATGTCTTTCGGATATGTCTCAAGATTGGAAATGGTTATGTCAGCCATCCGATAGTATTGTTTAAGGATTGAACTTTATTTTTGAAATTATTTCAGTAATGTTATAATAGTGTATTTTTAGAAAAATGACAATCTGGAGGACATGTGATAACCCATCACGTCGGACACGGCTGTGGGAATAAAACCCACAACCGAAGTGCGACGGGCCTTTATTGCATACCACTGGCCTACAGGAAGTCCCTGGTTAAGAGAAACTAGTTTTATTTTATTAATCACTATGATAGATGAAGTATAAGTCCATTTTTAGAACCATATATGATTAATCTCCCCATAAGATGAACCTATAACTTTTTCTAACCTTTTGTTGGCAACAGATGGAATAAACCATAATTCTATCACATGATCTGCTAACACTTCATGAATGACACAATCAACTTCATTTCATTAAGAGATGATGTGGAAATTGAACAAGGCACGAACAACAGTGATATTGTACTGAAATAAAGTATGTATTTCTTCTCATGAATCAACCTGAGGGAAATGATCCTGAAAACCAAAAATGTTTTCCTAGTGTCCACATATACGATATATCATATGGTACCTTAGATCATAAAATATTTATGGGTTTGTGATTGTTGTCTTTTTCATAGACATGTTCTCTACCACTCTCCATCAAAACTTGATGGTTTGATTTCTCTTCCATATCCATATTTTCACCTATGTTCTCCTATGTGGAAACTGAGTGATTAGTTAATTTTGGTAACCGTTACAATGCATACATTTGTTTTTAATGTTAATTTTGGGTATTCCATTTTACGATGTCGGTTTCAATTAATGAAACATTCAAGTAAAAAACCATTTAAACCCCGATGAATTTCAAGGGAGAAATTTATTTTATGGGGGGTAGAATGTAACAACCCGAGATTTTATGGGAATTATTCTTTTTAATTTATTTGATGTCTTTTTTTGTACACTACACCAAGATTATATTGCACTATACGCAAAACTGTATTAGCTTTTAGTATACACAACACTCTTATTGGATCGTGTTACACGCAATTTCATGTTTGTTTGATAGTAGTTATTCTATGCAACATTGAGTGTATATATATATATTCAATGTATAAATGAAATATTGTTAGATTCTGTTTTACGCAACAACAAAGGAGTCTTTAAATACACGCGACCCTAACTTGGCTTATATTACACACAATCGCGGCCTTTCATGATAGCGTGTGTTGTACCCCATACCGAGTTTCACTAAATAATGAAATGTTATTAAAATATTATAAAAACTAGCTTTTATGAATAGTAATACCCAATTTTTGAAATTTTATAAATTATATATTTCAAAATGGACTTCATTTTTGGATTCGGAATATCGAAATTAGCCTAGGGTGAATTTTTGGTATTTTTCTGAAAACATTCAATTTTTATGAATAGTGAAAACACAGGGTTACTATTTAAAAATCGACGTTTTTATTAAAATAATTATTTATTTTATTTAAATTTTTTTAGGAATAAATTGATACATAATTCCTATATAAGTTCAATTTGATTCATTGGATTCATTTTGTAATAATTTTAGATATATAAAAATTTTATTGAACTATCCACCGTCTTTTACCTACCTCATAGGAGCTTTTTGTAAATTTATATAAAACATAATTTTACTGCTTTTGTGAGTGGAATATTGAAAATATGAGAGACACGGTAAATATTAAGGAGTAAAATGTGGTTCAATAGGATAAAGTTTTTTTGGTGAATAGTAAATTTTTACTTTTATTTACCACGGTTAAAAGTAAAGATGGTAATTAAGGGTAAAAATGATATTATTATTACCCTAAAACATGTAATAATTCTATTGGATAAGTATAATTCGACCAAAAAAACCTTAGAAATATAATATTATCATTTAGGTCCACTTGGATTAGATTAGGACATTTATTATTATTTTACTTAAAACAAGAGATAAAATAGTTAACATCAAAGTTTAATAAGTAATTTTTTTTAATATTGGGATATAAATTAGATAAATTCAACTATAAATATTCATTAAAAAGACAAAAATATTTCCTAAATAATGGTATTTATTTATAATTTTTAGACATTAAACAACTTAATTTATTTATTACACAATGATGATGTAGTAATAACCTTATTAATGAAATATTAACATAATTGATGTTATAAACACCCAAATAAATGTAATTTTAGACTTTTAATGAATTAGACCAATATTATTGGTTAATATGACATGTTAGTATTGATTTAATTTACTTTTTTCGACCTAACTATGATGTTATGATTTTAACAAAAATCAAATACGAAATAGTGTCAAAATTGACATAAAATTGTTTCTTAAACAAATATTATATTATTAATTGTTATTTTATTTATAAAAATATTTTTTTTGGCCAAATGACTTATATAAGGATATATATATTAATACCGAACCACTTGGGGTTCATTTTTATTTTTATTGTATGTTTATTAACCATATATTGTAAGAAAACAAAAAGACATGGAAAAAGTTAAATTATTTAACTTAGAGTTAAATGTAAAAGGTAAGATTAAAAAAGTAACCTAAACATGTCTAAAACATATTGGTTGAGATTATTTCTACCAATACCCAAAATATCTTCGAAATAAAATAATTTGGAGCTATTAAAAACCAAATATGACTTTATAATTAAATAATATTTTATGTTTTTTCCAAAGGTGCCCCTCTCCTACCTTATAAAAAGGGCACCACTTCCCTATTCTCTTCACACCCTTTTGAGAATTGAAGCTCGTAAAACCCCTGACAATTTCTGTTCTCAACTTCCCTAGAAACATTCTGGAGGTTCTGGTCTTCTCAAAAGTCCAACTCTACTTCCTTAAAAAGAAGCTTAAAGGAGGTACGTCAAAGAATATTTAATCTCTTCTTCCGATTCTCTCGAGTTTCTTTCTTCTTCTACTTCTTCTTATTTAGTTGTCTCATTATAAAGTAATAACATCAGTATTACTTATATAATTATATGTTATTATAAATATGAAACAACCCTATTTCACCTTCTATCCATCCTGTGGAAAAAAAATCACCGCGCCTGTGTACGTACAGAATACCGTCTCCACACCGTGGTGTAATCTGTTTTTTACCACCACCTTACTTGGATGGATATAATGGTGTAAATAAATAACTATATATGATTATTTTAAATTTATATTGATTCTAAAATATTATACATACACTTCAATACAGATCCACAATCATGGGAATTATATCATCGCTCGTGCGTACGTATGGACTATCGTCTCCACTACGCGATGAGATTCATTCTCCATGTTTACATTCATGAATGATTGTAACGTATATATAATGAATAATATTGAAATATATGACATAATAATGATACTATATTTAGTTATATATCTATATATATGTATGTCATCTACTTAATTCCATTCAATTCAATAAGGAAACGAAAACAGCATTCATTCGTACGTATGGGCTAGCGTCTCCATGAATGGTGTATTTAATTCGATTTATCTATCTATGACATATATATATGTATATGATGAATATATATTATATATAAATCATTTTTTATATTCTGGAATTGATTAAATCAGGATATAAGTAATAATATTATGAAAAAAAAGTCTAAACACGTACAATAAATTAAAGGATTTTACCCAAATCGCTGCTTTTACATCGAATTTACAAAAGAACGGGTAATATAAAGTCATTAGTAAACCATATATGATATCAAAACAATGAATATGATTCTGTAACAAGTAAATGACATTATTTAAATCATTATATAGGAGCATCAGATACATACGAATCATATTTTACATAACGTAAGGGATAAATATTCCGATCTCGCTTTTATCCGAGATTGTTTATTAGTAAGTATTTACTGGGCTTTTTGTTATCATCCATGTCCCTATTTTATAAAAAAAAATTCATGTTTGTTTAATGTCCTTTTTACCCATTTTTTAATTTTACCACATGTTATGAAGGGAATCTTACTTTTGTTTACCACATGAGGAACTTTTTGACTTTTCCGACAAATGTACGAGGAGAATGTTATTTTTAATTTATACTACGTGAACCGATTTTTACAGTTTCATAATGCCTTGTTTTCATGAATCATATTCTACAATATTTCATTACTATTTTCAAAAAAATCATTTTCTTTGAAAATTGAATGGCATTTTGTGAAAAGAAAATTATTTTCAAGAAGAAAGTACATTTTCCTCCAGAATTCATTTCAAGTTCTTTATCAAAACCATTTTCCATCTAAGATGACATTATTTCATATGTGTATGTTTCAAGTATAATGTCTCTATGATTTATATGGTTTCACTTTTCATATAATGAAATTATATACATTTGATTTATATGGATTATTTTATGATGGAATGATGTTTATGAAACCCAATTTATTCTTTGGGGTATGATGAATGATGAATGATTTTTTTGCGGAACACGTAAGAATGATTTTAATATGAGATGGGTGGGACCTATATCTCCCACCAATGAATTGTTTAATGATTTATATCTCATGATATATACATGTCTGGAATGTTATGTCGATCCGGTTCAGTGATATTGGACTGGAACGTGGAGTGAACTGGATTCAGAAAGGGACTTTGTCCACTAAGATGGTCTTGGAAGCAATGTCTTGGCTTCTATGGAAATCATGTCATTTGCTTAATGGTTCCCACAATCACATGTTTTATTCCCATGATATTTTATCATGATTGATGTTATTTTCTGAGATATTCCTTACGTACTTCCAATATTTATGTCTTTTCTCATGATTTTGATGTTTTTATGTTTCATTTTTTGCATTCAAATGTTTATGGATTGTTTTATGTTCTCTATGTTTACCGATAATGATCATTTCAGCTCACCCTTTTTATGTTTTCTTTTCCCTAGGATACAATGAAAGGTTTTAGATAAGAAAACAAAAAGTGTAAGATCTTTATGGGAGATGTTGAAGATCTTCCACCATGATTGGAAGATTACGTTCCGAGTCTCCAAAGACACTAAACTAATATGGTTATTGGGCGTCTTTATTTTTCATGTATTAAGTATTACAAAAAAAGTAATGTAATGTCCATTTCCGTAAATATTTTGGTATCTACACTAAAACGCACTAAAATATAGTGATAAAAGGCCCCAGATAAAATACCATAAACCACACTGAATTATGGTCTGAGTTAAATGAAATCAAAATAAAGTAAAATAAGGTACAATGTAAAATACATTGAAATAAAGTGGAATTTAGTTGAAGAAGGAATAACCTAATGTAAAATGATATACTTTTGAGATAAATGACTCTAAATTAATGTAATATAATATCTGAGGTAAACGAACCAATATTGATGTGATATATGATCCTTGGTAAAAATACCAAAACTAAAAAAATAGAATGTCAATCTAAAAAACCCTAAACTAAAGAAATAGATGGTCTGACATAAGGTAACCAAAACAAAAGAAATAAAAGGTCAAATATAAAAATCCTAATCTATGGTACAATATAAATAAGACCAACAATAATAGATAATATAGTAATTACCACTATATAGACTTGGAAAAAATAAAAGCTACACTACCCAAGCCTATCATCTTCATGAAAAGAAAAATCTCTCTCCCTCCGGAACATATATCATTTTAAGATGGTCCTTCTAAAAATAAGTTGATATCAAGATAACTAGAACATATTAATCAATAAATAATATATTATTGGTGATTATTCTTGAAATCTTATTGAGAAGCATCTATTATGATTTAAATATTAGTTATCGGCATTCCATTTTACCTGATATTGTGATAGTGATGTAAATCATTATAGATTCATATAACACTGGGTCATCAAAAGAAACACATATTGATAGGATTAAGTCATATATACATTCTTGTATCATTTGATTATGGTTTATCCATGTTTTACTTGAAAATTAACGAATAATATAATGATTATTTCACAAAATAAAAATCCAAGGTTTAAAAGGAAAATATTATGATAATGACAAAAAATGTTTATTATAGGTCCTGAAGCCCACTTACATAGCGTGTAGTCATCTTTCATAGTAGATGAAAAAATGTGAAGTAATTATTGAATGAATTTATATCCATGGAGTGATTTAATGAAATGATTCACCAATACATTTTGTGTTACATTATAAATCATTGATGAATTTCAATATCAAGACCAAAGGAATATACAATCCATAAAAATAATTTAATCATCGTGGAAAGTGTAAATTTGAAAATATCAAAGATCCAATATGAAATTCACATGGGATTCAAAATGATTCAATATTTTAAGATATAATCATTGATTCTAATTACATGATGCAAATACATATTACACATCATGTAATATCTTGATTATTAACCTACAAAAAGTGTGCAATGAACAAAATTATATGAACTTATTTTTTTCACTCATTCATATATCATGATTCTTTGCACCCTTCTAACTAAAATCAATTTGTGTCAATTTATTTCTTTGTTTAATGTTGACCCAAGAACCATGGATTCAACATGAAAGGTTTTGTTTGTTCTTCAAAATCTATAAGACAATCTATGTGTGTTCTCCATTTCAATTTACTATAGATAGTAAACCCCTTACTACACTCTTCCTTGTTCTTATTCCAAGTGCGTGTGTGATTGATGTGGTGAATAATTTGATTTTTAAATAATTTAAAATTGAATGTATAATCTTTAATCGTCTGATATAAATTAATTTTTGTATGTTGATTATGTTTCCTATTCTTTTCTTATTCATGATCAATTCTAACATGAGTTGAAAAAACACATATTGTAGGGATTGAGAGTAGGGGTGTGAATATTTATTAAATATTCAATTCTCAACATATAAAAGCTAATGATAGGAAAGAGATTAAAATATAGTTTTTTATCCAATTTGTTTTAGTATCCATGACTCCACAAAATTTTAATGAGTGGCCCTAACCTATTTAGAGTAGAATAGTTTATGATCAGTTGATAATGATACATTCTTCCTTTAATGATAGAAATATTACTTGTAGGTTTTATTTAACTATAGAACAGGTAATAGTTTTATATTATATATATTTTATTGATTTGACCATAGTGAAATACTATTATTTTCTTGTTTTATAGCCTAATTCTTAGGTTTGTAATATGATATGAATAAAAAAATCCTTTTTATAGATTCCTCAAAATTTATCATGATCCCTTTTCTCTCTCTCATGTAAAACCCCAATTCATTTACCATTAATGTTCCATAAATCAATCAACTTGTGAGGGATCCTACATATATGGTTTTAAGCCTTAGTTCCTAGCCTCAAACTAATGTTCCCCTAGGAATTGACCCTAAACTACCACTATATTACTCCTTAGTATCATATTTAGTTTTTGAAAAAATAAATCCAATTAGACCATAGTCCATGTTAATTAAACTACATGTCTGGAAAAATAATATTTTTTATCATTTCTAGGGACGAAATCCTATGATTCACAACGTAATATATGGAATGAACCTATGATTACATTACCTTTTCCCTCTATCCTTTTCTTTTCTTTTATTTCCCATTTTCATTTAGACACCCCTACATCCATCACGTTATGACATAGTGCAAGCGTTAGATAACTTTGACATATTCAAAGAGAATTTATCCACAATAACAACTTATATTTGAAACAGAATTCGAATGGTACATATCTATAAACCACAATTGAAAAATGGCAGAACACTGAAAACTTATAGATCCAAACCCACCAAATATGAAAATCATGCAACCTGCAGTACATGGAAAACATCTCATGCATCAAGAATGAACCATCATGGATTATGTATTTCCATCAGTCAAGGGTGTGGTGCCCAGGATTGTATACCCTTATATTCAGGGATGCACAATCAATATCCAACCTATACACTTTCATATGATCTAGAATATTGGAATATTCAGTGCAATTCAATGTTAAGATCCACATGAACATATCTCAAACTACATGGAAGTCAACAATAATGTTCAGTACTTTAAATTATCATAGATTCTGTAAGAATAAGATTATTTCCCTATTCCTTAAGTTAATGAGATATGGATTAGATTAAATGTCAAGATCTTTAGTATATAACATCATGGATTTATATATCTGATAAATTATTGGATAATTACGTCCCTCCAACTTGAAAATGGAAACTCAATAATGAAATGATAAAATTTTATTATATCGATAGATAATTTGTATGGTATTAAAGGAATCATTTTATGGAACTCAATCATAATTGACCACATCACAGACATGATATGTGGAATCAAGTCCAAACATTTTATTAAGGACTCTGACTAGCTTATCGCACTGTCATTAATGTCACTACTGAGGGAGGGCTAATGAGTAAAACACACAATGCATGATGAGCTATTTAAGATGAAGTATCATTAAATCCCATTATATGGAAAAGCAATCACGGACCATAGCAGTGTGAAATCCACCAAGTTGAATAAAATAATTTACTAATTGCACAAGTTGAGTCCCTGACCAGGAATATTGAATCCTTTCGTCAATTTCTTGTACCACCTCTTATTCATGAACCTATAATGGGAATACAATATTTTTATGTATGTTACGACCCACATCTATTTTAGGGATGAACAATAGATGTTAAAAAACAATGAATCCAAGATTTTAATTTCATTAATTACAATGATGAAAATTTAATAATTTTAGGAACAACAAAATTATTATATACAGAGTCCAGTAAAATAATAACAATAAGGTGATAAAGGATATTATCAACAATGAAGTGTCGTTGAACCATTAATAATCATAAGACCACAGGGATATCTTCCAGTGAATCATGATCCAAAAAACATAGAAAACAGTAACCCAACAACCACTCCCTTCTAGATAAAAAATCCATTTTAACCACCTATTCTGGGACCTCCCCAACCGACCATCCCTCTTCAATCAATGATGAAGAATTTGAATTCAAAGATTGTTAATAAGGTATATAATTGGGTGAAAACCCATGAGACTTAAAAAAAATTAATAGGTGGCTCTTCATAAACTCAAACATCTAATGGGTCATATCTCAATTCTCTTTTCAGATATATTATCAGGTAGTTTAATTGGTAATTTAGACACATGCCTAAGGTATTAGGTATAGGTTGTGGTTAAAAGGTGTGGAAAAGTGTTGGACTTTGTGAATACATGATTATGAGAAAAAAATAGTTGAGGAAACAAAAAAGATTAAAATGGTTATAGAAGATGAAAATTTTTAAAAGTAAATTGAAACTTCTTAAGAGAAACATTAAGGATCACCACTATCTGTATAATTTATAATTCAAGAAAAACCCAAAGAATATTTCTATATAGTTCCACCCCCTTATAAAACACTTCCATGTTTTTTAAAAAGTGCGACTAAAAGAAATATTGAAGTAAAGATAACTATATTTGTTGATTTGTTTAATTAATTTAACAATAATAGTCAACATGCTAAAGAAATCACTGAAATTCCTAACTATGAGAAATTATTTAAGGAGATTCTTTATAACCAGGTAAAAATAGATGTATATGGGTTCATATCAACAAATAAAGAGAAATAATTTATCATTTATTTGAATATTCCACAAAAAGTGGGATATTTTTTTAATATTCTCAATTCCATGTATAATAAGAGAATGTAACTATTGAATAGACATCTGCAATTTATGAACTAGTATCAAAATAATGTTAATGAATGTATTCAAAAAAATGGATATGAGGAACTAAAAACCACTAGATTAGTACTCAAATTATCCTTATAATTAGTAATGTATCTTCATGGACATATCAAGGATATCCTAGTCAATGTCAACAAGTTTATTTTTCAAGTAGACTTCTACATATTTAACATGGAAGAAGAAGGATACCTTCCAGCCTTATAATGCAAGAAATTATAGGACACTGGGAAATCATTAATTATTTTTTAATGGGGACGGATTATATAATCAGTAGGTGATAATCTTGTTGTGTTTTTAATGGGAAAATAATAAAAATATATATATGATAGAGATGAATGCTGAAACATTAATGAAGATAATTTCGAAATTTCTATACTGATGATGTGGAATATGTATTTCAGGATTTAAACTACATCTAACATCTTACAATGGTTATAATCCAACATTTTATACCCTCATTAATTCAACCATTTAAAATGATATTTTTATCCAACCAAAATACAGTCAATTATTCTTTTTTATAATCTACTACTACGCTACCGATTATCATTAACAAAAACCTATCACAACCATAGGATAAAAAATTAATTGAATTTTTTTAAAGGAATAATTATTTAATTTTTGGGGGAGTTTATGATACCAAATAGATTAATCCTACATTATGGACTTAGAATATTTTATTAGAATAATCTAAAATAACCAAATGCCAACCATTTAGGTGACTCACACCACCAATGAATAAAGTAGATAAAAAATATGTACTAAAACATCAAGATGATGGAATAATATTTTCAACATATTATAGTTAATGGATGATTACACTGTAGGTTATTTCAATGAATAGTAGTATCATAGTTCAAAAAATGATGAAAATGAATTGATTTCAAACCACACCATCACTGGATGGAAATTATGGATAGACAATAAAATCTTAAATGTGACAACCCCGAAAGAACAATTCCAGTTCACATTCCTATATCTAATGTTTGAAAGACTAGCATAAAATGAATTATAATATATCATGCAGTCTACCCAAAATATTATTCTAAAAAACATTCAGATTTTCATTTTGAACGTTCACTTAATAGTGCATGTCATTTTGTAAGTGTAATGCATTGGTGAATTTTCAATGGTCCATGAAACTTATGTTCTATGATGTGGAAGAATAATTTTTAAAAAAAATTATAGATTAATTTTCTATTTATGGAATATCTTTCGAGGTCTATCTAAGAAATAATGAGTTTCTCCTAAAATACTATCAAGATAATATATTTTTTCTATTCTAGGGAAAATTCCATTTACGTTTTATAGAGACACAATCCGTGGAAAAACATTTCTAAGGATGACATTAAAGATGACCCCTCTAAAACTAAAATGATTAAAAACATACCTGATCTATCAATAGTTAATGGTATAAGGTTATTTTCTATGATATTCTAAATTCTATCTTAGTTTATAAAATATTTTTCTAAAGTTTACCACCATCATACACACCTATTAATAATTGAAACCCCATTTTAATTCAGTGGTGAATTTAGGCTAGAATATAAATATATGAAAAAAATCATGGTCGTCACTCTTATAATCATTTAACCTGATTGGGAAAAAGATTTTTAATAAATGTATGATTCTAGTGATATAGTTTTTAGTGCTATCATCTGATAGAATGTCGGTCACAAAGTTTTCCCCATATACTATTCCAATCACAAAATAAATGAATTAATGTTGAACTACAAAACTATATAGATGGATCTATTAATAGTTTTCTTTTCCATTTATAAAATTCTCTCATATCTTGTTTTTGTAAAGAAAATTTTTCCACTAACCATTCTTCAATAAAATATTTTATGTATAATTAATATTCCAATAAATTATTGATAAAGTGAGTCATATTTATAGAAGATTTTTAAATCGACATCAAGGATACCAATGAAATTGAAAATGTAGTTGTTGATCCTCTATCCCAACTCCCACTACCTTATATATACGACGTTGATGATCTAGACCTTCAAGTCAACAATCCAGATGAATTTATATTTAGAAAAGAAACACAACTATGGTTTGAAGATATTTACAAATATCTCACCATAGAATTTTTACCATATACCATTACCTCTAGAAAATGATAAGTTTCTTTGTTGAAGCTTCACTCTACTACTAGGATAAACTACTCCTTTTAATGCATTGTTTTGATGAATAATTACAATCTTGCGTCATAGAAGATGATATTACAAATATGTTAGATATTTTTTATAAATCACCGAATAGAAGATGTCAGGTAACAAAATTCACAATAGTAATGATATTACAATGTGTACATTTCAGTCCAACACTCAACCAAGACGCATGAGATTATTGTCAATGATGTGATCTAGGCTAATGAACTTACACCATTGAAAAAATAAATGAAATTCCCCAAAAAAAGTTAAGGAATTCTAAATATTCAACTTGTGGTAAATATATATCATCGGTCCATTTCCAAATTCTTATGAAAATTCAAATATCCTTCTTATCATTCACAATATTTCTAAATGTTTAGAAGATGATGTTAAAACTCACGACACAACAAAGCTAGTCATTAATTCCATGATGAATAATGTCTTTTCAACATTTGTATTTTCTATTTTACTCAATAGTGATCACATAATAAATTTCAATAATCAAGATGTTAAAATATATATATATAGATAAGGAATAATTATAATAATGGAAACACCAACTATAAACAAACAAGGGGGAATGTTTCATTTTCAAAAAAAACATATCATTGAAAATATAGTAAACAGAAGTTGAACATATTGGATTATGATGTTAGATAATTCTTATAGTACTACCACACTATGTAAAAATGCCTTTGGTGTCACACAATTATTTTTGATATATCAAAAACTATGTAATTTTCCAAAAGAACTTGAGCATCACTCATATTGGGAAATTAGAAAGATCAATTTGGTTCTTAATAAGTCAGGGAATCTATAATGTTGAAATAGGATGAATTGGATGAGATCATAAATGATTCTTATGAAAATTCCAAGATATATAAAACCAAGTAAATGTAATTATATACAAATTTCAAGACGTATTTTGATCCTAATAAATATTGAATTATTAATCATCTCAATGGTACAACTGTTCTCTAACAACATTGAATCTAGTTGGTTAGGAACCTTTATTGTTGTACAATTATTTATCTATGGGACTATTAATATTCATAAATAGTTTGGAAAATCATTTAAAATAAATAGTAAAATATAAAAAATATATTGATAACCAGTATTTGGGTGTCTTCCAACAACATTAAAATCATATTAGCATTGAAGATTGAAGATCATGGCATTAAATGAAGAGTTTAATGGTAGAAAACCTAGGTTAGACCACATTAGTCAATATAAGGTAGAATAATCTTTATGATATCTTAGAGAATTATAGAAAATCATGATTAGTCTATAGATTCAAACTGGGAAAAATGAAAAGTATTACAATTTGTGCATTCAAAATTCACAATGTGTACTTTAAACTATAAAAAAATAATTGAAATCAAAAAATATATGTTGTATGATAAAACTACACATCATGTACTTCCATGATCCTTTTAATTTTTTTAATATAGGGTTCATTACTCCCTACCAAATCCCCTCTCCCTTTCTGTTCTCACATCTCCCTTATCGTACCTCCCATAAGCCAACACCAACTCGATCATCCCCTTCCCCTCTCTTCCATCATCATCTACACATCCCTACATCCGACTCCACCTCTAAAATGGAACACTCGAAGACTGTGAATACTCCTCTTATTGATAATGTGAATTAGTGAGATGATTAATCAATGGTGAAGCGCTGATGAGGCGCTAAACCTCCCACACTATATGAATGTTCTTCCTCCACTTCCACATCACCCCCTGTGGAGACAACTACTCCGGAGGACTCATAATCAACCTCTAGTGTTTTTTTATGAGGTATAAAACCCAAACATGAATTAAATCATACACTTATTAAACCCCCAATAACTCTGTATCATTCAATCGACTACAGAAAAATATAATAAGGACAAACAAAACACAAGATATTTCATCCTCGCACGCCTAAAAATGTTCCATGAGGTGTTCTAGATTCTCAACCATATTCATTTCCCCTACACCATCGATGTGAATTAAAAGAAATATCATGAGTTATTTTTTGAAATTCTATCCATATTGGAGATATCAGTTAAAGGCCTCTATTTCATATTAATTTGAAAAACATATGAGCATATTTTATGGTGTTTGGAAAAGGCCTAATGATTTGTACTAAAGTGTTTTCCCCATATGAAGAATCCCCCATATAGATTGAGAAATTAGTGATGGATTATATGTGAGTCTTGAAGATTATTTCCTGGTATTCTAACAATAATAATGAACCCAAAGATTACAAATTTCTCCTAGCTCCATCATCCAGTGCAATGAATCCTTCATAGGGAATTGATGCATGCATGGTATGCTCGTGTAGAGTCTCATGACAGCATTGGGAACATGGAAATCATCATCCATGGGACAACCATGGGTGGACCGTACATCAACATGGAATCTCATTCCTCATTATACTCAAGATCTCAAACATATTAGATGAGAGGAACATTGGTTCATAGATCATTCATAACCAATTTAGCCAATAATATCAATGATTTTTATGTCTCCCTTCCACACACCTACTTATGTCCAATGGAGTCCAATGAATTCTTCTTGCTGCACACAACGCAGATACTGGTCATGGTTGATGGAAAATATTCATGGGTTCCAATATTCTTTTAGTATGTTTATGAGACACTTAGTAATCATGTAGCAGACACTGCACCACATACAGCTTTAACATCAAACCCATGACCTAATGCTTCCATTACCACCCTGACCCCACCCATATTCCTACATCCACCACCACCTACCCTAATTTTCCCCCACCCTATCCTACATATAAGATATCTAGGCTATATAACGATGAATTCTGGAGAATCTACATCCAATATCCCTACACATTCATACCCATTTTGTAGATTTTTCTCACATCACTATCCATTCATCACCATATTAATCCCAACCAACTTCTTATCCACCACTAGTCTCTATCAATCCTTCATCATCTACCACCCCTACCCCAGATACAACCTTGAATAACATAACATATGATCTATAAGAACCTACAAACTAGTAGGATTATCTTCCATATTAGTCCTATAGGATAATGAATCCAACAACCACCACATCCAATGAGGTGCATTTCCATGATCCAACAACCAGACACATGACCACACGCGTTATCAGTACCTCCCCACCACCAACTATTGAGATAAATTATAGTATCTTGGCACCTCCATGATTATATGATCACCCATCTTCTTCTACCATTACAACCATTGACGACGTATGATAGTTAAATCCACTATCTATTTGGGAGTGTAAGGTAGATGATGTCCTTACTGGCATTGATTTCACTTAGTTTAACCTAGTCCACTACACCATTTGTTGTATATTATCAGACGTCTTAATTTTTTACTAACTATGATTATTTTAATTATTGTATCATTTAACATTATTTTTATGGTATTATATTTTTGATCATTTTTCACTGATTATTGTTCAATTAATTACACTATTATAGTATTAATGTCTAGAACCTCTATTTTGTCAACTGTAATAGGTATGAATATGCCTCCATCATCTACACTTATTATATGGATGACTCAACCTTTGGATGGTGTCGAGATCATGTTTAGAAAATATCACTTGATATTTTTTCTCAATAGCCACCATCATGAGCAAAAATACCACTCCTACCGCTTGCCATTCATGATTGGTATTTTCCTGATGTGACCAATCCTACAAAATGACCATGATAACTAGAAGACATTTCCAACAATTGCTACAGAAGAAAAATAAGATAAGTGGGGATATATGATCTTAATATATCATTTATCAATCATTATTTAAGATGATGTCATTGATATGGATTTATGGGATGAAACCCATATTTCATTTATTTTATTAATTTTTTTACTCCTGATGTTTTCACTATTTTACTTTTATATATTTTACTTTCTCATCATCGCTCACATTATTTTTTATTGTATACACATACCTACATTTATATAAAATTTATTCATTTTCTATTCATAGTGTGGAGATAGAAAGTTTACTTATTAAAAAATTTATAAATCCACTGTACAACTTTTTTTTATCCAGGACATATTTCTTCTTTCAAACCTATTTTTCCTAGACATTCAATTCAAAAATCAAGAATGCTCAACTTTTCCACTTTTCATGCCATTGATTACAAGAATCACTCATATCCATAGTGTTTAATTTTTAAAAAATTAAATTACATTTCATCGCATTATCATTCTTTCACCCTCCCATGTTACTTTAACAAAAAATTGAGACATCATTTTTTATAAGTATAGGGGAGTCTATATTGAGTTTCTATTTTTCCACATAAGTAAATTTTTTGTTGTTTTCATTAATATAGGATACATTTTCATTTGGAATAAGGCTTTAAATATGATACTCATCACACCCATTTAAATAAATGAAAATTTTAAGATGGGAGATTTTATAATACCTTATTTTTATGCTCTTTATCTATTTAGAGTCATTTGTGAGGTTAGTAATTTAATTAAAAAATCATTTTTTTAAATTATTTTTAATTTAATTATTACGTGATTTTATAAACTAAGTGATAGAAATATGTATATAATTACTCCCATTCACAGGAGGAATTGCATCCTACAATTTCATATTCTTTTTTAAGCATATTTATTAAGTTGAACATGGGACATATAAACCTATAAGAACTTTTATTTAGATCTAATTAAGGCTATGAATGAACAAAAATAATTTTAATATTATTGATGCACTCATTGTTGAGATAATATTTTTTGAGATGTACCTTCAATATTTCTTTCATTTACCGTGTTTTTTCATGAATTAAATAAAGAGGATCATACTATTTCAAGGAGATTATACTTTCATACCCTACTATTTGAATGATTCATGACATTACATTGAATAAGTGTGGAAGAGTATTTCATCCATGCTACATAGGAATATTTTATGGAGGATATGTATTGTGGTTTATTTTAGACTATTTAATGGTGATCCATTCTTAATTATTGATAATTTACACATTTCCTATTAAATTGAAAAAATGAAAAACATATTATAGGGTTGTGTATAAATAATTTCATAAATGACTATTTCTAATCCAATGAATACCCTCAAGAATCATATGTTGTAAGGGGATTGATGTGAATTCTATTATATACCTATTTTTTAAAAAATATAATTACATGATAGAAAAAACATGAATTATATACCTTATGTACTCACTTGATATATTCATTTATGCACCCTATGTTCCTTGGAAATTGGAATTCATTAAATAGGGTGTATTTATTTCAATATGTTATTCATGAGAACTAGGATTTATACATTAGAGATGACCCTCCTTATTGATCATTTTATTTTCACTGTCTACCCACATTATCTCGTTATTGATGTTATTTGAAACTATTTTATAAATCTCTTATGATTGGTTTTTTATTTGTATTTTTAAATTTGATATGATAGAACTAATGCAAGACTATGTATTGGAACATTTAATCAGGATGTGAAAATAATTATACTTTCATTTCAACCTGAGTGATGAGGGATAATTTATTTTGAGGTAAATTGAAAATGGTTATACAACTTATAGAAAAATTATAAAATGGAAACTAAAAGATTAATAATTTATTTAAATAATTGAGGTTTGAGGTATGATTGATTCTTTATGTAAGGATGATTATGGAAACTGGTTTTTTCAGCATACTTTATTTTTTATTTTATTTATTTTAAAAACCCTTTCCAGTTTCAAAAATTCTAAACATTTCTAAATCCCTACTGATATCTTTTTTCATGAGTATATGAAATTGTTCAATTGTGGGGGATTTTATGAGTTTAAATAATATATAAATTTTCTCTCATTTTGTTATTGATTATCCATTTTTATGTGATAATGCACCAAGTATGTGTTGATTAATTTACTAAATAGTTTTCCAAGGTCTCAAATAAAAATATGGATAAAAAGAAAAGAATGTTCATTACACATCATGAACACAATTAAATGAAATGTAGTATTATTATCTATAGTATTGAAAACATGAATCATGTTAGGAAATAATTTCAAGCAATGAGATTCTTACATGTCATGATTCACAAATAATCATCATTGAACATAAAAAATCAATTCATGCCTTCAACATACAGACTAAATGTAGATACATGTCATTAACATTAGTTACATATTGTTAATGGAGTAATTTTATAAATCTTGATGATCCAGGATGAGACTCACATGATATTCATAAAGATTCATAATTTGTCGATAAAAACATGGATTGGAATTACATAATGTAAATACCTATTACACAACATGTTATATCCCGTTTATTTTCATAGAGTAGGAACACATAGAACATAATCTTACACACTTCATTATTTTCTCTCATTATTCACTCATTATTCATTGGCCTTCTTCTCCCAAAATAGATTATATACCAATTTATTTCATTTCTTACAACTATCCAGGCACTGTGAATTGAATTTGAAATGAGTTCATCATTATTTTACCTCACAAAGCTGATCATCTTGTGTTCCATGTTTCAGTCATCAGTAATCTGCAAAACCCTTGATTCAGTCTTTATTGTTCTCATTCCATGTAATTGTGTGATTGATGTTTTGATTTATATCAATTTTAAATTGTTTAATATTCAATTCTAGAACCTTAATATACTGATATCAACTAAATTTAGAAATTTTATTATGTTTCAAATTCAATTCCTTTTATTCATCAATTCTACCATGAGTGGATAAACCACATAGTGTAGATTAAAAGAGTAGGGGTATCATAATTTAACAAATATTTGATTTATAACATGGTTATCCTAATGATTGTAATCAGTTTAAACAAAAATAGTAATATTATTCTTTTAAGAAACCCTTAAACCATGATTTTTTAATGAAATACCCTAATATGATTTGAGTAGAATTGGTTATGATCAACAATATATGATACTTTATTCCTAAGAAGCTATGATTAATTAATCTAGCTTATAGATATATCTATATCAAGTAATAGTTTCTTATTAGATTGATCTAGTTGATTTGCCCCATTTCTACGAGTGCCAATAGAATTCTTCATAGTATAAACCATAAAAACATATCATGTTATGATTATGATTATTCTTTATACATGAACCATGAAATCTGTCATGATCTATTTTACATCTTTGATCTCAAACCCCAATTCTCTTAGAGGTAATTTACCATAAATCTATCAACATTTGAGGGATCCTATGCATATGGTTCAAAGGATTAGTTCTATCCAGCCATCATAAGCTCCTTGTGAGATTGAACACACACTATCAATATACCACACCTTTGTAGAATGTGTAGTTTGGGGGAAATTATATCTAATATTATCACAACTAGTGAAAATTAAATGAATCATGTAGGTGTATCACAAATCATAAATGAATGAAAAATGGAAATCATATAATTTTTTTAATATATATTCATTTATATATTTCAATAGGAGGAATATCAACATTTCAAAGTATCTCTATGAATTTAATAAATATTGATTTAAGATCTATAGTAAAAAAACATTAGGACATGATCCATTAAGGCAGCCATGTTGGGAAGATTCTGGCAAGAAGATTAAATTGAATGCAAATGTGACACTCACACCACCTCTTCCTCTTCCTCTCTATGATAGACATTTGAAACTAAAGTTTTCATCTTCTCAACATTATTTAGATGATTTCAATAAGGAGGTTGATGCTGAGATATCATAACTCAGACGACTGGTGACTTAATCATGCCATCATAACACAATGGTCCATGTATCCAAATATTCATTTAAATTAGATTAGAAATGGTCACTCCGCATCAATTCCTCTAAGGTCTCCTTCAACTAATTAGAAAAGTGAGGCTCATATTTATGATAATTATTTCCACATATGTTTGGTTGGAAAATCATAATGAATCAGATGATATCTTATAAATCATCACACAGTGGATGGAGGAAAATCCATCCTCCCCAAGTCATCAAAAAATGACGAAGGTGCTCTTATTGATCATGAATAGTTTCTAGAGGAATCTTAGTAACCAGGGTGTCAATTGTTTCCCAATCAGCCAATGTCATGTCAAGAAATTTGTAAATAATATAGCATTTCACAAAAAGAGTGTGGAAAATTGGTTGAAATAGTATGGAAGTTGTGGAATAATCCTCATTTTCTAATCCCTCAATAGGTCTTTCATTCATTACATGTTATAGAGGACTGATTTCATCAAAAATGTATGTATTATAATTAGGTGGTCATCACTGTAATCATATAACTTCCATGATCTCTCACCAAGATCGTGAATCATCTTGATCATGTCCAAAGAAAAAGGATTTTTCAGGGAAATTAGCCAATACATAAGAAGAACCATTTTACATAGAATACCACCTATATAGGTTGTCACCCATGCATATAAATAATCGTATGAATGAAACATGGGTATATCATCAAGAATAAGAATGATCTTAGAATCAGTTTCATCATGTAAAACATCATTTTGAACTATAAGATGATCCCATAGTGTTTATCCCCTCACACATCGGCCAAAAGATGGGGGGATACCAATTGTGTAAAACTAAAAAGACAAGTGAGATGATAAGGTATGTATGGCTCATAGATGACCAAAATTTCTACATTAGCTGCAAGAACCACATCCTGAATAGTGATCATACATGAAATTTCGTTAAGGGAGTTTCTACAAGTACCAATGAACGTCATGCTCGGTACGATATAAGGGGTGAAATAAATGTTTTCGGATCAACTAATTACATCTACAACCTTGTCAAAACACAAAGAAATGGCCCAAACCATTGATATATTTAGAATTCAGGGAAGAGAAAAATAATCATGGATCCTTTAAAAATTATAATAGTCATATCATTGAAAATGATCCCATATCTTGAAAAATATGAAATGTAAAGGGACATTGATCCTATAGAAGAAACAATATTTTTGAATGTGTCCTTTGGTTTTTTAATGGAGACCATTAGTTATCACTTCCAGGTTACGATGGTGTGTCTTTTTTAACCACACTACCATTTCTAGTGTACCATCCATGATTCCAAAATGTACATTACATAATGGGAAAATCTATATGTTCATGAACATAACAATAAATCTTGACCGTCTAATGCTTGGATAGATCTATGAATTCACTCAGTATCTCCATTAATTATTATCCCATGCTTCTAAAATATCGCAATATGATCCAACACTGTCATGATCTTTCTCAGATGGGCACAGATGGGGGAGTATTGTGATTGGAATAACTCCACTCTACCAATGGAAAATGCTATGCCATTCTTTGAAGTAGATAAATGATAACTTTCTATTAACTATATTTATCATATCCTTCAAAATGGTGATCATTTCGAAAATCACTACTTGAGTTTGTAAAGGGTTATCCCAATCATCCATAGTCAAGAGGAACTCTTTATATATCTCTCTTATAGGGGGGATCCCACCTAGTTGGTTGATGTATCATAATTTTATTCTTACTTGATCATGGAATGGATTAAGTGATTTGGTTTTAGGGAACCAATAGATGATCTAATCTCAAAGAAGATTAGGGTGGTGGTAGACAATAAATTTTCAAATCCATATATCTTCATGATTATGTATAACAACCATGCTATTTATGACACACATAAACATGATTTATTACATAAACATGAACTTAATAAAACTATGAGTATAGATCAGTATAGTGCATTGGGAAATTAGAAACATTAAAAAAACATCTTAGAATATAAAATACACTTCATTTTTGAAATCATCAATTCCATAACAACAGAAATTCATTTATACATAGCATTTCATGGGATAACCTGAGGAATTGAATAATAAAAATGTGAGCTATAAATATTTTTAAGTTAGTAAATAAGGAATATCATGAATAATACAATAAATTTTAGTAAATTGGCATATCAAGGAAGAAAAAGAGATACATGAACATAAAGTCATGATATAGCATTATTATCATAACAAGGAAATGTTGCAACAACATTAAACATGATTTTATCATGATACAAGGCCCATTGCACATGGATCATGAGTAAAGCCATATTAAACATGATTTATAATGAGTAAACTCTCATTTCACTTGACATATCATGATAATAATCTTTATCCAATTCATTGGACCGCTATTAGGGAACACCCTTCTAAATCATTTCATTTCATGCATAAGTGTGCCACATGAATCATATATCATGGATTCATTAAACAAAATCATTTATTCCATAAAAAGGAATGTAATATTAATATATGAAACTATATAATAAATAATTAAATTTGAATAGTGGTGAATACCCTTCATAGATAAATGAGTATGGTATTCACTACACAATGGCTTTGGCTTGGAAATCACGATGCAATTTCGATAGAATAACGGCGTGTCATAAGAATTCATAAAAATGGTTTATGAGAGATAAATGGGTGTCTCATTATATTTAAATGAAATATACAGTAATGGGGTCACATATATACATGTACCAACATGTGTAATTGATTTTAGATGCATAATACAAAATTATTTCATGAATGCTAATGAGAAGAGAGAAATTCCTTACCAAATTTCGGTATTGTAACAGCTGTACATGGGAGGAATTAATGGGAAGGAAATAGGTAATTCATCGATAAAACATAAGTAGGGAAGTATGCGGGAGGTGTAAAATAATACCACAACATTTTTAATTTAAAATAAAATTGTATAACAACATAAAAAAGTTAGACAAAAAATGAGAAAAGAATAAATCCAGTAATTGAAAGTATGACCCCAAAGGCATGGGTGAGGCTTGAGATAGGATTATTGGGATCTTGGGGAGACATGGGAGGATTCTAGTGAAACGAGGGTAGAGTTTGGTAGAGATCGAAATGATTTTAGTTAAGAGAAAGTTGGATCATGGGAGGGATTATATAGGAAGAGAGTGAAATTCTTTATTATTTATGTTTTGGACTCCACACATAAATCTAATCAAAAACACAAAATAAACCATGGTTTTTTGCCCATGGTTTTTTCCAAAGGGGATTCAAAAACATTATTTTATAATTCCGATGGCCTAAATTCAGAAAATATTAATCTTGATTATGTGCAGGTGAGTCACACTCTCAATGAAATGAATTTAAAAGTCCAAATGATTTATAAGCATTAGAGTGTCCACTAATGATTTCTAAAATAAATAAAACAACCATAACAAAATTATTTTAATGGTAAAATATATATTGGAATAATATATAATTTATTTTAGTATATTACATAAATATTTGGTCATTATGATGTCATAATACACATTGTAACATTAAACAGTATTTAATTTTTACACAAAAATTCAGCTGTCTCGAAAAATTAGAAAAATTCACCATTGGATAATTTTGACGTCTTGATTCCAAAAATAAAAATAATTTCATTTAAATAAGTTTATAAAGTTTTGTTTTTTATTTTTGATATAAAAACCTACATTTATCGAAAATTCGTGGGTTTTGATAAAAACGCCATTCATAAATTAATAAAAAAAATTATTCATAAGAATTATATGATCATTTATATTTAATCAAAATAAATTTAGTAATAACATTATTCTAGAATATTATTTAATTGAAGAACCCATTAATTCATCAAAATATATTTCTAAATTTAATATTAACTAAATATAATATTTGGGCTTTAAAAACTATTTTAAAAGTAAAAAATATAAAATAAATGTATATTCATTATTCTATACCAAAACAATGCACTTAATAAAAGTTCATGGGACTAGTTACATAAACCCTTATAACACTCACATAATTCCAAATGATAAGGTGTGTGATGGTGGAAAACTCTTGGGGTAGCTTGGATAACATCACTCAGGTGGTAAACTCTATAAACATCCACCTCACTCGTAGGCAGTTCCGTTTGAGCTAAGCGTGTTAAATATCATCTTGGCCTTGGTCAAGAGTGAAGTACAATGATGCCAACTCCTTTACAAGATCAAACTATTGGGATTCCTATGAGCGAATTCAAATGGATGAGGCCATCACTTCCTTTATCTGAGTAAATTTGATTTCTTATAACCTTATATTAATAATAATCATGTGATAACTATTCAATGACTATATTAAAAATGATAAGAATTATTAAAGGTTTTTTTCAATCCAAAATCATAAAAAAAGTGCATATGTTATATAACCATTTTACATAATAATACATTAAATTAGGTCAAGAAAATTTTCATTAATAAAATATTGGGTCGTTACAATCATCCCCCTTAAGAAATTTTGCCCCCAAAATATTCTTTCCCACAATAAAACAGATGTAAGTAACTCTTCTTTATTACTTTCTCTGATTCCTACATTACATTTTCAAACTTATGGTTTCTCCACAACACCTTCAAGAGGTGAATTTTTAAATTTTATAGAACTTTTTCTCTACTATTTATGATCCTTACCATCTTCCCTTCAAATGAGAGGTATTTCTCTAGTGATACGACCTCTAGATTGGGTACATGGGCTGGGTTATGTATATAATTCCTCAAGGGTGATACATGGAAAAAATCATTTACTTAATATAGGTCTGGTGGGAGTCCTCATTGATAGTCCACTGCTCCAATGTGATCAATGGTCTCAAAATGGTTTATGTACCATGAAATAAGATATAACATTTTCCCAAATTTCATACTATCTTCCATGGTGATATGAAAAAAATACCATGTCCCTGAAATAAAAATCTAGGTATCATCAATAATTATCATCATAGATCATTTCTTGACTCTGAGCTGCATTAATGTGCTATTTGATGGTCTTAACATTTTACACAATTTCTTCAATCATTTTAGGACCTAAGAGTTTTTTCTCCCCAACTTCATCGCAACATGACAGTTATCTTCACCTCTTCCCATAATGGGCTTCATATGTAGAAATTTGGATTCTTGGATGGAAACAATTGTTTTAAGAGAACTTAACTAAAGTAATATGTTGATCCCATATTATTTTCATGTCCATTGAGAATACTCTCAACATTTACTCCAGTGTTGGGATAGTCCTCTCAGACTGGCCATCAGTTTGGGGATGATAATCTGTACGGATGTTCAGCATAGTATTCATAGCATGTTGAAGTTTCTTCCAAAACATAGAGGTAAATCTTTGATCTTGATCATATATAATCAATAATGGTACTCCATACAAAATTACCACTTCTCTTATATATATCTGTGATAGCTGATCCAATGAAAATTCCATTATAATTGTGTTGAAGTGTGCAGTAATTTTAAGACGATCCACTACAACCTAGACAACATTGTTTCCTTTGGATGTATTAGGATGTATGGTGACAAAGCCCATGGTGATGTTCTCCTATTTCTATGCTTGTATGGGTAATGGTTTCATCACCCACTTAGACATATTCCTCTCATCCTTCACATGCTAACATACAAGGAACATTGATGTATGCTCTGCGATCTCCTTCTTCATGTTATCCAACAAATAATTCGCTCGTATATCTCGATACATCATTGTGTTTCCTATGTGAATAGAGAAATTTGATCTATTTTCATCATCCAACGGTTCTTTATTTAACTATGGATTTTATGGGACACATTGTCCTGACTAAAATCACACAATTCCTTATTCATTAACATTTAACACCATGGATTTCCCTTTTCTGATAGTTCCCACTTTGATCTGAATTCCCACATCATCATTTTGAGAAACCCTTAACCTATCCAAAAGGGACTATTAAGAAATCATTTTTGAATGGACTGATTATGTTACCATCATTATTATTCTAATGTCCATCTTCATAAAATATATTAATATTGTATAATTTTCAATTCTCATCAATGATAGAATCGGTGGGTCAATTCAACATATATCATCTACCACATAGTTCACATTCCAATGGGGGTAATGGATTGAGAACTAATAGTCATCGAACACCTATAACCATATTTGTTGAAACATGATCAACTCTTTTTGTGTGAATATATACATGATGCTTTTGTAGTTTGTATATATTTCACACTTCTCCCCAAATAGGTAATGTTGCAAAATTTTCAAAGCAATGATTACTGCAACCAACTCCATATCATGTTTTGGATAGTCTGTATCATGAAATTTCAATTTCATTTAACCATAGGAAAAGACTTTTTCATTTTTTATAAACACACATAGAATTCCATTCTTTGAAGAATCACTAAATACCTCAAAAAATTCCACACATGTGGAGAGTGTGAGCATGGGCATGATGATAAGTCTCATTTTCAACTCCTTGGTGCTCTCTTCGTATCCATTTACCCAACCAAAAATGACTCCCTTCCTAGTTAACTTATTAAGAGGGTTGGACAATCATGATAATTTTCTCAAAAATCATAGATAATATCCATATAACCCTAGGATGCAACGAATATATATTGCTGATATTGGCCTCAGCCATCCCTAAATCATAGCTGTCTTAGAGGGATCAAAATATATCCCACTGCTTCTGATGATATGACCCAAGAATGAGACCTCCTTCGACCATAAGTCATAGTGGAAGTAATTTTCTTAGAGATTCATATTTCAGAAGGTCTCTAGTATAGTTCTTAGATGATCCTCAAGATTCTTCTTGGATTTTAAGTATATTAGGATATCATCAATACAGGCTACCACAAATTATTTTACGTAATCTCTAAATACTCTATTCATCAAATACATGAATATTTTTGGATCATTAGTGAGCCTGAAAGGCATTACCAAGAATTCATAGTACCTGTATCCTTTACAAAAGATATTCTTGGGGAATCCTCCTTCATCACCCTTACTTTGTAATATCCTGACCATGAATTAAACATGGAGAAGTATTTTGATCCACGTAGCCTATCAAAAAAGTCATCAATTCTGGGAAGAGGATATTTTTTTTATGTTGTTTTTTTTTGTGTTAATAATAATCAATGCAAAGGCGCATTGAACCATACTAGTTCTTGACTAAGAGGAATTGTGTACTACATGGTGAATAACATTGGCATATAAACCGTTTTTTCCAGATTATCATGTAGTTTTTTTTCATCTCATCAAGCTCCACAATAGCCATTCATTATAGAGTCCTGGCTATCGGTAGTGCCCTTGGTATAAGATCAATTGTGAAATCAACATCTATAGTAGGAGGAAGAATAGAAAAATTCCTTGGTAAACACTTCAAAAAATTCCATCTCAATTGGAATGTCTTCAAGGATGGTTTCCTCCTTAGACTCAATAATCAGAGAAAGATATGTGTTCTCATAGGGAAGTAATATCCGCGCTTGAGATACTGGTTCTAAGAAGATCCATCTTCCTCCTTGTACTTGTATAGAATGAAGGGTCGATTCTCCATGTGGAGAGTTATTTACCTCTCACAATAATTTATGTTGGCTCAATATAAGTAAATACAATCAATGCCAATAATTGCATCAAATTCCACCAATGGGAGTATGACAAGTTTCACCTTGAAGTTCAATCCAAACATTATGATAGGAGAGGAGTTCTATTCTTAGGATGCAATGATTTTCCCATATTCCATTCTCACTAACATCTTATCATCTGTGATATGTGGTTGTATTGGGATTTTACTACTAATCATTTGGGTTATAAAAGAATGCATAGAACCGGAATCAAAATTTACATTCACTATTCTGGAATAAATAACTAGTGTACCTATCACTACATCATTGTCAGAGTTCACTATTGTGGTTGTTATGTAAAAACCTCACGTTTTTTGTCTTGGAGGTTGTTAGATGCCTCTAAAAACACACGGCATAGGGAAATGGTATTTAAAGTTCCCTGGTTCTTTGTAGTTGAAGTAATGAACAATGTATTGAGTGTCAAAATGAGTGTTCCATTCCTCTATCGCAGCCATAGGTTTTTTTGTCAGCATTTAATGCCCAGGTTCCCTTCTCTTCCACACCTAATCTATTTCCTCTTCCCCTTTAGGAAATTTCCAGGGTTCTTCTTTCCACACCTTTGGCATGTGGGGTGATATATTTTCTAAGCACTATTTTATTTCTCCATAGGACTTCTAGAATTAATGTCCAACTCATTCTTCTTATCCCCATGATAATCATGAGATTATCCAATCTCTATTTCGACATTGATGGCAGATCAGAAAATTTCCTTATATCACTTTAATTCATGGATCAGTAGGGCTTTCTGTAAGGTAGGTTTTATCCCACAAAAGAAGTGGTCATCCATACCTTTAGGGGTAATGAAAAATCCAAAGGCATATCGTTCAAGACATGTAATTTCTTCCTGATATGCTCTGATAGATTTGATGTCTTTTTTCATGAGGGAAGGGAAGTATCTATCAATCATATGTCAAAGTGCGTGAGGAAATTATTTTTCAAAAAACATATTCAGGAAATACATATATTAAAACACCAAGATCTCTTCTTCATGCTTCATATTTTTTTATCAATTTCCAACATTGATAAGCTTCACCCTGTATTTTATTAGCAGCCAGAAGTATCTTCTATTGTTCAGAAAAATGTAGAATGAAAAAGATATTCTCAATGGAGTTGATCCATTGTTCTGCGATTGAGGGATCATATAATCCGATAAAAAGTAAGAGGTCATTATCTCATAAAATTTTTGATTGATAGTTGCTATTCTTGGGGGGGTTTAAGGTTCAACTAGACCAATGTATCTATAAAAACCATGAGTTAACTAAGAGAGCATCATGACAATGTTTGTGATTCCCAATCCCATCAGATTGGGAATCACATTAGAAAACTTTTCACATTGATCTTTGCATCGGTTGTTAGCTACAGTCCTCCTATTACTGGGCATTAGCGAGAATAAAGAGAAAGTTAGGGGAAAGGTGAAAAGGGTAATATAAATACATAAATAGATGGCGTATAAATTACATTTATTTCTATAACTTATGAATTTATAGGTTGCAATCTATGTTATCAATGATCTATATCCTATAATATATTATTAAGGGAGGTTTTCCATAAAAATAGTTCATATTAAGATCAAGAATTTAACAAAGAATGTATAATGGTAGAATCCTAAGAAATATTGTAGGAATACATGCTATCGTGCAGCAATTCCAATTCGAGTCTAGCTAAAAGCCGTGATTTCGAGTTTTACCCCTAAATAAATCTCTTCCAGAGCCACCTCTACCTGCTCATATCTTGACAGGGATGTATTTGTTTTGATAAAATACATACTTAATTCTCATCAAAATATAGTTATGTTTTTATTATATGGAGTCTTATACCTAAGGCTTTCACCAGGGTTTCCTATTATTAATCCCAAAAATGACTAATCATATCCTCTCATACCAACAATAACAACCCTTCTCTTTATTACACAATTAAACATGATTTATTACATAAACCTACATTTAAGACCACACTAAGGATCGATAGGTCTATTGTTATGGGAAATTATGAAAATTACATAATAATATAATTCATAAAATACACATCTTTATTGAAAACATCTTTTACAGGACCACACACAATCCATCATACTTAGCAGTGAATGAGATTACATAAGAGAATTCATTAGAGAAGGGTGAGCTATAAAGTCCAGTAATGGAGTAAAAAAGTAATAAAATGAAGAATATAGTACATTTTAGTCAATAGGCATATCAATGGATCATAAGATAAACATGAACATTAAGGCATGAAATAACATGATTATCATAACATGGATACATGGAAACAACATTTAACATGATTTTAGCATGATCCAACACTCATTTCACAT
Source organism: Viscum album (assembly GCA_963277665.1). NCBI lineage: Eukaryota > Viridiplantae > Streptophyta > Magnoliopsida > Santalales > Viscaceae > Viscum > Viscum album. The sequence goes on along the minus strand of OY728163.1, from coordinate 988,014,172 downwards.
AGATCATGATTAAACCATAATTTCACTTAAATTAGCATGATTATTCTCTCATTTTACCTGACGTATAATGATACTAATATTTACCCAATGAATTGTTAAGCTATCAGGGTCAACCCTTCTTAATCATTTCATTTCATGCATAAGTGTGCCACAGGGATCATATAACATGGATTTTTTAAAAATAATAATTTATTACATGATAGAGTAATGTGGAATTAATTCAGAAACTCTATAATAAATAAGTCAATGTGAGTAAAGTTTAATACCCTTGATAAAGAAATGATCATTGTATTCACTAAACAGTAACTTTGGTGTGGAATATCGAGTACAATTTCCACACCATAATAGTGTGACATAAGAATTAATAAAAATGGTTGATGAGAGATAAAGGGGTGTCACATCATATGTGCATGCAACAGATAGTAAGGGGGTCATATAGATACATGTCCCAAAATATTTAATGAAATATATATATAATACAAAATAATTTCTTTATTGTAAATGGGAAGAGAGAAATTTCTTACCGAATTTCTGCATGGTAACAGGTGTAAATGGGAGGAATTAATGCGAGATAAAGAAGTATATCATCTTTCCAGAATAAGGATGGAATTATTAGGGGGGATTGAAATTATAAACCATCATTTTAAATTGAAAAAAAAATTATAGTCCCATAAAAAAAATTGGACAAAATGAGAAAGGAAGAAATCCCTTACTTGGAAGTTTCATCCTAAAGGATTTGGAGGGGCTTGAGAGAGGATTCATGGGAGCAGGGGGTGACTTGAATTGATTTAAGAGATATAAGGGAAGAGGTTGGTCGATCTCAAAAGGATATCAGTGAAGAAGAAGAAGGAGCTTGTGGGGGTTTATATAGGAAAAGAGAGGGAATTATTTATTAAGTCTTGGACACCACACATTAAATTAATCAAAAATACATACCAAACTATGGTTTTTTACCATGGATTTTCAAATGGGGGTGTAAAACATTAAATTATATGTTCAATGGCCGAACATTATAAAATATTATGTTTGATTATTTGGAGGTGATTCAACCTCTCATGAAAATCAATTTAAAAGCTAAAATGTTTTATTATTCTTGGAGGGTCCAAAAATGTTTTGTAAAATAAATAAAACAAACTGAAAAACTTATTATTTTATTGTAAAACCATATATTGGCCAGAATAGAAATTATAGTATTTTATTACATCACTATTGGGACATTATAATGTCATAAAACACAATATATAATTAAATAGTATTTAATTTTTACCCGAAAATTCGATTGCCTCAAAAAATTATGAACACTTCACTGTTGGGTAATTTCAACATCTTTATTCCAAAAATAATATTTTTTTATATAAATAATTTTCTAAAGATAAAATATTTACTTTTATAAAAACAGACATTTATCGAAAATTTATGGGTTATGATAAAAGCGGCATTCAAACCTTAATAAAAATTCCAATTTTATTAATAAAAAATATATGCTAATTGATATTTAATAAAAGTAAATTAGAAATAATATTTTATTAAAATATTCTTCAATTTTAAAATCCATTAATTAATTGAATATATTTTTTAATTGAATATTAACTAAAATCACTATATGTGCTTTATAAACTATTTAAAAAGTAAAAAAAATAAAATGAATGTATATTATTCATTGTATACAAAAATAATAAAAATAATTATAGGGCTATGATCTGGTTATGTAACCCCTTATAACACCCACATAATACTGAAGGGTAATGTGTGTGATGGTGACTGACTCTTGGGGTAGATCATATAACCTCGCTCGGTTGGTAATCTCTATCTACTTTCACTTCTCTCATAATATGTTCTGTTTGATCATAACATGTTTAAGCTTATCTTGGGATTGGTCACGAGCTAATCCAAGTAACAAAACCGCTTTTTCGAGATGCAAAAATGGGCTTTGTGCAGCGAAATTCTACTGGATGTTGTCATCGCATCCTTTGAATGAGTAAATTCGATTTGTTAAAGCCTTATATTTATACTAATCATGAGATCAATTTTCAATGTCTATATTAGCAATGTAAAAAAATTATTAATGGTGTTTTGAAATACAAAATCATAAAACCAAATAAGTTCATATGTTATATAACAATTTTACATAATAAAATATTTAATTAGATCAGGAAAAAATTTCATTTGCAAGGGTTTAGGTTCTTACACGATGGACCATATATAATGAATCAATGAACACTATGTAGCTTTTTTAAACCCAAAATGGCCATACCCAATAGTCAAAAAAATTCCCACTAGGAAATAGATCCAATTTCCAACTCTATTCACTATCTATATTGTTCGTAGAACATGTTAATATACACTATTTTCACTGAACAATAGGTTGATCATGAAAATTATAGTCATATAGACCCAACGGATTGTTTTTCAACATATAAGAACAACCGTGGGGTTGATCAGTGACCAGGTATCCATCCCCATAAATTTCTATATGAATTTAGTTTAAATATGTTAATATAATGTGAGAAGGCAATTTAAATTCAAAAGGATGGTTGAAAAAATCATCCTGTAGTCCGATCCTAAATAGAGTAATCCTTTGATATTGAATACAATATTGGCGTTCATATAATAAAAACCACTTCAAAACCATGTTATACAAAGGGTCATTTTAGTGGTTTCTAGAAATCATTTCCTATTAATTACAAAAAAAATCTAGAAAGAGACTAAATCCATCTAAATATAAGTAAGTTTTATTTGATATAATGATATAATAAAATCTTATCAATGGAAAGATAGAAAATATAGATAGAATCATTCACACAATCTATGTCATCAAATGAAATTCATGATTCACAGAAAGTGTTCTCTGACTACTTATACCCTAAAAATATTGTGGGTCACACAAACCCACAAAGCATAATGAAGTAGTGTGACCCCTTGTAGGCTCACAATTTTCCGCCCTCAATAAGGTCGCATGAGTGGAATAATAAATAAAGTACCATTGAATCAATCCTAATGATCCCAGAATACCCTCAAGAAAATTGAATCCCCACTAACATTGTTTAGAAAATAAACTATGTGATATTCATAGTTGGTTCGATCATGCACCTAGGAAAATGGGTTATTGTGATTCCATTGTCACATAATGGTCCCATATTGAGATATTATGATCAGATTTTATAGAATGGTATTTCCTTAGGGATAGGTTATAGATGTAGGGTGGGAGATCCCAGGATGGATGAGTAACTAATGAATGAATTGTTCTCCCCTATTTATATGGAACCCAAAAGATTACCAAACATCACTGATCAGACAAAGTGTCTCCCACCACCTTGATTCCCAACCACACTAATGTATTAGGCAGGAATTTAATATTTACAAAATTGAGCCCTTATCTCCATAGAAGTTGCTGATATGGTGGGGGTGACACCTGCCAAATGATAATCAAAAAATTCATAAAGGTTGAACTATCTTGACATGTTTATTATTTTACCTATAAAATAAAAGGAAGTGAATGGTTTCTAAGACTCATGGATCATGTGTTCCTCCAGGTTACACGCAATCTCATGACTATAATAATGTTACATTAAGGATCTATGCACATCACATAGAATAAATTATCTCATATGAATCCCCTTATATGAAGTCCTACTACTCTTTTTATGGCATCCCAGTCAATAATCGATCCTACAGTGGAATCCAAAGAAGCTCCCCCAGGTCAGGTGGCATGTCTATAGGGAGATTCATTGAAAATCACAAAAATATTTCCAAAATTAGGATGAATATATTAAAAATGTGAGACCCTATTTTTGTTGGAAAACACACATGACAAATCCCTGAGGGGGAGTGAGTATCGTTGACAAAATTCAAGAAAACTCATGATATTACATACCATTTTGAAATAAAAAATATAAAAAAATGGAGGCGATGAGGTTCTCTTATGGTTGAAACATCATGTGATGCACCCCTGTAAATCCAAAATATGGCACAAGTACCCAATGATGTGCCAACCTTATCTCGTGAAATCCCATCGGCATGAAATTTTTTTCATAAAAAGATCACAATACATGTTTAGGTGACCTTGCCCTCCCATTTTTCTCTTAAAGGAAAAGAATATGGAATTACGTAAAAAATTCTCATGCATATACACAATGTCCTTTTCTGGACACAAGATTTGTCACCAAGAGGTAAAATGATTACCTTTCAAACCACTAATATGACATCATGGAATCCACACCCCTTGTAAAATAAAATAATGGAAATATAAAAGGGATGATGTGGGATCCTCTAGTGGTCAAAATACTCATGTGACCTGTAGAGACCCGTATCCTGACGTACATGGACATTACATTACATTTGCGGAATACTTAGTACATAACAAAAACACACACTAAAGGATCGTAATAGTTTAGTGTCTTTGGAAACTCGGAACATAATCTTCTAATCCTGGTGAAAGATCTTCAATATCTCCCGTAAAGATCTTCCATTTTTTTACCTAAAACCTTTCTTTATATCCTGGGGAAAAGAAAACATAAAAGGGTGAGCTCAAATGCTCAGTAAGGGTATACAAAAGAAATAAAAATCATATCATATCTTTTTGAAAATCACAACCTGCAAAAGAGATCATAATATCTTAACATGGAACAAATCATAGAAGTGAAAATGAGATCCCCATAATCATAACATGAAACTTGAAACTTTGTGGCATGCACACATAATCATGGAAAATCATTTCTTGTTAGTCATGACTCATTTCCAAGACTATCTTAGTGGACAAAGTCCCTTTCTGAACCGAGTTCACTCCTCGTTTCAGTCCTGTATCACTGAACCGAAATAACCTTCCGTTCCAGCCATGTCTATCTCATGAGATATAAAATCTTTACCCAATGCATTGGAGGGAGATATAGGTCCCACCCATCTCTTAATTAATCCTTTATTATGTGTGCCACAAAATCATAAATCATACATCATTGCATAACCCATGTAATAAAAATGGGATTCTTAAACAACATGACATCATAAAACCATTCATATAAGATAAAGGAATTCATAAACATAATTTCATCACAACATAGTCAAATCAATGTAAAAATATGGATAGAAACAGAACCCTTTATTATCTTATATGGAAAATAATTTTGATAAAACACTTGAATTGAATTCTTGAGGAAAATATCCTTTCTTCTTCAAAATCAATTTCTTTTACAAAACATCATGCAATTTTAAAAGAAAGAGATTTTATTGAAAATAGTCATGAAATCTTTTAGAGGAAGCTTCATGAAAATAAGGCTTTATAAAACAGTATAAATCCGTTCGTGCCGTATAAGTTAAAAAAAACATTCTTCGTACTTTTGTCGGAAAAGTCAAAAAGTACCTCGTACGAAAAACGAAAAAAGATTCCTTTCATATCCTTTACTAAAAACTCATAGAAGGGTAAAATTGGATTTAAACAATTGTAGGTGGATGGAAATAATATTACATATTGAGGGAACATGGATGTGGATGATAAAATACACCCCAGTAAATACTTACGAATAAACAATCTCGGATAAAAATGAGATTGTGATATTTCCCTTACCTTAGGTCCGATTAGCTTTGTACGTGTCCGAAGCTCCTGTATAATGGTTTAAATAATGTTATTGACTTATTCCAGAATCATACATATTGATATGATATCATATATGGTCATATTATTAGCTTCTTGTTAGTAATATTTCATTGTTACTTGTTACTCGGGTCTTTATAACTTTTTGTTCTTATGCGTGTTTTGTCGAATAAATTCTTATTCTTATCTTTAGGTTATAGATAATTCATTTCCATAATGGTATTAGTGTAGTATATACCATATTCATTCATTCAATTCATTTATATAATCATTATGAAATGAAGATCATGTAGAACGAGTCGCATCACATCGTGGAGACGGTATTCCGTACGTACGCACGAGTGATGATATCGTTCCTATGATTGTGGAATTGTATTGGAGTATATATATATTATTTCAGTATCAATATTACTTCATAATAATCATATGTAGTTACTCATTACACCATTATACCTATCCTTGTAAGGTGATGGTGGAAAATAGATTACACCACGGCGTGGAGACGGTATTCCGTACGTACGCACGCGCGGTGATTTCATTTTTCCGTAGGATGGATAGAAGGTGAATTAGGGTTTTTTTATAATAACATATCAGTATGTAAGTAATACTGATGTTATTACTTTATCATGAAACAACTAAAGAAGAAGAAGTTGAAGAAGAAAGAAATTGAAAAGATCGGTAATGGATATTACCTCTTCTTTGGAACGCCTCTTTGAATCCTCCACTTACGGAACTAAGATTGGTCTTTGGAGAAGACCAGAACCTCTAGGATTATTCTAGGAAAGTGGAGAGGAGAAAATGGCAGGGGTTGGCCGAGCATGAGTGCTCAAAATTGGTGTGAGGAGGAGGGGGAGGAGGTGCCCTTTTATAAGGGAGGAGAGGGGCACCTTAGGAATTCTTAAAAATATTAATTTATAATAAATCTAACCCCACTTAAAAACCTCCAAAAATGACTCATATTCTAAGATTAGATGAGATAGGGTTGTAATCTCATCAACCAATCAAATTTAGACATGTTTGGATATTATTTTAAACCTTATCAATTATATTTAACTCTAAGTTAAATAATTTAACTTTTACCGTGTCTTTTTGTTTTCTTTCACTATATGGTTAATAAACTTACTATAACATGCCAAACGAACCACAAATTGTTTATTATTAATATATATATCCTTATCTAAGTCATTTTGCCGAACCTTAGATTTTTAGGAATAAAATAACAATTAATAATATAATATTTGATTTAAAAACTATTTTGTGTCAATTTTGACACTATTTGATATATGATTTTTGTGAAAGTCATAACAGAATTATATGTTCGAACCAAGTTGATTAAATCAACATTAATATATCATAGTAACCTAGAAAATTAGTGGAATTCAAAAAAAATCTCAAATTACATTTATTTTGGTGTTTATAACATCAATTATGTCAATATTTCATTAATAAGATAATTACTGCATCATCGTTGTGTCATAAATAAATTAACTTATTTGATGTCTAAAAATTACAAATAAAATACCATCATGTAGGAAATATTTTTAGATTTCTAATGAATATTTACAATCGAATTTATCTTATGTATAACCCCATATTAAAAATTATTTACTTATTAAACTTTGATTTTAACTATTTTAACCCTTCTTTAAATAAATTCATAATAAATGTCCTAATCTAATCCAAGTGGGCCTAAATGGTCATATTTTATTCCTAAGTTTGTTTTTGGTCGAATTACACTTGTCCAATAGAATTAGGACATGTGTTAGGGTAACAGTAATATCATATTTACCCTTAGTTACCCTATTTACTATTAACCGCGGTAAAAAAAAGTAAAAAGTTACTATTCACCAAAAATTATTTTCATCTCATTGAACCACATTTTAGTCCTTGATATTAACCGTGTCTCTCGGATTTTCGAAATTCCATTCACAGAAGTGGTAAAATTAAGTTTTATGCAAAATTCAGTTTTTAACCTACCACTTAGTGGTTTCACTATTCATCAAAAATTGAAAGTTTTCAGAAAAATGCCAAAATTTCATCCTAAGCTATATTTCATATTCCGAATTCAAAAATGAAGTCTATTTTACCAAATTCATAACATAGAAGTTGAATTAATTAATTTTATAATTAAATCCCGCTATTAAAACAAATAGCGTGTTTTTACGAAACAATATCTATCAAAAGATTGACACTTGTTTATGTCAGGTTTAAATGTGAAATTACGTCCAATGACCAACATTGTATTAAATTGTAAAAATATATTCTAAATATACTTTAAAACCACTCAAATTAATAATTTATCACTATTAATTATTTCGATTAAAAAAGTTATTTTTAATTATAATTTAGTAATTTTCACTATTCATCAGAATATGAAAGTTATCCGAAATGTACCAAAATTTCACCTTAGGCTAAATTCGATACTCCGAATCCAAAAATGAAATCCATTTTGAAAAATAAAATTTACAAAATTTCAAAAAGTGGTTATTACTATTCATAACGGCTAGTTTTAATAGCATATCGCTGTTTAGTGAAACTCGTTATTGCGTACTACACACACTATCGAGGAAGGTTGCGATTGCGTGTAATGCAACGCAAGTCAAGGATGCGTGTTGTGCAAGCTCCTTTTGGTGTAGCGTACAACACAAGACATTAATAAAATTAAAAAGAATATTTTTCATAAAATCTTGGGCTGTTACATTCTACCCCCCTTAAAATGAATTTCGCCCTCGAAATTCGTCGGGGTTATAAATGGTTTTCTATTCGAAAGTTTCCCACATCGTAAAAAGGAATACCAAAACTTGGCTTTAAAAACTAAAGTATGAAATGTAACGATTACCCAAATAAACTAATTGTTGGGTTTCCACATAGGTAAAAATATGGATATGGAAGAAAAATCTAACCATCATGTTCTGATGGAGAGTGGTAGAGAACATGGCTATGGAAAAGCCAAAAATCACAAATCCATAAATTTGTGATGATATAAGGTACCATCTGATTCCTCAGGTATAAGATCACTAGGACAACATTTTTGGTTTTCAAGATCATTTCCCTAAAGTTGAAAATTTGAATTAGAATAAATACTTACTTTATTTTGGTACAATCTCACTGTTGTTCGTGCCTTGAACAATTTCCACTTCATCTCTTAAATAAATGAAGTTGAATTTGTTATTCGTGAAGTGTTAGCAGATAATGTGATAGAATGACGGGTCATTCCATCTGTCTCAAACAAAAGGTTAGCAAAAATTATATGCATAAATCGATCTATAGTGAGATTAATCATATATGGTTCCTAAAATGGACTTATACTTCATATATCATACTGCTTAATATAATAAAACTAGTTTCTACTAAATAGGGACTTCCTGTAGGTCAGTGGTAGGCGATAAAGGCCAGTCGCACTTCGGTTGTGGGTTCGATTCCTACAGCCTTGTCCGAAGCGATGGGCTGTCGCCCGTCCTGCAGGTTGTCCTTTTTCTAAAACTATATTACTATAACATCCCATCAATAATATCGAGAAAACTTCGATCCTTAAACAATACTCACTTATGTCCAACATAATCCATTTCAATCTTTAGGCTTATCCATAATACTGCAGTCCACTCTCATAATATAGTGACAACGATTACCAGAGATTTAATACTGTCGTTGATCCCCACATATCATAAGATATGTTTTGTTGGTCACATTCTAAACATTCAAAGTCCTTAATCATGTATTCTCTTGAATACCTTAGTGAAAACATGAATGCAGTTAAAAGTTAACACTTTCCACATACCAAAATCCTCAAAATTCTATATACTCAATCCATGATATCACTTAGTCCTTATATCAATCATGAGCTCATGAATATTGTTAAACATTTAATTTTCTTATTTTCCCTTCATTATGCGCATATCATCTTATTTCCAAAAATATCTCAATCACTTTGAATACCACATTAAACCAATACATAAATATTCCAATACTCCATGATACAACATTATTTTGGAATCCCATTACATAAACACTTAATCATTCCACCACATCGTTATCATATTCAACATTGCCAATAGTGATCGCATGTGATTTCCCTTTGTCCTTTGCCTTCAGTGGTTGCTCATGTTGATCATCACTAACCCTTGGATTAGGGCAATTATTAGCATAATGCCCCATTTCCTTACACTTGAAGCATTGAAGTGTTGGCGGTGCGTTCTCTGCAGTGTTTGCTTTATTCACATCATTAGAAACCCTTTTTCCATTACTTCGACACTCAGCTGCTCGATGACCTTCTTTTCCACACTTAAAACATTTTCTAGTTCCTTTAAGACAATCTCCACCATGCTTCTTTCCACACTTTGTGCATAAGGAAACATTCATCTTCTTTTCACCATTATTATGAGATTTCTCCTTGAACTCCATCTTTCGTTTCTTGTCAAAACCATGAGATGGATATGTAACACCAACTTCCATTTCTACCTTGATAGCACAACGCACAATTTCTTCATAGCTACTAAAGTCTCTTATAGCTAATTCCCTTCGAAGACTTGGTTTTAAGCCACTGAATAATCGATCAACTTTACTTTCAGGTTGGATGATAATGCCAGATGCATACCTTGCAAGTCTTGTAAAATTCGCTTCATATATACCAACAGATTCATCATCCTTCTGCTTCAGCTCAATAAACTCCTTTTCCATCTTAGTTCGAAGAATACGAGGGAAGTACTTACTGAAAAACAAGTTCTTGAACTCGTCCCATTCCATGGACTCAATTTCATCCCTTGGCCTCGTATTCTTGATAAGATTCCACCATTGATCAGCTTCACCTTCCAAACGATATACTGCTAAGATGACTTTATCATGTTCAGAACATTGAAGAACTGAAGATATCTTTTCAGTGGTACTGATCCATTGTTCAGCAACAAGTGGATCGGAAGTCCCACTGAAAGAAGGTGGACGTTGCCTCATGAAGGACTCAATAGAATATTGTTCCCTTCTCTGCTCATTTGGAAGTCCAGAATGATTCATAGCTTGTGTAAGTATAGCAATAAGATTTTGCACTCCATCTCCCATAACATTTGTTTGTTCAGGAGGGCAATCATTGCATTGTCCATTGCATTGATCAACACGGTTCCTTCGGGTTCCAGCCATCGTCTAAAACCCAAAAAGAATAGTGTGAGAGGCAAAAATCATGCTAGGGAAAACAACATAATAAAGGGGGAGTACCTTCAATATCCAACATCTTAGGTTTAATTCTATGATCGTTAGCGTAATTCTATTACTATAACCTATACTTATACTTATCCCTAGGGACATCCCTAGACATACCTTAGAAATATCTCTAGGGATCTCACTAACGTTTTCGCATCCTAGTTTCCAAAGGTTGACTAAACCTTTCCTCTGATACCAACTGTAGAGACCCGTATCCTGACGTACATGGACATTACATTACATTTGCAGAATACTTAGTACATAACAAAAACACACACTAAAGGATCGTAATAGTTTAGTGTCTTTGGAAACTCGGAACATAATCTTCTAATCCTGGTGAAAGATCTTCAATATCTCCCGTAAAGATCTTCCATTTTTTTTTACCTAAAACCTTTCTTTATATCCTGGGGAAAAGAAAACATAAAAGGGTGAGCTCAAATGCTCAGTAAGGGTATACAAAAGAAATAAAAATCATATCATATCTTTTTGAAAATCACAACCTGCAAAAGAGATCATAATATCTTAACATGGAACAAATCATAGAAGTGAAAATGAGATCCCCATAATCATAACATGAAACTTGAAACTTTGTGGCATGCACACATAATCATGGAAAATCATTTCTTGTTAGTCATGACTCATTGCCAAGACTATCTTAGTGGACAAAGTCCCTTTCTGAACCGAGTTCACTCCTCGTTTCAGTCCTGTATCACTGAACCGAAATAACCTTTCGTTCCAGCCATGTCTATCTCATGAGATATAAAATCTTTACCCAATGAATTGGAGGGAGATATAGGTCCCACCCATCTCTTAATGAATCCTTTCTTATGTGTGCCACAAAATCATAAATCATACATCATTGCATAACCCATGTAATAAAAATGGGATTCTTAAACAACATGACATCATAAAACCATTCATATAAGATAAAGGAATTCATAAAAATAATTTCATCACAACATAGTCAAATCAATGTAAAAATATGGATAGAAACAGAACCCTTTATTATCTTATATGGAAAATAATTTTGATAAAACACTTGAATTGAATTCTTGAGGAAAATATCCTTTCTTCTTCAAAATCAATTTCTTTTACAAAACATCATGCAATTTTAAAAGAAAGAGATTTTATTGAAAATAGTCATGAAATCTTTTAGAGGAAGCTTCATGAAAATAAGGCTTTATAAAACAGTATAAATCCGTTCGTGCCGTATAAGTTAAAAAAAACATTCTTCGTACTTTTGTCGGAAAAGTCAAAAATTACCTCGTACGAAAAACGAAAAAAGATTCCTTTCATATCCTTTACTAAAAACTCATAGAAGGGTAAAATTGGATTTAAACAATTGTAGGTGGATGGAAATAATATTACATATTGAGGGAACATGGATGTGGATGATAAAATACACCCCAGTAAATACTTACGAATAAACAATCTCGGATAAAAATGAGATTGTGATATTTCCCTTACCTTAGGTCCGATTAGCTTTGTACGTGTCCGAAGCTCCTGTATAATGGTTTAAATAATGTTATTGACTTATTCCAGAATCATACATATTGATATGATATCATATATGGTCATATTATTAGCTTCTTGTTAGTAATATTTCATTGTTACTTGTTACTCGGGTCTTTATAACTTTTTGTTCTTATGCGTGTTTTGTCGAATAAATTCTTATTCTTATCTTTAGGTTATAGATAATTCATTTCCAGAATGGTATTAGTGTAGTATATACCATATTCATTCATTCAATTCATTTATATAATCATTATGAAATGAAGATCATGTAGAACGAGTCGCATCACATCGTGGAGACGGTATTCCGTACGTACGCACGAGTGATGATATCGTTCCTATGATTGTGGAATTGTATTGGAGTATATATATATTATTTCAGTATCAATATTACTTCATAATAATCATATGTAGTTACTCATTACACCATTATACCCATCCTTGTAAGGTGATGGTGGAAAATAGATTACACCACGGCGTGGAGACGGTATTCCGTACGTACGCACGCGCGGTGATTTCATTTTTCCGTAGGATGGATAGAAGGTGAATTAGGGTTGTTTTATAATAACATATCAGTATGTAAGTAATACTGATGTTATTACTTTATCATGAAACAACTAAAGAAGAAGAAGTTGAAGAAGAACGAAATTGAAAAGATCGGTAATGGATATTACCTCTTCTTTGGAACGCCTCTTTGAATCCTCCACTTAAGGAACTAAGATTGGTCTTTGGAGAAGACCAGAACCTCTAGTATTATTCTAGGAAAGTGGAGAGGAGAAAATGGCAGGGGTTGGCCGAGCTTGAGTGCTCAAAATTGGTGTGAGGAGGAGGGGGAGGAGGTGCCCTTTTATAAGGGAGGAGAGGGGCACCTTAGGAATTCTTAAAAATATTAATTTATAATAAATCTAACCCCACTTAAAAACCTCCAAAAATGACTCATATTCGAAGATTAGATGAGATAGGGTTGTAATCTCATCAACCAATCAAATTTAGACATGTTTGGATATTATTTTAAACCTTATCAATTATATTTAACTCTAAGTTAAATAATTTAACTTTTACCGTGTCTTTTTGTTTTCTTTCACTATATGGTTAATAAACTTACTATAACATGCCGAACGAACCACAAATTGTTTATTATTAATATATATATCCTTATCTAAGTCAATTGGCCGAACCTTAGATTTTTAGGAATAAAATAACAATTAATAATATAATATTTGATTTAAAAACTATATTGTGTCAATTTTGACACTATTTGATATATGATTTTTGTGAAAGTCATAACAGAATTATATGTTCGAACCAAGTTGATTAAATCAACATTAATATATCATAGTAACCTAGAAAATTAGTGGAATTCATAAAAAATCTCAAATTACATTTATTTTGGTGTTTATAACATCAATTATGTCAATATTTCATTAATAAGATAATTACTGCATCATCGTTGTGTCATAAATAAATTAAATTATTTGATGTCTAAAAATTACAAATAAAATACCATCATGTAGGAAATCTTTTTAGCTTTCTAATGAATATTTACAATCTAATTTATCTTATGTATAACCCCATATTAAAAATGATTTACTTATTAAACTTTGATTTTAACTATTTTAACCCTTCTTTAAATAAATTCATAATAAATGTCCTAATCTAATCCAAGTGGGCCTAAATGGTCATATTTTATTCCTAAGTTTGTTTTTGGTCGAATTACACTTGTCCAATAGAATTAGGACATGTGTTAGGGTAACAGTAATATCATATTTACCCTTAGTTACCCTATTTACTATTAACCGCGGTAAAAAAAAGTAAAAAGTTACTATTCACCAAAAATTATTTTCATCTCATTGAACCACATTTTAGTCCTTGATATTAACCGTGTCTCTCGGATTTTCGAAATTCCATTCACAGAAGTGGTAAAATTATGTTTTATGCAAAATTCAGTTTTTAACCTACCACTTAGTGGTTTCACTATTCATCAAAAATTGAAAGTTTTCAGAAAAATGCCAAAATTTCATCCTAAGCTATATTTCATATTCCGAATTCAAAAATGAAGTCTATTTTACCAAATTCATAACATAGAATTTCAATTAATTAATTTTATAATTAAATCCCGCTATTAAAACAAATAGCGTGTTTTTACGAAACAATATCTATCAAAAGATTGACACTTGTTTATGTCAGGTTTAAATGTGAAATTACATCCAATGACCAACATTGTATTAAATTGTAAAAATATATTCTAAATATACTTTAAAACCACTCAAATTAATAATTTATCACTATTAATTATTTCGATTAAAAAAGTTGTTTTTAATTATAATTTAGTAATTTTCACTATTCATCAGAATATGAAAGTTATCCGAAATGTACCAAAATTTCACCTTAGGCTAAATTCGATACTCCGAATCCAAAAATGAAATCCATTTTGAAAAATAAAATTTACAAAATTTCAAAAAGTGGTTATTACTATTCATAACGGCTAGTTTTAATAGCATATCGCTGTTTAGTGAAACTCGTTATTGCGTACTACACACACTATCGAGGAAGGTTGCGATTGCGTGTAATGCAAGGCAAGTCAAGGATGCGTGTTGTGCAAGCTCCTTTTGGTGTAGCGTACAACACAAGACATTAATAAAATTAAAAAGAATATTTTTCATAAAATCTTGGGCTGTTACATTCTACCCCACTTAAAATGAATTTCGCCCTCGAAATTCGTCGGGGTTATAAATGGTTTTCTATTCGAAAGTTTCCCACATCGTAAAAAGGAATACCAAAACTTGGCTTTAAAAACTAAAGTATTAAATGTAACGATTACCCAAATAAACTAATTGTTGGGTTTCCACATAGGTAAAAATATGGATATGGAAGAAAAATCTAACCATCATGTTCTGATGGAGAGTGGTAGAGAACATGGCTATGGAAAAGCCAAAAATCACAAATCCATAAATTTGTGATGATATAAGGTACCATCTGATTCCTCAGGTATAAGATCACTAGGACAACATTTTTGGTTTTCAAGATCATTTCCCTAAAGTTGAAAATTTGAATTAGAATAAATACTTACTTTATTTTGGTACAATCTCACTGTTGTTCGTGCCTTGAATAATTTCCACTTCATCTCTTAAATAAATGAAGTTGAATTTGTTATTCGTGAAGTGTTAGCAGATAATGTGATAGAATGACGGGTCATTCCATCTGTCTCAAACAAAAGGTTAGCAAATATTATATGCATAAATCGATCTATAGTGAGATTAATCATATATGGTTCCTAAAATGGACTTATACTTCATATATCATACTGCTTAATATAATAAAACTAGTTTCTACTAAATAGGGACTTCCTGTAGGTCAGTGGTAGGCGATAAAGGCCAGTCGCACTTCGGTTGTGGGTTCGATTCCTACAGCCTTGTCCGAAGCGATGGGCTGTCGCCCGTCCTGCAGGTTGTCCTTTTTCTAAAACTATATTACTATAACATCCCATCAATAATATCGAGAAAACTTCGATCCTTAAACAATACTCACTTATGTCCAACATAATCCATTTCAATCTTTAGGCTTATCCATAATACTGCAGTCCACTCTCATAATATAGTGACAACGATTACCAGAGATTTAATACTGTCGTTGATCCCCACATATCATAAGATATGTTTTGTTGGTCACATTCTAAACATTCAAAGTCCTTAATCATGTATTCTCTTGAATACCTTAGTGAAAACATGAATGCAGTTAAAAGTTAACACTTTCCACATACCAAAATCCTCAAAATTCTATATACTCAATCCATGATATCACTTAGTCCTTATATCAATCATGAGCTCATGAATATTGTTAAACATTTCATTTTCTTATTTTCCCTTCATTATGCGCATATCATCTTATTTCCAAAAATATCTCAATCACTTTGAATACCACATTAAACCAATACATAAATATTCCAATACTCCATGATACAACATTATTTTGGAATCCCATTACATAAACACTTAATCATTCCACCACATCGTTATCATATTCAACATTGCCAATAGTGATCGCATGTGATTTCCCTTTGTCCTTTGCCTTCAGTGGTTGCTCATGTTGATCATCACTAACCCTTGGATTAGGGCAATTATTAGCATAATGCCCCATTTCCTTACACTTGAAGCATTGAAGTGTTGGCGGTGCGTTCTCTGCAGTGTTTTCTTTATTCACATCATTAGAAACCCTTTTTCCATTACTTCGACACTCAGCTGCTCGATGACCTTCTTTTCCACACTTAAAACATTTTCTAGTTCCTTTAAGACAATCTCCACCATGCTTCTTTCCACACTTTGTGCATAAGGAAACATTCATCTTCTTTTCACCATTATTATGAGATTTCTCCTTGAACTCCATCTTTCGTTTCTTGTCAAAACCATGAGATGGATATGTAACACCAACTTCCATTTCTACCTTG
Organism: Viscum album; assembly: GCA_963277665.1. NCBI lineage: Eukaryota > Viridiplantae > Streptophyta > Magnoliopsida > Santalales > Viscaceae > Viscum > Viscum album. The sequence goes on along the minus strand of OY728163.1, from coordinate 987,997,439 downwards.
ATAGCACAACGCACAATTTCTTCATAGCTACTAAAGTCTCTTATAGCTAATGCCCTTCGAAGACTTGGTTTTAAGCCACTGAAAAATCGATCAACTTTACTTTCAGGTTGGATGATAATGCCAGATGCATACCTTGCAAGTCTTGTAAAATTCGCTTCATATATACCAACAGATTCATCATCCTTCTGCTTCAGCTCAATAAACTCCTTTTCCATCTTTGTTCGAAGAATACGTGGGAAGTACTTACTGAAAAACAAGTTCTTGAACTCGTCCCATTCCATGGACTCAATTTCATCCCTTGGCCTCGTATTCTTGATAAGATTCCACCATTGATCAGCTTCACCTTCCAAACGATATACTGCTAAGATGACTTTATCATGTTCAGAACATTGAAGAACTGAAAATATCTTTTCAGTGGTACTGATCCATTGTTCAGCAACAAGTGGATCGGAAGTCCCACTGAAAGAAGGTGGACGTTGCCTCATGAAGGACTCAATAGAATATTGTTCCCTTCTCTGCTCATTTGGAAGTCCAGAACGATTCATAGCTTGTGTAAGTATAGCAATAAGATTTTGCACTCCATCTCCCATAACATTTGTTTGTTCAGGAGGGCAATCATTGCATTGTCCATTGCATTGATCAACACGGTTCCTTCGGGTTCCAACCATCGTCTAAAACCCAAAAAGAATAGTGTGAGAGGAAAAAATCATGCTAGGGAAAACAACATAATAAAGGGGGAGTACCTTCAATATCCAACATCTTAGGTTTAATTCTATGATCGTTAGCGTAATTCTATTACTATAACCTATACGTATACTTATCCCTAGGGACATCCCTAGACATACCTTAGAAATATCTCTAGGGATCTCACTAACGTTTTCGCATCCTAGTTTCCAAAGGTTGACTAAACCTTTCCTCTGATACCAACTGTAGAGACCCGTATCCTGACGTACATGGACATTACATTACATTTGTGGAATACTTAGTACATAACAAAAACACACACTAAAGGATCGTAATAGTTTAGTGTCTTTGGAAACTCGGAACATAATCTTCTAATCCTGGTGAAAGATCTTCAATATCTCCCGTAAAGATCTTCCATTTTTTTTACCTAAAACCTTTCTTTATATCCTGGGGAAAAGAAAACATAAAAGGGTGAGCTCAAATGCTCAGTAAGGGTATACAAAAGAAATAAAAATCATATCATATCTTTTTGAAAATCACAACCTGCAAAAGAGATCATAATATCTTAACATGGAACAAATCATAGAAGTGAAAATGAGATCCCCATAATCATAACATGAAACTTGAAACTTTGTGGCATGCACACATAATCATGGAAAATCATTTCTTGTTAGTCATGACTCATTGCCAAGACTATCTTAGTGGACAAAGTCCCTTTCTGAACCGAGTTCACTCCTCGTTTCAGTCCTGTATCACTGAACCGAAATAACCTTCTGTTCCAGCCATGTCTATCTCATGAGATATAAAATCTTTACCCAATGCATTGGAGGGAGATATAGGTCCCACCCATCTCTTAATGAATCCTTTCTTATGTGTGCCACAAAATCATAAATCATACATCATTGCATAACCCATGTAATAAAAATGGGATTCTTAAACAACATGACATCATAAAACCATTCATATAAGATAAAGGAATTCATAAACATAATTTCATCACAACATAGTCAAATCAATGTAAAAATATGGATAGAAACAGAACCCTTTATTATCTTATATGGAAAATAATTTTGATAAAACACTTGAATTGAATTCTTGAGGAAAATATCCTTTCTTCTTCAAAATCAATTTATTTTACAAAACATCATGCAATTTTAAAAGAAAGAGATTTTATTGAAAATAGTCATGAAATCTTTTAGAGGAATCTTCATGAAAATAAGGCTTTATAAAACAGTATAAATCCGTTCGTGCCGTATAAGTTAAAAAAAACATTCTTCGTACTTTTGTCGGAAAAGTCAAAAAGTACCTCGTACGAAAAACGAAAAAAGATTCCTTTCATATCCTTTACTAAAAACTCATAGAAGGGTAAAATTGGATTTAAACAATTGTAGGTGGATGGAAATAATATTACATATTGAGGGAACATGGATGTGGATGATAAAATACACCCCAGTAAATACTTACGAATAAACAATCTCGGATAAAAATGAGATTGTGATATTTCCCTTACCTTAGGTCCGATTAGCTTTGTACGTGTCCGAAGCTCCTGTATAATGGTTTAAATAATGTTATTGACTTATTCCAGAATCATACATATTGATATGATATCATATATGGTCATATTATTAGCTTCTTGTTAGTAATATTTCATTGTTACTTGTTACTCGGGTCTTTATAACTTTTTGTTCTTATGCGTGTTTTGTCGAATAAATTCTTATTCTTATCTTTAGGTTATAGATAATTCATTTCCAGATTGGTATTAGTGTAGTATATACCATATTCATTCATTCAATTCATTTATATAATCATTATGAAATGAAGATCATGTAGAACGAGTCGCATCACATCGTGGAGACGGTATTCCGTACGTACGCACGAGTGATGATATCGTTCCTATGATTGTGGAATTGTATTGGAGTATATATATATTATTTCAGTATCAATATTAATTCATAATAATCATATGTAGTTACTCATTACACCATTATACCCATCCTTGTAAGGTGATGGTGGAAAATAGATTACACCACGGCGTGGAGACGGTATTCCGTACGTACGCACGCGCGGTGATTTCATTTTTCCGTAGGATGGATAGAAGGTGAATTAGGGTTGTTTTATAATAACATATCAGTATGTAAGTAATACTGATGTTATTACTTTATCATGAAACAACTAAAGAAGAAGAAGTTGAAGAAGAAAGAAATTGAAAAGATCGGTAATGGATATTACCTCTTCTTTGGAACGCCTCTTTGAATCCTCCACTTAAGGAACTAATATTGGTCTTTGGAGAAGACCAGAACCTCTAGGATTATTATAGGAAAGTGGAGAGGAGAAAATGGCAGGGGTTGGCCGAGCTTGAGTGCTCAAAATTGGTGTGAGGAGGAGGGGGAGGAGGTGCCCTTTTATAAGGGAGGAGAGGGGCACCTTAGGAATTCTTAAAAATATTAATTTATAATAAATCTAACCCCACTTAAAAACCTCCAAAAATGACTCATATTCGAAGCTTAGATGAGATAGGGTTGTAATCTCATCAACCAATCAAATTTAGACATGTTTTGATATTATTTTAAACCTTATCAATTATATTTAACTCTAAGTTAAATAATTTAACTTTTACCGTGTCTTTTTGTTTTCTTTCACTATATGGTTAATAAACTTACTATAACATGCCGAACGAACCACAAATTGTTTATTATTAATATATATATCCTTATCTAAGTCATTTGGTAGAACCTTAGATTTTTAGGAATAAAATAACAATTAATAATATAATATTTGATTTAAAAACTATTTTGTGTCAATTTTGACACTATTTGATATATGATTTTTGTGAAAGTCATAACAGAATTATATGTTCGAACCAAGTTGATTAAATCAACATTAATATATCATAGTAACCTAGAAAATTAGTGGAATTCATAAAAAATCTCAAATTACATTTATTTTGGTGTTTATAACATCAATTATATCAATATTTCATTAATAAGATAATTACTGCATCATCGTTGTGTCATAAATAAATTAAATTATTTGATGTCTAAAAATTACAAATAAAATACCATCATGTAGGAAATCTTTTTAGCTTTCTAATGAATATTTACAATCGAATTTATCTTATGTATAACCCCATATTAAAAATGATTTACTTATTAAACCTTGATTTTAACTATTTTAACCCTTCTTTAAATAAATTCATAATAAATGTCCTAATCTAATCCAAGTGGGCCTAAATGGTCATATTTTATTCCTAAGTTTGTTTTTGGTCGAATTACACTTGTCCAATAGAATTAGGACATGTGTTAGGGTAACAGTAATATCATATTTACCCTTAGTTACCCTATTTAATATTAACCGCGGTAAAAAAAAGTAAAAAGTTACTATTCACCAAAAATTATTTTCATCTCATTGAACCACATTTTAGTCCTTGATATTAACCGTGTCTCTCGGATTTTCGAAATTCCATTCACAGAAGTGGTAAAATTAAGTTTTATGCAAAATTCAGTTTTTAACCTACCACTTAGTGGTTTCACTATTCATCAAAAATTTAAAGTTTTCAGAAAAATGCCAAAATTTCATCCTAAGCTATATTTAATATTCCGAATTCAAAAATGAAGTCTATTTTACCAAATTCATAACATAGAAGTTGAATTAATTACTTTTATAATTAAATCCCGCTATTAAAACAAATAGCGTGTTTTTACGAAACAATATCTATCAAAAGATTGACACTTGTTTATGTCAGGTTTAAATGTGAAATTACGTCCAATGACCAACATTGTATTAAATTGTAAAAATATATTCTAAATATACTTTAAAACCACTCAAATTAATAATTTATCACTATTAATTATTTCGATTAAAAAAGTTGTTTTTAATTATAATTTAGTAATTTTCACTATTCATCAGAATATGAAAGTTATCCGAAATGTACCAAAATTTCACCTTAGGCTAAATTCGATACTCCGAATCCAAAAATGAAATCCATTTTGAAAAATAAAATTTACAAAATTTCAAAAAGTGGTTATTACTATTCATAACGGCTAGTTTTAATAGCATATCGCTGTTTAGTGAAACTCGTTATTGCGTACTACACACACTATCGAGGAAGGTTGCGATTGCGTGTAATGCAAGGCAAGTCAAGGATGCGTGTTGTGCAAGCTCCTTTTGGTGTAGCGTACAACACAAGACATTAATAAAATTAAAAAGAATATTTTTCATAAAATCTTGGGCTGTTACATGACCTGCTTTGTCTATCCAATCATTGTCTCGTATGACCCATTGAAAATTCAATATGAATTCACAAAGGACTATGAACACATCAACCTTTTACCACAAAAGGATCCATACAATTCCCCCATGATAAAATGAAATCATTTCTGATGGCTCCTTGATCTCGTGAATACCCTTGGATATGTCGGTTTGACCATATTGAAGTCACATCATCATGTCCACGTTATTTAATATGAACCATTCAATTGAAAATAATCCATAAAATAGTCATTTATTGAATGGACATTCAATCATTGAAATGTATGTGACACCCCCTGAGTGATTTACTGAAGGACATCATGAAGAGACGTGACACTGAGACCATCCAAATGACTCCACCTAGAGCTGCATAATTTAGGATGCATAAGAGAGTGAAAAACAATACTGGTGACCCCTATAAATCACTCAATTCAGAATAACTGTTGAATAATTAATCTTTGGATAAAGGTTTTCATTTTATCATCAAGATGCACTAGTGCACCAAGTACCAGAGAGGATTTCTCTAAGGGGATGATCATGTGATGGAAAGTATTTCCATCAGGTAAAACCCAATGAATAGCTAGATAAATCATGAAACATGCATAATTAATTCACAAGACCACTATAAATCACACCAAAGACTTCTTGGAGGACACATAAAGAACACCCTGCACAACTTCAAGATCATGTGAAAATTAAAACAAAATATTAATAGAAAAATGTAAAGAAGCTTCAATAAAATGATTGAAAATGCTGACATATGAGAGATTAATGTGAAGGATATATAATATGATCTTCATGCACATTATATGTACCACCCATCCCACATGATAAATTGGGGAGATGTCACCCAAATCTCCTAACACTCCATTCATATACCAATTGGATCGGAAAAGACATATGAACATGTCAATGAATGTATCATGGTTCCCCATGGGCATGTCACCTAGGTCTCATGAAGTCCTCAAGGATCTTCATTACATACTTCTCGTTTACATCAGTTGCCTCTCCTGACTCATATGGATTCAGATGTACAAGTTTATTAAGTATCATAGTATCACATGAACATTTCAACTGGCCCTTATGAGGTCCTTGGTAATGCAACCCATGTATTATAGTGACATACAGAATTGACATCCCTTAAATGTGGCCAACTCTGATCTATGTCACATTAACTCTTACAACACCCACATACAGTGTCGGCAATATCTTGCGATGTCACCAATGTATGTAATCTCGATCCTGAAACACCCTCTATGCATGTAATCCAATGCCATGGTATGGAATCTAGGATCAAGTAGTCATTTATTGTGATTTCCTCTAAAAAACTCATACTATATCATGCAAAAACAACTTTATATACTATCTTGGTTATATAAATTCCCTCAAATAATCATATTATACCTTATAATTTCCATTTTACATGTTAGTAAGACACCCTATGACATGTCAAGAAGACAATTAATGTATACTGAGTGGAATATCAATGCATATCAGGTTGAAAAGTCGGTCGGGTTCATTGGAATCGTCGGTATTGATATCATTGTCCACACTAGTTGTGTAATTCCCAATCTATTGGGAAACCTCAGTGATTGGGCCCAAATTATTGGAAATATGATGAATTTGATTCTGGAAATAACAAGGATACGAAGGACATATCCAATAGGCTCATTATCTATATAAACAATCTAATGGGAATTACTAACAAATAAGTATCTCAACTACATGTAAGGGCACAAATTGGTTGTTATTCCTTGATTATCACACTGAGAATTTGTAATTTTGTATTAGGGAGTCTCAATGAACATATCAGCCATGTGAAATATCTCTAGAGATATATGAGAAATGTCATTGTGTAAGCCTTAGTGAGTTGAACTATGAGTACTACGATTCGTTTCATAACCAGGATATGTAGAAATATATCCTATGTCTTGAGACCAAATTGAAATGGGCATCCCCTTAGTATAAGTCCCGCCATGTCACCAAAATTTCAACTATCAATACCCAATCACTCTCATGGGCTGATCATTTTACCTCATCACTTAGTGGAAAATGTATCCAACTGAACTCTGATGACACTAATTCCTACAATGACTATGAGATGTAGGGACACATCCTTGCAGCCCAATTGATATATTGACATTAAAAGAGTTATCATATTTTATAATATGTATATCTCTATACAATTGTTTTTTCAATTTATATCCCTTTTTTCTTATAATAATAATAACTCAAGTGGTATAAGTGATTCACAATGAAAACATCATTGGAATCATGAATCACTACATACAAGGTAAATCTAGGTATGTAAGCTTTGATGAGTGTAATGATACTAATATCACTCATATAAGGGTATATATGATGGGTATAGTACCAAGAGAATGATTTAACTTTTAAACTCAAATTATTATATAATCAATATATGTATGATACCTCCTTGAGACAGAAGATACAATATACAGTTCCCATGTTCCAAAAAATATATATTTTACTCAGGACGTAAAACTATATAGGTTTATCCAAAAAACATGGGTTTAGATTATTATAATAACTAGGGTAAGTAGGAACCCTAATAATATCTTAGTTTTATCCTTGGAATATTATCTAATTTCATATACGTAAGAATATATTTGAGAACCTGTTTATATTGTCTAAACATATATACAGATATTAATCATTGAAAAATGGATAAAGGTCCTTAGATATATTCAGATGGATACAACGATTGGATTCCCCTTCCTTTTCATTAAAATGGAATTTTACCATAATCATTTTGTTAGGGAAACTAGTCTCGTATAGATAATGTGATGTGATTAACAAACATATTTTAATTCTATAATAGAGTCTTGGAGTGGGTGATAATTCCCCAAAAAATGGACCAATGAGCCTGACTTCCCATCATCACAACCAATATTACTATGCAAGTATACTTTTGTCTGAAACAACAATTGACCACCTATATTTGGAAATAATGTTTCCACTTAGTTATGGATGAGGTAACCATTGGGATTTTCCCTTAAGAACTAAAAATCTGACCTGACAAAAATGATTGTGCAAGAAACGAACCACTCACAATCGACCACCGAGCTAAACCATACACAAAAAGTGAATGCCTCATCACTTTTAAGAGAATTGAAATTTGATGGATATTTTCCAGATGAATGTTAATTTTTTTCACTATTAAATTTTTTATTATAGAATTCATATTCCTCATATAGAAAACAACTTGTTATTCATATAAGATTTCATAATCCTCTTACTTATATATCCTATTAAGTCATTCAAAAGTGAATGAATACAAAAATATAGTAATCCATCGCAAGTAATAGACCACAGATAGTTCCCAGTATGAATGCCATTAACTAACCAGACAATCTCATAATATGTGTCTTCAGTACGTAATACCCCATTAAAATCCAATTATAAAAACACATGGAATGTTCCTAATACCCTTGTATCTTTTATTTCTCACAATGATCATGAATCATGTTTTCAAAGAGCTTATATTTTATATAACCATTTTTATGATTGAATATTTATCATGTGTCGGTCTCCTATTAAATATAATTCTCAATTGTTTTTCTCATTTATGAATTTCTTCACTAATAAATGAACCATAATACACTGAATGGGAATATCATATTTTCATAAGACCCATTTTTCATCTATCATCACAACTCAATTTTTTTAATGTACTTACCAAATGATTATAAATAGTATGGTATTGTTTTCCACATGAAATTAAACTATGTCCCTTGAATTGCAAGGAAACTGATTCCCATTTCCATGTAATACATATAATGTATCATTTATGTTAAAATTTGACATCAAACACTATAAATTATACATTTTGTCTATTATTGATGATGATATCCCCCACCCCTATAGATACATTCCCTCCTAGGTAATAATTTTATCATTATGACAATCTAAATATTATCATCATTACTTACTAGAAAAAAGACACCCATTTGTAAATCAAATTCCACCCATTGATTTAAATCTTTTAATTGTAACTACAATAAACATAAATTAAAACAGGTTGGGAACAATCCATGTCACATGGCCATAAGATTTACTACATTTCTTTCTATGGGTGATCAAACATTGTGGGTTCTTATTACTTTTACAGGGACACATAAGTAGTCAATCCCATAGGAATGATCCAAAAACCACAATTATAAACCACCACTCTAGATGATAATAAACTATAGTTCATCAACTATGTGGATTCAAACTATGACATCAGAAATTGATTTGAATTAATAAGAAAATTAAAAATGTATAACCTCTAATAAGAATTTTATTCATGTACCCATATGTTTAGATCCATTGTTAGCACCTGGGTAACAAGTTCCATCCTAGGAATTTATGTACGATTCATGAATATCTATTTAATCCATAAGTGAGTCCCATAATAGTTATTAATTTCACACATAATTGGTTTCATGAGCCTGAAATTCCTTCCAGACAAAAAAAATATAATTTTAAGAATCATTAGATAAAATCCAAACTGGGAACCAACCCTTTAAAAATATATATGCTATTATCACAGATACACAAGTCGTTGGATGTTTTTAATTCCACGAAAAATTACCCTATATAATCAATGTATTTTTTTATATATAATTCAAGTTATCAATTAATAAATTATTGGAATGATAACTAATATGTAAAAATTTATAAATTTCAAGTGTGTAATTAGGATAACATGTTTTATAATATTATTTTTAAAGATTTATTGCAATTTTGAGATGCTTTTGTGAAAATTAAAGAATAAATCCATCTTAGAGAAGAATCATGTCGGGAAAAAATCCATCAAGGCATCATTGAAGCATTTTTTAGGTGATTATGTTTGTTGACAAAGTGGAAAAATGTATTGTGATTGTGGACAATACAAAACAATGACATACAAATTTGTTGACAAGTGGGATTTCATGGTATAGGGTCGAGTTCAAGAGTTGTGGTCAACTATCCATGTTTGATTCAAGAACATTGACAAAGAAATGAAAGATCTGGAGGTGGTACAAAAATAATAGATAAAACGTGGTGCCATTTTCCAGTGTTTGAGAAATTTTTGGTCCTCAAAATCGACAATGGAAGAAAATTGGTTTTTGGCAAAGGGACTTGCGCGCCGTGTACTTGAAGTCTTGGAAACTTGCACACCATATGTTTTTCAAGATCAGATCTTCAAAATATGGCAAAGGGATAAAGGTCGTGCAAGTATAGAGTTTGTCGCATTGGTGACATGCACGCCAAGAGAAAGGACTTTCACAGAAGTGCCTAGGAGGATTGGAAACCTGTGCGCCTGTTGTTTTTCAAGATCATAACTTCAGAATATGTCAAAGGAAAGAGGTTAGTGCAAGTTTGGAAGTGGGTCGCGCAAGTGAGTTGCAGGGGCAGAGACCTACATGCTGAGACTTGTGTGTTGAAGGGAGACTTGTGCTCTGTCACACATGCTGATCAAATTGCCTATAAATACTGGACCACCCCTCCCCATTTTCAACCGAGTTGAACACTTAGAAAAATTAGAGCTCCCGACGTGCATGTGTGGTGGTCACGCAAGTGGTGGTGCGTCGCGCAAGTAGGACTTGCATGTTAGATTTGAAGAATGACGATTGTTGTTTGTTGCGTGCCAATATTGGTTTAGGCGTAAATGAAAGTGCGTCATGCAAGTTTGGAGTTAAACAAGCTTGTTTCGCGCAAGTGTCTGAGGTGGACTTGCTTTCCAGTTGTGACTTGCATGCCGAGACTTGCGCATCGGGTTAGACCAACGTGCCATGTAAGGGTTGATTCACGACGGTTATTCCGAGCTGCACGAAAGTTGGATGTTTTCCCGATACCTTTGGTGCAAAGTGAGATTCATCTATGGGTGAAAGTTGGACTTAACAGAGAATCTAAATAAAGAGGAAGATTCATTCTTTCATAAAAATTAAGGGAACTATAGGTCTATAAAAAGTGAGTGGATCCTTTCTAGAGCAGTGAGTAAAGGAAGAGGAATATGGTGATCCTCTCCACTGGCAATGAGCCAGAGAGATAGAAACATGGAGTGACCCTTGGGAAAGCAGTGAGCTGACCCTAAACCTTGTAAAGGCAGTGGGGCGAGGATAGAGTGACTGTTCTCGAATGTTGTAATCCACAGCTAGTGAAGTTTAGTGTAATTTGGTAGGACAGAAACCATGTCGGCGTATGCTCCTTGGACGTAGCCCTTAGTGGTGAACCATGTAAAATTATTTGTGTCATGTTCTTGATTTACTTTTTGTTTATATTATGCAATAGGAAAGAGAGAGAAGAGTGTTTTTCTTAACAGCGAATCAAGATCAAAATGATCATTAATTTTAAATTATTCATACCCTTATTCACCCCTCGTCACAGGGTATTCAGCCTTGTGGACCTAATATATGACTATGATTAATTTTCATTCATTATAAAATTCATATTTATTTCACACTTATATAATGACATGTTGTAAATGAAATGTTAGGGATGAAATACCTATTAAATTAATTGGAAAGTGTTGAGAGTTCCATTACTAAAAAATCGATCGAGTGTGATGACGTGTTGATAGAATTTGAGGATATTTATATTTATTGAATAATTTATTTTTCTAAGTAATTACATAATATATAATAAATTATTAATTTTCTCAAGATCATTCCAATAAATTTTTTAATGGATGAATATATTTTTCTTTTGTTTTTTAGATTATTTGAGAATGTTGAATTTAATAATTGAGAATAAGATGGAAATTCATTAGAGGTGGATGAGATATTTGGAAATAACTTTTCTAATGTTTTTTGAATTGTTTGTAGATGAATATTTGTGAGTGGGGATGTTTGGAGAGATATTTTGAGGGATAACTATGAGTTATTCAAATAATGGGTTATATAGTTTGATGAAATTAAAAATTAATATGTATATGACAATAAGGTATTTATATGTTGGTATATCATAGAATATTCAATGTTTATATAAGAATAGCTATGAAATACATGTGATTAAATCAATGAAACGTATTAATATAAGATTGTTGTTTTTGTTGTGTAAGATTAACCATGGATTCCCTAACGTAACATTATAATTAGTCAACAGTATAGAAGATTAAATAGGTTCTTTATAATAATAATATGAGGTCCCTAATGATTTCTATGAGTAACTAATGATCTGTGTATGAGTAACTAAGTAGTTCAAAATTTAATTCTATGAGGATTTAATATTATTTCCCATTAACAATATACTATATTGAATGTCTTATTTCTTAAACAACCCCAAACTAAAAAAGAACTATGATTAATTAAAATAAAATTACTAATTTTGAATATTTTAATATATCGATTAAATTAGTATGTATAAATTTTTAGATTATTAAATCCTTATAGAAAAAGTAATGAATTGGAATTGGTAAGTAGAGGAATTCCTTATGAATCTCATTTTTTCGAGCTTGGATTGGAGGTTTAATCGCTAGGGTTTTATATAGACCAAGCCAAATACATACTCTAATAATTATTATTTGAGAAAAATCATTTCTCATATATGTTCATGATTTGGGATATTTTCACAATTTTCATTCATGGTAATATTCCCCCCATGACATCCAACAGAGCTTATCTACTATTTAGTTTTTACAATTATAATATGAGGGGTCTTCTACCTATAATTTAGGAAAAAAATAACTATAATTATTCATTTAATATGTTATTTATAAATCAAAATAATTATATAAATGTTCCATTTTATAAATTTAAATTAAAATAACATTCTTTTTTAATACAAATACGTTGAAAAAATAAAATAATTCTTATAAATAATAAATAAAATTATTTTTGGATAAAATATATTTTAGTAAAAATTTCCCCTTTTTCAAAATGAATTATTTAATATAATGGTTAAGTAATACATTTATTAAATTTTATAAATATATATACAATATATTGAGATACAATATATCGAATTGTTATTTATTGGAATGTAATAAAATAATTTTACACATAAAATATACACTTTTCTGGAAATTTGTTTAAGTGTCATTTGTGCTTACATTAAAGACATTTTATCTCAATTTTAGAAAGAAAATTACATAAAATGATTTTTATATTTTTTTTATAACATAAAAATTAACTAATAATTAAAATTTCATTTTTAGGAAGATTTTTTTTTTTAATTTTAATTTTAATTTCCACTATAAAGTTAAAAGATTAATATTGATAAAATAGATTCTACTAACATTGAGAAATTATTATCGGAATAAATTTAATTTTCAACTTTAAATAATAACTCTAAGGGGATGTTTAAATATATAAAAATATATTTTATTACTCATTTAATTATTAATTGAAAGTACATAAATTTTTTTTTATGATTAATCAATTAATTTTCCTAGAAATCAATTTTCATTACAATAGGTCGATTATATAATACACTGTGGAATATTACAGAAGGAATAAAATTTTAATAAAATAAAATGAATAAAATTTCAGTCAATTATTTTTCATTATTTTTAAAGTAAAAAATTTAAATTCCTAAATTTAAGAATTGAAATTTTTAAAAATTGAATTCATTTTTTGATTCAACATATAAATATTATCTTAGGTTTAATTAATTTTTTTTATATAAATATTGTTTTTAGAGAATATATTATAAAATACCATTTTTAAAAATACCCTCAATTTTATGAAATTATTAGTATATATGAATGAATAATATTTTTATAATAACTTTTTCCTAATCAAATATATATTTTATAGTTAAAAATATTATTTTTTTTGGTTTTATCATAGAAAAAAATTATTTACATTTTTAACATATCTAATAGTTTAAAACAATTACAACATAATAAAATTTTTAGTGAATTTAATTTATTCCACATATAGAAATTAAATATAATAAAATGGATTTTATATTTTTAATTAGTAGGCACAAATTATGAAATTAGGTCCATTTTATTTTAGGTATAAAAAATAAATTTCACAGCTGACACTTAGTTACCATAGTTAAATTTAAAAGTAGTAATAGGAAAAAAATCATAGGATAAAAGGAATAAAACAAGTTAAAAATATCAAAACAATTGAGTTTTAGTGTTTCTAAAAAACTAAAAATTATGAAATTAGGTATTGTACACTTTTAGTGCCAGTTTTCATGAATAGTTAAGAACTTATTACAAAAATGTCACTACTATAATGTATAAAAGTGCACTTTTCCAAGCCACATATACTAACAACATAAGACCTTTAGTTTTGCAAAAATAGACCCAAATTCCATAATAAAAATCAAATCTATGTCTTATAGGTTCTATTATACTAAAAGGACCACCCCTCATAGGATTGACCCAATATTTAATGGTTTTATTCAAAGGAGTATGGTTAAAAATTTTATATCACACTATTTAATTCTTATTTCATTAAGTATTATTATTCTCAATAAAATTTTATTATAAAATAAAAAAATTAACATTTGATTCATTATTGTAATAAAATTTATTATATTTATGTAACACTCATTATTTATCTTCTTCTATTGTCCTTAGATAAATGAAAATGTAAAAATTAAATATGTTCAAACTACATCCTCTATGAGGGACGTTTATTTTTTTCATAAAAACCTTTCACGAATGGTTTACAGTAGATATTTAATGAGAAAATAATATAATTATAATGTTATTATCATTCCTTAAATATAAATTGATTTATATTGTCATTCAATTCTATGTTAATTGACAACATTGTTCATGTGCTCGTTTAGACTAGCACCTTCATAGAGAAAAGTGGTACATTTTTTATCACCACCTTGCATAGTTGATTATAAAATATATTTTATTTACATTTTATATATTAAGTTGTAATATGTCTCATGAATTTTGTTATTGAAGGATAAAAATTATTCATTATTATTGTGTAATCTGTTGATGTTGGTAAATTAGATGAAATAAACTCTTGATGGATTTCATTCTTATGAACAATGTCAACGGTTTCTATCAAATAAACATTGGGATGAAAAAAAGATTAAAAATCATTTCCAATATATTTTTAGTTTTTTTTATTATTAATTTGGGTTTATCTAAATGGGGTTGATGAAAAAATTATAAAACATATGAAAAATGGAAGAAATTACTAACACCCAATAATGAAAAAACCATTAATTATATAATCAATTTAGAATTAATGGTTCTAATTAACAATTTTAAATAGTATTTGATGTGAATAATATGGTTTTTAAGGTTTAGAAGTCAAGAGTAATGGCAAGGGGTTTCCTTGACATGATTTAATTAATAGTTTCATGATTATTTAATTTTATCTATTTTTTTACTAGAATGTATACTAATGACCTATGATGATATTATATTTCAATTCCTTCTAATTTTTTGGGGAAATTACATGCCACATAAATACAACTTTATTGATGGATTTATTTTTTTTATAAAAAAATGTGATGATAATAATAAATCTCATCCTATCCAAATTATTACATTCTCATCTATATCCATATTCACTCATTATTCTAATGTAATCCTTTCCAATTTAGAAATCCAAATATTTGTTTCCCTGGGAAATCATTGTATTCTTATGCATACAACTTAAATTAAATTATTTATCACTCATATTAAAATGTTAGTCTCAATTATGATATTTATATAATATTGAAAATGCATTTTTTTCTTGATCATTCAATTTATCTTCGAATTCATATTTATATTATAAAAAATTTAACATGTTTTAATGATAAAATATTTAAAAATTTCTTTCAAAATTTTGGAAAAAATAATCATTTTGATTTTTCATAAATGATATTTTTAAAAGTGTCTCACAACATTTATTTTTTTGAAAATGTTAGAATGTGTTTTCAAATGATTATTTTATGTTTCTCTATAATTTTCCTATTTATGATTAAATGATATATCATTAATGGAGTTGGGTTATATTAATCACCCAACAAATTTATTTATATAATACTCATTTTGTGTGATTGAGTTTTTGGTATCCATAAATTTACTTTTTATATCACGTTATTCTATACCATAATGAAATTATATAAAACTAATTTAAATTCCTTGTTAATTCATGATATAATGAATTATTGATATCTTATTACAATCATATATAATTATATTAGTGGGTAGGGTCATATATTTCCCTAAAATGTACTGGTTAATAATTAATTTCTCCTGTGATTATTTTTCACAACCATAATAATGATTATTATCACGTGTGGGAGTGATTGAGTGTCTCAAGATGTTGATGTTTCCCTATGATTATCTTTTTTCCATATTTATGTTTTATTAGAAAATGTTATTTTATTTCCCTATGATTAATGATTATTATTACATGTTATTTAGAAATTGAAAAATTGTTATGATTCCTTGATGACCTTTCAATGTACTTATGATCCAATATCAGGATACTTGATTATCCATATTTTTTATGATTTTACTAGATGATTCATTGAACATTTAATTACACATTTCTCCCATAATAACATTTTTTCAAATGTTTTTGAACAAGTAAATATGAATCACTAATAACTTTTCCCTTACTAAGTGTTTCATATCATCCATTTATTATCCCTTTTTTTATTAGGTTATGAAGATGGGTATATTTTATGAGAAGATATCTAGAATGGGGTATAATGTGGTTTCTTATAGAGAAATATTCAAAATTATTGTAAAATAAGGTGCTTATATAGTTATTATTTAAAGAAACTAAATCATAAGATAACGGTACACTGAAATTATTTATATGATGTATTGTTTTACATAAAGAAATGATATAAAATAAATATGTGTTTATCATGGGTAACATAAGTTGATCTAAAAGTTATATTTAAATATATATTTTTGATTAATTTAGTTATATTTTGGTGACTTGGATATGATAAATTTAGTTAAAATAATATGGATAATTCAAAATATTTGATACACACTAATGGTTTTGTAAATTATAGTGTCATTGGGTTACATGAAATGTAATCCATTCGTAGATATGTATTATTGGATACAATCTTGAGAGTATATACCCCTATGGGTAATAACCATAGATAATATTGTTAATTATTATCTAATTCTTCACCAGATGAACAAAAAAGCGGTCTAACTATTTACTTATTTTTACACCACAAAGGTATATTTATTAGAGATTAGAGAACTATATATGAAGCATTATGTGGGATTTTAATTAATTCATATTATAGAACAAAAAATTAAATAGATAATTAGTAATGAAGATTTAATCCAAGAAATATATATGTTCTGATCCAAATTTCAAATGTGATTTATTCAAATTATGATAATTTTGTATTTTTTCAATAGTATAAAATTATGTATTATAATATTTAATATTAAATTATTTTTTTAATGTATGGTGTAAGTTTTAATATTGTTAAGAATACCTGTGATGGGAAAATTATGGATTCTCCTAACATGAAATCAAATGGGATAGAAAATGATGTTGAAAATCTGATCATTATTCTAACATAAATATTATGAATTTTTATCAATAAAATGATTCTTTATGTAATTAGATATACACTAAAATAGAGAGGATAGAGTTTAATATAATTTCAGGTGATAATGACCATGGGTGAAATAAGATTCAACATCTTACTAATAAAAAATGTGAGAAAACAAATCCCTGGAATTGTCAGAGAGTAATTAGAAAATGTCTTAAGAGTGGAAGGGTAAGACATTCAGTGAGTTATTGTTAAAAATAGTTGAATATTTCAGTCAATAAAATGAAGGATAGTAAATTCTATTTGAATTCACCAACCAAATTTCATTTCATAAAAAAAGGAATTTGGTTATCATGCAAATTGGTACCCTAATTTGTGGTCTAATAAAGATTATTGGCATAAAAACATCCCAATCAGAAAAAACAAGGGAAATGGTATCCGATCACAACAATTAAATTAAATTTTGATAATTAAATAACAATTATATTCCACTAATTATTTATGGATGATTTATTATATTCAACTGTGGTTTACAAATGAAATTTTATAAGAGAATTAAATCACAAATTGATGATTTGATTATCAAAGGAAAACTGTGGTTTTATGAGTATTTTATTACTAGTTGATGTTTATGGGAATGTTATTTTAGATAATTTTATGTTATTTTAGAAATAGAATGTATATATTCATATAAAAATATTTTATTTACAAAAATAGGATAATATAATATAATATTTGACCCCAAGTTCTGAATATTTATCAATTCACGTTTAACTATGAACTCTCTATAAAAATATAATAATATTATCTTCATTTTGATACCCATCATGAAGGTGTTAAAACTAAAATGATATGATAAATAATAAAATATTATAATATGTTTATCATGAGATAATATATGTGTTTCCAAGATTTACCAAATTTAGTAATTTTGATATCCCATAGAAAATAAATCATTTTTTATGAATATCTAACACATACAATTAAATATTTTTATTATGGAATGATAATTAAAAATGAGAGATGGAAATTTTTTAAGGGGATATAAAGACCTGATATTTAAATATTAGTTTCTGTATAATTAAAAAATATGTGTAATCATATGGTTCACATTCCACATCGTACTAAAAAATTGTTATAATTTAAAATAAAATTATTAAATTGAACATTTTAATATACACAATTAATTTCCATCCATATATATCCACATTTTTTTAAGAAAAATTAAATAAATTGAATCATTTATAACAAGTATTCATTACGAATATTTTTTTCTAATCATGGAATAGCGGTAGCTTGACTAAGGATTCATCTAGACCAATCCCATCCAAAATTTCAATAATTATGGATTGAAGAAAATTTTTTTAAATAGGTTCAAGATTCAAAAAACTTCAATAAGATCAATTCTATCTAAAACACCACCCATAACAATCTCTATAACTAATATAATCATTTTTCCTTACATATATATATTGAGGGGTTGTGTGGGTAAATAACTAGATGATAAAAACATGTAATTATTACTGTAATAAATTTTTTATATACCATTTAAATTTTATACATTTTCATTTCAATATTCAATGAAATGAAGTGTTGATTTTGATTAATATGTAATTGATAAAATTAAATTTATCTAGCCAAATAATTAATAAAAGTTGTTTACACCCAAGAAAATATTTTACTAAAAATTTATTTTTTTATGTTCAATGATTTTTTATATTCTAGTTAAATAAATTTAATAATGAAATTTATTAATAAAATATATTTTAGAAGGATTTAATATAAATATACTATATTTTAGTAAGAAAATAATTAGTTCATTTTATGATTTTTATATATAGTATTCATAATATTTTTTTATTCATTAATACAGTTATATTAAAATATATTTTAATAATTTTTTTAAATTGAATCGGATAAAATTATTTTTAAATTTTCAACAAGAATGTTCAAATTAGGTAATTATGGTATTTTCATTTTTCAACATAAATATTTGTAGACAAGATTAAATTCACTTTCCATAATGATGGTTAGAAAGTTGTTTTAAATTTTTATTTCAAAATCATTCTATAATTTCTATCTAAACAAACTAAATTGAACTATTTTAAATAATTACTATAATGTGATACTTGAAATTAAAATAAATATATTAACATAATTTTAATAAGTAATCTATATGAATTGAGAAAAAAAATTATATTTTACAAATTATTTTCTACTAAAAAACCTTTTTTATGATTTTTATTATTTTTATTTAATAGATAAGTTTAAAAAATTAGAATTTTAATTTTAAAATATTCAATATATATTGGGATTCATATTGAAAATATTATCTTATGAATAAGTTTTTTATATTTCTATTAAAAGATTTTTTTAATGGAATAAAATAAATTGTTATACAAATACCAACACATTAATGACAACATTTGGATCTATAAATAAATTACTAATTTTAAAATATTCATCAAAATAAATACATTATTTTATAAAAACAATTGCTCATTTATGATATTATATTTAATTTATAAACTAATGTTTGAAATTTTTCTATGCAGGTGACATTTTTAAAAGGAATTATTTTATTGTGTTAAGAAAACATATATTACAAAAAATTCTTCCATATTTACAAATTTTATTTGAGAAAATGGATATAATTTATAAATCATCATATCCAAATTATGTAATAATTTTAATTTTATATTATCCAAAAAAAATTAATTTAGGTACAAATCATTCATCATAGAAAATATAAGAAATGATAAACGGGTAAAATCTAAGGGTAAAGAACCTAAAAATGACTAAAAATGTCTCCAAACAATTGATTTAGAATATTATAGACTTATACTCAAACCTTATTCAATAATTTCTACCGTTGGAGAAATATTACTTGAAAATTGGAACTCGTTTTACTGAAATTCCACTCTCATTACTTATAAAATGATCCCTTTAGCTAGAAACTCTCCTTAAACCAAATCCCCCTTTTTTAAAAACAAATATATAGAAATATCTAAAAAAAGACAAACACCGTTTTAGATTTTCATGTATACTCAAAGCAACACCCCTCAATTCCTTCAAATAATTTTTATGTAGTTATTTCTTGGAGTGATATAATAATTCCCAAATTGCTAATTTATATTACTATATAATTGTGTTTTATTCCTCCAACGAGAATTAAATTATAAAAAAATAAAATATGAAATTAAATTTAGTTATTATAAATATATTTTATTTTATTTATTGAATAATATTATATATCTTCCTCCATTCTCTTGATTTAAATCAATGTGTCATCAATGCGTACTTGCATAATACCACAGTTATGAACGAAATGTTTTATTTTTCATAACCAACATTAATTACTAGTTTAAATGGTGTATATATGAATAAATATTATATTTATTAAATTATAAATATAATTAAAATAAAAAATAATTTTCTATCTTCAATACATTCTATGAAAATAAAAAACGTTATTTGTGTGTACATGAAGATTACCACATCCACATGACATCAATTTACCTTTTTCATTACCAACCTACATGGATGGTTCTAAAATATAATTGATAAAAATATTTAATATTATGGAGTGATATAATTAATAAATATTGTTATGAATGTATAATGAAAAAATAATAATCACTATATTGTAATATATTAATATCGATTAATAACCAGAAACAACCTCATCAAGGATTCTATTATTCTGAACCATTACAATAATTTCTATAAAAAACCCATGAATCAAAAATAATTTAATAAAATGGAATATTATTAATAATATAGGATTGGTATAATTTTCTTTAACTAATATATTTTGAAAACACCACTATAAAACATATGTGAAACAATCAAAATAACTCACATCAGATAATGAAAATAAACATTAACTAGATAGTTAATGTAAAATGAAAAATTATAATCAAAGATTAGAGATGGTAATATATTTTAATTTGTTCATGAAATATGAGATTAAAATTTTTATATTTATGCTACATGAGATTAAATCTCTCTCTCTCAGAGTGTGAGAATAAAGGTAAGTTGGTTTCTTGACTCAACTTTTTTTCAGGTCATAGTGATTCCTCATTGACTAAGGGTTTTCAAAATTATTTCCTCATATAATATCATGATATTGTATGAATTCTCTCTATTCATTTCTATGGAAATCATTTTTTTAATTGGATATAGGTTCATTATATTATTTCATTCATCATAATATTTGATTATGTTATGTTTAATTAAATCCATATCCAATTGAACTCACTCTCTTCCATAATGATATTCTGTATTATTATAAATTATATTTGAACTAATTTTTAAATAATATTATGTTTTTTTCTAACCATCACATTACTCTTTACCTCTTTTAAAATGTAATATTCATCAGTTTTTTATGATGTAGGTTTCTGTACTGTAATTTTTAAAATAATTCAGGGGGTTTTATTTTCCCTATAATTTATTTTATTGTCCATTACACATTTCATCTAGATAAAAATTAATTATTTTAAATGATTTGTTATTTAATTTGATTAAAAAAATAAAATGTGAAAAATTGTTCATTTCAATTTCTAAAAAGTGACTTTTTAGTGTGACTTGTAACTTCTTCTTTTTATAATATTGTTATGAAATTTTATATAAATATTATTTTATATTTCACATATATTTTCCTCTATAACATAATAATGTCTTTCTCTTATTGAGTTATGGTTATTGAATCAAAAAAAGTTATGATTATTGAATCACATAATACATTCCGTTATAGAGTACTCTTTTTAGTGACTGAAGTTTAAGTATCAATCACATTACTAAGATACCACATTATGAAATACCATTACAAAATGCAAGAAATACTGTTTTCATTCAATGCATTTTCTTGATATGATGAATTATTTATACCATTTTGTACACATTTGTATGGATGATGATGGTTGTGGTCCTATAACACCAAAAAATGAATTTATTATGGATTTATAAATCATGAAATATGTATTCATGCACGTGGTTATGTGTTTTTGAAAGTGTGGGTGTGATTGAGTGTTTCACAATGGGGATTATTTTATATGATTATCTTTCTTCCATGTTTATATTTTATTGTACCATATTTTATTATGCTTCCAATATTAATGATTTTTTATATAATTATAATCCATGTTATAATTGTTATGATTATATGATGACAATTCCATGGAATTATGGTGATATATCAAGATATTTAATGATTTATATGGTTTTAATATTATAATTTAAGATCCCATGATCGTTTAATCAAATACATTTAACATATCCATGTTTTCTCACATATTTCTAAATAACTACTATGATACTTTGAAATGTAGTCACCTAACATGAGTTTGATCTCACTACTTTCATATGACTTCATTCACTAGCATATAAAGATGGATATATCATATCGGAAGCCAATAAGGTGGTATTATGTGGTTGAATATGCAGAAATTCTCACAAGTATTATAAAATAAGCCTATTATGTATGTAGTCTTAAAAGAAATTAAACATTCTGTTCTTGGGACTGTGAGATTATTTGTATGATATATTGTATTACTTATGTAAATGATGGAAAATTAAGATATTTTATTCTTGGATATCCTCATTGAATGATATGTAATAGTAACTAGGAAGAATCATAATAGTTATCAGTGCTTCATAGAGGAACATAAGGTTCACTATATGGTTTCACATGGTGTGTAAAAATATATGGAGGCGATATATTAACTAATCAAAATAAAAAAATTATATATAATAATAAATATTTACCTATAAAATAATTATCCATTAAATGAGAGAGATAATTTAAAATGGAGACATTCATAGGAAATTTATTTTAGATAATGCATATATAATTATTTAAGAATTCTAATATTATTATTTTAATAAGTTATTTTTATGCAAGGGGATATTATTAGATCATTAATATATATGAATTTTCTTTTCAATTAGACATCACACCACAACATATATTTCATGAGAACATGCATAAATAGATTAAAGTAATATGAGTTTGGTGAAAATATTATAGAATAAATAATATGATACTTATAGAAAGTTAAATGATAAATTTTGTGGAAAATTTACGAATAAAATTCAAGAAGATATAAATGTAAAATATTATGATAATATATTAGTGAATTAATTCTTAATTTATTAAAATGTTTTACTTGAATTATAAATATTAAATCAATGATACTATTTGGAATAAAAATTTAAAAGTTTTAAAAGGATGGTTATGTTTTTGAATCTCAAGATCATTTCTATATTCAAAATATGGGGAAAATTTTATATTATTTGATGAGTTTATAAAAATGTAAAGGTGATTCAAATAAATGTGAGATCGATGAATATTTATTTGATTAAAAATTGAATGTTATATTATCAAAATAGAAAATATAAAATACAAGCTAATGATTTTAAGATATTATTTGGGTTGATGAAAAAAATTTAAAGAAAACATTGTGATGAAAAGTTATATTGGGAAATATGGAAGAATAAGAAGATAAGATGTGTCATATAGGGAGATAGATCAATAAATTATCTACTTAATATATTATGTGTAGAAATTATTAATGAAAAATAAGATAATGGTACCAATATAAAACTATTGAAGAGTACTCTCTTAAATTGGTTGTAATGGTGATTGCTGATACTTGTGATGGACTTTTCATTATAGTGGATGAATGAAATGTGGGGGATCCTTCCATATATTTTTGTTGATCAATGTAATGACTAGGAATAACTCCACCTTGAATGATGATGTTTCTATTTATCATCATTTATTTTAATGTTTAGGTTGAGTAAGGATATCTTTAATTATATTTTAGAGACATCCTGGAGTATAGTAATGATCTTGTTCAAGATTGATTTTAGGTGTAAAATTGTAAAAAAGATGGATCCAATGAAAATAAACATTGAAGATATAGTAAAATTGTTTATATATAACATGAAGGATAAAGATGATATCATCATCATGTGTATTTAAATTATGATAGTACTTAATCACCTTTTTTCCACACTCAAACAGAAAACATTAATGATGTATACATCATCATTAGGGGTAAACATTGTAAAAACATTGTGTGTTGTTTATTCTTTACTCTCTATGATTCAGGCTATTCAAATTATTTGATTGATGTAGACAATATCTGTAACACCCCAAGATTTCATAGTGTGTTATTTATTTAAAATAATTCAATAACTTGCACTAAACGCAACACTGAGTTCAATTGCACCATGACTTACCAAACAAGACGTTCAAAAGAGGTTATGAATAGTATTAACTAAATTTGAAACTTTATACAATCCTTATAATTTTAGATCCCATATTATGAGTTTCTTAGACCTAATGTAAGAAAAAATTCATTTTTAGTATTGCACTTTTATCAAATTTTATTACTGAACCCTTTTTAAATAAAATATTTTAAACTTTTTGACTAAATTGTGACTTCAAAAATTTAAAATGGAACTTCCCAAGCTTCCACGGTATGCTTTCTTTTGAATAATACAGTAGCATGTGTTGTACGCAACTTCGAGTTCTAACACACACCACAACCAATCAAACTAGTCGTTATGAATAGTAATACCTACTTTTTGAAATTATATATATATTATATTTCAAAATGGACTTCATTTTTGGATTCGGAATATCGAATTTAGCCTAGGGTGAAATTTTGGATCTTTTCGGATAACATTAATATTTTGATGAATAGTGAAAATTACTAAATTTTAATTAAAAACAACATTTTTAATCGAAATAATTAATATTGATAAATTATGAATTTGAGTGGTTTTAAAATATATTTATAATATATTTTTACCATTTAATTCAATGTTTGTCATTGCACCTTATTTCACAATTAAACCAGACATAAACAAGTGCCAATCTTTTGAATTTGGAAAAATTTATTCCATATTTGTAATCAGGATGTTCAAATTATGTAAATAGGTAACTTTTATTTTTAGACATTTTGAATAATTACTTCGGTAAATATTTTATTTACCATGGTTAAAGGGTAAATCCGGTAAATAAGGGATAAACAATAATGTTATTATAATAATAAATTACCCTAAAACGTGTCCTAGCCTTATTGGTTGATACGTGTTCGTCCATAGGCATCTTTGGGACGATTTGGGGACCCCATGGTGCCACTTGTAGGTGATAGGGACACTTTATTTTAATTAAGTTAAAATGAATATAAAAATGACACAAGCATATATCTTTTAGAAAAACAATTTTCACATGGGGTTATATATGTTGGACTTTCGACTATAAATATTCATTAGAAATATAAAACGATTTACTACATTATTATATTTTATTTATAATTTTTAGATATTAAATAATTTAATTTATTTATAACGCAATGATGATGCAGTAATTACTATAATAGTGAATACGTAAAATAATTGATATTATAAATACCCAAATAAATATAATTTGAGACTTTTAATGCATTACACTAATTTTATAGGACAATATGACATATTAGGATTGATTTGATTGATATCTTTCATTATAATCATTCTGTTATGAGTTTCACAAAAATCAACTATTGAATAGTTTCAAAATTGACATAAAAGAGTTTTAAAAAAAAATATTATATTATTAATTGATATTAAAATTCTAAAAATCTAAGGTTCGTCCAAGAGACTTATATCATGATAGTTATATCATTAATGGACCACTTTGGGGTCTCTTGTATGTATATCATAAGTTTATTAACTATATAATATAAAAATACAAAGAGACATTGTAAAAGTGAAACTAATTAACTTTGAGTTAATACTTAAAGATAAGGTTAATATAAGTACCCAAACCTGTCTAAATTCTATTATTGAGTGGTTTCGACCCATCCCCACCTTAAAACATAAATAATCCACTTAGGAGCCATTTGAAACCGAATATGAATTTATTATAAAATAATATTTCTAACTTTTCCAAAGTTTCCCCTCACCCCTCTTATAAAAGGGCACTCTCCCTTATCATAACTTCACACCTTAAAAGCCTTTCGGATCTACAAAAACCTTCCCATATACTCTCCCTACTTTCCTCACTACAAAATAGAGTCCTTAGTTTGATCAGAAAGCCAACCTAATGAGCCCTTTTGATCAAATCAAAAGGAAGAACCCAAAGAAGAGGTAATGATTTCACCACCCTTTTCCAAGTTCCTTTCTTCTTCCACTTCTTCTTCCATTGTTGTTACCATTATAAACTAATAAATCCAATATCATATATATACTGTGATTTTATTATAAATATGGTACAACCATATTCACTATTCTATCCATCCTTCGAATAACATGTCACCATACGTGCATACGTACGACTTACCGTCTCCACGTCGTGGTGTAATTGTTATTCAATAAATTATTATTTGGATGGGTATAATAATGATTTTTAACTCATGTAAATAATAAAAATAACATTATAAGGATTCTGTATATATTATATACCATCGAATTATATATTATTTTAATATCAAAAGAATGATATTGTCGCTCGTGCGTACGTACGGACTACCGTCTCCACGAACGCGATGAGACTCATTCTACATCGTATCTATTCAAGTATAATTATTATTTGATGATTTAAAAATGATGTTTAAGGACTTGATATCATTCTGGATATGAATAATATACAACCTATCTATTACAAAAATGGATTACGTAAAAAAACATATAAAAGAAAACGAGTAAGTAAACACCCGAAACAACGATAATTCTAAGATATTATTAACAAAGAAATGTTAAAAGATCATATATGATATCATATTAATGTATATGATTATTGAATAATTTAATAACAATTATTTCACCATTATACAGGAGGTTAAACTACCCCCAACCAAGTAAAAGTGCAAGGTAAGGGTTTATTTCGCAATCTCTTCATTATCTGAGGTTGTGTATATGTAATAATCTACTGGGATCTCTTTATCATCCACATCCATGTTTCTTAAAAATGAATTTTAAAACATTTTTAATATTTACTAAGATATGGGTTAAAGTCATTTATACCATTTCTTGACTTTTTATAAGAGTTTTATAAATGAATCTTTCCATCATTTTCCAAACAAGGTGCTTTTTAACTTTTTCGACAAAATTAAGGTAAGAATGTTTTTTTAACTTATACGGCGGGTGCGGCTATTTACCTCCGTTATAAAATTTTCAAAGCATCACATACAATATTTCAAGGATATTTTCAAAGTAAATGTTTTATTTTATAATTATGTGACTTTTAAATGATTTCAAAATGAATATTTTCAGAATTTTGGAAAGGTACTCTTTATCAAAATCAGAATTTTAAATGTTTTAAAGATTTATCTTTCTAAATCTTTTTAATTAATGTACATGTCATCAAAATGGGTTTTCAAGGTTATATTTATATGGACATTAATGTTTTTAAAATGTTAATTCCTTCAAAAGATTCAAAGTGGTATGAGACACTTTGATTCAAAAATCTCTTTTTAATTACTTCCTTTATAAATGTGTGACTTTTAAATGATTTAAAAAAAGGAGATATTTCTCTCAAATAGTTTTGATTTCATCTATGTCAACATCCTTTGATGGATTTAACCTTATTTGAAGTTGATTTATTATGATACAAAATTTTGTATTGTATTGAAGGTTTTTTGATATGTTTTACTGTGGATGTGTTATTTTTATACCATTCATGGTTTATGGAGAATGTATTGACATCTCGTATGATAGTTTTAATATGAATGATTATGTTACATTTAAACCTTTTCATATGGGAATGCATTGGACTTAGTAAGTGACGGGTGGAGCCTGATATAGCTCCTCGATGCATTGGTTGGTCTCATGAGACAAACTAGTGTCTTGGCACAAGGCCTTCGCAAAGTCTTATTTGTAGTCTTGGCACAAAGACTTGGCTATGTGGTTATGATATTCTGGCATTATGCATTCCATCATTATGAAAGTTGTTATTGATATTGCATGTTATTATTCGATTAGTAGTATATCCATGTGAATAAGCAAATGGAATTATTTCATTTTACTTTTTCCATACTATGTTGAAGATCATGTTTAGAAGGATTTTGTTTTAGTTATACATTTCCTTAAATGTTTATGCTTATTTTGGAAAGTTTCCGCTATATTGTTATCATTACTGGGCATCTGCGCTCACCCCTCTTCTATGTTTTATTTTTCCTAGGATGTGAAGAAGGAAGTTATGAATGACCTACAGAGATATTATGAGGGGATAATAGTGTGGAATATGGAGACATTATGTTGTTGTAGTAGTTTTCACTTTATGATGTAATGTAAAAATTAATGAATATATCTAGTGTTTCTAAGGCTACTAAACCAATCGGTCATTCGAGATTTGATCTTTCATGTAATCATGACAATGTTATGTAATAATGCACCGACTCTGGGTAACTGGTGTCGGGGCATTACAGTTGGTATTAGAGGAAGTTTAGTACAAACCTTGGAAGCTAGATTTAGATAAACTCTGATTATAGCACATAGACCTAAGATGGATTTTGAAGATTTGTATAGAAGAACTTCCTAGAATTTTTGTATTGTAGAGATTTTGTGAGTTTTCCGAGCAATACATCCCTGTCTGGATACGATCAGGTAGAGGCAGCTCTGGCACAGATGTACCTAGGGGTAAAACCCGAAAACACAGATTTGAGCTAGACTCGAAAGGGAACTGGTGCACGAAAACGGGCCTTGCTGCACTCTTAGTTACGACACTCCCGGGGGATATGCTTAGGATAATTCTCATTTTCTTTACAAACCATTATGAATGGTTTATGATTATATACATCCTCAAAGGAGACATTTTTATGATTATGGATTATATCCATAAACTATTTAATTTATGTTATGTGTTTTACAAGTTTGGGATTAGGTATTGTTATTCATAAACTAATCTAGTGTATGCCATTGTTTAGAAATGGCGCCCAGTAGAAGGTATGAGAACTCCAGCAATGTACATGATCCAAAGAGATGGAAGGATAATATCATTCATGCTCTTAAGCTAGAATTTATAAGAAAAATAGTCTCCCATGTATTATCATCATATGAAGAAATAGTATCATGTGTAGATAAGATAAGTAAAGTGTATACTGAGTCCTATGGATTTGAAGGGAAGCAAGAGAAGAAAAGGATGGAATAGGGAAATGAGGATAAAGGGAAGAGGGAAACGAATAATTTTCCCATATGTGATAACTGTAGGAAGAAACACCTTGGAACTTGCCTGAAAGGAATGGGAGTTTGTTATAAGTGTGGAGGAAAAGGGCACAAAGTACGTGACTGCAAGGGTAAGAAAATGGTTTCAAATGTACAATCCTTCATTTTAAAGGAGTTTGGACACTACGCGAACCTATGTCTCAGTCATCATACTATGCAGCAAATGATGCTATTGGATAATAATCATGTTATGATACTACCACAAATGAAGAGGAATAATTAGAGTTCTTATGTTGATTATGTCATTTGATTAGTGTATCAACAATGTACTTGTTATAATAATTATGGAGTATATATAGATTGTACTGCAGTACTATTTCATTATGGACTTGAGATTGTGTGGAACAAGAAAAGTGACTCAATAGAAGGTTAAATTTTTTGAAAATATATGGTTGAAATAAAGATAAACCATAATATGGTTCTGATACCAAGGTAGTGATTTTATAATAATACATGTTTTTTTGGGAAAATTATATTGGATATTCTTGAATACCTTGAAACTGATTAATGATTTGAATATTCCATCATTGTTGGGTTTTACAACATTTTTGGATTGAAGGAGTATATCAATTATTCTATAAGGAATAAGGGATCTTGAATGTAATCAATAAGGATTTATGATAATTCAGGATGTTGCGGTGTTTTAAAAGAATACATGATGAAGGTGATCACATGTTATTACGCGGAAAAAAAGGATCTTCATTGTGTTTACCTTACTTATAAATTTTGTACTGAAGTATTTTGTATAGTTCTAGTTTTGATTATTTTGGATTGCCATAAAAGGACAACTGGGAGGTCGGGCGGTAACCCGTCGCGTTCGGAAAGGCCGTGAGACTTGAACCCACAACCGAAGGGAGACAAGGGTGTATCACCTACCACTGAACCATGTGATGTCTGGGATTAAATAATGTAGTTTTTTTTAAAAGATATCGTAGATGAATTATAAATTAGTTTTTTTTTGGAACCCTATACGAATTGGATAAATAGAATATATTTTTTTCGTTCTATTATCTTTTAGAGTGAAAGATGAGTTAGTGGTATACATTAGTTAAAGGATGGAACTCTACTTGTCAAGAATATATTTTTCTTCTTCTCTTATTCTATGAATAAATTAATTCTTATAATTTATTTAAAGAATCCTAAAACCAAAAATGTGTTATCCTAATACCCTATGTTTTGTTGAACCGATGGTTTTTCAATTCATCATATATTGATGAATTTAGGGACCTCAATTTTACACATGTTCGTGATTGATGACCTCAATCACTACCAATAAATATTTTGTTTTTCCTCAAATTATTTGTCTCTAATTGCCACCAATGTTCTCCTAATATAGATCATAATTTGGTGGTGACCCTTTCATTTCTCTTTTCCTCATATTAAGACTAAATTTTAGTAACCTAATTTCTGATGTGGGTTTTCCCACAATGATATTTTCTATTTTCAACCTTTTATTTGCAAAGAACAATTTCAAATTGCAAGGAAGCAATTTATTGAAGGAAGGGAGAATGTAACACCCCAAGATTTCATAGTGTTTTATTTCTTCAAAATAATTCAATAACTTGCACTAAACGCAACACCGAGTTTAATCGCACCATGACTTACCAAACAAGCCGTTCAAAAGAGCTTATGAATAGTATAAACTAAATTTTAAACATTATATAATCATTATAATTTTAGAACCCATATTATGAGTTTCTTAGACATAATGTAAGAAAAAATACATTTTCAGTATTGCACTTTTATCAACTTTTAAAAGTGAACCCTTTTTAAATAAAATATTTTAAACTTTTTGACTAAATGGGGATATCAAAAATTTAAAATTAATCTTCCCAAGCTTCCACGGTACACTTTCCTTTGAATAATACAGTAGCGTGTGTTGTACGCAACTTCGAGTTCTAACACACACCACAACCAATCAAACTAGCCGTTATGAATAGTAATACCTACCTTTTGAAATTATTTATATTTTATATTTCAAAATGGACTTCATTTTTGTATTCGGAATATCAAATTTAGCCTATGGTGAAATTTTTGAACTTTTCGGATATCTTTATTATTTTGATGAATAGTGAAAATTACTAAATTTTAATTAAAAACAACTTTTTAAATAAAAATATTTAATGTTGATAAATTATGAATTTGAGTGGTTTTAATGTATATTTAGAATATATATTTACCATTTAATTCAATGTTTGTAATTGGACATAATTTCACAATAAAACCAGACATAAACAAGTGCCAATCTTTTGATTGTTATTATCTCTTAAAAACACGCTTTTTGTTTTAACAATGAGAATTTATTTTAAATTAATTTCTGCCACTTCTATGTTTTGAATTTGGAAAAATGAACTCCATATTTTTAATCAGGATGTTCAAATTTTGTAAATAGGTAACTTTTGTTTTTAGACATTTTGAATAATTACTTCGTTAAATATTTTATTTACCATGGTTAAAGGGTAAATCCGTTTAATAAGGGTTAAAAATTAATATTATAATAATACTAAATTAACCTAAAACTTTTCCTAGACTTATTAGTTGATACATTTTCGACCATAGGCAACATTGGGTCGATTTTGGGACCCCATGGAGCCACTTGTAGGTGATAGGGACACTTTATTTTAATTATGTTAAAATGAATACAAAAATGACACAAGCATATATCTTTTTGAAAAACAATTTATAAATAGTGTAATATATGTTGGATGTTCGACTATAAATATTAATTATAAATATAAAACGATTTCCTACATAATGATATATTATTTATAAATTTTAGAGATTAAATAATTTAATTTTTTTATGACACAATGATGATGAAGTAATTACCATAATAGTAAAAAATTAAAATAATTGATATTATAAAAACCCAAATAAATATAACTTGAGACTTTTATTGCATTAAACTAATTTTATAGGATACTATAACATATTAGTATTGATTTAATTGACTTTTTTCGACGTAATAATTCTATTATGAGTTTCACAAAAATCATCTATTGAATAGTGTCAAAATTGACACAAAAGAGTTTTTAAAACAAATATTATATTATTAATTGATATTAAATTCCTAAAAATATAAGGTTCGGCCAAGAGACTTATATAATGATAGTTATATCATGAATGGACCACTTTGTGGTCGCTTGTATGTATATGGTAATTTTATTAACCATATAATATAAAAATACAAAGAGACATTGTAAAAGTGAAACTAATTAACATAGAGTTAATACTTAAAGATAAGGTTAATATAAGTAACCAAACCTATCTAAATTATATTTTTTGAGTGGTTTTCGACCCATACCCACCTTTAAATTTAAATAATCCACCTTGGAACCATTATAAACTGAATATGAATTTATTATAAAATAATATTTCTAGCTTTTCCAAAGGTGCCCCTCACCCCTCTTATAAAAGGGCACTCTCCCTCCTCATTACATCACACCTTCAAAGGCTTCTAGTTCAGCTAAACCCTTCTCGAATACTCTCCCAACTTCCCTCACTACAACTGAGAGGCCTTATTTTGATCAGAAAGCCATCCTATGGAGCCATTTTGATCAAATCAAAAGGAAGAACCCGAAAAAGAGGTAATGATTTCACCACCCTTTTCCAAGTTCCTTTCTTCTTCCACTTATTCCTTTATTATTACCATTATAAAATAATATCTCAAGTATCATATATATAATGTGATTTTATTATAAATATTGTACAACCATATTCACTTTTCTATCCATCCTTTGAATAACATGTCACCATACGTGCGTACGTATGGCTTACCGTCTCCACGTCGTGGTGTAATTGTTATTCAATAAATTATTATTTGGATGGGTATAATAATGATGTGTAACTCATGTAAATAATAAATATAAAATGATAAGGATTCTGTATATATGATATACCATCCAATTTTATATTATTTTAATATCAAAAGAATGATATTGTCGCTCGTGCGTACGTACGTACTACCGTCTCCACGAACGCGATGAGATTCATTCTCCATCGTATACATTCAAGTATAATTATCAAATGATGATTTAAAAATGAAGTTTAAGGACTTGATATCATTCTGGATATGAATAATATATAACTTATCCATTACAAACATGGCTTACGTATTAAAACATATAAAATAAAATGAGTAAGTAAACACCCGAAATGACGATAATTCTAAGATATTATTAACAAAGCAGTGTTAAAAGATCATATATGATATCATATTAATGTATATGATTATTGAATAATTTAATAACAATTATTTCACCATTATACAGGAGGTTAACCTACCCCAACCAAGGAAAATTGAAAGGTAAGTGTTTATTTCACAATCTCTTTATTATCCAAGGTTGTTTATATGTAATAATCTACTGGGATATCTTTATCATCCACATCCATGTTTCTTAAAATTGAATTTCAAAATTTTATTAATATTTACTAAGATATGGGTTAAATTCATTTATACCCTTGTATGACTTTTTATAATAGGTTTATAATGGAATCGTTCTGTCATTTTCCAAACAAGGTGCTTTTTAACCTTTTCGACAAAATTAAGGTAAGCATTTTTTGACTTATACGGAGGGTGAGGCTATTTACCGCCATTATAAAAATTAAAAAGCTTCCCTTACAAGATTTCAAGAATATTTTCAATGTAAATGTTTTATTTTATAATTATGTGACTTTTAAATGATTTCAAAAAGATTATTTTAAGAATTTCAGAAAGGTACTCTTTATCAAAATTAGAATTTTAAATGTTTTAATGATTTATCTATCTAAATCTTTATAATTAATGTCCATGTTTTCAAAATGGGTTTTCAAGGATTAATTTATATGGACATGAATGTTTTTAAAATGTAAATTCCTTTCTAATGTTTTAAAGTGGTATGGGAAACTTTGATTCAAAAATCTCTTTTTAATTACTTCCTTTATAAATGTGTGACTTTTAAATGATTTCAAAAAAGGAGATATTTCTCTCAAATAATTTTGATTTCATCTATTTCAACATCCTTTGATGGATTTTAAGCTTATTTGAAGTTGATTTATTATGATACAATCTTTTGTATTATATTGAAGGTTTTGGGATATGTTTTACTGAGGATGTGTTATTTTTATACCATTCAAGGTTTATGGAGAAAGTATGACATTTTGTATTCTAGTTTTAATATGAATGTTTCTGTTACATTTAAACCTTTTCTTATGGGAATGCATTGGACTTAGTAAGTGAAGGATGGAGCCCGCTATAACTCCTCGATGCATCGGTAGGTCTCATGAGACAAACTAGTGTCTTGGCACAAGGCCTTGTCAAAATCTTATTTGTAGTCTTAGCACGAGGCCTTGGCTATGTGGTTATGATAGTCAGGAATTATGCATTCCATCATTATGAAAGTGGTTATTGATATTTCATGTTATTATTCAATTAGAATAATATCCATGTGAACAAGTAAATGGCATTATTTCATTTTACTATTGCCATACTATGTTGAAGTTCAAGTTTAAAAGGCTTTTGTTTTAGTTATACATTGCCTTAAATGTTTATGCTTTTTTTGGAATGTTTCTGCTATATTGATATCCTAATTGGGCATTTGAGCTCACCCCTTTTCTATGTTTTATTTTTCCAAGGATGTGAAGAAGTAAGTTATGAATGACCTGCAGGGATATTATGAGGGGATAATAGTGTGGACTATGGAGACATTATGTTGTTGTAGTAGTTTTTCACTTTAGGATGTAATGTAAAACTTTATGAATATATCTAGTCTTTCCAAGTATACTAAACCAATCGGTCTTTCGGGATTTGATCTTTTTTGTGATCATGCCAATGTTATGTAATAATGCACCGACTCTGGGTAACTGGGGTCGGAGCGTTACAATATCCATTCATCCTAACATGTGTAGAGGATTAAATAATAAATATAAAATGAACTTATTAAAAC
Organism: Viscum album; assembly: GCA_963277665.1. Taxonomy (NCBI): domain Eukaryota; kingdom Viridiplantae; phylum Streptophyta; class Magnoliopsida; order Santalales; family Viscaceae; genus Viscum; species Viscum album. The sequence goes on along the minus strand of OY728163.1, from coordinate 987,961,926 downwards.
ATTGATCATAATGATTTACCTAATATCAGTGTGGTTGGATGATACAATGATCATTTAAATACAAACATTAATATATTTTTTAACCATTCAGGGTCACCACTATGTCATTTTTAGAAATATTCCTCTATATATATGATGTCTCCATGAAAAACCACCCACATTAAATTTTTCATGCTTCTTAAAAATCCTAAAATAATTAATATGATTGATCTTTGTTATGGTTATGTCTCTTTCATATGATTTTTATCTTTTTTTATTTGGTAAAATGTCCTAATATTTCTAATGAGTTTTTCTGCAGACAACAACAAGACATATAAAAATTTTAGAAAAATTAATACTGAAAACATTATTAAAATTTAACAAATTATAATATATATAAATAAGTAATGATGAATTTAGTGTCAAAGTATTTATAAACGAACTTAGAAAATATTTAATTCGAAAAAAATATTTATAAATAAATTCACACTCTGAACCAAAAAAATTCATTCCAAGAACACAAAATATATTTTCCAAGTATATTCTTATTTTATTTTTAGAAACCTAAATTAAAATTAATTAATGATAAATTAATAGAAAATTGAAAATAATTATAAATTCATAAAATAATATTAAAAATAACATGGAATGATAAAAAATAATATTTTATCAAATAAATTAATTATTAACATAATAACAGGAATTAAAACATAAAAAATCATTCAGACCACATCAACATATTATTGAATTTATGGATAAATGTTAATTTTTAATTATCTATACATGATTTTATGAATTTACACATACCCAAGATGAGTAAAATAAAATTAAATCACATGATAAAATTATAAAAAATATTTTTTTAATAATCTTATTAGGACAAAAATATATTTTAATCCCATATTATCACTCTTTCAAGACTGAAATCGTTAAAAGTCATTATTTTTTATTATCATTTATTGAAGGTATCTATTTTCATAAAAACTTTATCATTATTAACATATACACACCCCAAAATAAGTACCTAAAATCATAAAATTAATAAAAAATAAAAATAAATAACCAATGTTCCCCTCACTCATTCATTAGGTTTATCACAATATAGACTAGCAATGAATCAATCATATTATTACATGAGACTAATTACACAATCAAGAGGGGTTTTATGGTTCTTTTGAGACATTTTTTATAAATTAAATTAAATTAAAATTAAAGGGTAAAAAAAGGTTTAAATTTCTACTCACTAATTGATTTGATATATAATAGTTGAAAAGATTAAAACCAATGAACATGTTAAAAACATATATAAAAATGTAATTAATGTGAATATTGAATAAATAATGAAGAAAGTATCACCATATTAATTTATTTAGTTTGGGGGAATTTATTGTAAAATAAAATTGTAATTGAGGATTATTTTCTATTTTTTTAGATAGTAATAGATTCATTTAATTATTTTTAAACTGGTGAATAACTATTTTTTTACAGGCTCCATATTCTATGACTTAAAATTAATAAATTTATTTGCCTATAATATTTTAAAAATGAAATTTATAAAATATACATAAAACATATTTATTTTATATATAAATAGTTAAAAAGATAATAATGAATAGAAATTGGTGAAGAAAGATAAAATAAAAAAATAAAATAAAATATGTTGTATTTAATATTTTTAAAATAAATTAACAAATTAACACCCAAAATATGGTAATAATTAAAAAAAATTTAAGAGAATTCCACCTAAATAAATATTAAACTCTCCCATACACATTAGACCCCCCCCCCTTACCAATAAAATTATTACTAATAAGATGGATTTATATCAAAAACATTGAATAATATATTAAAATTATAAAAAATTAGATTGAATTATATTTTATAATTTCAATTATATAATTGAAAATAAACAATAAAATTGTTTTCTGTTTTGATCCAAGGAGAATAATAATTGTAAAATATTTATTCAAAGTTATGTTTTGATTATATATTTAAATAATTTATTAAAAAATATAGCCCGCCTAATATAGATGAAATTACAAAACTGAAATTCCAATTATTATCCTTGAAATATTGTTGGGGGAAAACAACCAAATGATGACAATGTCACATAATTAAATCATGATAAAATATTTCCATTTCTGAAATGAAGTTACAATACACAAAATTAATTGACTAAAATTATCAAATTTATATATGAATGACATTTGAAATTACCTTGTATAAATTAAAAAATAATCTTATAAAATAAATGATTAAGAATTATAAATTTTAAAATTATATGACATTGAATTTTATATTAAAAATATATTTTAACATAATATTGTTTAAAAAAATTGAAAATAATGTTACAAAAACATATAAATATATAAACCAAAACTAATATTTAAATCATTCTTATAATGTCACCCACATATATATATTATCACTATATTGTACTATTTCTTCTCCTTAAATGTCCCTAACCTTCCAAGAAATGACCACATAACATTTGGTATGAGATGAATTCTTAGGTGAGTGTCATGTATCATAGAATATGATAGAATGATTGATATAACACATATATTTGAACTATTTTCCCTTAGGGAATACATAGTAGAGAATGTGCGTAAAATTACACGGACCCGAGACCTCTTAAAACATGCCAAAAGACCTACCCCTATAGAAAGGATCAATTATATATATATATATATTTTATTTAAAAATAAAATAAAATATATAATATAAATCTATAAATAATATATTAAATAAAATATAATTTTTAATTTTAAAAGGATAAAGATATTGGTAAAAAATAAAACACTGCCACATTGAAAAATTTATCTGTAAAAAAACACATAGAACATATTATTTCATGTACATATTTTAATAAATTAAATTGAAAAAGCTTCCAAAAACCATAAGAGTAAATTAAGATTTAATTTCATTTCACATAACATGTTCATTTGGGGATTTGTATGGTATTAAGAGAAAAAATGATTCTATCAAGAATAATAAGTGATCACTGAATCCATATATTGGATGATTGATTAATGGGAAGAACTATTTCAACTTTTCTTAACTATTGGTATTTTGTATGATCATACACATTAAGAGGTATTTGAGAATCAGAGTCCACTAAAACATTTTTTGAATATAGTGTATTTCTATTGGTCCACTACCATGACTAATTAATACTCTATATTTTTTTAATTAAAAATACTTTGAGAAAAGTTTCAAAAGAATAAATACAATTTTGGTCGAATAATTAAAATAATGAATTTTCAAAAACACGAAACTAAATATTTTTTAATTTATCTATTTTTTATTAAAAAATAATTATTTCATATATATTATGTTATCTTTTAATAAATTTTATATAAATTTAAATAATTATTATTCTTTATTAATTATTAAAATATAATTAAAAATTTATAATATTCTTCATCTATCATATTCTAAAACATTATAAAATAGTATATAATTTTATTCAATATATAAACATACCAATGGATTACTATTATTCCATCAATATATACATGAACCTGATATTTATTTCTCTGTGATATGCCTGTTAAAGTTTAATAAGAAACATATATAAACATTGTGTTATATATCCCATGATTATCGTAATAAATTTTAAAATAAAATATGATAAATGTAATCAAATTAAAGCAGTAAAAACTATTACTTGGTATGGTTATGCTTTACTATGAAATGTTTTGGTTATTAAATTTTTTTCCACCAAACCATGTTCTAATTCATGAGTCTATACTTATTTTTAGTTATTTAATTATATTTAAAATAATTTTCAAACATTTTATATCAATGTTTTTCACTAACCATGGTGTTATTTTCGTGTTCAATATCACAACTCTTTTTATCTAATTACTTTGATTCTCTAATATTTTGTTGGAATATATAAATCTTGTTAATATTACTTCATTAAAACTCTTTATAACGATAATGTTAACTCTCTATGAACACCATTTCCACAAATTATTTCTCATCAACTGCTATTTGCTATAACTTATTCCACATTATAAATCAGAATTTCCTTGGAGATATACAATGAGTTTTATACTAACCCTATAAAAAACACTCAAACCATTATATATTCCAATTAAAATTTTCATTATAACTTGAACCATGAGATAGTAGTATCTTATTAGATAATTTCACCCTTGGCCCCCCAATTTTATCATGTGTTTTCTCTTTCGAAAACATAGTTACTATAATATAATTGAACAATATTTAGTTCTAAAACTATTTATAATTTTATATTTTCTCAACATAATTTTATCTTGCATCAAAATCTTTTAATTTCTATAAATATATTAATTCCATGATAAGACATGAATTTTTAATAAATGAGATATTTAATTTCAATATTCCATATATTGTCCCAATTTTCTCTAGGTTTCAACATTCTGTTCATTTGGGATTTTTGAAAGATCTTATATATTATGAATATATATATATATAATAAAATTATTCATTATTGATACCCAATCATACACAATATAAATAATTCACGAATATCACAATTTAAATAATATGCCACGTTATAGTCACATAATTCAAATATTGAAAGGATTAGGGTATTGTAATGTATTTACATAATCATGTTATTTTATAACATTATCCAAAAAAAATCAACAGTTTTGATCCTCTAGATTATTTCATTGACATATAACATGATTTATTAATATTGATAACCTTGGTAAAGAATCATAAGAAATATATGGTCTCAAGCACTATGAATGGAAAAAATATCATAAATTAGTAGATCATATGAAGGAGGACAATATTGGGAAAACATAAATATATAAACAAGTTATCATAAAACCATGTATAATATATAAAAAATATACTGGAGTATCATATGATTATAAAATGATTGTTAAATAATCATGAATGATAAAATATAAAACATTTGAACATGATATATGATGTAAGATACTTAAAATGTAAAATCATAAAAACATTGAATTTCATAGAAACAAAATTAATATTGAATCATAGAATAAGAGGGAAAAAATATTTAAATGTGTCAAAATTTTGTTAACATGAAAATAATAAACATTCAATAGCATAGTAAACCCTATTATAAAAATATATTATCCCCCCTACATAGATGAATAAAATTATTATGCTTGCACTAGAAAATTTGAGAAAACCCATCATGGACACACCTATCTAAACAAACCCATTATGTATATACCTAAATATCTCATAAAATATAAGATTATAAAAATTCATTTGATTGTGATACATGCATCCACCCATAATCATCCATACATAAATGTGCCAGTTATAAATAATAATCATCATAATTTAAATAACCCATAGAAAGAGGGTAGGTTTAATAAACATATCAAATGATGTGAACAAAAAAATGCATATAATATAAAAATATCTTCATAAAATTGGTATTATAATGAAATAAAATATGAAACATCAATATATTAAGGATAGTTCAATTGAACATAATGAGAAATAAATCATGAAAACAGATTTTTCAAAACATTATATATTAATCATTTTAAAAGTCATAATTACCTGTCTCTTCTAAAAAATCACCATTGTTTTCAATATAACATCAAGGAATAATATACATGGAATATAGTTCGATTGAATTTTTTTTACCAATTATATTAGTAAATTCATTAAATTATAATAATAATTCACTGAAAAAATATTGTTCCATGATAAAATGGTTAACTCAATGTGGATTTTGAGTAATAAGGACATTACATTTGCCGTTGATTTCCATTTAATTATTTAATATATTGTATCATATATATATAATTTTAAATAATTATTTCATAACCTTATTATTTTATATTCTATTTATACTAATTTTTTATAACAATAATATTCATTATTAAATTTTCTAATATTTTTCAATATTAGGTTTTAATAGTATTAACCACAGTGAATAGGGTTCATAAAAGGAGTGTTAATTATTATTTTTCCCCCAAATATCATAATTTTCATACTATTAATTGCAATTAAAAAGATTTTCTATAAATACTTATAATTTTATAATACCAATACATTGTATTTTTATTCCATTTTCATGAAAAAAATGTAATGAACCAGTGTTGGGTTATTTAATCATATTTACATGTTACATCATAAATATATTTGTTGATTATGTTATCAAAATTGGAAGATACTAATGATATATATTATTTATATATATATATATTATATATTATAAAAAACTAATTCTATATTTTTTGAGAGGTGAAGAAATTCGAATCATGTTTATTCAAGGGGTGGTAGTCCTCATAAAATAATGTTAGAGTTTCTGTTACCCAATGAATGATTAGGTTAATGATATATATAAGGTGATAATTTAATAATCATAAAAATAATATATATTTCATATTTATTATCTAACACAAAAAATAAGACCATCAATTAGGGGTAATAATGAAAAATTTAATGTGGTTATTTATAGATACATTAATAGGTGCACACATACTAACAATGATTATTCTCTTTCATAGTACATAGATGAGAATAAATAATTATAGTATTATAATTATAATAACATATCATACAATTAAATATGAAAATTTAATTATATTACCATTGTTATTTTGGGTTTATAAATGTAATGATTTGAATGAATTGTTTTGAAATATGTGATACCTATGTTGAGACCTTGATATAACTTATATAAAGGGATGTGCAACATTATAACTGAAGAAAAATTTGAAATATTGATATATCTTATAATAGGGTTTCTTCCCCCATTTTATTTAATGGGTGAGTCCGATATATCTTATATAAAGGGTTGAACCCCATTATAGTTCATGAATGTGCATGATAGAATTATTTTGGTGGGTGAACCCTATTATGGCTCTCCAATGCATTAGGTACTGATTATAACATCTTTTGAATTATACTAGAAGTTTACCATATGGTTATTAAAATTTTAAATGGTTCTCTAAGGGGTATATGAGATAGAGTTCAAAGATACAGATTTGTATTATCTAGGCTTTCTATAGGGTTACAATGTTCCATTTGATCATGGTTAATATCAAATGGATCAGTATTATTGATTCATATAAATCATTCCATTATTAAAGCCTTAGGCTGTGTTTTCATATAGAATGATACAACTATTAATGGGTATGGATATTCTTATGTAATAATAATGAAATTTATTATGTCATCATACCGTTATGATATTGTTATGCTCATTATTTTCATTCATTTGTTAATCCTTATGAATATTGTTATTAAACATTTCACTACAATATTCTTATGTTTCATTTTCTTCAGGTTTTAATGTAAGTGGTTAAACAAGTTACTTCTGGAAAGTATTTTATATGGATAATGATAATGTCATAATGTGAAAAAGAAAATATATGCTATGTGGGATAAATTCTAATTTAAACTTATTTAATTTTTTTTTTGTAATTTCTTTTATTAATTTTTCTAAAACTAAAAACCTAATAGGTCCTCAATGATTTATGTGATCCAAATTTTCTATTTTATATTGTAAGTATTGGATGGAATAAATTTGGTAACAATAATCATCATCAATTCCAGAAATAGTAATGTTTACAATTTCATCACCAAATCCATGAGTTTGGGTTCTGGTATATTATATTTATTTACATTGATTCATTTGTTATTATTAAATTTATATTATATATATAATAATATATATTGATAAATATATATCTATATATTAATATATATTAAATAATGATATAAATTAATAAATATATATTAATATATATATATATATATTGACATATATGAAAAAAAATTATACTAATTTTTTAATTATAAAATAATTAACTTAAAAATATTATATATATATATATATAATCAACCAATACACTTCTTGTATTAAATAAAAAATGAATAAATTTTTATATTACCTAATATTATAATTAAATAATAAATATACTACATTGTAATGTATATATATATATAATTTTTTCATTGGCATTCATAACAACTTAAATAATAATTTTTTAGTTTTTTTATATTTTAATGTTTTTAGTACAATTTTAATTAACACAATTAATATATATTATTATTCTCAAACATATATTCATGTTGGTTCGTGAGTTGGGCCGACCAACCCCCAAATTTTTTATAATTAAATTTACTAAATTATATATAAATGTATGTTATGTTCATTTTAAATATAATTAAATATTTAATACACTATTTAAAATTAATATAAATGAATTACATTCTTAAATACTAAATTCAAAAATTATTCAATTAATAAACTTTTAGTTATATAAATTAATTAAATACAAAATATTACAATAAAAACTTTATTAAACTAATCAAATAAGGAATATATATATATATTAAATTTATTAATTTATAAATAATTATATTCATTTTTATTAATTATAAATAGTATAATAATTTTTTAACTATATATATAATAATTATTTTTTCATTTTTTATATAAAATTATTTTATATAATTTATTAATAAATCATGTTATGTATGTGCTTCCATTTTGTATGACTTACAGATTTTAAATATTTTATATTTAAATTTTCTCTAATTTGTTCGTTTTTAATTTTTTTAAATAGAATTATATATTAATATAATAAACTAATTCTCTAAAAAAATTTCATTTTCAATTTTTCATTGATCAATATTCTTTTAATTTTAACCATTTTATAATATTTATTTAATCGTGGATGTTCATTAACTTTAAATGTTTTTAATATTGTTTTACTTTATATATTTAATATGTATTCATTTCTATTTTACCACATATAAATATTTATTTTGTTATTATTTTAAATGATCTATATATATAATAAAAGTTATTCATTTTTTGAATTTATTAATTCTTATTATTTTATATTTCATTAATAGATGATGAATATTATTTGATTCCATTTTACAATTAACATATTTCTAAATTCTGTATATATATACATTAATTTGACAAACACAAATTTTTATGTAATTAATGAAATCTTATATTAAAACACACACATGTATGATTTTTGGAATTCATTCAAATTTTAATATTCATCATAAAATTTAATTTACTAACGTTTTATAATAAATATATTTTTTTATAGTTAAATTTTTTATTAATATTAAATATTATTTAAAATAGTATTATTGATTTGTTTTTGGTAGTTTTTAGTTTGAATTTTTCATGAATTTATGAAATATCTAATGTATATTTATAGCAATTTATTTTCTATGTTTTAACATTTAAAATAAGTATTCGTATTAATCTCAGTTTATATAAGTATTTTATATTTTTAATATTTTTTATAATTAATAATACTTATCCACTTTTTAGTATTTTTAACGTATATGAATTTTTAATGGTTCATTTTTGTTCAATTGTTAATACTCATGTATTTATTATTATATAATCATTAATACTTTTAAAAATATATTCATAAATATATTTTTTTAAATAATTATATTTCAAAATTTATATGTAATATATTTATTAAATTATATATTTATATATATATTTAAACAATTATAATTTTTAACAAAATATTTATAAAATTATAATTAAATAATTATATATTTAAATAATTATAAAAAATAATTAATATATTTGAGTAATGAATATATTAATTATAATTATATTTATAATTATATTTTTTTATAAAATAAATATATTTTTATATAAATATGTATAGTAATTTAAATATATTTAGAATTATATACAAATACTTATAAAAATATTTACAAATATATATTTAAAAAAATCGCTTGAAATATATTTATATATATATTTATAATCATAAATATATATCTATAATTATATTTATAAATACATATTTTCATTTGTTTTAAAGTATTAATAATTATATACATATATAATTTTTAAATTATTTATAATTATACATATTTAAAATTTATAATTATGTAAATTATATGATTATAATAAATTATATAGATCATTTACCTGCACTGATATCAATATAACATTACTATAGAAAATCATACACCGATAAAAGTCATATTTATTAGTGCTAAACAAATAGAGATAAAGATATATAATTATCAATGAAAAATTGGGCACTGATATAGATCCCTTTAAGTAGTTATTATTATTTTACTACTGATAAAAACCATATTTATCCGTACTATTTTGGAAGTATTGATAAAAGATTCCCCTGTCTTTTAAAAACAACCCTCACTGAATTGATTTCCATCATGTCGTTCAAGCTCTCTGAAATTTTCATATCTGGCATTATATCCCCTCAAACATTTCTCAAATGAATCAACTCTCAAATATAATGTATTTTCTTTTTTATCCTCCTCTTGTTTATCTATTTCATTCATCATATCTATTCATAATGTAAATTTGATTATGGTGTAAACTGTACTCGACTAGTATCAAGGGTCTCTCAAGATCTCTCTAGTATGACCACAATATGTTGATTCCCGTAACATTGATGTTCTGACTTTAATTTTGAGGGTCATATTATGAGGTCACTCCTACATCTGGTGTGCAAATTGGATAATCCAAATTTTTCATGATGATGTGTTGGGGATATATGTGTTTTCTATTTTGTGTAGCAGCATTGGGTATATCAGGTGAGGCATAAAGATAGGACTGATTTGGGTGAATAGATTATAAATTGGGGTTACTCCCCAATCATTTAAAAACTACAACAATCCAAATTATCCTCTCTTGAACATATTAGAGGATATATTCCTATTTTTGTTTTGTTTCTATTTTCAAAACAAAATTTTCTTATAACATTAAGGTAAAAATAATATTTTTGTTTAGTTGGTATTTTTTATTTGAATATATGAATTCAAAAAGGGTTTTAATAATGATTTCATTACATTGAGAAATTTTTTATTATATTATCTATTTCTATTTGTTTGAATATCAATAAATATTTGGAATCTTTTTTGATTGATTAAAGTGTTTTGAAATTATTTAATTTCTTGTTTTTATATAAATCTTCATTATTTTGGTTTTTTAGAGATAATATAGATATATAAAATTATAAATATTCTTGTACCATATGTAATAGGAATAAATAGTCATGAATTGTGTTGGTTTATTTGATTTTTAATGATATTTGTCAAAATGAAATATTGAGTTTTTTAATACTCACAAAATTTAATTTTTTTACCCAAATAAGTTGTAGAATGAGTATAAATCATTAAAAATAATTTTTGAATGTTATAAAAGACATATAAAATGTATGTTTGAATAGATAAAATTCCTTAAAAGATATTAATGTTACAATTAAAATTAATGTCAACCATCTAGGAATTTAAAACCTAAGGTAAATTGTGTTTTCCTTCGTTAATAAAGATGTTGAGAAAATGAATCATTAGATTCATTTTGATATCTAGTAAACATAAATATTTTTTGTTGAAAAAGAAAATTTATACATGATCTAATTTGTGTGGGTATGTATATGTTCCATCTTCTTAGTTATAAAATTATTTATATTGATTAACACATGTACCCAATACTATTAGTATTTTCATCTACTCTAAATAATTATGAATGGATTTATTATCACCCATAAAAATTTCTAATTTAAAACACATTTGTCTCAGACACATACATGATTATTAGATACTATAAAAAAACAATATAATTTTTTATAGTCTCCCATAACCATAAACGGGGTATGGATTTTTTCAAGAATGATTATACTCTTTTTGGATATGCATTTCAACATTTTTACTACTATATGTTAGTGATTTCATATTGTAATTTGGGTCATTGTTATAGGGGGACTTATGATGTTTTGGATATCATTGGTGTGAAATCCAGGACAAATGATTTTTAGGAATATATTATAATAGACATTATTTGTGGGGGTTTTATGGAAATTTAATAGTTGTTTTGAATATTCCAGGTTATGTGAAATATAGATAATATTGACTCTATTATTTTTAATGTATGAGTTCAGCAGTGGGTTGTTGTAAAAAAATATTTTTAGTTTTTCTTATACTAATATTTATTTATTAATATATATATAAATATTAACATGGAATCCAAATTCACATATGTTTAGAATAAAATTTCCAACCATTTATTTCATGAAATTCCACAGTCATTGACCATATGTCAAAATACAGTGATTACATGACCTTTCATGTTCTGATGAATGATATTTTTACAGATAAATTGAAATACATGGAATAATTAAATGAAAATCAAGATTAATAAATTAAAATAGAATTATCCCATCTAATAATAAATATTTTTTTACCAACAAAACCTTTCAACTTTTTTTCATACACAACATAAATTTGAGAACCTGGTCCAACAACAACATATTTATCTTCTTTTTTTTCATTCCATATAATCAATGTGTGAAATGATAAATTAGATGGAATCATAACTGAAAACATCAAAATATTGGGTTCCCTATATAATAATTTTTTATATATTTCTCCTTTGATTATGTATATCTTTTGTGTATATCATTAAAAGAACAAATGAAATATTTATGAATAAAATAAAAAAATGAATCAAAAATGGATTCAATCTAATCATATGAAGAAATATTATGAATATATTGTTAAAGAGAACATCATGTTTTCAATAGAGAATTTGCATGAACCATTTCAAATCAGTTTCCAATGTTTATGTTGTCGTTATTCATAAAAATAAAGTAAAAGAGTTTGAAGAACCATTTGTGTCATGGAATAGATTATATATATAAATGTATGGCTAAATGAAGTTAAAAATGAATATTCACATTGTTTTGGATGATACCATGGCTTATGAATCATTTGATAAGAATAATTGTGTAAATTATTATGAATATCATATAGAATAAATGAAAATGTAATTTAAGATGACCTTCATTATTATACAAGGATTTTTTAGAAGATAAATTTATATTCTAAGAGGCCATTGTATACCGGTTTTACTACATACAAAAAATATTTAGTTCTATTTGAGTAATATAATTTGAAATATTCTAGTAAATAGAGTGACAAAAACTTTATAGAACTAGTTGTTCTCTTGAATTATATGTTTCCAAAATAAAAATAAAATATTTTTCAAACATATTGTTTTAAATAATTATTGTGTTTAATTGGAAATATATCTCAAAAAATACTTGCTTGTCCAAAATATTGTATATTTTCTTCATGGTACATGAATCACCATGAAATACTGTATACATGGTGTGAATTTATACATGGTGGAAGAATCAATTCCTTTGAATAAATTATGGTGTATCTTCATCATTCCAAGGTTTATAAGACAATATGAATATTAGGATACTTTGAGGCAATTAACATTTAATGTAGGATTCAGAATTAAAGATGTGAATCTATGTCATCTATAATACTCTCCTTGGTGGAAGAAAATTGATTATAATTATCCTGAATTAGATATGATCATTGAAGGTTACTTTTTTAATTATATATATATGGACTAAATACATTCATTTTACATATTTTTACTCCTTGTACGTAACAATTTATGTTAGTAAATTATAACGTACGTCAATATTTATGCAGAAAGAACAAATAAATAAAATTGTCTGTAATTATAGATGGAATAAAATACTAGGTCAGGATGTCAATTCCTATAGATATCTGTTGATAGATGATCCTAAATTGATGTGGGATATAGGTGTTATAACATTTTATTCTCAAACAAGAGAACAATTCGCATTGAAGAAAATTTTTCATGGGTTGATAATTTATTTTCCTAGTTTTGGAAAATTTTTAGGATATATAATGTAATTAATCATATGATTTCCAATTTGAGAAAAATGTACTAGCATAGATCAAATAAAACATTCCTCAAATATTTTTTTCATGGAATTCAATGTTTTTCCATGAAAGAATAAATATCGATATAGGATGACATCATTTTATTGGATTGCGGAAACATTTACAACACAATCTTCCCTAATAAGTGACCAAATATTTTTTAAATTAAAGATATTGATATTGTTTTTGGCAAACCATTTTTGAAATAATTATGAAATCAGGTTGAAAAAAGAGATTAATTTTTATTGAATTATCGTACTAAAATTATTGGAACACCAGTTGTTTTTTTGAGAACAAAGATGATGAAAAAAAATCTATATGAAATTGTTATTGGAATGTTACTAAGTGATCCTAGATAAACAATATACAAAAATGATAGAATTTAAATGAATGATATGGGGATAATTGAAGCTTTTATAGTAATGTAGGGTAAATGAAAGACTTTTCCTCACCCATTATATTAAACTATATCTATATAAGAAAAATATAACTATTTCATTTTCATTAATGGTTTGATTGCTTCAAATGGTCAATCATAAAATAAAAAATATATAATTTTAATGACTGATTTGATGATATATAGGCTATAATTACTTGACTCTGATGAATTTATGCATTATTTTATGCCCATCACTTTAGGAATCATTATCATATACAACAGTCTTTATCGAGACTCTTCTTCTTTTTCAGAGTCATATGGATTAATGTCATATACATAGATATTTTTCAATCAGAAATATAGATTTTTAGCCATATTGTGTCTATAATATATTTTTATACCACAATCATTCTTTGATAAAATGGTTGACTAGATGATTTATTTGGTTGGAAAAGTTAAACCATGTAGGCCAATTCATTATGTATGGATGTACCACCATTCAATTGTATATGAATATGTTTAAATGGTACATCATGAATTGAAGTCATCTAAATATTTTTACAAAATAATAAAATATTGTTAACGAATTTATTGAATGTTGTAACAATTATCATTCATAGGTTCATAGCCTTGCTCTCCTCATGTCTCACAAAAGAGGACACCATATAGGTGAAGGGATTTTTGGATGATATGTTGTTACATTTATCTTCAGAGACTGATAAGAAGCTTCCCATTACATTTCACATAATAGTGAAAATGATTATCCATATGTTGAATCCAATAATGAAATTTTTAGAAATTTGTTCCCATTAAGGTATGAAGGATGGATATAAAATATATATAGTGAATTGTTTATTGGATGGTTTTGAGATCATATTTATACGAAGTTATCTGAATATCTTAATTCAATTTCCAAATGACTTTTATTTATAGATAGGGGCCAAATGAATCTATTATTTATTCCTCAATTTCAGTAATTATGGGTTATATGTTTTATACAAAAGAACAGGATGACCATAGTATGATGAAAAAATAGTGGGGTTACAAATCTTGGAAGAGACGATGTCCATATTTTCTTTTATGGGTAGAAATAAAATTTATGTGAATATGTAATATTTTTTCATCCTAAAACTATATAATAGTAAAATTATACAACATTTAATTTTTTGATTAACCATTTCTAATGGTTTTGAAATAAAAGTATAGTACAACATAATGAAATGGGATTCATGAAGAAGAAATTTATTGTTGATGGGTATAAGTATGTTAAGATCATAATGGAATCCTAATAGGTGAATATATTTTATGTATCATATCCAGTAAACAAGATATAGTCAATTTTCTTATAGGAAACTAAAACAAAAATATGGTCAAATGAAAATTCAATCAATGAGTTTCCTTTAATTGTGATATAAAAACCATTTCATGGAATTCCCAATATTAAAATTTTATTAATAGTTATAGGGGATTATATTTTGGGGATTTCATGAATGTGTGGAAAAGTAAATTAAATATTTAATGAAAATAAAGAGTGTTTAATGATCATGTTGATGTTTTTAATATAGTATTATTTTAGTCATAATATTATTTGTTCTCTAATGTATTAACAAAAAATAAATTAAAAATTTTCCCTCTCATATAGATATTGATTTATACACATGATGATGTTAACAATAATAGTGAAAATATAAAGTTAATTATAAAAATGTTGAATTATTTAGAGAACAACATCATTTTGATTAATAAATGAAGAATAGTATAACATCACACTACAAACTAATGTTCCCAAGGCATGAGGTAGGGTTATAAAATTTAGGTTTTTATAGAATCCACATGGCTAACATATTCACCCCAAAATGATGATGATGTTAATTAATTTTGTTGGGGTTATAATGGGAATGAATGTATTTTTTGATATATATATATATATGTGTGTGTGTGTGTGTGTGTGTTTGTCTATGTTCGTGGTTCCATGTCGATCATGTGACAAATATAATACATTCAGATGATATTGAAGGAATTTTATGATATATATTCTTGATTTTACCGAAAAATTATATAGTAAAATTTCAATAAATGTTTCATTGTTTCTGATAGAGTATATTTATAATTGACTATTTCTAGAATAAATTTCTGTTAATGGCTGCTAGAAAATCCAATAAGGGATTATAAATGATTCTTAATAAGTTTCCTCATAGACATGATGAGGGGAATGTAAAGCCCCACCAACAAATTACTTATGAAATCATTACAAACTACGAAAGATGGAATGATTTTATGATTATACATGATGAGAACTAATTTCATGTTCATTCTATTTGATTAAATACTGTTTCACATTATTTATTTTATCTAATTTGTTTCAAAATTATTAATTTATGAAATATTAAAGGACTTCTAAAAAAATAATGAATAAATACCAATGTACCCTTATCAAAAAATAAGGATGGGTACACTTTGAAAGAGAATAAAATAGTTACTTATTTAAAATTAACAATAATTTTTTGTTTGATATGAATCATCATATGTTAAATTATGTATATACACATTGATGAATAAAAATCTAAATCCACTTCAATCCAACATCATGTTATATGAAATGAGGGGTGTGTAAGTGAATAGAGAAAACTAGTTTATTAAAACCCAAATGAATTACGGGAATCATGTGAAAATGTGGAACGATAGTAATTATTTATGCTTTATAATATTATTACAAAAAAGATATCTATTTATGTTCATAATTGTTATATGTTTTTAACACAACAACTGAAAGCCACTGTACATGAAGAAAAAATACATTTAGTAGATTTGACGTGGGTATAACTATATGGTCGTGTAATGGGATTAGGTTTTGTAGCATATCCTTAAACATATTTGTAAAATAAAATCCCCCAAAAGAAACATAATGTAATATCCCAAATATTTATAGAATAATAAAATGTTATATCTATTAATAATTGTGAATAAGATACGAATATTATGTTAAAGATGACAATTTTTCCAATAGCGTACTCGACACATCACAACGAGTTTCTCTGAAATATTACATTGCACACAACGTTGAATTATATAGAAAAGTAATACAATAATAAAATTATTATTTTAAATGATAGTTATCGCCTATCCAATTTATTTGTGTTAATGAAAAATAATTAACTAAATTATGTTTTTAAATATTTTTTATATGTTTTTACATTTATCTATTGATTTTTTAGGCTTAATATTAGAATGAGTCCAAATTTTAATTATAAAAAACACTAATTTTTTTAAAATGTTGTTTAACAGCCTATTAATGTTGAACCCATTTTAAAATCTGTTTTTTTCAATTTTATATGGTCTCTTTGAAAAAATAAAATTCTTTTATTGAACTAGGATATCAAAATTTTTTTTTCAATTTTTTATATTTTTTGGTTATCTATTATGGTTTGATGAGTGGTAAAAATATTCAAAATTTTAATTAAAAAACATTATTTCCATCCAGGTAATTTATAAGGATAAATCCTATTATTTAATGAGTTTAAATTATAAATGGATTAAATTTTTGTCTATTAATCCAACGTTGGTCATTTCAAGTAATTTCACATTGAATAGTAACATTAGTAATTAGTTTTATTCACAATGTTTAATGGGTAAATTAGGTGTGTAATGGTTAAAAATAATATTTTATAATATGAAACTACCCTAAAACATTTTATAATCCAATTTTATGAGTTATTTATGACCACGAGAATCCTTAGGCTGAACATTTGGAATTTTGGATCCATTGGGGAGTGTTATTGACAAGTTATAACAATAAATTTAATATAAAGAGAAAATTTACAAAAACATGTATCTTTGTATTAAATAAAATTTAGTATTAGGTGATATAATTTATATTTTAGACTATAAACATTAATTAGAAAGCTAAAAATATTTCTTACATCATGTTATTTTATTTATAACATTTATACATTAAATAAATAAATTTAATTATAACACAGTGATGATGTAGTGATTTTTTCATTAATAATGGATTCAAATAAATGATATTATAAATATATATATAAATATTATTTGACATAATTACTGTATTCCATAAATTCTCTAGATGCATATTCCATGTTCAGATTTATTTAGTGTTCTTTTCGAAATAACCAAGTTGTTATGAATTTTTAAAAAATTCAAGTACAAATATTGTCCAAAATTGACATAACTCATAACATAAAATATAAAATAGTTTATTAAATGAAATTAAATTCCTAAAAATATTAGATTTTGGAAGATAGTTAATAAATATTCAATTTTGAAAACAAATTACTTTTTTGTGTCTTTTGTCATGATATAATAATTATATTAACACGCAATGTATAAATTACATGATATCATTATAAGATTAAAAAGGGTAAAATAAGGGTTAAACTATAAAGATAAAAACTAAATAATATTTAAAACATGTATAAAAATTATTTAATGATGGGTATTTGAACCAAAATCATATTATCATAAAATTAATTTTTTTGTACCATTTATAATCAAAATTGAATTTATAATAAATTAATATTTTAAAAAATTCTTAAAGTGCCTATCCTCCCCCATATAAAAGGCCACCAACTCTAACCACTTCATCAAACCTCTCAATCCCCTTGGATCATACAAATTATACTAAAATAAATCCCAAAATCTTTACCTTACTCCTAGAATCCTTATCATAGTATGGAGAAAATTTAAGAAATATTTTTGGCTCAAATCAAAGGATGTTACGCAATTTTGAGGTAATGTATTATCTCAAGTTATTTTCTATAATATTCCTTCTACAATATCTATTATCTTATTATTTTTTAATTAAATAATAAAAACTTTATCCTAAATATACTAGGTTATCTTTATGAGAAATATTGAAACTAAAATTACACACAACTCCGTATAATGGATACGAAGATATTGTTTCTGTGTACAAAAAACTACTGTGTCACGAAACTATGATTGTTCAATTTTCCTCTACCACCTTTCATTGTGGAATTATAATAAAACTATATTTATATATGATATATATTATGTTTTTATTGTCTCTATTATTATGTAATTTTTATTAACAATATTCCCAAATTATTTTCCTTGATGTGTAAATATATTAATTTTATTTGAGGATCTGTGGACTACCACCCCCTCAAAGTGATATGAATAGTTAATGATATAGATGGAACTTATAAAGGATGTTATTATTAAACCAATGATAAATAAATTTAAAAATATAATTCGGATATTATAATATACATTTAAAACATTTGATTATTATTCTTTTAATATTAAAAAGAAATGAAAATATCATTCATGCGTATGTACGACCTACTATATCCATGAATGATTTATTTAATTTATTATTTCAAAATATTATGTATTATGGTAAATAATTATATACTAGATATATATGAAATTGAAATAAATGAATTATATTATGGATATGATTGACTTTGTACTATATAAACATTTTACCTAAAAAATGCTTTATTTTCGACACATGTACCGAGCATTGAATGAATGACTAATAAGAATGTAAATAATTATATAATATTTACCACATGAAAATAATAATATAAAATTTATAATAAACATGAAAATGTATTTTTAAGAAAGTATAAATTATCCTATGTTTATTATTCTGGTATATAAAGAATCGACAAGACAAGTCAGATTCGAGGTAAGGGAACTTCATAACCCAATTTCCATTCTTTTGTATAATCTATTAATTATAGATTATGTCGTGATATGATTGCAAGATATAGAAATTTTGATATCATATCTTGTATTTATACTTTATTTATTTTTATTTTTATTTTATATACATAATCGATCTATTTTATTTTATAAATTATTTTTGTAATGGAATTTCTAAACTCAATTTCCATGAATTGGGTTTTATTCATAATTCATTGATTGTATTAGGACAAGATTATGTATGGAGTCACTGTTTAATTATATATGTTGTAATTTACACTTCCCATTGTGTGGATATATTGTTTCTACACATACTCAACAAATTTATAAATTACTACATCACTTATATGAACATTGTAAGGGAAATCATAACTCAATCTCATTTAGTTGTGTTAAATATCCATGTCATTGGTTTTGTTTTTACAATAATAAGTTTGAATAAACTATGATTGTTTTACAGTGAATATATAATTATATTAGGTGGATTTATATTTTCCATATATAATTTCTTCATTGATTTATCCAAAATCTAAGGATACGATATTTGTAAGGGACATCACCTCAATCTCCTTTCATTGATGTATATTTTGGTTTATACACAACCTTCTTTTATATGGTTTTCAAAAGGAATATTTTTTATGAAGTTTTTTAATAAATGAAAAAAGGAATGTTTTTTAACATACGTAGTTACAACAACCTTTCTGCCTCTATAAGAATTATTTGATATATTAATTTTTCTACTAGTGAGAATATTTTTAAAATGAAAAGTAAATACCATATACCACTTTTAGGTATTTTGGTATTGAAAAGGTTTTTGTGAATTGATAGATTATATCAATATCATTAGTTATATATTATTATTGTAATGGGGAAATGATATTTTTCCTCTATTCTTGTTCTTGTTTTATGATTATGTTATTTTTCTTGGGCATTACTTAAGTATATAGGTAGTTCCATGATAAACCAATGGAGGGTGATCCCGTAATATCACTGTAATGAATTGGGTAACGTTACAGAGGTAAATGTTAAGGATTCTCGTAAGATATTTTGGGAATATAGTGTGATGGGTATTCCAAAAGATACCATAAAGGTTACTCTATATATAGAGGTGAAAGCTACAAAGTAAGTATGTTATGAATGTCACAAGTTACCTTTATGATTTATAAATTCTATTAGTTATTCCTAAAACTTATAATTTCATGAGGTATATTAATGGGATTATGTTTTATGAGTGAAAAGTATTCTTTCTTTGATTTGTATATATTCATGGACTATTGTTTTCTTTACCTATTTTGTAACCCTTATTGAGCTTTTTAGCATCAGCCCATGTTTTTTGAGAAAAATTCACATGTAATAAGGATGGATAAGAGAAAAGAATAACTAAAGAAGATTTTTAACCACAAAATAATAATTATTTTTAAATTATTTTATTGTTGTGAAAAAATCTTGATAGAGTATAAGTCTCTATATTTTAATATTTTATATGTAATGTAATAGCTGTGGCCTAATTCTATAAAACTCTAAAATTGAAAAGATCATCAATATAAAGGAAATTAAATTATTGATCAAAAATAAAGATTATGTAATGATTATTTATGTGACCATATAGTTGGCATCATAGGAATGGTTTAGAAAACATTAGATATTAGGAGTTTGTGTTAACCTGATGGTAATTATCTATGTCAATTCTTTTAGTTAAAAAATTTGTTTTATAAAAATATTAGATCATGGAAAGTAGGTTGGAAATGGAAGTAGGAGGATTCCAAAAAACATTCATATCTCTTCCTGATGACATTTTTTCAATAATTATTTTTGTGACATGTGATGATGATTGTGAAACGTTTTCTACAATACAACTCACATGTAAGTAGTTGTTTCAAATATAAAAAACATCTATAATACCTCAATACCATTGAAGATCATGGGTTGTATTTAATCAAATACTATATTCTCTATATTCTTATATTTTCATTAAAAGTAAACATTTTTAAGTCATTTTGAAAAAGTTTACCTTATCACAAGCTTTTGAAGCATATTATGATTCAAAAAATGTTCATGACGAAGGATACCCTTCCACAACCTATTTATTTTTTATTTTAAAATATTTTCATTTAGCGCATTCTTTTGTTATTTTAAAATTACCATTGATTGAATGTTTCAAATCACACTCAGTCATACTATTTTATAAAAATCATGTTTTATCAAATTTTTTTAAATAATATTTCATACAAGATTATTTTACGCAACTATTTTTCCATGAACACCTGTATGACTTATGTTCTATATGTTGTATTTGGATAAAGGAAAAAAACTATTTTTGAAGGATCTCTAAATCATTGTTTTCATTGCATGGACCTTTTATTTATGTTAATAAGATAACAGTGAAACCAGGTGGACACCATGATTATGGTACTTTGTTCTTTATTTGGTAGTAGTTATATTTTATCATATGTAGTTGAAATAAATAAATATCAATATATATAAGACTACATGAATTAAGAAGTTTATGTCATTAGAATTTGGGATGAAAATGAGTTGTATAAGGAATCCATTAAGGTTAAATATGTTAGGGTTATTCTAGATTTTTATAAAAGGGACAATCCAAAATATGGCTGACAACCCATCATATCTATCAAAGCCCATGTATCTATGTATGACATATTATTTTTAGTTAAATGATTTTATGGATCATGAATAAGCTGATTTTGGAAACATATGTTTTATAAAATGGATATCATTAGAATAGGAAAATGATTTGGTGATTAAGTGATAAATGATATTTTGGATGAAATTCGCTCATTTGGGAACACTATATGCCTAAGGAAAATTGAATACTATGTGATTTCATTATAAGAGTAATGGTTGAATTTTAGTTTTGAAGAATCTATTTTTTTATTATAGACAAATGGATATTTAGGTTATTTATGGAAACGATTAACAAATCCAAGAAAATCTATGATAAGGATAATTATAGTTAAATATGAGACAGTAAGAGTATTTAATGTTATTTAGAGATAAATGATAATATTTATTTTGGAAGACATTACGATCAAATCTTTCAAAAGATTGGGTTTCAATTTAGTTTTAATTATTTGGATGAATTTTAAGGATATTTGTTTATTTAATGGTATTTGTTGATCTTTTGGTATTGATTTTTGAATTTTGGATATTATGAGTAGTATTTCATTTTATAAAGGATTATTCTTTTTGTAGATTATTTAATCTTATACTAATAATTTTTGCTTTGGTTACTTTATACAGATAGGGGAATATATTTTCATATTTTTTAGATTATGGTATTTTATAGAAGTTGATTATAGTGCTTCTTATCTGACCAAGTCATATTGAATAATCATTTTTTGGAGAAAAGATGATTTTGTGGTAGATATTTATTAATGTATGATACAATAATTGAAAATTAAGTATACTTCTTTATGTTATTAGTCATGACCATAAATAAATTCCTCAACATTATGAAAAGTATATTACAAAAAAAATTCCATTTTCATTTTCTATTTGGGAATTTAATACCATTTTACCCATCACATTTTGGTGGTGTTTAGATTGATAACATTCTCCAGATAATGTTTTGTATCACTCTCCATCAGAACAAGATGGTTGGTTTCTCTTCCATATCAATGTTTTCCTAAATGGAACCCTAGTATGTGCTATCATGGGTGATCATTGTAAATATATTTATGCCTTTTAATCTGGTAGTTTTATTAACCCTTTTTGATGTGGGGTTTTTAATGATAATATTGAGACCAATTTTAATATTGTGAGGACACAATTTCCAAAAGAGAGAATTATGTAATATCCCAGGTATTTATAGAATAATAATTTTATCTAATAATTATTATTAATAAGATATTAATTTTATATTAAAAAATAATCTTGGATTGATAGCATACTTTAAACACAAAAACAGGTTTATCAAAAAACTTACATTGCACACAACGATGAATTATAGATTAAAATAATAAAATAACAGTATTCATCTTTTAAAAGGTAGTTAACACCTAGCCGTTCTATTAGCAGGAATAAATTGATTTAACTTTATTTTGATTTTATATATATTTAAATATTCTTATATTTATTCAATGAATGTTAGCTTCATAAAATGTGAAATAATCCAAATATAAAGTATAAAAGACTCTAATATTTTTAAATGGCCCGTTTAACACCTTTTAAAGGAGAACCATTTTTAAAAATAGTTTTTATAACTTGTATATGTTATATTTGACAAAATAAACATATTATATAGAATCGGGAGATCTAAATTTACATAGGATGAATATTTGATATTTTTATGATAAATATAATGTTTTGATGAATAGTAAAAATATGTTATATTATTATTGAGAAAAAACTTTTTCCCTTGAGGTAATCCTTATGGTTAAATTATATTATTTAATGGTTTTAAAGTATAAATGGAATATATTTTTATCATTTAATCCAATTTTTTCATTATATGTAATTTCACATTGAAATTGAACATAAAAACACGTCAATCTTTTGGTAGTTTGTAATTATTAAAAACATGATTTCTGGTTTTATCAACAGGGATTAATTTTAAATTAATTATTAAAATTTATGTGTTTTAAATTTTGAAAATGGATTCCATATTTGGAATCATAAGGTACAAATTTTGTAAATTGGTACCTTTTATTTTTTGATATTATGAATAGAAATTTGAGTAATTATTTTTATTTACCATGGGTAAAGTTTAAACTAGGTAAATAAGGAATAAAAATTAATATTATAACAATAAAAAACTACTATATATAGGATTTTAATAAAATCTATTGAGTTATTTCTGAAAATCATCATCCTTAGGCCAATCACTGGGCATTTGAGAGCCACATGAGAGTGATAATGACACGTTATAATAATTAATTTAAAGAGAAAAAATAACACAAACATGCATATTCTTACTAAAGAAAATTTATATGGGGTTATATAAGTGTCTGATTTGACTATAAATATTCATTTGAAACATAAAAAGATTTCATACATCATTATATTTTTTTTATAATTTTTAGAAATTAAATAAATAAATTTAATTATGACACATTGATGATATAGAGATTTCTTCATTAATAAACGATTCAAATAAATGATATTATAAATATTAAATTAAATATTATTTGACATAATAAATGTCATCCAATAAATAAAATTTTGAATGTGACATGTTAGGATTAATTAAATGTTTTTTTGAAGGAATCATGTTTTTATGAATTTGTAAAAAAGTTATGTGTAAATAGTGTCCAAAAGTGACATAATTCATAACTTAAAATATAAAATATTTTATTAAATGATATTAAATTGATAAAAATATAATATTCATCCAAATGGTTTATATAAGTCCAATTAAATTGTAAATTACTTTTTTTGGGTCGTTTGACATGATACAGTAATTATATTAACTCACAATGTGTGAAAAACATGATATCACTATAAGATTAAAAAAGGGAAAAGAATGGTTAAACCAAAATGATAAGTATATCAAAATATTCCTTAATTCTCTAAAAATTATTGGATTATTTTTATTTGAATAAAAATAATATTATCTTATAATTAAATGAGTTTTGGAATATTTGTAATCGAAATTAAAATTAAGATAAATTAAAATTTCACACCATTTTTAAAGTACCCCTCCTCACTCATATAAAAGGCCCCAACTCTATCCACATAATCACACCTCTAAAGACTCATGGATCTTCCAAATTAGACTCAAATGATATCCTAACATCCCTCCCTTACTATTATAATCCCTAAATTGGTCAAAAAGAAATTCATGAAATCTTCTTGGCTCAAATCAAAAGAAGTTTCCTGATTTAGTGGTAACAACTTCACTAAAGTTATTTTCCTTTATTTCTCACGTCCATTACCTGTGATATTCTTATTCATTTATTACATAACAATTCCAGTATCATAAATATACATGGATGTTGTAATGAAAAAATAGATTTACTATACATACACACTCCTCCATCTAATGGATACGAACATATTGTTTTGGTGTACGACAAACTACCACCTCCAAATATGATGATTGTTTAATTTTCCCTCACAGACTCTCCCCCTGGAATGGCCTGAAGGCCTTCTTTTTCAATTTATTTTTGATAACCCCCCTTTCAAGGGATTAGGGGGAACTTTTACATGGACCATAGGCTTTATAGATTACATAACACATAGGTCTTAAGAAATATACAGACTATAACAATAGGAAACTTCTCTTCCCCAGCTTCTTCCACGAGATGTCATCCCTCTACAATCACAAGGATTGTTCTACTAGGCTTCCCAGGCATAATAAGTGTGGTCCCAATGCTAATTTAAAACCATCACTTTCTAAAAAATCCTTTTAGCCTTCTCTCTAGTGAATTCGCCTTCTCTAAATTCTCATCTAGAGTCTACTCCTTAAAGAGTTCGTCTAGTAATTAAGAACAGTTTTAGGTGCCTTAAATGAATTTAGGTGTCCCTAAGGACATAATATATCCATAAGGCCTTTAGGTTGACTTAATTCCTTATTAGGACAAAGGCCTTTGTTGTCCCGATGGCCTTAAAGGATCTGAGGCCCAAACCGGTCTCCCGAAAGCCCAAATAAATGAATAGTTCTAGCTGCAAAGTACTAAAAAGTGCCTGGTACAATAACAACTATGTTACCTGCTGTAGTACAAACTATAATACAGCTATAGTAACCCAAAAAAAATTTATCCTCACGGTTTTCAGCTTGGGACTCTTGGATGTACTTGTTGAGTCCTCACAGACTAGGCTGAGGCTCTTGTTCGCCAACCACCTCTCATGGTGGCCATAGTAATGGAACTATATTTATATATATTATATTTTTTATATTTATATTTTCAATATTCTTATGTAATTTTTATTTAAAAAAACCTTTTTTATTTCCATTATGTGTAAATTTGAGAATTTTATTTGAGAAAGTGTGGACTACCGCCCCCATAGTGTGATATGACTCATTCATGCTATACATGGAATGTATAATGGATCGTTTTATTATACCTATTAGATATACTTCACATTAAAATTATATTGGTATTATAATATTCATTTATATCAATTTATTATTATTCTTTTAATATGACAATGAAATGAATGTAGCGTTCATGTGTACGAATAACCTACCATCTTCGTAAAGAGTACCAATCATTTCTTCTCTCAAGATATAATGGATTATAATAAATAAATATTTGCAATATTTATGTGATATTTTAATAAATGATTAATATATGAGAGATTATAGAATTTTTACTGCATGGATAATTTTTATCAAGAAGAGCACATTTTTTACTCTTGTACCGAACATCGATAAAATGACCCATAATATCATAAATAATTATCTAATATTCATAAAATAGTAATAAGTAATATAAAATGAATAATAAATTGTAAAAAGGTTATAAATCAAGTTGAAATGAACCTAATTTTTTTTCCCTCAATATAAATAAAGAATGAGAATAGTGAGATTTGATATAAGAGAACTTCTTAACCCGATTTCCATTCGATGGGTTAATGTTCTACTTCTTTATTATTCAATGCTATGATTATGTTATAAATAAATTTTTTTATCATACATTTTATTTATACTTTCCTTATGATTATTTATATTCAATAAACATACTCGATATATTTTATTTACAAAATAATCTTTTTAATGGAATTTCTAAACTCAATTTACTATCATTGAGTTTTATGAATACTTCATTGATTATATTATGCCAATATTATAAGTGGAATAAATTTTTATTTATGAATGTGGTAATTTCCACTTACTTTTGTGTAGATACACTTTTTTTACACATAATTACCCCATTAATAATTTCTTACGTAATTTATAAAAACATTGTAAGTGAAATCCTAACTCAATCTCATTTTTTTGAGTTGACTATCTGTGAAATTAATTTTGTTTTTATAATAATTTTTGTGAATGGATTATGTTATTTTAAACTGAATATCAAATTATATTGGGTATATTTAGATTATTCACACTTAATTATTTCATTTTATTATCCATAGTCCAAGGATACGATCTTTCTAAGTGACTTTATCTCAACATTTTCAGTGAGGTATATTATAGATTATATAGGAAATTATTTTTTATATTGTATAATTATATATTTTTTATTTTAAATTAATTCAAAAAATTTCAAAAGGAATCATTTTATAAAAATAATTTTATTAGACAACAAAAGGAATGTTTTTTTAACATACGTAGTGACAATGACCATTCTGCTACTTCAAGAAATATTTGATATTTGGGTTCCTCTAAAAACCATAATGTTTTTAAAAATAAAATTAAATACCATATTATTTTTTTTGGTATTTTTGAATTGTAATTTTCTTTAGAATGTATTGATTATATAAATATCTTAAAATGACATATTATTATTTCAATGTAGAAATGTTATTTTTCATTTATGTTTGTTCTTGTTTTATGATAACGTCATGGTTCATCGTCATTTCTTTTGTAAATGGGTGGTTACGTGATAAACCATGGGTATATGATCCCTTGGTATCCCTCCAAAGAATTGTGTAATGTGACATATGTAAAATTTATGGTTTCTCATAATATATTTAGGGAATATATAATGATCGATATTCCAAATATAACCATTAAGGTCACTGCCTATGTAGCTGTGATAGCTACAATGTGAGTATGTTATGGATGACATAACATACCTTTAGGATTTATGACTTCTTTGAGTTAATCATAAATCTTGTGATTTCATGATGTATATTAAATAACATATGTTTTATGAGTGAAAAGTATGATTTCATCAATTTGTATGAATTCATATGAAATTGTTTTATTTCATTATTTTATAACCCTTACTATGATTTTTTATAATCATCTCATGTTTTTGAAATGTTTCTCATAGGTTATAAGGAAGTCTAAGAGAAAAGAAGATTTCATGATTATTTTAGAAGTGTCTACGTTGTAATATATGAGATATAATGTAATATTTATGGCCTAATTCTCAAAAAAATAAACATAAAAGATCTTTAATGTGAAAGAATGTAAATTCGCGATCAAAAATAAATGATATATAATATTTATGGTTGGGGACATATAAATAACATATAATGAAATAATTTTAGGTTCAAATAAATGAATTTGTAAGATATTATTTTTCGGTATGGTTTGGCATACCAATATATAGGAAAGGATCAATATGAACTATAAGTGGAAAAAATATCATCACATGAACAACGATATAACTCCACAAGATTTGAGTATTTTAATTTACATGAACTATGTACCTTAGCAATGATAATCTAATTTTTCATTAATCTTTCTCCAAAATGTGAATCAGATAAATACTAAAAAAATTTATATATAAAATTCATAATGGTAATGTTCTTTGAGATTTTAATCTTCTAACAGACGCACACCACCTTTATGGGAGCAATATGGTGATTAATTTTATGAGATACCTAATACACAATAAATAATTCATTAATGGTCACATGAGAGTAGGGATTGTAGTAGCTCAAGAAGGGCGTGAGGTGTTTCCTATTTTATATAATTATTTCGATTTTACAATGGGAAATGATTGTATTGGAACATTAATAACATGTATATATAATAATATAATGATACATTAGTTATGAGTATGACACTTATTTCAAATGAAAAAACCAATAATAGTTCATAAAAAATTTCTGAAGTGATGTATGGTATTAAATATCTATAAATGATCGGGAAATAGAATTTCACATCCTTGCAATCCAGTCAAATAAATAAGAAAATAAAATGACTTTCTCAACATACCTTCTCCTCACTAATTACAATTCAAATTATATAAACATTACATTTCCAAGTTGTTTCCACATTCAATGATGGTTATATTTCCTAAATTCGACATGTAAATAAATATTTGTATATCTCATTACATACATGGTTTGTGTTGAGATTATAAAATTTGTATTAAATGATTTAATGGTTTGGTGTCTTGGTTATGAATACATGCATTAGGTATAATTTAAAAATATGTATATCCAAAAAATGATCTAATATGTTCATTAAACATAATAATTATTCATATTTTCTATAGGATTTAATATTACTTCTTTGTAAATGGAAACCCCTATAGAGAATAATTTGGATTCAATAATTTGTATTTGATTATACACAATAGTATTCTCTGTGTTAAGAAGAAATTGATAAGAAAAAAGATTAATTTAATAATTAATTTTAGAATAAAATAATAGATGACATAATCTAGTTGATTCCTACAATTAAAAGGTAATACTCTACAACAGAATCATATAAAATATATTTTTCTCATATTCATTAGTCATTTAATCATTATTTTTTAAAAATTTCTATATTCTAATTGAAATCTATTTGGATACCCCTTGTATTTATATTTAGATATAGTGCATGGATTTCTACAAACTGACCACACTAGATATATATTGTCAATTTGTAATGAAGAAAAATAAATATTCAATTAAAAAACATCAAATTACATGTTTTAGTTTTTATTTTGATGATATTTTATCATGATTTGGATATATATAAACATAGGATAAATTAGGGTATGAGGTTGTTCACTAAACATAATAAGCCTATGTATTTTTCCAAATTGAAATAAATTAATGTAAATTTAGAAATATTTACAATCAATACATATTTACAATAAATTTACTTATTCCATTAAATGTTTCTATATGGTATATATCAAGATAAAAGTAATTATTATGGATATTACATTTTAATATTAATGGCAGGTATCATCTACCATCAGAGTCCCAACGTCCTCGAATAGGTGATTTTTGGTGGTAATTAAATTTTAATTAAAATTATTTTTTATAGTTTGTTTTTATTTATTTTCATTGTACTACCAATATTTCTAACAATATAAATACTCAATATAAGATGTAAATTTCTTTAGATATGAGTGGGAAGAGTACGTAGTGTCTGAATAATTATAGCATCAATTTTTTCTGATTACCTATTATTTTGTTGAGATAGTATAGTATTTGACCTTATAAATATATTTAGGTTGTGAATAATTGGTATATTAATTCATATATATTAATTTTTTATCTTTTTATAAAGTTAAAATATTTTGGATGAAATCAATTTGTTTAGAAATGAATGGTCATGATACATTGTGTTGTAATCTTTATATAATTCAAAAAAATGTTACAACCTAATTCATAGTAAGTTAAATTTTTAATTATTTTATCTACTCTTAGTTACTTTATTTTTTATTTTCATGCAATACTTTTTTTCTTAAATTTAGGCATTATTTTTATAATTTAATAACATGTTAAAAACCATGAAAACAAAATCATATTGTTTTGATAGGTTAGTGAAATGATCCATTAGTATTTTGTTATTTTTAGAAATTGACCACACATTGATATCACACATTATGTGGTCAGTATGAATCAATTATTTTCATTTCAAACAATGTTTAATTTTTTTGAAGACACATTTCACATATCCAAAATAGATTAAAAGGTCTCTTATTGTTTTCAAACACTAGGAAAATAAAATATATTTCATTTATGGATTATATTCATTACTTGGACATCAATCTAACACCTAATGTGGTCAATATGGATTGAAGTGCATGATTTCAATAAAAATGTGTAATTTTAGTTTTATACAAGGATAAAATATGAATAATGATAAAAAATACAATTTTTTTTAAATAATTAGGAAAATGATTGATAATTTATTTTTTTATGTATAGTAAATGACAACACATCAATCCAATACTCGATGTGGTCATTACAAATCGATGATAATGTTTTCAATAATGAAGTACGATTTTTGTATAAAACATGTTTGACATTTCCAAAATCAATTAAATGTTCTCATATTGATTTAAAAAATTTGGAAACTAATCCATAATTAATTTGTGACATCTAGGAATTGACCATGCATCAATATGATTCAAGATGTAACATATATGACACAATGTGTTTGTTTTCAAAATGAAGTTTTAATTTTAGTTTAAAATGCATGCCACAAGCCAAAATGAAAAAAATGAGTTCTGATTATTTTAAAATATTATTAAAAATATTGGTATTTAATTTATTATTTATACATATTGAGCCCATATTAATCTGAAATGTGATGTGACCAATATGAATCACAGTCTATATTTCCTTTATAATGGTTCCATTTTAGTTTAAACCACACTTCCATAAGAAAAAAATAAAAAATCTTGTCTTGTTCTCAAACAATAACAAAATGACACATAATTTATTTTTATGCATAGATATCAACATTACATCAACATAAAAAATATGTTGATGGTATAACTCAATGTTTTTGTTTTCAACATATAAGTGTAATTTTAGTTTCAAACACATTTTAAATATCCAGAGCTGAGAAAAATAAGATAAGATTGTTGCTAAACATTTGGAATGGGATCCGTAATTAATTTTTCATGTGTAGTAACTATACACATACCGTTTTGACATGTTTTGTGGTATATATGACTCAATTTACATTTTCTCAACATAAAATTTTCATTTAAGTTTCAAAACACCTAAAATATCTAAAAAAATTAGAGTTTAGATTAATTTAAAACCATCAAAAAATTGTCCACAATTTATTTATGACATTTTACAATCAAACCCAAATTATAATTAAATATTATGTGATTAATTTGAGATGAAGTTTATTTTTTAAATAAAAATGTTTCATTTTATATTAAATCAAATTTCAATATCCATATCCAAAAAACCATTATCATATTGTCTTCAAATATTAGTAAAATGATCCATAATTCATTTTTCATGTGTAGAAATTGACCACATGTCAATCTGACACAAGACTTGGTCAGTATGACTCAGAATGGATTTTTAATAAAAAAGATCTATTTGAGTTAAAAACCTATCTCATAAAAAAAATGTGATCTTATTTATTTCAAATACTATGAAAAGGATCCATAATATTTCATAACCATGTATGAGTTGACCACATACCAAATCGATATATGATGTGTTTGGTATGAATTAACATGTTTTCATTATAAAATCTTAATTTTAGTTTAAAACACAAATCAAATTAACAAAACCCAAAAAAGGTATTGGATCATTTAAAAATATAGGATCAAATTCCATAATTAATTTGTAACATATAGTAACTAATTGGACTTCAATTAAATATTTTATGTGGTTGGCATGAATCTAAGTGCATGTTTTTAATAAAAAAGTTCTATTTTAGTTTATATCACACATTAAAAAAAATGAAAACAAATAGCATGGAATTGTTAATACCTAATGAAAATGGTCTGTAACTCATTTTTGGTGTGTATGAATTAAAAAAATATCAATGTGACACCTGATGGTCTTGGTATTACTCGAAGTGCATGATTTCAATTAATAGGTGGTATTTTAGTTTAAAAGGCGTCTTAAATCACCAAAATTGAGAAAATGGAATCATTTTTTTTTCAATAACTAAGCAAAATGATCCATAACTAATTTTAAAAAGGATCTAATTTAACACATTCCAATTTGATACATGATGTGTTCGATATGATTTGAAGTATGTGTTTTCAAAACAAAATTGTTATTTAGGTTGAAGACACATCTAAATTCCCCTAAATTGATCAAATGAGGTTGGGTTGTTTTAAAAAAAATTATAAAATAGTAAATAATTCATTTTTTATTTATATTAATTTATCGTTGATCAATCTGACACATGATGTAACTGATAATACGGAATATTTGTGTTCTTAATATAATGGTGGTTGTTTAGTCTAAAATGCATTTCACTATACAAAATGGAGAAAATTAGTTTTTTGTTAAATATTATAAATATTAATAATTCATTTGTGATGTGATGAAATTGACCACACATAAATCTGACACCTGATGTATTCAGTGTGATATGAATGTGTGTTTTTATTAAAGTAGTCAGTTTTAGTTTCAAATGTTTGTCACATCACCCAAATAAAGAAAGAGACAATAGGTTTTTTAAAAAAATTTATAAAATAATCTATAATTCATTTTTAATTAATTAATAATTGACATCACAACAATCCAACATAATATTTGGATGGTATTACTGTAGTCACATGTTCTGAATATAAAATGTAATTTTAGTTTAAAATACACACCAAATATCAAAAACCAAGAAAATAACATTGAATGGTTTTGAAGCATTATTAAAATGGTCAATAATACATTTTTAATATATATGAATCGACCATAGATCAATTTGAAACATGATGTGACCGATATGACTCATAATTTGACTTTTCAATATAAAGGTTTTATTTTAGTTTAAAACACATGTCACAATACAAAACTAAAAATATTGATTGAATTATTTTCAATTTGTATTGAAATGATCTTTAATTCATTTGTGACATGTTTAAATTGACCAGACATCAATCTAAAACAAAATTTAATCAGTATGAATCAAAGTGTGTGTTTTCAACATATAAGTAATATTTTAATTTAAAAAGGGGTGTCATGTTTTTATAACAGATAAATTGATATAATTTTTTAAAAAACTTTAATAAAAAGAAACAGAATTCATTTTTTCTTGTAGAGTAATTAACCACATGAAAATCTGACACATGATGTGGCCTGTATGCCACGAATTATGAGTCTTCAATATAAATGTTTCATTTTAGTATAAATCACATGTTAGATTAGAAAAATTTATACAACAAGCATATATTATTTTCAAAAATTTCTAAAATGATCCACAATTCAATTATTACTTTTAGTAATAGATGAAATATCAGTTCAATTGCTGATGTTGTTAGTATGACTCGAAGTGGTTGATTTCAATAAAAAGGATTCATTTTAATTTAAAGAAAATGTCAAATATAAAAAACCTAATAAATCACTATAAAATGTTTTATAACATATTTAAAATGATTGATAATTAATATTTTATGTTTATAAATTGAAAAAATTTCATTCTGAAACTAGATGTGGTCAGTATGACTCAAACTACTTGTTTTTAATAAATAAGTTCCTTTTTAATTTAAAAAACCTAGAATTTAAAAAATAGAGAAAATGGGGTTAGAAGGATTCCAATCATTATGAAAAATGATCCATAATTTATCTTTTAACTATATGAATATTACTCATTCCAATATGACACATGATGTGGTGTTTATGACTCAAACTACAAGTTTTCAATATAAATTATTTAGTTTACTTTAAAACATAATCAAATTTCCAAAACTAATACAGTGATCTCTTATTTTTTCCATCATTAGGAAAATATCCCATCATTCATTTTTGATGTGTCAAATTGGAACACACATCAATATTACACATGATGTGACTAATATTACAAGATGTTTCTATTTGTAATATTAATGACTCATTTTATTTTACAACACACAACATTATGAACAACCAAGAAGAAGATAATATATTTTTTAGAATGATGATGATCAGAGGAATTAGAGGGTCAGGACTTAGGCCCTGGGTGAAGCGCCTCATAGGAATTTTTCTCATTCTCTTATTTTTCCCATATATATCCATTTCTTATTCTGTTTTTTGTTTTTCTGCTGGTTTATTGTTATTCAGGTATGTCGTAATTGCTGGAAATAACAAAATTATCCTGTTATTCTCTATAATGCATATCAATTTAATTCTATTATCATCCACTAATTACAATGATATTCAGTAAATTATATTATATCTTTTTATGGAGAATCTTCAATATATTTCATATCCTAGTATAGTTTTCTAACAATTAAAATTATTTTATAGTTACTTTCTGGTATATGAATCTTTTGGTTCTTACATTTGTATATTAATTTTACATATTTTTTTATAAAACTATTTGATTACTATATTACCTGAAATTATTTCTTCTAATAATTAAAACAAGTATTTAAATAGTATTTCGAATGTATTTTTTATTCCAAAGGTTGTTTTACATCAATGAAATGGGTTTTTGAACAACTTTTTAAAATAGAAGAGATTTCTGTATGTACAAAAAATTATTTAAAAATGTTGACAAAAGGGAATGGACAAGAGTTATTTTTTAAAATTAAATCATTATTTTCTTTATTTTATTTCAAACTATCAGTTATAAAATATAAAAAAAATTAATTTAAAGACATTTTTATGTAATACAACTATGAATCTTTTCTCACACCTTTTATATACCAATAATTTTTTCTAGACTTTGTGGATTTTTCTATCACAGTTTAATGATTATAATTAGATACTTTCGGAATCCTTATCTTTGGTTCCTCATAAATTAGACCATGTATGTTATGTTGTTTAAAGAATTTGGTTCATCCAAATAATTCTAGTATAGTATTATAGGTTTAATGATTTCAATTTTTATAGAGCATATTCATGAAAATTAATACTGAATAGTATTTTGGGTTTGATATTTATCCTTGGTGAATCATTATTATATTATATTGAATGTGAGATTGTAGTTATTTAAATTTTGGGTTAGTTTGGATCCCAATTTATAAAAAAAACTTATTTCCTCTTTCATGGTAATCCAAATTTTGGACATGACATATTGAATTCCAAATTACTTTACACTATTTTGTTATTTATATTTATTATTATGAATCCAATCCCAATATAGACTTCAATTATTTTCAATTTGTTATATTTTAGTGTTGTATTATAATATTTGATTTAGGTCACTCCATGTTGTAGGTATTCAATTACATTATATATCTTTTAAAAACAGTCTATATTAAAGATCATGTTATTGTATTAGGATGTTTATACGAATCTGAATATTATTTATTCATTGTTGGTCACATAGTAATGTATCCTTTATTATGTACAGTTGAAACACTGATCAGATATATGAAATATGTCATTATATATAACTGACTTTCCCATTAATTTCGTACATGTGGTTTCTTATGAGGAGTCTAGTTCTATCCATGACCATCAGTGGCACTGAGTTCTATATCATATTAAGGTTTTGTTTCTTCTGTATTTATTATTTACCTCAATTTTAATTATGAATTTTTTTATTTTTTAAGTTCTCTATATTTTTTTAGTTCATTTTTTGAAGGTTCTATTTTTTCATTTAGATTATTTTAGAGACCATTCAATAAATCTGTGAATTTTTTATCCATAGAAAGAAACCCTACATCCAACATATTATTATTTTCAATGTAATTTAACTTATATTCTATTAATACTATTTTACCATTTTAAATTGTTTTAGTATTTCGATCAACCTTAAGATTTTTAATAGATGAGTTACAAATAAACATATTAGAAACAAAACCAATTCCCTAAAAATCAATTCACAAAACCTTTAAAAAAATTATTAATTTAATGTATTTGAGAAAACATATTTTAAACAAGCCCATGATTAAAATAAGTCATGAAAACATCTTCAACCATCAATAAAAACATAAATACACATTATTGGAAAAGTAAAATTTGTACAATATATAAATAATTAATAAATAAATGAAATAAACATGAGTTCTGATGTGTGAAAATCAAAATTACATTCTCATGCAGAATATGTAATGAACAAAACCAAAACAAAAACAACCACAATGAACGTAATTAAAACATCTCAAAAATACCTAGATATAGTTCGTTTTTTTCTTTTCTTTTTAAGGTAGATTTCTTATACCTAATAAATTAATATTCAATGATGGTATAAAAATAATGATTTCTTATTATTTTTTCTATTGGTTGGTGCTGAATTTTTTGGTTGATTGGAATCTAAGATGTGAATTTCATATTAGATTATAATTAATTATTCTATTTATTTATTGAAATAAAATTTTAATTTTATGAATGCTTTTATTTTAAGAAAATTTTGAAAAACATGGTTATTTTAATTGTTTCATGAACTCATTGAATTAGTAATTTGAAATAGTGATATTTATCACTTATTGTTATTAAATTGCTTATTTATTTTTGTAGTGCGCCTTAGTCTTCCTCAAAGTGGTTACAAGCCGTCAGGGCCTAAAATGACATACATTTATTTACATAGGTAGGCATATATATATATATATATATATATATCTGTGTGTGTGTTTGTGTGTTTGTTTGTTTGTTTGTGTGTGTGTGTAAGATCCCCATTTATATATATTCACTCATGATAGTGTGAATATATACATTGGGAGGCTAGAAGTTCTTATATATATATATGAAAAATGCATACTCGTGTATGTGTAAAGTGTTATATACATGTATAAACATATATATATTGACCCCATTATACATATTTGTCCATGAAAATATGTACATAGGGGCTAGGTTTTGTTATATATATGTAAAAGTGCTTATACGTGCATGCGAAAAAGGTAATATTATAGTTTCCATCATCCAAAGAAACATTCCTTGAGTTAGAGGTAGGTTATTATTCATTTATGAAGATTTCATTTACACAAATCATATTTCCCGTATTCATTTAACATTTCCTTTCTACCATTTTATTTAAAATTTGTTCACACTACTTTCTCATTATGATAATTTCAAAATCATATTTTGGGCATTCACTTTGAGTTTTTCATTGGAGAATTAAAAACATTGTTCATATTGGGTTTATTTTTTTTGTTCATTCTATGTAAAAAGAAACTCCCAAATTTTTTTCATAGATCTACATGTTTATATTGTGAATCCACTTTTGGACAAATAATCCTATCATTATACAAAGTGTATCCCCTTGAATATTGTTGATGTAGCACCAAATTCTATATTAACATTGAGTTTCTCTCTACAAATTATTCTACATAGACTATCCCACTAATTAATAAAATCAAAATGGACTTAAATTATATAATTCCATTCTCACTGTAAAATGATATAATATATATATAGCATTTTAAAAAACAATTTCAAATATGTTGACATAGTCCCCATCATATGGCATCAAACTATGTGATACTCTAGATCCTTCTCTGATAGGATCCCCCTCCTGATTTTCATACCCTTCAATGCCATCATTTATAACTATGTGTGGCATGATTCACATTACATTGGATACATTGTGACATCATAATCCCATATTCCATGATAAGACATATGTTTCACAAAACTGATGCCTTCTCTTGGTACATTGAAAATATTTATTGTGGTTCCTTTTCCTCATATATTCATCGAGACAATGTCACCCTTAAACAGATATGTTCAAGGACATATGTCCTAGATATATAGAACCCCTAGAGGCTAAACTAAGAAAAAAATTATATGTTCATTTTCCATTAAAACAAATTGTACTAGTATCATCCCCATCAATTAACACCTTGCACCCTCTCATCATTGGACTTTGTTATGTGAATGTAAATAATGAAACACATCCACATAAATATGTGTTTCATGAATCCCCTTGTATTGAATACATATTTATTCATTGTTCTCTTACTTTAGACCCATTCACATTCCACCCATAACATATTCCATATCTCAATAAATGATTCTTCTTTACCAGTTATCATCACCCCACCTTGTGTGTCAAGGAACATCTACACCTAGAATTATGTTTCCTAAGCTATATACTGATAAATATCATCTTAACATTGATCAAAATGTATTGAAGTTATACCATGCAATTTTATCTAGACGCTACCCACAACTGGATTTCCAATACAAATCAAATTTTTTTCAATCTGATCTATATAGATGAAATCATCTTTGGCTAATGAATTATGATGATAAAAAATATGAATTATTTATTCCATGAGGTTGCGTTTGGATATCAAATGAGATTTACAATTCACATTAGTTTTTTATCTCCCACACTTCTACATAGACAATGTCACCCAGTCTATGCATCATGACCTTAAATTGTGTCTATTTTCAGTTGGTAAGGATTTCTATAAGACAAAGGGTGTTAAAACATATTGGGTTATGTTTGGAATACCACTAATCTATTGTAAATCTCTATCCTCTAGTTATAAATCCATAACTATATAATAATGATTGATATAGTTAGATCTGTAGGGTCTTAATTCACAACAAGCATTTATTCCACACATCATGACATTAATCTATATTCCATTATTATTGATGCTAGTTTACTATAGAACAATGGTTTATTAAACATAATTTGATTGTATATTATTGTTTACTATATGGACCACTTCACCAATAATAAATGTTATATGATTTCAAACATGTATAATTATAGGTTCTAGTTGAATGATACTAAACCTCAATAACCATTATGACAAAGATGTATGACCTTAATATGATTCCCAGATCATTATAGAAAAAATTATTATAAAATAACTGAGTCATGAGGCACAATGGTTCATCTGACTAAATAATTATTAATAGGTACCTAATAAAATTCCATGAATCCACTCAACAAGTCAACCACTTTGATAACATAGGGATCATATTAGAGATAAAATGGAAAAACCATAGTGATTTTGTGGATTACCAACTAAAACCTATAAAAGTGTGATTATGATCCCATGACCCAACAGTATTTGAAACTTATCTATAGAATATTATCCTCCCATTACCCTAATAATTCCTTTATTTATAACATTAAAAAATATAGAAACATATTATATTTATATAACATTAAACTACATGGTTTTGGTAATAAATTCTTGACCATAAAATGAATGACTGTATAGTCCCATGATTTTTAACATATGTTGGAAACACACAATTAAATTTTTATCTATAACGTAATTGGTCTCTATAATTAAATTATAGTTTCATTAATTCCCACACAGTTCCATAGACTCTATCTGTATCATATTTCAATCTCCACGACCGTAAAATTGTAGAATCCCAATAGTTAATATGAAGGACCCCAGAACACCCTGAGATGGGAGGGGTGAATCAGGGTGTCAACATTTTATCTTAAACTAAAGGATATTATTCCCAAATATGTATAAACATGTTAAAAATGTCTAAAAAGTATGTTTATAAAACAAAAACTCAATTGCAATGTAATGACACAACAATTTTATTCAGTTTACCATTGATGTTTAATTCCATGGAGCATACGCCGACAATGTGTCGGTCAAACTAAAAACCACTAATCTTCAAAAGATCTGGATTACAAGAGTTTACCATAGTCCCTATGTTCCCACAATACTGCCTTTACAAGGTTTTATGGATGGCACCCTGCATCCCTCATATTATATCTTCTAACCCCCCTTCTCAATACGTTCGATGAATATTCACTCATTTTATCAACATGAAGTTCGTTTCAATGGTTTACAATTAAATCATAATTTTCAACTATTTATGGAAGATATTATGAAGTCTTGTAATCACCCATATATGTAATTTATTTTCCTGTACACTGATAGGTTATGGATATTAATTTTTTTAAACTGATTTGGTCTTTTTTCAGGCGTCCTTGGGTGTTTTTCATACTGTGTTCAAGGTATGGTCCACAGACCACCTCCAACGCATACCACTTATGTTTTTGCATACCGTCCATTTCCTCTATGAACTTCCCTACTCTATGTACTATCATACATCATGTACATATCAACTTTTTCGCATTCCTCCCTGCTCCATGAGATGCCTAGTTTTTTCGTATAATATGAGAGTCTCCTCTGTGAACTTCACTTTCTTCTGTGGACTTTTTTCATTACACAAATGGTTCTATCAGTTTACTATCATCTCGTACACGAACCACATAGAAATTTACTGGTTTGATTCATGATATTTCAATATCTAATCACCTTAAATGGTGAAGGGGATTACTTCTCCTTATATAGGTTCGTAACTCTACAAATTTCACTAATCTGGTTTACCCAACTTCTCAATGTCGTACAACTTTCACAGTATACAGAACTCCATCCACGTACTATTATCCCAAACCATGTACAACACCATTTTCATTAAATATTGAAGTACTATGGACCTTTATCATTCTATGTACCACACACCTTCATTGTGAACCGTCACTGCAAACTATTTTCAGTTCTACGCACTGCTCAATGTACAGTTCCCCCTGCCACGTACGAGGTCGTGAACCCTTCCTGGAATATGGTATGTGGTCAATATTCTAAGGTATGTAGTTCCTTTATTTTGAAAATTTTCATTTTATTTTCCTATACCATTCCTTCCAATATGAAAAACATTTGTTTTCCAATATCATACTTTCAATTTTCAGACCAAAATATTTGGATAACATTGGAAAACTGTACCTCTTACAAAACTACATAGGATGTGAACTGTATGATCCCTTTCCTTGTAACCAACCTGGTCATCCATTATATTATTGACAAAAAATACCAACCATACTCCATTTAAAAAATTAAAATATTGGTTCCAACAATATCTCCCTTTTTGATGAAAATATGTTGATAAATTTAACATAGCAGTAGTCACAATCAAAACCTAAGACGCAAGAATCAACTAAGATAACAATATAAGTCTATTTGAGAAATGATTGAATCAATCAAGGGTTAAGTGATTGATATCAAAGAAAAATAATCAAAAATTTATAGGATGGTTTCTAGAACATAATTTTGAGGATTCAATTTCAAATATAAATTAATCTTTATAAAGTAATTGATGGATATCCAGAGGAAAAAGTGTGTTTGAATTATTGTACAATGGTTCTGTAATTATTGATTATGTGTTAAATAAAAAAGAACATGATAAATTATATACCATTGAAAAGAGTGTAGTTAAAACTATGGTTGAATAGATTCATTTATCTAGAACTAAGGGAATAAAACCAATTTATGTGAATATGTAATATTCTGGAATCATCAAACGAATATAAAATAAGATTATTCAAAATTCAAAGTTCCAAATTTTTAATAACATTGTGTTAATTATAGGATTGTAGTATAAATAAATTAATTGGGATTCACGAATTATTATTAATGTATGGAAGTTTATAAAGAATATCCATTGATAATAGAACCATAAGAACACTTCACTTTCTTAATCGTTACATTCTCTAATCCAAATGTTATTTTAACTGGCTTCTCAACTTATGGGTTTCATTATCAATAAAAGCACCACTATTGGCTATACATAATTTCTGTTTAATAGGATTATAGTAATATTATACCATATTTTCTATGGGGTAAACAACTAATATTCTTTTTTTTAATTTTCATCCATTCTTAACAAAATCAAAATTTTATAATATGGTTTTATATGAACATATAAAACACTATGAGGGGAGGGGTTAATGAGTTTGTCAAAATTTTAATTTAATGGGATATATATTATAATGTATATAAGATCATAGATATTAACTATATTTTAGGAACACTTCCACTATAATAATTATAGTGATAAAACATGGTCTCCCTCACAACACTTCCTTGGACTCCCCTAAGCTCACTACTTTGAATGAAGTATCTCTTAGTTTGACAACATGAAATTTTCCTCAATTGATTGAAAATATATGTATTATACCATGATTATCTTGAGACTCTACATGTATTAAATTACTATGCTGGTGTAATTTAAATTATAGTTATCTTAGACAACATTTTCATACCTAATGGTCATGATGATCCCAGCCATCACAAGTGTGACACCTCAAGATTGTGAGAATTATTTTTTTGAATTAATTTATATTTTTAATTTTCCTTTCCTTTCACATGAAAGTGGAAATAGTTATATATATAAAAATATATATCAAAAAAATATTTTAAACGCTTCATTTACACCCAATACCAACTACTCTTTCACTACACGCAATAAAAACACGGCAAGCACTGCAGGAAACACTGATAATACATTCGATGCACGAGACATTGAGATTCTATGAAACACTCACACACACACAAATATATATATATATATATATATATATTAAATGATATAATTATAACCTAACAACAATAAATATTTACATGAATAATAATAACAACTTTCCAAATATTTTTTATTATTAAATTATATTCATAAAGAAAGATGTGATTTTTTTGTAAAGTCCATTTATATTAAAAATATCGTTTTCTTGAATGGACTGACTTATTATAATAAAATTAATTTTATATTAATTTATAAAGTTAATTTCATAAAATAAAAATAGTTTTTGAGTTTATAAAGAAGAAATTAGGCTATATTTAATTGTTTGGATGTTTCTATGAAATGTTATTTTTTTAATGAATAGAGCATATTACTGTTTGTTAGTTAAACATTACCTTTTTTGAATAATTAATTTAGAATGATAAATGATATTATAAATATGTTTTATGGTATCATTATAAAAATATTACATCTATTAACACAAATAAATTATTTATAATAAATTTCTGGTTGAAATTGAATAAAAAATCAGAACAAACATTAGAACATTTTTCCACTTTAAAAGCCTATTATTTCTTCCGTTCGGTGGAATTAGCACTAAACTTAGTTTTTCAACTTCTATGATTTCATTTTAAAAAGAATCACATAAAGCATTTTATTCAGTATAATATTTAAATTCTAATAATAACATGTTAATTTTTTACAAAAATGATTAGTAAAAGTGATTAAAATTAATCATAGTAGTTATGGCCAAATTAAGATTAATTCGGGAAAACCCATAGAATTAAGGGACCAAATGACCTATAAACTTTCCCAAAACACAT
Source organism: Viscum album (assembly GCA_963277665.1). Lineage (NCBI taxonomy): Eukaryota > Viridiplantae > Streptophyta > Magnoliopsida > Santalales > Viscaceae > Viscum > Viscum album. The sequence goes on along the minus strand of OY728163.1, from coordinate 987,917,655 downwards.
TTTATGTCCAAATTTATACCATCAAACTTACAGTATCTAGATGTTTTTGTTTTGGTATGAATTTTTTTAGGAAATAACTTATTCACACATAACTTGTTTCTAAACATTCCATGTGTGTCCCTTTCCTTCCCTATAAAAGGACACCACCTATACCAATTCCTCAAAACTATCAAACCCATTATGTTCATCCAAGATCCATCCAATTAGACTCCAAAATACTCCATTATTTTTTAAATCATACCTTTGGGAATAATGCTTTTCAAGGAAGACTTTTGGCACAAACCATTAGAAGTTACCCAATTTAGAGGTGATATCTCCTTTTAAGCTCCTTCTATTGATTTTCCATTTCCAACGAATACAATATAATAATTAAATTATTGTTTAAAAAAACAAGTATAAAATATATAATAGTATTTTTTATGGAAATGTTCTATCTTAAACATATAACCCCCTATATATAATTGATATTGAACATACTGTTTCTTTGTATGACAAACTATTGCCTCATGGAATGATGATTGTTCATTTGTCCTTCACCAAAAAATGTGGTGGAAATAATTATAAACCTATATTTATATATGTCATATATTATATTTAATATTTATTTATGATTCATTATTCCTTTAAAAATATAAATCTCTTTACTTTCCATTGTGTCTTAATACAATATTCTCATTTGTGGAAGTGTTGACTACTGCCCCCTCAAAACGATGTGATTCGTTCACACAACCCATGGAATTTATTATGGTTGGTTTTAATGAACATATGTGATATGTGACATTGAGTAAATCCACTATAATAATTATATATATATATTAATATATATATATATATATATTAATTTTATTTATATACATTCTTTCAATATGATAATAAAGACGGAACCAACATTGATTCGTACATACAACTTACCATATCTATATCAAGTGTATTTAATTTCATAATCCTATATTTTATAGATTATTATAAAAAACATATTTTAGAAACCTGATATGTATATCATGGTATACATTCTTTAATCATTATATACAAATAAGGAACCAAGATGTAATAAATTGAGAAATATGTGAACACAAAATTATATTTTACCCAAAGTGAAACTTTAACTTATGATCATTAACAATGGGGTAATATAATGTCATAATAAAACAATATATGATGTTATGTACAAAAATATTTTTTCTTTAAAATATGTATACTAAAATTATATTTTTTATTCATGAAGCATGTACGAGTACATAGAGATTCAAGACAAAAGGAAAGAGGATTTCATCTCACTTTTAATTTCATTAAGATAAAAGCTGTGTTTTCAACATTATAATTATTTTTGTGTGAAATTACCATGAGTGTATTCTATGTATACTTTAATTAAATATATGGGTATTAACATTACAATTTAATGATCCCTCTTTCATGGAGTTTATATTTCCAAAGTTTTCAAATCAGTAAAAACAATTTCTCTCAATTTTCATTCTTTGAGACTCATGTTTGGTAATTCACCTAGATTATTTTTCTTGGTTCAAATACCTCCATTTGAAATTTAATATATAAAACATCTAAATTTTCATTATATTATTTTCTTTATTTAAATTTTATTTCTCTACATTGGGATCATGATTCCAAGATACCATGTTTAAAGTGTTTATTGATACATTCTGATTTCTTTTTAAGATTTTTTATTTTTATACTTCCTTCAATAAAATATTATGAACCATATCTTAAAATTGTTCAATAGTATTGTTATACACTATTATTTAATGGTATAATCATGAATTTTTACCCTTTTATACTCATTGTTACATTAGATAGTTTGGAACATTTTTTAGGAAAGCCATACTTTACTCTCTCTTCAGTTGGAAATCTATGCCTTCTAAAATTGGTTTCCATGAATAATATTCCATTTCCATATAATATCTAAAATACATTTTTTCCCTTTTTTTATATTACCAATATCTTCCATGGAATCTTTTTTTCACATTCTAAAAAATTATCTCCTTTATCCTTTTTAGCATGAAAAGGGAATGTACTTTTGACCTTGTCTGATATGTACGTATTTACAATCCATCATTTATTTGAAGCTAGCTTTTCATTATTAAAAATCTTAATCATTAATAAAATATTTTGAAAGTAATTTTCTAGGAAAATTTCTTTCAAAATGGTTTCAATTTTCTTTTATATGTTTTCATAGAAGTTTTTTTCAAAATTATTCCAATATTAAATTATAATTTTTAAAATGTTTTTCAATGAAATGGTTTCAAAAATTATTTGAATGTATTTTTAAATAACTTTTTGCAAAACAATTTCAATATTATATAATAAGGCTTCATGAAATTTTTTTGTTAAATCGTTTTTATTCATTATTTATATGATTTCAAATTATTTTGAAGGAAATGGTTTTCAAAAAAAATTCAGAATTTTGTTAAAAGTATTCATGTGTTTTCAAAGAAAAAGTTTAATGAAATTTTATTAATATCATTTTAAATTTTTTCTAGGAAAAATGGTTAAAAAATTATTTCTTATCATCATTATATAATTTCATGGTGTTTTATAGGAAAATTATTTTCAATTCGTTTTATGTATTAAAAAGCCTTTTTTCAAATAAGAAACGATATTTTTATCAAGAAACATTTTTATAGGATATTTCAAAAATAACAACTAAGATGACATTTATTGATGATATTCATACCTATAAGGAAATTATCTAATGGTTTAATTAAATTATATTCTATGACTGAGTTATTCTTAATGTCATTATCATTATAAAAACCATTTCTAATTCATGGGTTATAGGTATTTGAAATCCGTTTCTCTTTTATGGGTTATGATTTAAATGAAATAATTATTGTGCATATATCTCTTTCCCCAGGTTATGATATGTTTACATGTTTATGATATCCATTTTTTAATGAGTTATGATATTTATTTTGGTACTTGTATGCATGATTTCATTATGAGACGACTGAGACCTATATCTCCCTTAAAATAATTGGGTATAGTTTTATATCTCATGAGAAATAGACGGTTGGAATGATGGTTAATCAGTTTAGTAAAACAGTGCTGGAATGAGGGTTTACACTGTTTATTAATACATAGCTGTAAGGAAGGTTACTCTATTCAGTAATATAGGGATAGAATTACAGTTTCTATGTTTCGTATTATATGGATATAATGACGGTCACTCAGTTCAGTAAAAAAGGATATAATGGGGGTTACCTGAATCATTAAAGGAATTTTTACACTAAGGTTGTCTTGGAAGTGATTCCTTGAATAAAATTGAAATCATTTTTTCTTATGTGTTTTCCACAATTCTATGTTTTTAACATGCTATTATTCCATGGTTTATAATATATATTTTATTATTATTAACATCTTATGAAAATCCAATATTTACTCCAAGATCTATATTATGATCTTTGATATACAGAGTGTGATCAGCTATATTCATGATCACATTCTCTTACCCTTATAGTTATGTTTATGCTTAGATGTCTCCTTTGTTTACAATTACTATATATATGAGCTCAACCCTTTTATTTTTTCTCTCATCCATCTTATGATTATATGTACTATGATTGATGTTTACAATAATGGTCCTAGTCATGAATAACCTATTTGGAGATTATATAACTCTTTAATTTACTAGTGTTTATGTTTCCATGTGTCCAAAGGAACTATTACAACTACAATCTTTGGGTGTATAATTATATTATATTTCTGTATTCCTCAAAAATTTAGTAATTATTATTTTCTAAAAGTTGAGGGTTAATATAGTTTACATCTGAGAAAAGGTATAGTTAACCCTTGGAAACTAGGATGAGAAAAACATATTGATATCCTTATGAATATTTTTAAGTATATGTCTAGGTGTGTATATATGTATAAGTATAAGTGTGTGATAATATTTAGGAAACTGTCATGGAATTTTTTAAAGGGTATGTTGATTGGTTTTCAATAAATAAATCCATTTATGGATACTACAAGTGAATGTGGCTCTGAAATAGATATACCTAGGGATAATAAGACTAAAAATATGTTCCGGACATGACTCGAGGTAATCTACAACATGATAATGGGAATTTTTTCTCACCATCATTGACACTCCTGGGAGATATGCTTTTGGAATTTTAAAACTCTTCAAGAACCATCATATTTTATTTTGATATATGTTAGTTATGAAAAACCTATGATAGACCCAAGGTTTCATAAATTATGGATTGTTTTAGGATTTATAATTCCTTTTAGTAATTATTTTTATGGCTATGTTGTTTTTTACAATGGTGTGTAATCTTCAGACTATGTTTTTGGTGTTAGTTAATGATGGGAACCATAAGTAACACGAATAATGTTGAATGTTATGGATAATTTTCTAATGATCAGTCAAGTGGTATGATCAACTGGAGTAAAAGATGTTTTGATGATGCCTGGTTTTCACGGAACATGATAAACAATGTTTTCTTTAACCAACAATTGGACTCATAATGGAAGTGAACAAAGGAGTTCACTGAGAGTTTGGGTAATGGAGGACATGAAGGAAATATGTTTCATTTTCTTTTATTTTACGAATATAGAAATAATCACCTAATTGAATGTCAACTAGGAGAAGGAAGGCCTTTTTATGGTATAAATGAAGGACACAAAACAATTAATTGTAAAAGAAAAATGAAAAGTTCGGTTAACAAAATGGATGGGAATTTCTTCCTCCCATAGTAATCATATAAGGTTAAGTGTTTTTTGTGTGGATAAAATTGTAATTTTGCAACCCAATGTCATATGAGGGATTTTCATGAAGCAAACCAACATGGAGGTGTGAGTAATGGTTACACTACTACTATTGATGATACTACATATGAAATGTAAATGTAAGGAGTTATTATGTAATACGATGATGTAGAATTTTTAATGGATAAATGATGAAGTAATTGATGTATTTTTTATTTGGATTCAGATGTGTTGAATGATAAAATACACTAGGATTGTTATAATTTTGTCTTTCTCTTAGCATTTTCATGTTTATGTTAACTATTCCCAATGGAATTGTAATGTGATTTAATCTAAAGATTTTATTTTAACTAAGGGAAGGATACCCATAGTACATTATTTTTGATAAGATAATGTTTTATGTATAATGATATATAGGTCATGAATAATTAAATTGAACTATATTGATTGTCTTGGAACAATGTATGGACTTGTTTATTGGTTGTATATGAAATCAATAATGAAGTTTACACATTTTTTGGAATTAAGGAGTAAATTAAATATAATTTGGAATGAGGAATAATTAATGTTCTTGGGACCACTTTTTTTATAAGGATGTATTTTTTTTAATAGATTTCAATGAAGATCAAAATGAAGAAGGAGACGATGAAGTACTCAAAATTTATTAAAAGTGGTAATTTATATGATTATTGAATAGATCATATTTTCAATGTATATGTATTAGAGGTGATACACTTTCTACAATAATAAAACCATCATGGAGAGTGTTTGAGGTCTTGATGTTATAATTTGATCTTGTAATATCTCACTCATCAAAGATTCCATGTAAGAGTGGACTCGATGAGATATGAATTATTACATGAGGGATTATGTGGAGATTTGAAGATTTAATAAAGAGAATAAAATGATGAGAAGATGATTCCAGTCATATACAGTGTTGAATCGAAAGACTGATGTTGCTGGAAGATAGGGAAGATGGGTAGTTGTATTACATTCCATGGAGAAACTGGTGATGTTGAAACTAATCATTCAAATAGTATTTGTCATGATGGAAGGAGTTCATGATGAAACCTTTTACTATTGAAGAAGGAAGATAAAAATGAAGAATAAATGGTGTTCTTTCTAATGAAAATATTTATGGTGGTTTCATTTCCTAGAGTTTTCCAAATTTTTAGACCTCCAAATTGGGATTTCTTTTTGAAAATGGAATAATTTCTACACGAAAGTGAATGAGATGCAAAATGGTGAAAGAAATTTGAAAAGTAAGAGAACTATGTACCTCGGAACATGGAATTCATACCATGTCTGGGAAAGGATTGTAGTTGTGTACTATGTAGTAGGAAAGGTATGCGGAACAATTCTCATAATGTGTCACGGTACCGAACATGGTTCACTTTGGAAGGAGTTTCAATATGAGGGATAAGCGATCGTTGGCTGAAGAGATGCAATTTGTGGACCAACATGCATATGGTTCAAGGAAGGTTAAATTTTTGAGGTTAACATTTGGAGTTCACAAGAGGATCATAGTACGTGGTAGAGGATTTCAGTACACATTTAGAGTTCAGTATGCAGTGAAGATTGTTCCAAATAAAAAATTTGGGTAAATCAGATTAGAAAAATTTTTGGAGTTATTTCCATATATAAGGAGTGTTGATCCCATCGTTATGTCAAAGAAAATTTTATAAGGAAATATCATCCCTATATAATAACTCAGCTATATGAAAGTGTTAGGCGATAGAGATTTCCTATAGAATGAAGTGGTATGTGAAAAACGAAATGGATAAAAAAAATTGAATGAAGAAGTCCGCAGAAAAGTTTTCTAATTGGAAATAAAATGTTCGAAGGAGATAAAATAATTCCTAGAAATTGAAGAAGAAGTCCATAGTATGAAGAAATGGTATAACAATGTGGTACGCAGAGGTGGTATGTGAACGCGGTACATAGAGCTGGTACACGAAGATAGTATGCAAAGGTAGTATGCAGAGGCGGTATGTGAAGGTGGTATGTATAGGTGGTATGCAGAGGTCATATGCAGAGGTGGTACGTTGAGGCAGTATGTGTAGGTAGTATGTGGAAGTATTGCATGGAGCACGCTTGGTAGGCATAGCAGGCTTGGTACACTGAGTAGGATTGTTATATAGAGTAGGAATAGTGTACAGAGCATGCCTGATTCAAAGAGAATGCACTATAGGTGGAGCAGGCGCAGTGCACTGAGTATTCATGGTCCGCATAGAAGTCACGTTACTCAGAGCAGGAACAATATGTAGATCAATGACAGTCCTCAAAATCGGGGTAGTTCATAGAAGTAGAAACATAATAAAAGGATTTTATTATTCTAGAAAAATTAATAATAATTTTTACTGAATTATATAATTTCTCTATAGAAGAAAACTAAATATAAAAGAACACCAATTTGGGACATTGATTCATGTATTCTCTCATACTGAATAGAGAAAAAGACTTTACTGCCAATATATTAAAGCAAAGTTCAAGACAATAAAAAAAGTGACAACCTCTCCAAGGTAGTGATCTAGGGGGATTCTACATAAGTGAACCATGGGAAGCATTGAGATATCCATGAATCTATAAGAAGTGTGCCTGGGATAGATTAACTGTTCTCATATCATTGTAATACACAAGTAGATAATATTAGTGTAATTATGAATGTTTGGAAACTTGTTTTCAAATTCTCCTTGTACATAGCCCATAGAGGAAAACCTGGTAAAAGTACTATGTTTTCATTATTCATGTGAATGTTTTAATTAATGTACATATCGAACATACAATTTTATACAAGTTTTTACCAATGTGGGAAGAAGATACAATAATGAATGGAAATATTGTACACCCTAGTTCACCCCCTCTCAGGGTTTTCGGGGTCCTTCAATTGCTTTCAAAGTTAAAGGATTATGTATGTTGGATACTCTTCGGTAATTATTTCCAGAAGAGGATATTATTTTCCATTACTGATTCAATAATGAAGTGAATTATTAAGGAAATCATAGTTATCTATGAGCAGAATTCTATACCCAGCAAGAACATGACGAATAGGAAAAAGAAACAAAAGTGACCGCTAAAGAAATCTCTTTTCTCTTAAGAAGATTTATTATCTGTTTCAAAATTACATTTTAAAAATGATGATATTTTAGGATTGGAATGAAAAGTGGAAGGGGATCATGGAGTTTTTTCTCACCCTTGATCAGTTTTTAGCCTCATATTAAATTGATAGACTATGAAAATACCTTTATGATATCTCCAAAGATATATTTGTCGGTATTTGTAGAATATTTCAATTTTTACAGAAGTAAATCACCCAGTTAAGAAAATAATAAGATTATATGGAAGAAGTATTGTTAAAGAAAATGTCAGAATATTATAATATCTAAAGAAATATTGAATCCTTTTAAAAAACAATGAGGAATCATTAAATAAATACATCAAAATTTATCGAAGAGGTTAAATAGGAAGATAAAGTCAGAATGTCTCTTGAAGAAAAGATCGATGTACTTAAAGGTAAACTATAAAATTTCACTAATTTTAAGCATCTAAAATTGGAAGGGTTGTCATAGATAATCTAAGAACATGACTATTTGATTTAGAATAAAATAATTTTTCATGAGGAAAATGTTGTTTGAATGAAGAATGCTTATGAATAGAAGATGACTATGATTGACGAACAGAAGGATGTTCTTAATAGAAAATGTCTATAATTGGATACTTAGTTGACCAATGTTGATAAGTAACATATTGAGACTTCCCAAAATAATGAAATTGTTGCTGCTGGTATTAATTTCTCACAGGATGATTAAAATATGAAATGCCTCCAACATGTGACAAGAAGATTATGAAAACTCTTGATTATCTGTCTTAAGAAATGGTGTATGTTACTAAAAAAATCACAATAATATTCTTCAATCAATGGACCTAAAATATGTGATAATAAGTCCATGGATTCACTCATTGTTTTGTAACATGTAGTATAGTAGAATAAGTTACCATCAAACGCATCTTTTAATCATGTTTTTAATTATTTCTGTATAAAGAGTGTTTGATGGAAAAGAAATTTAACAACATTGGATGAGTAAAAGTGATAAGTTACCAATAACCATATATGGGGTGAATAAGAAACATAATGTGGAAGGTGATTATTCACAAAGATCACAACAAATCAAGAAGAAGGCCCAACATCATAACAAAATGAAATCATGATTATTGGGTTAGTGTTGGTGATGCAACAGATTTGGGAACTGTTTATTAAATTTTTGGTACAATAATCATAATTTAAAATCAAAAAAGGAATTCTAATTGATGGGGGAGGGATATAGATATGAATAAACAACATCTGTAGGTCCAGAAGCATCTATTTACTGCAAACAAATTTGGAATTATTGATAACATCAATATTTTATAAAATGGATGTGGTCTCAAGGTAGGTACATTCCCATATCAACATGCATTCATCATTGATAATATAATAATACATCTAATTCCGACTATGTATGAATCAACTACCATGGGAAGGAATCAAAATAATATTTTAGTCACAAATTTCCCAAATAATAAATCAAGCAAGGAATCTGAGAAGACCCTGGATTTTAGATCCATTAAATTGAAGGGAAATTCAACCAAAAGAGCAACTAAAAGGGATGACACTAAGATGAACCCATGTATAATATACAAACCATATACAACATTTCCAAATGACATGTTGTTCATATGGACCATTGATTTTAAAGGAATGTGGAAACATGAAAATGAAACGGCCAAATATTGTGATAAAGGAAAAGGAAAACATTCAAGTGATGAAGATAAAGTGTATGATATAGTGAAAAACAAAATAAAATTATGTGTTGAAGTTGTTTTGTGAGATAGATTTATGAAATATGATCACATTAAAAATTATTTTATAACCTTATTACTAGAGAAAGTATAATTAAATTAGAGGAGTAATAATGTATCATCCATGATGGTTGTTATGAAAAATAACAATTCTCTTTGAAAAGTAGAAGTTAATGTGAAGAGATCAATTCCACATAAGCACAGATCAATAATATATTCAGATGTGTTAGAATTAAGACTATAGTAAATGGAGAAACATGTTGGAGAAAATAAATGAAACTATACATTTCATAACATTGAAGAAAAGAGGATCGACCTTATTTCATTAAATCTATGGTTCATCGTTTTTATGATTCTAATACATGGAATTGATGGTGATGTAATCTCTTATGGGGAGAACCTAAGAAGTAGTGAATGATGACAACAATGATATATAATTTGAAGAAGTTTTTATCCTTGTAAGATTCTTCCATTGATATTCAAATATTAAAAGGATGAAGGATCACCCTTGGTGAAGATGATGAGGAGTGTATCCCTTGAGGGTAGACAAATGAAGAAGCCACCAGAGTTATTATGTTAATCAGTATCAACATCAGTTGGTATAAAATTCAATTACTTTGGAAATTTCATGTACAACATGACATTGGAAAAGGTATATTATTTCTCAATATCTCATCATTGGTTATTCCGAATGAAGATCATTTTAAAAAGGGGGAGTAACTGAATTATTCAGATACATAAGAATAATGGATGTTTACCACGTCCACTTATCCTACCAATTTCTCTAGAGAGTTTTTGATCTATTTCATAGAGTGAGTGAAGGAGTTTCAAGTTGATTATTCTCTATCACATTCAATTTCTTCATCCTAGAATGAATGTGAAAAAACCCATGAAGAAATGTACATGATTTATAATCTCAACTGGAATCATGATCAGTGAATAATGGAAAACCTTGTTATCTAAATCAAATCCTCTAATTTTCTACACTGATCATTGCTCAAGTATCCATAGAGTGAAATTAATAATGGAACATTTATTATGAATGGATTGATAAAATTTTCCTATAGACATTGTATTTCATGAAAATAGGGGCGATAGAAAGGGATATTAATTTTCTAAATATGGAGATTAAGTGAATAAAAAGGGGAGAGAGAAGATTCTCAATTTTATATTGACACATTAATTTGAGGATAACATTACAACATTAACAACAAAATAAAAAGGGGATATTGTTCGGATCATTTTTTGTATAAGGGTGTATTTTTGGTCAATAGTTGTCAGTGAAGATAAAAATGAAGGAGATAAAGAAGATCTACAATGTTAATAAAAGTGGTAATTAAGACAATTATTGAATTGATATTATGTTCAATATACATGAATAAATCTGATACATTGTCTACAAAAATGATACCATCTTAGAGAGTGTTAAAGGGAATGAAGTTATAAGGAGATCATGAAAAATTTAAATATTCAAATAGACCATTTATGAGATTACTTTAATAGATGTGGATTATTGCATGAAGGAACATATGGAGATTTCAGGATTTATGATTAATCATAAAATTCATAGAAGATGATGCATTTAATATTCAATGTTGACTGGAAAGAAAAATATTTTTGGAAGATAGGGAAGTTGGTTAGATGTAGTACATTCCCTAAAGAATATAATGATGCTGAAACTGGTCATTCAAAGTGTATTTATCATGGTGGAAGAAGTCTTTGATGAAATATGAAGACTATTGAAGATGCTAGATGATAGTGAAGAATCATGGGTGTTCGTTCAATAGAAAAAATTTATGGTGGTGTGGTTTCCTAATGTTTGACATTATTTTGGAACTCAAAATTTAGATTTTGTTTTTGGAAATAGAATGATTTCTTCATAGAAGTGAATAAGATGCGAAATGGAGAAAGAAATTGGAAAAGGAATCAAACCACGTACCTGGGAACAAGGACTGTGCACCATGTCTAGGAATAGTTCTCAACTGTGTACCATTTAGTGGGAAAGGTACACGGAATAGTTCATGGAATGGGTTGTGGTACTGAAAGTAGTGGTCAGTGGAAAGAGTTTTGGTTCGCAGGATTTCCCATAAGTGGTAGAAGAGAAGTAGTATATGAACCATCAAACATACAGTATGTGTAAGGTTACCAGTACGCAGTAATGGCTCAAAGTTCACAGGAGGATCATAGTATGTGGTGGAGGCATATAGTATGTGGATGGATTTCATTATGCTATAAATATTATCAGACTTTTGAAAATAGGGTAAATTAGATTAGAGAAATTTATAGAGTTATTCGCCTATATATGGATTTCTGATCCCTTCATTAAGTTAGAGATAATTAGATAATATAATGTCTTCACTGTGGAAAAGCTCGACTAGGTCCAAAAGTGGTTCACAAGAGAGATTCTATGCCTGAGGAAGTGGTATGTGAAAGATGAAATGGTTCAAGACATTGGAAGGAAAAATCCACATAAGATATTTCTCATAGGAAAATGTGGTATACAGAAGACAAAATAATTTTCAGAATTTGAAGAAGAGGACCATGGAAGGAAGAAAGTTTACTCCAAGGCGGTATGCAAACATAGTACACAGAGGTAGTACATGAAGGCGGTTTGTAGAGGAGATATTCTAAGGATGTATGTCGAGGTGGTACGTGAAGGTTGTATGTAGAGGAGGTAGAAAAAGGTGGTATGTAAAGGTTGAACACAGAGGAGGTACGTGGATCCAGTGTTAGGGGTAGGTATAGTAAATAGATTACGTGCAGTGCGCAGAGCAGGCACAGTATGGGGAGCACGCACTGTGCAGGTAGTAGGAGCAGTGAAAGAAGAAGGAATAGTACACAGATCAGGTGTCGTACATGGAGCATGTGCAGTAGGTAGCGTAGACACGGTATGTGGAGAAGGCCTGGTACATAGAATAGGCACAGTACACAGAGTAGAAGTGATATGCATATTAGAGATAGTCTGAAAAATCAGGGACAGTTAGTAGAAAAATAAAGATCATAAATTGAGTTTTTTATTTTTTGTGAAAAGAAGAAGAAGTTTTAGTGAATTTAGTAATTTCACTAATGGGAAAAACTGAATATAAAATAGAATCAATTCTGTAATTCAATGCAAGAAGTGTCTCATGCTGAAAAGAGATAAATAATTTCTTTCCAATCTTTTGAAGTGACATTCAATTCGATTATGTGAGTGAAGAAATCACCAAGGTTTTGAGCCAGAGGGATTCTATGGAAGTGATCTAAGGGAAGCAGTGAGCTATCCCAGAACCTTTAGGTAGTTTTCCTGGGACAGAGTGACTATTCCAGAATCATTGTAATCTTCAGCTAGTGAATATTAGTGGAATTAGGTATGACCAGCAACTTGTCAGTGTATGCTCCTTACATGTATCCCTTAGTGATGAACCAAGTAAAAATGTTGTGTAGTCCTTTGACATGAGAATGATTTAATTACCACACATATCCATCATACATGTTTAAACAAGTTCTAACAATGTGGGAACATAATCTAGTAATGATGTGAAAAATTTCACACCATGATTCAACCCCCTCTCAATGTGGTATGTGGTCCTTCACATGTTTCCTAATAGGATTTACAGTAATTTGGAATAATATAAGATGGGGATATTCACTTGATTGAAATGTTGCAACAAATAGATAAATTTTTATATAAATAAATATCAATGTTAATGAAATTTCATTACTCTATATCTAATTTTTGTTATTTTCACATTTGATAAGGGTTATAAGGTTAACCATTCATGAATAGTTTATGTTATACATCAAAATTATTTTCTCTACAATGTGTTTGTATTAAAATCCTTTGATAAAATGTTAATCAATGATTAACATTATTTCAAGGATATACATATTATATTATTATATTATTATGGTTTTCAAAAAGGGCATCATGTTTTTCATTTGACATCTAATATAGTACGGCAAGGTTGTGGGTCTTGAACCCATGTCCAAAGGGTGATAAGTGTTTCACTCCTACAACTGGACAACATGATGTCCTGGTTAATTTATATTTATTTCTTATGAATAAATATTTAGGATGAACCAATAGTTTTACTATTATTTTTATATATTAATTCATGTGTATTTTTTTAGAAATAAATAGATAGATTTTTTATTCTTTAATGGGCCTTAAGATATGTTAAAATATTATTATAGTTCTCTAATCCTCAATGTTAATTTATAGGAATTAATTAACTATTGTAATTGATGTATTAGAAATATTTAAAATCACAACCAAAGAATTATTTTTTTTATTGAAATTTATCAATAATTACTCAATGTTTTGAATGTGGAACAAATTTTTTTCATAATACTTTTAGTTTTGTCGAACCAATGGATTTTGGAATCATCATCGATTTATGAAACTGAGGCCCTAAATATTCCTTTGATAATTAAATTGTTTATGATTGATGACCTTAATCACTACTTATAAATATTTACTATCTTCCTATATATCAAAAATTCACAGACATTATTTTTTCTCTTATGTGGAAACCTAATTATATGTTACGTTGGGTAACTGTTATGGTTCCACATTTCCATTTTTATGAGAAATTTCAGTATCTTTTTTTACGATATGGGTTTATATGAATAAAACTATCAAGTATTAATCCTTTTATAACCCAGATGAATTTTAATAGAGAAATTAATTTTAAGGGGGTTAGAATGTAAAATATCGAGATGTTGAGAATTGTTTTTTTAATTTAATTTATCATTCATATATTTTTTTCATTTCACATGAAACAGGGCGTAGTTATATATACATATATTAAAAAAATAATTCAAAAAAATCACATGAAATAAAAACATTTCAGCACTACACACAATACAACCATGGCTTTCACTACAAGCAACACTGACTTGGTGTTTGATTAACAGAACACTCTATTTCTATAAAACATATATATATATAATTAACTAAATTAGATAATTATAACTATCCATTAAAAATATTTATAGGAATAGTACAAACTCCTTTTAAAGTATTTTTCATAAATAAAAAACATATTGATAATGAAATATGATATTTTTTTAGTAGTGTTCTTTTTTCTTAAAAGTAACATTTTTTTGAATAGACCGATTAATTATAATATAATAAATATTAGAAAAATTTAAGAATATAATTAAACAAAATGAAACACAGTTTTTAATTTAGACCAACAATATCATCTAATGGTGAATTTTTAGGATTTTTTTTAGAATCATTTTTTACGAATACTTAAAAATAATGTTTTTTGGTTAACCAAATTCTTTTTGTATTATTAATTATTAATCATAAATTATATTATAATTAATTTTTTAGCTTAAATTAGATAAATATTATATATATATTTATAGTTTAATCTATTAGAATCAATTTTTATTTGATACTGAATATAACGTCTTAACAAAGTTTTGACATTGTTTCTATTTTAAAACCCCATTATTACATCACTTATTTGGGATTAAAGTTAATATTAATTTTGATTATTATTTGATTTTGATATCAAAAATTTAATATAAACCATTATATTTAGTCTAATATTTATATTATAATTATTCAATGTTATTATTTGTCAAAAATTATTAGTAAAAGTGATTAAAATTAATCACAATAGTTAAGGCCATCATAAATATCATTAAAGACTAAACCTCACAGTTATGGGACCAAATGACCTAGAAACATGACCAAAACCAATTTTATGTCCTTATTTATAACATTATATGAACATTTTTGATATTTTTTGTTTTCTCATGACTATTTGTTGGTAATACATGTGCATGCATAACTTTTTTTAAAAACTTCTAAGTGAGTCCTTTTCATTCCCTATAAATGTCCACCACCTCTACACATTCCACACACCTCTAAAAACATTTAAATTAATATATCATCTTCCCATGTATCCTACTAAATATCCTCCATTATAAATTTAATCCACACGTTGGTCATATAGCTTCTCAAGTAAGTTTGTTGGAAAAAACCAAAAGGAGTTACCCGATTTAGAGGTAACATCTTCTCTCACGATCCTTCAATTTATTTTCCTTCTCCCCCCAAATCACTCTATATATTCCAATACTATGTGAAAAAAAGAAATATCCTACATATACTAGGATTTATTTATTCAAAGGGTCTGATATACACTTAAACACACCACTATCAAAATGAAATTGAACATACTATTTTTGTGTACGAAATGTACTACATCAGGAAACAATGATTGTTTATTTCTCCTTTACCAGCAATAATTGAGGCAATTATGATGGAAAATATGTTAATATATGTAATATATTATATTTAATATGTATTTAATATTCTTTATTCCTTTAGAAACACACATCTATTTACTCTTCATATGGTGTTAAGACGATAATCTCATTTGAGGAAGTGTGGATTATCACCACCTCAAAGCAATGTGATTCGTTCACACGCCACATTGAATGTATAAAAGTTAGTTATAATGAACCTATAGCATTTATATTATAAATTAATGATACTAAAATAATTATATATATATATATGTAATTTACATAATTTCTTTCAAAGAGACAATAAAGACGGAAGCATCATTCATTCGTACGTACGGTTTACTATCTCCATGAATGGTGTTTTCCATTTCATACTCCTATATTATCTGGATTATTGTAATATATATGTCCTTTAAATAAATGATATTTATATCATAATTTATATTTTCGAATCAAGATATAAGTATAAGTACTAATGATGTAACATATTAAGACACATGCAGAGAACAATGTGAATTTTACCCAAAGTGAAACATTAACATAGAATTGTTAAAAAGTTTGTAATATATGGTCGTAAAAAAAATATATGGTATTATGTATAATAATATTTTTCTATAAAAAAAAATATAAAATTATATTTAATATATATGAATCCTCTATGAATACGGAGAGAGTCAAGTCGTAAGGTAAGGGTATTTCATCTCACTTTTAATTTCTATGAGATACAAAATATGTTTTTCACTCTATACTTGTATGTCTTCTATGTACTCAATATGATTTTACTATATAAATCCTGTAATTAAATATATATTTATACAAATTTCGATTTTATGATATTTATTTCATGGGGTTTATGCTAAAAAAGTTACCATATCGGTAAAAATGTTTTGTCTGTATTTGGCTTCTTTGATACTCATGTTTTTTTTGCTCAAATTTTTTTACATGGGGAATATAAATACATTTTAAATGAAATATAATTAATATCAATATTTTCATGATATTATATGCTTCATGTAAATTTATATTCCTTAAATTTGGAGCAACATCCCATGATACTGTGTTTTAAGAGTTCGTTGATACATTCTCATTACTTTTCGATATTGTTTATGTTTATGATTATTTAGATAAAATATTATGATTTATATCTCCATACTATTCATGAGTTTCCTTATTCTTTTTCATTTAATGACAAACTCATGTATCTATACCATTTTCTATTCTTTGGTATATATGATAGTTAAGAATGTTTTATTAAGAAAGCCTGACATTACCCACCCTTTGGTCAGAAATATGTGTTTTCCTAAAAGGGGTTTCTATGAATATTATACCATTATCCTATAGTATCTAAAATACATTTTTTCATTTTTTTTCAAATCTCTTAAATGGAATGTCATGTTTCTTTCTAAACAAGGAACATTTATATCCTTTTTATTGTGCAAAAGGAATGTTCATCTGACCTCAAACGACATGTACGGATTTACCTGTCATCCTTTCCTAGAAGCTTCATTTGAATTTTTAAAAAGAATAGTATTTATGAAAAAAAAATTAAAACTATTTTTTGAGGTAAATTGTTTACAAAAATCATTCAAACATTTTTTTATGTTTTCATGCAAAACTATTTTCAAAATATATTCAATAATTATTTATAATTATTAAAATTATTTTCAATGAAATGTTATTCAAAACATTTTCAAGATTTATGTATATGTTTTTTATGTATTTTCCATGAAATAGTTTTCAAAAAAATCAGGATTTTTTAGAAGTTTTCTAGAAAATTTATTTTAAAAATGTTATGATTCATTATTTATATGTTTTCCAATTATTCTCAGAGAAGTTGTTTTCAAAACATTTTCAAGATTTATATTAAAAGCATTGATGTTTTATCAAAGGAAATGTTTTTTAAAATGGTCTGATGATTTTAATTAATGTTTTCAATGAAAATTATTTTTAAATTGTTTTCATGTCTTCTTTATAAGTTTTCAAGTTATTTTTTATGAAAGTGATTTTCAAATGGTTTTATGTATTAAAAATACCTTTCAAACAAGAAAGGATATCTTTCTCAAGAAATTTTTTATAGTTTATTTAAATATACTTTTCTCTCTAAGATGACTTCTATTGATGTTACTAATAACTTTTAATAAATTATCTAATTATTCTATTCATATCCTTTATATGAATGAGTTTTTCATAATTTCATGGTCTATATGAAATATATTTCTCGTTCATGGGTTATACATTTTTGAATTTATTTTCCCTTTTACGGGTTATGATTTTGATGAAATCATTTCAAACCCTGTAACTCTTTCCCTAGGTCATTATATATTTATTTTTTTATGATACCCATTTCATTTAATGGGTTATGATGTGTTTTGGGGCATATTTATGTTTTATTTAATTATGAGATGGGTGGGACCTGTATCTCCTTTCAGTGAATTGGGTAAAGATTTATATCTCATTGGTTATACAGGAATATAATTAAGGTTACTTAGTTTAGTTATATAGTGCTAGAAGGTGGGTCTTCTCAGTTATTTAATACAAGTATGGACCATGGGTTATATGGTTCAGTAATAGTGGGCTGGAATGGGGGTTACTTTGTTGAGTAATGCAGTGTTGGTATGAGGGTCACGTGGTTCCGTAATAAGGGGCTATTGTGGGGGTTACCTGATTCTGTAATGGACTATGTACACTAAAATGGTATTAGAAGTAATGTCTTGGCTACTATGGAAATTAGTATATGCTTTAGTATTTTCCACAATTCTAGATTATATTCTTACATTAGGCATTCATGGATTATTCTATCTATTTCAATATGATTCATGTCTTATAAACTACAACTCTTTACTCCATGATATCTGTTATGATCCTTGCTATGCAGGATATGATCTTATAGTTTCAAGATCAAATTTTCGTACCCTTATTATCATGTTTATTCTTACATGAATCCCCTTTTCCCCTTACTAATATATTTATATCAACACATTTATGATTCATTTCCCCTGGATTATGATGATATGTACTATGTTTGATATGTCTAAGAAAGGTTATAGTCTTGAAGGACCTAATTGAAGATTATGTTTCTCACTTATGTAACATTTTTTATGTTTCCATGTTTTCAAAGGAAACATACCAACTACACCCTTTGGCCATTTTTTTATTTATTTTTATTTATTTTTTAAATGTTATATAATGTGGATGTTTTGTGATGTGAGGGTTGAAATAGTTGAAATCATTGAAATGGTAAAGTTATCTTTCTAAAAGTAGTATTAAAAAACCTTACTAAGATCCCTATGTATATTTCTATGTATATTTCTAGGGATTTCTCTAAGTATAAGTATAAGGATTAGTCAACATTTATGAACATATCCTGGAATTTTCGTAATGGATAGAGTGAGTAGAATCCATGAAGTTCATCCTTGTCTAGATAAGAGATGTCATTGTGGCTCCAGAATAGATGTACCTAGGGGTAAAATATCTGACAAGTCATTCTGGGCTTCACTCTAGTTAATCTGTTACATGACAGTTGGCATTGCTATAAACCTTCTTTGACACTCCTGCGGGATATGATTTGGGAATTGAAAAATTCTTCACAAACCATCATGAAGGTTTTAGATATAATTTAGCTATGAATAACCTAGGATAAACACAAGGTGTCATTGATTATTGAGAATTTCATGAATTATAAATCTTTTAAGTAATTATTTTCATTGATATGTGGTGTTCGTCATTGAAAAATAATGATCACACTATTCTTCTAGTTTTAGTCAATGGCGGGAAATAGAATGAACTGGACTAATTATGAATGTGATGAATGATTTTCTAATGAGTAGTAATGTGGGATTATCAATATATTGAATGAAATTATAAACATTCATAATCCTTTATCATTGAACCTGATTAAAAATTATTACCTTGACCAAGTCTCAGACTAACCAAGGATGAGAAATAAGGAGTTCACTGAGTTTTTGGGTAATGGATACCATGGTTGATAGAAGACTTGGTTTCCTTTTTGTCACAAATGTGAAACGAATCACCTAAATGAATGTCTTAGGGGAACAAAAAGGTTTTTTTTTTGGTTGAAAATATGGAAACAAATCAATTGACTACAAGGAAAAAATGAAGAATTTAGTTAATTAAATGGATTGGCATTTAGCCTCTCTAATATATCATCGAAGGTTAGGTGTTTTTAGTGAGGCTGAAATGGTCATTAGAAAACCTAATGTCCCATGATGAATGTTCCAAAAGCGAATCACCAAGGTGGTGTGATTAATGGTTATATTGGTGATTATTATGAGACTACATATGAAATGTGAAATTCATGAGGTATTATGTAAGAGGATTACATGTCATTGTTAATGGATTAAGGATGAAGTAAACGAAGTATTTATGTATTTGGATTAAAAAGTTTTGAATAATGAAATATACAAATATTGTTCTAATTAATTATTTCTATTATTATTTTCATGTTTATGTTGAATTTTCTTCATGTACTGGTAATGTGATTTAATGATAAGATGATAATTTCTATAAGGAATTATAAACCTTAATATGTTCTTTATGAATGTAAAATGTTGTATGGATAATTATATATGGGATATGAATAAGTAAATTGAACATTATTGAGTACCTTGTAATAATTTAAGGACTCGTTTATATGTGGTTTATGCTATCATATATGAATATTAAAACATTTTTCAATATAAGGATTAAATACAATATACATTCGAATGAGGAAAAATGCATGTTTTTTGAAAGGATTTAAGGTAATTCTGAAGTGTATATGATGAGGGTATTCACATTTTTTGAATGATACAACCAAGAGATATTCTATGATATATAGGGGAATATATTTTAATTTAGTTTCATGACTCTCTTTCTAATGATTTGTATCTTCATGTTTTATAAGGGTTCTGAGGTTAATCGTTCATGAACTGTTTATGTTAAACATCAGAGAAATTATGTGTGAGCTGATATTTTATTGAAAACCATGGTTAAAAGGATAATATGTGATTAAACTTATTTCAAGGATTTCAATATTATATATTATATTAGTTTGGTTTTATAAAATGACAACATGTTATTTAGGTGACAATGAATCAATTCTGGCAAGACCCCAATTCCTGAACCCATGACCAAAGGAAGATAAGTGTTTCACACATACCCCTGACCTATGCAATGTACCGATAATGTTTATTTATTTTTAATGATAAATATATATGATTTACCAATATTTTTATTTTTATTTTTATAATTAATGAAGGTTGATTTTATTAAGATACAAATAGTTAGACATTTTCTTATATTAAGGGGTTTATGATCCGTTAAAAGTGTATTTTAGTGCTTTAATCATTGAAGTTAATTTATGGGCATTCATTCCATCAGATGGTACATTTTTTATAAGTCATTCAAATCAAAAACGAAGAATGAAATTTTGTATATAGAAATTTATCAATAATTACTCAATGTTATGAAATTGATACAAAAAAATGATGTATTAATATCTTATATTCTGTTGAACTAATGGCTTCTTAAATCATCATATATGTATTACATTGAGGACCTCAACATTATTATGTTCTTTCACTTGTTTGTTATTTATTACCTCAATCACTCCATATAAATATTTCTTATTTTTCACTATGTCCAACATTCACTCACAACCAATATTCTCCTATGTGGAATCCCAGTTATATGTTACTTTCATTAACCATTAGGCTTCAAAATTTCCCTTTTTAAAAGATATTTTAGTAAAATTTTTTATGACCGGTTTTACTATGAATTAAACATTAAATAATTAATCCTTTGTTAACCAATATGAATTTCAAGGGTGAAATTCAATTTAAGGGGTAGTAATGTATCACATCGAGCTTTTGAGAATTATTTTTTTTGAATTATTATATATTTTTAAAAAATTAATTTCACAACAAAATTTAAGTAGTATATATATATCTTCCAACACTATGAAAAATTCCATTGGCAGACAATACCATTTGTCTTGTGCTACAAACCAACCCAAAATAGATTTCACTACAAACAACCCCTATTTGGTGTTCAATTCACGCAATAGTGAGTTTCAAGGAAACATATATGTATATATAAAATTATTAATTGAGATAATTATAACCTAAAAATTAAAATTTTTTATACGAATATTAATAATTTCTTTCCAAATTTTGTTTCTAATTAAAACATATCGATAACGAATGAGGATAGTATTTTGGAAAAGTCATTTAGTAAAAAATTGTAGTTTTTTTTAATTCACTAATATATAACAATAAAAATAATTTTGGACACATTAATAAATTCTATTTGATATATGGAACTTCATTTTTGAATTTAGAACAATAAAATTAGCCGAGGGAATTTTTTGGGATTTTTCTGAGAAGCATTTTTTAAGAATATAGAATAATACTTCTTTATTGTTGAAAAATAGATTTTATATAATTAATAATTAATGATAAATGACAATATAAATATTTTTTAATGTCACATAAGTTAAATATTAAATATATTAAAAAAAATTAATTCAATATAATCAATTAAAATTTCGAACTGAATATATACTCTTTACAAACTTTTGAACTTTTTTCCTACATCAAAACATTGTTATTCCATCAATTCTATAAGATTAGAACAAATATTTATTTTTCTAATTCTGTGATTTGAATTTTGAAAATATAATTTAAACCATTTTATTCAGTTAAATATTTATTTTCTTATATTTATAGGTTATATTTTCCCAAAATTATTAGTAAAAGTGATTAAAATTAATCACAACAGTTAAGGCCAAATTAATCTTAATTAAAGACTAATCCAAACATTTAATGTCCAAAATGACCAAGAAAATTGTCTACCACCCATTTTTAGTTCATAATGTGGAAATAAACCTTCAATTAATGTGTTTTTTTACGTACTTTATTTTATTATTTAAGTGATAACATGGTCACACATAATAATTTTTTAACAAATTCATGTGAGTCCTTTTCCTTCACTAGAAAAGGCCACAATCACTACCCATTCCTCACACATATTAAAATTTTTATTTTCATCTTAGATCTGAACAATTTTCCTCCATAAATCCTCCCATATACCGTGAAACCCCAATTTATTAATAAATATTCTAATGTAATCTTATTGGGGAAAACCTAAAGGAGTTACTTGATTTTGAGGAAACGTCTTCTCTCAAACTCCTTCCATTTGTTTTCATTCCCCACACCATCCAATATATTTATTTAGTTATTTTGTGAATACTATAATATCCTACATATACTATGATGTTTTTATAAAAATTATCTGACCTACACATACTCACACCTCCTCTAATATATGTTTAATATATTTGTTTTGTGTAAGGTGAACTACTACAACATTAAATGATGATAGTTCATTTATCCACTACCACCAATCATGGTGTCGATTATGATTGAAACTCTATTTATATATGTCAGATAATATATTTACTATCGATTTAATGTTATTTATTCCTTTTTTAACACACAACTCTTTATGTTTTAATTGGTGGTAATACGAAAATCTCATTTGAGGAAATATGGACTATCACCCCCACAAAGTGATGTGATTCATTTACACACCACATGGAATGTATTATTGATGGTTTTAATGAAGTTATATGATATATATGACATTTAAATGATAGTGGAATAATTATATATATATATACTCATACATACATATAAATATATATATTTCATTTACATACATTCATCCAATAAGATAATAAAGACAGAGACAATGTTCATGCCTATGTACGACTTACCCTCTCAACGAATCGTCTATTCCATTTCATAATACTATATTATATAATTTTTTATAATACTAATATAATTTATATACCTAATATTAATATCATGTTTTACATTATGGAATCAGGATATTAGAATAATGACCAAAGATGTAACAAATTAAGAAACATGCGAAGAACCAAGTGAATTTTACTCAAAGTCCATCATTAATATATAATCATTAACAAGCGGATAATATAAGGTCATAATAAAACCATATACGGTATTATGTATAATAATATTATTCTTTAAATGATGCATAAAAATATAATATTTATTATACAAAATTCATGTATGAGTATGGTGAGATTCAAGACATAGGGAAAGGGGCTTGAATCTCAATTTTAATTTCTGTGAGATACAAGCTATATTTTCTAGGAAATAATTTGTTGTGGTGTATGTTTATATGCATCCATTACTTAAATTTTTGAGAATTTAAATTCCAATCTTATTACCTATTTTAATGGGTAATATGTTTCTAAATATACCAAATCAGTAAAAATGTTTTGTGTTAGTTTTCATTCATTGAGATTCATGTTTTGTTATACTCCTAAACAACTTTTCATGGTTCTTATACATCCATTTTACATGAAATATCATAAATATATATCTTTTCATGATATTATACTCTTAATGTAAATTTTAGTTCATAACATGGGTAGCATGATCTTAAGATACCAAGTTATAAGAGTTTATTGAGATAATCTCGTTGTTTTTCGATATTATTTATGTTTAGTCTTCTTTAAATTAAATGTTATCATCCATATCAAAATAATATTCATGAGTTTCATTATAATATGTTATTTCACGATAAACTAATGTATTGGCACCATTTTATAATCTTTGATACATGATATATTTAAGAATGTGTTTTTAGGAACACATGACTTTACCCACTCTTCGTTCAGAAATCAATGTTTTCAAAAAAAAAATCCAAGAATATTATAAAATTACCCTATAATATCTAAAATGAATTTTTACCCATTATTACTTTTATCAATATTTTCATGGTAATATAATTTGTTATTTCCAAACAAGGCTCTTTTATATCTATTTTACCATGAAATTAATGTTTCTTTGACACTATATGGCATGATTTGATTTACCCAATGTTATTTCATTGAGGGTCCCTTTTCGTTGTTAAAAAGGATAATCATTAGGAAATTTTTTTAAAATTAATTTTCAGGAAAATTGTTTTCGACATGGTTTCCAACTTCTTTCATACATTTTCATAGAAATAAATCAATATTATTTCAAAAAATATTTATAATTTTTCAAATTATTTTATTTGAAATGGTTTCTATAACATTTTTAATCATTAGTAATATGTTTTAAAACTAATTTCAATGAAATTATTTTCAAAAAAATTTCAACAATAATTTATAATTTTACCAAAAATATTATTTTAAAATGATGTCATGCTTTCTTTATAAGTATTTAATGTATTTTCAGAGAAGTGGGTTTCAATAATATGTAAAACTTTGTTTAAAATTTTTCAAGCGTACTCATTGAAAAAAAAAATTAAAAGGTTTTGAAGCTTATTTTAAAATTTTTCAAGGAAAAAGTTTTTCCAAATGATTTAATGTCCACTTTATATGTTTTCATGGTATTTTCAAGGAAAATTAATTTTAAGTGCTTTTATTTGTTAAAAAACATTTTTTCAAACATGAAATGATATTTTACTCAATAAATATTTTAGATGATATTTAAAAATTATTTTCCACAAAATATGACATCTAGTGATGTTACTCACACCTTCTAGTAAATGACCTAATGGTTCCATTCATATTCTTTATATGAGTGAGTTATGTCTAATTTCATGGTCTTTATGAAACCCATTTTTCCTTCATGGGTTATATCTATATGAAATACATTTATATTTAATTTCATATAATTTTGATTAAATATTTATGAACATGTTACTCTTTATATATGGTAGGAAATGTTTAAATTTTTATGATACCCATTTCATTTCATGATTTAGGATATGTTTTTTGGCACATGTATGCATGATTTCTTTTTGAGATGGGTGGGACCTATATCTCCTTATAATTTATTAGGTAAAAGGAATATATCTCATGATTAATATAGGGATATAATGGGGGTTACATGATTAAGTAAAACAGGGTTAAAATGAGGGTTTACTTAGTTCAGAAATACATGGCTGCAATGAGGGTTACATAGTTTAGAAATGCAGGGATAGAACGAGGGTTACTCAAATTGAAAATACATGGATGGAACAAGGGTCACACTATTGAGTAATATAGGACTGGAAATGGGGGTTACTCGTTCTAGTAAAGTACTTTTTCTACCAAGATAGTCATAGAAGAGACTTCTTGTCCACTATGGAAATAAATTTATGCTCATGGGTTTCCCACAATTCTATGA
Organism: Viscum album; assembly: GCA_963277665.1. Taxonomy (NCBI): domain Eukaryota; kingdom Viridiplantae; phylum Streptophyta; class Magnoliopsida; order Santalales; family Viscaceae; genus Viscum; species Viscum album. Next base: position 987,891,667 of record OY728163.1, on the reverse strand, counting down.
TTTATTCCTACATTATGCATTCATGGATTATTCTCTCTATTTCATTGGTATTCATATCTTATGAACTTCCAATCATTATTTCATGATATCTATTATGATCTTAGATATATAGGGTATGATCTTATATTTTCGTCATCAAATTCCCACACCTTTATCATCTTGATTATTTGTACATGTCTCCCATGTTTAACCTTACTAAGAATTTTATATCACCACTTTTATGTTTCATATCCCTCAATTTATGATGATATTTAGTATCTTTGATATGTCGAAGAAGGTTTCTAGTCATGAAGAACTTACATTGAGATTAGGTAGCTCACTTATATACCAGTGTTTATGTTTCCATGTTTTCAAAGGCACTATACCAACTATGGTATTTGGTTATATGTCTATATAATGATTAATTATTCCTCAAAACATATGTAATGTAAATGTTTAGAAAAGCGGTGTTCACTATAAAAACCCTCCTTTATGTTTCAATGTAATACTAGTGGTTTCAAATCGAAAAACATTCATGAATCTCTTATCTTTCTTGAAGATCTCAGTATCATGAATCTCCCAACCTTCCTGAAACACTTTGTCTTCATTAAAATCCAAATCATTACAAATCATTTATTTCTAAATAGACGTAGCATCAGTTGAAACATAAGCATTATTTTCACAATTCTTATTATTGCATATAATTATAAATTCATTAAGCTCCCCGTTTTCGGGAATTTTCATCAAATCAATAATTTCTCAAATGATCTTCATGTGTAATAATGTTGGGGTAGATTCATATTTATAGACATAGTGTTTCACAATGTTTCCATGATACCAGTTTAAATTTTTAACCACTAATTTCATTTTTGTGATTCTCATTTATTCATAAAGTTGTAGTAAAATTTTACTCGACCATGAAGCATCTGATAGTAATGTAAAACACTTTTTCATCATGCATTCATGATGATACACACCTTTTTTAAAGTGGATACCTTTGAAAAGATTAATTCCTTCATGATACACCAATATTCATAAAAACAATTCGTTTTCCACATTTTTGAATATTCAATTATAGAAAACCACATTTTTTTGAAGCTTACTTATTGTTAATAATTTTAAGAATTAAAAATATGAAAAAAAAACTACGAAATTGAAGAAATATTCAACATTGATTCCGTTTTCACCATCATATCACTTGACTTGCAAACTCTCTGACCAACCATATTCTACATTGACAAAAAAAAAATAACAATCAATTTCTAGCTATGGAAAATCCTACTTTAGGGCATTCTTGAAATCTGAAAATCATTATAAAATAAATAATGGTACATTTCCGATACCATATTTCATATGGTGTCATTATAACCACTTTATATGTAATTTGGTTTTATAGAAATAATGATTCTATTAAATAATAATTCTAGAGTTAATAAGTTGGTCACATCAACTCATCACTGATTGAACCATGTACAATATAGTGAAATTAATAATTTCATACACATCATTCCATTTTGGATTTATATGGGGATTGATTCTCAAAACAATTCAACAATCTCATAGAAAATAAATGAATTCATAATTCAATTATTCACCACCCTGATCTGATTAAAGAGAGGTTATAATTTTCCCATTTGATTATATACATTATTTTCATACTATTTTACCTTTTAAAATGATTTTTAATTTTTTTTGATAAAACAATATTTCCATTATTTCTAAAATCATTGATAAAGGAAATTACATACCTGAAACCCATAATTTCATAACTTCTCATTAGTCTACACACATCATTATATATGAGTTTCAATAGTAACAAGAACTTTTTTATTTTACACTAAAATGTTATTTAGTCTTATTACATAATACTGTATAATATTTTACAATTTATTTATAATTTAATGGTTATAATAATATAATGTTGTTGATATTTTAGACGTGTGCACCAATTATATGTCTATGTTGTCAAGGCCAAAGGTGGGTGGGATTAGAATCAACACTAGACTTCTTATTCAAATTTCCATAAAAAAAGATAATCTATATCTATAATTTATAAACAATTTATTATGTTGAATATCCCATAAAACCTTTCATTCAAAAATATAGAATAGCTCTTGTTCATTATATTTAATGACAAACCCATCTGGTCCAAACAACATTCAAAAGAAAAATTCTTATTTATGATTTGAATGTAATAACATCTCTATAAACTCTAGAACTAATTTAATTGGTAATATTTTATCATAATTTATAAATTATAATTGACCATGTAACACCATGAGATTTTAATATGTGATTACAATTAAATAATTCAATGTGTTTGATAGCTTTATCTATAAATATTGTAACAAACCTTATTTTTATAAATGGAATTTTCATTCTTATAATTATGTCATGAATTATAGAGAACATACAAAAAATTAATGATACATAAGTCAAATACTAATCCAATAATAATTCCCAATATTATAGTCAGAAAATATATAAAAAATAATATAAAATATGGGAAAATATAGATCTACTCAATCTACAAGAATGACCACACTCACAAAAGAGACGTATAAATAAATCATAATTTTAGTCATAAAACATTCATTTGGAATATGATTGTATAGATTACATTTTTATAAAATATGTGTCAATTAATATTGAATGGAATTCGAGATATTATAGAATATAGGGAACCCATAAGCCCATCATAAATCTAACCATTAAGAATAATAATCAAACTGTTGGACTAGTAACATGACCATTTCAAAATAAATAAAATAGGGTGAAATAGTAATCTAATTATTATAATAGAAACCCACACTATTTGAATGCAAAATAATATTTAGGTAGATAATTTAATGTTAATAAGATATATTTATATAATAGAACAATGTGCAATTGTTTTAAAAATGTTACATTAATTTTTGGTCTTTTTGTACATTGTAAATTCATTAATTTCAATTATATACTGAATAAAATTATTTTAATTAAAATTTATTATCAAAAAATGGATTCATAAATAGTTATTTTGTTTTATTATAAGGATAAGATAATTTTATGAGGACGTAAGTATATTTTCCAAGGGACAAAAATTATTCTATAATATTAAAATAATTGTTTTTTAAATAAATGATTTATTATTTAAAACTTTTATTTCCCATATTAATAAAATTATTCAGATAAACATGATTCCATACTGAAATTCAAATTTTAATAATTTATATGTATAAATAATTGGTATTTTTCTAATATAGGTAAATTTTGGATGAATAGAGAAATACAAAAATTTAAGGTATTTAAATTTGTAAACCAATAACCTTAATTTTCATGTCATTGAAGATGTAAGAAAAAATTATTTCTAACTCAAATGAACCATTTAATATATATGTTCACAATATTACATACTATTGATAGTCATGTTGCAAAATAATAAACTTAGGAATATAATAAATAACTATTATTGTCAAATTATTAATACCACCCCACACCTCCCCATATCCTCAAACATTCTATGAATTAATTATTATAAAATATCTACCAAAATGTATACTACCCACTAGACAATGATCATATTATTCTATTCTCACCAAAGGATTAATTCCAATTTCATTAAGGGGGTTTTCAATGAGATGGTATTCAAGGGGTAACACTCTCAAACTACCACTTTTAATTTATTTTCTTCTTATAACTTTTCCAAAACTCCATAATCTAGAATATCATATTAAAAATAATATAATTTATATAGTTCAATATTATATTACTAATGGAATATCATATATTCAATAATTTTATAATATCATCTTAATTGAAGAAAAATTAATCCACTGTCTGTGTATGTTCGTTAACAGCCATCGTGGATGATTAGTTTTTCATTCCAATAATTTCATTTGAGAAAGTTTAAATTGATATAAAATTTTTCTAAATGTACAAATTATGTATATTATATGTTTGTTAACATTCTAGAAATATTTTATTTCCATAAAATTTAGTAAAACAGAACTATTGTGAGATTGTTGAAAACCCCTCAAAAAACATAATATTTATCAGTAAAGTTTAATTAATTGAATCATTCAAATATTGGAAAATTAATGATATATGAGAAAAAATAAATTATTTAATTGAAATAATAAAATTTATTTTAACTTTTATATAGTTATTCCCATTTTACAAGAACTTACGTAATTATACAGAAGTGAACTGTCTATGAAACCATGAAATAGATGCCGCCAGAACAACAAAATCAAACATTAGGACTTATTGAAAAGGCCATGAATAAATATAATAAATTTATAGTAAATAAAATATATTTTAAGTGGTTATTAATTATGTAATTAAATATTATAATTTTATTATCCATGAAATTAAGTGTATGTACAGAACTCAATTAAAAACAAGGTAATAGATCTCCCTGTATCTCTATATTTACTTTGGGTTTGAATTTATCTCAAATAAAATAATTATTCCTATATAATTTTCTTATATTCAATATATATGATCCAGATATATATATATTTTTTATGTAATGATTATGTTATGGAGAAATACATTTTTTAAATGGTTCACTTCTCAATTTCACTCAATAAGAAAATATGATTAAAGGTAATATCAATGTTCATTTTTGAAATTTTCAAATACACTCCACTAACATTGTTAAGGCACCCTTGAATTGTAAATAAATAATTTTATCAAGGAAAATGTTTTAGAACAATTAGTTTTTATGTAAATAGTTTTGAATTTATAGTCTTTAATGACTCTATCATTTTCCCTAAAACCACATTTAAGTTACATATTTCAATAGTTACCTAACAACCATGTTTAATGTGTTCCCATCAGTTGGAAATTCATATGCAATATCTATTCATAACATTTCATTAAATAATTTTCATGAATTATTTATATCTTTTCATTCCTGGATACTATTATGACACTCTATTTAGTTATGCACTAATACATGATTACGAAACCAATTTATTTCAATGCAAACCCTTATATTTATTCCTTATATTTGGTTTATTTATACCGAAAATATTTTCATGTACATTTTCTGATGGGTGTTTCTATATAGTTCTAAAATACATTGGATATATTCTTTCCTCATGAGGCATTATATATGGGATTTGGGGATAAATTTATTCCATAAAGGGACTTTGTCTACTCTGTTATACTATTTTGGTAGTTATCCATGACTCATGTTTATTTCATGATACATTTTTCTTCCACATTACAATTTTTCTATTATCATATGATTACATGTTCTATATATTATGCCTCCTATTGTTTATTCATGGGAAATTCCATTTAATTTTTTTATCAAATTACATCTAATTCTGGTTTCATGCTACATTTCCAGGTTATCACTTACTAATCTTTTTAGCTCATCACTTTTGAATATGGATTACACATGTAATATTATAATTTTTTTGATCTCATAAGTATTTAAGAGTTTATTATTAAGTTTAATAAAAAAATTATTATAGTTTCATGTTTTTTTCTTATGTACGTATTATTAAAAAGAAAATATCAATTTCGATTTATGATTTAAATTTAATAGATAGTTATTCTTAAAATCATATAATGATTTTTTTAAAATGAAATGATCTCTATTGTTTTTATTAAGTTGTATTCTAGTAATTTTATTGATTATAAATTGGAAAATAAATTATGAATTAAAGTGAAAATTTAATAACAATTGAGGATATTGAATAAAATGTAGGTAATCATAAGTTAGGATATACTTTTCATTTATATGTTATTCCTTAAAATTCCAAAATTTACTTTTTATATTCTTATAGATAATTATTCAAGACCCTCACATATATATTATTTTTTAGTTAATTAATGGAAATACATGAACCCATTATGACAAAAAATGTGATACGAATTGTGTTCATTTCAATAATGAGATTTTATACCTGATAGGGATGGGATCCCCAAAGATCAAGGTATTACTATCTCAAATAGATTATGATATGAACATTAACATGAATTCGGTATAATTACCTCCTTCTCATAAGAAATATAAAGTTTATTTTAAATAATATATTTCAAGAAATCCTTATATCATTATAGGGTCTTCAAATCCCATCATCACAAAAAATGTATTAGCTGCATTGAGATTATATTCTTCATCCTTAAATTCCAAAAAGAAGTGAATGTCGTTATTTTGGTTTATAATTTTGATGGGGAAGCTACAAAGTTGGGTAAAAATTTCATGAACACAATTTCTAAGGGGATAATTAATTACATTTAATGGGACAAATCCAATAAAATATATTTTTTATAAATATTTTTCCTAAAATCTTCATCTTATGATAAATAGGGAATTCCCTAGGTTGAATAAAGACAATGATTATTAGATAAGCTATTATGAGGAATATAATACAATGATTTCATGATATCCCTCAAGAATTTCCCTGAACAATGAATGTAAGGTTGATTGGATTCGTAGTAGATTAATATTGATTGGATAAGATGCTTCCTTGATTTGAGACATTGATAGATATGATGATATTTTAAAGTATACCCTTATGGTTTAGATGGTGAATGATGAGTCACAGTGGTATTTTGGACTTTGAGATAAAAATATGAAAATGAAGTTTAATATGGTAGTATCAATATATAAATCCCATGGAGGCAAGAAAACCCAACATACCTTGTGTCAATGGTGTGGGAAAAAGAATCCTAAGAACATTCCAATGGAAATAAAAATATTCCTAGAATTTGGAAAAGATGGAAACCAATATAATAATTTCTAAATGGTTATGGAGAATCCCACTAATGTAGAAGTATGAATGAATTTGTAAATCAATACTCAACATAAAATACATTTTTTTTACTATAATTATCATCAGAATTATGAGATCAAATGCCCTAATATATCGGTTGTTGGATACAATCAATGAAATCAACCTCCATGTCAAAATTTATAGTGATATTATATCATTACTACTAAGGAGGATCCTAATAATAAGCTGGTGATAGGTTTCATTTTTTTTCTTTAAGGAATAAAAAAATTACTTTATTATTAAGGTTTTACACATTTATTTGTATCTTTCATGTTTAGTAGAACTATTAAAATACCACATCAAAATAAGGATGTTGAGTTTTCAATGGGAATAGAAAATGGGTCAATTATTACATCCCAAGTATATAAATCATCCCTAGTCCTGGTTTGTGGATTGGACCTCCCATTAAATATCATCTAAATTTATTTGGTGGATTTTGATGCTACATTGGGCATGGATTGGATATATTTAAATAAATACAATATGAACTGTTGAGATAGAAAAAGAGATCACACTATAAACCCTAAGGAATCCTAAAATTCAATACAAATATAATGTGGATGATGAAAATCTTTGGGAATATTCTTATCGAGTATAGATACTATTTTCTTACAAGAAATCATATCTAACTCAAATGATTTATTCAAATGATATGATCATGCTTGAACCCACTCCCACTTTGAGGGACTACATAGATGCGTTCCCTAAAGAATTTATTAGCCTTCCTAGAGACTGAGATATTGAAATATCAATTTATATTATTCCTAGATATGTACCCATATTAAATAATTATTATATAAGTTCCACTATTGATATGAAAGAACTAAAAATTTAATGGGTTATATACATATGTGTGATTCATTACATTCAACATTGACCCTCCTCATTGAGAAGAATTATGAATGAATGCACATGGACATTGATTATCGAGATTTTAACATAATCATGATAAAAAAAACTATTATCCCATGCCATCAATAGATTTATTATTAAGTTAAATACAAGGGATTATGTATGTATCTTTGGTGGGATATCAGTCAATACATCACCAATTAATGATGTGGAAGGAAGACATTCTTAAAAATTCACATTGAATAATGTATAGACACCATGAGTTCATAGTTATGCCCCTTAGAATCACTAATCGAAAGAATATTTTTATTGACATTCCCAATAGAGTCTTTAGATATTACCTCATCAAATATTTGGTAGTCATTATAGATTATTTTATGATATAATCTATGTGAAATGTGGGGAATGAGGAGAATTATTATACTATAATAAAGACATTGAGAAGGGAGAAACAATAATAAATGAAAATTTAGTGTAACATATGGATGGAGGGAGCATCATTATTAGGGAATGTGTTCACCAGAAAAAGAATATTTTGGGGACCTTTTAAGGCAATGTCAATTAAAGAGTATCCCATTCCAACATATATAAAAAATATCCATAGTTTCCATATTCTAGCTAGAAATTACCACATATTTGTGAGGAACATATATTCATTTGCAAACCAACTAAACAAGCCTAGTCTGAATGAATTGTGGTTTATCTAAATTAGTGAATGTGAATAATGATTTAATTATTGAAAAAGAGGACTATCACAACACCAATATTTTCACTACCAAAAATTAAAGAACTCGTTGTGGTATATAGTGATGAATAAAACATGTTATTCGGATATATACTAATAAAAAAGATAATGTGATAGCATATACATTAATGTAATTTAATGTTAATGAGATAAAAATGTTGCAAAAATGAACTAGATTTGGCATCCATGATATTCATGTAGAAAATAATGTTAAATTATCTATTGCTGCAGAATATTGACACATATACCGATCACAAGATCTGAAAATATAGATTCAAACTATAGAAGATTAATATGATCCAAAAAATATGTCCATATGTCATCAAGTATTATAACTATTTAATTAACTTCCATAATGGTGATTAGAATAATGTGGAAGATGATCTATGTAGATGAGAAATTGCATCTTTATCAATAACGATAATTGAAAAGGATCTAACCTTTTTAGTCAGGAAATGGATGGACATGCGAATAATATAGGAAGGAACACAACCATTCATTTCTCAAATGATTTCTCAACAATCCAATTTAATAAAGGTAATTTATTCTTATAGATAGGACATTTAAATTCATAAAACTATCGAAGAAATAAATAATGATGAACCCTCAGTTATAAAAATTGATGAGTAAGGATTTCTAATATTTTGACAAAGACTATGTGTAACTTCAAATTATCAGATAAAATGTGAGATTTTGAACGATGAACATAACTCGACATTAACTATCCACCAAGGGATAACAATGATATATTGAGAAATCTGAGATCACTATTAGTGGGACAATATGAAGAATCATATCATTGAATATACAATAAATTGCCCTATCATTTAGCTAGTTAAGGCTGAAAGGAAAATATCCAAGGAGGTGATGAAACAATTTTCTATACCTACATGTTTAAGGGAAAACATAATGATAAAATATTTCACTAGACTTACGACGAAATCTAGAGATATTAATTTTATATGGGTTTTTTTGAATCATCATTCAAATAATAATCACATCATTGTAATTCTAGAAGACTTATCACTCAATCAACTTTCTTGTATTTACATAATAGAACTGGCTAGGTTACATGGAATAACATTATCAATTTTATCTGATAATGATATTAGATTTACTCCTATGTCATGGAAATTTATTTAACATCATATAAACATTGATATATTCTATATTACAACATACCACCATCAAATAGATGGAAAATATTTTTAGTGTATTCAAACACCAGATGACATGTTGAGAGTATGCTCAATGGACTTCAATGAAGGGTAAGGACAACTTCTTCCTTTATTCGAATTCTATAAGAACCAGAGATTTTCTAAAGATGTATCAGTCTCGTTTAGAGGTACTCTTTTTTACTTTAATTGAGTATATTTCTATTGTGATTTAGTTTTGGGAGTGTTTGGGAATATTTCAAAAAATAAATGGTATATAGATACGGAAGACATTGTTCCCCTCTGTAGGAAATTGTACGCCATAATTAATGAAGTACGATAATAATTTCCAAAATTTATTGAATTCCCTAAAGAACCCCAAATCGATAAAATTTATCCCTAGAACAACTTTGATATTTTGGGATCTCTCAAGATGAATTTCAGCCCTTCCCAGCCTCCGTTCATTGTGAATCGAAGCCAGGATGAACGATCGCTTCTCTCCGAGAATGTGATTTCTTCTACCCATAGTCCATGACCCCTCCAACATAAACTAAACATTATTTATAATGATATAAATAATTTTATTATATAGATATATGTCTATTTGGTGAGATCATGATTTAGATTATAGATCTATATATACTCTTTTAATATCTTGATTTTATGAAATCATTATTTTTAGGTTTCAGAGATTCGTATCTAAATCTACTTAGTTTTGCCGCTCAAAATTTGGTTATTTCCATTAGGAAATTAGTATAATAAAAATTTTGATAGGTGGTCTGATTTTCTTTTCCCAAAGTCATTATTTTCAGTAAGTGTATGAAATTGTTGAATCTCTAGCATCCACTAGCATTTTGAATTATAAAATGAGTTAAATTAATGTGGCCAATTGATTAATTGGTTTATTGTCAAAATTGGTGATTAATTAGGGATTTAATCATGCTCCTAAGTGGATTCTCTTTTTATATTTAGTTTGGGAAGTACTTATGATCTTTAAGGTCATTTAAATAGATAACTAATTTATTAATTAATTGTGATATTTCGGAATTGTGATTTAGAAAATGATTAATTGATTTAATTGGATTATTATTGAAATTGATGATTAATTGGGGATATAATCACGAGATTAACATTTTTCCATTTAAAAAATTAATTAAGAAATTAATTATGGTAATAAGTGTATTATAAATTATATAATTAATGGGAGGATTAATTACTATATTTATGGATGTGTGATTTAGATAACGACCTATTGAATAATTTGAAAAAATGTTAAAATTTATGGCTACTTGTGGAGTTGATTATAAGAGTAAGGGACTTATAATTTTGAAAATTAAATTGGGGATTAATTATTAGTTTTATGGGATGTCCAATTAGATACTTTATTGATTAATTAATTGTAATATTTGGGATTTTTGGTAAAATAATAGAAAGTTGATGTAATTATATTATTGTTGGATTTAAAGATTAATTGGGGATTTAATCAGGGGATTATGGTTCTATCCATTTATATAATTAATTTGTAAATTAATTATGGGAATTAGTGGGTGATCAATTAGATAATTACTGAGAGGATTAATAATGATATTTAAGGATTTTTAATTTAGATAATGACCAATTGATTGAATTGTATTATTATTGAAATATATGACTAATTGGAGAGATGATTATGAGGAAAATGAGGTTCACATTTAGATAGTTAATTAAGGAATCAATAATAAGGTTTAAGTTATTATAATTTAGATAATTAACGGGAGGGATATCTATAAGATTAATGGATATGTGATTTAGATAATTAATCAGTGTATTAATTGTAAGATATTGAGATAATGGGTTTAAGATATTAAATTAATGATTTAATTTTGTGATTACTAGATATATGAGTTGATGTAATTAATGTCTTTTTAATTATGAGATATCAAGATAAATGATATGAGATTATTAATGATATCTTAATAATGAGATGAGTAGATTTATGAGATGAGATAATTAATTAATGAAATAATTATGAAATGTCATTTTATGTGAATTATGATTACTAGTTGTACAATTAATTATGGGATACATATATTGTTATTTGAATAATTAATAATTTAATTAATTGTGGATAACGAGTTGTAGATATTGACTAATTTATAGATTAATTAATAAATGGAATTGACATGCTTAATTAATCAACGAATTAGTTAGGGATAATACTGTAATAAAATAATTATTTAATTTGTAATGAGATTGAGATGATTAATTAATTTCATAATTAATTAACGAGATTCATGGGTAATATTAATTGATTAATTAATTAAAGTAATTTTGTTTATTATTTAATGGTTAAATTAAATAATAAGAATGATGGGAGTGACAAATTAATTGTTTAATTTATTAATGGGATTGAAGTGTATAATAAATTGGTGAATTAATTGAAGGTATTAGTGTAATTAATTAATTTTTGAATTTATTAAAGTATTTTATGTGATTAGTTAATGAAATAATAAACTATAGTTCTCTTTTAATCAGTTAATTGTTTAATTAATAAGAGTTTTTGATGTGATTAATTAATTGATGTATTAACTATAGTTATTGATGTTGTTAGTTAAATGTTTAATTTAATATATTTATTATTGGGTTTAGTTAGTTGTTGAGTTAACTAATAAGATAAAAGTGATTAATTAAATATTTAATTTTTTAATGTATTGGATGTGATTAATAAATTTTCTAATTAATTAATATTTTTGATGAGATTAATTAGTTGCAGAATGAGTTATTGTTATTGATGTGATTAGTTAATTGATAAATTAACTAGATCTATTGATTTTAGTATATTATTATTGAATTAACTAGAGTAATTGATCTGATTATTTAATTATTGAATTAACTAGGGAAAATTACATGATTAATTATCTATGGAATTGATTAATATTATTTTAGTGACTAGTTAATTATGGATTGAAATAATGTAATTATTGTGTTTATCGAAGTATTTAATTAGTAATTTCATTGGTGTATATTATTAATTTTTTAATTAATAATGTGTTGTTGAATGGTAACATGGTCATTCAATTGTGAGATTTAATGAATGGTTACGTATTCATTCAACTGTGTGAAATAATGAATGGTTACATGGGCATTCAATATTGAGATTTAATGAATGTTAACATGGTAATTAATTTGTTAAATAATAATGGTAACATGGGAATTCAGACTAGTGGTATCCCACTAGGATATTTCAAATTCCGACATGGGCCGAAGTAGGTACTGTGTTTTGGGTATCTATTTAAACCCAAGGTTTTATTTTAGTAATTGTAAAATATTAAATAATGTGATAAACTATATATTTATTAATTATACTTATTATTATTAAAATTAAATAGACTATTATTGAATAAAATTTTATTAGATACCATTTGTGGAAGCCTACTGAGTTGTACTCACACCATACCCAGGCTGCCTGATTTGTACCCAAATAGACATTATTATTATATGCCAGGTCATGGGTGTCGTCTATGTATTTAATTTTGAGATTCATATTTACACTTGTCATGTGAAATATCATGATGTATTTGTTGATCACTTTTAACATTGTACTTCTTGTTTTGGATATCATGAGATGTTGGTATTGTTTATGATTATATGTTTATAATATTGTTTATTTATTTATTCTGGTGTATTAATATGAAAAAAATAGGGCATAGTCTCCTCATGAATGACTTACCATACCATCACTACTAGTAATAAGACTTTAGCATATGGGGATGCATGCTTGAGGTCAAGTATAAAAACTAAATTGGGGAATCTGTGTGTGGATCCTGGGCTGGGACATTACAAATTGGTATAAGAGTTCTAGTTTTCTTTTCTTCGTATTTTGTGTTATAGTTTTTTAATGGTAGAGAGGATAATATGAAGAGTCGATGCTTGGTTATGAGTTCGTAAAATGGAGTAGCTACATCATGTATGGGGGAGAACCAAAGTATCTTGGGTGGGATTTATATTATTGCTATTTCATGTTACATGTGAATATTATTTCACATTGGGTGAAACACTAGTTTTTGGAAGTGGTTATTGTTTCAGATATTTGTTAAGATTGACTTATGGCCCTAAATTTCACGAATGTTGAGACTACATGAATAATTCATGGAAATCAACATTATTTTAGTGAATATGCATAATTTCATTCATGCATGGAAAAATGGGTTGTGGTTATGTGGTTGAACATGAACAATTTTCCCTTACCTGTGAAATTGAACTGAAAATGGTGCCTAAAATTTAATCAAGAATGATTATAAACTAATGAAAGATGAGAGTATATGGGTATTTAAAAGAGAAACTTGAATAATGACAATAGGTTTACCCTTGAAAACTAAGACCTAGGTGTATGATGGTCAAGGGTATTTGTAGTTCCTTGGTTTTAACTATGTGGTGGGAAAAGGGGGTATTGACTTGATAGGGTTTTTTGTATACCTCTCTTTATAATTTAGTTAATTTTGTAATTTTATTGTCATTTATATTGTTTAATTTACCCTTGAAATGGGTAGTTTGAGTAGTGAAAATTCTTTAGTTTGAGAACTCAATAGTGAATTTTGTGTGAGGCCTTCTTGTAACGACCACAAATTTTAAAAATGAAAATTCATTTTCATCTAATTAAACGTGTTATTATGTAAAATCATTATATTAAACATATTCACTTCCATGTTTGTATGTTTTTTTATTTTAAAATATCATTATGAATTGTGACCATTTTTAATATATCTGTTTAATAGTTATCACATGATTAGTATAAATATAAGGTTATTACAAATCCAATTTACTCAGAAAAAGGAATCGATGTCCTCATCCAGCAGAACTTCTCCTTACGAAGCCCATTTTTCATAGCTCGGAAAGGAGGTGCTTCAACTGGTCTTCTGTTTTGACAAATCCAATGTCGAGCTTAAACACATTAATCTAGTATAGAACCGCCTACAGGAAAAGTTGATATTGATAGACTTTACCACCCGATCGATGTTATTCGAGCCACCAAATAGTCTGTCAGCATTGCACAATATACCCTTAGGTTATATGCGAGTGTTATCATGGGTTATGTAACAAGATCCTAGAACTATTATTATGTGTATTATTTTTTTATATAGTGAATTAGATACATTTATTTTATTATTGTTACTTTGTAAATAGTTTTTAAAGCAAAAATAGTTTTTTAGTTAATATTCAAATAAGAAATCTATTTTGATGAATTAATGAATTTCTTAATTAATTAATATTTTAATAAATTATTATTAATAAATTATATTTATTAAACATATATGATCGTATAATTATTATGTATACAATTGTAATATTTATTATGGTTTCAAAGCTATTTTCGTCAAAACCCATGATTTTTATTATAAATGTAGTTTTTTATTTTAAAAGTAAAAAATTAAAATATTTAGAAAATTAATTTATAAAATGAATATTATTTTTGGTATTAGGATGTCGAAATTATCCAATTGGTTATTTTTCATAATTTTCCATCACAGTTGAATTTTTGGGTTAAAATTAAATATTCTTTTAATATATAATGCTTTTTATGGCATCATAATGACCCAATAGTGATGTAATAAAATACGATAAATGGTATTTTCATTCAATATATGTATTACCTTTAGAATAATTCTATTTCATATATTTTTTATTAAATTTTTGGTTTCTTAGTGGACCCTTCGGGACTTATAAAACATTTTATCTTTTAATATGATTTCATTGAGAGTGTGACTCACCTCCCCATAAGTAAGACAAATATTTTAAGAATTTAGTCCATAGACCTTATATATTAATGTTTTCAACTACACTTTAAAAAAACCATAGGAAAACCTGTGGGATGGTTTGTGGTTTTGATCCATTTAATAGGTAGTGTCCTAAACCTAAATAATAAATAATTCCCTCCCCTTTCCTATATAAACCCACACAATATCCCAATTATCTTCATTCAAAACCTTTGTAGCTCAACCATACAATTCCACATTTTTATATAATCCCACCAAGGAACCCAGATATCACCTGAAGAATCTCTCATGGCCCTCTCAAGTGTTTGGGATAACACTTCCAAGTAAGGGATCTGTTCCTCTCTCATTTGTGTCAAAGTTTATTTATGTTGTAATACCATTTTGTTTTTAATTAAAAATGTTGGGGTATGATTTTTCAACTCCCCCATACTTTTATAATTATTTTTAAATTATTAGAGACCTCTCTTCAAAATAATAATGCCTCTCATGTGAACCCGCTACCTAGCCTAAATTCCGTAAACAATTTCTCCTTTCTCATTTACATTCAAGAAATTCTTCTTTATTATGAATCTAAATTCCATTACACGTGGTGGGACATGTATCTATATGACACCCTTACTATAAATTTCATGTAAAAATTATGATACACACCCTTCTCTCGCATCAAATTTTTTTGATCAATTCTTATGTCACACTATTATGTTGTTGAAATTGCACCGCGCTTTTCCAAGCCAGTGTCATTGTGTAATGAATGCCATTTCCATTTCACTATAATGGGTATTCACCATTTTCAAATTTCATATATATTTTTTAGTTTAATGTATGAATTCAACATTCCTTTATCATGTAATAATTGGTAATGTTTTATTAAACCATGTTATATGATCAATGTGGCACACTAATGCATTAAATGAGTTGATTAAAAACGATACACCCAGATAGAACTCCAATGCATTGGGTAAAGATTAATATCATGATACATAAATTGTAATGAGTGATAAATAATTCTAATTAATGTGCAGTTATGGTTTACTCATGCTCCATGATCAATGAGTCTTGGCTCATGCTAACATCATGTTAAATGTTGATGCCACATTTCCATGTTATAATAATCATGCTATATCATTCCTTTATTTTAATTTTTCTTTTATGATCCACTGATATTCCAATTTCCTAAAATTTATTATATTATTCAGGATATTCCTTATTTACATCCTTATTTATCTTTATTGTTCACTATTTTTTTATGCATGTCCTCAATTAATCCCATGCAATGCTATGAACGAAGGAATGTTTGTGGTCAAGTAAAATATGTTTTCTATAAAGATGTGTATTTCATGTTATAAGTTGTTATGTGATGTCCCTAATATCCAAAGACACTAGAACACATTATCTTCAATGTTGTATCAAGTGAGTATTTTATGTAATTAATTATGTTTATGTGTGGAATAATGAACACTGTTGTTATAGTTGGTATCGTAGGATATGTTTAGATAATATTGGGATTAGGATTAGAAAACCCTAGTGAACGCCTTAGGAATATAACTAAGTATAAGAAAAATATCTATAATTTTTTTTAGTAATTAGTACATGTTTTTAAAGAAAATACATCCATATATAGATATGAGTATGTAGAGGCGACTCTAGGGGAAAAACCTTAAAACAAAGCTTTGAGATAGACTCGAACGGGAACTAGTACATGACAACAGATGTTGCTGCACTCTTGGTTACAACGCTCTCAGGGGATATGATTTGGTAAATTCACAAACATAGTATAAACCATTGATAAGTGAATAAAAAATTCCCCTACGAATATTTGTGGAGAAGTATATCTTTCATAATAAATATTGAAGCCTCTAAATTCATAGTTTAAGGGAATAAAAGTAATTTACAAGTCATCCATTTGTATATTTGGATTACCCTATATGTATTTCTCCTAACATTCCTTTTTTTCCATCTATTTTCCGGTAATAGGAAGAATTGGGATACCATCTGATTCAATGATCAATGTGAGGACTGTTCTAATGAGATGCCCAATCTGATGGGAGCATGGATCAAGAACAATATCACTATACTATCTCATTTAACTCAATTTTTTAATAGAAACATGGGTTAAGATGAATGTTCAACCCCCCCCCCCCAAGAAAGAATTGGTGCAATCGAGATCTTCATGTGGCAAAGGTCTCCTACATTTAAAGGAACATATTATCCCTCAATTTCCAAACAATGGATCAACTCCATTGAAAAGATATTCTTCACCCTTAAATGTTATAAATAAGAGAAGGTTCTTCTAGATGATTATTTTATAGTGGGTGAAGCGGATAAAAGGTGGAAATTGATAAAAAATATGAATCCTGAGGAGGATATCAAGTAGTTGGAATAGATGGATTTCCAGAAAAAAGAAATTAATAAATATTTTCCTTGCACCTTCCTGACATAAGATGGAAAGGGGCATTCATTCCCTAGAGAAAAAAGAATATGAAACTTTCTGTGTTTAAAAGGAATACATCAAAAATCTTGGATAATATGCCTTCAACTTTGTTGTTACCCTAGAAGGGAAGCATGAACACTTTTTTGGTGGGCTAAAACCTAGCCTACAAAAATCTCAAGTGATCCATGACTTAGAGAGCTATCAAGAAATTGTATGATGTTTCCTCAATGTCAAAATGGATATTGGTAAATATCAGGGGTATCATGGGGATAATAAGCGTAAGGAAAACATTAATTTTTGTGGTCTGATAAATAAATCCAATTGTGCTAAGAAAATCATGCACCCCTCTTTCCAATGTTCAAGAATGAATCACCCCATAAATTTCATGAAGGGGATGAGGAAATGCTTTAGGTGTGGAAGAGAAGGACACTTATCTATTAATTATATACAAGAATAATAAACAACTATTAAAGAGGAGAGAAAATATTCATTCCACCATAAATTCATTATTCATTGCCTCAACTACAAAGAACCCATGAACATTGCAAACTAGTTCCCTAAACCAAGGGTTTTTTGAGGCAACCAACAACTTAAAAGGAAGAAAGGGTGAGATTTTTCGATCACTACCACTGAGGTGAACCCTGATAATGAAGTGGTTATTGGTAATAGAGTTATTCATTCATTAATAAAGAACATACTTTTTTATTTTGGTTCTACAAATTCTATTATATCCCAAACGTTTTGTTGAACAATCCCAACACCACCAGAAATCATGGAAGTAATTATGTCAATGAGAATGACAAATTGGAAAAAATTGCTACCCTTGAATATCACTTTTCCCTATCAAAATTTGTGGATTTAACTACCCAAAAAACCACAACAGACTACATCTAGTAGAATTTGATACAATTATTATCATGGATTATATTTCCTTATATAGAACCAACATAAATAGCCTTTAGAGGGAAATCACTCTCCAAATAGTGAATCGACCCTCGATTCTGTACATGTGAAAAGAAGAAGATGAATCTTCGTTACCACCATCATCTTAAGAATATATATTAATTCACTATGAGAATTCATATCTTACTCAGTTGAGTGAGTCTATGGGTGAAACCAACCATGAAAACATTCATATTGTGAGGTAGTTTGTTGAAGTGTTTCCTAGGGAATTGTCTGGTCTTCCTCCTAGAAGGGATGTTTAATACTCAATTGATCTTATACCTGGGGAGTTTCCAATATCAAAGATTCTGTATAGAATGACTATTGTCAAGCTTGAGGACTTAAGGAAACAACAACATGTGAATCTGTATAAAGGGTTTATATGCCCAAGTGCTCCACCATAGGGTGCACCAATCTTCTCCTCCGTGAAGAAGGATGGGTCAATGTGCCTCTACAACGATTATCGTGAGTTCAAATAAATCTCAATAAAAAATTAGTACCCTCTACCACAAATTAATGACTTGTTAGATCAGCTAAGTGGAATACAATATTTATCCAATGAGGATCTGTGGTCGGGATATTATCATGTAATGGTGAATAAGGAGGATATCCCCAAGAATGTTTTTCATACAAGATATATGCACCATGAATTCATAGTAATGATTTTAATACTCACTAATTCTCTATAAATCATCATGGACAAGATTAATAGAGTCTTTTGATATTACATAGTTAAATTTGTGGTAGTCTTTATAAAGGATATTCTAATATACTCCAAAACCATGGGAGAGAATGAGGAGTATCTAATAATTGTACTATATACCTTGTAAAAACAGAAGATCTATGAAAAGTACATCAAGTGTGAGTTCTGTTTGAAGAAGGTCTAATTCTTGAGTCATATCATCACATGCAATGAGATATCTATGTATCCCGCTAAGATAGATGTAATTGGGGGATGGTCGAGGGAAATATCAGTGACAGATATCCATAGCATTTTGGGTTTACCTAGATATTATCGTTGATTTGAGATAAAGTTATCGCTACTGTAAAACCCTCTAACCAAGATAACTAAAAAGGGAGTTATATTTTCTTGGAGTGATGAATGAAAAGTGAGATTCAAGGAGTCAAATATGAGGATTATCACTGCACTCATGATCACATTACCCAAAAGTGGAGTACTTATTGTGGTATTTAGTGATTCTTATAACAAGGGCCTCAGCTGTGTGTTGATGTAAAATGACAAATTCATTGCCTATGATTCAAGGAAATTGAATGTTAATGAGAAAAATAATCCGACACAAGATCTAGAGTTGGCTGCAGTGTTCTTCACTCGGAAAATTTGGAAACATTATTCTCCTTGGGGAGTGGTGTGAAATATACATGTATCACAAAATCCTCAAGTATATATTCACACAAAAAGAGATGAATATGCACCAACGAAGATGGTTAGAGGTGAACAAATACTATGACTACTCAATCAATTAACAAAATGGGAAATAAAACATGGTTGCATATTCTCTAAGTAGAAAGGACCAATAAATTCTATCATTAATAATTATTGAAAAGGATCCAATCGTCTTAGATTTGATAAAGATGGACGTGGGAATCATACAGAAGGGAAAATCATCAATCCTTTCACAAATGATTTCCCAACCGTCTCTTTTAGAATGGTTAAATGAGGCTCAAAATAATAATTTTGGAATTTATAGGAAATTGGAAACTATCATAAAAGGCCAATCCTCAGAGTTCAATGATAATGAAGAATTAATTGTGATATATGGGTCAATACTATGTGTTCCATAAAATCTAGAGTTAATGAATGAACTTTTCAATGATGCACATAGTTCGAATTTCTCCATTCAACAAGGAAACACAAAGATATATCTATATCTATGAGAGAATTATTATTGGGATAATATAAAGAATAATATCGCTGAGTATACATCAATGTTCAAGGTATGTCAGCAAGTGAAACCCAAGAGGAAGAAGTCTAAGATAATGATTCAACAATTAACCAGACCTGCATGGAAATGTGATAAAATAAGCGTAGATGTTTTCACCAGACTTCTGAAGACATCCAAAGGAAACAATGCTATCTAGGTTGTTGTGGGTCATCATATAAGGACTGCACACTACATTTCAATTTGAGATGATTTTATTTTCGATCAACTGGTGTGGATATATATCGGAGAATTGATAAGGCATCTTGGAGTAACACAATCAATTGTATCTGATAGGGATCCAAGACTCACCTATACATTTTTGAAGGGTCAACAACATGCTATGAATACTGAGCTGAAATTCTGTATAGCTTATTATCCTCAAATGTGTGGAAAATCTGAGAAGACTATCCAAAAACTTGAGGGCATTTTGAGATCATTCTCAATGGACTTCAAATGAGGATGGAATTAATATCTTCTTCTAGTTGAGTTCTCATACAACAAAAGTTTTCAATAAATCATCTAAATGGATCTTTATGAAGACCATTATGGAAGAGGTGTAGAATAGCAACCTATTGGGAATATGTGGGTATGGAAAACTCTTACTTCCATAAACGGTGAATGAAATGGTGGAGAAGGTAAATATTATACAATAACACATTAAAGCTGATCAGATTCAACAAAAAAGTTATGATGATAATTTTTTAAGAGACTTAAGTGTAAGACCTCAGAGACATGGAATTCCTCCACATGTCACTGTGGAAGAGAGGAATGAGAATTGGGAAGAAAGGAAATTATTTTCAAAGGTACATCATCTATTTTGAGATCCTTGATCACATTGGAGTAGTGGCCTATCAAGTTCCACTCCCACCTAACATATCTCAAGTACATGTTGTATTTCATTTATTACTTTTGAGAAGTACATACCTGGACCATAGGATTTACTCAATCTAGAGGTGGTACCATTGGATAAAGACCTCAACTATGAAGAGATGTTGGTGAAGATCTTATACCATTGGGAAAAAGTAATAATTAATAAGATAGTTGTCCTCATCAATGTGTGGTGGAGAGACTGCATGAATGAAGTGGAAATGTGGGAATTAGAAGATGTAATGAAATAAAGTTTCCCGATTATGTTTTTGTGTGGAAAAATGAAATTTTGATGGTGAAATTTCTTATGGGGGGATGATTGTAACGACCCAAACATTTATTATTTTAATTTCTCTTGATTTAAATAAATTTATTATTAGGTTAAATTGTTATTTAAAAGATATGAACTTCTTTGGATATATGTTTTTAGATTTTAAAATACCCTATATAATTTTAACCATTTCTAATACAGTCATTGATCATTGATCACATGATTAGTATAAACATAAGGCATTAACAAAACCAAATTAATCAAAAAAGGAGTTATTACCTCATCCAGTAGTATTGATCCATACGAAGCTCATTTGGTTGAGCTCGAAAAGAGGAGGCATCATTGGGCTTCACTCTTGACCAATCCCAATCAAAGCTTTAACAGGTTAATCTTGAATGGAACCGCCTATGGGAGAAGTGGACGTTGAAAGAGATTACCACCCATGTGATGTTATTTGAGCAACCCCAAGATTCGGTCACCATCACACACCTTACCCTTTGGTCATATTCAGGTGTAATTAGGGGTAATATAAAAACACTCTAGCACTATGAATATGTAAATTATTTTTGCATAGAATGAAGAATATACATTCATTTTATTTCTATTACTTTGTAAATAGTTTTTAAAGCACAAATAATATTTTCCGTTAGTATTAAACTAAGAAATATATTTTGATGAATTAATGATTTTTTGAATTAATTAATATTTTAGCAAAAAAAATTACAAAATTACTTTTTATTAAATAAAAATTATCATATAATTTTTATGAATTCAATTGTAATTATTATTAAGGATTGAATGTTGTTTTTTTTAAACCCATGATTTTTTTATAAATGCCACTTCTTATTTAAAAAATAAATATTAAAATACTTATAAAATTTTTTAGATAAAATTAATATTATTTTTGGAATCAGTACATGGAAATTGTCCAATGGTGAATATTTCATAATTTTCTAAGACAGTAGAATTTTCAGGTAATAAATAAATACTATTTAAAAATATAATGAGTTTTAAGACATCATAATGAACCAATATCATTGTCATAAAATTATATGAATGTGTTTTTCTACCAATATATTGTTTAAAGTTAAAATAATTTGATTTTAGATTTTTAATTAATTTTATGGGGCCTTAGTGGACCCTCTAAGACTTATAATACATTTAAATATTTAAAATGATTTCCTTGAGAGTGTGACTTACCACAACACAATAATTACAATTATTTTATGTTCGCCCATTATCCATTTAAAATAATGTTCTCCACTACCAATTGTAAAAAAACATGAGAAAAAACATTGGATGGTTTGTGGTTTTGTTTAGTTTGATGTGTATTATCCAAAATAAAAATAATAAATAATTACCTCTGATTACCAATATAAAACCACACAATCTCCCCCGTCTATTCACTAAAAACCATTTTAGATTGACTAACCTCTTCACTACTCCCTTTAGAATCCTCTCATGTTTCCCCAAGATCCCATGAAGCCTCTCTCAGTTCCCTCCAAAACAATTGGGATCACACTTCTATGTTAGGGATTTCTTCCTCTCATATTTTCCATGATTAGTTATGTTGTTATACCCTTTTAATAAAAATTAAATATGTTGGGGTATGATTTTTCACATCTCCCAAACATTCATCCCTATTTTTGAATGATGTTATACCTATTTCTTTCTCATTATTGCCTCTCATGTACACCCATTACCATGCCCAGATTCCATAAGGAATTTCCCTCTTCTCATTTACATTCAATCCATTGTATTATGAATCTAAATTTAATTAAATATGTAGGGAAATGTTTCTATATGCCCCCCCTACTGTACATTTCATTTACATATAATAACAAACCCCTTCCTTTCTCATCAACCATTTTTTATTAATTCTTATGTCATGCCGTTATGCTACCAAAATTACCCCACGGTTTTCCAAGATAGTGTCATTTTGTAGTGAATACCACAAAAATTTTTCAATCAAGGGTATACACTATTATGAACATTTAATTATTGATTATGTAGTTTAATGTATTAATTTCAAATTCATTTATCATGGAATAAATGATGATGTTTAATGAATACATGTTATATGATCCATGTAGAACACTTATGCATGAAATGATTAAGAAGGGTGTGCCCTGATAGTACTTCAATGAATTGGGTAATGATTATTATCATGATACATTAAGTTAAATGCAGGTTTACTCATGATAATTCAAGTGAAATGAGTGTTTACTCATGCTCCATGTGCAATGATCCTTGGATCATGCTAATATTAAGTTAAATGTTGATGCCACAATTCTATGTTATGATAATCATTCTATATCATGACTTTATGATCATGTTTCTCTTATTCAACATTGATATGCCTATTTCTTAACATGTACTATATTTTTCATGTTATTCCTTGTTTAGTCCCTTACTAGGAATTATATCTTACACTATTCTTATGAATGTTCTCAGGTTTTCCCATGCAATGCTATGTACGAATGAATTCATGTGGTCATATAAAAGAAGTTTTCGATAAAGATTTGTATTTCATGTTTTATGTTTGTTATGTAATGGTCCTAATACCCAATAACACTATACTTATAGATCTTATATGTTGTATCAAGTGAAAATTTTATGTAATAAATTATGTTTAAGTGTCAAATAAATAGATTGGTCATTATACTTATGGTTTTGGATTAGTGTTATGAGATGTTGGTGGGAAGGGAAGGCTAAGACATTAAATAGTTTAATGTGTTTGTAAATGGGAGGTAAAATAGGTGGTGGAGGATTTGTGGTGGTATTAATTAATGAATTCTTAATGTAAATTTAATTAGTGACGATTATTTCCCTTACCTTGAGATCATCTAGGGTATACTATGAAATCTCTGGATTTATGCATAGCTGTAAAATAGTGTTTTGTATGATATGGGAACCCTCCGAGAGTTTTCTTAAGAATTAATATTTGTTTAGAGGTGGATGCACTGAGTTATGGAATCAGTAGTTTATAGATGAGGTTCTTATGGATAATGAGAGGTCGATGAATATTGGGGGCCATTGGCCATGGTGGTTGAGTTACAGGAAAATTTGATGTTAACAATGATTCAAAGGTTGGGAAAAATGTGTCAGAAGTAGGTGCATGGAGCAAGGCCATGGGTTTGAAGTGGTGGTATCAGCATGCTAATGAAGAACCTGTGAGGTTAATGTTTAAATTTCTCAGAGAAATGATGCGAGAGACATGAATGTGGAAACTGTAATATCTTTTTATAAGGTATTTGGTTTCAAGACTAAGTGACAATTGGATGGTGTTTTGTGTTTTTTGGGAACATTACATTGGGAAATCATTCGGTAAATTTGTTGTTGATCACCTAGAGAACAATATGTTCTTGAGGAGAAATTTTATACATGTGTTGGATCATAATGAGCATGTTTTTTGGGGAAAGATTATTATTTTTAGTCCATGTATTATGGAAGCATGGATCTGCATAGAAATAATCATGGGAGATATAATTTTATGTGGGGTCCTTGTTGTCCCTTCTTTTTTAATCAGTATATTTGGTAATCTTAGGAGAGTGTATCAATGATGAAATATTATTATTTGGGGTGATTATAAGAACCAAATATTTTTGTGAAGACATATGGGGATCATATAAAGGTACTATTATAACTTCTATTGAGTATATTTAAATTTGGTTTTAGTTTGGCGAGTGTTTGGGAGAATTTTGGGAAATAAATTTGAAGGAGATTGGGAAGACAGTGTAACCATGTGTATGATACTATTCATGGAAATTAAATTAATTATTATTATCAATTTTAAAATTTCATGATCACCCTATTTAACCCCAAATCACCACAATTAGTTCATAGGACCACATTGTCATTTTGAGAGCTCTCAAGATTAATTTTAAACCCTCCCAGCCTTCATTCTTTGTGAATTGAAGCCCAGATCGAAGATCGCTTCTATCCCAAAATGTGATTTATTCTCTCATTCATCTTTTTTTCATCCTATGTTCATTCCAATTTATCTTAATTATGTAATTCACTGAATTATATTCATATATGTCTCTTTATTGATATCCAGATCTATTGTTATATATCTTGATTTAATCATGCAAGATCATGATTTTCTTGAATCTTTTTTTTGGGATTTTATATTCAGATCTATATCTACATCATTGTGCCACTCGACTTTTAGGGATTTCCATTTGGTGATTAGTGTTCGAAAAAATATTACAGGTATTCTAATATTAACTTCCAATATTCAGGATTTTGATTAAGTGTATGAAAATTTAGAATTTGTAGTATTATTAAGAGATTTTAATTCCTAAAGTAGGTTAGTAAATATAGTGACCCCTGATTGACATACATGGATATTACATATTTTTAGACCAATAATCATTAAATTACGAAAATACATGCCTTTAGACCACAAAAGTTTTGTGTCTTTGGAAACTGAGAAACAGAATCTTCTATATTGGTGAAAGATCTTCAACATATCATATAAAGATCTCTAGATTTTATATTTCTTCCTAAAACCATTATTAATAAACTATATAAAGGAAACATAAGAAAGGGGTGAGATAAAATTCTTAGTATGCATAAAAAATGGAGACAAGTATTCATAATCCTGGTCATAATGGTTTGATAATTTGATCATGAAAACAGAAAATCATACTCTGGATATCAAAGATCATAAAGATGAATCATGTAATAATGTGTTGATGTTTATAAGCATTGAATCATAATGAAATAAATATCATATGTCATGAAAGAATAACATTGGAATAAAATTGGGAATTGTGGAAAGCACATAACAATATTATGATTTCCATAGTAACTAAGGTATCACTTCCAAGACCATCTTAGTAGTATGGGTAATCTCCCCATACCACTGTAGTAGTCAGGGTTCATTCCCTTGGTCATCATAGTAGTATGAGTTCATAACCCAAACAGTCTTAGTAATGATGGATTACTAACATGGCATTAATTTTAGATAAGCTTCACTCCCAAGAAAATCTTAGTTTATCTTATTAGTAATAATACATTAACTAATTAATTGGAGCGAGATATAGGAGAAACTCATCACATAATTAAATCATACGTAAATATTCCACAAGCTCATAAATAAACATTTAATAACCATAAAATAAAATAGTTATCATAAAAATGTAAACATATCATAACCATTGGAAATAGATAGGTTTTATAGTAAATTCACCATAAACATAAATCATGAAATGAAGTGGTTGTCAAGATCATATAACCACTAAATTAGTAATGGATTTAATAATTATATAACCCATGATGGGGAAATAGATTTCATTAAGTCCATCAAATTATTCATAACCCATTGATATAACATATATAAATGAAACCTTTAAACTATCATGAGTAACGATAATAAATGTCATCATTGATGGAAAATATTTTTTAAATATATTTTAAAAAACTTTTATATATGAGAAATATTTTTTCAAGTTTAAAAAATTAATTTTTAAACAGAAATTCATTTATAATATTTTTTTATAAAATAACATGGAAACATATAAAGAATAAATTAAATCATTTTAAAAATCTTTTTCTTGGAAAACATTTAAAATATGCTTCAAAAATGTTTAAAAACATGTTTCTTTGAAATCAGTTAAAACATTTTAAAAAAAGATTGAAAATGTTTTGAAAAAACATTCATTGAAAATACCTTGAAAACATATAATGAATGACTGAAAACATTTTTAAATTAATTTTCCATATTAAATTATAAAATAATCTTGATGAAAATTTTATAAACATTTCATTGAAAATATTTTAAAAACATGTAAATAAGATTAGAAAACATTTTGAAAATTGTTTTCCATGAAAAAATATGAATATAGTTTAAAAAAATTTTGAAACCAATTTTATTCAAAAATTTCTATTGAATACATTTTCTTAGAGATTAACCTTTTTAAAAAATCAAAGATAGATTTAAATAAATGATGATGGGTTAATCTGTACATGTTTTTACAGGTCTAATGAACCTTCCTTTTGTGCGGTAAAATGGATAGAGAATTGCCTTGTTCAGAATGTGACCAGAATATTCCCATTATTATATTTTTAAAATAAAAAGGGTAAAATTTTATATTATATATTAAAAGAAAATGGTACTATATTCTTGGGAACTTTTTTAGAAAAGATATATTTCTAACCAATGAGAGGATAAAGATGGGCTTTCCTAAAAATTATTTATTAACTATTTTATGTATCAAAGAGTATACAATGGTACCAATAAATTATTATGACATGAAATAATAGAGGATAAATAAACTAATGAATATTATTGAGAGATTAATCATAATATTTCATCCAAGTAAGTATAAACATAAACATAAATGAAAAGAAATGAGATTGTGTCAATTAACTATGATAACATGGTATCATGGTATCAGGATCTCCATTTAAAGAATGTAAATTAAATAAAGAATTTAATATAATGGAAATATATTTATTCATGATATTTCATGTAAAATTGATTTATATGCACCCTGAATATGAGTTTAGGTTCATAATAAAACAAGATTCCCAAAGAAGGAAAATTGAGACAAAACAATTTTTCCGATTTGGTATCATGTAAAAAAAATAAACCCCATGGAATAAGGATCATAAAATGGGAATGAATATATACATAAATTTACATACAATGTAGTTAAATTAAAATAACAAGCATTACATTCACCAAACAAAAGGAAAGGGTTTCGAACATAGGTTGTATCTCTCAAAATTTAAAAGTGAGATAAAATACCCTTACCTTGTGTCTTTACTCTCCCTATAATCGTAAAATATTCATTTATAATGAATATAATATTACTATAAATATTTTATATAATCATATTCTTTTATCTATTACTATATATTCTATGATTATGAACTAATATTACCTTTTTGATAAGGATCCTATGTTAAGGTTTCCCTTCGGGTAATATTATCATTGTTCTTTACCCGTGTCTTAATTTTTTATATCGTTGATCCTTATAATTATATAATGATTCATTAATATATAAAATGATATAAATATATATTATATTCAGTATAATAATAATTTATTAATGTATATCATAATTAAGTATATTATGGAATACACTATTCATGGATATAGTAAGTCGAACGTATGCATGAATGTTGTTTTCTGTTGTTATAGTCGTATTGAAAGAAAAAATGTAATGGAAATATCTATATATATATATTTATATTTATATATTTTAATGTTTAATTATTATATCATATATATCATAAATTTTCAATAAAATAATCCGTAATACTTTCTATTTTGTGTGTGAAGGAATCACATTACTTTTAGGGGCAGTTGTCAACACTTCCTCAAATGATATTATTGTATTAACACCAAATAGAAGGTAAAAAGATGTGGATTGTAAAAGGAATACATAATATTTAATATAGAGTAAATATAATATATTAAATATATAAACATATATTCCATCATAGTGGTCCCCATGATTGGTGGTAAAAGGGAAATGAACAATCATTATTTCGTGAGGAAGTCGTTTTCCATACACAGAAATAGTATTTTCAGCATGAATTAGATGTAGGTGTGCATATGTTTTGGTCATAATATTTTCATTATATAATATTTTTATATTTTTTCTAATTTTTTCTACACAAATGTGGAATAAATGTAGTTGAGGGGTTGGAGAATGAATATAAATGGATGTTGATTGAGAGAAGACATTACCTCTAAATCAAGTAACTCTTTTTGAATTGTCACAAAAGGATTCATTGAGATGAAATATTCTTAAAGGGAGGCTTAAATGTATATGGTATGATTTTAGGGAGCTTGTTTTGGTTGGCACTGGCTGAACATATGATTATTTAGAGGATTGATGAATGTGTAGAGTTCTTGCCTATTTATAGTGGAGGGGGAGTTTAACATATGTAAATACCAAAAGATATTCAATAATGGTGGCATATGATACCTAATGTTCCTAAAATATTGGAAATTAATGTATTAAATGATTATACTAGTCTATAAAAATAACATCCACACAATAATATGTGCATTTTAATTATTTGGTTCCTTAACATATACGATTCCCCAATTTTATCATTTTATTTTTTATTAAAGCATCTAGTTTTATAATCTAATTTATTTAACTATTAATTCTAAATGAAATTTAGATTTATTAAAAATATAGATTCAATTAATTATATAAATTAGAAATAAATTATAAAATTAAAATCCCTTTTGTTTTGTAAATTTATTTTCATACAATCGCAAGCGACACGCTAAAACACTACTGGAACCTAAACCATCTAAACAACATATTTAAATAATATGGGTCAATATGTAAATTAGAAATGATTAATAAATTTATTAATATAACATATTTAGTATATATTGAAAATTAAAATTTACTTGGAAGAATATAGTATGTTTATAAATTTTTAATCATCTCATAAGATTTATTTATATTAAAATGACAATAATGTCAATTTTGACATTATATATTTAATATTCATTATAAAATATCAATATTATATATGAATTAAAATATATTATGTTTAAAGGTGTTTAAAATTATATATTAATCTAATATAAATAAATAAATACAATAATCAAATCATTTAAATTCACTTTTAATATTTATAGAATCAAATATTTTAGTTAAATATTAAGTAAATAATCATTATATTCATTTTTCTTAATAATTTTAAGTACATAAACCATATCTAAAAATTATTGATAATTTTTCATTATTAAAATAACCCATATATGTTTCAAAATGATATATATAACCTAAAATATGATCTTTCCTTAAAATATCAATGTTTTATAAATGTTAAAGGTAAGGAAAGTCCCCTTTCTAACTTTTTCCTTACTTACACTTTTTTATTAGAAACCTCCAATTAATATTATCCCAATAAACCATATAATTCGATCTATGTGGTGAAAAGGTCAAATTTTTGAAATCCAGGGATTTGGGACAACTTTCCAAGACATTGTGGTCCTTAATATTATGGTTTAGTCTCTTATTAAGCTTAATCGTATGTTAATCATTGTAATGAATTCTAATCATGTTCAATAATCATTTTGGTAAAGAAAAATGATATTATTATACCAAATATATCACTATAATTAAATCTAGATATGTTAGATTTTCAAGATAGAAATATAAAACATAAGAAAATTAATATTAACTCTAATCTCGTATATGTGGTCAAATAACAATTTTTTGTAGAAGAAAAATGTCCAAATTCTTGTTATGTTTTTATATGAAATTTGAAATTAAAATTTATTATAATAAAATTAATTTTATAAATAAATTTATAATTAATCTAATTTTACTCTAAAACAATATATAAAATATAATTTTTCAACAATAATTTTTTAAATGAAAAGGCTGGTTTTCACTCAATTGAAGTAATTTTGGAAATTCATAAAAAATGATGTTTCATAGAAAAATCAACAAAAGTAACACTATACTGATATCAGTGCTCATAATTTAATAATCCATTTTAATGTTTCCAATAATATTTCTAAATATTTCCAAATTTAGTTTAATTATTAGAAATGGTTCATTCGAGAAAATGATTTTTTAATCATATGTCTTTACCAAAAAATTTATCATTCATTATCAGATTTTTTATTTATATAAAACAATTATAACCAATATTTGGAATGTATTTATTACTATAACTATAACTATGATTAATTATTATGTTTTAATTTTATCATTTATTTAATTATATATAAATAAAAATATGTTTAATAGAAACTCAATGTTGTGTGCATCATATTCAATGTTGGTGATGCATGGAGCGCAATCCAAGTTGGTGTTGCATATATTGAAACAAAAGTTATTATTGATTTTGGAAAGAATGTTTGTAATAGATTTATAATATATATACATAAAGAACTCTTTCTATTTTCCTGTGATATAAAAAAAATTAAAAATATAAATTAATTAACAAAAATTTTCAAAATCCCAGAGTGTTACATTCTACCTATATTAATATTATTTTCTCCTTCAAATATCATCTGGGTTATCAAAGGATTAATACATGATATTTTCATTCATATAAACCCACATCATAAAAATGGATACTACAACTTCTCATAGAAAGGGACATTTAGAACCATAACAGTAACCAAATGTAACAAATAAATATATTTCCACATTGAAGAACATAGGTGGAAAGAGAAAACAGGGCTATGGTGGAAATCTCATACCATCATGTTCTAAGAAAGAGTGATAGAGAACAAGGTTTGGAAAATTTTAACAACTTGAAATCCATAAATCTGTAGTGACCTAAGAGACCTTATAATATATTGAAAATGTAGGTATAAGAAAAAACTTAGTTCCAAGAAATGTTAGATATTTTTCATTATAAAATATTCTTTCATGGTTTCTAGAAAATGTAAATATTTTTTGTTTGTTAATTAACATCATATCCTAATTTTATACCAATAATCCTACCTTTTCATTTCTGAAGTAATAATATATTATCCGTTAAATGATATGTCATCCCATTTTTCATTATTGTCCATCCACACAAGTTAGTTTGAAAGATAATACTATATTCATTAATCGTTATATGAATTAAAACACATTAATATTAAAGGTTAATATGATGTTTAACATTAAATTCCAAAATTGGATAACCTCATATCCCATTTTAATGATGGAAATTCGAGGGATTTAGAAAGAGGGTCATGACATCACCTTAACATTAGTTCTCATTTATAACACATAGTAGCTCCTGGTTGTCATATTCCAAACATATGAATACCCTCATCATATATTCTCTTGACACATGGTAATAACCTGAATAACAATAAATAATTTTGGAAAAAATACTTGATTCCATATTACAATAATTACTAGATACATACCTTAAATACAGGGAGTTATAATCTTTATACTTGATGAAATAGATGATTTTTTCAACAATTAGTTTCAGGGAAATCTGTACCATCCAATTTTCATATACATATCTAGTATATCTTTATCTAAACATAATTATCTTAGGGTCATGAATAAATTAAGGATTACCTTCCCTTAATAAAAATATAACCATTTTTTAATATCATTTTTCAATGACTTCGTCACAATTCAACATGTCCTTTCCAATATATAATGAACATGTATACTGAAAATACTTATATATTTCATGATTCATCTAACATATTATCTGAATTCTAAAACATAAATACATAATTTGTCCAACATTATTCCTAATCCATCAATCTTGCATCATTAAATTATTCCTTAATATCTATTTCCAATAATATGAAATTTGAATCAAGTCTTTACATATATCAAACTCGATTTAACCATTCTTTTCTATAACATCACATATCATTCATATAGAAATAATTATTTCTTTATCATTCATATAAAAATCATTACATGAACCACCTTGTTGATTCTATTCATGATCCTTCCACATAAGACATTGATTTTCAGAATTCCCATCATTTCCAAATCCAATGTAATTATGAATTGATAATACATTATGGATGAAAACATTCCCATCCATTTCATTTACTGAACACTTCATTTTACCTTTGTAGTCACATGATTTGTGTCCTTCTTTTCCACATTCATATAACTTTCTTGTTCCTCTAACTCATTAACATAGTTGATTCATTCCACATCACTAACATAGAGGAAACCAAATATTCTTTCCCCCATGGTTTCTGTTACCTAAAGACTTAGAAATATTCTTCTTTCTCTTAGTGATTTTGATATATGGTTAAGGTAAAAATTTCAAATCATGTTCTTTGAAAACTGATTAGGCATGATTATGAAATATTTGATTCCAGTGATCACCCCACTGGATTTCTCATCAGAAAATATTCCAACACATTCAGCATTAATCCAATATATTCTGGCTCCCACCATTGACTAAAACCAAAAGCATTGTACGAGCTAAAATTTTCATATCCTAAAACCTCATATTCATTAATAGAATCACTTATAGGATGTCTAAATCATGACAACTTCCATAATATATGACATATTGGGTTTATCTGAGGTTATTCATATATAACTTTCATCTAAATCAGTCATGATGGTTCTTGAAGAGTTTACAATAACCAAAAGAATATCCACTAAGAGTGTCAAACTAGGTGTGTAGCAATCCCATTGCCATATACCATATTACCCTGAGTAAAGCCAGAAATAATTTTCAGAGTTGTTTCCCCTGGTTACATTTGATCATGAGCCACACCACCTTGTAGAATCAAATCATGGATATATATCATAGAAACAACTCACTCTATAATTTTTTAAATTTTGAGAACATTTTCTGAAAGATTAACGCATCATAATATTTATCCTTAGAGACATCCCTCGACATATCCTTAGAAATAAACATAGGGATCTCGCTAAGGGTAATACAAAATTCCAATGTTTGACTAATTCTATCCTTTGATAATAACTATAGAGACCCAATATTAATATACATAGATATTACCTCATTTTATATGAATATTTAGTACATTACCAAAATACATGCCAGAGGACTTTAATAGTTTAGTGTCTTTCAAAACATGAGAAATTTATTCTATATTGGTGAATGATCATCAACATCTCCCATAACGATATCCTCCTTTATTAGTTCTACCAAATAAATCCATAAACTATAGAAAGTAAACCTAAGAAATGGGTGTGCTCAAATTCTCAACAAGAGTAAATTAAGGAGACCTATAAGCATAAACAAGGCCATAAGTGTATGATAATGTGATCAACAAAATATAATATCATACTCAGTATATGAAAGAGAATAAAGATTAATCATGGAAGTTTATAAGACATAAATCATAAGGAAAAAAATAACATAAAAAATGAAATCATAACATTGAAATAAAACATGTAAGTGTAGAAAATACATAAGTTTATAATTATTTCCATAGTAGTGAAGGAATCACTTAAATGACCATGTCATTAGTATGAATTTACTCCCCATACAATTATAGTAGTCATTGTTCACTCCCATGGCCGTAATAGTAGCATGAGTTCACTTCACATAAAATTTTAGAAATCATGGTCCACTCCCTTGGATATCAAAGCAGTCAAGGATCACTCCCAAGACTATCTCAGTTTATCTCATGAGATATAATGCATTACCAAATACATCAAAGGGAGGTATATGTCTCACCCATCAAATAATGTAATCATATATAAATGATCCACATGAATATAAGTAAACTTATCATAAAACATGAAATGATATGGGTATCATAAACATGTTAACACACCATAACATAGGGAAATAGATAGGTTTCATAATCATTTCATCATAAACATGACCCGTCAAAAGATGTGGGTGTCAAAAGAATATAACATGTGAATGAGTAACAGATTTCAAATACATATAACCAACGAAGGAGAAATGGATATAATGAATTTTATAGAGTTATTAATAACCCATTAATAGAAAGGATATGAATGGAAAATTAAATTGTTATGAGTAACATCAATATATTAAATCTTAGGTGAAAAAAATGTTGAAATATTTTCTAAAATTATTTCTATATAAAAATATCCATTCTTGTTTGAGAATGTATTTTTAATGAATAAAACCATATGAAAATAAATTTTATAGAAAATAACATGGAAAATTTTTAAAAAGGAATTTAATCATTTTGAAAACATTTTTCTTTAAAAACATTTAAAATAATATTCATAACATTTTAAAAACAGTTTTCTTTGAAACCACTTCAAATATTTAAACGAAATCATGAAATTTTTTTGAAAACGATTTCATAAATAATAATATGATAAAATATAAATAAATATTTAAATATATTTAAAAATCATGTTCCTTGACAACTTAAAAAATAATGTTAAAAACATTGAATACCATTTCTTTGAAAAAACATTGGAAACATGTAAATAAAGACTAGAAAATTTTTTGAAAATAGTTTTCCATGAAAACATATAAAATATTTTTGAAACCATTTTGAAAAAAAAAATCATTGAAAATTTCTTTTCAATACATTATCCTAAATATTAACCTTTTTAACAATTCATATGGAGCTTTGAATAAACGATGGTTAGTAAATCCGTTCATGTTGTATGAGGTCAAAAAACATTCCTTTTTCATGGTAAATTTGATTGAAATCACATTGTTTAGAAAGTGAATATAATATTACATTGAATATATTATTATAATAACAAAAGGTTAAAAATGTATTTTAGATATTATTGTGTAATGGTATAATATTAATTGAAACTCATTTTAGAAAACATAGATTTCCTACCTGTGAGAAGGTAAAGTTGGGCATTGCTAAAAAATATTTCATAACTATTTTACATACCAAAGATCAAAAAATGGTAACAATACATGAGTATATCATGAAATAACATATTATAAAGAAAAATCAGGAATTTTATTGATAGATGGATTATAATATTTCATCAAAGTAATCATAAACACAAACAATCTAAAAAATCAATGGGATTGTCTCAATAAACTCTTATAATGTGGTATCTTGGGATCATGATCTCCATGTAAATAATTTAAATTATATAAATCATATAATATCATGAAAATAGTAATATTTGTGATATTTAATGTAAAATGGATGTATATTCACCACCAAAAAGAGTTTATGTGCATAAAAACATGAGTGTCCATGAATGGAAATTGAGACCAAACATTTTTACCAATTTGGTAACTTTTGAAATATAAACACCATAGAAGAAGGATCTGAAAATCGGGATTTTTATACCCAAAAATTAAGTACAAGAGATATATAATTCAATCAGGGGTATTAAGGGAACCACATAAAAGGAATGGTTGGAAAGCATATCTTTTATCTCATAGAAATTAAAAGTGATATAAAATCCCCTTACATTATGTCATGTTTCTCTTCAAACTTGTACAATATTTCTTTAAAAGAAATAAAAAATTTTTATAGATATTTTACATAATCATAAATTTATATCTATTACTATATGTTTTGTAGAGACCCAAATCTTGAATTATATTGACATTACATTACTTTTGTGGAATACTTAATACATGAAAAAAACAGACGACCAAAGACCGTATTAGTTTAGTGTCTTTGGAAACTCAGAACGTAATCTTATAATCATGGTAAAAGATCGTCCCATTTTGGGTTTCTTACCTTAAACCATTCTTTATATCCTGGGAAAAAGAAAACATAAAAAGGGTGAGCTCAAATTCTCAGTAAGGGTAAACATAGAGAACATAAAACAATCCATAAACATTTGAATGAAAAAACATGAACATAAAAACATAAAAATCATGAGAAAAGTTATAAATCATGGAAGTATGTAATGCATATATCATAAAGGAACATCAATCATGATAAAATTGCATGGTAATAAAACATGTGATTGTGGAAACCATTAAGCACATGATATGATTTCCATATAAGCCAAGGCATTGCTGCCAAGACCATCTTAGTGCACAAAGTCCATTTCTTAATCGAGTTCACTCCTCGTTCTAGTCCCGTATCACTAAACTGGATTAACATACCATTCTAGCCATGTTTATCTCATTATATATAAATCATTACCCAATTAATTGTAAGGATATATAGGTCCCACCCATCTCATAATGAATACATTCTTTTGTGTGCCACAAAATCATAAATCATATATCATAGCATATACCATGTAATAGAATGGGATTATTAATCATCATGCCATCATAAAATATTCCATATAAAAAAATGGATATCATTTCATTATAATTAAAATCAATCCATGTATATAATGGATAAATTATACTTGAATAATAACCATATTAAATAATGTCAGTTTAGATGGAAAACAGTTTTAATAAAACACATGAAATGAATTCTTTAAGAAAATATCCTTTCTTCTTCAAAATCATTTCCTTTTCACAAAATTCCATGAAATATTTAAAGAAATGGGTTTTGTTGAAAATAATCATGCAATATTGTAGAGGAAGCTTCATGAAAATGAGGTGTTATGAAACAGTAAAAATCTGTTCACGCCGTATAAGTTAAAAATAACATTCTCCTCGTACTTTTGTTTGAAAAGTGAAAAAGTTCCTCATGTGGTAAAAAAAGTAATATTCTTTTCATAACATGTGTTGAAATTAAAAAATGGGTAAAAAGGCCATTAAACATACATGAAAAAAAATTTATAAAATAGGTACATGGATGATAATAAAAACCCCAGTAAATACTTAGGAATAAACAATCTCAGATAAGAGCGAGATAGGAATAGTTATCCCTTACCTTGTGTCCAATACGCTTTTTATGTATCCAAACATCCTGTATAATGATATAAATAGTGTCATTAACATATTACAGAATCATATTCATTTTTATGATATCATATATGGTTTACTTATGGATTTATATTACCCGTTCTTTTGTAAATTCGATATAAATCAGTTATTTGGGTAAAATTGTTTCATTTATTATACGTGTTTCGACTTGTTGTTCTTAATATAATTAGTTATATCCTGATATAATTAATTCCAGAATGTAAAACATGATTTATATATAATATATATTCACCATATTCATATATATATATATGACAGATCGATAAATGGAATGAAATACACCATTCATGGAGATGGTATGTCGTATGTATGCATGAACACTGTTTTCATTTACTTATTCAATTGAATGGAATTATGTAGATGAAATACATATATATATACATAAATCCATTATCATTATTTTTTCATATATTTCAATATCATTCATTATATATACTTTATAATCATTCATGATTTGTTGACATGGAGAATGAATCTCATTGTGTCGTGTAGACGGTAGTCCGTATGTACGCACTAGCGATGATATCATTCCCATGATCATGGAATTGTATTTAAGTGTATGTATAATATTTCAGAATCAATATCACTTTACAATAATCATATATAGTTATTTATTTACACTATTATACCCATCCATGTACGGTGGTGGTCTAAAACAGATTATACCACGGCTTGGATATGATATTTTGTACATATGCACGCGCGGTGATTTCGTTTTCCGTAGGATGGATAGAAGGTGAAATTGGGTTTATAAATATTTATAATAACATATCAGTATATAATTAATACTTATGTTATTACTTTGTAATTATAAAACTAAATAAGAAGAAGTAAAAGAAGAAAGAAACTTGAGATAATCAGAAGAATAGATTACCTCTTATTCGACGCACCTCCTTTAAGCTTCCTCTTAAGGAAGTAGAGTTGGTATTTTGAGAAGACCAGAACATCAAATATTTTTCTTGGGAAGTGGAGAAGAAAAATGGGAATGGGAAGGAAAAACTTCAAGGCTCAAAAGGGTTTGAGGAGAAGAGAGAAGGGGTGCCCTTTTTATAAGAGAGGAGAGGGGCACCTTTTGAAAAACTTAAAAAAAATTAATTATAAAGTTATATTCAGTTATTAGAATCTCCAAATAGATTTATTTAAGAAGATGAGGTGTGTATGGGTCTAACTACTATCAACCAATACGTTTTATAAAAGTTAAGGTTAATATTTTAACCTTATCTTTTAGATTTAACTCTAAGTTAAATAATTTAACCTTTACCGTGTCTTTATGTTTTCTTACACTATATGGTTAATAAACATAATATAACAAGCCAAAAAAACCCCAAGTGGTTCATTATTAATATATATATCCTTATATAAGTCATTTTGCAGAACATTATATTTTAAGGAATAAAATAAAAATTAATAATATAATATTTGTTTTAAAAACTATTTTATGTCAATTTTGAAACTATTTGGTATTTGATTTTTGTGATATTCATAAAAGAATGGTTAGTTAGAAAAAATTTAATTAAATCAATACTAAAACGTCATATTAACCTATAAAATTAGTTTAATTCATAAAAAGTCTAAAATTACATTTATTTGGGTATTTATAACATCAATTATGTTAATACTTCATTAATAATGTAATTAATACATTATCTTTGTGTCATAAATAAATTAAATTATTTAATATCTAAAAATTATAAATAAAATACCATTTTGTAGGAAATCATTTTATCTTCCTAATGAATATTTATAGTTGGACTTATCTTATGTATAACCCTATATTAAATTTTTTCTACTTATTAAACTTTGATTTTAACTATTTTAACTCTTTTTTAAATAAAATAATAATAAATGTCCAAATCTAATTCAAGTGGACCTAAATGATAATATTATATTCCTAATGTTTTTTTGTTCGAATTATAGTTATCAAATAGAATTAGGACATGTGTTAGGGTAATATTAATATCATTCTTACCCTTAATTACCCTATTTACTTTTAACTATGGTAAATAAAAGTAAAAAGATACTATTCACCAAAAATTATTTTTATTTTATTGAACCACGTTATACTCTTTGATATTAACCGTGTCTCTCAGATTTTTGAAATTCCACTCACAGAAGTGGTAAAATTAAGTTTTATGTAAATTTGCAAAAAACTCTTATGAGGTAGGTAAAAGACGGTGGAAAGTTCAATAAAATATTTCTATATCTAAAATTATTATAAAATGAATCCAATGAATCACATTGAACTTATATAGGTATTATGTATCAATTTTTAATTAAAATAAATATAAAATACAAATAATTATTTAAATAAAAAAAATCGGTTTTTAAATAGTAACCCAGAGTTTTCACTATTCATCAAAAATTGAAAGTTTTCAGAAAAATACCAAAAATTCACCCTAGGATAATTTCTATACACCAAATCCAAAAATGTAGTGCATTTTGAAAGATGAAATTTATAAAATTTCAAAAATATGTTATTACTATTCATAACAGCTAGTTTGTATAATATTTTAATAACATGTCGATGTTTAGTGAAACACAGTATTTCATACAACACATGCTATCATGAATGGTCGTGATTGCGTGTAATGTAAGCCAAGATAGGGTTGCGTGTAGTGCAAGACACCTTTGTTATTGCATATAACAGAATCAATCAATATTTCATTTATACATTGAATATAAATATATATATATATACACTCAATGTTACGTAGAATAACTACTATCAAATGAACATGAAATTGTGTGTAACACAATCCAAGAATAGTGTTGCATATACTGCAAGATAATACAGTGGTTCGTATAGCGCAAGATAATCTTGGTGTAACGTAAAACAAAAGACATCAATGAAATTAAAAGGAATAATTCTCATAAAATCTCGGGTTGTTACATTCTACCCCCATTTAATTTCGCCCTTGAAATTCATCGGGGTTATAAATGGTTTTCTACTTGAAAGTTTCTTTAATTGAAACCCACATCGTAAAATGGAATACCAAAACGTAAGTTTAAAAACAAAAGTATGAAACGTAAAAGTTACACAAATTAACTAATCATTGGGTTTCCACATAGGACAACATATATGAAAATATGGATATAGAAGATAATTCTAACCATCAAGTTTTGATGGAGAGTGGTAGAGAACATCGCTATGAAAAATCCAACAATCACAAAGCCAAAAATTTGTGATGTTCTAAGGTACCATCAGACTTATCGTATATGAGGACACTGGGACAAAATTTTTGGTTTTCAAGATCATTTCCCTAAATTTGAAGAATTAGAATAAATACTTAATTTATTTCTGTACAATCTCACTGCTGTTCGTGCCTTGTACAATTTCCACTTTATATCTTAAAGAAATTAAGTTGAATTTTTCATTATTGATGTTTTAGAAGATCATATGATAGAATAATGGGTCATTCCATCTATCGCAAATAAAAGGTTAGAAAATGTTATAAGTCCATCTTATTGTGAGATTAATCGTATATGGTTCTAAAAATGGACTTATACATCATCTATCATAGTGATTAATAAAATAAAACATGTTTCTACTAACCAGGGACTTCCTGTAGGCCAGTGGTATGCAATAAAGGCCTATCGCACTTCGGTTGTGGGTTCGATTCCCACAATCTTGTCCGACGCGACGGGTTAACGCACATCCTGTAGATTTCCCTTTTTCTAAAACTACACTATTATAACATTACAGAAATAATTTTTTAAAAAAAAAGTTCTAGCCTTAAACAATATTATCTGATGGCCGACATAACCCTTTCGAATATTTGGACTTATCCAAAATACATCTGTCAAATCTCATAGTATAATGAAAATGATTACTGGAAAGGTCACATAACAAGAACGTGAATACCATCATTTATCATACGATATATATTGTTGTTCACATTCCAAGAATGTGAATTCTTTATTCATGTATTCTCTTGAAAAATGATTACACATTGAACCTTAGTGAAAACATGAATGTAGTTAAATGTTAACTCTTTGCACATACCAAAATCCAAAAAATTCTATATACTCAAACCATGATATCACTTAGTCCTTATATAAATCATGAGCACATGAATACTATCAAACATATTATTTTCTCCTTATCCATTCATAAGTTCATATCATCTTCTTTCCAAAAAAATCTAAATAACCTTTCATGGTTACCGGTACCATTCAACTATACTTTCAAATAATTTAGGAAAAACAATAGGTTAACAATCCTTAGATGATTATTTATTCCATAGTACCATTAACTATACAACATAACTCTTGATAAACATATATCATTCCATTACCTTCTTAAACCATTGACCAAGCTTCAACACTTCTTTCATCCCATATATCATTTGTAGTATCCTCATCATCATCCACATAAATACTACCCGTATGGACATCCATATTCTCTTCATGAGATATTCCATTAGGGCATTGGTCTGCATAATGCCTATACATTCCACATTTAAAACATCTAATCATTGTTGATGTCGTAGCAATACCATTATCCTTCTCCCTAGTGTTAAGTGAACCTTTTCCTTTTCACTTACTGCATTTGTGCCCTTCTTTTCCACACCCAAATCATCTTCCAGTTCCTTTGAAACATTCTCCTTGATTCCTCTTCGCACATGATTTACAAGAGAGAAATTTAACTTTCTTTCCTTTGTGATCATTATGAAACTCCATCTTTCTCTTATTAGCTGATTCGGGAAACTTACCAAAGTTGAGATTATTGATCATGTTATGAGATTTATGATTAGGCATAATAACGATGTTTGGACTTCCAAATCCCGTTTCATTTGGCTGCTCATGAAGAATATCATTCCATTATCCATCATATCGTCCATTTCCATGAATCGTCCCATT
This sequence comes from Viscum album, assembly GCA_963277665.1. NCBI lineage: Eukaryota > Viridiplantae > Streptophyta > Magnoliopsida > Santalales > Viscaceae > Viscum > Viscum album. The sequence continues at coordinate 987,848,828 of OY728163.1, read as the reverse complement.
TCCAGCCATTTTCTAAAACCCAAAAATAATAGTGCGAGAGGCAAAAATCATACTGGGAAAACAACATAATAAAGGGGCAGTACCTTCAATATCTAACATCTTAGGTTAATTTATATGATCGTTACCATAATTCTAGGACTATAACCTATACGAATACTTATCCTTAGGGACATCCCTTGACATACATTAGAAATATTTATAGGGATTTCACTAAAGTTTTCACATCCTAGTTTCCAATGGTTAAATAAAACTTTTCTCTGATACCAACTGTAGATACCCAAATCATGATGTACATGGAAATTACATTACTTTTTTGGAATACATAATACATGACAAAAACAGACGCCCAAAGACCGTATTAGTTTAGTGTCTTTGGAAACTCAGAACGTAATCTTCTAATCATGGTGAAAGATCTTAAACATCTCTCATAAAGATCTTCCCCTTTTGTTTTTTATACACAAAACCTTTCTTTATATCCTGTGGAAAATATAACATAAAAAGGGTGAGCTCAAATGCTCGGTAAGGGTAAACACAGAGAACATAAAACAATCCATAAACATTTGAATGAAAAAACTTGAACATAAAAACATCAAAATCTTGAGCAAATACATAATTCTTGGAAGTACGTAAGGAATATATCATAAAGGAATATTAATCATTATAAAATAGCATGGGAATAAAACATGTGATTGTTCCAACCATTACGCACATGATATAATTTCCATTGAAGCCATTGTATTGCTTCCAAGACTATCTTAGTGGACAAAGTCCCTTTCTAAATCTAGTTCAATCCTCATTCCAGTCCTGTATCACTAAACTGGATTAACATACCATTCCAACCATGTCTATCTCATGAGATATAAAAAATTATTCAATTCATTGTAGGGAGATATAGGTACCACCCATCTCATAATGAAATCAGTAATTCATGTGCCAAAAAAATCATAAATCATATATCATAGCATAACCCATGTAATAGAATGGGATTCTTAAACATCATTCCATCATAACATAATCCATATAAAAAAATGGATATCATTTCATCATAAGAAAAATCATACCATGTAAATAATTGAGACATTATACTTGAAACATAAACATATTAAATAATGTCATTTTAGATGGAAAGTAGTTTTCATAAAAAACATGAAATGAATTCTTGAGGAAAATATACTTTCTTCTTCAAAATAATTTTCATATCACAAAATGCCATGAAATTTTAAAATAAAAGGGTTTTTTTTGAAAATAATCATGAAATCTTGTAGAGGAAGTTTCATTGAAATGATGCGTTATGAAACCGTAAAAATACATTCACGCTGTATAATTTAAAAATAAAACTCCCCTCATACTTTTGTCCGAAAAGTCAAAAAGTTCCTCGTGTGGTAAAAAAAAGGAAAGATTCCTTTCATAAAATGTGGTAAAATTAAAAAATGGGTAAAAAGGCCATTAAACAAACATGAAAAAAATTTATAAGACAGGGACATGTTTGATAACAAAAATCCCAGAAAATACTTACAAATAAACAATCTCAGATAAGAGCACGATTGGAATAGTTATCCCTTAACTGATGTACAATATGCTTCATATGTATCCAAACCTCATGTATAATGATTTAAAAAATGTAATTGACTTATTACAGAATAATATTCATTGTTATTAAATCATATATGATTTAATTATTACTTTATATTACCCGTACTTTTGTAAATTTGATGTAAAATCAGCGATTTGTGTAAAATTGTTTCATTTATTTTACGTGTTTCGACTTGTTGTTCTTAATCTTATTACTTATATACTTATTTACATAATTCTAGAATGTAAAAATGATTTATATATAATATATATTCATCATATACATATATATATGATAGATTGAAAGTGGAATGAAATACATCGTTCATGGAGACGGTAGGCCATACGTACGCATTAATGTTCTTTTCGTTTCCTTATTGAATTGAATGGAATTAAGTAGATGGAATACATATATATATAAATATATCCAGTATAATCATTATGTCATATATTTCAATATTATTCATTATATATACTCTATAGTCATTTATAAATGGTAACATGGAGAATGAATCTCATCTCATCAAGGAGATGGTAGTCCGTACGTACGCACAAGCGATGATATCATTCCCATGATCATGGAATTATATTGAAGCGTATGTATAATTTTTCAGAATCAATATCACTTTATTATAATCATTTATATTTATTTATTTACACCATTATACCATTCCAAGTAAGGTGGTGGTTGAAAACATATTACACCACAGCATGGAGACAATATTTCGTACGTACGCACGCATGGTGATTTCATTTTTTGTAGGATGGGTAGAAGGTTAAATAGGGTTGTTTAATATTTATAACAAAATATAAGTATATATTTAATACTGATGTTATTAATTTATAATGATACAACTATTGAATAATAAGTAGAAGAAGACAGAAACTCGAGATAATCGGAAGAAGAGATTACCTCTTCTTCGACACACCTCCTTTAGGATTCCTCTTAAGGAAGTAGAGTTAGTCTATTGAGAAGACCAGAACCTCCAAAATGTTTCTAGGGAAGTGAAGAATAGAAATGGGTAGGGTTTGGATGAGCATGAAGGCTCAAAAGGATGTTAATAGAAAAGGGAAGGGGTGCCCTTTTATTAAGGGGGGAGATGGGCACCATTGAAAAAACTTAAATATTATTTTATTATAAAGTCATATTCGGTTTTTAATATCTCCAAATCAATTTATTTCGAAGATAAGGTTGGTAGGGGTCTCAATACTCTCATCCAATATGTTTTAGACAAGTTTAGGTTACTATTTTAACCTTATCTTTTAGATTTAACACTAAATTAAATAATTTTATTTTTTACCGTGACTTTTTGTTTTCTTACACTGTATAGTAATTAAACATACTATAACAAGACAAAAGAACCCCAAGTGGTTCATTATTAATATATATGTATTTACCTAAGTCTTTTGGCTGAAACTAATATTTTTAGGAATATAATAACTGTCACACCTCGACCGCGGACGTCCGTATTTTTTCTCCTTTCTTGGTCCCGGTTTAAATTTTTCGAAGATTAATTGTGATTGATGGTTTCGCACCGGTGCGTGGTCATCCCATCGCTAGCGGTGATCGTGCGTTCGGCCCGGGTGACGATGTGTCCACCCGACGTTTTAAATATTTAAGTTTTTACGTTGAATTTTTATTATTATTACTATTTGAGTTGTGTTACTATTATTGTAGTATTTTTATATATGTTTATAGACGTGTATATTAATGTATATATATATATATGTCTATATGTGTATATATGCATATATATGTTTAGGTCTATATATGTTTATACATATATATGTGTTTATTGTAATTGCGTGTATATGTTTGTAGGTATATATACATCTATATATGTGTAAATATATATATGGGTGTTATTTTAAATGATTGCATTATTTTAAATGTTTGATCATAATAATTATTATTATATTTGGCAAATTTATTATTATTATTATTATTATTATTATTATTATTATATATATATATATATATATTTTATAACCCCTAACCCTAATTCCGTTTCCCCCCTAATCTCCCGTAGCCGCCTCACCTCTCCCTCTCTCCTCTTTCTTCTCCCCCGCACCAGCACCCTTCCGCAGTCGGCTCCCAGCTCCCCTACGCGACGGCCTCCGGCATCCCGTCTCCCCTGCGCGTTGCCGCCGTCGTCGTCCCGTTTCACCCATCCCGGCCACACCGCCGTCCGGCGACCCCCCTCCTGCGCGCACCCAGCTCCCCATGTTCCCGGCGACCCCTGGCCCGGCGCGCCCCCTACTCCAGCGTCCGGCGGCCCGAACGCCGCCCTGCTCCGCCCCTGCTCCACCCCGGTGCGCCGTCCACCGCCTCCGCCTCCCCTGCCGCCGACCTCGCTCCGCCTCAACACCCGGCTGCGCGCCCTCTCCCCTGCACCCTCCTTCCGTCCCGCTCACCCCAGCACCGCGCCGCCTCGGCCAGCCCGCGATCCCCTGCTCGCCCTCGGCCAGCCCGGACCCCCTGCTCGCCCTCGGCCAGCCCCGCCGCCCCGCTTCACCTGAAAACCCCCCTGCTTCCCGTCCTGCATACCTTCCGGCTCACCCCGCTCCGGCGCGCTCCGCCCTGCTCCTCCGCCCGGCCGCACCCAGCTCCTCCTGTCCGGCTCCTCCTCCTGTCCGGCTCGCCTCCACCGGCGACCCACCTTCTCCTCCGCAACCCCCCTCTGCTGTGAGTTATATTTTTTTCATTTTATTTTTTTTATTACGTTTTGTTTTTGTTATGTTATTATTATAATTGTTTTCATCTTATTATTATTATTATTATTATTATTATCATCATCATCATATTATATTATTATTATTACTATTATTATTATAATTATTATCATATTATTATTATTATCATTATTATAATTATTATCATATTATCATTTTTATTATTATTATTATTATTATTTTTATTTTTATTATTATTGTTATCGTTATTATTATTATTATTATTGTTCTTATTATTATTTTTATTGTTATATTATTATTATGCTATTATAATTATTATTATATTATTAATATTATTACTATATTACGGCTATGCCTTTATTATTATTATTATAATTATTGTTATTATTGCTATTATTATTATTATTATGCTATAAAATTTTATTCTTATTAGAATCTTGTTATTATTATTATTAGATTATTATTATTATTATTATGTTAATATTATTACATCATTATTATTATTATTATTATTATACTATTATCATTATGATTATGTTATTTTTAATATATTGTTGATATTAACATTATATTGTGGTTATGCTAATATTATTATTATTATTATTTTATTATTATTGTTATTATTATTACTATATTAATATATTATAACTATGCCATATTATGATTGATATTATTATTAATATTATTCTGTTATTAATATCGTTGAGACCGTTTAACGGTCTACTGTTTTAGGACCCGCGCAGGGCGTTTCCGAGAAAGCGTCATCGCTGCGCCTTGTTTCCGAGGTTCTGCCATCTCCGCGCCTCAGTTTCAAGAGTGTTGGACTATCTCGTGGCTTCGGACACACGTCGTGTCATTGCGCCTTGGTTCCAAGGTCGTTTTACCATCGAGCTTGGATCTTGAGGTAGGTCTCCCTATGCACTTGCCTCTAAATTAAGAATTTATTTATTCCTTTTCCTTTTATTGAATTTCAGTAAATTTAAAAAAAATAATATTAAGTAGTTTTTATAGTGTGGTGATTTGCTGATAATGAAAACTGTTTAATTCTAGCATTTCATTAAAAGTGTTTTCTTGGTTTCAATTGTGGGATTTCATAGTAATGTCGCTAAATGGTTCTTCCTGAGTAACGAAAGACATGTTGAATTGGGTTTTGAAATGTTTTTGGCATGTGTAAATTAGTAAATGTACTGTTTATGGAAAATGGTGTTTTCTTATAACCTTGATTAGAGAAAACGTCGTGTGACCCCTTTGAAATTGTTTTTGGAAACTTTACGTGTGGTTCTTGGTTGACGAAAGCTGTTTTCCCTTGTTGTGTTATTAAAAATAATGCTTTCTGGGTTGTGAAAGTGGTTTATGTTCTTGTTTGAGTGTTTCCAAAAAGGGGTTTTTGCGAAATGATTAGGTAATGACATTTATATTTCTAGAAAGGTATTTTTGGCGTGCGTGAGTTTTGAAATATTGTTTGGGTGTGGAAATGGTGACTTTTGTGTGCAATATCTTGTTTGGCCTGCGATATGAGGAAGAAACATACTATGTGAATGTGAAACTTGTTTGAGCACACGGGGAGACCCTGGGTATCTAGGTGGGCGGACTAGAACTAGTGCGCTAGTGAGCCGGATGGGTGTCGTCCCTGTTTCACTTAGCTGGATTGACGATTGAAACACTAACTAAACATATGATATCTGAGGGTCGTGGCCTTCTAAGCCACGTTTCACCGAGACACGAGGTTCTAGGGTCCCACGCGAGCTAGATGAACCTTAGGGGATTTACCCATGGTGCTCTACCATCTCTGGCGTGGTGCCTTCCGTCGGCATATGGGGGACCACTTGGGTGTGAGTGTGTGCGTGTGTGAGTATGTGTGTGTGTGTGAGAGTGTGTGAGTGTGTGTGTGTGCCCATGGTTATTGTGATAACTTCTGGTTTATTTTTACTTGTACTTGGTTTTCCTTGCATGTTTACCTTTACATGCACTTGTTTCCCTGCTTGTTTGCCTTCAGTCATATTTCACAGCCTATACTGTTAGACTTTGGGAAAAATGGTTTTCAAATGAAAATGCTTTATTCTCTTTGGGTTAGATTTGAAAATGTAACACTTTGCTTATCAGAATGAGTTTAAAACTAATGGAATGGAACTAACTTTCGAAAAGGAATAAGGGAAATGTCTCGTGTTTGATTTTCAAGTAAAGCATTGTGAAAACTTACTTTTATACATTATAGCTCAAACCTGGATTTTGTAGATTCTTTTTTTTTACTGGCAGTGCATTGGGATTTGTTGTGGGGCTCACCTACTGAGTACTTTTGTGCTCACGCCTATCTTTTACCTTTTCAGTTGCAGGTTCCTTGTGTTCAGGTTTTCCTTGCTTGAGTCGCTTAGTGTGGGAGCGACGTTGGTTGTAGTTGGGTGGTGACCGCGAGGTCACGTGGAGGTATGTCTTGGTGTAGGTTTTTTTATGTCTTTAGTGTCTGTTTGTTTGTTTAGTTTATATTCATTCTTTCGATCCTGTTTTTTTAGCTAGGGCTGAAATCGTTCCCAACGATTAAAGTTTCAATGCCCGACACTTGTTGTCATCCCGGGGGGATCGGGAACGCCCCTCGGGACTTGCCGCGGACCGGCTCGGGTGACCGGTTCAGGGTCGACCCGGGCTGGTTCATGACAAAATGGTATCAGAGGTGGTTCTTGTTATTTGGGTTGTCCGGTAGAAGGAGAATAGGACTGTCAGAACTCGACGGGTAGGTGCGGGAAGAGCGTCGCGAACTCTTGCTCGCACTGATCTTTGAGTTACCAGGGGTAGTTCGGGAATTGCGTCCTTGTCTTTTCTGGTTTGTCTTGGATTGAGAGATGACAATGGAGGCAAGCTGGCGTTACTTTGTGACTTCACCTGGAGTAGTGACCCATATGGAGTCCGAGTACGTGGTTTGAATTCCTCCTAGTGGTCGATGCTGACTTGGGACATGGCCCACTACCATGTCGCCAGGTTGAGTGTGACTACTAGTCCCTCATTTCAGTGATTGATGCAAGTTTGGATGTTGTTTTCATTTTGGTCTGTGTGAGTGCGTAGTTAGAAATGAAAAAGGGTTTTTGAAAGTTGGACTGGTTTCTTTTAAAGGACTTTAAATATATGAAATGGGTTTTAAAAACTGAAATCTCTTGATTTGGAAATCTGTTGTTTTCTTGGAATTGGATAAAAATGATTTGGGTTGAAACCTCGGTTCCTCTTTATGAACGTTTGCACATGTGTGAGAATGCATGGAAAGTGTGTGTTGATGCACGTATGAATGGAATGTGGATGAAGACATGTGCAACGGTTCATGAGATTACCTGGGTGTGTATTTGAAATTAAAGGCTTGACTTTGTTTTCTAAATTGGTTTTAAAGGAGGAACGGTTTTGGAAAGCTTTTGGTTTGAAAATGGATTGGCTTGGAAAGTGATCTTGAAAAATGGTGGTTAAAAAAAATCAACAATGAAAAGGGAATTTTAAAGAGGAGATTTTATTTTGGGTTGTGTTGTATTTGATTGGTCCTTGTGCTGACTGTTTTTGATGAAGGCGCTTTTATTGATGTTGCTTCGGTTTGATGTTGGTTTTGGCCATGTGTTTTATATGTCGCTCAGGAAATGCCGCCCAGAAAGGTCTTTAAGGATTCAGATATGTCATGCCCAGTTTTTGGTCCATCTCAGACTCTGCCTACTCTCCATGGTGATCAGGGTCCGTTAGAGGCAGTGAAATGGCTCGAGGAAGTGGAGCGTGTCTTTAGAATGTTGGGAACTCCCGATAATGTTAAGGTTCGTGCAATTATGGAGTTGTTTGAGGGTCCAGCTCTGGACCAGTGGAAGAGGGTTACCCCATCATCAACGCAAGTTGAAATGACGTGGGATGTCTTTAGAATTGTTTTCATCCAATGGTTTGTACCTGAGGAAGTGAAGCTGGAGAAAAAGAGAGAGCTTGTGCATATTCAACAAGGCCAACGGACGGTGAAGGAATATGTTGACCATTTCAAGGAATTGATTCCCTTTTCTCCAGAGGTAGCGTCGCATGAGCTCATGAAGGTCTCTATTTTCTCTGGGGGTCTTCGTCTAGAGATCAAGAAGCGAGTCCTCCCTTATGAAGACCTTTGTTTCGAGAAGCTGGTGGAGGAAGCTTTCTTGGCTGAGTTAGTTTCTGGTGTGCGGGTAGTTAATACTTCAGCGTCCCCTGTTGTTGTTCGTAAGAGTCCCCCCCCCCCCTCTGGGGAGGAAAAGGCGCCAGAGATACCTGTTCCTAATGAGTTATCCCCTTTGGTCCCAGCTTCTAGTTCACCAGATTGTTCAGTGGTGTGCTATCAGTGTGGTCGTTTCGGGCATTTAAAACCATCTTGTCTCAACCCTCCGAAGACGTGTCGTCGATGTGGTTGTCTGGGTCATCTGGAGAAGTTTTGCAAGAAGCGTCGCTTGAAGAGGACGCTGTGATGGGAGAATGACAGTACCTGACTGTGAGGCAGAAGATGCTTCAGCCATCAGAGCCCCAGCCACAAGTCTCGGGGTGAAGCTCGCGCACAGTCAGGAGTCCCCAGGGGTGTGAAGCTCTGGTTCAGGTTTTGAGTTCCATGTTGGCGGTGGAACAATTCGAAATCACTCCACGTTTGTCTATCTGCTACTAATGTTTCAAAGTCATTGTAAGTACGTTGCTTCGCTATGAAGTAATGATGAACTTGTCCAATTATAATCCAAGTAGTCTGGTTTGCGTGGATGTGTTGTTTCTGAATCGTGTGTCCTTCCTAAAAGTGTGTTTGACCCTCGTGTGGGTTGACCTCGTTGTAGTTATGTTGTCGATGTGGTTATGTTTGTGGACTTCGGTGGATCATGTCTCCAATTTGATGTTGGTTAAATGTTTTCCATGGGTTTTCCCCCTAGTGTTGAAGGTCGTTGACTTTGGTCGAGGGTTCAACGTTTCGACGAAGGTGTTGTTTTTCACTCGTGCCATAAGAGTTGGTTTAAACCGGTTGGGAGTTCCCGCGTCGACCCCCTTTAATAGGGTTTTCCATTTAAATGGTCAACTTTTCTGCACAAGTTGAGCTCTTGTGGTGGGGAGAACCCTTCGTGTTCTCCCTCAATCTCGGACCCCAGTTTTCTCTTGTATCGGTCAGGTGTGACCTGTGCAGAGTAAGGTCATCTCTGAGATTCTCAGTTCTCTCTGGTTCCTTTAGTTCCGTTGGGGCATGGACTTAATTTTTGACCGACATTTGGCCTAGTGACTTTCTGGGGGCAGAAAGTGTCTGTGGTGGGGATAATTGTCACACCTCGACCGCGGACATCCGTATTTTTTCTCCTTTCTTGGTCCCGGTTTAAATTTTTCGAAGATTAATTGTGATTGATGGTTTCGCACTGGTGCGCGGTCATCCCATCGCTAGCGGTGATCGTGCGTTCGGCCCAGGTGACGATGTGTCCACCCGACGTTTTAAATATTAAAGTTTTTACGTTGACTTTTTATTATTATTACTATTTGAGTTGTGTTACTATTAATGTAGTATTTTTATATATGTTTATAGACGTTTATATTAATCTATATATATATATATGTCTATATGTGTATATATGCATATATATGTTTAGGTCTATATATGTTTATACATATATATGTGTTTATTGTAATTGTGTGTATATGTTTGTAGGTATATATACATCTATATATGTGTAAATATATATATGGGTGTTATTTTAGATGATTGCATTATTTTAAATGTTTGATCATAATAATTATTATTATATTTGGCTAATTTATTATTATTATTATTATTATTATTATTATTATTATATATATATATATATATTTTATAACCCCTAACCCTAATTCTGTTTCCCCCCTAATCTCCCGTAGCCGCCTCACCTCTCCCTCTCTCCTCTTTCTTCTCCCCCGCACCAGCACCCTTCCGCAGTCGGCTCCCAGCTCCCCTACGCGACGGCCTCCGGCATCCCGTCTCCCATGCGCGTTGCCGCCGTCGCCGTCCCGTTTCACCCGTCCCGGCCACACCGCCGTCCGGCGACCCCCCTCCTGCGCGCACCCAGCTCCCCCTGTTCCCGGCGACCCCTGGCCCGGCGCGCCCCCTGCTCCAGCGTCCGGCGGCCCGAACGCCGCCCTGCTCCGCCCCTGCTCCACCCCGGTGCGCCGTCCACCGCCTCCGCCTCCCCTGCCGCCGACCTCGCTCCGCCTCAACACCCGGCTGCGCGCCCTCTCCCCTGCACCCTCCTTCCGTCCCGCTCACCCCAGCACCGCGCCGCCTCGGCCAGCCCGCGATCCCCTGCTCGCCCTCGGCCAGCCCGGACCCCCTGCTCGCCCTCAGCCAGCCCCGCCGCCCCGCTTCACCCGCGAACCCCCCTGCTTCCCGTCCTGCGCACCCTCCGGCTCACCCCGCTCCGGCGCGCTCCGCCCTGCTCCTCCGCCCGGCCGCACCCAGCTCCTCCTGTCCGGCTCCTCCTCCTGTCCGGCTCGCCTCCACCGGCGACCCACCTTCTCCTCCGCAACCCCCCTCTGCTGTGAGTTATATTTTTTTCATTTTATTTTTTTTATTACGTTTTGTTTTTGTTATGTTATTATTATAATTGTTATCATCTTATTATTATTATTATTATTATTATTATTATTATTATTATCATCATCATATTATATTATTATTATTACTATTATTATTATAATTATTATCATATTATTATTATTATCATTATTATAATTATTATCATATTATCATTTTTATTATTATTATTATTATTATTATTATTTTTATTATTATTGTTATCGTTATTATTATTATTATTATTGTTATTATTATTATTGTTATTGTTATATTATTATTATGCTATTATAATTATTATTATATTATTAATGTTATTACTATATTACGGCTATGCCTTTATTATTATTATTATAATTATTGTTATTATTGCTATTATTATTATTATTATGCTATAAATTTTTATTCTTATTAGAATCTTGTTATTATTATTATTAGATTATTATTATTATTATTATGTTAATATTATTACATCATTATTATTATTATTATTATTATTATACTATTATCATTATGATTATGTTATTTTTAATATATTGTTGATATTAACATTATATTGTGGTTATGCTAATATTATTATTATTATTATTTTATTATTATTGTTATTATTATTACTATATTAATATATTATAACTATGCCATATTATGATTGTTATTATTATTAATATTATTCTGTTATTAATATCGTTGAGACCGTTTAACGGTCTACTATTTTAGGACCCGCGTAGGGCGTTTCCGAGAAAGCGCCATCGCTGCGCCTTGTTTCCGAGGTTCTGCCGTCTCCGCGCCTCAGTTTCAAGAGTGTTGGACTATCACGTGGCTTCGGACACACGTCGTGTCATTGCGCCTTGGTTCCAAGGTCGTTTTACCGTCGTGCTTGGATCTTGAGGTAGGTCTCCCTATGCACTTGCCTCTAAATTAATAATTTATTTATTCCTTGTCCTTTTATTGAATTTCAGTAAATTTAAAAAAAAATATTAAGTAGTTTTTATAGTGTGGTGATTTGCTGATAATGCAAACTGTTTAATTCTAGCATTTCATTAAAAGTGTTTTCTTGGTTTCAATTGTGGGATTTCATAGTAATGTCGCTAAATGGTTCTTCCTGAGTAACGAAAGACATGTTGAATTGGGTTTTGAAAAGTTTTTGGCATGTGTAAATTAGTAAATGTACTATTTATGGAAAATGGTGTTTTCTTATAACCTTGATTAGAGAAAACGTCGTGTGACCCCTTTGAAATTGTTTTTGGAAACTTTACGTGTGGTTCTTGGTTGACGAAAGATGTTTTCCCTTGTTGTGTTATTAAAAATAATGCTTTCTGGGTTGTGAAAGTTGTTTATGTTCTTGTTTGAGTGTTTCCAAAAAGGGGTTTTTGCGAAATGATTAGGTAATGACATTTATATTTCTAGAAAGGTATTTTTGGCGTGCGTGAGTTTTGAAATATTGTTTGGGTGTGGAAATGGTGACTTTTGTGTGCAATATCTTGTTTGGCCTGTGATATGAGGAAGAAACATACTATGTGAATGTTAAACTTGTTTGAGCACACGGGGAGACCCTGGGTATCTAGGTGGGCGGACTAGAACTAGTGCGCTAGTGAGCCGGATGGGTGTCGTCCCTGTTTCACTTAGCTGGATTGACGATTGAAACACTAACTAAACATATGATATCTGAGGGTCGTGGCCTTCTAAGCCACGTGTTATGAGGGCCGTGGCCTTCTAAGCCACGTTTTCTGAGGGTCGTGGCCTTCTAAGCCACGTTTCACCGAGACACGAGGTTCTAGGGTCCCACGCGAGCTAGATGAACCTTAGGGGATTTACCCATGGTGCTCTACCATCTCTGGCGTGGTTCCTTCCGTCGGCATACGGGGGACCACTTGGGTGTGAGTGTGTGCGTGTGTGAGTATGTGTGTGTGTGTGTGTGTGTGCCCATGGTTATTGCTGATAACTTCTGGTTTATTTTTACTTGTACTTGGTTTTCCTTGCCTGTTTACCTTTACGTGCACTTGTTTCCCTGCTTGTTTGCCTTCAGTCATATTTCACAGCCTATACTGTTAGACTTTGGGAAAAATGGTTTTCAAATGAAAATGCTTTATTCTCTTTGGGTTAGATTTGAAAATGTAACACTTTGCTTATCAGAATGAGTTTAAAACTAATGGAATGGAACTAACTTTCGAAAAGGAATAAGGGAAATGTCTCGTGTTTGATTTTCAAGTAAAGCATTGTGAAAACTTACTTTTATACATTATAGCTCAAACCTGGATTTTGTAGATTCTTTTTTTACTGGTAGTGCATTGGGATTTGTTGTGGGGCTCACCTACTGAGTACTTTTGTGCTCACGCCTATCTTTTACCTTTTCAGTTGCAGGTTCCTTGTGTTCAGGTTTTCCTGGCTTGAGTCGCTCAGTGTGGGAGCGACGTTGGTTGTAGTTGGGTGGTGACCGCGAGGTCACGTGGAGGTATGTCTTGGTGTAGGTTTGTTTATGTCTTTAGTGTCTGTTTGTTTGTTTAGTTTATATTCATTCATTCGATCCTATTTTTTTAGCTGGGGCTGAAATCGTTCCCAACGATTAAAGTTTCAATGCCCGGCACTTGTTGCCATCCCGGGGGGATCGGGAACGCCCCTCGGGACTTGCCGCAGACCGGCTCGGGTGACCGGTTCAGGGTCGACCCGGGCTGGTTCGTGACAATAACAATTAGTCATATCATATTTCTTTTAAAAACTATTTTCTGTCAATTTTGACACTATTTGGTATCTAATTTTTGTGAAGATTATAACAGCATGGTTAGTTCGAAAAAAGTTAATTAAATCAATACTAAAATTTCATATTAACCGATATAATTAGTTTAATTCAAAAAAAATCTAAAATTACATTAATTTGGGTATTTATAACATCAATTATGTTAATATTTCATTAATAAGGTAATTACTACATCATCATTGTGTTATAAATAAATTAAATTATTTAATGTCTAAAAATTATATATAAAATATTATTATATAGGAAATAATTTTATATTTCTAATTAATTTTTATAGTCGAATTTATCTTATATAACGCTATATTAAAAATGTTTTACTTATTGACCTTTGATTTATACTATTTTAACTCTTTTTTAAATAAAATAATAATAAATGTCCTAATCTAATTCAAGTGGACCTAAATGATAATATTATATTCCTAAAGTTGTTTTTGGTCGAATTATACTTATCCAATATAATTATGACATGTGTTTGGGTAATAATAATATCATTTTTACCCTTAATTACCCTATTTACTTTTAACCGTGGTAAATAAAAGTAAAAATTTACTATTCAAAAAAATTATTTTTATCTTATTGAAGCACATTTTACTCCTTGATATTAACAATGACCCTCAGAGTTTTGAAATTCCATTCACAGAAGCGGTAAAATTATGTTTTATGTAAATTTTCAAAAAGCTCCTATGAGGTTGGTAAAAGACGGTGGAAAGTTCAATAAAAATATTTTATATCTAATATTATTATAAAATGACTCCAATGAATCACATTGAACTTATATAGGTATTATGTATCAATTTTTACCTAAAATAAATTTAAATAAAATAAATAATTATTTAAATAAAGAAGTCGGTTTTTAAATAGTAACCTAGTGTTTTCACTATTCATCAAAAATTGAATGTTTTCAGAAAAATACAAAAAATTCACCCAAGGCTAATTTTAATATTCTGAATCCAAAAATGAAGTCTATTTTAAAAGATAAAATTTATAAAATTTAAAAAATTGGGTAGAACTATTCATAACGGCTAGTCTGTATAGTATTTTATCAACATATCGTTGTTTAGTGAAACTCGATATTCCGTACAACAAATGCTATTGTGAAAGGTCGTGATTGCATGAAGTGTAAGCCAAGTCAGGGTTTTGTGTATTACAAGACTCCTTTTTGTTGCTTATAAAAAATACAACAATATTTCAATTATACATTGAATATATATATATATACAATCAATGTTGCGTAGAATAACTGCTATCAAACGAAATTGAAATTGTGTGTAACATGATCCTAGAATATTGTTGTGCATAATGCAAGCTAATACAGTGTTGCTTATAGCGCAAGATAATCTTGGTGTAGCGTAAAACAAAAGACATCAATGAAATTTAAAAGAATAATTCTCATAAAATCTCTGGTTGTTACAAATTTCTTTGTTATGAACTTATATTTTACACCTTTTAATGATCCTATGTTAAGGGTTTACTTCATGTAATATTCCCTTTTTCATTACATGTGTATATATTTATATATATACATCATTATTCAGGTATCATGATTATATCATATATACGATAAAAGTTAATGAAACCAATCCTTAATATATTTTAATTTGTGTTTGGACTAATATAGTATTTTTTTCAAATTTAAATCATTTTATAAGAATAATTTATATTATAATAACAATAATGTCAATTTTGACATTATTTATTTAATGTTAATTTTATCATTTTGGTTTTTATTAAAGAATCTTGTTTTCTAATCTAATAAATTTAACCATTCAGAGTAAATTAAATTCATATTTATTAAGAAATATAGATCCAATAAATTATTAACATTATATATAATTTATAAAATGAAAATTCGATTTGTTTTTTAACTAATATAAAAAAAACCGCATGTGACGCGATAAAATAAAGCTTGAACATGGACTTTCTTATCCACTTATTTACATAATAAGGGTCGATATATTAATTACAAATTATTAATTAATAAATTATTATAAAATATATAACATATAATAATACATACATTTCACTTTGACTAATATAGTATTTTTATCACTTTTAAATCATTTTATAAGATTTGTTTATATTAAAATAACAATTATGTAAATTTTGACATTATTTATTTAATGTTAATTTAAAAATACAAATATTATATTGGAATTCAAATATATTAATTTTTAGGTGTGTAATATGATATATTGATATAATATAAATAAATAAATAAAATAATTCAATCAATTAACATCACTTTTTATATTTCTAGTTTTACTAATTTTAGTTAATTATTATCCAAATAGTGATTATATTGAGGTTTCTTTTGAATTTTATTTACCTAAACCATATTTAAAAGTTAATGATAATTTTTTAAGATAACAATAAACCATATATATTTATAAAGATAATATATATCCTAAAATATGATTTATTTTACAGATGATAATATTTTATAAATGTTAATGGTAAGGAAAGTTTTATATTTATCGTTTTCCTTTTATAACCATTTTTATAGATAACATCCATGTACTAATATCCCAATAACCCATATATATCAAAACAAGTGGATATATGGTAAAAAAAATCAACATACATATTTTGGACAAGTTTCCAAGTCATTTATTTCTTTAATATTAAGGTTCATTCTCTTATAAAGTGTAATGCTACCTTAATCACTATAATTAATTTTAATCACATTCAGTAATCATTTTTATAAAAAAAATAAGGTGATCTTATTAAACCGAGAATATCATGTTAATTAAATACATGAATGTTTGAGTTTAAAATTTTTAATCATAGACCATTTAAAATTATGATTAAAGCTAATTCAACTAACATGAAGATATAAGGGGTTTTTATAGTAGAAAATTCTTCAAATGTTTATTAGGTTTTTATATTCGGTTTCAAATTAAAATTTATTCAAATGAACATAATTATATAAAAAGATTTATAATTGATATAATGTGACTCTAGAAAGATATAAAATATAATTTTTAAATATTAATTATTTAACTGAAAAGTCATTTTTTAACTAAATTGTAGTAATTTCCACTATTCATTAAAAAGTGATGTTTCCCCAGAAAAATCCCTATAAATCACCCTAAGATAATTTCAATGTTTTGATTTCAAAAAATAAATTTATTTTATCAAATTAAATGTCTAAATTTTTCAAAAATTACATTCTTTATTAGAATTGGTTCATTTTAGAAAACATTGTTTTTAAACATTGAAGGATTTTTCCCAAAATGCTATCTTTCAATATAATTTTTTTTATTTTCATAAAAAAAAGTATAACCAATATTTGAAAATTAGTTATTACTATAAATATAAATATTTTTAATGGTTTTTTAATAATTATATAATATAATGAAATATACATATATATAATAATATGTGTCATTGAAACTCAGTGTTGCATGAATCGTACGCCAAGTAGGTGTTGTTTAGAGCGCAATACAAGTTGGTATTGGGTATAGAGAAAGAAAAGTAGGTATTGTGTGTGAAATTATTGTTTTTTGTACTGTTTTAATATATATATATGTGTGTGGCTGTGTGTGTGTCTGTGTTTTTTTTAGTTTCCCAATCCATGCCGAGAGAATTTATTAACTAAAGAGTTTTCAATGAAATCCCGAGGTGTAATGAAGTTACACCAACAAAAATATAGAAAATAGCCAAAACTAAAGGTAATTAAGGAAGCAGGATAACAAAAATCATAGATGAACTAGGCAGACAGAATTCAAGGGCTAATCTGGTGGGCTTGTAGTCGGAGCAGTCCAGGAGATAATAGCAGAGCCACTCATGCTTTATGTTAGCGTAGGGGAAGCCTCCAGGTGCAGGTTAAGAGCATATCCATCCATTCGGTACATACTTCTATCATGTAATTCCAAACATCAATAGTAGGCAGAAACAGAAAATAGACTTGAAAGTCTAACCAGGCAGACAAAAACAGTCTTCAAAGCCTTAAATGCAGTGAGCAATCCATGTGCAAGATTAGAGAAAAGTCATCTATCAAAGAAAAAACATTATAAGATTAATATCTTAGGGGAAACATCTTCATGTAGTTATCAACCCTTATGAAATCCACTTAAAAACAAAAACAAACAGCACCTATGCAGTCCAGGAACAACATGCAACCATAGAGCAGTCAAGACTTCAAACTCTCTTCTGTGAAAAAACATTATTTTAGAAAACAGATTTCAAGCAGAAAAAACCAGCAGCTAAAGGAAGCAAGATCAACGAGGTAGATGTCATTGTGATAGATCAATCATACAAAACTAAACATCCTCAATGAAGTGAAAGAAAAATATCATCGTCATATCATGAGAGAGTAGTAAAGCAAAATGAAATCAAAAGAAGCACCCTACAAGAGATTTATAGTAGAGAAAGGGGTAGTCCTTCAAACCAAGAACAACAAAAATTTAAACCAAATTCAGTCCAGAAAGCAGTATTAAATCTGCTCCTTTGTTGAAATAGAAAATAGAAAATACTCAAGCAGGACAGAAATCCAAAAGAAACCGAGAGAAAACAGACCAATCATTTCCATGGAATTTCATTGAATTTGAAATTTGGGTTCTTCATGAATCCCTAACAAACAAAGATTAACATTCTTTTTCTGTGCTCATGATAGGTGTAAGCGGTCATGTCACCGTTTTTGTATTTTCTAAAGGATGTTTTGTCATTCTCATCTATCCACAGATCAAGCTCTTTTGGGAACTCCAATTTTTCCTCCATGACATAAGCATCTCTAAATGTGGGGTCGTTCTCATCAGCCTCCCTGGAAGCGGCTTTTGAATCCATTGTGTCTGAGTCAAATGAAAATTCAATTGTCATAGGTTGTGCAGGAATAGAATTTTATTCATTTATATGTGCTGCTAGGGATCTTGTAATAATGGTTCCATCTATTTTGGAATGATCTTTTTTCTTAATTATGTGTCTATAACTCAGAGTAACAAAATTGTCTGTGTCAACGGAAGGTTTCTTCCCTTTCCTAGATCTTGATTTCGAGAATTATTCCTCTAATTGACAGGATTTATCAGCTTCATCCTGAATGGACTCATCTGAGTCAGACTAATCTTCATCCTCCCCTCCCTTTTGACTAGTATTGGCTGTTGGATTAGAGAGCTCAGCACAGGGTGTCAAAGCCTTATCTTTTTGCACATCCTCAATGGGGGGTTTCAGAGGGGTGGAGACATCTACCTTGGTCTGATTTTCCTTGTTTTCAATAGAAGTTGATGGCTGGGATGTTTTTGTATTTTCTTTCTCAATCCAAACTGATCTATGTCTGGGGAGAGGCTGTGACATCTTTTGCTCCTCACATTCATAAATAATATGTCCAATTCGAGAGAACCTCTTGCAAAAAGTAGGAATGTTTTCAAAAACTACATCTTGGGTATAGCCAGTTGAGCCATTCTGAAACCAGAATCTAGTGGGTAGTGGTTGTGAAATATCTACTTCAGTACACACATGAGCAAGTGATGGCCGAGACAAATTCTGAGTTACAAAATCTAATTTGATTGGGTGTCCAAATAATCCAGTAATGTAGAAAAGGGAATTCTATTTTTAAAGGTGAATAGGTAGACCCATAAACCCCATCCATATCAGGACAGTAGGTGGCTCAAAATCCACACATAAATCTGGTGCCTGTTTCATAACCTTCATGGAACAACCTCCAAAATTCGAAGAGCCTCTCGCCCAAAGTCGGAAATAATCATTTTCAAAGGAAAACCGTAGAATATTATGTAAATAATTCAACAATCCTACATGAATGTTTTCAAAACCTATGTTCTCAAGTGTTCTTTTCAATAAAATTAATGATGGTTGGCACTTGATGAATTTTCCAACCAGAACAAAGTGCAGATCAGAGGAAATAATATGTACCTCTTCATCCGAGAAAGAAATCGCTGATAACCCACGATGGAGAAATTTTTTTGCTCAATAGACGCATCATCTTTTAGTTCTTCTATGGGGACTCGATTCATAATGATTAATCTGGGGAATTTATCAATTGTTTTATTGTTAATGTTTTCGATTAGTAAGGGATTTATTCATTAGACCAAGGGTATATATTTCTTGATATTTAATTTGGGAGTTAATTATGATTTTTAGGGGATGACCAATTAGATAATTTATTGATTAATTAATTGTGAGATATGGGATTGTGATTTAGAGATTGGTATATTGATTTAATTGCATTATTGTTGAAAATGATGATTAATTGTGGATATAATTATGGTATTAATGTTTATACCATTTACATAATTAAATGGGAAATTAATTTTTCTAATTAGGGTATGATCAATAAGATAATTAATTGAAGCATTAATTATGGAATTTAAGGATTTGGGATTTAGATGATGACCAATTCATTAATTGGATAAATTTTTTAAATTTATGACTACTTGGTGACTTGATTATGAGACTAAGGGGATGCTAATTTTGATAATTAATTTAGAAATTAATTATTAGATTTTGGGGATGTCTAATTAGATAATTAATTGATGAATTAATTATGATATTTTTGGGATGTGATTTAGATAATTGAAAATTGATTTAATTGGATTATTATAGAAATTAATGATTAATTGGGGTGTTAATCATGGTATTATGGTGATGTACATTTGAAAACTATTTGAGATATTAATTATGTAAAAAGGGGTTAGTTAAATTATATAATTAATGGGATATTTAATTATGATATTTAATCATTTCTTATTTATATAACTACCAATTTATTGAATAAGATTATTGTTGAAATATATAACTAATTGGAGGGTTGATTATGATACTAAGGTGATTCCCATTTAGATATTTAATTATAGGATTAGTTATGAGGTTTATGTATTACACTTTTAGATAATTAATTAGTGTATGGTTTATGAGATCAATGGATATGTCATTTAGAAAATTAATCAGGGGATTAATTTCAAGATATTGACATAATTGGTTTAGAATAATCAATTAATGAATTCATTATGTGATGTTTAGATATATGAGTTGTTATAATTAATGGTAGTTTAATTATAAGATATCATTATATATGAGTTTATATTATTTCTCATATATTTTTTATGAGATGAGTATATATATGAGTTGAGATAATTATTTGATGAATTAATTATGACATGGAATGGTATATAAATTGAGATTTTTAATTGTAGAATCAACTATGAGATACTTTGATTGTTATTTGAAAAAATATTCTTTGAATTAGTTACGAATAATGATATATGGATAATTACTTATTAATTTATGAATTACTTAATGGACTAGACATGCTAAATTTTTTAGCAAGTTAATTTTGGGTAATTTAGTGATAAACTGGTTGTTTAATTAGTAATGAGATTGAGATGATTAGTTGATTATAGAATTAATTAATTAGATTAATGGAGTTAATTAATTGATAAATTAATTATGTAAATTAATTTTAATATTTAATGGTTGAATTAAATAATAATATTGATGGGAATGATTAATTAATTATGTAATTGATTAATGGGATTGGCATGAATAAGTAATTGGTGAATTAATTTAGGGTTTGGTGTGATTAATTTATTTTTTAACTAATTAATGAATTTTATGTAATTAGTAAATATAATAATTAACTATACTTTTTTTAATTATATAATTGATGAATTATCTATATTAATTGAATTTTTTAGTTAATTGATGAATTAACTATAGTTATTGAAGTTGTTAGTTAATTGTCTAATCAAATAAACTAATTGTTTGGTTTAATTAATTATTATTTTGACTAATAGGATTGAAGTGACAAATTAAGTTTGGAATTAATTAATTAATTTAATTTGATTAATTTATTGTCGAATTAATTAATATTATTGAAGATATTTGTTAGTTTATGAATGAGCTATAGTTATTGATGTGATTAGTTAATTAAAAAATTAACTAAAGTTATTGATGTGAGTATTTAATTGTTGAATTATCTATAGTAGTTGATGTGATTAGTTAATTGTTGAATTAACTAGGGAAATTTAAATTATTAAGTAATTATTGAATTGATTAATTTTATTTTATTGATTTGTAAATTGTTGAATTAAATAATGTAATTGTTGTATTTAACTAATTTTGGAATTAGAAATGTCATTGGATTAGATAAATAATTTTTTAATTAATTATGTATTTTTTTAATGGTAACATAGTCATTCTATTGTGTTATTTAATGAATCGAAACATGGTCATTCATTTGTGTGAATTAACAAATGGTAACATGGTCATTCAATAGTGAGATTTAATTAATGGTAACAATGTCATTAATTATTATGAAATAAATAATGGTATAATGGTCATTAATTTGAGTGATTTAATGAATGGTAACATGGTCATTAATTTTTGAATTAATAATGCTAACATGGGAATTTAGAACAGTGGTATCCCTAAGAAATCATTAAAATTCTATCATGGGTTGAAGTGGGTATTATGGTTTGAGGGTTTATGTGAACGTGAGATTTATAGGTTTAAATAGATAATATTAAATAATATGATAAACTATTAATTTATCAATTATATATTTTCTTATGAAAATAAAATATATTATTGTTCACTGAAATTGTATTAGACACTGTTGGTGGTAGAATGTTGGGTTGTACTCACACCCTACTCAGGCTACCTGATAGGTACCTGAATAGGATTTATTATTCAGTATAGATCAATGGAGACGTCTATTTTTAAGATTGATGAGATGGGTTTGAGCATGTGTGAGGGAAATACACATGGTTTATGACCCTATTGGGTTTTGTCGGTATATTTACTTTTGAGTTTCATATTGACACTAGGAAAGTACATCAGCATGAAATAAATATTGTTTAGTTTAAACAGTTTACTTAATGCTTTGGCTAACTTGAGATATTGGTATTGTTTATGAATATATTTTTTCTCTATTTTTTATTTATTTATTATGGTGTATTACTATGACCAAAAAATAAGGTATAGTCTCCCCATAAATGACTTACCAAACCCACAGTGCTAGTCAAAAGACTTTAGTATACGGGAATTCATGAATGAGGTCATGTATGAATCAGATTGGGGAATCCGTGTGTGGAACTCGGGTCAGGTAATTAAAAAGTGGTATCAAAGGTCTACTTTTCTTTTCTTCTTATTTGGTATTACTATTAGGGAAATGTGTGAATGATACTACGATGAGTCAAAGAATGGTTATGATCTCATGCATGGGATGAGAAACCTCATGTATAGGGGATAACCCAAGTATCGAGGGTGTGATTTTTATTATTATTTTTTTTTATTACAGTTGAATATTATTTCAAATATGGTGACACAATTGTTTTGTGATATGGTTTTTGTTTCTGAGATGTGTTGAGATTGACTTGTGGACCTAAATGGAATGAGTGTTGAGACTGCATGAATAATTATAGTCACTAAAGATTATTTTTTAAAACATTCATCATTTTCAACACACATTGGAAAAAGGGTTTTGTGTGTGTTGTTGAATGAGAACTATATTTCCTTTATTTTGAAATTGAACTAAAAATAGTTTCTATCTAGAAATTGGAAAAGATTTTAAAAGGATGAAATATGAGAATAAATCATTGTCTAAATGAGAAACATGAATAATGATAATATTTTTACTTTATTAACCAGAACATAGGTATAGGATGGTAAAGGGTAGTTGTAGTACCTCATTGTTTCAACATGCTATGGGAAAAGGGTTAATTACTTAATAGTTTTTTGGGTAATTACCTCTTGATAATTTTATTAATGTTATAAAATTAGAATCCTTTTTTGTTTAATTGATCCTCGATGTGGGTGGTTTTAATAGTGAAAATTCCATTGTTTGAGAACTCATTTGTGGATGTTGTGAGAGATCTTCTCGGTTTGGATTAGAGTGTTGAGATGTTGGCTGGATAGGAAACCAAAGACTTTAGATAGGTTAAGGCATTTCCAAAATGGGTTGAATTATTGGTTATGGATTTTTATATATGGAATTAATTGATGACTTTTTAATGTACTTTTAATTAGTGATGGTAATTTCTCTTACCTTGACATCGTCTTGAGTACATAGAGAATTCTATGGCTTTATGCCTAGCTACTGAATTGTGTTTTATTGAATATAGGGCCCCTTTTACATTTTTATAAGAAAATTTAGGTGTGTGGACTTAGATGGTGTGGGTTATTCCATTGATATTTTATAGGTGAGGTTCATACGAGGGATCATAGGTCAATGATTATTGGGGGAAATGGGTCGTGTTTGTTGAGTTACATAAAAATTTGATTCTAAAAAATCAACAACAGTGGGGAGAAATATGTCAAATGTAGCTGCGTTGAGTGAGACAATGGGATGGGAGTGGTGGCATTTGAATTTCAATGAAGAACCTATAATGTGTTTTATTAAATTTATGGGAGAATATATGGGAGAGCCTTGGAGGTGGTTAATGTAACTTGATTCTAGGTAGTCTATGATTTCATGACTGAGTGCCAATTGGATTGTGTTTTTTGGTTGTTGGGAACATTAACTTAGGTGACATTATAAGAATGAAAATGGTGATGATATTGAGACCGATATGTCCTTGAGTAGTAACATAAACATGTGTTTCATCACAATAATCATGTTTTCTAGGATATGATTCTGTTGTTAGTCTATGTGTTATGGTAGCATGGATGTGCTTTGGAAGAATCATTTGAGATATAAATGTATGTTAGGGATCAGTCATCCGATCATTTTGAATTGGAATATTTTGGATACATGGGAGTGTAGATCGAAGAAGATCTATTATAAAGTAGGGAGAATATAATAACTCCGGGTTTAATAGAGACCTATCAGGAATATTTTAGAGGTAATCATTTTACTATTATTGAGAACATTTCAATTGTGTTTTAGTTTTGGGATTGTTTGGGAGAATTTTGAAAAATAAATTGGAAAAAGATGGGGTAGAAAGTGCACCCTTGTGTTGGAAAATGTGCGCATGAATTAATGAAGTCAAATAATTAATTCTAAATTTTTTCAATCACCCTAATTAACCAATAATCAATCGAATTCTTCCCCATTCTCTCTTTGACATTTTGTATATCTCTAAAATAATTTCATCCCTTCCCAAACTCTGTTCGTCTTTAATCAAACCCCATATCGAATATCGATTCTCTCCCTATCTGTGATTTCATCTCTAATTCTTCCATTGTTCATCCAGCATCCATTAATCATTTTTTAATGATGTAATCAAATGAATTATACTTATATTGGTATATGTGGTAATATAATGATCAATTATTGATGATTTATATCTAATCATCCAACATCTTGATTCTCTAGAATCTTGTTATTTAGGGTTTCAAGATTCAAATCTAAATCTATGTCGTTGTGCTGCTCAACTTTGAGGATTTCTGTTGGTTGATTAGTCTTCCAAATATTGAGTTAGGTGGTCTGATATTCTTTTCCCATAGTCATGATTTATAAAATTTTTATGAAATTTTAAAAATTATAGTGTTCTTCAGCAGTTTAAATTCATAAATTAGGTTAATTAATGTTTCTAATTAATTAATTGGTTTATTATTATAATTGATGACTAATTGGCTATTTAATCATGAGGCTAAAATGATACACATTTTTATATTCAAAATGGGAATTATATACTATTTTTCGGTGTTATCCAAATAGATAATTTATTTATTAATTAATTTTGATATTTGGGAATTGTGATTAATATAATATCCAATTAATTTAATTGAATAATTATAGAAATTTGTGATCAATTAGGGATTTAGTCATGGGATTAATCTTTTATACAAGTATATAATTAAAGGGAAAATTAATTTTGGGAATTAATGGCTACTCAAATGGATATTTAATGGTATGATTAATTATGCGATTTAAGAATTTATGATTTAAATAATTACTAATTAAATATTATGACAGATTATATAACATTTTTTTTAATTAAGGAGTTGATTATGAGACTTAGGGGCTGATTATTTTGAAAACTAATTTGGGAATTAATAATCATATTTAAGGTCTATAAAATTAGATAATAAATTGATGAATTAATTTTTAGATTTGTGAGTTATAATTTGTATAATGGAAAATTGATTTAGTTGGATTATTGTGGAAATTAATGATTAACTGTGTAATTAATCATGTGATTAATGTTTTGTACATATAAATACTTAATTGGGAAATAAATTGCGGATTTAGGGGATACTCAATTATATAATTTGTGGGAGGAATATTTATGAGATTTAAGGATGTGTGATTTATATAACGACCAATTGACTGAATTATATTATTATTCATATATAGGACTAATTGGATAGTTGATTATGAGACTAATGGGCTGCCCATTTAGATTGTTAATTGGGAAATTAATTATGAGGTTTAAGTGATTCCCATTTAGATAATTAATGGGAGGATTAGTTATGATATTAAGAGATAAATTATTTAGATAATTTATTAAGGTATTACTTATGAGATATTAAGATAATTTGATTAAGAAAATAAATTGAGGAATTCATTATGTCATGTATTGATATATGAGTTTATATAATTAATGGTGGAATAATTATGAGATATCTAGATATATGAGTTGAGATGATTAATGATATATTAATTATGAGTTGAGTAAATATATGTGTTTAGATAATTAATTGATGAATTAATTATGACATGTCATGGTATATGAATTGAGATTATTAATAGAAGAATTAATTATGAGATACTAAGATTTTTGTTTAAAATATTTAATTGTTGAATTTATTATGGATACTAAGATGTGGATTCTGACTAATTAAACAGTTAATAATCTAATGGAATTTAAATGCTTAATTAATTATGTAATTAATTAAGGGTATTTCATTGATATGATAATTATTGAATTCGTAATGAGATTGAGATTATTAATTAATTTTATAATTAATTAATGAGATTCATGTGATTATTTAATTGATGAATAAATTATGGGAATTAATTTTATTATCTCATGGTTAAATTGAATAATCATATTGATGGGATTGATTAATTAATTATGGAATTAATTAATGGGATTGAAGCAAACAATTAATTAGTGAATTAATTGAAGGGATTGATGTCATTAAATAATTTTTGAATTAATTACTGTATTTTACATGAATAGTTAATGAATCAATAAACTCCTTTTATTGTATTAGTTACTTAATTTATGAATTAACTAGATTTATTTATAATATTAGGTAATTGATTATTTAATGAGATATATTGAAGTGGTTAGTTAATTGTTTTCATTAAATAAATCAATTATTATTTTTAACTAATTTCTTATTTGACTAATAAGATTAAACTGATATATAAATTTCTGAATTAATTAATCTATTTGATGTAATTAATTAATTTTAAAAGTAATTATAAGAATTGATTATATTAGTTATTTATTGAATTAGCTAGATTTATAGTTGTGATTAGTTTATTGATGAATTAAATAGAGTTATTGATGTGAGTAGTTAATTGTTTAATTAACTAGAGTAGTTTACTGTATTAGTTAATTGTTCGATTAACTATGTAAATTTATGTGATTAACAAATTTATTGAATTGATTAATTTTATTTTTGTGATTATTTTATTTTTAAGTTAACTTATGTAATTATGGTGTTTAACTAATTATTGAATTAATAATGTCATTGTTTTAGATAATTAATAATTTAATTAATTACTTGTTATTGAGTTGTGACTTTGTCATTCAATTGTGTGTTTTAATGAATAGTAACATAGACATTCATTTATGTGAAATAAATTATAGTAACATGGTCATTCAATAGTGTGTTTTAATGAATGCAAACATGGTCATTCATTGCTGTAAAATAATGAATGGTGACCTGGTAATTCAATTGTGTGGTATAATGAATGGTAACATGGTCATTCATTTGTGAAATAATATTGGTAGCATGGTAATTCATTCAAGTTTTATCCCTCGGGATAGTTTAAATTTTAGTATGGGATGAAGTAGGTATTGAGGTTCAGGTGTCAATGGGAACCCTAGTTTTTATGTGCATAAGTAGATAATATTTAATAATTTTTAAAATTTTTTATTTAGGAATTATATATATTCTGATTATAATTACATACAATATTATTTACTGGAATTTTATTAGTCAGCATTGGTGATATCCTACACAGTTGTACGCACAACATACTCGGGATGCCTGATTGGTACCCGAATAGACTTTATTATTGCATGACAGGACATGAGAGAAGCCCCTATGTTAGATGGTTGTGTTGTGGTAGAGGATGTATGAGGTAACTAGACATGGTTCGGAACCCTCTTTTGTATCATCAATGTCTTTAATATTTAGTTTCATATTGATAATTGGAACGTACTTCATCATGATATTTTATTGTTCACTTTAATCATTGTACTTTATAATTTGGCTATCATGAGATATTGGTATTGTTTATGATTATCTATTTCTGATATTGTGCAGTTATTTATTTTGATGTATTAATCTGATAAAAAGTGTGTATATTCTCTCAATGAATGACATATTAGATCCTCACTACTTGTCAATAGTTGTTAGCATACGGGGAGGCACACTTGAGATCATGAAGCGAACCATTTTGGGGCATTAGTGTGTGGAACACGTGCTGGGAGGTTACAAAATCTATTACAATAATATTTTCCACTCATAAATCCAAATGGATGCATATTAATCAATTTATTGAAAAGATAAAAAACCCTTCATTATGGGATGATGTTGGAAAAAGAAATCTGATGGGACCTAAAATAATTAAGAAAATTATAAAAAAGGTTAAGAGCATTTAGCAACTCATCAAGACTAACCATAGTCGATAGAATAGATACACTGATGATAATTTATGTGGCCTATAGTTTGAGGTTGGATATGTGTTATTCCTGTTCATATATACATATATCTAAATCATTGTATTTTGGATTATGGTAATGATTATTCATAGGTACATCGACCCCTTTTAAATTATTGATCTCATCGAAGTTGTGGAATATTTACTAGCACTTCCCCCAACCATGTCTCAAGAGCATGATGTTTTTCACCAATCCATATTGATTATGTACATAATAGATCCCTCAAATTTATATAATTTTGAGGTGGTATGGATTGAAAATTAAATCTCTTACATCAATCATCTAGTAAAGATATTGGACCATATATATAATGTTCTACGCAACAAGACAAATAAGGTAATCAAATTTCTAAGTAGAAGCCATAAATATGAGGTTGAAACACGAGAATTTTTTAATGTGGTGAAGGGGAAGTAATGCCAAAAAGATTCACCTTATAATGTAAAAACATAATCTAAATTTACCTTTGATGGTAATAATTTAATTATCTGAAATTTTTTCTTTGGAATTTCCCTTTTTATAATTATATAAAGTATTAGAAATTATATAAATCACATTTAATGATAAATTCACAAAAAACAAAACAAATAATAATTACAATTATTACAATAGTGAAATAAGATAAAAATAAGAGATTATGATTAGGAATATTTGGATTTACTCCATCCACCAGAATAACCACACTAAAAAAATCAATTAAAAAACAAAATACTAGTAATAAATTGTGGTTTTTATGTAAAAGTTGAAATAACATTTAGAGAATATATAATTAATTTTTAGTTTAATAAGATATATTTATCGATGGTAGGTAACCCATATGAAAAATATAAATTTGAATTTTATGAACAGTAACATGATAATTCAAATAGTAACATAACTAATGGAATCGTAATCAGACTGTTAGAAATAGTAATAAGACTGTTAGAAAAGTAAAATAACCAATGTAAATGTAAACTAATATTAAAATATATTTTTAAATGAAAATATGATATATTTATATCATTGTATAGTAAATAAATGTTTTATATTGATAAACTAATTTTTGGTATTTTTATAAATCATTAGCCATACATATCAGGTCCAATTTAATTATTTAGACAAAAACATTAAAAGATCCCTACATGAGTTAAAAAATGTGTTCTTAAAATCTTCCCCCTTAAAATAACTCATCACCAACTTCACATTACAAGGGTGTAGAAACATTATCGATGAACAAAATTGGCCATTGGGCACAAACATGAGCTTCCCTCTCCAAAGACTATCCATGTACTCGACTATGCTGCCATAACACCTGTACTAGAGGGACAAACCAGCCTTAGAGGGTCTTCATTCTCTAGTAAAAGATGCGTACAAAATTCTCCTAAAATATAGAATTAAATATCAACTAAAAATAATTAGGATAACAAGTATGAGAAGGATAATTATGTTATCGGTGAAGTTGTGAAAGATTAAAGACATTGTGCATGGAATGGTACCTCTAAGTTAAACCCAACTGATAAGCTACTGGTCTGACTCTCTATAGAATTTAAAAAGGCCGTACATAATGAGGTGAAACCTTTTCCTACTTCTGTAACCATCTATGATCTAATTTGGGCTATAACCAAATAAATACATGGTCCCCAACCTCGAAATCAAGAGGATATCTACTAAAATCAGAATAAGATTTTGGTCTAGACTAATCAGTTTTCATACACTTTCTAATAAGTTGAACATTCTTTAATGTCTCATGAACTTGATAAATACCTAGTAGTGATTCCTCACCGGCCTCTATCTATCACATGGGTGAATAGAATGTCCTACCATATAAGGCATCACAAGGATCCATCTAAATTGTTTCATGGAAGTTACTATTATAAGAGAACTAGACAAGAGGGATATGCTTCTCCCATGAACCAATGAATTCAAGGAAACTTTCTTAGAGCATTTCCTCTAGAACATGTGTTGTTCGATTCAATTATCCATTGGACCAATGGTGAAAAGATGATATTATAATCACATGAGTTCCCATTGCCTTTTGCGAACCATTAATGAACCATGACAAGAAACAAGATCCTGATATGAAACGATCAGTCAGGGAACCCCGTGTAGTTGTGTGTTCACACAGTAATACACTCTTCCTAGATCATCATCTAAGAAAGTATACGTGATTGGAATTACATGGGTTGATTTCATTAGTCAGTCAATGACTACCCAGATACCATCTCCACCCCTTGGAGACCTAGTTTCGTTATCTACCACATCCCTAGAAACATAATCCCATTTACATTATTGGATAGGAAGCAGCTATAACATTTCTTAAAATCTCTGATGATCATCCTCCACCTGATGAAAAGTGGAATGCCTAGTGATAAAGCCTACAATCTAAAATTTCATTCTAGGCCACTGATATTTGTGTCACATGAATCGATAAATTTTGAGATGCCATAAAGAACAGACCACAAGGAAGTATGGGAATCTTTAATCAACTGTTCTCTCATGTATATATAATAACCAAGATCCATCCATGTAGATGTAGGACTTCATCTCTGTCCACATTCCTATATAGAGGCGGATTATCTCATAATATACTCTCACTGAGTACAAAGCATTCTGGATCGAAAAACTATATACTCTTGACCTTCTCTAGGAGGGAATTAGTGAGTGTCAATAATTAGAGATATGATTGCACATGACTATCAAGTAACTAAAATGCCAGTCATAAAATAGGTTCACTAACTCTCATTCATCATAAGCTTCTTGTACTCCTTGTTCTTGAGTTTTTCGACTCAGTGAATTTACAACCCCATTTCCCTTCCCAGGTGTATGAGAATGCTCAAAATCAAAGGATTGTATATATTTGACCCATAAATACGATCTAAGGTTAATTTCACGCTATGAAATGAAATATTTGAGGCACTTTTTTTCTGTGTACACCAAAAATCACTCATCAAAAATATAAATTCCCCAGCAACATAGGTCATGGACAGCAGTTGCTAGCTCAAGGTCGCGTGTCAGGTAATTTCTCACATGACACCTCAACATCCATGATAAATACAAAATTAATTTACCCTCTTACATCATCACTACTCCAAGGATGATACCTTATGAATCAGAAAAGATAGTATAACTTATTCCTTGATTTGGAAGATACATAATTGGTAATGATACAAACCTTCCTTCCATCTTTTGAAGGCCTTTCTCACGCGATTCTTACTATATGAACTTGACACCATTATTAATATGTTCTGTAACATGTGAAGAAATACATGATTAGTCTTTCATGAAATACATTTAATATCTATAAATCCCAAAAAAAAACTATGTATATCAAACATGTTCTTGGGATACTCACAGAAAACTACATCACTAACCTTTTCTAGTTAAACAAATACGTCTGATTTTGAGATAGTACAAACCATGAAGTGAACCTTGTTGATCTAGAATAAGAACTTAGCAGGCATGTCATAAAGATGAATATCTCTCAATGTACTTAGAATGATTTCATGATTTTTGGAACGGTCTCTATAACTTTGAGAAAACAAAAATATATCATCCATAATGGCCACACCAATAGAATCAACATATGGGTGGAAAACCCTATTCATTATATCCATTAAAAAAGTGGGTGAATTCATAAGATCAAAAGTCATAAAAAGGTACTCAATAAAACTATACCTTCTAAAAAATGTTATAGGAGGTATGATTGATGGTCTGACTCTCACCTGATGCTAACCTGATCTCAGGTCAATATAAGAGAATACATTTTCTCCTCAGAGTTGGATGAAGAGGTAATCTATTCAAGAAAGGAGGAACCGATTCTTGACTGTAATCTAGTTCAAGAATATATAATATACACATTGATGTGTGGTTTCATCCTCCTTCTGGGAAAAATGCACAGGCGATCCCCAAGAGGATGTACTAGGCTATATATGGCATTGGGCCTCTAAATCCAATAACTACCACTTAATCTTGTGGAGATCTATTGGTTATACCCTTTAAAAAGAAATGGATTTTAGAGATATTCCTAGAACAAGATTGATTGAAAAATCTATATATCTCTTATGAGGTAATCCATAATAATCATCAATAAACACATACTAGAAACAATCCACTACTAGAAGAAAATCAATTTGGTTCAAACCCAAATCCTCTGTGAAGTGATTTTCAATTTGGGCAATCACTCCACCTAGCCCATGATGTTGTGGTCCCGATATACCATCTTGGACATCCCACTAACGTTTGTGTAGATAATTAAAGCCCTCTATTGATATAAACGATACCCAATGGTATTATTAATCTATAAATTTATGATAGCTAACCAACCAATACATTCTGATATAACATACCATCCCATCATCTCAAAAACAATGTGGTTCCATAAGAAAGGGTTACTTCTTACCTTAAAGGGATAGTCCTTGCACTGGTTAATACCCTCTATTTGTACCCCTAACTGCATATCTATGGTCATTAAACCATTTTAAAATTGTATCTCCAGTTCAATACATTCCATGATAGATATAGATATACAACAGGTGGTGCCTCAAGTGGAACTCCTTGAGGTAAATGTGGTGGATCAGGGCCCACCATGTTTAGAGCATGGTCATTTCCATCTAATTGGCATACGATACAAGGAATTCATGGATTAATTTTTATACATATAGGAAATAACATTCCTTAGAAAACTATTAATAGGAAAGATATAGTCAATAGTGGAAGCTGAATGAAGGAAAAATCACTACCCTTTGAATAATACACAAACTACCCACTTAGACGGCCAAACATTTATAAGTTATCAAGTATATGCTTCATTCATTTTAGATTTAATATCAAGGTTCCCTACATTACCTTTGAAAAACACGACAATGTGGGATAAGGATGTATAACCAATTCATCTTAGATTTAATGATTCACTTTATAATTGATAGATATTTGTAGGGTCCTGAAAAATCTGCAACTGAGAATGACAATCCCCTTTAATCCAAGGAGATTCTACCCAATATTCCCCTAATGAATTGGGGAAAACTGTAGAGAATAATCAAAGGATGGCACACGACGAACTGGTCTTCAGACCAGTCCAATGATAACGGTACGCAGTCGGTTCCGTGAAGCGCCCCCTCCACGGACCGCAATCATTCGCAGAACAGAGAAGGGGATCCTCCGCGGGCGCGAAGCAGGATGGGTGCCAGCCCGGTCCACTATCTTGAACCTCCCCAGATGTGAACCGTGTCAACCGGTATATACCACATTTGCTGTCATTCGCGGAATGGAGGCGAAACCATGCGCGGCAGTGAAGCACTCCCCGAGCTAGCTGGGTTCAAGGGGGAGGTGTGTTCACTGCCCCCCACGAGTTGCGGATTGACCAGGTCATCTGTAAATTGGGTTTTTGGTCGTGGGCCACTTAAAATGGTGTCACGTGACCACAAATACATCTCTTTACCCACTATTTAAAATGATATGTAGGGAGAAGAGGAATGGAGATCCATCATATTCGGGTGTAAGGATTTCGAAGGAAGGAGCTTAGGATTTCGCAAAGAGTGAAGTTCCTGTTCGCGAACCAGAACCAGTATGAAGCTAGATACAAATTAATAAGGAACTGAGAATGAATAACAACTTGGTGAAATGCGAACATAAAATTACAAATAAAATAAGACCTCGAACCACGGCCCCTCCAAGGATGCACTCCCTGCGGACCAGAGAGTTTATGCCCCTTTTCTGATTTGTTGCACTGCGTAGCGCCCTCCTACGCGGGTGAAGCCTCAACCAACGAACCTCTGAATGGAATCTCACTTAGCCACTACTATTTGAATGGAACACCTTTTCATACCATCCTGGTATGTGGGCCAAGCCCGAAGCCTCAAACCTCTCTGGTTCAAGGGATGCCCCTCAGTCTGCGGACCACCCTGGTTCGCGGACGGCCTCTCCAGCTGCGTATCACCTCCCTATGCAAATGGTGCCACCCATCATACACTGATGTGGCCCACCAAATCCTTTTAAGTTACCATTCCCTAATCTAGATAAAATATTTTGAATATGGCTTGATCATTCGCAACCCCCTCATTGGCCCATTCATCGGCCCCAAGCCAAGGCCTCCACCAGAGCCATCAGACCAGTGTGATGTAACATTCAGGCACATCAGCGCACCATTTTGAGTTCACATACCTAGGGTAAGTGAGGGAGAAGTGGTTTCCCCTACCCTTGGGAAGATTCCTGAAGCATTCTTGGGTTCACATTCCCATAGTAATGTGGAGTCCGAGCCCGGGAGCCCCCTTTCTGCATCTCTACTCATCGGGAGGGGGGAACACACGCCCATTTCCTTTCAGCTCTGGCGACGACCACTTCTCCCCCCATCTAGAAGTTAATGGGAAACCATCCCGGTGTAATCCCCTAGCATTTCTTGCCATAGGTAACACCCATGAACCTCTGTATTTCCTCAAGACTTAACACTAAGTAAAGGCGGGATGGGAATCAGCGCCCCTCCTTTCTTCGGACTCAAATCCCTCTCTAATTTGTGTTTTTAACCACTGGGCATCCCTACTAGATTAATCCCCACACCATCCTCGCCAGAAGCCAATGACCCTGCTCTTTTCAACACGGATGGTTCATTGCTCCACTGTGTGACTTCTACCTTCCTCGAACATCAGGAAGGAGAGTCCAGCGGTACCAGCCTTCTTCTTCTGCTCATCTTCCATCTCCCTTTTCCATGACAGGGAGAAAGTGTGAGGTTAGCCAAGTCGGTTTCATTCTATTGTTTCTCACATCGATCATGACTCACGTGGTCTTAGAGATTTTTGATGGTCGTGGCACCTGCACAACGACAGTGCATTCACTTGAACTACGTGGACTTTGATCCCTGTCTCCTAGGAAGGGTACGTAAGAATCCTCCCTGAGGTTCAAGCCAAAAAATTGGTCATTCCAACCACCCTTACATTGTTTTAACCACACCATGGTCCTCCTCAGAGTGTAAGACCCATCCCAACACAAACTACGTGTACTTTGATCCTTGTCTCCTTGGTTGGGTACGTAGAAAGCCTCCCCGAGGTTCAAGCCCAACACCCAGTCGATCTGACCATCTTCACGTTGGTTCACCGCACCAAACATGGGAAGCCTAGAGTGTAAGCCCCATACCAAAACGAACTACGTGAATTATGATTCCTCTCGCAGGGATATGTAGTAGGCCCTTACCATGGGTCCGATCCAAATTCTCAAGTCATTATCTTTCTCATCTGGATGACAATAAACTCCTGAGTTGCTGGTTATGGGGCTTAAAACTAGTTTCATCTCAATGATTCCAGACTCCTCATGGTAATTAATCCAATGAGGGATGGTAAACCTCGGGCATAAATGCTTCTAAACCCCTACGTCCAGCTGACCATTTCCAAATAAGAGTAATCCATGGATACTATGCTTGGGTATAAACCAAATATTCGGGAACATATGAATATGTCTTAAATCTATAAGAGTGTCATGGAACAGGAAATAATTCCCCCCAAAAGGGTGACATGATCCAGAATTCCCATCCTCTTGACCAATGTGAGTTTTTAAGCATCGCTAGTCAAACCACACAGCGAACGCCTGCCTTTGGAAAGAAGGTGCACGCATTACTGGATATGGAACCGTTGGGTGTTTCGAGGTGAAACCGGTGCACCTAATATGAGTGATTAAGAAGAACCCAATCTTCTCTAATCAACTGTCGGGGAGCGCAAGTTTATCCCCCACGACCCCATCGTGTGCTGAGAAACAAAATATGGTGAACCCAATGGGAATATTTAACCAAGCATGACAAATTTAACCTAATCCCACCCTATGCCCCCTTTATACTCACAAAGAGGCCCAAGAAAGGTCATTAATTATTCATGGGGTCATGAGATGATGCTTTGATGGGTTTTATGTTTGTATTTGTTAAAATATTGTATAGGTACCCCTCAGAACTCCATTTGATCCAATGGTGTCACGAAGGAACTCATAGGCGCGTGCTTCCAACAATGAAATGACTGGAATTCCTCACCAATAGAGGACCCCTTCACCTACCCAGCATCTTCAACGCTGGGTCTCAGATGTGTTGATCCAAGAGTACCACTTGAACGGTACTCTCCCAATGGTGGCGGCAGCCATGCATGCCCTCCAATCCATGAGGACTCACTAGTCGCCTGCCCAGTAGCGACCACAAAAGCAGATCCAGACGTCCCATATTACCGTCTCAAACCTTTTTGGGAGTCTATCCCTGGAACGAGACAACGCGTACCTCCCTAATCTTATGAATGAAGACGAGGTCAATGATGAGGACTTTATCCCCGCTGAACGGGGGTTCTTCTCTAAGGCCCCCACCAGAAGACATCATCGTCGTCACACCGCGACTCAACATCATCACGATAAGAAGTATGTCTTCCTAAGGATCCAGGCCCTTGATCCCCAAGCTCCAGACCCTCGGACCGCCCAACGAGGGTGGAAAACATACAACCAGGGACCGGTCATCACCCTTGTCCCTGAGGAAGAGCTCCGCAGCCCAGTCACAGAGACGTATCCCGAACAGGCACATACACATGTTCGCTCCTCCAAAGCCATCCATCCAGACATGATGGCATCATACGAGAAGGGAGCGCATCCCTGACGGGCTCCATCAAGCCCATCAGACACACAAGACAACACCTACCCGACTGGCACCTCTCCCTGCCCAGGGTCATGAAGCCCATGAACTCGACGTGGTGGTGACCGAGCACCTACAGAACTAGCTCCTATAAGATTCTCTTGACGCCTACCATCCTGGCATGGTGCCGATCAACAAAACCTGCCATCCAAATATGGGGGCAATTAATAGGCGGGCACGTCTCCCTGCCAACAAAGGCCACCGACTCGATACGGTGGGAAACCAACATATGCAGGGCCAGTTCCCTGCGGATGCAAGTAAAGTCCTCCATCCCGATGTGGAAGAAAACAGAGAGATAATGTAGAGACCTGAAGCTTGACGTACATGGACATTACATTACTTTTTCGGAATACTTAATACATAAGAAATACATACACACAAGGACCGTAATAGTTTAGTGTCTTTGGAAACTCGGAATAAAATCTTCTAATCGTGGTGAAAGATCTTCAACATATCTTATAAAGATATTCCGTTTTTTTCTTACGTAAAACCTTTCATTATATCCTGGGGAAAAGAAAACATAAAAGGGTGAGCTCAAATGCTCAGTAAGGGTAAACAAAAGAAAAAAATCAATCACATCATATTCATAAGAACATAACATTTTGGAAATCATAACCTGCAAAAGAGATCATAATATCCTAACATGGGATAAATCATAGTAGTGAAATGAAATCCCAATAATCATAACTTAAAACATGAAACTTTGTGGCATACACACATAATCATATAGAATCATATCTTATTAGTCATGACTCATTTCCAAGACTATCTTAGTGGACAAAGTCCATTTCTGAACCGAGTCACCCTCGTTTCAGTCCTGTTTCACTGAACCGGTATAACCTACCGTTCCAGCCATGTCTATCTCATGAGATATAAAATCATTACCCAATTCATTGGAGGGAGATATAGTTCCCACCCATCTCATAATGATACTATTCTTATGCGTGCCACAAAATCATAAACCATACATCATTGCATAACCCATGTAATAAAAATGGGAATCTTAAACATCATGACATCATAAAAAAATTCATATACGATAAATGAATTCATAAAAATAATTCCATCACAACATAATCAAATCATTGTAATAATAGGGATAAAAACAGAACCCTTTATTATCTTAGATGGAAAATAATTTTTATATAACACTTGAACTCCATTCTTGAGGAAAATATCCTTTCTGCTTCAAAAACAGTTTTCCTTTCTTAACATGTCGTACAATTATAAACTAAAAGAAGTTGATTAAAAATAAACTTGAAAACATGTAAAGGAATATTTTTGGAAATAATGTTTTAAAAACCCATTCATGTTGTATATGTTAAAGAAAAAATTCTTCGTACTTTTGTTGGAAAAGTCAAAAAGTTCCTCGTACGGAAAACGACAAAATATTCCTTTCATATCCTTTACTAAAAACTCACCGAAGGGTAAAATTGGATTTAAACAAATGTAGGTGGATGGAAATAATATTACATATTGCGGAAATAAGGATGTGGATTATAAAATACATTCCAGTAAATTCCAATGTATAAACAATCTCGGATAAAAATGAGATTGTGATATTTCCCTTACCTTATGTATGATATGCTTTGTATGTATCCGGACCTCCTATATAATGATTTAATTAATGTCATTAACAGAATCATATTCATTGTTATGATATCATATATGGTTCTCTTATGACTTTATATTACCCGTACTTTTGTAAATTCCATATTAAAGAAGCGTTTTGGGTAAAATCGTTTCATTTATCATAGGTGTTTGGACTTGTTGTTCTTGACATTATTATTACTTATATCATGATTTACTTACTTCCAGAATATAAAACATGATTTATATATCATATATATTCAGTATAAATATATATAATAGATAGATAAATGAAATGAAACACACCGTTCATGGAGATGGTAGTCCGTATGTACGCATGAACGTTGTTTTCCTTTCCTTATTGTCTTGAATGGAAGTAAGTAGATGACATACATATATATATACATAAATCCAGTATATTTAACATGTCATATATTTCATTATTATTCATTATATATACTTTATAATCATTCATGAATGGTTAATGTGGAGAATGAATCTCATCG
Source organism: Viscum album (assembly GCA_963277665.1). NCBI lineage: Eukaryota > Viridiplantae > Streptophyta > Magnoliopsida > Santalales > Viscaceae > Viscum > Viscum album. Next base: position 987,809,752 of record OY728163.1, on the reverse strand, counting down.
CGTCGTGGAGACGGTAGTCCGTACGTATGCACGAGCGATGATATCGTTCCCATGGTTGTGGAATTCTGTTGAAGTGTATGTATACTATTTCAGTATCAATATTACTTTATAATAATCATATATAGTTACTCATTACACAATTATACCCATCCAATTAAGGTGGTGGCGGAAAATAGATTACACCACGGCATGGAGACGGTATTCCGTACATACGCACGCGCGGTGATTGTCTTTTTCCGTAGGATGTATAGAAGGTTAATTAGATTTGTTTCAAATTTATAATAACATATATGTATATAATAAATACATATTTTATTACTTTATCATGAATCAACTAAAGAAGAATAAGTTTAAGAAGAACGAAATTAAAAAAGATCGGTAAGGGATATTACCTCTTTTTGAAGCGCCTTCACTTAACCTCAACTTAAAGAACTAATTATGGTCTTTGAAGAAGCCCATGACCTCTAGGATGATACTAGGGAAGTGGAGAAGTGATTTTGGCAGGGGTTGGACGTTCTTGAATGCTCAAATTGGTGTGAGGAGGAGAGGGAGGAGGTGCCCTTTTATAAGGGAGGAGAGGGGCACCTTAGGAAAATCTCAAAATATTATTTTATATTAAGGTCAAATTCGGTTTATAATGGTTCCAAAGGGTATTATTTTGAAGATAAAGTGGGGATGGGTCGAAATCCTCTCATCCAATAATATTTAGACAAGTTTAGGTTATTATTATAACCTTATAAATTAGATTTAACTCTAAGTTAAATAATTTAACTTTTACCGTGTCTTTTTGTTTTCTTACACTATATGGTTAATAAACTTACTATATCAAGTGAAACGAACCTGAAGTTGTTTATTATCAATATATATAAACTTATCTAAGTCATTTTTCTGATCCTTAGATTTTTAGGAATAAAATAACAATTAATAATATAATATTTGTTTTTAAAACTAATTTATGTCAATTTTGTCACTATTTGCTACAAGATTTTTATGAAATTCATAACAGAATTATAAGTTCGAACCAGGTTATTTAAATCAATAATAACATGTCATATTAACCTATAAAAGTAGTTTAAGTCATAATAAGTCTCAAATAAGATTTATTTGGGCATTTATAACATCAATTATGTCAATATTTCATTAATAAGACAATTACTGCATCATCTTTGTGTCATAATAAATGATAATTATTTAATCCCTAAAAATTCTAAATAAATTCCTATGATGTAGATAATTGTTTTATATTTCTAGATACTATTCATGTTTGAAGTTTCATGAAGTTTATCACTAAATTAAAATTAGTATACTTATAAGATTTAAGAAAGTGACATGTTGTCACATTCTTTGGTTTTAATAATAATTAAATTATTTTCATGGACAAAAGTCCATAAAATGAATATAATCCGACCCTTAGGTTATATGGGTCTACGTTTATCCATCAAATAGGATTTTTTCCAAGTGTTAGGGTAATTTTATAATCTTACATTTACACTTAATTACCCGATTTACCTTTAATTATAGTAAATAAAATTTACCGTAGTTACTATTCACAATGCCCAAAAATAAAAAGTAGCTTTTTAATATAATTTGGACCCAATGATTCCAAATATGGAATCCATTTTTCCAAATTCAATACACAGAAGATGCAGAAATTAAATAAAAATTAATCCCGTTGTCGAAAGAAAACGGGTTTTTCTTTAAAACATTGCAAAAGATTGAATTGATTTAACCTACGAATTCAAGGTAAAATCATTTCTAATGACATAAATTATATTAAATGGTAAAAATATATTCTATTTATACTTTAAAACCATTAAATATTATAATTTAACCACATAATATATTATGATGAAAAAAGTTGTTTTTAATTAAAATATATCGTGTGTTTACTATTCATTAAAATATGAAAGTTATCGGAAAAATATCAAAACATTATCTAATGTAAATTTGTATATCCTGATTCAAAAGTAGAATTTCATTTTGTCATATTGAACATATAAACATGTCAAAAACGAGATTTAATGTGGGTGCCCCATCAAAAGGCGGAAAAACTGCATTTTTGGAAAAATACTTATTTTACACAAAAAATTTATGTTGTTCTTATACCATGTTATAGAAATGTGTAAGATGAATAATAATGTTATAAAATTAAAAATTTAGTTAACACTATTCATAATGGATATTTCATAACAATATTATAATAATATATCATTGTTTAGTAAAACCCGGTATTACGTACAAGACACGCTATCGAGGAAGGTCGTGATTGCATGTAATGCAAGCCAAGTCAGGGTTGCGTGTAGTGCACAACTCCTTTGTTATTGTGTATAACAGAATCCAACCATATTTTATTTATACATTGAATATATATATATATATATATATACTCAATGTTGCGTGGAATAACTTTTATCAAACAATCTTGAAATTGTGTGTAACAAGAGCCAAGAAAAGTGTTGCCTATACTGCGAGCTAATATAGTGTTGCGTCTAGCGCAAGATAATCTTGGTGTGTCGTACAATAGAATATATGAATGAAATTAAAAAGAATGTATCTTATAAAATCTCGGGTTGTTACATTCTACCCCCCTTAAAATGAATTTCTCCCTCGAAATTCGTCGTGGTTATAAATCGTTTATTCTTTATAAAAACCGACATTGTAAAAAGAAATATCAAAACTGAACTTTAAAAACTAAAGTATGAAATATAATGGTTACCCAAATGAACTCATCACTGGGTTTCCATATAGGAGAAAATGTGGACATGGAAGATAAATCTAACCGTCATGTTCTGATGGAGAGTTGTAGAGGACATGGCAATAAAAATCCAACAATCACAAAGCTATTGATTTGTGGTGATATAAGGTACCATCTGATTCATCGTATATAAGGGCGGTTTGACAACATTTTTGGTTATTTTTAAGATCATTTCCCTAAAGTTGATGAAATTGGAATTAGAAGAAATACTTTCGTGATTTTGGTATAGTCTCACCGTTTGTCATTCTTTAGACAATTTCCACTTCATATCTTAAAGAAATGAAGTTGAATTTGTCATTTGTGATGTGTTAGCAGATCATGTGATAGAATGATGGGTCATTCCATCTATCTCAAACAAAAGGATAGAAATGTTATCAAAAAAAATACATAAGTCCATCTATAGTGAGATTAATCTTATATAGTTCCTAATATGGACTTATACTGCTTAATATAATAAAACTAGTTTCTACTAAACAGGGACATCCTGTAGGCCAGTGGTAGGCGAAAAAGGCTAGTCGCACTTCGGTTGTGGGTTCGATTCCCACAGCCTTGTCCGACGCGATGGGTTGTCGCCCATCCTGCAGGTTGTCCTTTTTCTAAAACTAAATTACTATAAAATCCCATCAGTAATATCGAAAAAAGTTATATCCATAATCAATACTTAGCATATGTCCAACATAATCCATTCCATTATTTAGGCTTATCTAAAATACTTCGGTCCAAGCTCATAGTATAAAGAAAACGATTACTTGAAATGTCATCAACCAAGCATGTGAATATCATCATTTATCCCCAATATATCTTGTTGGTCACATTGCAATCAAGTGAATACCTTAATCATGTATTCTCATGAAAAATGAATACCCATTGAACCATAGTAAAAACATGAATGCAGTTAAAAGTTAACACTTTCCACATACCAAAATCCTCAAAATTATATATACTCAAACCATGATATCACTTAGTCCTTATATCAATCATGAGCTCATGAATACTGTTAAACATTTTGTTTTCTCGTTTTCCCTTCATTATGTGCATATCATCTTATTTCCAAAAATATCTCAATCACATTGAATACCACATTATACCAATACATAAATATTCCTATACTCCATGATACAACATTATTTTGGAATCCCATTACATAAACACTTAATCATTCCACCACATCGTTGTCATATTCAACATCGCCAATAGTGATCGCATGTGACTTCCCTTTGTCCTTTGCCTTATGCGGTTGCTCATGTCGATCATCACTAACCCTTGGATTAGGGAATTTATTAGCATAATGCCTCATTTCCTTGAACTTGAAGCATTGAAGTGTTGGTGGTGCTCTCTCTGTAGTGTTTTCTTTATTCACATCATTAGAAACCCTTTTTCCATTACTTCGACACTCAGCTGCTCGATGACCTTCTTTTCCACACTTAAAACATTTTCTAGTCCCTTTAAGACAATCTCCACCATGCTACTTTCCACATTTGTGCATAAGGAAACATTCATCTCCTTTTCACCATTATTCTGATATTTCTCCTTGAACTCCATCTTTCGTTTCTTGTCAAAACCATGAGATGGATATGTAACACCAACTTCCATTTATACCTTGATAGCACAAAGCACAATTTCTTCATAGCTAATGAAGACTCTTATAGCTAATACCCTTCCAAGACTTGGTTTTAAGCCATTAAAAAATCGATCAACTTTACTTTAAGGTTGGATGATAATGCAGATGCATACCTTGCATGTCTTATAAAATTCGCTTCATATATACCAACAGATTCATCATCCTTCTGCTCTAGCTCAAGAAACTCCTTTTCCATATTTGTTCGAAGAGTACCAGGGAAGTACTTACTGAAAAACATGTTCTTGAACTCGTCCCATTCCATGGACTCAATTTCATCTCTTGGCCTCGTATTATTGATAAGATTCCACCATTGATCAGCTTCACCTTTCAAACTATATAATGCTAAGATTAATTTATCATGTTTAGAACATTGAATAACTGAAAATATCTTTTCAGTGGTACTGATCCATTGTTCAGAAACAAGTGGATCGGAAGACCCACATAAAGAAGGTGGGCGTTGCCTCATGAAGGACTCAATAGAATATTGTTCCTTTCTCTGCTCATTTGGAAGTCCAGAATGATTCACAGCTTGTGTAAGTATAGCAATAATATTTTTCACTCCATCTCCCATAACACTTTTTTTTTCAGGAGGACAATCATTGCATTGTCAATTACAGTGATCAACATGGTTCCTTCGGGTTCCATCCATCATCTAAAACCGAAAAAGAATAATGTGAGAGGCAAAAATAATGCTAGGGAAAACAACATAGTAAAGGGGGAGTACCTTAATATCTAACATATTAGGTTAAATTATAAGATCGTTACCATAGTTCTAGGACTATATCCTATACGTATACATATCCTTAGGTACATCCCTAGACATACCTTAGTAATATCTCTAAGGATCTCACTAAAGATTTCGCATCCTAGTTTCCAAAGGATGACTAAACCTTTCCTCTGATTCCAACTGTATATACCCGAAGCTTGACGTACATGGACATTACATTACTTTTTCGGAATACTTAATACATATGAAAAATAGACACACAAGGACTGTAATAGTTTAGTGTCTTTGGAAACTCAGAATAAAATCTTCTAATCATGGTGAAAGATCTTCAACATCTCCCATAAAGATCTTCCCTTTTTTTCTTACCTAAAACCATGCATTATATCCTGGGGAAAAGAAAACATAAAAGGGTGAGCTCAAAATCTCAGTAAGGGTAAACAAAAGAAAACAATCAATCACATCATATTCATAAGAACATAACATTTTGGAAATCATTACCTACAAAAGAGATCATAATTTCCTAACATGGGATAAATCATAGTAGTGAAATGAAATCCCAATAATTATAACATAAAACATGAAACTTTGTGGCATACACACATAATCATAGAGAATCATATCTTATTAGTCAAGACTCATTTCCAAGAATATCTTAGTGGACAATGTCCATTTCTGAACCGAGTCACCCTCGTTTCAGTCCTGTTTCACTAAACCGGTATAACCTACCATTCCAGCCATGTCTATCTCATGAGATATAAAATATTTACCCAATGCATTGGAGGGAGATATAGGTCCCACCCATCTCATAATGATACCATTCTTATGTGTGCCACAATATCATAAACCATACATCATTGCATAACCCATGTAAAAAAAATGGGAATCTTAAACATCATGACCTCATAAAACAATTCATATACAATAAAGGAATTCATAAAAATAATTCCATCACCACATAATCAAATCAATGTAATAATAGGGATAAAAACAGAACCCTTTATTATCTTAGATGGAAAATAATTTTCATAAAACACTTGAACTCCATTCTTGAAGAAAATACCCTTCCTGCTTCAAAAACAGTTTTCCTTTCTTAACATGTCGTACAATTATAAACTATAAGAAGTTGATTAAAAATAAACATGAAAACTTGTAAAGTAATTTTTTTGGAAATAATGCTTTAAAAATCCATTCATGCCGTATAAGTTAAAAAACATTCTTCGTACTTTTGTCGGAAAAGTCAAAAAGTACCTCGTACGAAAAATGACAAAAGATTCCTTTCATATACATTACTAAAAACTCACTAAAGGGTAATATAGGATTTAAAAAATTTTAGGTGGAAGGAAATAATATTACATATTGAGGAAACATGGATGTGGATGGTAAAATACACCCCATTAAATTCCAAAGTATAAACAATCTCGGATAAAATTGAGATTGTGATATTTCCCTTACCTTATTCTGATATGCTTTGTATGTATCCGAACCTCCTGTATAATTATTTAAATAATGTCATTAATATAATCATATTCATTGTTATGATACCATATATGGTTCACTTATGACTTTATATTACCCGTTCTTTTGTAAATTCCATGTTAAAGAAGCGTTTTGGGTAAAATCGTTTCATTTATCGTAGGTGTTTGGACTTGTTGTTCTTGACATTATTATTAATTATATCATGATTTACTTACTTACAGAATATAAAACATGATTTATATATCATATATATTCAGTATATATATATAATAGATAGATAAATGAAATGAAACACACCGTTCATGGAGACGGTAGTCCGTACGTACGCATGAACGCTGTTTTCCTTTCCTTATTGTCTTGAATGTAAGTAAGTAGATGGCATACATATATATATTCATAAATCTAGTAGATTTAACATGTAATATATTTCATTATTATTCATTATATATACTTTATAATCATTCTTGAATGGTTAATCTGGAGAATGAATCTCATCGCGTCGTGGAGACGGTAGTCCGTACGTATGCACGAGCGATGATATCGTTCCCTTGGTCGTGGAATTGTGTTGAAGTGTATGTATACTATTTCAGTATCAATATCAATTTATAATAATCATATATAGTCACTCATTATACCATTATACAAATCCAATTAAGGTGGTGGCGGAAAATAGATTACACCACGGCGTTGAGACGGTATTCCGTACGTACGCACGCGCGGTGATTTCCTTTTTCCGTAGGATGGATAGAAGGTTAATTAGAGTTGTTTCAAATTTATAATAACATATCAGTATATAAGAAATACTGATGTTATTACTTTATCTTGAAACAACTAAAGAAGAAGAAGTTGAAGAAGAATGAAATTGAAAAAGATCGGTAATGGATATTACCTCTTTTTGACGTGCCTTCACTTAACCTCCACTTAAAGAACTAAGGATGATCCTTGAAGAAGACCAGGACCTCTAGGATGATACTAGGGAAGTGGAGAAAATTTTTATTCAGGGGTTGTCAAAGCTTGAATTCTCAAATTGGTGTGAGGAGGAGAGGGAAAAGGTGCCCTTTTATAATGGAGGAGAGGGGCACCTTAGAAAAATCTCAAAATATTATTTTATATTAAGGTCAAATTCAGTTTATAATGGTTTCAAAGGGACTTATTTCGAAGCTAAAGTGGGGATGGGTCGAAATACTCTCATCCAATAGGATTTAGACAAGTTTAGGTTATTATTTTAGCCATATTAATTAGATTTAACTCTAAGTTAAATAATTTAACTTTTACCGTGTCTTTTTGTTTTCTTACACTATATGGTTAATAATCTTACTATATCAAGACAAAAGAACATAAAGTTGTTTATTATCAATATATATAACCTTATCTAAGTCATTTTTCCGATCCTTAGATTTTTAGGAATAAAATAAAAATTAATAATAAAATATTTGTTTTAAAAACTAATTTATGTCAATTTTGACACTATTTGGTACATGATTTTTATGAAATTCATAACAGAATGATAAGTTCGAAACAAGTTACTTAAATCAATAATAACATGTCATATTAACCTATAAAATTAGTTTAAGTCTTAAAAAGTCTCAAATTACATTTATTTGGGCATTTATAACATCAATTATGTAAATATTTCATTAACAAGACAATTACTGCATCATCTTTGTGTCATAATAAATGATAATTATTTAATCCCTAAAAATTATAAATAAATTCCTATGATGTAGATAATTGTATTAGATTTCTGGATACTATTCATGTTTGAAGTTTCATAATGTTTATCAATAAATTAAAATTATTATACTTATAAGATTTAAGAAAGTGACATGTTGTCACATTCTTTGGTTTTAATAATAATTAAATTATTTTCATGGACAAAAGTCCATAAAATGAATCTAATCCAACCCTTAGGTTATATGGGTTTACTTTTATCCATCCAATAGTATTTTTTCCAAGTGTTAGGGTAATTTTATAATCTTATATTTACCCTTAATTACCCAATTTACCTTTAACTATAGTAATAAAATTTACCGTAGTTACTATTCACAATGCCCAAAAATAAAAAGTAGCATATTAACATAATTTGGACCCAATTATTCCAAATATTGAATACATTTTTCCAAATTCAATACAAAAAATATGCAGAAATTAAATTAAAATTAATCCCATTGTCGAAAGAAAATGGTTTTTCTTTAAAACCTTGCAAAAGATTGAATTGATTTAACATAGGAATTCAAGGTAAAATCAATGATAATGACATATATTATATTAAATGGAAAAAATATATTATATTTATACTTTAAAACCATTGAATATTATAATTTAACCACATAAGATATTATGATGAAAAAAGATGTTTTTACTTAAAATATATCGTGTTTTTACTATTCATTAAAATATGAAAGTTATCAGAAAAATATCAAAACATTATCTAATGTAAATTTTTATATCGTGATTCAAAAGGAGATTTTTATATTGTCAAATTGAAAATATAAACATGTCAAAAACAAGATTTAAAGTGTGTGCGCCATCAAAAGGCGGTAAAACTGCATTTTTTTAAAAATACTTATTTTACCCGAAAAATTTATTTTGTTCTTATACCATGTTCTAGAAATGTGGAAGATGAATAATAATGTTATGAAATTCAAAATTTAGTTAACACTATTCATAACGGCTAGTTCATAACAATATTATAATAATATATCGTTATTTAGTAAAACCCGGTATTGCGTACAAGACACGCTATCGAGGAAGGTCATGATTGCGTGTAATGCAAGCCAAGCCAGGGTTGCGTGTAGTGCACAACTCCTTTGTTGTTGGATATAACAGAATCCAACCATATTTTATTTATACATTGAATATATACATATATATATATACTAAATGTTGTGTAGAATAACTTCTATCAAACGAACTTGAAATTGTGTGTAACAAGAGCCAAGAAAAGTGTTGCGTATACTGCAAGCTAATACAGTGTTGCGTATAGTGCAAGATAATCTTTGTGTGTCGTACAATAGAATATATGAATGAAATTAAAAAGAATGTATCTTATAAAATCTCGGGTTGTTACAGATAAACCGTCATATCCTGGGCCAGGGGAAGATTCATTCACCCGCCCCGACACAAGAGAATAGTTAGTACCCACTGACCCCTGGAGGACCAGAGCAGGATATTCCTACTCCGATACCAGAGTGGGCCTTCATACCCGTCCAGCCAAAGATGTCACTCTTCATATCCTGGAAATGATGGAGGAGCATGTATCAATCCCATGTCATATCTTACAGACTTTCCAGAATGTAATTGAATCAGCGGAAATAGCAAGGACTCGGGCCCATGAGCCAGTCTCCCCAATTAAGGCGACTCATCTAAGAGAATAGTTAGCTACCTCGAAGCTAATCTGCATCCCTACTTCCACCCATGAAGGTCGTCGGCTATATTCTGCGATACAAGGGAATTCATATCAAGCTGCTTCACTCATTCCAATTGGGGGACACCCTTCCATCACAGTGGATGCTCCGGAGCAGGCATATATTCTTGATCAAAGTCAAGATGTTTGTCGTTGTATCTCGACCAAATCATAGGATCCAATTAGATATGGACCCAAAGTTGAAGGTTTTTTCCAATAGTAGACGGTCCCCACTGCCTGTAAGAAAGTGCCTCGAACGCGCCGAAGGTAGCTGGAAAATAAAGAGCGGGTTCATGACTCCGCTCTGCTGGAGGTTGGGGTTCTAGATGCTGCTAAGCACATATCGAAGGCTCATAACCCTACCCACCCATTACCATTTTGTGGGAGTGGAAGTAGAAGTTGTTAAGGTCCTCCCTGCAATGTTGACACCAGCAGGTCTGAAGGTCCTCCACATAGCACCGACGGGGGCCTCCCCCATGGGCATATAACGATCGATCACAAGATCTTCTCTTTTGATGCGAGTCATGGCAGCCCTCCGCTTGACCAGAAGACCATGTAGAAAGAAGTCCCTCCACTTGATGCAGTCCACCCCGAAGGTCCTCTCCGGGGTATACACTGCAAGCACTCTCTATACAGTGGGACCACCGATTATGATATTATTCGTCGCTATCATAGTCGCAACTATGGAGGCCCTCCCTGCAGTGACGTCTCATCATGAAAAGAAGGCCCTCCCCTTGTCGTGGCCTTCCCAGAAGGTCCTCCTCGGGGGTTATATTGCAACGACACTTCGCTCAGTTGGGCATCCGATCATGCTGGTAGTCCTCATCACCCTGATAATGGAGATCCTCTGCGTAGAGACGTCAAGCAATGAGAAGGCACTCCCCTCATTGCGGTACATTCTGGATTCCATCCCCAGGGTGTACCCCGTAGATATTCTCATTGCAGAAGTTGTAATGGTATTCCTCTCCATTTCAGCAGCTGTGATAGTAGTCCTCCCCACCACGGCCGCCATTGCGAAGGACCTCCCCGTAGTGGCCCCATGCAACAAGAAGGTCCTCCCCTTATTAGAGTGTGTTTTGAAGGTCCTCCCCAGGATGCACATCGAATTTCAAACCATGATGGTCATCCTCACCATGATGGAAGCTGTTGCGAAGGCCCTCTCTGTAACAACTCTAGGCAGCGAGAAGGTCCTCCCCTTGTTGTGACACGCCTTAGAGGTCCTCCCCAGGGTATGCACTACAAAAGTCCTTGATACAGTGAGGCGTCAAGCTGTAATGGTTGTCCTCACCAGTTCGGCCGCCATTACAAAGGTCCTCCCTACAATGACATATCATATCGACATGAAGGTACTCCCCATACCGAATCATGCACAAAAAATCCCTCGTATGCCGAGGTACTAAGGAGGACGGGATCAAGCATGTCAGATTCTCAGCTAGTCACCAAAGACACCATTCTTCAATTCGGGAGACGTTCTAGGGCCACGTTCATCTTCTAAACCACCTTAGAATCGCCCACATGATAATTCGATACCTACCGGTCCCACTACCTCTGGCCACACTATCAGTGAGAAACTCAGTTGGGATGAGGAGGTAGAGGAATCACTAGAGGATGAGTATGCCGACATGTTGCATTTGAGGAAACGACTGGCCAGGGATGATATACCAGTTATGTTTTGGCCCACGGCTACCAGTAAATTTGACATACCCATAAATTTGTCAGAAGAATTCATGCACGACATCCGTTACAATATATGGGTAAACCTCCGCCGGCTAAAATAAAGCTTCCTTCGCTACGACGGGTATGTGGACCATGTCAAGACAATATGAGTCCTCCTGCATCACATAGACCAGAATTCTCTTCCTTTGGCATGGCAACAGCGACCCGAGAGATGTGAAGGAAACATGGAGATAGCCAGCCTCCGTGCACTGAACCAGTTGTGTCGTCGCATCGGTGACACTCCGATGGGAGTCCATATCAGGGGATGGGGGTAACATCGAGCTCTTCATTTCACTGTACTCCCCACCCAAAAGATCTCGTTTGGCATGGTGTCATATAATGTCATCATGTCAAGAAAGCAATCGAGTGGGGTCCCTACTCAAGAAAGACAACACACCAAATAGAGACAAGCCTTGAGTAAGTCCCAGAAGCGTTAGGCCCGATGGGAATAACCCATTCAAGAACTCTTGAATCAGGCCACCGAGAGTATACAATAGGCCTATCACCTAAGAGAGGCCAATCAGCAGTCATTGCCTGCCTCCCCAGAAGGGATTGATTCAAAGAAGAACTCGACACCAAACCCAGTTCACCCCTGAGTGGGGGCACACAATATCAGGTAGGTAGTGATAGCAGCAACCACTACCGCAATCCAAGGTCAACCCCAACCTGTAGGGATGGGAAAATTTTTAACAACAAATTCCATCGTAAGACAAATAATAATGGGGATAGGCTCAATTTCCAAGGAACGGATCCAACCGTAGCCCTCATAGCTGGGGGAATTTTTACCTCCTCAACAAAGACCCCATCCATGATAATCAGTATTCTCTTGTCTAGGAAGGATAGTAAAAAAAGGAGGTTCCTTCCCTATCCCGTTGTTTGAATCAGCATCCCCTCCGAAAGGGAGGCGTACCGTAAGGTTGCATCAAAGAACTCTACTTGTCATCCTTCGTCAAGGAGTCCAAAAGAAATCACAGGACCTGAAAAGGAATACAAGTAAAAGATGCAGGAAATACTCTTACTATTTGGAAGATGACGTCTTCTCCTCCTCGCGATATGCGTCCATCAACACCATAGAGGCTAACCTGATGGGTGACACCGGAGATGATTAAAATCCTAATAGATCGGGAGACGATGGTTCTAATCAGGTTATGAATCACAACGAACCACCAGGTGTGCACACCCAAAACCCGAGGGATGCTCTAAATATGGCCGCCCCTTCAGCTAACCTTCTTCTGCTCACCCTGGGAGCTCTCAATAAGGATAAGAACAAATGACCGGTTACCCTTAACCCACCACCCTCTCCTGATAAAAATGATCCACTTACACTCGAAGAGAGGTTTCCTCGACAAGAAGAGGAAATGAAATAATTGAGGTGGCTTAACGCCGAGCTACACTATAGGAACCGTCTTATTGAAATCACTTCCCAAGAAGGACTACACCTCTCACTCCCAGTAAGTTCACCTCAAAGACAAAGGTTTGGCCCGGAAAACGAAGCACAGTTAGGGTTACAATAAAATGAGGTGCCCGACCCTTACAATGACCTAAATGTGGATCCGGATGAATACTAAGACTTCCCTCCACTTAGGAAGAAACTAGAGTGAGTACGTCTGAACCCACTGAAGGTTTCACAAACGGCACACCACCACAAAACAGGGCAAGGGAAGTGCTTCCCTTTATTTGCGCTAGACAGAAAGCACTAATAAAGGGGTATTTCTTTATCATTTCTATCTAAAAGCACGGATAAATGTTAAATTTATCAGCGCTTTTTTTAGCACTGATAAAAGGTAACATTTATCAACGGTTTTTTAGCACTGATAAAGGTATCTCTTTATCAGTGCTTAAAAGCACTGATAAATGAATGTTTTATTAGCGCGTTTATTTTAGCGCTGATAAAACATACCTTTATCAGCGCTTTTAACGAGTGCTGATAAATGTTATGTCGGTATTTATTTAACAACCATAATAGTCAATCCTCACTTGCATGCGGTCAAGATTTCCCGGAAGCTAAACCAGGCCACTTGCCGCCACGACCTTATCCTCATCCCCCTCTTCCTCCATGTATTCTTTCTCTGTGTCCTTCTCCTTGTCCCCCTCCTCCGCCATAGCCACCGCCGCCTCCACCCCTGCACCTGCTTCCGTGACCGCGGCTGCCTCTGCCGCCTCCACCCACGCTGCCGCGACCGCCGCTGCCTCTGCCGCCGCCACTGTCTCCGACTCTACCGCCACCACTGCCAACAAGGTGGGTGTGGTTAGATTCTTTTCGGTGTTGGTTCATCTATTTTTGGTTTCACTTCAGGAAACATGATCAAATATTGGTTATCTTTTGATGTTACCTGATGAGGTTGAAACTTTTGTTATAGCTTGTGCTAAAAGGATTGTGTTTGTATTTTAGAAAAGATTCATCCTTATTTTCCATAGGTTGAGTTCCAAGAGTCCATGTTAGTATTTAAATATGATGAATGTTTCACTGACCTTCAGTCTGTTTCTCCATATTTGGTTGCTAATTAGATATCTTGGGAATGTGGTTTTAGGATCGTATTCGCTGTGAGATTTAGCTTCATGGGAACATGCTCTATCTGACCATTTATGTAGACGACATGAATCAGGCACCCATCACCGAAGTAAATCATGGAGATTCCATGAGAAGTAGTAAAACGGTATTATCAAGATGTGTATAAACTCTTCTTGTAGTGGTAAAAGCATTTTTATGAAATTTTATCCAATTAAATAGTTGGAAAATGTATTAGGGTAGTGGTAAGCCAGCTCATGATCATGTTCCATTACAGTGAAATTAGTGTGTTAATATTGATCACAAAAGGACTTAGTGTTTGTACACCACATTGAGGTGTCATGCTTATGAAATATTCATCCACATAAAGTGGTTTTCTAGGGTCATGCAGCATTATAGCCTTTGTAGGGGAACATGAATGGAACTAGAGATTGGGAAGGACTCAGACACTCCTCTAATAATAGGTAGCTAGAGTCCCATTGGATTTTTTGGTCAAGGTAGGGGATGCTGTACCACCATGTAGGAATGACAGTATAAAGAAGAGTATATAACATAGGGAGTCTGGCTCCAGCCTAGGGTTTAGGGGCTGGTCATATGCACGTTATGTAGTCTACTATGGCTATTGTGGATTCTTGATCATCTATTGTCAGTGCTACAATTCCTATATCATCTAACCATTATTTTATTTTTTTATAAAAGAGAATCACATTCTTTTTTTCACTCTTTTTGTAAATGTTTTAGTCTAGGAGGTGTAAATCTTGGATAGTGTTATCACCATCGACACACTATTGGAATTATAGTCAAAGAATATCACATGTTGCAAGGAATGGTCTCTAGATATTGGTGGTTATCATTTATTTTGTGAACCACCCATCATTTGTATGATAATATTTTATTTTAGTTTTGTTATGGATTAGTTTGTTTAATAACAATCCAAAATCATTTGTTCCCATATGAGAGTTACCTTTTTTATCTCCAAAATAGACAGAGTTATTTTTACTTGGATGAGAGGAATCTTCTATCTAGTCATGTAGAAACAATTCAATCTATATTTAATTTTCTCATGGCTCAAATAGTCAAGCATATTGTAGATGTTGTTAGAATGTTGTAGGATTCTTTTTCCCCAATGGTAGTACATTTTTATGATGTTTTCTATTATGAGGTATAAAATTTACTTCATAATAAAGAGATAAAGATTATAATCTAGTTAGTTTTGGTAGAAAATTATGTTTCTATTACAATTTCTAAAATAACACCAAAAAAGCATGAGTTGTTTGAATTAAAATTTGATGATATAGAATATAACGGTTTCATATGGCATAGTACATTAACATGGGGTTTTATAGTTCTCTAAAATAGATGGTTGATTGGTATTTATTCTTTTGTTAGACTATTGGAGATTGAACCTGATGATAGTCATGAATTTGTATCCTTATCCACGCATTGATAGTCACATTGATCATCTATGAGGTTCTATGCTCTTCTCCAAGATAGATTTGACAATAGGATACCATTAGATGTGTTGTACATCGATAGCCCCACCATGGACTACTTTTAGGAGTAGTTATGGCCTATATAAATTTTTAGCAATGATATTTAGTTTAACTAATTCATTGGTTTTATTAATGGAATTGATGAATAGGATATCTCATCCTTTTCTTGATCATTTTTTAGTAGTTTTTTTCAATTAAATATTAGTGTACTCCCAACCCATAGTTGATCTTGACCAACATCTAATAATTACCTTGTGTACATTGACATAGCATCATATTTGTGACAAGATAACCAAATGTAGTATCTGGATTGATAAAGTGCACTTCTTGGTCCAGGTCATCTCAGAACCTAGATTACTAGTGGTCCCATAGGAAGTTGTACTTGTGGTAGCATGGTAAAATATCAACAATGTATTGGAAATTGCATATTTCTTGGTTTACCATGTTATTATTTGTACTATGTCCATTCTTTCACACATCTCGTAGCACAGATGTTATGGATGACCATACATGGAGTGATTTTTTTTCTTCTCAAATTCATGTTAGTGATCTTTTTAGGTGATCAATGGCAGGTTGACCTCTGCATCTACCCCCACATTACCTATTCGTGGTAAATAATATTATGTGTACTAAATTGCATTAGGAATTAGACTCAAAGTAGTTATGATGCAAGATAATTGGTGGTTATCATTTATTTGAATGCATTATCTTTTGGGGTTTGTGGGATGTGGTAAATGGTGTACTCAGTTTTAGATTATTTTATTCTCATGGGATTCCCCAATTTTATGTTTTCTTTTCAGTTGGAAATCTCCTCTGTTTTGTGCCTCTCCTCTTCCATGAATTCTCCTCTATTGTGTGCCAAACGACACCTTCGCGGTGAGTTTTCTCTTGTTAGTCGTTGGTTTCCTCTTGTTCACATGTTATTACTGTTTGATATTGATGGTTATAATGTGAAATGTACGGGCTAAACACCCTACTGAAAATCGTGGTTGTTGGTGGTCCGTGTTTTCACACTAAATGAATTGAATGTTGGTTGGTTCTTGTTTAACATTGGAATATATAAATTGGTAATTTACGTATACATGACTTATGAATGAACACCCCAGTATGATAAATATTTTGTGATAACCCCTGAATTAACAAACAAAATTGAATATGGGATGCTTTGTAAAATCGAAAATTTTGATGGTTTGGTTTGTATGGTGTTGCGATTGTGATCATGATTATGTTTTCGTATGGTGTTGAGGTTGTTGGAATAAACTTCTGACTCAAACAAGGAATAAGTTTCATTTTAAATGTTACATGTCATGTGAACCTAGTTCACACACAATGTATATCCAAGACATATTCTTCAGCATGAATCATGTACATGCCATGAAATAATGGTAGAACCATATAACATGTGTTTTACTTCACTCCCGCCATGTATAGATACAATAAAGTCTTGTTGTGTATAGAATATACACCCCTAGTGGTCATGTAATGACTACACAACATGTATTCCACAAAAATGTGATGCATAGCTGGTGAGGTGACTCAATATGTATCTAAAGTACACACCTTTAGCTCATGTTGTTCTAAATGTCATGTATTTTCAAATGCATCATTCAGTCATTGTAAGACTAACTTCGAATAAATTTGATATATGTCAGATTAAATAAGGTATCTTATACATACAAGATGTTCAACCTACTAGACACACCATGTATATGGATTTCACACATGTTTAAAGGCATTTGTACCATGATTTATTTTTATAAAACCCAAATAATGTTACCTGGTTAAATAAAACATAATATTAGGCATGTTCTCGAGATTGAATCCATAAAGACGATGAATATGAATACAGAACGGATGAATTCCAATCAGTTGACAAAAGAGTATGAAGATAGCTTGAAAGACTTTATCATGTTTGCAGAAGATCATGCATGTGACCCTTCTCAAATCCTTTTTCCGTGTTTACGATGTTGTTATTCAAGAAAAATTAGTCCATAGGAGTTGGATGAACACCTGATCCATCATGGAATAGATCAAAGTTTTACATGTTGGAATAAACATGGGGAAAAATGAATGTAGGTAATGACTTAGAGAACACGACAATTTATAGATCATCTAATATGATTACAAGCGTGAACAATGAAGATGATTGTATGGAGGATGTGATTATAGATGTGAATGATGATGAAGATTGTATTGAGGAAATGAAAAAGGACAGTTGGAGATGAACTTTGTGATTGCCCAAAATGTTTTGAGAAGTTAAAGAGTTGTGAAAAACGCCATTGTTTGCTGGATGCACTAAATATACTGCATTGTCAGCCATATTGAAGTTGTATAATTTGAAAGAAGACAACGGGTGGAGTGACGCCAGTTTTACAGAACTACATGCTCTCCTGAATTACATGCTCCCAGATGATAATGAACTCCCAAGCTGAACATATGATGCCAAACGAATGATACGATCGATGGGTATGATATCTAAAATAATACATTCTTTCCCGAATGACTGTATATTGTTTCTAAATGACCACAAATCACTTAAATAATGCCAAAAGTTTGGTGTTTCCTGATACAAGAAAGATGATTCTAGTCCTACAAAAGTAGTATGGTACTTTCCAATCATTCCTTGGTTTAGACGCCTATATGGGAGTGAGGAGACTATAGGACAATTGACATGGCATGTAGATACAATAATTAAAGATGGGAAACTACATCACCTGACAGACTGTCCTCAGTAGAAGATAATTGATCACGAGTATCCTGGATTTGGGAACGAGCTGAGAAACCTTTGTCTGGCATTATCTACAGATGGGGTGAATCCTTTTTGTTCTCAAAGCAGCAGTCATAGTACATGGCTGGTTATGTTGGTAAACAATAACTTACCACTGTAGTTAAGCATGAAATGAAAATACATCATGTTATCTATGCTTATATCAGGTCCAAAACAACCGGGTAATGATATTGATGTTTATTTGGCCCCATTGATCGAGGATTTGAACATATTGTGGGATTCAGGTGTTACACTATATGATGCTTACAAAAATGAACATTTCACTTTGAAAGCCATGTTTTACGGGATGATAAATGAATTTCCTTCTTATGGAAATTTTTTTATATATAGTTTTAAAGGAACTCAAGGGTGTCCCGTTTGTGAAAAAGGTACACAGTCAATTAGGTTGAAACATTCATCCAAAACTGTGTTTCTAGGACATCGCAGATTTTTACCCTGACGACATAAGTACCGATCGTGGATGACATAATTCGATGGAAGTTCCGAAGAACGTACAACACCGTATCCACAAACAGGTGATCAATTTTTTGTGAAATTAAAATATTTGGACACTACTTTTGGTAAACCATTTTAAAAAAACCTTATGAAAACTGGTTGGAAAAAGAGATCAGTTTTTTTTAATTACCATACAGGAATATTCTTTATGTCAGGCATTTTCTGGATGTTATGCATGTTATTAAAAATGTATGTTATAGTGTCATCAGCATGTTGCTAAATTCACCTGGCAAAACAAAGGATGGAATTAAGGCTAGGTTGGACATGGTTGAGATGAAAATACAAGTAGATTTGGCACAAGTTAAGGGTGAAAACGATCATTTCTTCCTCCAGCTACTTACAGTCATTCAAGGTAGGAGAGATATCAGTTTTGGAATTTCATGAATAACGTATAGGTTCTATAGGGGTATTCCTCAAATATCAAGAACATCATGTCAATGGGAGATTTAAAATTAATGGGTCTTAAATCACATGACTGCCATGTTTTGTTGCAAGATATAATTCTTATTGATTTATATTGCATCTAGCCCAAGAATTTCCACCATACATTAACAAAGATCTGTTTCTTCATGAAACCTATATGCAGTAAATTAATAGTCCCAACGAAATTGCCAACAATGGAAAGAGAAATTTCCGTCATATTATGTGAATTGGAAATTTTCTTCCCGTCGACATTTTTTGATATGATGGTTCATCTGATGGTTCATTTGGTGAGAGAGATTCGATTATGTGGTCTTGTTCATTATAGATGGATGTACCCCATTGAATGGTATATTATGATTTTGAAAGGGTAGGTGTTTCCCTCAGATTCTGGGGATGATCTCCTTTGATGGGAGGTTCAAACATTCCGATTGGTTTCAATTAGGTTTTTTCGTAGAACCGGAAACATCCAATGATTCCACATCCATTCAGACCTACTTTCTAAAGGATGGTGGTCTTTAGTTTGTGGATTGATGAGGCTTAGGAATTTGCATTGTTCCAGAGGATGGGAGGTTGGACTCATCACACCATTTTTTGTGGAATTATTTTCTACTTTGGGACTCTCTTTATAGATTTAAGTTATGATCGTGAATCCTTATTACATTACCAAGTCTAGAATGATCTTTCCTTCATATTTGACAATCAATGATCGATATGTAGGAAATTTAGAGAATCTTTTATATGTATTCAAGGTTCGTCATCGATAGAGAATCGTCTGTATTTATTAGAGATTCTTGGTCAATGGTACCCTTCGATACATTTATATAGAAGTATCTTGGCCATTATGATGACCATGCTGGTTTTAAAGCCACTCAGTGGGGCACTTGAAGTTTATTTTCATTCAGAAGGACATGGATTATTTCTGAGTTGTGATCGAACCTGCAGATGGGCTACCTACGTATCCTTTGTTTAGAAATGGAATCAGAACCCACGTAGTTCGAGTAAGAGAGTCTGATGTTTATGATTGATGGCTCAAAGAAGGATGTCATAATTACTTTTACACTCTAAGCTCACATGAGTCATGCTCGGTGTGAGAAACAAGAGGTATTGGTAAGAATCATACAATTGTGCCATGAAAGATGCAATCATAAAAAATAATGTGGGACTTATGTATGTATGACTGCCCAGATAAATGAAGATTTAGATTTACTTCAGGGAAGAAATCCAAGAACAGGGTCCATAAAGGTATATGTGCTTCATGGAGATTTGAATACTCTAACATGGGACTTACTTCTGAAAAGGAGGCCCAAATTAAGAGAGGGATTATGATTAGTTGTTTTACTCCTTAGAAGGAATCCCAGATCAAAGGTAAATTAGGACTGGTTAAGAGGAATTAAGACTGGGGCTTACTATTGAAAAGGAGGCCCAGGTTAAGAGACTTGAATTATTAAGGGATTTGGGGCTTACTCCTGAAGAGGATGACCAAATTAGGGGACTAGGGCTTATTCCTGAAATGGAGGCGCAGGTTAATGTGGTATTGGGGCTTACTCTTAAGGAGGATGCCCAGATTTGAGAATTATGATTGGGGCTTACTCCTAAGGAGGATGCCCAGATTTGACAATTATGACTAGGGCTTACTCCTAAAAAGGAGGCCCAGGTTAGGGGACCTCTTAACTTAAAGGATGAGGTTTAATGAATGAAATCTCAATCTTTAGTGACATAAATATGTGTAAATCACTAGGTTTTGAGAGATTTTCCACAGAATTCCTTTGAGAAAAGGAACTCAAATTAAGAAATCATGCCATAAATGGATTTTAAGAGTGTCTTGAAGACTGAATCTTGAATAGGAAAGGTGGAATGGTTTAAGAGGGGTGAAATGGTAAATAAGGGCACCCAAAGAGGCAGGGGCGCGCACGTCCTGGTTGGCGTGCAGGTACTGCGTGGGCGCACAAGTCATGGTCACGCAGGTATGCCTGCGCGACATATGGGGTACTTGCGTGACGGTTAACTAGAAGGGTAATACTTGAGCGACCCTTGATTAAATCCTTTAGAATCATCTTTAAGTTCATCCAAAAAAAGGGGCGCAAAAATTCTATTGAAGAAGTAAGGTGGCATGTAAGTGTGGCCTTTTCCCTTAAGGGCTGGCCACTCAGGCACGCAAGTGTTGATGAGTTTCAACACTTAGGCCTTCCTCCCCCTCTTTAGATCTTCCGTTCTAGGGTAGAAATTACCTTATAAGTGTTTTGGAAGCTTTGAGATGAGACTAGGGCGCCGTGAGCTCAAATATGAGTTTCTAGAAAAAATCCCCCTGAAATGGGGGGCCCACATGGTCTATTTATAGGAAGGAGAAGACCCCGGGCGGTTGTCACTTAGGTCGTGCACGTCACTTGCACGACCATCATGCGTTGCGCAAGTGGACTTGCGCGACTATGAGGGAACTTGCGTGACTTATGGGAAATCTTCTCCTTGTTCATTCCTTTGTAAATTTTTGATATTTTGTCCAGTGATTGAATAAATTTATGCTCAGATATTCCCCTTTTCTGATCTTTAGATTCTGTGATGAATGGAGTGTCAACAAAAGTCCCCCCTCAGAGTTGGATCCGGAGAGAATAAAGGATTCGACTCTGAGTAAATCGAGAATCACAAAGAAATTGGTGCGCGCAAGGTAGGGTGCGCAAATGAGCTTCGGGTGCACAGAGTCAGGCGTGCAGGGGTACGGCTTTTAGTCGCCCAGGGTACGGCGCACAGGGTTCTAGCCATGTCTAAAAATATAGGGCCTCCCTTCCGTACAAAGCATCCGGATTTCCGGACTTCAAACCTTCGAGCTCTCGCCGCGCAGGTCACCTTAACCGCAAAGGTTGCTCTGTTTTCCAGTGTTTCCTTGATGGCATGATGTTGTCAAGGTATCTGGGCCTGCGCGGTGATACTAATGCGTCAAATACTTGTGCGGCATATCCATACTTGCACACTAAGTTTTAGACTTGCGCGTATTAATTCCTTTTCCATTTTTCTAAATTCTTTCACAAATTTTATGAAAAATAAACCCATTTAAGAGTTAGTTTATTCAGATTTTGTGAAGATTCAATGGCTCTTAAGGGAATTAAAATGGCTGATGAACTGGATAGAATGCGGATTGATGAAATGATAAACATCATTGGACATGATTATTATGATATCTGTGATAGCACACTTCTAGATTTGGTTAAGTACTTGAATATATATCATCTTAATTTCCCACAGAGCATCTACCTGCCTCTATATGGTCATGGTCATCTTCAAGGAGTCAATGTTCCATATGCAAAGAACTATATGCCTGATATGCAACTGCACTACTACTCCTCTATTTCAGTTATTTTGTGCATTAAGTGCAACAACAATGGTGTGAACTTTCAAATTCTTCCTCCATGTCATTTTCTTGCAGATATGAAAATGTAAATCCCATGGGCTGAATTGTTTTCCACTATCAGTTGGTGGAGAGAAGACAAACATGGAATTAGAGAAATATCTAAAAAGAGTACTCTCTCCAAATGGATCTTTACTTCCAATGCTCCATTCTCAAATACATGAATCCATCTTCCAAGTCTCTTGGACATAAATAGAGACACTGTTTGATCAGCAGAAAATTTTCCTCAAACTGCACTCAAGAACATCCTTTTACAACTATTCCAAGAAGAGCTGGTATCACTGCATCTCTTATTGTATTCAGTTGAATGAATGAATTCCAAGCGGTTTCTGATGAAGCTCGGGGTGCCGTAAATCAAATGAAGAGTTATATTGAAAGCCTTTTATAATTATTGAAAAAGAGAAGAGATTCCCCTCTGTGGATGTCCTTCTAACTCTTGTGCATCAATGAAAAACACTTTCACCTTCACTCATTTGTACCTGCATTCTCTTTTTCTACATGCTTTAGATTTTACCTAATACAATGGGACTAGTAAGAATAGTTTTCTCTTTACTAGGATTAATGTAAAAAACCCTACAAACATCAAACCTTTTAATTGCTCAATGTTACCTAAATCATAAAAAATATATGTTTAGTGAGTTGGGAACATGAATTTTATTAAGTGTTCCCTTGTCTTTTGTGGGCAGTTTAAAGTCATGCACGTCGGACATAAAAAGGCTAATGGTAAAGGACAAAATAGCTTTGACCGAAATGGATTATAATTGACTCAATTCCTTGAAAATTCATCTGAAAAACATATTACCATACTCAAGTATGAGGGAAAATATGTAAGTTATAACTTAAGAATATTTGAATTTGAGAAATGATATGAGAAAGAGAAAAACGCATTAGAAGATGTATCGTCCATGAATGAAGTTACCATTATTTAACAAACCCGTTAGGGGGTTGAATTATGGAGGGCCACCATAGGGCATTGGCTGCATAGTTAAATAAAATAGTATCTTTTGGCTAACAAGTCTGTTATGTAGACTATTTATGGAAGGCCACCTATGGTCACATACTACATAGTCATGCAAAATAACTCTCATAAATTTACATTCCTAGTCCTAAAAGCTAGTGAATGTTTATAGATATTCAAATCATCCAAAGTATAGAGTTTGATGTGTGCAAAGAGGTACTTGAATATGGAGAAGATATTTCCAAACAAGATTATCGACGAACTGGATGAATATCACTCCTATAAAGGTCTGAACCAAACGTAAGGAAGGAGAATACAAACCATATACTTAAATAATTTCAGATCATGAAAAAAATAGATGGGACAAATATGTTATGGATGGCTATTTTTGCGGATCCCTACATAATGTCATGAAAGACAAATAAGGACAAAAGAGGCATTTTTCCCAAGAATGAAGTTACCACTATCTGAGAAACCTGTTAGGGGGTTGAATTATGCAGGTCCACCTAAGGGCATTGGCTGCATAGTCAAATAATAGTATCTTTTGGCTAACAAGTCCGTTATTTAGACTATTTATGCAAGGCCGCCTATGGGCACATGCTGAATAGTCAGGAAAAATAACTCTTAGAAGTTTGACATTTTTGTGACTAGAAGTCATGAAAAGGGTTATGAGGATCTGAAAATATTTAATGTTAGGATTGTGACACATAAATATGGGTATTGTTCAATGTATACAGAGATACACTGATCAATGATAACCATAATGATGTTGTGGCTGGGTCTTGAATTGAAATATTGGACTTCACTACGTATCCCATAAGGATAAGAATCAAGCCATACATAGTTCTTAAAATACAGTTTAACATCGTGAGGGAAAAAATGATTAGAGATCTTAGTTTAGGTCCTTAGAGCTTGGACCATTGTAAGAAATACACAGTGTGTGGTTTCATGGGGACTTTTCAGCCAAGGGACTGAAAGTGGAATTTGGGGTTAGGCCCAAAGACTTGGGGCTGGATTCGGGGGACACTCGAACGTTCCTACATATCCCATAATGAAGGTAAGGAATCCCATGTAGTTCTAGAAATACACATTGTACAAATTTGGTTCGTACATATAAAGGGTGAAATGGGACATTAGTATAATGATGGTTTAACCCAAGATAAATGGTTTGGGCGTTGCCATGTATGCACGTAGTCTTTGAAATGAAACATGATTGAAAAATCAGTGTAAATAATGGTTCCCTCTCAGATGAGGGTGTCAAAAAATATTGTACTTTATAGTCATGCTAGACAAAAGTGTTGTATATTTTAACATCGTATAACAAGGACGAAAGTGAACCAAAGTAAAGATATTGATTCTAGTGGCAGTTTCACGAATCAACATCGTATGAGATGGAGGTGAACCGATGTGAAGAGATTTGTTTTGTGCTTGAACCCTATGATGTTGCCTATATACCTAGCCTAGAAGGTAAGAATCAAAGTCTATGTAGTTCAATTAAGAAATTAATAAATGATCAAGTTGTTCTTGGGGACAACGACCTAAAAAATGATGTTGGGACTTACACAAGTTTAGCGGCCCAAAGAGAGTGTTATGGTTGAAGTTTTCTCTAAGCTCACGTGAGTCATACTCGGTGTGCGAAACAAGAGGTAACAACAACCTTAACGATCCATAGTTTAATGTCATGTATGACACATAAAGGAATGTACAGTTTAAAGTCTTGTAGTTAGGACTATTGGTTCTGCATAGTTTAGTGTCTTGTAGCAGGGACAAAGTACAGTTTAATGTCATGTAGGACGTATCATAGACTTTCTATATAGTTTAGCGTCATGCAGTTAGGACGATGGGGACAATAGGGTTTAATGTCATGTTGGACGAAAGGGGGATTGTGCAATTTAATGTCATGCAGTGAGGACAAAAGAGTACACCATTTAATGTCATGTTGGATGCATTGGGGATTTGTTTCCACATTTTAGCGTCATGTTGTACGAATGTGTGAGTAGTTTAAGGTCATACATGACCTTTTATGATTATGTAGTTTAATGTCTTTCCAGACGTAAGGGACTTTTATACAGTTTAGCATCATGTAGTTAGGACGTCAGAGTTTAACGTCTTGCTGGACATAAGGGACTTGAAAATAGTTTAGGGTCATATTCATGGACCAAATGTGATGCAGTTTAAGGTCATACAGGACCTAGTTGGAGTTTAAGGTCATACTAGACCATTTAGGGAACTTTTTCACAGCATAATGTCGTGTGGGATGAAGTTGCGGTTTAAGTTCATACTGGACCATAACTGTATAGTTTAACGTCATATATCAAGGACAAATTAGATTTTAATGTCATGTAGGATAATGGAGGGACTTTGCAGTTTAATGTCATGCAGTAAGGACAAATTAGGGAATTTTTTTTTCATTGTTTAACATCGTGTGGGACGAAATTAATAAAAAAAAATTATGGTCATATGTATTGACCATTGTTATATATTTTAACGTCATATAGTAAGGAAAACGTACAGTTTAATGTCATGTAGGACGTATTGGGGATTTTTTTATAGTTTATCGTCATGTAGCTAGGAAGAAGTACAGTTTAATTTCATGAAGGATGGATTAAAGGACTTTTGTATAGTTTAGCGTCATGTAGCTAGGACGATGAAGTACTTTGCGGTTTATACAAAATACATCTTCAAAAATCTGGCATTGGTTGGAGTAGTGATGAGTTCTCCATTGATCAAGATTAAT
The DNA here is from genome assembly GCA_963277665.1 of Viscum album. Taxonomy (NCBI): domain Eukaryota; kingdom Viridiplantae; phylum Streptophyta; class Magnoliopsida; order Santalales; family Viscaceae; genus Viscum; species Viscum album. Next base: position 987,783,248 of record OY728163.1, on the reverse strand, counting down.
GAATAAGCGCCATTGGAGTAGACCATATGTATTGAATAAGGTCCTTCCCATTTTGGCTCGAGTTTGGGAGGTTTCTTTCCTGGTATCATTGTAGTTATGAGAACTAATACCAATTCTTCCTGAGTGAATGAACGAAGATGAACTTTTTTGTTAAAAGATCATGCTATTCGATTCTGATAGACTTCCATGTGGTGGAAAGTCCATAATCTTTTCTCATCTAACTGTTCCAATTCATTCAATCACTTCTAAGATTGTTCATCTGTAGATGATTGATCACAAATGGAAACTCTCAGCGAGGGTAGTTGAACATCAATGGGAAAGACGGTTTCCGTTACATATACCAATGAATATGTTGTTGACAGAGTTGTAGTGTGTGTGGTAGTCTGATAAGCCCATAAAGCATGAAAAAGTTTATCAGGCCATGACCTCTTATCCTTATCCACCATCTTTTGTAGTATATTTGAAAGAGTCTTGTTAAAGTCTTTTATCTGGCTGTTGGCTGATGCATGATACCGAGATGAATGATTGCATTTGATGTTGTGTTTTTTATACAACTTCTTCACCTCGGATGAACAAAAATTGTTTCCATTATCCGTCAATATGGTATGAGGGACACCAACTCTGGTAATGATGTTAGACTTGATGAAGCTAACAACGCATTTAGAACTGACTTCCTTGAGAGGTATTGCCTCTGCCCATTTGGAAAATAAGTCAGTAGTAGTAAGAATGTACTTAAACTATTTGGCCGTAGCTGAAGGGTAAGGTCCCACCACATCCATTCCCCATGTGGAAAATGGCCATGAGTATTTAGTTTTATGAAGCAACTCTGGAGGTCGATGAATAAAGTTGGAATGTACTTGGCATGAATGAAACATCTTTGTGAAATCTACATAATCTTGTATCATTGAAGGCCAAAAGTATCCAATCCTTCAAATCTGATCAGACAGTCTATGTCCAGACTGGTGGGCACCACAGACTCCTGCATGAACTTCTTTCATAATAGCCATTGTCTCTTCACCATCAATGAATCTGAAGATAACTCCATCAAAACCACGTTTGTAGAGAATTTTCTCTAGGTGATATCGGCTATCATAAAGTGTAAAATTAACTACACGTCGCCGGATTTGTTCTTTCTCATATCTATAAGGTGGAAGTGTTCCATTTAGAAGGTATTCCCTGATAGGTGACATCTATCCTATAGTATGACCATACAGCTCACGAATGGGACAAATTTCATTAATTCCCTCTGTTCTGATTCGATCATAAGGTGAAATTGCACGACGGTGAGAAATACTGATGGTTGTCTCGTCTCGATTTGGAACCGCCAGAGTTGTGGCTATATTAGCCAATGCATCATCTTGAGCATTTTGTGATCTTGGGACATTAGAAAATGTCGGTTCCAAAGGGAATTCCACCATTAACTCTCTGCTGTAATCATAAAAAGGGATTAGTTCTACTTTTTTGATGGCATAATCCCCATTGACTTGTTTGATTACCAGGTCTGAATCACCATTCACCTTTATGTGATTCAACTGTGCTTGAAGTGCTAATTCCAAACCTACGATGAGATCTTGGTATTCTTATTCATTATTGGTACCACCTTCCCATAATAAGAAAGAATAAGGTAACACTTCCTTTTCTCGATAAATGAGCACAATTCCTAAACCAACTTTGTTGAATTTGGGATTTTCCATTTTCCTCCCTATTGGACATCTGGAAGCACCATCAAAATACATTTCCCATGCTTGTGGACTTTCTCGAATAGAGAAGACTTCCTCATCAGGGAGTTCAATATCTGAAGATGTGTCTTCCACTAAAGGGAGTTCAACTAGGAAACTAGCCAGAGTTTGTCCCTTTATCATCTTTTGAGACACACAGTGAATGTCAAATTGCTTTAAAATAACTGCCCACCTTGCCAGACGTCCTATAAGCATTGGACGACTAAGGAAAAATTTGAGTGGGTTATTGCGAGATACGTATTGGACCTCGTGATGTTTCAGGTAGTGTCTCAACTTCTAAACTGTAAATATTAATGCCAGGATACACTTCTCAATACTTTAACACTGGGTTTCTGCTTCAAGCATGGTTCGACTGAGATAGTGGAGACTGTTTTCATTCACAGCTACATTCTTTTGAGCAAGAAAGGCACCCAATGATCGCTCTAGAGCTGTCATGTTGAGGATAAGTGGTATTTCTTCAATAGGTGGCATGAGTACCGGTGGACTTAATAGATATTTCGTGAGAATATCAAATGCTTCTTGACATTCTTCAGTCCACTAGTAAGTGACTCCCTTCTTCATCAATTTGGTGAAGGGTAAAATTTTTCCTGCAGAATTGGCAATGAAACGCTGAATATAGGCTAAGTGTCCTTGAATTCCTCGTTATTATTTCAAATTTTGAGGAGGTGACATACCAAGGATTGACTTGGTCTTCTTAGGATCGACTTCAATACCATTATGGTGTGCAACAAAAATGATAAAAATTCCTGAGGTTACCCCAAAAACACATTTTAAGGGGTTCATATTCAAATTATGTTGTCAAAGATTGCAGAATATGACTTCCAAATCATCCAAATGATTAGAACGTTGTTTGTATTTAACTAAAAAATTGTCTACATAGCATTCAACAAACATTCCTAAGAAGGGTTTGAAGATACGATTCATGGCACGCTGATAAGTTGCACCTGCATTCTTTAAGCCAAAGGGCATTACCCGGTAGAAAAACACACCCTGAGGGGCTCTGAAGGCTGTATATTCCTCATCTCCTGGTGCCATTCAGATCTGATTATATCTGGAATACCCATCCATAAATGAAAGTGCTTCATATCCAGTTGTTACATCAATTAGAAGTTCTTTTATTGGAATTGGGAAATCATCCTTAGGACAATGCCGATTCAGATCTCTGAAATCGATGAAAACTCTAATATGTAAGTTATTTTTCATTATAGGGACAATATTAGCCAACCATTTGGGTTATTGAACTTCTCTAACAAAGTTAGCATTGATAAGCTTATCCACTATAGCTTCATTTTTTGAAGCATTGGTTGGGTATGTTCTTCTCGCGGCTTGCTTAAATCCTCGATGTTCTTCTGGTAAACCCAAATGATGAGTAGCAACATCAGGATCAAGCCCAGGAATTTCTGTATAGTTCCAAGCATATATAACTCTATTTTTCTATAGATATGAAATAAACATCTCTTGTTCTTCAAGAGTCATGGCCGCACAGATTAAAGTGGGGTGTGAATCTTCTTTTGTACCCAGATTTATTTTTCTGAGTTCATCCATAGTGGTAGAGATACCCTCTTCAAATGCTGGAGGAGCATCTCTGAGATCTTCCTCTTCTTCTTCATCATGTGTTATTTCTTCCTTTTCTACTTTCATAGTAGATGATAAATTACAATTTTCATGATCTGAAGAGATGTCAAAATTTTCATATCTTGAAGAAGAAGCTTCCATTTCCGACCCGATTGATGATGAAGGGTCTTCTTTGGGTAATAAAGAGGGGATGATGGATTGAGAATCGACATCTTTTTTCAACTCCGATGTTGCTATAACATCATTTGGCCTAATTGGCGAAGCATAGACTTGTTGGATTTCACCAGATGAAATGAAGACGTCACCATTTGTGCTTTCATCACTTCTTGGTAGATTACCAATTTCTCCCATAGTGTTTGGCTCGACTACCGTAATTGACATTATGGATCATTCCATAAGAGTATTTTTATTTGGGTCTATCTTGTCAATTTGACTAATTGGAAACACATAATCTGTACTCACATGTGTAAATGGATTTACTGGAATTTTTTCCAAACCATATACAGCATTAACTTTGGTAATCTCTTTTGTTATGGATTTCTCCCTTTGCTTCATGTGATAGAATTCCGCCTCAATGTATTGAGACTCACATGTCTTAAACGGGGCCTTATCACCATAATATGTCCCAACTTGACCATTGAAACTATATTTGAGACATTTATGGTACGTTGAAGGGACAGCCGCATGTTGATGTAGCCAGTGTCTTACAAGAAAGATGTTGAAGGCTGAGTCATGATCAACAACCATGAAATCTGAATTGGATAAAAGATCTCCAAACTGAGTTCTGAGTGTAACTTCACCCAGTGGTTCCTGTTCATTTTTATCATATCCCTGTTGCATCATGGTGGAAGGAGATAAATCAGATTTCGTGAGGCCCAATCGACGAAGTGTATGAATGGGCACGAGGTTGACTCCTGAACCATTGTCAATGAATGCTCTTCGAACATCCACGCCATTGACCTTGATAGACAAGTACAATGGTCTAATATGTCCATGCACAACATCATCTTCATCTTCATCAATAAAGTATATTATTGCATGGAATTATGTAGGATTATTCTCTATGTGATAGTCTTCAGCTGCATCAATTTCAGTTTCAAACTCCTGAGGACTTGACAAATCCTCGATAAGTGCTTCCCGAAGAACTTTTGACATATTCAATGCATCCAGAATTGATAACATGGCTGGTACTTGGGATAAGTGTTTCAATATATCATAATTTTGATCCAGAGGTCTGCGTTTCCCAATAGGAATATGTGGTTTAGCAGGTACCTTGGAAGCAGATGCTTTGGAAGTTGATTCATCGTGTATTGGGATAGGAGTTGGCAATATTACTGGGTTTGGAAGATTAGACCGATTAGATCAATTTACTTTCTGAGAGGAAGAATATGGAACCTTCAACCGGTCTTTTAAAATAACTGTGCCAGGACTGAATTTTCTATTGGTAGAAAAACTTTCTTATTCTTGTTGATCTCGTTGAAGGGCTCTACCACGATTTGTTTACTGCATGCACAGTTCTAGCAGAGGAAGAATTGGAATAGTGGTTCTAAAAGATCCATGTCTTCCCCTGTATCCTGAGCCCCTGGAAATTCCTCTGATTCCTCTGTTTGATACAGGGAATTCAGGCTCATTGAAATCGAAACTGCAATTGGCATATGGATCTGTTAATTGAATCAAATTAACAGAACCAAAGATTAACTCTTCGTCTGATGAAGACTATGCCTGATTAGCCTATTTAGGCTGTTCCATTTGGTGGGGCGGTGCCCGTGGCATTGATGTAGATGGAATGAAGTCCGCCAATGTCAAAGATAACTTAGGCTTTGACACATACTCATCTTCTTCTGATTCTTTATCAGTCATTGAATCATGTCGTTTCTTTGAAGTCTTTCCCTCTGATGAAGAGGGTTTTTCCGCAACATTCACGGCGGAAGACACAATTGGTTTCATTAATTTTGTTCATAAAATAGAATGAGTTTGATTGATTGTCTTTCTGGTGATCCAATCATCATACTTCCGTGCATTTTTTCTTTTTACTTCTTTCCATTCACCTTCCTCCTATGGAACTGTAGCAGTGACACATGCTAACTGGGATGATGAGCCTTTCAATGTGATTTTTCCCGAGTCGACCATCTTTTGCAGGAGGTATTTGAAGACAAAACACTCATGGATGGGATTCCCCAACATTTGATGAAAAGGGAAATAATTAGGACGGTCTTCATACCCTTTCTTGTTTGGCCTCTTGGGTATTGGAAATTGGACCAAATTGTTTTCCAGAGCCGAAATGAAAAAACCAGGAACTTGTTAATTTCAGAAAGAATATGTTTTGCTCTTCAAATCATCAAATTGTTTTCGTCTTTGATCTTTTTGATCGTCTGGACGAAAAAGCATTTGTTTTTGGTGCTCAGAAGGTGGAGCCCTTCGAGAAGATGAAGGTTTTGAGGTAGAAATAGGTATATGTGCTTGTTTATGCATAACTGTAGCAGTTTCTGCTTTACCCCTTCTCTTTCCTAGAGATGATGTAATTACACGAGATTTAGCCTTAGCATGTATAAGGGAATCTTAAATATGTTAATCGATTGAAGTAAGGTCTCAAAACCCTACTTTGAATTTCACAGGGATTAACGGTGTGCGTAATTCGTTACGCAGATTTTCCATGCAGATTGGAAACAATTCTTCTTGAGGGAGTGCTAAACTCAAGGAATATGTTAATCCCTTCTATCGAGCAATGAAATCATAGACCCTTTCATTCTACATTTTCTTATAGTTTGTAAGATCAAAAACTATTGTCTTTGGAAAAGTTGAGCTGAAATGAAGGAGAAATTTTTGGCAAAGATCCTCTGTTCCGGTAATTGACTGGGATTGCAAGCTTGTATACCAAACAAAATATGGTCCTTGCAAGGTTCACATGAAGCATCTAAGTTTCACTACTTCTTGCTGCTCTGGAGTTCCCATCATAGGATCTCAACAAGACACGTAATGCATCAAATGCTACTCAGGATCACCTAATCCATTGAAAATAGGGAATACAGGGTTCCCAAAACTGGATGGAGGAGAAATTGAATCTACCCATTCAGGGTAAACATTCATTTCTGGTTGAACTTGCGCATGTTTCCCTTCCATAGTTTCTACCTGAGCTGTTAATGACTCAATAGTAGTTATTAACTTTTGAGAAAGATCTGGTTGAACTTGGACTTGAGTAGGTGCAATGACTGGAGCTTGGACAGATGTGGCGATTGGTGCTGCAACTGATGGTATCACTACCAACTGTTGTTGCACTTGACCAATAGGATTAGACCTATGGGGGTGTACTGAGAGAGGAGGATATTCTTGATCCATCTCAGTAGCTGCAACAAATTCCTTTGGCTGACTGATTCCAGCATGATTAAGAAGAAGATTATTCTAAAGTATTTCTGCATTCAACCTTCTTAATTCCTTCATTTCTTCCTCCTGTTGTGCAACCCTTTTCTCTAGTGAGAGCGATTGATATTCTCTAGAGGTAACATATGTAACCTGGTTCATTCTCATCCCTTTGTTAGATTGTTTTCGGAGAGGGGGAACTGAGTTACTTATTGTATTACCTATGTTCTAAGTAATCCTTTGACTTCATTTACGCACACCTTCTTCATTTGGGTCGGTGCATACATCTTCTTGAGCAGGAACCTCTTCACCTGAGTCCCCTGAGTGAGCCTCATTTGGTGGATCAGCAACAACCGCATTTATGACATTGATTGATGCATAACATATAACATCCCTTCTATCAGCATTTCTTTGATATTGTCTTCTTCCATGTCTTTGATGAGACATTTCCTTTTGTTGATTCGATCCCTCAGGAACTTCTTGATGAACCGTAATTTGGAGAGAATCAACTGATAATTTGGATCTTCGTTCCTCTTGAGGTTTCTTCCCCAATCAAGAAAAGACCGATTTTCTCTTAGGAGGGGATTGATGATTTGAAAAATTCCCATTACAGTGGACTGGGTCTATTCCTGTTGTTCTCACTCAACTTCTCGAATCCTATTTGTTGATTCCGAGGGTTGGTTTAAAAGAGTTCCCAGTCTTGCGAGATGGGGTGGTTCTGGACATGCTATGTCTGAGACTTTCTTGAAATTCATCCTAATCTTGCGAAACTTAGTCCAGAAATTAGATGGATGCATTAACTTGTATCCGCTTTTATCACGTGGTTCAAAAGACCGTTGGATGATTTCTGACACTTCTGTCACTTGATGACGTGCTTTCTCCAAACGAGAGGGATGTTTAATATTTTCATTTTCCTGATGCAAGAGTAATTCAACAACTTGTTCTTTGTATTCTTTATTTTGAGAGGAACTAGTTGAATCCTATTCTTAGGCAAGCTTTTGATTACAAACAAAGCCCATTGACTGTGGCCGACAATGTGCAATAACATTTCATGAGACCATTTTCGGTGGGCTTTGCGGACTAGAGAGAACCATGAAATGCAGTGCTCCATGAACACCCCATCCTCTGACATGAATACCAGATGATTAATTGGCGATTAACTAATGGAATCTTCTTAGTGCGCCTAGGCATGAACGTTGAAGGGCTTTCTGCTGCTTTTCAGCCTTCGGATATCGAGAGACTGATAGAGACCCCAAATCAATCTGACATTGTAACCCTTCTATTATATTAAGATTATTTTCATATTCATCATAATATAATAATTTCTTTTTCAACTGAAAAAGAGTTTTCCATATGTTGAGACGAATATCATGAATTTCATCTTCTGTCAAAATTTCTGGAATATTATACTGAGAGTCAGCCATTGGCCAAAACATGATTGGTACTTTACCTTTCGTCAGTTGTCTTCTCATGTTCAGTATTTCCTCTTCTCCATTTGATGAAGATTCTTCTACATGATTTGACCAGAGTTGGTGTTTTCTGGTTTCTTCATTGGATTCAACAGGACTGGTAGATAAATCATTGATCAAACTAGAAGATGCATGACTTAGGGGTGGTTCGGAGAATGACCTACACCCTGGGCTATCTTCTGATTGAGAAAATATTTCACCTGATAGCGATGAAGCTTCAGACATGACTGGTTTCTCATTTTCAAGTGCCTCAAGATAAGAGGGATTTCTTGACACTACATTTTCCAGTAGAGCATTTTCCTGGCAATGTGCATCCCTAATATGGAGAGGACTTTCGCAGCGAAATTCATCATCATGGGGAGGACCACCATAATGGGTTATAGCAAAAGATGAGATCTCTTACTCCTTGGTATTCTGACCACACAGAGGGTTCTTGTGGTTCTCATTTGAAGGTGAAACTTTGAGATCGACCGAATTTTCATGAAGCAAGACTTCATGAGGAAGTTTCTATTGAAGACCTTTGGAATTAATGTTCCCGCTATTGGGAAATGAGGTAGTAGAATCTTTAATTTCAATAGATAATTGTCTGAGGGCTTGAAGAACTCATACATCAAGCAAGGCCTTGTTACTGATTGGATCTTGATCTCTTGACTATGTTGGGAGGGTATTTTTCATAGATGCCTTCTTAATCTCCTTAGAAACCACTTGCTGATGTAAGTGGTTGATCTGAGAAAGTGTATATTCCTGATTAGGAATGATGTATAGGCTAGTCTGACGATATCCACTCAAATCAGGTGTATGTTCCTGACTTGGTTGTCCGTATGATTTGGGGTAGTATGCCCCACAACCCTCTTGGACTGGATCAGAAGTGTGTGTCTATTCTGGAGTGAATTGTTGATGTGTCACTCCATTGGTAGGGATAGATTTATGTGTCTTTCTCTGAGATGACGCAGAAGTTGTCATAATATCCTGGAAGGCCTCCAGAATATGAGTAGGGATTTTCTTCTGCTCTTTCACCATTGATAGAATATGCTTGGTGACTTCAGCTGCTGGAAAGGGAATATACGTCCATTCCGGGCTTGGAGCAGGTGTATGTGCCGGCTCCTGTCCTCCATTTCCTGTCAGTGAATCCTAACAGTACTCAAGTGTGGGGGAAGAGGGTTGAGTCTTCCTCCTATTTGTTGTCGGGTCTTTCTGACTAACTTCTCCGAATGCTACCAACCAAGACTGTTGGTAGGCTTGATTAATACGAGTAGGTGTATGTGCCTGCTGATTACACTTAGCCAAATGTGGTTGAGGAGATCCATCATATGTAGTCAGACGAGCCTGTTGACTAGCTGATGATGTATAAATAGGTGTAGGTTCCTACCTATAGTACTCAGCCGGAATTTCCTGGCGGGATTGGCGTGATGCTGCCAGACGAGTCTGCTGGACAACGGAATTAAAACGGGAAGGTGTATGTTCCTGCTCATTCCTTGCCACAAAGTTAGGTTGGTGGACTTCTCTAGAGATGGCAGAGTTGAGAACCTGCTCACTGTTGACTAGATTCCACCTATGGTTGTTCATCTTTCTTGCTCGGGTTTGAGGAACCTGAGCCGAATTCCTGGAGTCGGTACCCTCATCATGTTGAGGTCACACTACCGCACAAGTCTGGCAGCGATTGTTGGTGGGATCCCTCAGGAATTACTTCTATCTATTTGAATTAAGGTCTTGAGGGACCTTCTCATTCACCTCCCCAGAATATGGGAGAGAATGGTGATTGCATTCCGGGGATAACAACCCGAAACGGTTGGAGAATGTAGTCATCACCGCCTGCTTCTTGATCACGGGTCGTCGTTGTCCGGACGACTGATGTGAGTTATTTACTTGGAGGGCTTGTCAGGCAGCCTCCATATTTGGGATGGTACCATGTTGACGGTACTTCTTAACTAGTGCGTTTGATACCCAGTGTTGAATACAATGAGTGGGTGATATCATCCTTAGAGTGGACGACGATCCAGCAAAGTAGCAGTAGTGGCATTTGCAGCAGCAGTATTCACAGGTGTGAACTTGAGAGCAGCCATTCTAGAAATGCAGAAGATCTTGGAAAAGAGTTCATGTTTCCAATAATAGATGTAATCAATATAAATTCATCCACTACATCTTTTGGATGAGCACATATGTCAATGATTGTTTTTTGTTGGCCCTCTCATTGATTTTTAAATAGGGGCCTAACAAAATAGGTAAAACATTATTTTAACTTGGTAAAGGATTCACGTCAGGTTCACCATTTTTGATTCCCTCGGATTCCAGGGATGATCTCCTTTGATGGTAGGTTCAAACGTTCTGATCGGTTTCTAACGGGTTTGTTCATAGAACCATAAACATCCAATGATTCCACATCCATTCGGACCTAATTTCAAAAGGTAGGTGCTCATTAGTTTGTGGACTGATGAGGCTTACAAATTTCCATTGGTCGAGTGGATGGGAGGTCAGACTCATCACACCATTTGAGGGGAATTATTGTCTACTCAGGGACTCTCTTTATAGATTTATGTTATGTTCGTGAATCCTTATTACATTACCAAGTATAAATTGAGCTTTCCTTCAGATTTTACAATCAATGATCGATATGTAGGAAATTTAGAGAATCTTTTATATGTATTTGAGGTTCATCATCGATAGAGAATCATCTATATTTATTAGAGATTCTTGGTCAATGGTACCCTTCGACATATTTATATAGAAGTCTCTTTGTCATTATGATGACCATACTGGTTTTAAAGACACTCAGTGGGGAACTTGATGTTTATTGTCATTCAAAAGGACATGGATTATTTCAGAATTGGGATCGAACCTACAAATGGGCTACCTCTATATCCTTTGTTTAGAAAAGCAATCAGAACCCACGTAGTTCGAGTAAGGGAGTATGATGTTTATGATTGATGGCTCAAAGAAGGATGTCATAATTACTTTTACACTCTAAGCTAACGTGAGTCATTCTCGGTGTGAGAAACAAGAGGTATTGGTAAGAAACAGGCAATTGTGCCATGAAAGATGCAATCATAAGAAACAAGGTGGGACTTATGTATGTATGACTGTCCAGATAAATGAAGATTTGGACTTACTTCAGGGAAGAAATCCAATAACAGGGTCCATAAATGTATATGTACTTCACGGAGATTTGAATACTATAACACGGAACTTACATCTGAAAAGGAGGCCCAAATTAGGAGAGGACTTATGATTGGTTTTTTTACTCCTGAGAAGGACTCCCAGATCAAAGGTAAATTAGGACTGGTTAAAGGGAATTAATACTGGGGCTTACTCTTGAAAAGGAGGCCCAGGTTAAGAGACTTGAAAAATTAAGGGATTTGGGGATTAATCCTGAAGAGGATGCCCAAATTAGGGTACTGGGGCTTATTAATGAAAAGGAGGCCTAGGTTAATGAGGGCTTGGGGCATACTCCTAAGGAGGATGCCTAGATTTGAGAATTGTGATTGGGGCTTAATCTTAAGGAGGATGCCCAGATTTGAGAATTATGACTGGGGCTTACTCTTGAAAAGGAGGCCCAGGTTAGGGGATCTCTCATCTTAAAATATGAGGTTGAATGAATGAAATCTAAATCTTTAGTGACATAAATATGTGAAAATCACTAGGTTTTGAGAGATTTTCTACAGAATTCCTTTCAGATAAGGAAGTCAAATCAAGAAATCAGGCCATAAATGGATTTGAAGAGTGTCTTGAAGACTGAATCTTGAATAGGAAATGTGGAATGGTTTAAGAGGGGTGAAATGGGCAAGAAGGGCACCCAAAAATGCAGGGGCGCGCATGTCCTGGCAGGCGCGCAGGTACTGCGTGGGCACACAAGTCATGGTCGCGCAGGTATGCCTGCACGACATATGGGGTACTTGCGTGATGGTTAACCAGCAGGGTAATACTTGAGCGACTCTTGATTAAAGCCTTTAGAATCTTCGTGAGGTTCTTCCAAAAAAGGGGCGCACAAGTTCTATTGAAGCAGTAAGGCAGCGCACAATTGTTGCCTTTTCCTTTAAGGTCTGGCTACTCAGGCCTGCAAGTGTTGATGAGTTTCAACACTTAGGCCTTCCTCCCCCTCTTTAGATCTTCCATTCTAGGTAAGAAATTACGTAATAAGTGTTTCAGAAGCGTCAAGAAGAGACTAGGGCGCCATGAGCTCAAATATGAGTTTGTGGAAAAAAATCCTCCCAAAATGGGGGGGCCCACAGGGTCTATTTATAGGTAGGAGAAGACCCCGGGCGGTTATCACTTAGGTCGCGCAAGTCACTCGCGCGGCCATCATGCATCGCGCAAGTGGACATGCGCGACTATGAGGGAACTTGTGCGACATATGGGCAATATTCTCCTTATTCATTCCTTTGTCAATTTTTGATATTTTTTCCAAATGTTGAATCACTTTGAGCTCAGATATTTCGCTTTTCCGATCATTAGATTCTGTGACGAAAGTAGTGTCAACTGTATGTCAAAAACTGAAGTCGGCCATAGGGTTGTATTGCGGAGCAATATATTGTTGAGGAAGCTATTGAATTTTGTACTGAATACCTCTCTGGTGTGGAAATAGTTGGCCTACCGAAATCTCATCACACTGAGCAACTTGAGGGCGAAGGAATTTCTAGAAGAGAGGTTTTCAAAATCAATATTACAGATCGGGAGTAGGCCCACCTTTACATTTTGCATAACAGTATCAATGTTGACCCATATTTTCAAACCCACAATGAAATTCTTAGGTTTTTGAATCCTTCTTGGGATGAAAAAAGGATATCAGACACACATAATCGATAGTTTATTGGATGGTTTCAAGACCATATTTTTAAGCAGTTAGTTTAAAATCCAAACTCAATTTCAGAACGACATTGATGGCTAGATGGAGGAGAAAGTGTGTACGTATTATCTTACAATTCTTATGTAGTTAATGGTTATACATTCTATACTAACGAACATGATGAAGAAAGTAGCATGCAGAATAGTTGGGTTATACTTTTGGCTGAGGCGATGCATGTTTCCAATGCTAAGGAAAAAAATCCAATTTATGTGAATATGTCATACTTTGGCATCATCAAACGAATATGGGTGTTGGATTATACAAAATTCAAAGTGCCAATTTTTCAATGCAAGTGGGTTGATAATAGGATTGCTGTAAAAATAAATGAATTAGGATTCGTGAAAGTTGATTTTAGTAAGGAAGGGGAGAAAGATGAACCATTTGTAATGGAATCACAGGATGTACAAGTATTTTATGTTCCAGTCCCCGTAAAACAAAATTGGTCAATTGTTCTGTTATCGACCAAAACAATTGAAGGGTCAGATGAAAGTTCACCAGAGGTTGACCATTTTATAGGGACTTCATAATCATTTTATAGCAGTCCCAATGTAGATGGAATTTTTTATGTTAGAGGAGACCACAATGAATGTATTTACATAGTCTATAGAGGAGTCAAATCTCTTTAACCATTAACGAAAAAAAGAGAGTACAATAATCAGCTTATTTGTTTATTGTAACATACATTGTGTTACGTTATGTTATTATTTGTTTGTTGTTATTTTTATGTAATCTAAATTAAATATTAACCCACCTTTGTAGATAATGACTTCTACACCTGCTGATGCACCCAATCCGGAGGCACAAAAGGTCTCTCAACAAGAAGTTGGTGGTCCCACTATAGAGCAACAACAGGGCTCTCAACCGGATGCTGGTGGTCCCAGTGCAGAGCAAAAACAGGTTTCTCAACCTGTTGTTTGTGGTGTCAGTGATGAGGTAAAACAGGTTTCACAACCTGCTGATACTAGTCGCATTTCCGATGCTAGCGCTCCGGGGGGAGATATTGATGCTAATTCTGAGGAAATGGTAGGAAATGAAACCCTAAAAGTGAAAAAAACTAGAGCGTCGTAGTTTGATAGTGTTAGCCAAAATCCTTAAGCCAAAAGCAAAAGGCATCAAATTTGAGGTGGGATGGAATAAGCGAGGTCAACATGTCAACCCCTACATAGCCATCTTTAGTAGCTACATTGGAATTGTCACTAGGGAACACGTGCCGATTGATGTACAGTCATGGCACCATGTTGTCACGAGGCTAAAGAAACCAATGTGGGAATATATTATGGTAACATTATGATATCATTTTTTAAATTAATTAAATAAAATAAAATAGAAAAACATTGACTTACTCTTCATCATTCATTCAAGAGTACATTTATAGTAAATGCCTTGCACAAGGAATATGTATTAAGAGTTTTAGGAAAGATTCATAGAGGTTTTCTCACAATTTTAACGAAATATCATCTTAAAGATGTAGACGGGAAAATAAAGCCTCACCCACCTCCTCTTTACACACACTTTATATCCCAAGGAGCGTGGGATGCGTTTAGCAACCGTCGTGGGGAGCAGACTTTTCAGGAATATTGTATGGGGTAATACATTTTTTGACGTTTTCTTGTATTCATAACTTTGAATGATATTTTTTTTATTTATGAAACAGCTACATAGTGCTAAAAATAAAGAACTCACAATAGAACCAGCGTACCCTTACCATAAAGCAAGGATGGGGTAAGCTGAACTTGAGAAAAAATCGGTACGTCTTTTAAATCTACCATACTACTAGTATGTGACGTAAAACAACACCATATCCATGTTTCTCTATTTATATATAGATTGACGCATCGAAATCGAAATCCATATCCATCCCACGTCATGTGCTATGGAAGGAGGCTCGTGTAAATAAATAGGGGATACTGATGATGAAAACACACAAAAAGTGTGGGAAACATGTGTAAGTATGACATAATATAAATTTTATTTTCTTTAAATCAATATTACATTACAATAACTAATTATTTTTCAATATTTTCTATCTGACATAGTCATCAGAATCAATAACAACCACACCAGATGCAGACATACATTAAGTAGCCTTGAAGGAGCCAGAACAATGTGACCGCGTCAGAGGTGTGGGTTTTTGGTTGACACCCCGAACATATTTTCAAAAACAAACACAAGCGGAGGATCAAAATGAAAAAATAGAAAAGTTGCACAAACAATTATCTATTTTTCAAGAATAATTACAATACCAGAGAGTGATGATAGAAATATTAATGGGGGAGAGGCGAAGAGAAGAACCAACTCAACAACAACTCATGTGTGACAATCCCGCCCTACCCCCCACAAGCTTTGAGGTGAGACATTCCACTATAATCCATGAATTAGATGAGGTAATAAATGTTTTAATAATTGTTTCTGTGAAATGTGATTTACATAGACAATGATACCGTTCCTATACTAATATTCCACAGGGTGAAAATGACTGTGATTTATATTTATCAACTCCCACAAGTCACTTTATAGAGAGGGCTATGGTGTTCAATATGCAAAACGACATGCTAGACAACGAACAACATCCAAAATATCATCTTAGTGTGTCAATTAATGTAGCTAATGAGACGAGTGTCGAGATACCTATTCCAAATGATGATGATCTCATTCATATGGTTGAAAAGGCATTGAAACTTTCATCGCATGGCTGACAGTTCTTTAAAAAAAACATGTCGAAAAAATGTTATTCCTTTCCAATTTATTTTTCAAGTTGGACCTTTAACATTTAACAAAAAATGGTCTGAACTGATGAATGTTATTATAGAATGAAAATTACTGTGCGGTGATACAAAATATCAGCTCAAAACTATATCAAGGATCAACCAACATATTGAAAAGGTCAATTGAGCGCACCTTCACCCCTCTCATTCTATATCCACAATTAATATCATTGCAGGCTCATGTGGATACAAAGTTGAAAGATGTTAGTACTCACATAGTTGATTTAGAAAAAGATATGTATGGAGAGGAAACCTAAGATTTCATTAGTGCTAAAAATGTAAATGAACTGCTCATGTATGAATGGATAGGAGCCTTAGTTGTAAATGTATACATGAGGTAAGTTTTCATGATTTGATTTTACAAAAGCTGATATACTCTGATAATAATGACTAAATACATTTTATATTTCTCAAAGATGTATATATGAAAAACAATTGAAGGTATTTCCCCATGAACAATAATTTGGACTCGTTAGTCCTCACACCACCTCTTCAAAAGATGAAATAGATTCTGATAAAGAGGCTGCAATAATGTCATCCCTGCTCAAATCGTTTGAAAAAAAAATTATGGATGACATACTCTTTTTAATACCAACGATGTAGGGGTAAAACTCTATAATTAAATCATATCAACTATATTGTCATTTCTTTCTTTACTTATTCCTTTTTTTATTTTTAGGCAGTATTGGATACTGATTGCAGTCAATTTGGATACTCCAATGATTTATTTTATGGATTCAACACATGGATATCCAACAAACCAACCATGCATGATGGTGTTTGTTAATTTGTAATACACTAGCTCCAAAATTTAAAACTAAACATCTAGTTATATAATTTATGTTATCTTTTAATGAGTATTCTGTTAAGATAGGGCGGTACATCAATATCATTTAATTCATGGAATGAATCCAGGGCATAATGATGAGCAAGAATATATGATCTACAACTAGAAAAGTATCTGGGTATATATAATAACATTGCACTATCGAAACACATATCAAAACAAATTACTTATTGTTGTTGATTTTTCTATAGTGTTAAAAACAAACAAACGGAAAAGGCTGTGATTATTATGTTTGTAAATTTATGAAAGAGATTGTATTTCATCAAAAAACTAGCAACCCTGATGATGTATTTTTTGAAAATAATTACGAGTTCATTTAAAATATTTATTAATCCTTTGTGTATTTATATTTTTTCCGTACTACCATGACTGTCACAAAAACTCATATTCAGTAGATGATATACATGTGTTTTGAAACGAATGCGAAACATACCTAATGTAAGATTGTACACAAATACGATGAAGGTGAATTCCTACTACTTATGTTATCTATATATGATCATTGATTATCCTCTACCCTTATTTGGTGAATTTAGAATGCTCCGATGTATTGAAATCTTAATTTATTATTCAATGTTTTCTATCCCCAGATTCATATTATTGATCTTTGAACAAATCAATATTGAAGTAAGGCATGATGATGTGCAGTGCATATAGGGTGAACGACGAAACCACCGAGGATCAAAAAATTCCATTTTCCAACAAACTATGGATGAAAATAACAAATATGGTCTATATCCACCATTTGCAGTTAGATATAGGGCCTAAATATAAATGTTTTTGAAATTAAAGTAGAGGGATCAGATTCAACATGCATAGATAGTATTTGAGCACATGTGTACCCCTTGGTTAATTTTTAAGAAATTTCAATGTTATGTATCTCGTTTGTTTGAACTTGTATTTGAGAACATGTGTTGTTGTTTGACTTCCACAATTATTTATAGGTAGATGCATGAGATAATCGATATCATTGAGGGATTTTTTGGAACCAAAATATGTGTCCCAAGATAATTCATGTAAGGGAATGGCTGGTTGAGATGAAATCCAAGCTCAAACGGCTAGTACATCATCAAAAGAATCAACCATGTGATGCACCATCTTGTAGAATCTAGTCCTCGATATGTTTTGAGGTGTTTATAGACAGTATGGGGAGTCTGATGAGCCCCATGGCCACCATAAATAATGTTTACAGACAGCTCTACATGTTTTTTGTCCTTGTGCCTATTTAGAAGGATCACGCCATTCACATGGTCCATCTTAGCACGTATGTCCCATTCATCCCATTGCTACTCTTGGATGAACCTGGGAGTCTGAAAATGCATACGCCCACAAAAAACCCATACTCATCCAACCAAGAGTATTCCTAGTGTGAAGGGAAGCTAACCATGGGTAATACCCACACCATACCTCATTTAAATATATGGGTTTTGATCCTTGTATTCTAAATAGGGTACGTAGGAAGCTTCCATGAGGTTAAATCCCAACCAATGGTAAACCATGGTGACCCCCTCACTGGGGTACACCTTCGCTTATTGTCCCTCCGGTCTTTCCCTTAGTGGCATCTGAATAAGTCTTAAAAATGAGAAACCTTACCTTTATGGGATGCACTACACTTGGGTCAGACCTCATTGGGCGTTTTGATCCATCTATCAGGTAAAAATTCCAGGTGATCCCTCCTAGATATGTTCCTACCTGATCCACCTTTATAAGTGTTTTGATCCACCCATTACATCACTGCAAGACATTAAATCATGACCCTCTATCCTTGTGGGATGTTAAACACATGCAATACCACAATTTAAACATGGGTTTCCATTAATATATTCAATATTAATGTTTAATCAGTCCTTATTAAGATATTGTGGAGGTGTGGTTTTATGTTTTCTAGCTGATTCCGGAAGATTCCAAGCTTTATGTAGGTGATTCCATGCTTTTACATTAAATTATGATTTTATTATGCTGTATTTGCTTGCTAAGTTTACTATATGCTATTTTTGTGTGGTTAAAAATGTGTTATCAAAGGAATTTGGGGTGTGTATAGACTTGAAAGTAATTTTTAAAATGAATGCAGTTGTACTTATTGTGGATTTTCATGCTTAAGTCCTCTAAATATGTTTTAAGAAATGAGATAGTTGTGTGATGGGTGTTTTCAAATGGATTTAATGTGTTTGTGAATTTTAAAGAGGGTTTTCTTATGAAATGTAGAGAGTCCCTATATGTGTATTTACATTGAATGAAAGTACATGAGAATGTGTTGATATATATGATGTGTATAATGTAAATTGAGCACAATTTCCATACAAGGTATCTAGGTGCGTATACTATTACATTTAAAATAGTTTATTTGGATGTGTCTTAACCCATATTAATCATCATGGATTTTTGATTACAGCACTAATAAAATTATGATGACGATTGGATACTCCTAGAAAATTGGATGAATTCCTCTCTAGTGGCTCATGCACGAAACATCGAGGGTTATGGTTATTGTACAATGATTCACAAATATATGAGGATCCAAATGCCTCAATAGTTCTCATACAATTAGAGATTTCTTATGGTTCTCTGTTGATGTTTCACATACCATTCGCATATGAGGGACCTTAATCATATAATAATTAGAAAAGATTATTTCATGAAAAACATTTTATTAATTTTTTGGGTTAAAAATGTATCCATGTTCATTCATATAATATGCATAGTCAATGTTATTATAATGATATGGCATGAAATCCCTCTTTTGGGTCTCATCCTACTGTCCTCTCACTCATACCCTACATACAGCTTTGTGGATATGTATATTTTGTTATGTATAGCCTAGATTAAGGAAATATGTAACATAGTGATAAAGGTGGATCCAAATGTTTGTGTTCTATTTCCATTAGATGTTGGTGCTGGTGGCTTGAGGATGGTTTTCCTCTTATTATAGGAAGTTTTTAGGCTGTTGACCTTGTTCCCATACCATTGTATTACTTTTGGGTTTTTTTGATGTTTTCAACCTTGAAAATGAAAAATGGTGTTCTTTGTTTGGTTATGTTTATTCAGTTTATGTGATTTTTATTAGTTTTTTCGATTTTTTATTATATAAATGGGTAATATCATTCAAAACCACCTTATTAATATCCATTCAATATTTTCTATCATGTGGTGATTGGGAACACCCTTTGGGAAATGTTTTGAACCCAACGTGGTGTCGGGTTATAGTAAATCCCATATTGGTTTGTGAAAATTAACATTCTCCATAAACATAAATGGATACAATCATATAGGTACGATAGAACAACTACATTGAAAAATATGTCAACAATTTATATATATCACTAAATAGATCGATCCATGATCTATGTGAATCGACCATGTATGTTGATGTACATGAAAAGCTACATCATCTTCCAAAACTCTACATATCTTTGGAAAGATAAAGCAAATTCCAATATATCAATGATAAATGAAATAAAAAATTTAAAATGTCCAAAAATTTATAACTAGAGGTATTGCAGTAGATACCTATCAATTGATAAAAATATGACCGAAAATGGTAAATAGGTCTCTAGGGTACCCTTGTAATAATTATAATGAAAATACCTTTCCAAGGATGTCATCACCGTTATTATATAATATTAACTTAGAAAATACCACTACATAACTCATAAAATTGGTGTACCACATAAAAATGAATGTTTTCAATAAAATAAGAAGTCTAGAATATCCTAATTCCATAGTCAGACTAGAATCCCCATCATTGGTTTCTAATAGCATCATGATTCTATGGAATGAGACCAAAGTCCCTAATAGTTGAAACCAAAGATTGGAGAAGAATGAGACAAATATAGAGGTGGATAATAGTGTTGATGATATTCCACCACAATTTTAATTTAACTGATAATATTTGATTTATCTCAAAAGTAAGGGAGATATCCCATGGGGGAAGGGAGAAGGAGGAGAGTGCGTGTAAAGGATTTTGTTGAGTGGAATGAGGGATATATGAGGGAAACCCGCTTTAATGGTTGATAGTAAAAATTTGTTAATTCCACTCATTAATTAGGTGAATTATTAAGAATAAGGGGAAAATAAATCATTTTCCAACAATGTGGGAATCAATATAAACACACTTCTAATCTGTATACATTCATTGAGTGGCTTACAATCCATTATTCAACCATATAGAGATACTTCCCCAAAAACTCATACCTTACACTAGTTCATCTCATTATTTGTCAAACTATTAACCATCAATGTGAGACCATAATAACCTTAGATCCAAACTGTAGGTTTATCTATTCCCCCACAAATCATTAAAGATCCTAGGTTCTACGAAAAATTGGGCCATATGATTATTATAGATGATTATCCCTAACCATGCACCAATTTCGTTAATTGGTTATTTTATGTTTTGTGCCTCACTACTATAATTGCAGTTAGCAATCCCATTCTTTATTTCTTTATTTTATTACTAACATAATATTTGTTTTATTATGTAGGTGATATCCTTTTCCATAGTTCGAATGCATTGTTCGAAAACCGCTGCCATGGACGATAATTTTTTAGAGCAGATGGATGCAAAAAGGATGGAACAACATTGTTTTTTAACTGTTTGTTTGATAAATGTAATTGTAACCAAATTAAAAATTGTTTGAAATGTATATAGAATTGTGTTGTTTTGTATTCATGATTTCAAGTAAATGTATGTATCATTTTTGTTCTTCTGTGCTTTTTGTGTGGATGTTGTTTGTGGTGTGTGCAGGTGTTGTTTATGCTCTGTGCAGATGATGTAATGTGTGTACGTGCTGGGCAGGTTCTATGTAGGTTCTGGTTTTTCACATGATCTTCTCCCTTTATCAACGCTAGATAAGCGCTGATAAATGGATAATATATCAGCGCTATTTTGAGCGCTGATAAAGGTAGTTTATATCAGCACTCAAAATAGCGTTGATGAAGGTAGTGTTTATCAGCGCTGATATATTTTACATTTTTCAGTGCTAAAAATAGCACTGATAAAGGGGACCCCCACCCCCTTTATCTTCTCCGTGATTAATAGCGCCTTTTTATCGCTATTAAAGGAGGGTTTTAGTGCGATTATAAGCTATATTTGTAGTAGTGGAACATGCACCCTTGGTGCCAACCGAGCTAGATCCTCCAGCAATGCCTCGGGGTACAACTACCCAGGACCAGGCCCAACAGGTTGTAAACCAGGGTCTCACCAACACCATCAAGGCACTAACAGCTCGATTGGAAGCAATAGAAGGTTGACGTGCTCCGATACAGCCAGATCGGATGCCCTACCTGGATTGGGGGAGCAACACACCCCCTCCATCCAATTTTGGGAGCCCTGTATTCCCTATTTTCAATGGATCAGGTGATATGGAACAACATTTGATGCACTATGAATCTTATTGAAACCCTATGATGGGAACTCTAGAACAACAAGAAGCAGTGAGACTCAGATGCTTCATACGGACCGTGCAAGAATCTATCTTCGTCGGGTATACGAGTCTGCCAGCCCAGTCAATAAAAAGCTAGGAAGACCTTCGGTAGCAGTTCCTGTTCCACTTCAGCTAAACGTTTCCTAAAACAACGGTCAGTGACCTCATGAACTACATGCAGAGGGAGAATGAGAGGGTCTTAAGTTTCATCGCTAGATGGAAAGGTCTGATCTACTCTCTGAAAAAGCCAATTCCTCAAGATGAAATTATTTCCATATGTTTTAATAATCATCAAGATGAGCTACGAACACCGCTATTACCGGTGGAGTGCACCACTGGTTTCCGACATCTATAGAAAATTACCTAGAGAATTGAGGACTCCCTCCAATAGACAAATTTGAAGTCTTGAATAGCTTCGTAGGCTCCCAAAAATAGAGTAGTTAGAGCAGAAGCATCCTCTTTCATCTTCAAGCCATCTCCTGTGCCTGCTCCACCGCTCATGCCTCCACCAAATCGTCAAGGGCCCACTGTATATCATAGGACGCTTACACCTAAGCGGGATGATCATAGAGGATCGAAGCGGAACCGGTTTGAGGAATTAAGACACAATGTATACTCATTCAGATAGGACCATGTCCGTGGCTACTTCATCGCCTCCATGAATTGCAACTTTCTCCACCTCCCGGACCCAACGAAACCCGATGAAGTCAGTCACAATGAAAGACCGGATTTCGGTCCCTACTAATGAATGTTGGGGCACAATATTCATGAATGTTTCATCTTAAATGACCTCCTACAAAGGATGGTAGACTCCGGCCAAGTCGAGCTGGGACCACCCCCATCACATGTGACATATATTTCTACCACCGACTCCGACAAAGGGGAGGGGTGGAAGAAAGACGCCAACAAGAAGGGGCAGGAGTTTGATGACTGGATGACTTAGAAGACTATCAATCCAGGCCAGGGCATACTCTGAGATCAACTGCAGCAGCTGGTGTTGCCGCCAACAACCCTTGATGTCGCACAGCCGACAATTTTTAGCCTCACAACCCTCCTTGAGTCATTCATCCAGGCGTAATCAAAAAGGGAGGAAATAAGCGCAATAGGAGTAGTCCGCACCAAGGCTGAAGTTATCCCTGACACTGGTAGATTTTATGCCCTCAAACATAATGCCATGTGCACCGACCCACCAAACAGTACTATCATGGACAACCGAACGGGTTGACTTGTCAGAGGATGAGGAGCCAATATTTGGTTCCATCAACATCATCCATATTATGGAATCACTCCCTCATGAAGGGTATGGTTATGAACCCACGTTCCTGACACAAGGAGATGGGATGACGAATCACAGAGGTAGGGGATACTAGGGGAGGCGTAGTCACGGCCAAAACCAACCCTAAAGTTGGAACTCGGCCTAAACAGTCAATATCGTGGAAACCCATTGGGGAGCCCTTCAAAAGACTCGGCAGGAGAAAGAATTTCCCTCTACCTCCACAAGAAGACACTTTGGCCGTGTTATTATACGGTACCCATCAGAGGAGGAACAATTGTCTAGACGCCTAGTGCGCATAAACAGACGGGTCGGGCCGAGTCCTCAAAACGTGGAAAAAATGTCTACATCAGACCCTATGGCTAGTCCCTCCTCGTCAAATACTCCAACTCCCAATGTGCCTTCTAGGACTCCCCCACCAACATAGAAGCATCGGCCACTGGAGCAGAAATACGATTTCCGTAAGAAGCTGGCGTCGGTACCAGCCATACTGTCAACCCTGGATTCCCTGAATTTGTCAGCCGGCCTCAGGGGGGCGCTTATAGAAGCCTTGCTCAGCCCCCAAGAGTTTCAATCCGAGGTAGCTGCCACCAAGATTTAGTGGACAAATACTAGCTCGACTTAATTCAATGTGGTGATTTCCTTCACTGATCTGGATGAAGATGCCATCACGCAAGGACACATCAATCCATTATATGTGTCCGACACACTAGATGATGTTGATATCAACAAAGTCTTTATTGAAAATGGCTCTGGATTTAACCTCCTTCCCCTACGGACACTCTTTATGTTGGGCTATAATGAGTGTGATTTAATACCCTCTGCCACAAATATGCTAAGTTACGACAATAGTGAATAGAATTCAATGGGTAAAATTAAGCTAAATATCCATTTTGGCGACCTTGTGGCCTACTTGGAATTCCTTGTAGTCCAGCAGAACACAACATTAAATGCCATACTGGGAAAGCTGTGGATCCATAAGCACAATGATGTTCCTTCATCCTACCACCAGATTATTAAGTACTGTTTCAATGGTCAAAGTGGGGAATTGCACGCCGACAAGCCCCCTTTCGAGCACTCTGAGTCACACTACATTGATGTAACATTTTATGAGAAAAAGAATAAGAAGCCTATGGTTGATGGTTTCGACTGGATCCTCACTCTAAATGGTCCGTAAATGGTTCCTGAAGACCCCCTCAGACAGCTTGGTATAGACTACGTACTACCCATCAACCATGTTGAGAGCAGCAGTTCAATCTCGGATACGCACTCAGCTGTCCTCATGACTTCATCCATAATGGTTGAGTGTGACAATGTGGGAACATCCGCCAACCCACAATTTGGGGGTAAATACTTGAGCTAGGATGCCCAAAATGCCTCACCGTCGGACCCCTGAGAGCCCGGGCTGGAAACTCTCCCCCCATCGGATTAAGAAGATGAGAATGAGGAGGAGGAGGGGGATCTTAGGGATGCACCTCCTTCATTTGAGGAAGGTATCTCCACCACTATGGATGAGATCAGGGAAATAAATCTGGGTACCAAGGAAGACCTATGGACCACTCTCATTAGTACGGAAATGTATACCGAGGAGCATGAGGTATATACCTACATCCTGAGGCAACACTTGGATGTCTTTCCCTGGAATTACATGGAAATATCGGGACTCAATCCAGAAGTGGCGACGCACGGATTAGGTCTTCCAGAAGACTAGTAGGGCTATAATCAAGCTTCCAGAAGAACACATCCCACACATACTGCCAAAATAGAGGCTGAAGTCGATAGGATTATTAAATAGGGATTCTTTCAGGAGGTCCAGTACCCCATCTGGTTGGCCAACATTGTCCCTTTCAAGAAAAATAATGGACAAATCTGCATCTACATTTATTTCATAGATCTCAATCTGAATTTTCCGAATGGTGATTTCCTGGTATAGATCACCGGTTAATTGATCGATGCAACAGCTGGGTATGGGTCTCTATCCTTCATGGACAGTAATTCTAGGTATAATAAAATCATGATGGCCCAAGAAGAAAAACAAGACACTGCCTTCAGGGCCCCTCAAGGAGGATTTTGTTACAGGGTTATGCCCTTTCGTCTCACGAATGCTGGCTCCACATATCAGCACTCCATGCATCGTATCATTCAACCATTCATGGGGAGATTCATTGAATGCTATGTTGATGACTAGGTGGTTTAGTCCAGACAGTGCTCATATCACCTGTCAGACCTTGAGATCATCTTCAACAATCTTTGACAGTATAGCATGAAGATGAACCCCTCGAGATGATCCTTCGGGGTTACCTCAAGGAAATTCCTTGGCTTCGTCGTACGCCACCGTGGCATAGAAGTTGACTCTGAAAAGACAAAGGGTATCCTTAGAATACCACCTCCCCGCAATCTCACTGAGTTGAGGGGATTCCAAGGACACCTGGCCTATATCAGGCAGTTCATAACTAACCTGGCAGGAAAGGTTTTCCCTTTACTAGGTTAATGAAGAAGGGAGTCACGTACTAATGGACAAATGACAACCAAGAGGCGTTCGGCAGCCTAAAGAAGTACCTCTTAAGCCCACTAGTGCTCATGACCCCAGTTGAAGGAAGACCTCTCATCCTATAAGTGATTTCCCTAGATTAGTCACATGGAGCCTTCCTCGCACAAAAGAATGACTCCAGTAGTGAAAACAGTCTCTATTACCTCATACGAACCATGATTGATGCTGAGACTCGATATTCAAACATCTAGAAGAGTTTTTTGGCCTTGGTGTACTCAGTTTAAAAGTTGCGACATTATCTGCAGCATCATAGAGTCCATTTGTCCTCACGTAGTAACCCACTCAAGTACATGTTTAGCCTCCTAATGCTGACCAGGTGCCTGTCCCGATGGGCAGTCATCCTGCAACAGTTCGACATCTGATGTGCGCCTCAGAAAGCCATCAAGGGACAATCATTAGCTGATTTTTGGGCGGAGGACCCTTCAACGGGGACCACCACACTAGGCTATGAGCTACCTGATTAATACATCTTGTCAGTTAAAGAGGAGTTCCCAGCATGGGAAATGTACTTTTACGACGTATCCTGAAGACCAAATGCGAAGAGGATGGAAGATCTCAAATTTAACAAGTTGGGCTTGGGGATAATACTCATGTCCCCAAAAAAGGCAGCCTTTCCATATTCCTTTCTTGTGTCAGAAGGATGTAAAAACAATGAAGTGGAGTATCAAGCCCTCATTGGAGGCATGTAGCTCGCACTCCAGGCACAAGTACAACACCTTAAGGTAAAAGGTGACTAGGAACTGGTCATCAAGCAAGTCAATGGTGACTATGCTATTAAAAAGGAGGAGTTGATTCCCCTATTTGAACATGTCTGAAGGTTAATGGCAGAGTTATCCATAGAAACAACAATGACCTATATTTCCCAGTCTCAAAATGCTCAGGCCGACACATTAGCTAATGGGGCCACAGTCCTAGCCGACCCAGACTGGGATGAAACAGTTATCAGTATTTCTCATCGTCGAATGGTCTTGCCGTTTGTTCAAACTAAGATGGAATAATCACACGAAGTCTGTCCTGTCGCTGAACCATATGTTCCTGCCACCGACTGGATTACCCCATTGCAAACTACCTTCAACAGGGAGAACTCTCATCAGACAGGGATGAACGAGAGAAAATACGGAGAATGGAAATCAACATTATCCTATATGGTGGCGCGGGTCAGTAAGAGGTCCTCTACAAGTGAGGCCTTGATGGAATCCTCCTTACATGAATTGATGGAGAAGAAACTGCTGTCATCATGACTGATGTACATGTCCGAGTTTGTGGGGCACATCAGCCAGGGTCCAAGCATTCCCATCTAGTTCGAAGACTTGGGTACTACTGGCCCATAGTGGCACAAGATTGTGAGCGCTTTACTGCAAAATTCCACTCATGCCAAATTCATGCCATCATTATACACCAACACCCAGAGTTACTTCATCAGGCCAAGTACTACTGGGAATTTTTCGTCTGGGGAATGGATGTTGTGGGACCATATCCTCCCGCCACATCCAAACTGCTGAATTATATCTTCACAGCAACCGACTTCATTTCCAAATGTGCAGAAGCTATACCCCTTAAGGATGTCGGGGAAAGAAACATTTTCAGCTTTTTGAAAACCAATATTATCACCAGATTTGGTGTCCCTTATACCATACTGACGGATAAAGGCGCCAAATTCTGCTCTGCTGAATAGGAGAAACTATACCAAGAATATGGTATCAAGGTTGACCACTCATCCCGCTACCACACAGTGGCCAATGGATAGATAGAGGCTTTCAACAAGACCATTTACAACATTCTCCAAAAAATGGTGGACAAAGACAAGAAATTGTGGTCAGATAAACTCTTGCATGCATTGTGGGATTATCGAACCACCATCTGCACCGCTACTTAGGATACTCTGTACTCATTAGTATACAGAATAGAATTATTAATGCCCAATGAGCTCCAAATACCATCACTCAGTGTTGTTGTTTGTGATCAATTATCCAATTATGAACAATCAGAAAAGAAGCTAGGTGAATTGGAACAACTAGATGAGAAGCGGATGCACACTTTTCACCATCTGGAAGTATATTAGAACCGAATTTCCCAAGCCTTCAATAAAAAGGTTTGTCTTCGGTCTTTCTTGGAAGGAGAATTGGTATTGGTCCTCAGGACCCCAATGATACCTGGGAAGAAACTCCAATTCTGGAGCCCAAGTGGTAGAGACCATATGTTATACACAAGGTCTACTCCAACAGAGCATATTCCATAATCTCCATGGATGGGAAATTCACTAACGCTCTTACAAACGCAAGATTCATGAAGTAGTATTTCATATAGAAATCAAAAGCACCTTTCGTCAGAGATGCAGGATGTTAAACTGCCAAGCACCCAACGGTCCAAACTCTATGACACTAAACTAAGAGTATTTCGTCCTCACTAGTATAAATAAAAGCAGTTATTGTCTGATCTACAGGATGTTAAACTGCCAAGAACCCAATAGTCCAAACTCTATGACCCGAAACTAGGAGTATTACTTCCTCAAAGACATAACTAAAAGCAATTATCGTCCAAGCTGCATGACCTTAAACTCCCAAGCAACAAATATTCCAAACTCTATGACCCTAAACTAAGAGTATTTTGTCCTCACCGCATGATGTTAAACTACACAGATTTCAGACAACTATGCACAGATTGATTCCTGCCCTCATAGGATACGTAGCGATGCTGGGATCCCCTATCATGGCCCAACCACTCTCAAATGGAATAAAATTAAAAAAAATGTCCCCTTCCCCCATGTATGGGCCAGACCTACACGGGGTGTACTTATTTCAGAGAACTATGTACGGCTTGATTCCTGCCTTCACAGGATATGTAGTGATACCAGGGTTCTCCATCCCGGTATAGACACCTCTGAATAAAAGTTAAAAATGCCCTCTCCCCCCGTGTACGGACCAGCCCTGCATGTGGTGTATTCCTCGTCCGTACCACATGATGTTAAACTACATAGATAATGATAAAAAATGTCCCTTTCCCCCGTGTATGGACCAAACCCACACGGGGTGTATTTTCTTTCAAAGAACTACATGTGGCTTGATTACTACCCTCGCAGGATACGTAGTGATGTAGGGATTCTGTATCTTGGCCCAGCCACCCCCAAATGAGGTTTAAAATATTTTTCCTCCCCCCCCCCCCGTGTATGGACTAGACCTTGATGGTGTGTATTGTCTTTTAAAGAACTACGCGTGGCTTGATTCATGCCATCGAAGGATGCATAGTGACACCTGGATTCTGTTTCCTGGACCTGCCACCCCCAATTGAGGTTTAAAATAAAAAAATTTCCCATTTCCCCCGTGTATGGACCAAACCTGCATGGGGTATATTTTCTTTTAGATATCTATTGGATTCTTGATTCCTGTCGTCACAGGATACGTAGTGATGCCAAAATTCCACACCCTGGCCCAGCCACCTCAAATGAAGCCAAAAATACCCCTTCCCCCGTACGGACCAGACCCGCATGGGGTGTATTACGCAATAGAACTACATGAGGCTTGATTCATTCCCTCACATGATACGTAGTGATTCTAGGGTTCCCCATCCAAGCCCATAAATTCCAAAAAAAAATGATCTCTCCCCCCTTGTATGGACCAGACCTGCATGGGGTGTATTCTTTGTCCTCACCACACGATGTTAAACTACAAGGATTTCAAAGAACTATGTGAGGCTTGATTCATGCCCTCACATGATACGTAGTGACACCAAAGCCCCCCAACCTAGCCCATCCATCCCCAAATGAAAGTTAGAAATTTCCTTTTCCCCCATGTACGGATTAGATCTGCACGGCGTGTATTTCTTCCTCACCACACGACGTTAAAACATCACGGACATCATCCTCATCACACGACGTTAAAACGGAAAGGACATATTCCTCACTACACAACATTAAAACAACATGGACTTTGTCACGACCCACCGAATATATATATAGATACAATATGGAAAGACTCCTTCAACATTTGGATGCATTCTCTCCATACATCAGACTCCACGACCTGGATAATTATAGATCTTCATAACCATTCAAGGCCATCAGAAGTGGAAAGTTATCGACATGAGGACACCTTTGCATGAATATTCATACCATGCTCTCAGTTGATCTTCATATTGATATACCCAGGAATTTCTACCAAAGGCATGATTTCCTTAGTCGATACTCTTCCAAGCTCTGTACGCTTACCAGCCTCAGAGCCCCCAAATCATATCTCCTGATCCCAAAATTTATAGAGTAGTGGTTTACAAGTTCATCCCCATTTGTTCACATCCAAACATTGCCAGGGTATCCCTACCTGGTTAACCTATGTATCTTCCCATGTTTCACCTAACATCCTACATCTATGAACATCAAGCCAAGGCTACCCTACATTGACTCAATGGACAATTGCAGTGAAGATGTTTCTTGTATAATCGGACATTTTTATCCCCGCATGATGAACTCTATAAAGTGGGAATTCTTGGATTTTCAGAATAATTTATGGCCATCGAAAGTGGAACGTCATCGACCTGGGGACACCTTTGAATGACTATGCATACCATGTCATCAGCCACTCTGCATGTTGATAGCTCCTGGCCCGTCTACCAAAGGAAATATTTCCTCGAGCAGTACTCTTCCTAGCTCTATACGCTTACCATCCTCAGAGCCCCCACACCACATCTCTTGATCCGAGAAAACCTCAGAGTAATAGTTTACAATCTCCATCCCACCCTATTCAGAGTATATCAGAGCATGGTAACTCAATTATCCTTCATGTGACTGTAGCAATAGCCACCCAATGGTATGAGCTCTATGACTGATAAACTAGGAGTACTTAGTCCTTACCACATGATGTTAAACATCATGGAGTGAAGGTACACCCTCACGCACAAGATAAATCAGCGCATGGATCTCTTTAAGATTTAACAGCAACTAGGGCCGAATATGCCCAACAAGTCCAAATATTTTCTTACCAAATGACAAACTTCATGGCCCAAACAATCGCAGATCCTCATAACCGGTCACAACCATCGGAATTGGAATGTTATCAACCTGTGGACACCTTTGCATAACTTTTAATACGATGCCCTCAATGGCTCTGCATATTGATATCCCATGGCCCGGCTACCAAAGGAAAGATTTCCACAGGCGATACTCTTCCTAGCTCCGTAAGATTACCGGGCTCAGAGCACCGATATCATTTCTCCGGATCCAAGAAGCCCCAGAACAATGATTTACACCAATTAACCTCTCTCCACGTCTTGGGCATGCCAATATGTTCAAGCCCAGTTACATTTTGATCATGAGCGGCCATTTAAACCACATCCTTACCGCATGAAGTTAAACTACACGGAACATATTAGTCACTTGGCGTAAATCTGAAAAGACCAAGGATTAAACATCCATGTAAGTGCCTCCAACTACAAGCATTTTCACTATCTTAAGATGCCCCATGTCCTCACTTCACGATGTTAAAACTGCATAGTATCGACAAAAATTCCCCCCGTCCTCGCTGCACGACGTTAAACTACACAACATCCTTTAATAATGCTCCTCGTCCTTAATGCATGACGTTAAACTGCACGGAAGACATCCTTACCGCATAACTTTAAATTTCTTGGTCAAACCTATCATGGGATCAGTTATTAACAAGGGCTTTTCTCTGTCCCTCAGTGCACGGGTTGGACCTGCACAAACCACCGTCTCACACCAGTGTGAGAAGGAATGACTTCACCCATTCTCGGTATATTTAGCCTAGATGTTTCTCCCGTATCTAGGCACTATCTCCTCATAAACCATACTTTGTACTCAGAAAAATCTGAAATCTCATAAGCCACCCCCTGGTGGTCCCGAATCTTGACTTCCCGGAAGTTTCTCGGCCATCAAGAGGATACAATCATTGACCTAAGGACACCTTTGCATGACTATTCATACCATTCCCTAGCGGCTCTGCATATTGATCTCCCTTCTCCCGTATATCAAAGGCAAGATTTACTTAGGCAATGCTTTTCTCCATATGCCTCTTGGACCCTGAGCCCCCATGTCTATCCATGGATTCGGAAACCCTCTGAGCTACAGTTTACCAGCCTCTTCCACGACCGTGCCTGAATATGGCGGAACTTATCTAATGAGATTACCAAGAACCAGGAGAAGTCATTCCATTCTAGATAATGTCCCTGCTGTATGACATTAAAATATACCGAGCTCCAACCATACTTTACCCTAGATAAATGCATAGGATAGGGACCTTGCTTCCACATTCCTGATTGATACCAATGTTCTCAAACCCTTTCAGGCGTCACTTACCCTTTTTGTGCCACCCCTTGAGGTTTTCATACTTTTCCAAGCCACCCATGGTATTTTCCATAAGTCGGACTTCTGTGAAGTCCTTAGGCCATCATAAATGGAGAGTCATTGAAATAAAGACACCTTTGCATGACTATTCATATCATGCCCTCCACGGCACTGTATATTGATCTCCCATGGCCCGTCTACCAATGGAAAGATTACCTTAGGTGATTCTCTTCCTTCCACTGCATGCTGATACGGATCCCATGCCTTGAGACATTCCCTGCATGTCATTAAAATCTAAACATGCTCCCCCCATGTGCGTATAAAGGGTATTGATACATATCTTAATCAACCAAACCTCATTGGGGCCCTCACCCACCATATCTAGTCAAAGTTGTTCATCCTAAAACATCAGTAATGATAGTATTGTCGAAGGGAAATTAAATCTCTCACAAAAAAAGGTGCAAATCCTGTTAGGCCGAAAACCCGAAAAGGGTGACCTAAGAAAACCCGACCTATACTCACTGGGTCGATAGCAAATGGGAATAGGAAAAATGAGGGTATTAACAAAAAAAACAAAAAATGGAAGAACGAAAATTTTGTGGGGTTTTTCCAAAAAACCCTAGCAATAGTCAAACTATGCTTATTGATTCCCTTGCCTCAAGAAAAATTTAGAGCATTGTCGAAACACTCATCGATTTTCAGGACCACTCTACAATGGAATATCCTCCTCTTCATTCTGATCGAACCACATTCTAATGGGGGGCATTTGTAGAGTCCTGAAAAATCCGCAAAGGAGAATGAGAATCCCCTTTAATCAAAGTAGATTACACCAAATTTCCCCCCAAATAATTGAGGAAAAGTGTGGAGAATAATCAAAGGATGGCACAAGATTAACCGGTCTGCAGACCGGTCCAATGATAATGGTACACGACCGGTTCCGTGAAGTTCCCCCTCTGCGGACTGCTGTTTTTCACGGAACAGAGGCAGGGATCCACTGCGGGCGCGAAGCAAGACGAGCCCCAACCCGGTCCACTATCATTAACCACCCTAGTTGTGAACCATATCAAGTGGCCTGAACCACATCTTCTATCATTCATGGAATGGAGGCGGAACCTTGTGCGGCCGCGAAGAACTCCTCGAGCTAGTTTGGTTCACGGGGGAGTTGCGTTTAATGCCCCCCGCAAGTTGTGGATTGACCAAATCATCTGTAAACTGGGTTTCCGATCATGGGACTCCGCAAAAGGTGTCTCATGACCATAGATACGTCTCTTTCCCCACACTATAAAAGGAGATGGAGTGGGAAGAGGAAAGGAGACCGATCAGATTCGGGTGGAAGGATTTTGATGGAAGGAGCTTAGGATTTCACAAACAGCGATGTTCGAATTCACGAACCAGAACAGGTATGAAGCTGGAAACAAATTAATAAGGAACTGAGAACGCATAAAAACTTGGTGAACCACGGACTTAAAATAACAATGAAAGGAATACTGCGAACCATGGCCCCTCCTCGGATGCACTCCACGCAGACCAGGGAGTTTATTCCCCTTTTCCCATCTGTCGCATCGCGTAGCGCCCTCCAACACAGGTGATGCCCCAACCAATGAACCTCCGATGGGCATCGTCCTCAGTCGTCGTTGTCCGCATGGACCCCTCTACATATCAACCTGGTACGCAGGCTGAGCCCGATGCCGTGAACCACCCTGGTTCACAAGATTCCCATCAGTTCAAGGACCACCCTGGTTCGTGGACGACCTCTCCAGCCCCGTACAACCTCCCTACGTGAAGGGCGCCAATACTCATACATAGGTGTGGCCCACAAAATCATTAAGATCTCCCATTCCCTGAGCCAGATAAATTCCTTCCAATCTGGCCTAATCCTTCGCAACCCCCTCATTGGCCCAATCATTGGCCCTAAGCCGAGGCCTCCACCAAATCCATCAGACCCATGTGATGTATCTTTCAGGCACATCAGCGCGCTGTTTTGAGTTCACATACCCACGTTAAGTGAGGCTGAAGGGGTTTCTCTGGCCCTTGAGCAGATTCCTGAAGCATTCATGGGTTCACATTCGCATGGTAATTTGGATTCTGAGCCCAGGAGACCCCTTTCTGCCTCTCTACTCGTCAGGAGGGGGGACCGAACGTCCAGATCCCTTCATCTCTGGTGGACACCACTTCTCACCCCTTATGGGAGTTAATGGGAAACCATCCTGGTGTATGCCCCTATATTTTCTTGATGGAGGTAGTGCCCATGAGCCTCTGTACTTCTTTAGGGCTAAACACCAAGGAAAGTGGGGATGGCCATCGACACCCCTCCTTTCTTCAGTCTCAAATCCCTCTCCCATTGTGGTTTGTCACCACTAGTCATCCCTCCTAGAGTAAGCCCCACACCATCCTCGCTAGAAGCCAATTAACCTACTCCTTTCAACACGGAGGGTTCATTGCTCCATTCCGTGACTTCTACCTTCTGTGAACATGAATAAGTAGAGTCCAGCGGTAACAGACTTCTCCTCTGCTCGTCGTCCATCTCTCATTTCCTCGGCAGGGTGAAAGCATGAGGTTAGCCAAGTCTGTTGCATTCTCTTGTTTCTCACATCGAGTATGACTCATGTGGGCATAGTGATTTGTGATGGTCGTGGTTCCTGCACAAGGATGGTGGATTCACCTGAACTACGTGGGCTTTGATCGCTATCTCCTAGGCACGGTACGTAGGAAGCCTCCCCGAGGTTCAAGCCCAACAATCGGTCATTCCGACCCCCTTTACATCGGTTTACCCACACCTTGGGCTGCCTTAGAGTGTAAGCTCCATCCCAACCCAAACTACGTGGAATTTGTTCCCTACCTCCTAGGAAGGGTACGTAGGAAGCCTCCTTGTGGTTCAAGCCCAATAATCGGTCGATCCGACCATCTTCACATCGGTTCACCGCACCATCCCTGGGAGGCCTAGAGTGTAGGACCCATACCAAACCGATCTACGTGAATTCGGATTCCTCTCACAGAGATACGTAGGAGGCCCGTACCATGGGTTTGATCCAAACACTCAAGTTGTTATCTGTCCCCCCTGGATGACAATAAACTCCAGAGTGCCAGATTACTAGGCTTTAAACTAGTGTCATATCAATGATTCCAGACTCCTCAGGGTCATTAGTCCAACGAGGGATGGTAACCCTTAGGCATAAATGATTCTGAACCCCTGAATCTAGCTGGACATTTCCAACTAGGATTAATTTGAGGATACTATGCTTGGGTATAAACCAAAGATTCGCGAACATATGAATACGTCTTAAATCTATAGGAGAGTCCCAGAATAGGCAATAATTCCTCCAAAAAGGGTGCAATGAACCCGACTTCCCATCCTCTCAACCAATGTGAGTTCTTATGCGTCGTTGGTGAAACCACCCAGCGAACACCAACCTTTGGAATGCAGGTCCATGTATTGCTGGATATGGAACCATTGGGCGTTTCGAGGTGAATACGGTGCACCTGATATGAGTGATTAAGTAGTACCCAATCTTCTCTAATCAAACGTCGAGTATCGCACATTTCTTCCCCATGAACCCGTCGTGCACTGCGAAATAATATTTCTGATGACTGAGTTCCCATACACTTATGTACATGAGCCTTAGCCCAGTTGGTAAGGAATTCGTAAGTGCATCCAAGAGACCAGGGATCAAATTCAGGCAGAGGAAGGATGTCTGGGTACTGTAGCAGCACTGTAGCAGGTATTGTAGTAGTACTGTAGCAGGAATTGTGCAGTAATATTGCAGGTACTGTAGCGGGAACTGTTGTAGTTAATGTTTTGCACTGTAGCAACCAGGTATACGCCCGCGTTTGGGCCTTTGGGCCACCAATTTTGTCTTTGATTCCTTTAAGGCCTTTAGGACACCCAGGACGTTGGGTCAGTAAGGCCTTAGGGCACCTCAAGGCCTTCGCGCCACCTTTAAGTGAAGATGAAAACTAGACAACCTAGAAGGAGAAAGATCTACAAAGAGGATGGGCAAGGAGAATTCTACATAGTAAATAAATTTCAAGAATGAGAGTTTATGGCACCTCCCATCAGGAAAATCATGTGCTTTCATGGGAATTCCTAGACAAACGACCATGTGAAGGTTGAGAGCTGATTTCACAATGAAGATGCTTGGGAGGAGAATTTCCAAGTAGTTAGTCTGGGTTGTATGTAATGTTTGAAGCCTATGGGAAATTAATTCCTCTAAGGCATACGGTCCATGTAATACATACACCTACGGGACATGTAAGGGTTCCACCTCACCCCTTGAAAGGTGGATTATCAAAAATCAATAAAAAATGAAGGCCTTCAGGCCATTGTAGGAGTTCCCATACACTTATCACTAGATACAAACCCATTTATTTATAACATAATGGATAGACTTGGTAAATTACTCATCCAAACCCATGAGGTCCCATAAAACTCATTAATTGAGACATGAAATCACTCAATTACAACCAAGAGTATTAAAATCATAAGATAACTGTTACAACACCCTCATAAATCACTAGAATATAAATAAATGAAATGAAATGGAATGTACCTATATGTCATGGAAATTTTCATGAAATGAAAATTTGAGGTGCATATAATGATGTGTTTAAAAATTATCCTTACCTTCGTATCATCGGGCCAAGGATGAAAGAACATACTCAAAAAGAGTTATAATAAACTACTCCACATGACACGTGCATCAACCAATGGTGATATAATATCAACTATATAAAAAAAGATGAAACAAAATTATAATTTTTAGGAATAATTTTTTTATCCCAAACATGGTTTCGCGATTCCCATGAACGACTTATGCCAATGTCCAAGAATCCTTTACCTCTAATAAAATTTCCTTAAATAGCAATGTTTAAAAGGAACCACCTCTGATACCATTTGGTGATGTCCTAGACCTGGATGCCACTTAATACGTGGCTCGAGCCTAGTGGGCCACATTTCCTCAAGCATATCTCCCCAAATTCCAAAGGATGGGGACTAGTAGCAAGGCCCTATATAATGTCTTTGGGGAGACTATACACTCATTAATATAGTTTATCTCATCACATAGATAAAACAAAGTAAATAATATTTTTTTAGGGATATTTGTAATCATAAATCACAACAAAAAATAGAGACAATGGTAATAATAACTAAAACAATTGGAATAACATTCAACAATTGATGATATGTTAAGTCACTAGAAAAACTAGAAAATATGGATACAAGATAGAAGGGATTAAAAGTTCCAATGAATTATAAAAGTATTAACGACTATCTCAAGCATCCCAAGTTTCAACAAGGTCCTCTGCTATCAATATTCATACTAAATAGCTAGAAATTAGGTGTTAGAAGTTGTATGCTTCCCTTTGTTAACACGTGCAACCATGATATCTATATTGGTTAGCAAATAGTAGCTGTAGAGGGTGTAAGGTAAGTCACAGTAGCCCAAAACCAATACAGTTTATACCATCTGGACAGTGTAATGGAAATTTAACTATGTGCAAGCATGTATACACAATGTAACTAAAAAACCATGTACCTACATCAACCCTCATTTGGTGTCCAACCATGTCTAAAAGTTCATTATCTATGTAATTACCAATTTATTTTGATTCGACACCTGAGGTATATCATGTAATGACATCACATCCAGATAGTATAAATAGAGAATCTTTCAATATGTAATAATGAAATAGGTAATGACATTTAATAATAATGTACCATGGAAAAATCTAGGGTATTGTAGACCTCAAAGGTCACTAAATCAGTAGTAAATGTAGCATGGCATAGAGTAATAGTGTAATACAAGAATCATATTCTATGGAATTTTATTATGATGTTACTACTCAGTCTAAGGGGATCATACAAGGTTAAAAAGAGGTATGTATAGACAGGGTCTAATGGGATTTAACCATGGAACTGACTTGTCAATGCTAGATTTAAGAAGTGTATCCTTGTAATCCTGTTATAATATAGCTAGATCCATGGAGTGTATCCAAGTTATTCTATTGCAATTCTTGAGGGTTCCTACTATAACATACTGATCATCCCAGAACAAACAAGGATCGGGATCTATTTGTGTATCGTCCCAAGAAATTTGTATCGTTTAATTGGAATGAGGTTCCCAAGTGATCCTGGAATTGTCTGATCAGAATCCAATGAATGATCGAGTCATGTAATTCTTATTTGATTTTGATGTAATGTAATATTTAATTTGGTTTAATATTTTCTTTTAATTAGAGTGATGAGGTCAATAAGCATTAAACCATTGCTTCAAGACTATACCTTCATTAGTGTGAAAAGTTCATGTAGCAAGAAATCATTCATTTGAACCATTTAAAGCATATTCCTCATTGAAGGTTAATTCAACCACATTTAATATTTGGTAAGTGGTGCTACAGATATGCAACCTACTATTAATTTAAATTTATGTCCAAGTCATATTCTTAGTATACATTCCAATTCACATTTCACATTTCATTGTAAAATAGTATCACTTACCTTAGTATGGTCAAGTGGTACACATACATGGTACTTTTTATGACTGAATTTAGAACATTAATCGATGAAATTAATATTGAAACACATACCC
The DNA here is from genome assembly GCA_963277665.1 of Viscum album. Classification (NCBI taxonomy): domain Eukaryota; kingdom Viridiplantae; phylum Streptophyta; class Magnoliopsida; order Santalales; family Viscaceae; genus Viscum; species Viscum album. Next base: position 987,744,530 of record OY728163.1, on the reverse strand, counting down.
TTAAGAAGTTCAAGCAAAGGCACAACTAAATGGTAGATTAAATGTGTTTGAACAATAAAGTGGAAAATTTGGCATATCATCTTACATGGGATGGATGGAGTTATGGGAGTAACCCCCAACATGTATCCAAATATATTGAAATAGAATACAAATACATTTCTAATGAGTATAAGATAGAACAATAATTTTTTAAGAAACATCCAATGAAATTTTAAGCCCCCCCCCCATGAATATTCAAAAATCAAAAAACATTAGGGATGAGTTATAGACAACCCACATTAGGCTTGTATGACTCTCCTCCTCGATTATTGGCCCTTGATTTGGCTCAGGTCAGAGTAGATATAAGAATAAGAGAAACATTATCATACCCTGATTAATTGTTCGAGATCAAGACAAAAGGAGAACACCTCAAAATAACTCAAGTACTTACCGTTGTACATCTAATAGGATTAATGAATACTTGTACCGATTGTAGACAAAGGATGTATTTGAATAGATATATATTGGACTTCAAAATGATCAAATTTGAGAGAGAAAGGTGTTTATCCCTCTAGTTCTTTGATTAGGTAAGAAGATGAGTTCTACCCCAATAGTCATCCAGAGGCTAACCTCCACCAATTTATTAAAATAAAAGAATGGTTCAGTAAACAAGCACACAAGCCCAAAAAAATGAAAACTAAAAATCATTAGAACCACACCCATTAGAAAATCCATGGTAGAACTATTCCACTTTAGTAGCTGATTCCCATTCTGATCTTTCATAATTCTTCAACACATTGGCATACTTCTTCCAAAGAGTCATCCACTCCAAGGAAATAAAATCATTATGAGATTACATAATCTTATTTAATCCGGCCATGCCTTCTTTTCTAATAGATGACCTAGAAGACATCGAATTTGGAAAAAAGAAGTAATCCTTCTTTGGCCTTCTTCACAGTGAGATGATCATCACCTCATTGTTCCCAAACATCTTCACCTTACCTCCCTAGGAAATGTTTCCATACGAGGTCCTAGTCAAACCTCTATTATTTTCTTATCACTCTCAGAAATATCACCCCATTTTATAGGGATAACAACCTCTTGATAATTCACTAACTGATTATGCTGAAACTGTTAGTTATTATTGATCATTTATAAATATTTCAGGTGTTCCACTTTTTCATGACCTTCACAAAGTGCCATTCTTATTTCATCATTTTCAAAAGCATCCTCATGTGACCCAATCTGTATATTGGCACCGTTGTTTACCGGGGTGATCACCTACACCTCCTCATGGTATAAGTACTGAAAATGGTTAATCATAAGTAATATAATCAAAACACCTCCATCATAATCATCCCGGTCAACTATCCCTTTAACACATTATTTTAAAGCCCCCAAAATAGGACCATTATGCACTGTAGGGGAAACAATATCCATTTCCAGAGGCTGTAACCCCTCGACCCTGCTGCTAAAAACATTTTATCCCCTGACACTAGAGACACAGTTATAATTATCTTACTTCAAAGCATCACCCACCTACAGATCAATGTTCAATCGATCAAAGACCGCAACAACTATTGGGTTCGAGGAGACCCCTGCATCCTTTCCCGCTGTCGGTGCTCCCCGATTCACCAATCCAGAATCCTTGCTGGGATCCATTGCATGTTCCCGCCTCTTCCCCTCATCTGACCTAATATTTGGAACACATGACCTCCTATTGAAACCGTAAATATGGAAATCAGATGCCAATTTCCTTATTCAATAGTTGTTCGAATAGATGTTGACCCCAGGCTCAAAAACCACAAATTATTTTCTCTTAAACTCTGCACTGACTGCAATCCAAAACCACTCCACTAGAGGCTTCAAAAGAAAACTACTTCAACACAAATATTAGGGTGTATTGGCTGACTTAGAGGGATAATAATTACATCCTTAGGGGAAAAATTTTCAATTTACTCAAAAAACATATCTTCTTCATGGTTCGTCCACGTTTTTTTGTAAAACTGTGAAAAAACCATGCAATGTATACTAGGAAGAATGGTCACATTGCATGGTTAGGCCAAAAAAAACCATACGAAGTGGTATTTTCTAAAAATTCCAATCTACATTGTAATCCAAAACTGTGCTCTTACCATGTTCTAACCATGAAAAAAATCCAGTTTTACCAAAAAGATGGTTTGTGGGCTCCGAACATTCCCCGAACACCACTGGGACCATTGTAACCTCATTTGGCATCCATGTTAGGTCCCATGAAAAGATTTAAACTCGAATTATATAGGATACATACCTGGTTAAAAAACCTGGTTCTTATACTAATTTTAGTATCTATGATATTATTTTCATGTGCATTATACATTCATATGTAACATAAGAGATCTCTCAAAAACTCTATATTTCAATTGGGTAACAGTTTATATCATATTAGATAATTAAAATTTTAATTATTATTATATAATTATACAATAGTGCATTTTTTTAATCATATATATCTAGCTAAATTAAAATTTATTTTATGAGTAAATTCATTTTTAAAAGCATCCCTTTGCAATTACACTCGATAAGAGAAACTATTAAAGGGAACTTATTTATTTATTATCCCTATTCAAGTACACTCCATTAAATCAGTTCATCCAAAAATATTTTATAAAATCAATAAGATTATCATAATCAAATACTTTAGTTTTCGTATGGAACTAACTATTCTTTTATCCTCTTTAAAGATTGTTTATTATTTTCCTGAAAACCAATATTTAGTGGGAAATTTCTATGTATCCAAACAAATATTTTACATTTTTTAAATCATTTGGAATAGTTTATTAAAAATATATTTTTATTAATTTCTTTTATTTATGTCCATAAATGATTTAATTCCTTTATTCCATGGATACAATAATAATATTTCCTTTTTTATGCTTTATGACATGATTACAAACCAATTTATTTCAATGGGTAACCCTTCTATTTATTCCAGATGTCATACTTCTTCATGTGGGACACATATACATGTACATGATAGGATTTTTTCCATCAAATATCACTCCAATGCAATGTGTAATTTTCTCTCATATTATTCTATGTATGATAGTATGCAGTGATTATAATCCACTTTGTAATTTTTTCCACCATGTGATATTGTCTTTTCAATTATCCTTGACTCGTGTTTTTTCATTTTATATATTTTTTCCATGTTACCATGGATCCATGATCAAATAATTCAGTGTTCTATATTTTATCCCTCTATATGTTTATTCATGATAATTAAATTATTTATTATCGTGTTATGCCTTTTAAATGACGATATATTCATTATTTCAATGTTTTTCTGTTAATGGAAGTTTTTTTCTTAGACCTTCTATCCATGTATTCCCTATGATATTCTATGTAGTTATAGGAGCTCAAAAGGAGTTATTAGATCATTATGGAGATTAATTAGACTATTTTTATTATAGTATAATTTTTTATAATTATGTACCAATTAGTACAAATATAAAATAGTTTTCAATATTTGGTTTGTTTTTAATCGATAATTATACTTTAAATCGGGTAATGTTATGTGTAAAACTCTAGGATCTCTATAAGAAACACAAAAATAATGATAAATTGTGATTTATTTTACATAAAAAAGCCTATTACGTTTGGTCATTAAATTAAATCCATCTATTTATTGATAATGAATATGAATAACATCTTTTTTAGAATTTATTAGAAAGATAAAAAGGGATACATTCAATATGAATAAAATTCAATTTGTATAAATAAAATAACTAATACAATCATTTTATACATTCAAATATATTTATATAAATATTGTCTTTTTATGATATCTTCATTTCTATCTATAGATATTTGTGATTATGTATAATAAAATACACAATTTATTGGTTTATAGAAATATTATTAGTAAATGATATGTTATATTAAAGAGAATAGAAAATATTCTTAAAAATTCATTTCCCTATAAAATAGTTCTTCATTATATCTATCTTTTCTATTTATAAACTGAAGATATAAAATTTAAATTTTCAATCTTAAAATATGAAAATCTTTGGATTCATCCTTGTCATATTTTCTTTAGAGTCTATTTTTGGTTTTGTGAAAAAATATTATTTTTTGGTTAAAAATGAAAATACTATTTTTAGAAATTACATGGATTTTGGACATTATTAGTCTAAATGTATGAGTTAATTTTTTAAAAAAAATATATTGTAAGAAAAAATATGCACTTAATATGTAATGTTTAATTTTTGAATTGTTAGTTTTCATTTTCAGTCCCATATTTCATATTTTAGAACACATATAATATTTTATCAAAAAATATTTTTTATACATTATAGTTTTTTTAAATGATTACTAACCACTTTTATAAATTGAATAAAATGAAATAGATTTATAATTTAGAATAATTGTGTCCAAATTATCAAATAATTACCACTTTAGTTTTTGTCATATTGATTAAGTTACCCTAGGTAAAAAATGGATGCCATAGTAAAAGGTGAAATGGCAAATGTAATAATTTATAGGGTTAATTTGATTGAAAAATAATGAAAATATTCTTATAATATAGTGTATGAGGTGTCTTTTTGAACTTATATAAAGTGAACAAAGATAGACATTAAATAAATAATACTTTAATCTTGCTATTTAAATAACACATTTCACAAAAATATAATAATCCCACAGGATTTAAGGTTTAATGTATTCATGATTAGATATAAAGACATCTAAATTTACTACACTTGGGAACATTTATTGGTAAGCATTATCCTCTAGAAACTTTACTATATATATCATACTATATAATCATAATCATAACATGGGGAATATAATCAATATAAAGGGGAAAGCATAGATGCCCTGTTAGAAAAAAAATCATAAAGTGTTAGATATGAAACATGTGGGAGTACATAACAAAGAATAAAATATATTAATAATAGAACAAAAGACATATATGATAATAAAAAACATGATAATTAAACATAATAACATTACTCAAATATTATGGATTTGTGAAACATATGGCATGGATAAAAATACATATCAATAACCAAAAACATAAATAAAGGACATAAAGGTTTATAATATAGTAACAATATATTTTAATCATGATAACATGGAATAGCATTATAATCAAATTTAAAATGTGAAAAAATAATATAAATAGGATTTCTGATCATTATGAACCTGCATACTTGTCATCACATTCTATTGTAAAATTAATATTTGAGCTAAATTCTATCACACTCACCCATTATTAACTAAACTACTTGTTATCCCATTCATGTATTATTTCTAACGCATTAGACATAAGAATTTTATCAATTAATTTGGGTGAGATATCAGACCCAGTTATGTCATAATCCATAAATTTGGTTTCCACCTGAAATATCAAAACTCATAATCTCATTAAGAACACATTCAATAAAAATAATTGGATTCAAAAACCATTGAAAACATTTCATATTATGAACTTAAAAATTAATAAAAATAAAAAAAAATTTAATATTAATAATATCACAATAATATATATATTTTGAAAAAACAAAACTTCATGAACGATAATCCTTGTATGGAAAATTGAGTATAAAACTGTAAAGTTTTTATAAAACATTTTATAAAATTGAGATGAAAATTACATTAAAAAAAATTATTTTAATAGAATGATGAAAATTTGAAAAACAATAAGATATTTGTTTCCCATATAAAACATACATGGGAAGAAGAATGGTTGTGGAAAAGGATAATCGAAAAGTCATTGAAAAATTATACTTTATAAATATTCTTTAATTATTAATAAATGAAAAATAAATATTTTCTTCAAAAATGGAAAAAAAATAAATTGATAACATTTATTTTTAAGAAGTCTATTCACTAATTGAACATTAAAATTTATAAAAATTTATCAATATAAAATTTTGAGTGGATATTAAAAAATTTAATTTTGAATGGATTGGAAAAACATTTCAATCCTTTTGAAATAACATTATTTAAAACCCACATGGTTAAAAATTATAATGAAACCGTTACATTAAGTAAAAATAATATGAATAAAATTATTATTGGAGATAAAAACTATCAGAGATTCCATTTGATAAATGAGAACATTATTTTAAGGTAAAAACTTGTATGTGGAATAAAAATCCACTAAAAATGATTTTAATTATTTTTAATAAAAATTAATTTTAACAAAACATCACAAGCATTGATGAACATGAATTTTGTGTGAAACATGATTATCCCAAAACATAGGGTTCTATACATCCAAAAATAATCATAGGTTATAATAGATAAATTTTTAAAGGTCATTGATGAAGAATAATAATTAAAACATAAGGAAAATATTTAAGTCATAACAATCCCTTACAACCTTGGTACGTTTCGAATCAAACCCCATTAGAGGTATTTTTTTTAATAAAACATTAAATATCATGAATTATAATAGGATCATTATATATAATTATATAAGGTGAGTATTTATATAATTGAAAATAAAACTTGGCATGAAATGTTAACAAGTATTTATAGATTCAAATTTGAGGCAAAGAAAAACTTATTTATTTATTAATATTTAAATCGTAATTAAAGGTAAGCTTGAAAATAATATAGTTTAATATATACTATGGATTATTTTAACATAAATTATTGTCCAGTGTTTACACAAGAATAAATAATAAATTGTTGAAAAACATTAAAACATGTCTCAAAAAAGATAAGCTGAGAAGAAAACCCTTGCATAAATCACTATCTTATATATAATGATCCATTGGGAAATAATTAAATGGAATAAATTTACAATATTCTAAAATTATTTTATAAATAATATTTTATAAAATAAAATGTTATAATAATTTTATGTAGATGAATGTTGTTCATGAATAACTATTATAATTCAAAAAATGGAAATTGAGTTGGGAAAAACACTTTTGGCCTAGGAAAAACTCTACTAAAATACCCGTGAATGAAAGAGAACATTAATTTTATATTTATATACCATTAATTATAATAATAAATAATAATAAATATTCAATTTATTGTATAGAAACCTTTTAAAATCAATGTAGTTAATATATGAAAATGTGTCTCAAAGAAGGAAGATCTGATATTAATCCCCTACCATGTTTCCCTACTAAGTCAAATGCACTCGAACCGCTAATGAAACAAAAATTACTGTCTCAAAAAAAATTATAACCATATAAATATATAATACTATTTATTATTCCCATTTATAATCATTATCTCTTTATAAATTTGTTAGTTTTCTTTCAATTTTCAAAGAGAATGTGTTTATAGTTTTGACCATTTGTAGTAGTTTCAATGGAGCGGTGTCCGTATAAAATTTTATTCCAATGTTATTCATTAAAATATGATTAATTTATTTGTAATGGTTTATTTATAATAAGTTTTAATGTTTAAATTTACAATCATTAGTTCTTTATTCTTTATCACTAATATATAAATCGACCAAGTAATATTTTTTTGGTAATTTTCAACCTATAAAGGGTGTTTTTATAATTATTTACATAAATATTCATGTATTATATACAGAATTTATATGAAATAATTAATTAAATTTTTATGTCATATTATAAAATAAATTATATTTTCATAATCATTTGTGAAATAATTTCACAGCATTATTTATGTAAGGGGTAAACTATCCCAAACCTGAACATTCTTCAACTCGAATGGTGAGTATGGTTAATAAGATGTTAATTTTGAACTAATACCACTATGAAAAATTTTAATGATAATATTTTTAAATAATACTAATTTGATCAGTATTTTGTGTTTTTTACATATATAATGAAAAAAATAAAATGAAAAAAATGCTTCTTTATGGAAGAGATTGTCCTCTCAACAAACAGTTATTGTATATCATTAATAATATAATGAAAGGGGGGATTTTTATATGAAATGATTGTTTTAGAATCAAAAAAACCTTATAAACATCATATGTATTCACTAATATGATTATTATGACTATCCATGAGAGGTGTTGATGAAAAAAAATAATCTTCACTTTATGGAGGTGGAAATTCGTGCAGATACCGTAACAATGATTATTATTTTTAAATTTTGATGAATTATAATAAATATTAGTTTTACCATAAAATTAATTACATATAAAACTAATAAGTATTCACATAATTCTATAATACTATAATTACATATTGTTTATATGGAACGAATTAGAAGGAAACATTATGACTAATGTTATACCTATATTTAGACTATGAGCTTCTATTTCATGAAGGAATTATATTTGAGTGAAATAGAATAATTTTTTTCTAAAACAGAGAATTAAGGATTTTAAATGAAATAAATTATAGGATAATTGGTTTGTTATTAAAAAACATTTCAAAATAGTAGTGGAGCATTGAAATGGTTGAATCTATCATCATTTATATGTGAGTATGATAGACTTTTCTAGGGTAAATAATGCAATGTAAGTAGTGTGATTATAAAGAGGTGAAATTTAAGTGAGGTAAGGATATTAATACATATAATTAATACATTTTTTCATTATATGTATTTTTGGAGTAATGTACAATAAAATTGTGTAAAATTATATCGAGCATAGATTAGTCATTTAAACATTCGTTTCTCTTAAGTAAATAATAATAATTCCAATTATTTTTTAACTATTAATATAGGTAAATCATTATTATAAATTATTATGCCTTTAATTTCAATTTTGGATCCATTTTCCCTATTAAAATTTTTATATTGGAGAAAATTATATTTTACATAAAAATATATAACAACATTGTTCAAATCCCAAATTTTTATTTTATGAATAATCACATATAGGTTGAGTGACAATCTATAAGAAACAAATATATGACCCAAAAAATTTCAAAAGATCAATATATCCTCAAGAAAATATTCAAATATACACAAATAAAATCATAAATTATAGTGGGTAGAAAACATACCAAAATTATCTTCAATGAGCCCATAAGAGTTATAATCCGGACATCATATTATAGTTTTAATTTAAAATTTATTGATTTATGTTTCTCAAAATAAATTTTATTTCAAATATTATGATTTTTTATAAATAATTGTTTTACCATGGTAACTAATAATATCTTAGGGTAACATAAGCATAATGCCTAAAAAATTTCCCTTTTTAAATAATTTGAACCCAATTATTTTAAATTTAAAAATCCATTTCCCTTGATCTAATTGATAAAAACTAATTTCAAAATACTACTGTGTAATATATTTAAAATAGTTTTTGAGAAAATATCACTTATTTTATAAAGTATAAAATATATTTTTTTAATTAAAACATGATATTTATAAATATATAATGTTAATTTAAATACATATATTTATTCAAAAAAGGTTTCATATATTTGAGGTTATGTTTATATCCAAGTGATGTTATAATGTCCCTGATATTTTCCAAAATGGTATTTTTCACTATTCACCTAAAAATTAGTAATTTTATAAAAATTATAAAAATTAATATTAAGAAAATATGTCCAGGATAAATCCCTAAATGATTTTATTTTCTTCAAATACTTATCATTATTTTGATATAGTTTTCTACAAATCAATATCACAAAATATCTTGAAAAAGGTTTTATATAGAACCATTTTTATATATATTAACCACTCTTATAAAAGTTGTGTTAATCATAAATATATCATACATAAAAAAATATTCATTTTATACAAAAATATATAAGAATAAAAAGTAATTTATTTGTTTCATAGATATACCAATTGAGTTTAATTATTAAGGTGAATTCCATTTTGTTTTGATCCTATGTATATATATATATATATATTCTGTTATATTTCAATTATAATGCGCATTACACAATTTATGAATAATAATTCAATGACTACCTTATGATAGTGTATATTATATTGGTTTTAAGAGTTATGTTGGAGAAACCCATTGAGCATAATATTTATAGAAGGATAAACACTTTGGTCCTGACATTCAATCCCCTTAAATAAACTGTGTCCTTATATTTTAATTACAATTTACATATCAGAATGGATAAAAGGTGTAGAAGTAATTAGCATTCAACAATATATGATCCTTGATATTAAAGGTATGATAATAATGTAATTATTTTCCATTATAATGAAAAATAATTCTATCACATGACTAGATATTAATTCTTATTTGAAGGATTCTGTTTTATTCATTGATAATTACTAGTTTTCGTTTCACTAATTTGAATTCATACTTGATGTATATTGATCTATTTTTCCTATTCAATAAATTAATGTGGATTCAAAGTGAAAATATAAATTCCATTTTAAAAAATGAATCATTTTTAGAAGATATTTTGATTTACTAAAATTTACTTCCACAAATATAATAATCAAACCAATCAGTGATTTCCATAAAATAAAAATGCATTTGGGTAGTGACTTGGTGTTCTTATAAATTATTATTAACACTATAACATTTCTGAAAAAATAATATATCATATTATTCAATGTATGGGTAAGTGAACACCTAATTACCACTTTACTCTTCATCGATAATCATTGTATAGGTAATTACATACTCTATTGGTCTAGGTTCTTTTAGATTAATATCATCTATATAAATCATTATATTATTTCATTGAAAAGGATAATTCTCTATATATTTAAACATATTACATTAAACTATTAGTGGTTCCCTCATATGAGTTCTATATTCTTTCCTTGTGTTAACTGAACTCTTCAATTTCCCTCAATAGTTAGATGATATCGGACCACCATTACCATAGTTAAATAATCTTTTGGTACCCTAGAGGTTATACCCTTGGTGATTATTCACACATTTGTTTCATATTTGGAGTCAAATATCATTTCATTCATCATATTATTTCTTGAATGTCTATGTGCCTCCAAGATTCTCTTATTAAGTTCACTTTGGATTTATCTATGGTTACATTGTAAATCTTGTTTCATAATAGTTAGAATAGAATAATATCAAAATTTATTAGTTTATAAATCTATCCAATGGGTTGATTATTGTGGTATTCATCGCATTTTCCTTCACATACAATCTTAAGATAGTTCCTTCTAGTTTTATCCATCACTAAAACCTTAAAATACTGAAATGTGCGTAAAAATATTTATGGAGATTTAAAATCTTAAAAAAAAATTATTTGAAATAAAATTGTTTTTATTTTACATTAACATGTTGGAATATAGTTACTTTTGATAAAATATATAATATTTGTTCAAAATAGGTTACATTATGTTTTATTAAGTTATGTTTATCAACCTAATGTGTAAAACTAAAATGGAAATAAATCCTTCATAGTTGTTTATAATGATAATGTGATCAACATAATAATATCGCTTGGGAGTGTAAAAAATGTGAAATGTTAGGCCCAAACGTCATGAATTAGGATGGAGATCGATTCAATACTCGCCCATCCATTTTGGGGTAATTTCCCTTATGTGTATCTATTTCACAACTGCATTAACTTGTACTATCTAGATATGGATTCAATTCATGAGAATACCATATACTTGAGTCTTTTCCAATATTTTATGATATCATGATATAATAGACTTATATCAAGGGTTTTGACTATGGTTCTAGAAAAAATTCACCAAATTAACAAAACTAATATCCAAAAATAACTAAACAAATATCCAAAATAAATAATAATTTATTTCATAGTAATTAATCTTTACAAATATAAATATGACCTAAATAATACTTTAATAAAATTATTTAAATAATACCTCTCACAAAATGTCACAAAATCTCAAAGACCGAAAGGTTTGGTGTCATTGATATTAGCTATATAAACATCTAAATTTGCTATACTTTTGATCATTTCCCTATACTACTGATCATCTAGACAATTTCTAACTTATACCACATGATATAAAAATCTTTATAATATAGGGAATGAAAAATTAAAAATGGGGTGAGATTAGACACTTAGTAAGGGAAAATATATTATAATGTGTTAGATCATAAACATAAAGTAGTACAAGATTATGACTTGAATATCATTAAAATAGATCATAAGTCTATAGATTAAAATCAAAAAATATGATAATAAAACATTATATCATAAGTACAACATTATGGATTTGTATAATTTATAACGTGGATAAAAAACATATCAATAACCACAAACTTGTGATCATGAAAAAAAGTACATAATACATTAAAAATATTGTGTAATACCGAAATCATTGAATTACATTATTAACAACATTATTATGCGGAAAAAATATAAACATAGGATTTCTTATCATTGTGATCCTAGATACCCTCTAACACCTTCACATGTCAAATTGTGAGGTAATGTAATGACTATAACACTCACCCATTGTGAAGTAAGATTCATGGTAAACCATTCGCATAACATTTATATCTAATGGGATATTAACTCTCTCCCCATTCATTAATAGGATATACATGACTCACATATATCATAATCTATATAGTGATGTGGAATTTGAAAATCGAGCAGTTATCTTTACAAAACGAACCCATGGAAAATGAAAGGGTTTTTAAATCATTCAAAACAACATGTATATTGAACATATGATATGATATGATGTAAAAAATATCACTTTACAAAAGAAATCGTATCATTATATAATATATTTTGTGATAAAAACATCAAAATATGAAGGATATGCCTTATTAGTTTAATTTATGTGAAAATAAACACCTTTTCACATAACGTTTTAAAACAATTAAGTGAAAATTACATTAAAAAATAATGAAGTCAAAAGAAAGATATTTTAAAACCTTAATATCATTAATTAAAAATTAGAACATCCGTTGAAATGCAATAAAATTATAAATAATGATATGTTAATATTATTTAAAAACATTTACTTTTAAAATAATCATTAATATATTAGACTTTAGAAAGAGATAATGTCCTCAGAAAGGAATGTTAAAATACATTAAAATATTATAATTTTTAAATAATATTTAATAATGGAACCTTGAAATGTGAATTAAATTTTTCAAATGAACATTTAGTGTTTATGATAAAACATGTTTTTAAAGTATGTAAGAATCATTTTTCACATTTTGAAACACAATGCTAAAAACCAAAATCATTAAAAATGACACAATTTTTTTATTTTTTAAAATTAAATAATTTAAATAATAGGATCATTATAGAAAAACTAAAGTTTAGTTTTCACCATGTATAGGGAACATTTATTAGAATTATAAATATGTAAATGAATGAAAAATCCATTAAATTCAATGGGAATTATTTATAAAAAAATGCATTTTAGTGAAACATTAAAATAAACGACGATGAATACCATTTTGTAAAACATGATTTACCCAAAAAAATAAATTGGAATATATTTGAAAATAATGAAACATTATAATATATCAATCACTAAATTCAAAAAAATATTTAATATAGATTACGGCATAAGGAAAAGAGTTGAGTCACAAAACCCCTTAAAACAATTGTAACATTTGGATCAAAAACATATGATTTGTATAAAATTTAAATTAAAACATTAATATCATAAATTATACGAGGATGCTGATAAAAAATAAAAATAGTTGAATATTAAAACTACTTAAAATAAAACATGGAGTGAAACTTAAAAATGGCTTAAGGGATTCAAATTTTATGATAAAGAAACCATTAGGAATAAAGTAAATTTAGAACAAAAAGTCATCAGATTATTGGAAATAATATTTTTTTGTAAATAACTTTGATTAAATCATGTAATATGTAAAAATAAATTCTACATCTGTATATTAATATCATAATAAACAAATTTTTTTGAAAATTAAAACAAGATTTATTGAAGTGAATTTTATATGAAAACCGTTATGTATTTCAAAATATTTGATATAATGATTAATTGGAAGGAAATTAATTTCATTGAACTTTAAATAACTAAAAATTAAATAATAAATTAAATTTCATAAAATCATAGGATAATATAAATCATCTTTTTATAATGGTGTTTAAAATAGCAATTTTAACACAAAAAAGAATACGATTTACGAAATCCCATTATTGATTAAAAATAATTTTAATAAAAGACCCCTTATGGAAAGAGGAAATTCTGTTTCTGTTATAATAAAATTAATAATAATAATAATAAAATGTGTCATTAAATTTAAATTTTTCAGTATATACAGATTTTATTCATTAGAAAACAAGTGTTTGAAGAAAGGATGTTTTGAGATGAACACAATATCTTGTTTCCCAACATTGTTGAATGTGATCTAACCTCATGTAAAAAAATTATCAGAAATTAGATACAATATTCATACATAATAATATATATAATTTATATTTACAATCATTATATATTTTTATATTAGTTTTTTTTTTCTTATTTTCCCCCATGTGGTTTTTATAGTTTTTACCATTTGTACTAGTTTTGTAGCATCAATGTTAGTATTAATTATTCTAAGAAAGGACATAATTAATTTTTCATTAATGTTACTATAATTTATGAAATATAATTATTTTTGAAGGTTAAATTTTCTTTTGTTATTACATTATTCTTTATCATGGATACTTTAATTGACTTCAAACATTTGTTTTGGTGTTTTTTCAACAAAAAAAAAATCTATTTTATTTATATATTTATTATTTATTTATTATCATTTAAAAAAATATTAAATAAGTATTTAAATATCCCTTTAATATAATTCCCTTAGTTTTTTTAACAACCATGATGATATAATTTCATAGTATTAATCAAGTAAGTGGTCAAATAGACCTAAACATGATCACAATTTGACTTTATTTGATAGTATTGTTATAGGGAAGTTTATTTTGATATTATGTCATTATAAAAAAAATAATGATATATTTTTATTTTAATATTATGGTAAAAATATTTTAATATTTTTTTTGATACATAACAAAAAAAACAAAAAATGATTCTCAATGGAGGTAGGAGTCTATACAACATACGATTTTCATTTCCTTTAATCATTGGATGAGAGGGGTGGATGTGGATTTTATGTGATCATTTAAGAATCAAAAATATATTATATATGTCATATTTTTTCTACTTACACCATAAATATGACCATCCATGAGAGGTTATGATGAAAAAATGAAAGCATCGCTTTATGGTGACTGTAATTCTCACAAACACACTAACAACAATTATTGGTTTTCATAGTAAATAAAATAGAATTATCAATGTTTGAACATTTTGTTTAACAATATATAATCAAAATAATTATCCCAATTTTTTTTATATAATTAATATTATTAATTTATAAATGATATTATAGGAAAAAACATTAATAATGATGTGATACCTTTGTTGACACCTTGAACTACCTCTTGATGGATGCTTCAAATTTAAGGAATGTATTATAAATTTTACTAAAATGGAGTATTATGTTGAGTAAATGAAATATAGTAAATTATATCTTGGAATGTTATGAAGGAAATTTTAAAATTTGAGTGTATTATAGAAATCATCGATGTGATCCCCCTTTTATAAGTGAGGAATAAAGACTTTTCATTAGAAAATAATAGCAAGGGGTTAGAATGAAAATGAATGAAATTTATGTGATTATGGTGAATTATGGTTGGTAATACATGTTGGTAATACTTTAAAACCTAAATCAAAATTTCTCAATGTTCTATATTGTTTGTTAATTTATGAAAATTTTATATTTCTTAGATTATATATTTAAAAAATTATCAATATTAATTAAATATTTATCATGTTCACTATTTGTTTAGAAAATATATATTAATATATAGTTTATACTAGAAACATATTTTTTTAATCGAAATATATGATAAATTTATCCTAATTAAATTTCTAAATAGGATTAAAATTAAGTAATCAATCATAACAGAAAATTGGTTTAAAAACTTTTTTTCTTAAATTAATGTTGTTTAAATCATTAAAGTTATTATACTTATTTAAAATTGAAAAAAAATTAAATCAGTTTCAATTAAATTTCATATATTATTAAAACTGTTTTTATATTATTAATTTAAAATTTTTCATTTAATTTTAATAATATATAGTATTTTGAGAAACGATTTCTTTGAAAAATAATTGATTTCATGTGGTAACCAATTTTTAACAAAGGTATCTTAATCATTAGCCCTAAAAATAATGTGGTTATTACTATTTCATTTTGAAACTTTGAATTTAAATTTATAATTCATTTCATTTTATTCAATTTATAGAAAATAATTCAAATTTGAAATTTATAATGTAATTAAAATAGTTCTCAATAAAATGCTGCATACTTTATAAAATATAAAATATTTATTTTTTATTCAATAATAATATTATAAAAAATATTATTTTACATAAAATACATAAATTTTTTCATGAAAATGGTTTCCCATTTTTGATGATACTATTATATAAAATTATGTAACAAATTCGAATTTTTTTTCAAAAACAACATTTTTACTATTCACATAAAAATTAGTTGATATAGAAAAAATCCAACAATTCTTTAAATATAATATGACCAAGATATATCATTAAATAATTTTATTTTTATCAAATTCAAAAAATTAAAATACATAATTTTTTTATTATAAAGTCATTAAATATCTAGAAAAATGATATTTATTGTGAATTTCATTTTTTCAATTCATAAATATATCAAGCTTAAAAAAATAACTTTTTTATAAAATAAATTTTATATGTAAAATATATTTCATTATTATATTGAGTATAAAAAAAATTATATATTTAATTATAAGGACCCGACTTTAAAACATTACATAATCATGGCTTAAATGAATAATTCACATTGAGGATCTTTTTGGGTTTAAAGTTTTAGAGAATTAAGACATAACTATTAGATCTCAAAAAATTACAAAGTGGACACTTCTACATAGTTTCCATTTTTTCATAATATAAAAACTCTTAAAAAGAAACATGTCTAGTTCTATATTTTAGATAGAATGTTTTTTCATGATCTGATCCTTGACCCTATTCATCTTTAAGTCATGTGGAAAACATTTCAAAAAACATGGGATGAGCATAAAAAGATCATTAAGGGATATGAAAATATAGAATGTATACATTTGTCCATGTATAAATAAGAATCAATGAAAATATTCTTTACTTATAAAACATATAAACTTAACATAACTCATCAAATCATAAAATTTATGAATAACTCATATAAAACATAAGACATAAAGGTAACTTTAGGCATTCATAACATTCTTACATAGGGAGTGACCCTCATGGTTAAATTTGGAATACCCATAAAATTATATGCACTAAATAACTTCAGAGAAACCTTAGCGTTTAACTCCTTCACGTCACCCAATGCATTGGGAAGCTATCTCGGGCTCACTCGTCCTAGGTTTATCACAGAACCACCGGTATATGTAACAATGTCCAAGAACCAGAACATAATCATAACACATAACTTAAGCATAAAGGAAAGATAACATTCCCACATTGCAATAAAAATACAAAATTTTATGATATTGAAATAATAAATCCATTCCAAAAACCATTTTCAATACCAAAATACATAAAAAGTGTATATGGTATTTATTTTTCTTTTGAAACATTACGGATTGTTAAGGAATCCATATATCCAATAATACTTGCGGAAGTGGAAAAGTTCATTATCACCGCTTACGTTAAAAAAGAAACATTCCTTTTTGCCATTTAGTAAAACCCTTCATAGATAAAAGATTCCCATTGAATGAAATGATAAGTCAAAAGGGTTTTATACACTGTATTAAATAAACTCATGTATAAATCAAAAGATGCCTCAATGAAAGGATATTGAGACGAAGTCATAAACAAAGATGATATCCTTAGATTAAAAATAAAGCAATTACATAATTATGTGTGAAAAATATAAATACACCCAATATAAGTGGATATTAAGTGTAAAACAATCATAGGCCATAAACACATATTCATAGCACAATATAATCATGAAGTATAGGTTTAACCCAAAGAATTGAAATTGGGTTATGAAGTTCCCTTACAAAAATTTGACAGCCTAACGACGTCAATTTAAAATTAAGAAAACGAGTTTATGAGAGTTAAAAAGGTTATCTCATCACTTTTACATAAAATATACAGCAATAAGAATATATAAGAACATATCCTAACATAATAATATGTAAATTAAAAGACATAACAAAAATAAGTCTTTTATAAATAAAAGGGTGAAAGGTTCCCTTACCGATTTGGGAAACTTTCAAAACATACAACCCATGAAAGAAGGTTCATAAAATGAAGATGTAAATACCCATAAATTAATTTATATTACACAAATAATACAATCATGGTCAGTACTTACACCACACAAAAGGAAATAGTGTCAAATGTAGCATGAATCTCACTGGAATAAAAAGTGAGATAAAAACCACTTACATCATTGTTATCAACCGAGTCATATGACCAAAAGATAATAAACACAAAATTAATCACATAATTCCATGAATATAATGATAATAATTATAATATATTTTAAATTTTAGTACACAATACACCACATGCAACAAATAAGTGGTGAAAAATGGAAATCTCACGGAATTAAAAGTGAGATAAGAAATCCCTTACCTCAAGTCTGACTTGTCTTGTTAATTTCTTTATATTTCTGAAAAATAATCCTTGGTAAATTTATAATTGCTTAAGGAATTCATTTTAGGTTTATTTTTAAATTCATATCACATATTATCATGTTATAATAATTAGTTAATTATGTGATTTCATATCATACGTTTTGTCGATTTTCAGTACATGAGTCAAAAATGAACATGTTTGAAGAAAATTGTACTTGTAGTTATAATTACATCACCTATGGAATTCTTTTAATGATTTAAATATCATATATATCCAGTATATATGTATTTAATAATATTCCATAACTTTTGGAGAAAAGAAAAGAAATGTACCGTTCAAGGAGACGGTAGGTCGTACGTATGTAGGAACGCTACTTTCATTTTTTTTCATATTAATGGAAATTAAAACAAAATGAGACACAGATATATTATAATTATAGTATAATATATATGTTATATAGGTAATATAAGTTAATTATTTTCATTCTTTATAAATTCCATGTTTGGCTTGAACGAGTCACGTCACTTGAGGTGGCGGTTGTCCAGACTTCTTCATATGAAATTATCGCATTTGCACAACATGCAAAGCATAATGGTATGTTTTAAATATAAAATACAAAAGAATATATAGGAAGTAAATAATATTTAAATCACATATAAATATATTTATATCATAATGGCCACCATTAGAGGTGTTAAAAAAATATTGAATAATCATCATTTTGTGAGGTAGTAATTCTTCACCCACAGAAACAGTATATTCTTTAACCATTAGACGGAGGTGTGTGTAAGTGTAGGTACAATACTTATCATAATGAAATCCTTGTATATTTTGGATACTTAAATTATTATGGGATAAAATAATAAAAAGATAGTGGTCGGTGAAGAAGGAAAATAAAAGAAAGAAACTCGAGAGAAGACATTACCTCTAAATCGGGTAACTCTTTTTTATTTGAGCCAAAGGCTTCCTTGGAAAGACATATTCCCATAGTGAGGCTTCTAGGAGTGATCGATGGATGTGTATAGATAATATGATATTAGTTTGGAAGAGCCAAGGGCATGAAAGGTGTGTGTAAGGGGATAGAGGTGGGGGCCTTTTATAAGAGGGAGGAGGGTCACTTTTAGAACGTTTTGAAATGTTACATTATTATAAAATGATTTTAGGATTTTAAAGGTCACACAATGATATATTTTGAGTATAATTTGATAAGGGTTCTAAATCCACCCATCCTATAGGTTATAGACAAGTTTATGTCTTATATTCTGCCGTATCTTTTCATTTTATTTAAATCGTTTATTAATGAGGTAATCACTGCATCATCATGGTGTCATAAATAAATTTATTTATTTAATATCTAAAAATTTTAAAAAAATAACATGATGTAGGTAATATTTTTATCTTTAAAATTATTATTTATAGTCTAATAGATCATTTATGTAAACAAAATAATTTTTTTTTACTTAGGATATACAAACCATTGTTATATTTCTCTTCTTTTTAAAAATAATGTCATAAATATCACTATCACACCCATGTGACTCCATGGTCCCTAATGTTTGGTAAAAAGCTTCCCATGGTCGTACATAACTCAAAAAGAGTATTTGGACACATTTTGGGGTCATTTTATATTATTATGATATTATTTTATTATACATAACTACATGATTACTAATTAATCACGATAATTAAAGATAATTACCGTCGTTGCTATTCATAATGTCAAAAAACAAAAGAGTATTAATTAAATAATTTTTAACTTATGATTAAAAATATGAAATTTATTTTACCAAATTCCAAACTCATAAACATCAGTGATTAATTTAAAAATAATTCTCGTTGTCAAAACCAAAGATGGGTTTTTAAGATGTAAAATCTATCAAAATATTGATTTGTTTTTACATCCAATTTAAATGTTAAATTACATAAAATGAAAAAAAATTATTAAATGATCAAAATATAACTAAATTAAACCTTAAAACCAATTAAAATGACAACTTTTCTATATATATAAATTTTATGAAAAGGAAATTTTGAATTAAAATGCTGTATTTTTTACTATTCATTAAAAAATGAACATTATCAAAAATTTCCAAAAATTCACCCTAAGCTATATTTGATATTCCAAATTGAAAAATTATTTCCACTTTACCAAATTCAAAACATAAATGTCTCATTATTAAATTATATATTTATTTCCCGCTGTCAAAACAAATAGTGCATTTTAAGAAACAATATATATCAAAACATTGACACTTGTTTATGTCCATTTTGAAAGTGAAATTAATTCTAATGACCATAAATTGATTAAATGAAAAATTTATATTCTAATTACACTTTAAAAACAATTAAAAAGATAATCTAACCATACAAATAAATTATACTAAAATGAGGTTTTGAATTAAAATGCATCATTTTTCACTTTTCATTACAAAATGAACATTATCAAAAAAATACCAAAACTTTACAAAAAGTAAATTTTGAGGTCTAGATTCTAAAGAAGGATTTTATTTTGTCTAATATAACATATAAAATTGAAAAAAAAAATTAAAAAGGGTTCTCTATCAAAAGGCGGTTAAACGACATTTTAAATAATATTAGAATATTTTTTCTTAAAATTGGATTCATTTGCATTTTAAGCCTCTATCATTTATTATGTAATTGTTAAAATATTTAACAAACATATATAATCATTTTGTAGTTAGTTATGTTCATTCCCAATATTACAATAGCTAGATGTTAAATACCATTTAAAATAATATTATTATATTATTAGTGTGTAACGTAAGATTTCAAAGAAACTCATTGTTGTGTATTGGATACGCCATCGAACATAGCATTCCCTTTAAAGTAATATTAAAATTTTATTCACAAATATTAATAAATATAAAAATTTCATATTCTTTATTTACCTGGGATGTTACATCCTTCCCCCCGTTTGAGAATTTCATCCTTGCAATTTTAAAATTGTGCTCAGAATCTTTTTTGAAAGCCCCACATCGGAAAAGGATTCAATAGAACTACCACCTTAAAAGAAAGAAGGAGAAGTAAAATGGTTCCCCGAAACAACAGATACTAGGATTCCATGAAAACATGGATATGTAGGAGAAACAAACCATCAAGGCCTGATGGAGAGTGATAGAAAACATGATTTAGGAGAAACTTAATCAACAGGAAATAACAAACTTGTGATGGGTAAAATGGTATTTGATTCCCTAGTAGGAAAAGTCAACATACAACATTTTTGTTTTTTTATACTTTTCATTGAGGAATTTATTTATGATCATAACTAAAACATAAGGAAACATACTTACTTGTCTTATAGACTTCATCTTTTACTAGATTTCCCCAAACGATGAGTATTCGGGATGACTTGTTCGATTTAAGAGTGATAAAATAAAATTCAAGAAAATAACATAATTCCCAAGAAGGCTAATCCTTTTTAAAAATAAATACTACTCTTAATCTACAAAACTCAACAAAAAGAACAAAAGGTTCAAGAAAGACTATTAAATAAACAGATATCCATAAAATTCCTCAAAGTAATCCAAACTAAGATTAAAATCCAAAACTCTAAAAGATTTAATCACATGGTCTTCTGAGGTAAATAATAAAATTTATCTCCAAATAAAATCAGTTACTCACAAAGTCTCATATTGAAAATTAATTGACCTAATCACATATTCACTATGATAGGTTAATCATTTTCATAAATAAACCAAATCATCTTATGTTCACAATAAAAACATAGATTCTTCCAAACTAAAATTTCAACCATTATTCCACAATTGAAATCCCATAGTATTATATCTTACATAAGAATATAGTTTTTCCTCAAAAGAGAGATAACATCTTTTACAACAACCTTTATTACTTAATCACCAAATCATTTTCTTATACAAATTATATCCATTTGATAAAACATAAATTCCCAAAATCAACTTATTCTAGTTCCATAAAATCATTTTACTAAAATAATAAGTCTTAATAACCAGGGACTTCAAGTAGTTCAGTGGTAGGCGATGCGCCCTTTTCACCCTTCGGTTGTGGGTTCGATTCCTATGGCATTATCAGATGCAACGGGTTGTCACCCATCCTACTGAATGTCCTTTTTATAAAACTCAAAAATAACCCTAACATGTTTTAATCTCAATGGTTTCCTTATAACTCTTATTTTCATCCAAATTCATTATGATCTCAACATCTTAATTCTTGAAGTAATATTTCACAACTATAAGATAAAATAAAATGATCCCCAATATGAAAAACATCATACCTTGATCATGGTGTCCATTTGGTTTTTTCGTCATCTTGTTCACGTAGGCACAAGGTCCATGCATTACAAAAATGATTTAGAGATCCTTAAAAATAATTTTTTTCCTATATCCAAATACACATTGTACAACATGGGTCATATGGGTGTTCACAGAAAAATAGTTTTGGAAAATAATCATGTATGACATGTAATATAAAAACATTTGATAAAACATGATTTCTATAAAATATTTGGACCAAATTTGAGTTGAAACTTTCAATTAAAGGTCCTTTTAAAATAACATAGGTATGTTCTAAGAGACTATATTGTAAAATCAAATATTAATAGGTAGTTCAAGGGTATCCTTCTTCAGAACCTTTTTTAAAATCATAATATGCTTCAAAATATGGTGATAAGGTAAAATATTTGAAAATGCTTTGATAATATTTACCTTTCATAAAAATATGAGAATATTGTGAAAATAAGATTTTTCTAAATACAACCCATCATCCATGAAGATAATGAGGTATAGTGTAGGTGTTTTATATCTCAAACAACTGCTTTTATGTGAGTTGTATGCTAGAAAAAGTTTCATAATCATCCGAACATGACTTTGCAATAATTATTGCAAACATATCCTCAAAAAGAAATAGGAATGTCATTTGAGTTCCTTATCCGTCCATTTGTAACTAACATTACATGATCTTAAAAAGTTATAAAACAAGGATTTACCTGATATAATAGACATAGGGACTAACAATTTTTCTAATGAATACTCACAATCCCTAAGGTTGTCTAAACGGACCTCTGATACCAACTATAAGGACCCGGCCTTAAAACAGTACATAATCATGAATTAAATGAATAATTCACATTGATTATATTTTTAGATTTATAGTTTTATAGAATTAAGTCATAACTATTACATCTCAAAAAATTACAAAGTGGGCACATCTACTCAGTTTCCATTTTTTTCTTAAAATAAAAACTCTAAAAAAGAAACATGTCTAGTTCTATGTATTTGATAGAATGTCTTTCCATGATCCCATACTTAGCCTTATTCATCATTATTTCCCGTGGAAAACATCTCAAAAACTTGGGATTATCCTAAAAATCTCAATAAGGGATATGCAAATATGAAAATTAAACATTAGTCCATGTATACATAAGAATCAATGAAAACATACTTTACTCAAAAAACATAAGGACATAACATACCTCAAGAAATCATAAAATTTATGAATAACTCATAGAATTATTAAGACATAAAGGTAACTTGAGGCATTAATAACATTATTACGTAGGGTGTAACCCTCATGGTTACATTTGGAATACCCATCATAGTATATTCCCTAAATCGCTTCAGAGAAACCTTAGAATTTATCTCCTTCGCGTTACCCAATGTATTGGAGATCTATCTCGGGATCACACGCCCAAGGATTATCACCGAACCACTCATATAAGTTACAATGTCCAAGAACCATAACATAATCATAACACATAACTTAAGCATAAAGGAAATATAACATTCCATCATTGCAATAACAGTATAACATTTTAACATATTGAAATAATAAATCCTTTCTAAAAAACCATTTTCAACACAAAAATACGTAAAAAGATTATATGGTATTTATTTTCCATTTGAAAACATTACGACTTGTTGAGGAAGCCATAGATAAATGGTACTCATGGTGGAAGAAAAGTTCGTTGTCACCGCTTACATTAAAAAAGAAACAATAAATTTTTTCAACTAGTAAAATGCTTCAAAAAGAAAAGATTCCCTTTGAATGAAATGACAAGTCAAAAGGGTTTAATACACCATATAAAAAATTCATGTAGAAATAAAAAGACGCATAAATTAAAAGAGATTTAGATGAATTCACATAAAAAGACGGTATCCTTAGATTAACGATAAATACATTACATAATTATGCGTGATAAATATAAATACAGCCAATATAAGTCGATATTAAGTGTAAAACAATCAGAGGACATCTATAATATCCCAGGTAAATAAAGAATAATATATTTTCATATTTATTAATATTTTTTAATTAAAAATTAATTTTATCTTAGAGGGGTTTCTATGTTCGATTGCGTACCCGATACGCTACAACGGGTTTCTTTGGAATCTTACGTTGCACACTAATAATATAATACTATTAATTTAAATGGTAGTAAACTCCTAGTCGTTGTATAGGCATGAATGAACAAAACTAACTATAATATGATTATACATGTATATATATTTATCCAATAAAGGTTATATTCTTAATATATGAATGAATCTAATTTTAAGAACAATTTACATTAAAAGGCCGATTTACCGCCTTTTAATGGAGAACCCTTTTTAAATATAGTTTTTGTCACTCTAATACATTATATCTGACTAAATAAGATCCTTATATATAATTAGGACATCATAATTTACATTGGGTAATTTTTTGGTATTTTTCTGATAAAATTCATTTTTAATGAAAAGTGAAAATATCGTATTTTAATTCAAAACTGCCTTTTAATCTAAATTATTTATATGGTTAGATTATCCTTTTAATTGGTTTTAAAGTGTAAATAGATTATATTTTTACCATTTAATATAATTTTGGTCATTAAAAGAAATTTAAATTTTATATTGTATATAATTAACTGTAAATCTTTTGATAGTTACTATTTCTTAGAAACGCGCCTTTTGTTTTGACAGCGGGAATTAATTTTAAATTAATTTCTGCCACTTATGTGTTTTGAATTAGGATAAATGGATTCAATATTTTCAATCAAGAGGATAAAATTGTGTAATTATCTAAATTTTATTTTTAGGCATTTTAAATATTTACCTCAGTAATTATTTTATTTACCGTGGTTAAAGGGTAAATTAGGTAAATAAGAGTAAAAAATAATATTTATTTAAACTAACATGTGTTCTAGTCCTATTCGTTGAGTCATATCTGACCATGGTCATCCTTGGGTCTATTTGGAGACCCCATGGATCCACCTAATAGTGATTATGACACTTTATTTTAATTAACTTAAAGTAAAGGTCAAAAAGAAATAAACTAATATCTTTTAGTAACATAATTTTTACATGGGGTTATACAAGTTATATTTTCGACTATAAATATTAATTGGAAAGATAAAAAAATTTCATACATCAAGGTATTATTTTTATAATTTTTAGACATCAATTAAATTATATTATTTGTGACACAATCATGATGCAATATTTACCTCATTAATAAACGATTTAATTAAATAAGATTATAATGTTTAAAATATTATCCCAAACATCTCTGATTCTGATTGGATGATTTTATTTCGATTATGAGTAATATTATATTCGACCATAATGATTTGTGGACTATTAGAAACTGAATATCATTATATTATAAAATAATATTTTCACTCTTTCCTAAAGAGCCCATCCTCTCCCTTATAAACAGAGACCACTTCAATGCAATTCCTCACAACTCTCAAGCCATTTGGCTCATCCATACTCTGACCAATTAATCTCCCTACATCCATATCCTCTTCCTACAAGCCTTATCATAGGCATAAGGCACTTCAAGAAGTCTTTTGGTTAACCAAAGTGAGTTACCCAAATTAAAGGTAACTATTTCTCTTAAATTGTTTTCTTTTATTTTGCTACTCCAACCCCTAAAATTTTTTTATTTCATTTATTTTGTAAAAAAGAATAGTTTCCTAAATATACTAGGATGTTTTTATGATTAGTATTAGAATTAAACTTACACATACCTCCATCTAATGGTCGAAGAACAAAATTTTTATTTGGATGGAAAACTAACGCCTCATGAAACGATGATTGTTCAATTACATCTTACCACCTATCATGGTGGAAATCATGATGAAACTATATTTATATATGATATATATTATGTTTATGATTTACTTATTATTCTGAACATCCCATTTCTATCAATATTTTATGGTTTCCATGGTGGGTAAATACGATAATCTCATTTGAGGTGGTGTGGACTACCGCCCCCTCAAAGTGATGTGACTCGTTAATGCCCTATGTGCGATGTATAAAGGATAAAGTTAATTATATTATATAAGATATTATACTGGAATTATAATATACCTATGAATAATTATGTTTCAATTCCATTAAAAGAATACATATAAATGAAAGTAGCATTCATGCGTATGTACGGCATACCGTCTCCATGAATGGTGCATTTTATTTCGCACCTCCAAATGTTTTGTACTATTATAAATACATGTATATACTGGTAATATATGATATATATGATATCTAAAATCATTAATACCATTATGGATATAATGGACTATTGACCACATGGACAACTGGTAAATATAAGATGTTCATTTTTGACCCAAGTAGCAAATATCGTCAAAATGAACATTATTAACTAAAATGATTACATAATGTTTATAACATGGTAATAAGTGATATGAAAGGAATAATAAACTTGAAAAAGGATCTTAAGCAAGTAGAAATTAACTTTACTTTATTATTCAGGATATTAAATGAATGAACATGTCAAGTCAGACAAAAGGTAAGGGACTTCGTCTCAATATCCTTTCATTGAGGCATTTCTTATACACAACTTTATTTTATACAGTGTATAAACACCTTTGAATTTTCATTTTATTCTAAGGGAATATTTTTATACGAAGTGTTTTACTGAATGAAAAAATGGAATGTTTTGTTTAACATATGTGGCAACAACGACCTTTCCACCGCCGCGAGTATTACAGGATCATTGGCTTTCTAAACAAGCCAGAATGTTTTTAAAAGGGAAAATAAATACCAAATACTATTTTTACGTATTTGGTATTGAAAATTATTTTGATAATGGATTTATTATTTCAATATATTGAAATGATATTTTATTATTGCAATGTGGAAATTTTATCTTTCGTTTATGCTTATGTTATGTGTTAAGATCATGTTATGGTTCTTGGGCATTATTTACGTATACGGGTGGTTCCGTGATAAACCTTGGGCGGGTGATCCCGAGATAGCTCTCCAATGAATTGGGTAATGTGATAGAGGTAAACATAAATGTTTCTCATAAGATATTTTGGGAATATAATATGATGGGTATTCCAAAGTAACTCCCTATGTAGTTGTGATATCTTCAATGTAAATATGGTATGGATGCTGCAAGTTACCTTTATGATTTATGATTTCTATGTGTCTTTCATAAATCTTATGATTTCATGAGGTAAGTAAAAGTGTTTATATTTTGTATGTATTTATGAACAAGTGTTTTCATTCATTGTCTTATAACCCTTACCAAGCCTTTTATTCTCATCCCATGTTTTGAAATTTTTTTCACAGGACTTAAAGATGAATAGGGTCAAGGATGGGATCAAGGAAAATCCATGCTCTATTTAACATGGAATTAGACATGACCTTTTTTTAAGAGTTTTTATTTTTTTTAAAAAATAGATTTTGGGTAGAAGTGGTTATTTTGTAATTTTTGATATGTAATAGTTATGTCTTAATTCCCTAAAACTCTAAACCTAAAAAGATCCTCAATGTGAATTATTCATTTAATTCAATATTATGTAATGTTTAAGGTCAGGTCTTTATAGTTGGTATCATAGGTTGGTGTAGAGAAATTTAGGAGTTAGGGTATTGTTAATGTAAAATCCATAAAGTAATTTATGTTAATATTGACATCATATAGCATTTTTGGAATACCTTGTTGCTTCTCCAAAGAAGTTTTTGTTTTTAGAATGTTTTTCCATAGAGGAAACATGGAAGCTACGTTGGGGTGACATCATGAGGAAGAAAACCTTCCAAATTAGCAACCTGAAATGGTCGGAATCAGAACTGAATAGCTTGTTGCAGTGATGGCACAGTTGACTCAGGCTATAAATGGTGGTGGTGTCCATGTATGAGATCATGCAGATCAACCACAGCGGAACATATCAGTAATGGAGCATTTCATGAGGCAAAATCCCCCATCATTCAGAGGATCATCTGACCCTGTGCTAGCTAAAGGGTGGATTAAAGCACAGGAAAAGATTTTTGATGTCTTGGTTGTTCAGAATAACAAAAGGTTAGTCTCAATGTTTACCGTTTTAAAGGTTAAGCTGATCAGTGGTGGTTGATGGTGAAAAATATCAAGAATAGTGAGGAGATTTATGCTCTTCATTGGGATGAATTCAAAGGTATGTTTCTGGAGAAATATTTTCCTAAGGAGGTTCGTCATAGGATGGAAAACAATTCCTAGAATTGAGGCAGGAGGATGACTCAGTGGCTGCTTATGAAGAAAAATTCACTCGACTGGCAAGGTATGCTGCAAATTTCATACGAGATCTTGATAGTAAAATCAACCATTTTTACCAAGGATCAAAGACAACGTATCGAAGGGATTTGGCTTCTCGTGAGTTCAAATGTTATGAAAATCTTGTTCGTTGTGCGAAGAAGGTGGAAATGGTGTTTTCCAATGATCAGGTATTCTTTGAAAAACAACAAAATAAGAGGTCGAGGTGGCAGGAGAAAGGGAATAACTCTTCAAAAAAGTCTGATGGTAAGAATCTTAAGGTTACAGTTTGTGAAAATTGTGGTAAAAAGCATGTTGGGGAGTGTCTTTTGAATTCTGGTAAGTGCTACCGATGTGGTAAAATGGGACATAACGCTCATAATTACACTGAAAAAAACAAGGTAATGGTAAGACAAAATCTGATTTACAATCAGAAAAATGTTACAAGTGCAATAAATTGGGTCATTATGCAAATGAGTGTCCAACAAAGAGCTCGAGTGATGGGAAGTAATCAGACTACAGGTAGAAAGGGGTGGATTAATCCATTTCAAACTACTTCAGCAGATGTTGGGCCATCAAATGAAGTAGTATTAGGTACATTGTTTGTTTGTATAGATTATGCCAATGTGTTGTTTGATTTAGGGTCTACACATTCATTCATTTTTGAAATGTTTTCTAGTAAATTGGGAATTCCATATCATGAATGAATACTGAAGTTACGATAAAAACACCCGGAGGAAATTTTGAGACACAAACAAAACATAAGAACATTGGTTACTTTGTGTGTGTAAATAATCTACCTACAAACCTTATTATTTTGCCTCTAGTAGTGTTTGATGTTATGTTGGGCATGGATTGGCTTTCTGTTTATCATGCTAATGTTGACTACAGAGCTAAAGAGGTTTCTTTTCAGAATGATTTTCAGTTTGTGTACAATAATGAACCCTTGCTTTTGATAACATATCAGGAAGTCGAAAAACTGGTAAAAGATAGAAATGAATGTTACCTTGGACATATTGTTGAAAACAAAGGAACTGTTCAGATTAATTATGTGACAGTGGTAAATGATTACCATTATGTTTTCCAGATGAGTTTCCCGGTATTATACCTGATCGGGAATTGGAATTTACTGTTGACTTAGTTCCTGATACTAATCCAATTTCAAAACCCCCTTATCGAATGGCTCATATTCAACTTTTAGAGTCAAGGAAGCAATTGCAGGGGTTATTAGAAAAAGGTTTCATTCGACCTAGGACATATCCATGGGGATCTCCTATCTTGTTTGTTAAAAATAAAGATGGTTCAATTAGACTTTTCATTGATTATAGAGCATTGAATAACATCACTGTTAAGAATAAGTATCCTTTGCCTCATATCAATGATTTGTTTGATCTGCTCCAGGGAGATCAGTATTTTTCGAAGATTGACTTGAGGTTGGGGTACCATTAATTGAAAGTAATGGACAAAGACATTCCGAAGACGGCGTTTCGTACTAGATATGGCCATTATGAATTTGTAGTTATGCCTTTTGGGTTAACCAATGCACCTACTATATTCATGGATCTTATGAATAGAATTTTCCGAGAGTTCTTGGATATGTTTATGGTTGTGTTCAGTGATGATATTTTGGTTTATTTAAAAAGTAAAGAGGAGCATGATATTCATTTGAGGTCTGTCTTGAAAACCTTAAATGAAAAGAAATTGTTTGGGAAATTCAGAAAGTGTGAGTTTTGGTTACAACAACTTTTTTTCCTTGGTCACATTTTTTCAAAAAATGGAATAACTGTTGATCCTGCAAAAACAAAAGTTGTTGAAGAATGTCCATGACCCACAAATATAACCGAGATCCGTAGTTTTCTTGGTTTGGATGGTTATTACTAGAGGTCTGTTGAAAGGTTTGCACGACTATCTAGTCCAATGACTAAGTTAACTCGAAAAGGTGTTAAGTTCATTTAGAAAAAAGAATGTGATGATTGTTTTCATGAATAAAAAAAGAGATTGGTGAATGATCCATTTTGGCACTACCTTCCAGAGATGGTGAGTTTGTTATCTACAGTGATGCTTCATTGAAATGAATGGGTTGTGTCCTAATGCAGATTGATCAAGTAATTGCTTATGCTTCACGTTAGTTGAAACCAAATGAGGTAAATTTCCCTACACATGATTTGGAATTAGCTTCTATTGTGTTTTCTTTAAAAATTTGGAGGCATCATTTGTATAGAGTGAAGTGTGAAATATATACTGATCACAAAAGTTTGAATTTTATATTCACTAATAAATAATTGAACATGAGACAGAGGAGATGGTTGGAAATAATCAAGGATTATGATTGCACGATCCATTACCATCCGGGAAAATCAAATAAAGTGGCCTATGCTTTGTGTCGGAAAATTAATGTCTCATTAACCATGATACATTTAGAACAAGATCATTTGGATTTTGATTTGATGAAATTTGGCAGAGAAGTTGTTGGTGCTGGAAATTCTTCTATTTTGTTTCAGGTGTCAGTGAGATCATCTCTATCAGACAGAATAATGAAAGTGCAGAAAGAAGACAGTGAGTTGCAGAAAAAGGTAGAGTTGGTTCAGAAAGGTAAGTTACTTGAATTTAACATTGATAATGATTGTGTTTTGAGGTTTGGAAAGAGATTATGTGTGCCTTGTGATTCACAATTAAACAATGAGTTGTTATGTGAAGCTCATAGTTATCCGTTTTCAGTTCATCCTGGCAGTACTAAGATGTACAGAGATGATCAGGAGTATTACTAGTGGGATATAATGAAAAGAGATATTGCCGATTTTACTGTAAAGTGTTTTACTTGTCTGTAGGTTAAAGCAGAGAGACAGTTACCAAATAGAATTCTTCAGCCTTTACTGGTGCCAGAGTGGAAATGGGAAAATATATCCATGGACTTCGTTGTGGGATTACCAATGACATCTCGAGGTAATTATGCAATCTGGGTTATAGTTGACCGATTGACTAAATCTTCTCATTTACTTCCTATTAGAGATACTTTGTCTCTAGATCAAATTTCTCGGTTGTGTGTTAAAGGGATAGTCAGGTTGCATGGAGTTCCCCTCTCCATTGTATTTGATCGTGATCCCTGGTTCACTTCTAACTTTGGGAAAGGCCTTCAGAAGCCATTGGGTTCTGAATTAAACTTTAGTACAGCTTTTCATCCTCAATCAGATGGGCAGTCAGAACGAACAATTCAGACCTTGGAGGATATGTTACATTCTTGCTCGATGGACTACCAGGGAATTTGGGAGCAACATCATTCTTTGGTTGATTTTTCTTATAATAAACGTTTTCATTCCAGTATACAGATGGCTCCATTTGAGGCATTGTATGGAAATCGTAGTCAAACTCCAGCTTTTTGGGATAAAGAAGGTGAATGAAAGATGATGGGACAAAAATTGGTAGAATAGATGGTAGAGAAAGTTCAGTTGATTTATAAGCAAGTGAGAACAGCTAAGAGCAGATAGAAAAGTTATATGTCTAACCAGAGGAAGGATCTTTCTTTTGAGGTAGGTGATCATGTCTTTTTCAAAGTTTTACCTTGGAAAAGTGTGATGCGTTTTGGTAAGAAGAGAAAGTTGAGTCCAAGATTCATTGGACCTTATGAAATTCTGGGCAAAGTTGGATCATTTGCATATATAGTGTCTTTACCTCCAAGTTTATCCCACGTACACAATGTTTTTCATGTTTCAATGTTGAGAAAGTATATGTCAAATCCATCTCATGTTTTGAGCCCATAGGTAGTTCAGTTGGAAGAGAATATCTCTTATAAAGAACAACTAGTCTAGATTCTGGACCATAGAGAGAAAGTGTTGTGGAATTAGGTAATTCACCAGGTAAAGGTTTTGTGGAAAACCCATATGGTTGAAGACTCAACGTGGGAATCTGAAAAGGCTATGAGGGATAAATACCCCCACTTATTTTGATAAGTGGATAAAAATTGTGAGGATGCAATTTCTAAAAGGGGGGAAGGATGTAACATCCTATGTAAATAGAGAATAATATATTTTCATAATTATTAATATTTGTGAATTAAATATTAATTTTATCTTAGTGGGGTTGCTATGTTCGATAATGTACCTGATACGCAACAACGGGTTTCTTTGGAATCTTACGTTGCACACTAATAATGTAATATTATTATTTTAAACGGTAGATAACTCATAGTCTTTGTATTGGAAGGAATGAAAAAAACTAACTATAATATGATTATACATGTATTTATATTTATCCAATAAAGTTTAGAGGCTTAATATATGAATTAATATAAATTTAGTATAATTTACATTAAAAGGCCGATTTATAGCCTTTTAATGGAGAACCATTTTTAAATCTTGTTATGGTCACTTTAATACAATCTATGTGACCAAATAAAATTCTTCTTTAGAATGAGGACATCTGAATTTACATTGGGTAGCTTTTTCTTTTTTTTTTGATAAAATTAATTTTTTAATGAATAATGAAAATATTGTGTTTTAATTCAAAACTGCCTTTTAATATAATTTATCTATATGGTTAGATTATCTTTTTAATTGGTTTTAAAGTGTAAATAGATTATATTTTTACAATTTAATCTAATTTTGGTCATTGGAAGCAATTTCACATTTAAATTTTATATAATTAACTATCAATCTTTTGATAGTTAATATTTCTTAAAAAAACACCTTTTGTTTTGAAAATGGGAATTAATTTTAAATTAATTTCTACCACTTCTGTGTTTTGAATTTGGATAAATGGATTCCATATTTTTAATCAAGAGCTTCAAATTGTGTAAATAGGTACCATTTATTTTTAGTCATTTTAAATATTTACCTTAGTAAATATATTTTTTACCATGGTTAAAGGGTAAATCAGGTAAATAGGGGTACAAAAATAATATTTATCTACCCTAACAGGTGTCCTAATCCTATTGGTTGAGTCATAGCCGACCATGGTCATCCTTCGGTCGATCTGGGGACCCCATGGAGCCACTTAAAAGTTATTATGACAATTTATTTTAATTAACTTAAAGTAAAGGCCAAAATGAAATAAACAAATATCGTTTAGTAACTTAATTTTTACATGGGGTTATACAAGTTATATTTTCAACTATAAATATTCATTGGAAATATAAAAAGATTTCTTACATCAAGGTAGTTTTTTTATAATTTTTTTACATCAAATATATTAAATTATTTATGACACAATCATGATGCAGTATTTTCCTCATTAATAAATGATTTAATTAAATAATATTATAATGGTTAAAATATTATCCAAAACAGGTCCAATTCTGAATGTATGATTTTATTTCGATTATGAGTCATCTTATCTTCGACCATAATGACTTTTGGACCATTAGAAACTGAATATCATTATATTATAAAATAATATTTTCACTCTTTCCTAAAGAGCCCATCCTCTACCTTATAATAAGTGACCACATCTATGAAATTCCTCACACCTCTCAAGCCATTTGGATCATCCAAACTATGTCCAATTAAGATCCTTACATCTCTATTCTCCTCCTAGAAGCCTTAACTTAGGCAGAAGGCACTTCAAGAAGTCCATTGGTTTAATCCAAAGTGAGTTACCCAAATTAAAGCTAACAGTTTCTCTTAAATTGTTTTCTTTTATTTTTGCTTCTCCAACCACTAAATTTTTTTATTTCCTTTCTTTTCTAACAACACCAGTATCCTCAATATACTAGCATGTTTTTATGAGAATTATTCGAACTACACTTACACACACCTACATCTAATGGATGAAGATCATAATGTTTCTGTGGATGGAAAACTAACGCCTCACGAAACGATGATTGTTCAATTACATCTTATACCACCTCTTATGGTGGCCATTATGATGGAACTGTACTTATATATGATATATATTACGTTTAATATTTTCTTATTCTTATGTATTTCCCATTTATATCAAGCCTTTATGGTTTCCATAGTGGGTAAATACGATAATCTCATTTGAGGAAGTGCGGACTACTGCCCCCTCAAAGTGATGTGACTCATTAATGCCCTAGGTGGGATGTATAAAGGATAGAGTTAATAATATTATATATGATATTATACTGTAATTATAATATACCTATGAATCATTATGTTTTAATTCCATTAAAATAATAAATATAAATGAAAGTAGCGTTCATGCGTATGTATGGCTTACCGTCTCCGTGAACGGTGCATTTAATTTTGTACCTCCAAATGTTATGTACTATTATAAATACATGTATATACTGAATATATATGATATATATGATATATTAAATCATTAATACCATTTTTGATATAATGGACTGTTGACCACATGGAGAACTTGTAAATATAAGGTGTTCATTTTTGACCCAAGTACCAAATATCGACAAAATTAACATTATTAACTAAAATGATTACATAATGTTTATAACATGGTAATAAGTGATATGAAATGAATAATAAACTCGAAAAAGGTTCTTAATCAAGTAGAAATTAACTTTTCTTAATTATTCAGGATATTAAAGAACGAACGGGTCATGTCAGACACGAGGTAAGGGACTTCATCTCAATCTCCTTTCATTGAGGCATTTCTTATACATGACTTTATTTTATATGGTTTATAAACCCATTTTAATTTTCATTTTATTCAAAGGGAATATTTTTATAAGAATCGATTTACTAAATGAAAAAAGGAATGTTTTTTTAACGTAAGCGGTGACAACAACCTTTCCGCCGCCACGAGTATTACTTGATCTTTGGGTTCCTTAACAAGATGGAATGTTTTTAAAAGGAAAACTAAATATCAAATACTCATTTTAAATATT
Organism: Viscum album; assembly: GCA_963277665.1. NCBI lineage: Eukaryota > Viridiplantae > Streptophyta > Magnoliopsida > Santalales > Viscaceae > Viscum > Viscum album. The sequence goes on along the minus strand of OY728163.1, from coordinate 987,708,703 downwards.
TTCATATTGAAAAGGATTTTGAGAATGGATTTATTATTTCAATATCTTGAAATGATATTTTATTTTTTCAATGTAGAAATGTTATCTTTCTTTTATGCTTATGTTATGTGTTAAGATCATGTTATGGTTCTTGGTAATTATTTACGTATACGGGTGGTTCCGTGACAAACCGTGGGCTGGTGAGCCCCAGATAGATCTCCAATGAATTGGGTAACGTGATGGAGGGATACGTGAATATTTCTCCTAAGAGATTTAGGGAATATACTATGATGGGTATTCCAAAGTAACTACTTACATAACTGTGATTTCCTTAATGTAAGTATGGTATGGATTCCGTAAGTTACCTTTATGATTTATAATTTCTATTTGTCTTTCATAAATCATATGATTTCATTAGGTAATTAAAAGAGTTCATGTTTTTTACGTATTTATGAAAAAATGTTTTCATTCACTGTTTTATAACCCTTACTGAGCCTTTTATGCTCATCCCATGTTTTGAAATGTTTTTCACATGACTTAAAGATGAATAGGGTCAACGATGGGATCAAGGAAAATAAATGTGCTCTTTAACATGGAATTATACATGACCTTTTTTTAAGAGTTTTTATTTTATGAAAAAAATGGATTCTGGGTAGAAGTGTCTGTTTGGTAATATTTTGAGATGTAATAGTTATGTCCTAATTCCCTAAAACTCTAAACCTGAAAAGATCCTCAATGTGAATTATTCATTTAATTTGATATTATGTAATGTTTAAAACCAATTCATTATAACATCCACACATATTAATAACACTACATAATCAATAAGTATAGGTTTAACCCAAAGAATTGAAATTGGGTTAAGAAGATCCCTTAAAGAAATTCGACAGCCTAACGATGTCAATTTAAAATTCAGAAAATGAGTTTATGAGAGATAATGAGGGTATCTCATCACTTAGACATAAAATTTATAGTAATAAGGATATATAATAACATATCCCAACATAATAATATGTAAATGAAAAAACCTAACAAAAAAGAAGTCTTTTAAAAAGAGGAGGGTGAAAGGTTCCCTTACCAATTTGGGTACCTTTCGAAATATACACCCCATGAAAGAAGGGACATATAATAAAGATTTAAATACCCATAAATTAAATTATATTACACAAATAATACAATCATGGTCATTACATACACCACAAAAATGGAAATAGTGCCAAATGTACCATGAATCTCATGGGAATAAAAAGTGAGATAAAAACCCCTTACCTCGTTGTTATCAATCAAGTCGTATGACCAAAAGATAATAAACATCAAATGTATCTCATAATACCATGAATATAAATTGAATAATTATAATATATATGAAATGGTAGTACAAAATACACCATATTCAACAAATAAGTGGTAAAGAATGGAAATCTCACGGAATTAAAAGTGAGATAAGAAATCCCTTACCTCAAGTCGGACTTGTCTTGTTCGTTTCTTTATATTTCTGAATAATAAACCTTGGTAAATTAATAATTGATTAATTAATTCCTGTATAGTTTATTATTAAATTAATATCACATATAATCATGTTATAATAATTACTTAATTATGTGAGTTCATATCATACATTTTTCCGATGTTCGGTACATGAGTTAAAAATGAACTTGTTTGAAGAGAATTGTTCATGTAGTTATAAGTACATCACCTCCAAAATGGTGTTCATGATTTAAATATCATATATATCCAGTATATATGTATTTAATAATATTCCATAATTTTTGGATATAATAAATGAAATGTACCTTTCATGGAGATAGTAGGTTGTACGTATGCATGAACGCTACTTTAATTTTTTGTCATATTAATGGACTTTAAAACTACTTGAGACATAGATATATTATAATTACAATAAAATATATATGTTATATAGGTAACATAAGTTCATTAATTAAATTATTTATAAATTACATGTTTGGCATGAACAAGTCACATCACTTGAGGTGGCGGTTGTCCACACTTCCTCATATGAAATTATCGCATTTTCACAACATGCAAAGCAAATAGGCATGTTTTAAATATACAATACAGAATCATAGAGACGAAATAAATTTAATATATATCATACAAAAATATTGTTCCATAATAATGGCCACCATGAGAGGTGTTAAAAAAATATTGAACAATCAACATTTCGTGAGGTAGTAATTCTCCACCCACAGAAACAGTATGTTCTTTAACCATTAGACGGGGGTGTGTGTAAGTATAGGTACAATCCTTATCATAACAACATCCCAGTATATTGAGGATACTGGTGTTGTTATGGTATCAAATAATAAAAATATAGTGTTGAGTGAAGAAGGAAAATAAAAGAAATACACTTGAGAGAAGACATTACCTCTAAATTGGGAAACTCGTTTTGATTTGAGAAAAAGGCTCCCATGGAATGACTTATCCCCAAAGTGAGGCTTCTAGGAGTGATAGATGGATTTGGAGAGTTAATATGATAATATTTTGGACTATCCAAGGACATGAGAGGTGTGTGTAAGTGGTAGAGGTGGGGGCCTTTTATAAGAGGGATGAGGGTCACTTTTGGAAAGTCTTGAAATGTTACATTATTATAAAATGATTTTATTATTTTAAAGGTCAAAAAATGATATATTTTGAGGATACAGTGATAAGGGTTAGAAATCCATCCATACTACAGGTTTTTCACAAGTGTGAGTCTTCTATTTTACCTTATCTTATAATTTTATTTTAATTGTTCATTAATGAGGTAATCACTACATCATCATGGTGTCATAAATTTTTTATTTATATAATGTGTTAAAATTATTAATAAAATACCATGATTTAAGATATATTTTTATCTTTAAAATGACTATATATAGTCTAATAGATCAATTATATAAACAAAATTAACATTTTTTAACTTAGGATATACAAACATTTGTTATATTTCTCCACTTTTTAAAAATAATGTCATAAATGTCACTATCACACCCATGTGAATCAATGGGCCCTCATGTTTGGTAAAAATAATTCCATGGTCGGATATTACACAATATATAGGATTTGGACACATGTTGGGGTTATTTTATATTATTATGATATTATTTTATTACCCATAACTACCCGATTTCTAATTAATCACTATAATTAATGAGAATTACCGTCGTTACTATTCATAATGTCCAAAAACAAAAGAGTATTAATTACATAATTTGGACCTTATTATTAAAAATATGGAATCCATTTTACCAAATTCTAAACCCAGAAACTTCATTAATTAATTTAAAAATAATTCTCATTGTCAAAACCAAAGACGCGTTTTTAAGATGTAAAATCTATCAAAAGATTGATTTGTTTTTTACATCCAATTTATAAGTGAAATTACATCCAATGACAAAAATTGTATTAAATGATAATAACATAACTAAATTAAACCTTGAAACCAATTAAAATTAAAATCTAACTATATTAATAAATTGGATGAAAAGGAAGTTTTGAATTAAAATGCTGTATTTTTCACTATTCATTAAAAAATGAACATAATCAGAAAAATACAAAATATTCACCCTAATATATATTTTATATTACAAATTAGAAAATTATGACCATTTTAACAAATTCAAAACATATAAGTTTCATTAATAAATTATATAGTTAATTCCCGTTGTCAAAACAATGTGTCTTTTAAAAAACAATATCTATCAAAAGATTGACACTTGTTTTTGTCCATTTTCAAAGTGGAATTAATTCTAATGAACATAATTTTATAAAATGGTAAAAATATATTATAATTACAATTTAAACCCAATTAAAAATATAATCTAACCATATAAATAAATTATATTAAAAGTAGGGTTTGAATTAAAATACAGCATTTTTCACTTTTCCTTAAAAAATGAACTTTATCGGAAAAATACCAAAACATTACACAGAGTAAATTTTGATGTCTCGATTAAAAATAAGGGTTATATACTGTCCAATAAAAAATATAAAATTGACAAAAAAGTTGTTTTAAAAAGGGTTCACCATCAAAAGGCGGTTAATCAACCTTTTAAAGAATATTAGAATATTTATTCTTAAAATTTCATTCATTTGCTTTTTAAGACTCTATAATTTATTGGGTAAATGTTAAAATATTTAAAAAACATATATTATAATTTAGTAGTTATTTCTGTTCATTCCCACCATTATAATGGTTAGGCGTTAACTACCATTTAAAATAATATTAGTATATTATTAGTGTGCAACGTAATATTTCAAAGAAACTCATTATTGTGTATTGAGTACGCCGTCGAACCTAGAATTCCCATTAATGTAATATTAACATTTTATTCAAAAATATTAATAAATATAAAAATTTCACATTCTTTATTTACCTCGTATGTTACAATCTTCCCCCCTTTTGGGAAGTGCATCCTTGAAATTTTAAAATTGGGCTCGGAAATTTTATTAAAAGCTCCACATCAGAAAAGGATTCAATAAAACAATCAACATAAAGGAAAGAAAGAGAAGTAAAATGGTCACCCGAGATGATTGATATTAGTATTCCATGAAAACATTGATATTAAGGAGAAATAAACCATCAAGGTCTGATGGAGAGTGATATAAAACATGATTTAGGAGAAAGTTAATCACCAGAAAATCAAAAACTTGTGATGGGTTAAATGGTATTTGATTCCCCAGTACAAAAAATCAACATACACTTTTTTTGTTTCAAGTTACTTTTCATTCAGGAATTTATTTATGAGATTAAATAAAACATAAGGAAATATACTTACTTGTCATGTATACTTCATCTTTTACTAGATTTCTATCACAAACTCATATTTTCTCCAAACGATGAGTATTCCGGATGACTTGTTAACATTAAGGGTGCTAAAATCAACTTCGAGAGAATCACATAATCCCCAAAAAGAATAATCCTTTTTAAAAATAAATACTACTCTTAATCTACAAAATTCAACCAAAATAACCCAAGATTCAAGAAAGACCATTAAATAAATAGCTATCCATAAAAATCTTCAAAGTAATCCAAACTAAGATTGAAACCCAAATATCTGAAGGATTTAATTAGATTGCCATCCAAGGTAAATCATAACATTTATCTCCAAATTACATCCTTTACTAAAAAAGTCTCATATTGAAAAGTAATTATCTTCATCACATATTCTCTAAGATAGGTTAATCATTTTCATAAATAAACCAAATCATCATATGTTCACAATAAAAACATAGATTCTTCCAAACTAAAATTTCAACCACTATTCCACAATTGAAATCCCATAGTATTCTATCTTACTTATAGATATTGTGTTTCCTCAAAATAGAGAGAACATATTTCACAACAACCTTTATCACTTAATCACCAAATCATTTTTTATACAATGTATATCCATTTGAAAAACATAAATTTCCAAAATCAAATTATTCATGTTCCATAAAATCATTTGACTAAAATAATAAGTTATAATAACCAGAGACTTCATGTAAGACAGTGGTAGGCGATACGCCCTTGTCGCCCTTCAGTTGTGGGTTCAATTCCTGTGGCCATACAAGATGCAACATGTTGTCACCCATCCTATGGGTTGTCCTTTTTATAAAAATCAAAAAATAACCCTATCATGTTCTAAACTCAATGGTTTCCTTATACCTCTCATTTTAATTCAAATTCATTATGATTCTCAACATCTTAATTCTAGAAGTCTTATTTCACCACCATAAGATAAAATATAACGATCCCCAAAATGAAGAACATAATACCTTGATCATGTTGTCCATTTGGTTTCATCGTCATCATGTTCATGTAGGTGTAAGGTCCATGAATTTCAAAAAGGATTTATAGATCCTTCAAAATCATTTTCTTCCTTAATCTAAATACACCTTGTACAACATGGGTTATATGGGTGTTCAAAGAAAATAATTATGGAAAATAATCATTTTTGACATATAATTTCAAATCATCTAATAAAACATGATTTCTATAAAATATTCGGACCGAATTTGAGTTGAAACATTCAATTAATGGTCCTTTTAAAATATCATAAGTATGTGCGGAGTGACTATATTTTAAAAGAAAATATAAATAGGTTGTGCAAGGGTCTCCTTCTTCATCATCTTTTTTAAAATCATAATGTGCTTCAAAATCTTTTGATAAGGTAAAGTATTTAAAAATTCCTTGATAATATTTACCTTTCTTGAAAATATAAAAATATTGTGAAAATAGGATTTCTCTAAAAACAACCCATGATCCATAATGGTTACAAGATATAGTGGATGTGTTTGATATCTCAAACAACTTCTTGTAAGTGAGTTGTTTCCTAGAAAAAGATTCGCAATCATCCGAACATGAATTTTCTTGTCCTCAAAAGGAGATATGAATGTTGTTCGAGATCCTCCTCCTTCCATTAGTAACCGACTTTACTTGATTTTAAATAGTTATAAAACAAGGATTTAACTGAAATAACAGACATTGGGACTTACCATGTGTCTAACGAAAACTCATAATCCCTAAAGTTGTCTAAACTGACCTCTGATAACAAATATAAGGACCCAAACTTAAAACATTACATAATCATGAATTAAATGAATAATTCACATTGAGGAACTTTTTAGGCTTAGAGATTTAGATAATTATCACATAAATATTACATCTTAAAAAATTACAAAGTGGACACTTATACTCAATTTCCATTTTTTCATAAAATAAAAACTCTTAAAAATAAACATGTCTAGTTCCATGTTTTAGATAGCATGTCTTTCCATGATCCCATCATTGACCCTATTTATCATTAAGTCTTATGGAAAACATTTCAAAAACATGGGATGAGCATAAAAATCTCAGTAAGGGATATGAAAATACGGAAAATAAACATTAGTCCATGTATACATAAGAATCTATGAAAACATACTTTACTCATAAAACATAAGCACTTAACATACCTCATGAAATAATAAGATTTATAAATAACTCATAGAAATCATAAGACCTAAACATAACTTGAGGAATTTATAACATTCTTACGTAGGGTTTAACACTCATGGTTACATTTGGAATACCCATAACTGTATATTCCATAAATCTCTTCAGAGAAACCATATTGTTTAAATCATTCACGTTACCCAAGGCATTAGAGATATATCTCAGGCTCACCTGCCCTAGGTTTATCACGAAACCACCTGTATACCTAACAATGTCCAAGAACCATAACATAATTGTAACACATAACTTAATCATAAAGAAAAGATAACATTCCCACATTGTAATAACAATATAACATTTTAAGATATTGAAATAATAAATCCATTCTAAAAACCATTTTCAATACCAAAATAAATAAAAAAAAGTATATGGTATTTATTTTTCTTTGGAAAACATTACGGCTTGTTAAGGAAGCCATATATCAAATTATACTCATGACGGCGGAAAAGTTCGTTGTTACCACTTAAGTTAAAAAAGGAACATTCTTTTTTTTCGATTAGTAAAATGATTCATAGAGAAAATATTACCTTTGAATGAAATGGATAGTCAGAATAGGTTTATACAACGTATAAAATGAAGTCATGTAGAAATCAAAAGATGCATCAATGAATGGAAATTGAGAAGAAGTCTCGTAAAAAGAAATTATCCTTAGATTAAGGATAAATCAATTACATAATTATGAGTTAAAAATATAAATACACCCAATATAAGTGGATATTAAGTGTAAAACAATAAGAGGTCATCCAAACATATTCATATCATGACACAATCCATAGGTAGAGGTTTAACCAAATGAATTGAAATTGGGTTAAGAAGTTCCCTTACAGATATTTGAAAGCCTAACAGCATCACTTTAAAATTCAGAAAATGAGTTGATGAGAGATAAAAAGGGTATCCCATCACATTGACATAAAATTTACAGCAATAAGTATATATAATAACATATATCAACAGATGAAGATTTAAATTAAATGACCTAACAAAAAGAAGTCTTTTAAAAAGAGGAGGGTGAAAGGTACCCTTACTGATTTGGGTAACATTCAAAATGCACACCCCATGAAAGTAAGGTCATACAATGAAGATGTAAATACCCATAAATTAATGTATATTACACAATAAATACAACCATGGTATGTAAATACACCTCGTAAAAAGAAAAAACTGGCAAATGTAGCATTAATCTCATGGGAATAAAAAGTGAGATAAAAACCCCTTACCTTGTTATAATCAATCGAGTCATATGACCAAAAGATAATAAACACCAAATTAATCACATAATAACATTAATATAAATATAATAATGATAATATATATGATATGGCAGTACACAATACACCACATGAAACAAATAAGTGGTGAACAATGGAAATATCACAGAATTAAATGTGACATAAGAAATCCCTCACCTCAAGTCTGACTTGTCTTATTCATTTCTTTATATTCCTTAATAATAAAAAATTGTCAATTTATAATTTCTTAAGTACTTACATTAATATTTATTATTCAATTCATATCACATATTATCATGTTATAATAATTAGTTAATTATGTGAGTTCATATCAAACAATTTGTTGATGTTCGGTACATGAGTCAAAAATGAACTTGTTTGAAGACAATTTTCCATTTGTTATAATTACATCATCTCCATAATGGTTTTCATGATTTAAATATAATATATATCTAGTATATATGTATTTAATAATATTCCATAATTTTTTAAGATAAGAAATGAAATGTACCATTAATGGAGATGGTAGGTCGTACGTACGCATGAACCCTACTTTCATATTTTGTCATAGTAATGGACATTAAAATGAAATGAAACATAGATATATTATAATAACAGTATAATATATATTTAATATAGGTAAAATATGTTCATTAATTAAATTATTTATAAATTACATGTTTGGCATGAATGATTCACATTACTTGAGGGGGTGGTTGTCCACACTTCCTCATATGAAATTATCCTATTTGCACAACATGAAAAGCATAAATGTATGTTTTAAATATAAAATAAAAAATCATATAGAGTACATAAGTATAATATAAATCATATATAAATATAGTTCCATCAAAATGGCCACCGTGAGAGGTTTTAAAAAAATATTGAACAATCATCGTTTCGTGAGGCAGTAATTCGCCACCAACAGAAACAGTATGTTCTTTAACCATTAGACGAAGGTGTGTGTATGTATAGGTATAATCCTTATCATCAGAACATCCTAGTATACTGAGGATACTGTTGTTATTATGGTATAAAATAATAATAAGATAGCGGTGAGTGAATAATGAAAATAAAATAATGATACTCGAGAGAAGACATTACCTCTAAATCGGGTAACTCATTTTGATTTGAGCCAACAGCTTCCTTGGAAAGAATTATTCCCAACGTGTGGCTTCTCAGAGTGAGATTGAAATAAGGAGAGATAATATGAGGAGGTTTGGGATGATCCAAGGGCTTCAGAGGTGTCTGTAAGGGGGTATAGGTGGTGGCCTTTTATAAGAGGGAGGAGGGTCACTTTTGGAAAGTCTAGAAATGTTACTCTATAATAAAATGATTTTCAGATTTTAAAGGTCAAAAAATGATATATTTTGAGGATAAGGTGATAAGGGTACGAAATCCACCCATAAAATAGTTTTTATACAAGTGTATCTTATATTTTACCTTATCTTTTCATTTTATTTAAGTCGTTCATTAATGAGGTAATCAATGCATCATCCTGGTGTGATAAATAAATTTATTTATTTAATATCTAAAAATTAAAAAAAACCATGATGTAGGAAATATTATTATCTTTCCAATTACTATTCATAGTCTAAGAGATCATTTATGTAAAAAAATTAAAATTGTTTTACTTACGATATACAATCCTTTGTTAAATTTCTCTTCTTTTTAAAAATAATGTCATAAATGTCACTATCACACTCATGTGACTCCATGGGCCCTCAAGCTTGGTAAAAAGCTTCCCATGTTCTGCCATGACTCAAAAAAGTGGATTTGGACACATGTTAAGGTCATTTTATATTATGATGATATTATTTTATTACCCTTAACTACCCGATTACTATTTAATCACGATAAGTAAAGATAATTACCGTAGATACTATTCATAATGTCCAAAAAAAGAGTCTTAATTACATAATTTGGACCATTTTATTCCAAATATAGAAAAAATATTACCAAATTCTAGACACAAAAATTGAAGTAATTAATTTAAAAATAATTCCTGTTGTCAAAACCAAAGACGGGTTTTTAAGATGTAAAATCTTTCAAAAGATTGATTTGTTTTTACATCAAATTTAAAAGTGAAAGTACATCCAATGTCCAAAATTTTATTAAATTATAAATAAATAGTAAAATCACTAATTAAAACCAATTAAAATTACAATCTAACTATATATATAAATTGGATGAAAATGCAGTTTTGAATTAAAATGCTGTATTTTTCACTATTCATTAAAAAAATGAACTTTATCAGAAAAAATAACAAAAACCCACCCTAAGCTATATTTGATATTCAAAATTAAAAAATGATTTCCATTTTACCAAATTAAAAACATTTAAGTTTCATTAATAAATTATATAGTTAATTCCCAATGTCAAAACAAATTGTGTGTTTTTAAGAAACAATATCTATCAAAAGATTGACACTTGTTTATGTCTATTTTAAAAGTGAAATTAATTATAATGACCACCATTGGATTAAATTGTAAAAATATATTCTAATTAAACATTTAATCCAATTAAAAATATAATACAATGATAGAAATAAATTAGATTAAAATGAGGTTTAGAATTAAAATACAGCATTTTCACTATTCATTAAAAACGAACTTTATCGGAAAAATACCAAAAATTTACACAAAGTAGATTTTGATGTCTCAATTCTAAAGAATGATTTTATCATGTTAAATAAAACAAATAAAATTGACAAAAATTAGTTTTTAAAAAGGGTTCTCTATCAAAAGGCCGTTAATCGACCTTCTAAAGAATATTAGAATATTTATTCTTAAAATTGGATTAATTTTCAATTTTAGCCTCTATAATTTATTGGGTAATTGTTAAAATATTTAACAAACATATATAATCATTTTTTAGTTAGTTTTGTTCATTCCCTCCATTACATCAGCAAGGTGTTAACTACCATTTAAAATAATATTATTATATTATTAGTGTGCAACATAAAATTTCAAAGAAATTCATTGTTGCATATTGGGTATGCCCTCGAACATAGAATTTATTTTAAAGTAATATTAACATTTTATTAACAAATATTAATAAATATAAAAATTTCATATTCTTTATTTACCTGGGATGTTACATTAATTTTATTTTAATTTTTTTCTTAAATATATATATTCATTTATATATATTTTATAATTTTATCACCACTGTTTATACCTTTTAATTATACACATACCTTATAGTGATATATATATATTTTGTTTTCAATTTATTTTATATAGTAAAAAATATAGAATTATATTTGTTTAAGGATGAAAACATGGTTTGTTACATCATCACTTTTGTCACTCAATTATTTCAAAAATATTGATCCATGTGGCATGTTGCCCTTGTGGTCCCTATAAATTATGTTGATATATTTTCAACAATTCAATTATATCCACTTATAAAAAGGGAATGTTATCACTAATTAATGCAACTTCAAATCATTAAATTTCCTCATAAAAGCATACCCTTTCCTTATATCATATATTATTATTTTACTCTCTTGATATTCTAGATGATTGAACTTAGCTTATTCCATCTATTTCCATCGGCTCCTCTAAGGAAATATCAAAGTGCTCAACATGAGTAATCATTTATTACTTAACTTAATTAAATTATATTTTTATTTTTAATTAATAATGTTCTAAATCCACATTTAACAAAATAAGTTTATTTAAATACATAATGTTATTTTGATAAGGTAATTATCATTAATTACCTTTTTCATTTTCTATTAATAAATATCAAAATTTATTTTTTGTGTTGTGTAGAAAACCCCCACAATGAAACAAATTGTACTGTTTTCCTTCACCACCATACCTATATGATATCAAATAGTAATTTAATACATATTTTTTCTATCCATATAATTAATTTATTATTAAACATTAAAACATATTGATTCTTTATCTCGTCTTATTAAAAATAAATTCTTCAACCATGTGTATGTGTAGACTACTACCACGATGTAACAAGTTGTTTTCATTTATATTTTCATAACATAATTGCATAGAGGGTCATATGGATGGCATTAAAGGATAAATACGATGTTTGTGGTATCATTTATATTATGATATTATAAAATATGGATCCTATTAATTATATAATCATCTATACATATTCATTAATTAAATCATTTAAAATGAACCAACTAAGAGGAAGATGATATCTTTATTGTAAAAATTAAAACTATTTAAATTACATTATCTTTATATTAAATTTATATTTTAATATATTACATTAATAACTTATAAATAACATCAATGTGTTTATGATATAATGATATTTAATCTAAACCATCTCATAATGATCTATTAATTATTGTAGGTTGATGATTGGGTTATTTAGACCACCTATATGAAAAATACATTACATTTATATCATCAATTACTATGATAAAATATTTAATAATATCATCTGATATAAATCATAAAATAATAATATGTTTTTAAGGATATATAAACATTTGACTCCTTAATTAATGAGACACATTTCATTTGATCAAAATAACATAAACATAGAGATCAGTGATTTCATCTTCATGGTTTGTAACCAAAACTAAAATTGAATTAATTATCCAATAATAACCATAATTTAACAAAAATTATATTAGCATTAATAATAAGTTAATGATTAACTATTTAATCTGAATTAATACTAAATCCATATTTATTAATCTAGTTTAGAATAATAATGATTATTCACACCCTTTGTTGAAAATGGGTACACAAAAAAACATTGTATGTCAAGAATGATTTTAAATGTGGAGATTAAATTTTTATATATATTAATATGTTTTTTGGGTATGTATATAATGATATTAATTTAATTATTAAGGGATTTCATATGTTTATCATGAATTCATATTTGGGTTAGATTTTTCATTTTAAATTACACTCTTTGGAATTTTTCTTTGTTATGCACCAAATTTCATTTATTTCATGTTTATGCTACCTACTTGAGATATAATATCAAGAATTAGGTATTAATCATGGTATACGATGTTAAATTACAAGACATGTATTCAAGTGGGTTTTGATTTAATTGTTTCTCAATCCTAAGGGTTTTACTAAACTAGATTAGGATCCCTTGAGATATAATACATTTTATGGACCATGATTCTATTATATGGTGTTTTATAAATTTTCCCCCACTTAATTTACTATACTTATTTTTACATTAATTCAGGGTATTATCTAATTTAAATAATGTTATTTTATTAAAATTTATGTTGACTCATGTTTAACCCAATTATGTAAGTTTTTGTAATTAACTTTTCATTTGATGAGTTATGATAATTCCCTTTAATTTATTTAAAATAATATGTTTATATTATGGAAATTGATTATATTATTTGGTATTCTATCATTATTTATGTTTCTAATACATAAAACACTATTTAAAAGTTTCATACCCCATGGATTATGTTGTTCTTAAAGGATGTTGATAACTTGAGTCTCATTTCCTTGTGTTATATTGTTTCATCACAGACATCATTCTTCCATGAATAGGTTCTCTAACTAAAATTTTTAATTATATAATATTTTATAATCCTATTTTGGAAAATTTATTTTCATACTGTTTATTTTTTTACTCTTCTTATAATATTTATATTGTATAATGATGTTTAAAAATAATAAAAAGTGTTTTCTCTTATATGTTAACATGTTTTTTCTTCCTCTCCTCATTCCTCGAAGATAAAATTTATGACTTTTCATGGTTCTATTATTGGAGAATATTTATGAAATAAAATTTTTTCAATGTATTTTAGATATCCTTTTCTAAACATAAATTTTAAAATGACAGATAAATTTATATTTCACTTTAATTCTATAAATTTTAACTAAATTCTCTTTAATGTTTCCAATTTCCATTTTCTGTATCATTTTTGAAATGAATTACCTGAATGAGTATTATGATTGAGTATATATATATATATATTCACATGGGGGATTGAACTCATGGTATTAGATAATTTGAATCGTTACCTCTTCGTATGTGATAACATTTGTGGATTTCTTTTTATTGGATCACTTCCATCAATTTCAACATCTTTACATGTTTAATTACTAACATTGGTGTTATGTTTTTTTGAAATTATCCACCTAATATCTCTGTACTGCTTATGATCATGTAACTCTAGTATGGAAATATAGACATAATGATTTCTCTATATGGTTTGAACAAAAAAAAATTATATAATTTACCATGGTTGATGTTTACATATAAATTGTGTTATTTTACTAACATGGGGAAACCAATTTCATTCTGTATGTTTTTATGTAATATAGATGATTATTGGAATGTTAACCCTATATTCTTTGACCATCTTCCTAATTTCTCTAAATGGGTTTTTACTATGCTATCCCTATTACTGAAAGAGGTAAATGTATATATATTAATGATTATTATTGACTTAACATGATGTTTGACTGTATATTGGCATTAAATACATTCATTAGAAGAATAATCGTGTTTTTATTCAATAAATGGTTCTTTATGATATGGGATGAAAATTATTGTTAAATATTAATGTGAATTTAGTTGACTTACATAGCTAATGGGTAAGTCCCATAATTATATATATTAATGATGAATCATTATTTATCATGGGACAAAAAGTGTTGTGTTTTGATGTATAAATATTCTAATATAGGTTAATGTCTTTAAAAAATGATTTTATGTTTTTGATGATCATAATTATGCATCCCATTTATATAAGATAAATATTATTGATACTCATGTTTTCTTTTATTATCATGGGTATAGAATCAGCTCAGTTGCATGTTGAATGTAGATTCATTTTTTTAATAGTTTTTTCTATAATATTTATTCCATTTTTAGGCCATAAATACATCAAGTGTATGGTTTCCCTTATTGAGTAGTTGATCTCATCTATTATTATATATCTCTTCCCTTAGGTTATGAAGAAAATCAATATAAGGGACATGTTTATAAGAATATAATGTGTTAAATAACATATGGTAGGTGGTTAAGATTCATTATGGATTTATTAGTTTCATATGTTGTGGAAAAAGAAAATTTCTTCTTGATACAAAGATCATGAGTTTTGTTAGAGTACATGTTTTCATAATTATCCAAAGCTATAAATCTAAATTGAATCATGGAATATACGAGATAAAACAATCTATTTTTATTTTGTAGGTATATATTTATAAATCCTTATACAATGGGTATCAAGGTGAGTATGTTATGTATGTGTTTATTCACAACAGATATGAGAATGTGGGTTTAGGTTTTCACAAAAAACACTTCTCCTATTAAATTACCATTTTGAAATTCTATTATATAATTAATTCAATGTATGTTAGCATAAATTCTGGATACGCCCTACTCTATAATAGTTAGGAGTTATAAATAATTAAAATTTACTCTGTAACATTCACATTCAGATTCACAAAATGATTCACTTTGATAAGATCAATAAAACATAGGTACAAATATTTATATATTTTATAGGTAAAACCTATAGGGAATATTAATATTCCTTTGATGATCTAATCAACAACCAATGAAAAATAAATATCTATTAGTGAGTTTAAATTATAATATATTTTATTCAAGTAATATTAAAAAATTATCTCATAAAAAAATGATTAACTCATACATCATATCAACATAGTGATCAAAGAACTATATTTCATCATGAATTATCCTAGTATGATCATTTATATAATCCTTTAGTATTTTTTGATTGAAAAAATATTATCAATTGTATCATATATGATTATTCAATAGTTGAGTTGATAACCTTTTCATCAAGATCCATTATATGGATTCAGTCAGTCATATTCCTGTATATGGTATCCTGACCATTAGGGTTTATCGGGTCGTGTAGAAAAATTAAAATTATAAGAAAAAGGAAACTGATCATTATGGTGATCTTATTACTTTTATTCATTACTGAAGATAAATCAAATGGTATAAAACTTTTATGGTGAATCATACTGAATGATTGAGGTCTTGACATGTTCATCCTTTTAAGTATCTAACAATTAATATTTAAAATGGGGGTTTTTTAAATAATGAAATGTTTAATATACATATCATTTATATTAAACACAATTCATCTGATGCAATCTTCATTGTCACATGTTATATCAATTTTTCTATGAATTCTTCAAATAAATTAGTTTTTCAATCTTATTTCATATACCCAATTAATTTATGCATACCACATTAATGTATAACACTTTACACAACCCAAAATTCCTTTATTATTACACAAAAATAGAAGATAAACATATTAAATTATATTTGATTGCCTCTCATGCGTATGGTGTAATGTCTCAAAAAAAATAATCTTTTATTAAGGGATATCTTTCCACCTAATAGATTTTTAATATGTTTTAAAAAAACCAAATATTAACACTTTTTTATTTCATTATTGCTTCATAATTCTGACATAAATTTGTAATATTACATGTATTAAAAAATGGGATATATGCATAAATAATTACATTCACTACAAAAAACACCATAGTCATGAAATTCCCAAAGAAGATCACCCTGACCATAAATATCATAAAATGGAATACAAGAATTATTAGAACAATATACATTATGAAAATATTGGTAAGATCGTTTTTAAGAGAAGTAGTTAGTAATGATGTGAGTCTTATAGTCTATTTTTAGTGATATAAGATCATTTATCAGGAGGAATATTATTCGATGAGATCGACGGTAATTATAAGAATTAATAAAGAATGAATTTTAACAAGTTTTTTATTGGTGGAATAATAAAGTGAAAATAATTATTATTAAAAAAAATATTAAATTATTTTACACCAAATAAAAGTATTAAATAATTTAATTTTAATTTTTTTAAATAAATTATATTTTCATTAAGTTATATTATAAAAAACATTAGTTGAAAATATTGATTAGAGAATTACTATGTATGTTTTAAAATGATGAAAAATATTTTTTGGTCATAAGGATAGTTGAAATGAAATAAATAAGGATTATTATTTAAAATTAATTATTTTAATATTTACAATACTATTTTTTAAAAATAATTTTTATTTTTCATTACATCACATTGGAATTAGATTAAGGATGATTTATTATAATTTTATTTAAAGTTGATTTTTGGGATAAACGTGGAAATATTTTTTTATGAAATAAAATAAATATTACAATATAATTAGTATATAAAAGTGATTTAAAATTAATTAATAAATATTATTAATGAAAAAATATTTATGGAACTATATTTTACATAATTCTTTATGCATAGAAACACCTCTTTAGCATTTTTTTTTAAAAAAAAATTCCAATAAAAGTGTTTTTCTACATTATATGGGTATCACGGAAAAATTTACATGTACAACTTTTATAATCTGAATAATGTAAAATAAATTAATTTTTTTCCAATCAAAAGGTATAAATTAGGTAAAAGATCATTTTTTATTTTTAAACATAAAAAATATCATCATGGTAAAAAATTCTATATTAAGTTTCATGTAAAATAATAATGTGTGTTAATGTTAAAAGGTAAAAAATTTATTATAAAAAAAACTAAATGGAAATTTGTGTTACATTTCATCATAACAATTCCCAGAAAAAAATAAACAATTTTCATGGGTTTTAATGACACCAAATAATTTTTAGCCTAAAATAAAAAATAATAATATTTTTTTTCTAAATCCACCTCTCTTTAGGTATATATACCTGATTCCTCTCCCAATATCCTATATAAATTCAATTGATATAATGTTCCTCCATTTTCCACTACGAATGTGTCCCTCTATGGTTATCTATGGTGTTTCCAATGATATTGGGTTTCTGCCTCCATGATTCAGGAAGCCAATTTTCATGCTAAGGGAGTCATCCTCCTATTATTTTTCATTCATTACATATTTATTATGTTTATTCTAAGATTAAAAATCCATTATTTTTATTCATTCTCTTTTATACATCTCTAAAAACATATTTTTTATTACCAATTGAAGACCTCCAACCTCTCTCAATATGTATTTTAAATAATCTATGTTTTATAATACTAAGATTCCAAAATTGATTCATCAATTTTCTCCTATTTATAAATTATATTATATTGGAGAATACACAAACATCATCCATTTTCGTGGGAATTAATCTAAATTTAAAAATATAATATTTATTCTTGGATTTATATAAGAAACCAATAATCCCTTTTCATGGATAATAAATGATTTTTTTCAGGTTTTTATGAACCATGTACGCAATTATTTTTGATGAACCCCATTGTTTATTTCATGGGTTTTGTGAAGAAATTATTTCAATTATGTTCATTATTGCTCACATGATTTAATATAAAAGAATAGTTTTCCTTGATATCACTTAAATTCATTGGGTAATGAATTATTCTCTAGAGGTAACACGATTATGATTTCATATAAATAACCTATTTAATTATTGTTTATGACACCTTGGTGATAACCCTAAGTGATATTCTTATGCATGTCATATTTTTATATTTTATCAATATTTCAATGTAATGATTTTTTTTATTTATAATATGAACTGACTCATATTTATATGATCCTTATTTATTTATATTCCCCTTCATCACATGATACATATTTCTTTTTCCCACCACCATGTTAGGATTTATTTTCACCCATTTCATTAATGTATTTCCCCAAGAAATGAGATGATATGAGATTACAAAGGATGAAATAACATAGTATTATCCAAAAATAATTGAATAATTTTTATATTTATTTTTGAAATATATAATTATTCTAATAAATTTTTTTCCCAAGACACTAAACCACAATTGATCTTACTCGGTGTTAAATGTTCTATCTTGAATAGAAATGCTTATATAATTAAAATGTGGGTCTCCAAAGTACGTATCAAATTATGATTTTTATAATTTTTTAAATTAGGACATTAAAACATTATTAAGAACCATATAGATATTTATAAATATATTAAAAAATCCTCATTGTTTATTAATTATTACATATGTTTTTTCAGTAATGGAAATCCATACCTAAATAAAAAAGTGGATGTGGATCTAAAATAGATGTACATTGGAATAACACCCAAAAACACCACATCTAGTGAGACTCAATCAGATACTAGTGTCTAACAAATGAGAATTTGACACTCAAAGTTTGACACTTTTATGGGACATGCTTTAGTTAATCAGATGGTTGAACAAGCCATCATGAAGGTTATAGATATAATGTACCAATTTTATTAGGATTTAAGTATATCGTCCAAAGATCATGATACTAGAAACTTTTATGATTATGATATCATTTAAAATTGTTTTGATAATATTCCTAATAGTAACAAATTTTCATTTAGGTGTTCTTGTTCTAGAAAAGAATGCAGGATGTAGGAGAATGTGTGAAAACAACAGATTCAATAGTTAAGGTGATGATGACCTTCCAAATATAGGGGGAGATGGAGTTAAAAAGTTTATGATGTTGGTTAATCAATTATATCATGTCATGAACAAAAATTGAAACCATTTGAATTCTCATACACCACCATAGAAGGAATAAATATATTTTAAATCTTTAAGTCATTAAAAACCACATAATTTTAGATTATCTAATAATCCATTTATTGATGGATAAAATATTAACTCCATAATTAATAATATTTGTTATATTCCACTATTTATAGATATAGAAAGTCGCCTTGGTAGTATACTTTATAAAATGATAAAGAGATAAGTGGTGGAAAATTATTAGAAATGTGAATCCACAAGGTGATATTGATGATATGGAGTGGTATTATTTCAATGGAGTATTTTTAATTTTTTTTTTCTCTCATTCCATGTGAAAACAAATAGTGAAGGAATTAATAGTTTATAAGCACAAGGAAAACAAATCTGAAAGAAGATATAAAATAAACATTATAGGACTTTCTTGATACATGTCTTGTATTGTTATCGATCTTAAGGTAAGGGCTTATCGATGTTTTAGAATAATGAGACCCCATATATGGAAAAATTTGTTAAATTAGTAATTTTAAATATTTCAGGTGTTATAGAGGATTTCTAAGATATTTTAATTAGAGAATGGAGATCCAAAGTTGAAATATATGAAAAATTTGAAAATATAATTGGTTCCAAACTCGAGTAATAATTTTGATCATGTAATAAAAATAAATAAATAGAAACATTCTATGTTAAACAAGCGTGGGAAGAAGAATTTGGGGAACTCCTTCTTTGGATATATAAGGTTCTGTAAATGTGGAAGAGAAGGACTTAATGAAATCATCTATAATAGTGATTTGGTGTATCAACGTCTCAACATAAATGATTAAGGATGTATAGTTTTGGATGATATTGATTTTTAATCTAATACTTGTGAACCAATTGGGAACATTCCCAATCACTGTAAACATTAGAATATAATAATGGGAACCCACCATCAACCTCCACACATGCCAAGGGAGAATGGTCGAATATTTTCAATCATGAAGGATATAGTAGGGGCACCAAATGATGTGGTGGAATGTACACTCATTTCTCTCTTCATGATAATATGTACATTGTTTGAATCTGGTTATATGCATTACATTATACTATAAATGTTTATAATGAATATAAAATTAGTATCTTGTCATATAGAGGTAAATTTTATAATAAAAAATAATGTAGTATTTATCCTTGAATCTATAATATATAGAAAATCTAGTGTTAGCTTTGGTGAGTACTATATCATTACAAATCCAGTATTAATTCCCATGGTGGAATTCAATAGTATACTATTGATGGATGAGATATCAAATTATAATACTAAGAAGAACTAAGTAAATAAATAATTTTTAGTAGTATTCAGTGGAAATCTTATAGTTTTTTTATTAATATGGTTAGTGAAGAAGGATAATTACATGAAAGTATAAATGTAGAAAAATTGACCCATCATTTAGGAATTAATTTTTGTATTTCTAGATGATTTACTTGGACAACACTGAGAAATAGAGATAGATTAATCAATTCAAATTAAACTAGCCTCCATGGTACATTTTAAGAATAGATATAGTAAAAAAATTTGTAGTTTGAGGAATTAAATAAAAAATTCACGATCTTCCATAGGTGGATTTCATTCGACCAATTGTGTCTCAAGGATGAGAATTTTTACAAAATGTATAGAAGAATAATGGATCCATATAGCTATGTAATGATTACATAGAAATTATCTGCATCATTGTGAAGAAAAAATATCATCTTTCAATGATGTATTTTTTATTTGACCTACATTAGGGGGATCAATTCATCTCTAAGATTGACCTCAAATCAGGGTATCATCAGTTGAGGTTAATAAAAGAAGATATCCCAAAGAAAGACTTCTAAAAAAATATGGGTATTTTGAGTTTATTTTTATGCCCATTGGATTGAAGAAAATTTCTACCATATTTATGCATTATATGAATATATTACTTATTTATTTCCTCTATAAATTCATGTTATTATTTTTTTGATGATATTTTGATTTATTCCAAATTCAATGATGTGAATTAATATCATATAAGGGTCATTATAAAAACTATAAGGGTGGATAGGTTGTATGGTATTTTCAAAAACATATGATTTATTGTTATAGAAAGTTGAATTCTTGATATACAACACATCTAATGAATGAATTTCAAAGGATACAACAAAGATAAGTGTCATAGAGTAGTGGCCAAGTCCATAAACTATAACCAATATTCATAGTTTTATTTGATCCAATAGGATACTATATAATTATTGTATAAAAAATTCAAGGATTTCTAATTCACTGACAATGATAACTCAAAATGGAATTATCTTTATCTGGATTTTAGAGTTTGAATATTTTTTTATTTAACAAAATAATTTTTTGGTTAGAAAAACTCTAAGAACTGTACCCACTAATGGGGATGTATTCCTCATTTTGAGTGATGAAGAATTAAAGGTAAATTCATGTGTACTCATAAAAAAGGAAAACTTTATTTATAATAAATCATTATTTTTATGTACACATGAATAGAATTATCTTACTGTGGATTCGGAGTGAGATTAATTTATTTTGTTCTCTGATGACTTGGACACACTATCATTTTTGTAAAGATTGTGATATATATAGATACCACAAATGTTAAAGTAAACATTAACCTATGAGTATGTAATCATGAAGAAAATTATATGGTTGGAGCTTCCTTAAGACAATGATTTTTCTATTATTTATCATCCTGGAATAGTTGAGAATGTTTCAGATGCATTGGGTATTATTGTTCTTGGTGTTCCTGTACTTATAACAATTGAACCACAACTTTCGATCATGGGTCTAGTATGTTTGGATATGGGAGTCATAATAGATAGTACATCATCAATTTTATCTCAAATTATTTTTAAACCATCAATACTAGTGAATAGAATGAAATATCAATGAAATGATCCTTCAATGGAAAAGAAGATCAAGGATGTAAAATATGGTTTTTTTTTTATTTTAATTTTGATCATGAAGATGTAATGAAATTTTTTCCAATTCTATGTATCATTTCTATTACATTGAGAAATAAATCTCTAATGGATGAATTTCCTGACTCTTCATTCTCTATACACATTGGGAGACCTATAATGTATAGGGGCCTTCATGATAATTATTTGAGGGAATATCTAAAAAACGATTTTGTTGATTACATTTCAAGCAGCTTTGTATGTCAACAAGTAAAGGTCCATTGACAACATCCTAATGGGGCATTACAACCACTATTAATAATTATGTGGAAGTGGAAAAACATAGCTATTGTCTCTGTCATTGGCATTTTTAAGATAGAAAAGTGTATTATTTCTATTTGGGTAATCATTGATAGATTGAAAAATCATATCATTTCATTTCCATAATAGAGGATTTTCCATACAATACCATGATAACCTATATATATCCAGGAAGTATAAAGACTCCATTGAGTATTTTTATCATTTTTTTGGATCAAGAAGCACAATTTTCATTTATGTTTTTAGAATACAACAAAAGGATGTGAATAAATAATTAATACTGAGTATATTATTACATCCAAAAAATTATGGTCTATATGAAAGAATGATTCAATCATTGGAGGATATTTTATAGGCTAGATCACATTATTTTCTAGGGATTTCGGATCATAATCATTCACATATTTAATTATCCAATAACAAAAGATTCCACTAAATAATTCAAATGGAACCTTTTAATGTTGCCTATGTAAAAAGGTGTACAAATATAGTATTTTTGGATGATGTTAAAGAATAAAATTTTTTGGGGTGTTATGGAAACTGTAGAATTGATTCATGTGATTCCAAAACACATCTTGGATACTAAATGTCAAAAACAAAGATATACCAAAAAACAAAAAAAGGACATAGAGTCTCTGTTTGGGGAGCATGTATTACTAAATATATCATCGTAGAAGTGATTAATGGGGTTTGGAAATAAGGGTAAACTTAGTCCAATGTACATTGGAACATTTCATATTATGGAATTCATTGGAGTTATTTCCTATCATTTGAAACCACATGTAAATATTTCCAATGTCTATGATATCTTATGTGTGTCCCTAAAGAGAATGTATATGTTTGACCCACCACATATAAATCATAATAATGGTGTAAATTTTGGAATCAATAGTTCCATTTGAAGAATAACTAATATGGGTTCTCGACATTTAAGAATATATGTTGAGGATTAAGATAACATGTCTTGTGAAGGTCCTATAGAAAATCAGAAGTTAGAAGCAACTACTTGGGAACTAGAAGAAGCCGTGAAGCACATATACCCTCGCATGTTTTCAAATACGTATATAAAATGAAATTCACAGGTCATATTTTTGTAAGGGTAGGATAATGTAATTTCTTGAATAATTTTATCTTCTAAAATTTAATATCTTTCCTCCCAACAAAAAATTAATATGTTTCGTACTGAAAGAAAAAAACAGACTTGAATTTCATGGGAAATTAATAAATTGTGCATTAATTTTGACAAGTAAGACCATAAAAGACAATGAATATACACATTAAATAATAGTAAATTCACTACAATAAAATCCATGATATTGTAATCCTCTAAGAAGATCACTCATGCTATAAAAATGGTAAAAAAGAAATGAAATATTCGGAAGAAATATATAAATTATTAAAGGAAGTGTATGAACCATTGTAAGATATGTACTGAGTAATTATGAGGGTATGCTATGCTATTTGTAGGGAAATAATTCTCTTATACCAGATTAATATTCCCAAATAAGATCATTCAGAATTATGTCAATTAATTAAGAAGATGGTTGGTCAATATTATTATCATAGGTGTAATAAGTAACCATTATGTTTATTTTATAAAAAGTATTTAAATACATAATTATAATTTAAATAATGTAAAATTAAAAATTTAATTGTTTTAAATAAATATTATATTTATTAAATGATCAAATAAAACAATGTTATATTATATTTGAAGTAGAGAATCCCTTGGAACATTTTATAATGGTCATAAGGTTTATTATGTGATAAAAATAGTTTAAATTAAATCAAATAATATTTTTTTATATAAAATATTATCATATTTATAGTACTATTTTTATAAAATATTTTTCATTTTTAATTTCATAAAATCAAAATTATCTTTGCTTAGATTTATTTAATATATAAAAAATTATTATTTTTAGGTTAAAAAGTGTTGAATTTTTTATGAAATATGATAAATATTATGATATAATTTGTATATAAATTACATTTAAAATTTGTTAATACATATTATTAATAAAAAATTGTTTTATTAACAACATAGTGTATAATTTTTAACATTTTAAAACAGAAGATTATGATTTTTTAAAGCCATGATTTTTACATTTTATAAAACCTTTCTCATGAGTTATATTAGTATCAATATAGAATTGGTTTTCTAATATTATTAAAATTAAATTATGTAAAATGGATTCTATATTTGGGATCTGTTGGTTTGAGTTTAGTTATAAGGTAAATTTAATTATTAGATACAATAATGAGTAACCATCGTAGAAAATGATTTCCCCTGATATAGGTAAAATAATGTACCAGGTTATAGTTAAAAGGTAGATGTTTAATATTCCTAAAAAAATTCAATATAACGTTGGTGTTTGATGTATTTTTTAACCTAAAACATACTTCAAAACATTAATTTCCTACTGAAATATTTTTATTTAATTACACCCAATAATGGATAACATTAAATACAAAATAAATTTTTTTATTCAATTAAATCTAGCATGCACCATGTAAAAATACCACCTTCCCATCCCAACTCTCAAATAAAAATTTATTATACAATATTTTGTAACATTTTAACCTAAAAGATATTACCTCCATGGTTCACAAAAGTGTCTCAATGGTCATAGGGTTTCACCCTCCATGATATAAGTTGAAAATTTTCAAGGTAATGTAATCTTCTTTCTAAACATTTTCATTTAAGTACATATTTATTATGTGTCCTCTAAGTATCCAAATTCATTATTTTAATTCATTGTATATTGTTCTTACCTATACTTCTCAAACAAGTTTTACCAATGGGAGTCCTCTAACCTCTATAATTATGTTTTTTGATAATCTTAGACAAAAACGTTTTTTTATTTTCAAATAAATCAATTTTTGGGTTAGTGAGAACCTACAAAGAACAGACAAAAAACCATTAGTATCACCAGTTTCCAAACCCTTCCACCTCTCGAACTCATCATAGACATTCATGAGATAGCCATACATTATATAAAAAATTCACAAAGAACCAACATAAAACCAAACCATAATTACATATTCCTCCAACCTGATGCAAAAACGCCATAGCAAGTCCGAGAAAATATGATCCACCACCGTCGCAAATCACCCGAAACCAAGATTTCAGTCACCATGAATGCATCACTGGTCGCTAGAAATAGAGCCGATTCCATACTGTTCACTACAAAAACCATCACACCATGAATCCCAGAAAAACTCACCGAAAAAATCTAACAAACAAAAACCAGGCCAGATCTCGCTGGTAGGGGACCCCTCAGCAAGCCTATGTCGCAAATCCCGTCGCTTCCTTCAAAACCGCACCTGGGGCTAGATCTACCCATCACACCCATAGATGATGCGAAGCACAACGTCAACCCCCAGACCGCATCATAGGCCACCCGGGACCAACATCACGGCTCAATGGGGAGCCTTATCTAGAGAAATGGATAAGGCCTCACACCGTAGAAATGATGTTCACTAGAGATGGAAATTCACCGCCATTGGAAGACTCGTGAGCAACGAGTGCGCTGAGCAGAAGGAGAACAAGGTAGATCTACAATGGGGGAGAGGAAGGCGGCGGAGAGGAAAACCTAGCATCAAGAGAGGCCCCTTACGGGATCATATATCCAAATTCCTTTTTGATAATCCATGTTGTTTAATATTTTTCTACCAAAATCATTTCACAAATTTTTCCCTTTTCATGAAATTTTTTCATATTATGAATAACAAAACATATTCCATTTCCATTGAAATTAACTATATTTAATAAAATTTTCTTTATTATATGATTTGATTATATGAAACTAATATTCAATTTTCATGGGTTAAAAATGAATTTTTTTCATGAATTAAATAACCTTAAAATGATTTTTAAATGAAACCCTTTATTTATTTTCATGGTTTATTGATGAAATAATTTCCCCAATCATCAATGTTTCTGACATGATTTATTGATTTTAAGGGTACAATATGTTATCTATAATAAGAATTGGGTAAGGAATTAGTTCCTATAGATGGAATTCCAATGATACCATAGTGAATAACCCCAGTAATTAGCATTTATTACACTGTGGTGATAAACCATGGTCATATTCTTATGAATGACATATCTTTATGTCGTAGCCATATTTAAATTTTATAATTCATTTTATTTCTATTATTATATGTGTTATATTCATATGATCAAAATTTATTTATATTCCTCTTTATCTTATGCTAATTATTTCCTTTTTTGAAAAAGAAATTAGGATTTATGATCATCCATTTCTCTGATGTATTTCACCATGATTTGAGATGTAGTGTGATAAAATTGGATAGAAAAATAAAGGAGACTCCAAATATAATTTATTAATTTTTATGTTTATTTTATCATCACGTAATTCATTTAATAGTTTCCTAATTCGAAAAACATGAAACACAAAAAGATCTTTCTTATTGTGAAATCAAGAATCATGAAATGAATTAATTGTGTAAAAAGCAGGGGTCTCCATTAAAATTATATGATTTATTTCAATTGCTGTCATAGATTTATATCATGATAAATATCCCATAATGAGTAAGACTGAAATTATATATATATAACCTATCACCCATCAAGGAAAATATATCATCCTTCAAGATGACTGGAATTATAAACCCAAGTACCTCTCCCTATTAGAATTTACTCAATTTAGAAATTAATTCACGTGGGTAGATGAAAACAAAATTTTATGAAGTTTCATCATTTATATAATACAAGGATCCATTTCACATAGGAAATTTATCATATAAATTTGACCTAAAAATAAATCACAGTCTATAAAATATGTATAAGAATGAGTAATATAATGGAATATATGACGAAATAAACACTTTTTTTAACATAATAAAAATAAACATTTCATATATGGAATATGCTTATAAAATATCAAATTATAATTCCTAAAATGTATTATTTATAAATAATTTATAAAACAAAATTATAATTAACTATATAAAAATATTAGAACATTATATTTAAAAATTAACACCCTATATTAAATCTCATCCAAATGTAGCATCATTATGTAGAAGTCTTGAGCAGGTTAGTACAAGAATTATGATTGCATGAAGGTACTAGGGAAAATACACAATTTGGGGATGCATGATTATATGTGGATATGTATTGGAGAGGCTACACAAGAATGAAACCAATGCTCATAGGGAATATAGGTTTATAAAATAGTAATTATTATAGTTTATGTCTTATATAAGAATCAATTGTTATATGGTCATGATTAATCATTTAATCATTTTTTGTTACACTCTCTCAAATTTAGATGAAACTCAACATAATATATAGTTGGTATTACACATTATTGAGACACATTAGTGAAATGTATTGCATCATAAAAACAATAATTTGTTTTTAATATCAAGTGATGATTGTTATGTTTACATATAACCTATTTCACACCATCCAATCTATATTATGTGAGATGCTAAACCTAATGATGATTCTCAAATCACTTTTTTTACCTAAAAAATATTATTTCATAGAGACAATTCATTATATGTGATCATAAAAACATATCCTTAGTGAAACTTCTAAAATTAAATTAACACATAATTTAATGATAAATAAGTTAGATCTATTTTATGATTTTTAAACTTTGATATTTTTAATAAACTAAAGAAACATGTTGATTCATTTGAGAATATGTATTTTTACTACTAATGGGTGAAATATATCATCAAATAAACATATATGTAGAAAAATATGAGTATTAATTTATGATCTATCATTCAAAATATCAACCTGAATAATCATGATAAATATTTAACCATATATACATGAAATGATGAATAATCCTCCATTTCCACTAAGTCATATACTTAATAAAGAACACTTAACAAGAAATCAAAATCCTCCTACCTCTGATGGATCTACACCATCTTTTGGAATTAAATTAATAATTTGATGATTTTGATTCTAAAAAGGGGAATTAGAACCATTAAAACTGATTAATGTATTTCTAGATGAAGGTAGATTTGACAGGATTCTCTATGACCAGTCATAGCCACTAAGGGTAACCCCTTCACTTCGTAAAGGCAATTCTTGATAATCTTCATTAAATAATGACCATCAGCCAATGGTGTATACATTATTTCCCATTGGTGTTCTTAATTTAACCCCTTAAATTAATGCACAATAACCATTTAATCAATTCGTAATGTATTATAACAAAAGGAAACCATTTTGATGAGTGATGTAGTAGATCTATGAAATATGACTACACTATGAATGTTAAAGATTAGTACAATGTTTCATTGTATGAATACCTAGATATTTTGGTACCAATACCATTTTAGGCTCCAACTTTAGGACACATCCTCAGTATAATATCCTTATGTATATGGAATTACTTTTTATAGTTTTAGTTCTTATAGAGAAATATTTTCTTGGATTCTCTTTACTTCCCTGTGGTATACCCAAGATTTAAAATTTTTCTATTGGTGCTAAGAAGTATATTTTTTGTGTTATAATTTATAAATTATCATTACTATATCCATACAATGGTAATACAAGTTCACTCTGTGATAGTTTATGGTTTACTTGTATAGGAAAACCCTTATTAAATATATGATCCTAGATAATCTATTTCTACCCATTAATTATACATCCACGAAAATTATGCTTCATTCTATATTGAAATGTAATCTAATATTAAGACAGTACAACTATATCCAATGGAATGATAAATAATCCCATTGTGTATATTCACCGTGTATTAAATATTTCATAAAAACAATGGTAGTTGTGGGTATTTCTTATCTTTTTGATAACTCTCATATGAATTGGATGTTTTTAATTATTGTTTAACAATCATGGGACTCAAGGAAAATATTAGACCAAAATAATATATACTATAATACATTATATATCCTGTGATGGGGTTAATAGTTTCTTCTAAATTCATTTTTATGAAAACATTTAATAACCTAAGAAACCTCATCATCTAGTATAAACCCCCTAATCACCGGATCACTATAGACTATTCACAAGTATGGATCCTCCAAAGCATAGTACGTTGAATATGATATCATCATAAGAAAAATATTCTTAGAAAATAATGAGGTTAAATTTATTTCAAAATTTAATTTACCATGTCTACGTATGAGAGAATCTTAATAATTGATTCAATGATTTTATCACAAGAGGTTTTAACATTCAAGAATATTTCTATATTCATTTCCATTTTATCCATGTATGGATGTCTATCCATGTGGTCCATAAAAAGGTTCTCATAGAAATTAGTATCTTTTATTTTTATATTAATTTCTTATAAGAGAAACATTCCCTCAATAGATTTGGTTTTGAATCATATTTCTTCATTATGTATCTTTTTTTTCTTGATTAAAATGAAAAATTATTTTATTTCTCATCAAATATGAACAAAATTTATCGAGGGGTAAAAACTATAGAGAAAAATCATTATTTGTGGTAGTTTAGTAAATATGATCTAAATATTAGGCATGTGAATCATATTTTATAACATGTGGATGAATAAAAACATTATAGGGAAACACACTTCTTTTGTCTTGACTATAATAATCACTAAGTATATCCAAGAGAAAATCCTAGGATTATGGACTAATGATTGGGGTTATTCTATATTTCTCTTTGAGTCAATAAAAATAGGTTATACATGACCCACCAAACAAAAAAATCAATATCATTTTAATATGGATTTATGAGTTGAAAATATAACTTTTCAAAATCACAAATAAACCTTATATAAACCCTTTATATTGTAGAAATGACATAACATATCTCAAATTGGTGGTATATGGATCAATAGAGATTATATTCACCGTATATTTATCCACATTAAACCCTTATTTGGGAAACATGTGTCCTATAACATTACATTTATCCATGATAAAGTTACTTTTAAAAAAATTAATCACTAATTATGATATTGTAACACATCGACGTTTGAATTTTGTATTTTGATCATCCAGTGCAATTGGAACATGATAATTACTAGAAAATAAACTAGGTAAACTATAGTGACACATTTCATCAAATCTATCTAGAATATAATATACAAATAAAATATGGATGTGACTTTTAGGATTCATAAGATTTAATTTTCTATAATCAATACCTACCTTACTTCTCTTTTGAATCAAAATTAAAACAAGTCCATTATTTTAATTTTGAATAATATTTATTCTATATATTTTTCATAATAATTTTGATAGAACTCATCCACTAGAATTATGATATTGTATATATTATTCCAACTCCAATAATTCATTTATTATCTGTTTAAATACTACCATTCATCTTCGACTTATCCTTATTTGATACTAACTCATGTCTTTTGAATCATTATTTAACGAGATACATTACATAAAAAAGGTGGGATTAATTTGAGGAATAAAACTATTGTACAACCAATTGCCTTAACATTTTGTTTATGATTTCATTCTAGTTTATGTTCTTTTATAGGTTTCAATTTATTTGATATTAAAATTGGGATATATTCATGTCCCACCTACAATGAAGGATAATTTTAGTCATTTATTAAATTTTTATGTTCTCAAAATTCACACAAGGTGCTAATAAATGTTACATTTCTTATAGTTTATTTTATAGTAAAAAAAATGGTCCAAAACATTTATATGAAATTATGGTAGGATTGTGGTAAAACAAGTTCCACCCATACTTAACCTTTCATCTCTATATTTCTTTCATCCCACACTTTATTTTTCCTTTAGTATTTTCTCATACTGAAAAATATGATTGATTTTATTCAATAGAGAGATATTTATTTCCTTCATCTTTATTGTTAAATGCACTTCATATTATAGATAATCTTTATCAGTTTCTTTGGTGAAGTAATCATTTAAGGTGAATATGATATGGGTTAAGGTAGATCATTGATATTGATAATACATTGACCTTATTCACTGTATGGGTATTAGAAGGTATTTTTAATAATTAATATATAGGTTTTTGTTCATATTCTCATAGATTTATTGGTCGAGATTTATCTTTAAATAATGTTTCATTACTACAAAATTTTATGTAGTAACATATCAAATAAATAGAAATAAAGTTATTCATTTTTGTAGGAAATGATTATTGTTGGATTTTACAAAATCATTGATTAATCTATGTCGTAGAAGTTGATAAAATATATCATCACTTACATTTCACCATTATTAGTTTAAATACATGATTTTATATGTATATTGCTTATTATCTTGGTATTCAACATATATTATCGTAATAACCTTCATATAAGGATGTAAATGGTTTCCTTGAGGATCAAAAACATGTAGTGTAATGTTAGTTATTCTTTCAAAAGGGTGTTGGATTGTATGTTGAATATTTTACATAATTGGTGGTATCTTATACTAGTGACTTCAAGATCCATAGTATACTAATGAATACTTTTTAAATCCTTGATTTTTAACTAGATGTTTGTATAGCCTTGTTATTTGTAATTTAAACTATAAATTTTTTCCTTTCAAGATATAAATATATTAATTTATCAAATAAATAAAATAAATGGAATACCATTGAGTGGGTATATTGTGATGCATTCACATTTTTCAGTGATAACATTCTCAAAAAGAAAATTATCTCTACAGATATTTTTATGTCTAAATGGTAGATATAACTCATTAACTCATAAACACCTTTGGTTGTGGTTTGGGATCCAAAATATAGAGATTAGTGAAATATCATCTCAATTAACTCCATATAGATAACTATATATTTTACTCTTATGGATCCACCTAATGAAGTAACTATATGTTTCAAAACATTTTGAAAAAACCATGATAGAAAAATAATAATATGAGGCTAAAATAAAAGGGGATATGTTGGAACCCAACATTGAGCTTATAAAACAATTCCCAAAGCTCATATACATATCTCAACTATACTTTTTTATCCCATTTACTGTTTCCATGAGATTTTAATTTTTTATGTATATAATAAATTGTATAGAAATGACCTCAAGAGCACATCACAACATGTTATATCTCATGGAATCATGTTCCATATCCATAACAATTTTGACCCTTTTGGGGAGAATGAGGATAATTTCAAAGAATATTGGGATTATGATGATCCTATTGGACTGAAGGTGTTACACATAGATTGTAACTTTTTCATGTCCTTGATTAGGTGTTCTCCTAAATACCCAAGACACATTGGTAATATTTGAATTAAACAATCATTATTTTCAAAATACAATTGGTTAATATACGGTAAAAAACAATTATTATAATGAATTAAATTATGTCAAACAGTTCCTTCGTGGTTTAATTTAATTATGTTGGGTCTTATTCTAGGTTATCACTCCCTTAAGAAGTTCTAGTATATTAATATTTTTATAGAAAATATGTTAATGGAATGGTGAAAATTTTTATCATCTTTCTCATGGATCATTATATTTCATACTCTCTATAGAAAAGATATTTCTACCTATTACTCAAATGAAGTGGTGATCATAACTTGATATATTCATGTTCTTAAATAATTTCAAAGGAATGAAAATAGAATAAGAATAAAAATTGGAATTTATTCTTATTTAAAAAAGGACACATGTGGATTTTATTTTTTTGAGAGAATCATAATAAAAAAACATGAACCCATGGTAGATACTGTATAGTTCAACTTAGGTTTTCATTCGAGAGGTTTTATTTTCAATGTGTGATCTATGCTTTGTATGTGGGTTAATTTTGAAATGTCAAATATAGATGAATTTTTTGTGTGTAGACAAAACAAGAAAATGAGGGTTTAAAATAAATTATAAAATAGTCATATCTCTTCACATATTCCATCATGTTATATCTTAATTATAGATTTAATTAATTAAACTCTCCTTATATTTATCAATGATTAGTAGAAATCATGAAAAATTACCCTCAAGTGGTAATGTTTTCTTAAATAGTGAAATTCAGTAATCGTTACACTCTATAAACTTAATTAAACAAGAAACTAGATATTTATGATAACTCTTCAACCCAACCTCACATACCACTATCATATAAAAATTGAAGTATCTCTATATGGAATATATTTGTAATACAATTAGTATATAAGAAAAAACTAAAATTAAATATGTGATCTATATCATATAGTTTATACAAAAATCAATTTGTTCCAATAATATAATGCAAGAATGAGTTCAATAATGAAAATCAGAGTTCATTTATAGGGGTGTTTATGTGTCCATGGATCCACTAGAAGGATTCCAATGTTCCATTACTAATGTAATTACATGTATTTATATATGAAAAATAAAAACAAAAAACCCTTCATATCACTTCTAAAATGAGTTCCAATCCATTAAATATGTGAATGATTAATGGCAATAAATCTCACCAACTAGGATGGTACATGAATTATATGATCAAGTCAAAATATTTATTTGGATGGCATATAATTATTATAGGTGATTAAAAAAATGATTTCATTTCTTGATTCCATAAACTCCATTCATCTTCAATAACATTTCATTTATTTGTCTACATTACTATCATTGGACAACTTATACCTACACATCCTATGGGTGAGGAGTTATTTAGGTGATCTCTTCCCAAAAATATCCTTAGATTAATTTTCTGCACAATATTTCTACCAGACTTCATGGTTTGATGGGTTTACAATTAAATTATTGGATGAAAACATCATGATTTGACTAAACCATAATAATTAAATCATTTTACTCTAATTCATAATTCATTGTTTGGAAATTCATATTTTATTTTCATATGAAAATTCCTTTTCTCTTAGGTTATACTATATCAAATATGGTGCTCTTATATATTCTATTTTTACCCATGGTGTAGAGTTGACAACCCTTCAAGTTCACTGGGGTTCCAAAATTTAAATTCATAAATAAACAATGTTAATTTTATATAGGTGAGGAATTAGAAGATTCTGTGATCTAGAACCTATGGATGACTCATATATTCTGAAATAATGACTCATATACATCCCACAATTCATAAATTACATTATATAATTTTTAATGCATCATCCATATCCAACACAAGAGTCGTTAGTTTGAAATTTTACCTCATGGTTTTTAATTAATTATATAAAATAAAAAATGCAACATAAATATTCATGAAATATTCTTTAATTCTGAAGTATAAACCTTTCTATATTCATCATACAACTTCTCAGATTATTCAACATCTAATCCAATGACATTTACACATGAAACAATTACATTTATATTGAATAACATGTTGCCAAATTTCTTTAACTTGACTTAGAATTACCCTTATGTGGTTGTGAATAAATCCCACATATAAGTGATATTTTTCATTTCTACAATCTGGCGTTAGCTTGTTCACTCCATCATATTATAATTACTAATTTTATACATGATATTCTTTTTCCATTTTCATCAACTAACTTCTAGATGTCTTAGATTTTAGAATCCTACTAAATTCTGGAGGTGCTTCTTATTGATCATCAAGGTTACTAGATCTCAACTTCTAAAACATTAAAAAATTATAATAATTATTGGAACAAATCATTGTACATTTTATCTTAATTATCTAGAAAATAATATATTAAATGAAAAATCATATATATATTTCATATTAATAACAAATTAAAATTAAAAATATATGTTTAACTATGATTTATCTTTATTATGACTTCATCCATGGTTTCATGTGATTCTATTTTGGGTGAATGGTTGTATACGTTAAGGGGAAAAACTATTCAATGATATATGCAAGTTTAAAAAATAGAATCTATCATGACTCAAACCACTAGGGGCCTGCTCAGGATGGTCCTACGATGACTTTTTTATCTCAAACCTATATTCAATATGTCATATGTTTTTAAATATAATTTAGTTAAAGTGTATAATATATGAGATGTATTATCCTATATAAATATAGAAAACTCACATATCAAATTTTCATAAAATAAGTATAAACAATAGAAGTATTTATGTAGATAAGTTAATCGTATACAATGCATGAAAAATACATCAAACACAAGAATAACTCCACATAAACAAATACCAATAGAAATATACATCCAGAATGAATTTTATTTTTATTTAAATAATACCCTAGAAAAGTATCCTTACTAGGTGTACTCATAGATTTATCTACAGTGACAATGATCTATACCACCATCACAAACCACCAACTTCCATCAGTCATTTTCGTGCACTGTCAAGATTCAACTCTATATAGACCAAAACATCTCCACATCTACCAATTCCATCTTCAAGCCCTACATTTTATGAATAGACACAACATGTGTGGAAATAAATCTTGTGGAATGGTGAGTATAAACATACTCAATATTACACATTAAAACCATAATGAGAAACAAATAAAAAATTGATCTTTAACACTAATAAAATAAGATTGTATAGATTATTAAAAGTAATAATAAAGATATATTATTCCACGATATGTCTAATGTGTGAAAGTGAGTCCCATTCATCTCAAATATAATTCATTGAGGTAATACCTCATGAATCAATAGGGATGTTCAGAGTACCAAAAATCGAACAAAGACTAAGATAATACAGTAGTCATACACCACATATCTAAGGAAATGAAACGATGCTTGAGGTGTCAAAATTCTAAATATACATGATCTTGTCAACCATGCATCCAAATTTACACAATAATTAATTATGGGGAACCCACTCTTAATTTTTTTAATCATGTTTGTTAATAAAGTACCCCACCTTACTATTAGTCATCATTAATTCACCCTTCATGAAAACTATATGGGAACCGATACATAGTATATGATTTGTCTTATTCACTGAATTAATAACCCCTATGATCATTAGCAACCAATAATTGAAACTCATGCACCCTAAAAATCATTAATGGAGAACTCTTGACACATTGAGTATCATACAATTGATGTGGGATTTCTGAACTAAAAAAATAGATGACTCATGCCCTAATTATATAATTTATCACCAACCTTTATCAGTTATTTGTTGGGAACACACACCTCATTTGTTCTAAGAGAGTAATGACCCATTGCTAATTATGTGGACTCAAGCCCCATATATAGGGGGATTACCAAACTCTCTGAATATTACATAGTCCATATCCAATGGAACTATTATAAATCTAGAGAAGTACCTAACTTATGAATTATTCGATAATGTAACCTGACCCCTACCGCCAGTCATACATAAACATAGAGAATAATTTCCTCATATAAACAAAGATTATTAAGAGTATAATTCCATAAAATTCAATAATGAAAAATGATAATTATAGTCTTCGCGTTCTTTTAATTTTGAGTCTTCTGTAAGGATATTCGGAAAGAAGCAAAGGATGAAATAGTGAATGATGTGTTTTAACAGGGTGCATAGTGTATAACCCCTCTATATAGGACTCTTTATACACTTACGTTTATATTTTATGCAAATTAGATAGAAACGGTGTGTTCTAGGATAAACAAGTTTTGTGGGATAATTTGGTTACATGATGTGTGTCCCCAATACATGGGTTTCTATCATCTTAGGGTATAGAATCTGTCGATTATGATACATGAAATGTGATTAAAACATGAGTAAACATCGTGTTCCTATAATAATGATAGTTATATAGATTAAAAATATATTTTGTTCCACTATATACACATGGAATGTAGACCACAATGCCACCTTGGATAGGTAACACTACCCTAGTTGATTCGTACCGTAAATACATGATGTGTACTCATACTATAGTCCATGTGGATGGGAACATGCTCTTAAAACAAACTAAACATACATGGTCAGTGAATCAATAAAACATGTTGTGTGATATGTATAATTTTATATAACGTCAACATCATAACTAGATAGGTGAATGATACATGTTTAGATGAAGAATATTTTATGTAGTCATTTTTATCACTTAGGATTATAGGTTATTCGATTTTTTGTTCCTTTATATCCAAAAATCAACTCTATCATCATACATGACCATAGGGTGTTCCTCCAATTTCTTGATATGTTTCCTTATTCTATATTCTACAAAATTATATCTATATTCTACACATTAATACTTTTTGTGCTTCTGGGTGTTGTTATTTCACCAATTCCATGCTTTGAATAATCCCACCATCATCAGGCAGATGCTTCTCTACTATCCCCAGCATCCCAAAACCAAACCTAAAGTCAAAGTGATGATCTCTAGTGATTATTCACCATGTGATGTATATTGGTGGTTTTCAAAATGGTGACAATAGGGAATATCAGTCCCCCAATATCACATTGGATATAAACACTGTACATATGAATGAAAAATAAATCCTTTAATAAGGATAATGTAGTGATGGATAAGGGGTGGGTTGTTTTTAGTAATCATTATGGAAAGAAATAAAAAAAAATTAAAGACTTTTGACTAATATGAAATAAATTTTAGAAATAATAGGGGTTGATAATAAATGACTAAAATGATAATAAATAATAATTCTAATGGAAAAGGAAAAAAATAAAATACTAAATACCAAGATCAAGAAACATTGAATATCTCTTTAATCATTCATTGAATTCATGTTTTCATTTTCTGTAATCATGTGATGTGATCCTCAAAAACATTACAGATCTGACCATGTATCTATAATATGATACCATCTCTTCTAATAATCAGTTCCTCTTATCTCTCTATATTTAGCATTATATTAGAGAAACTTTTACAGAACGCTAGAGATAAATCCTTAGTAGTGTTTAATAGAAGTATTCTATAGTTTATAGAATTAATAAAATAATTTCATTTGTTACCTTACCAATACATAGACAATGTTTTGATCAAGATCATGTAATGTGAAAATTTTTACACCATCTAAACTGTAGGCATGTCATATTAACCTCAATTTTGATGGTAAAATTTATAATAGATTCCCTATTTTGGTTATTTTTCTATCATCACTCATTTGGTAAAATTTTTTATATAATAAACATTAAATACATGTTTATAAATTCTCTAAAAACAATCCTACGTGGTAAAATCATTCATTATGATTAATGAGTCTATCAAAAAAGTTACCTAAGGACATGTGAGAGGTAAAATTTATCACTCTATCCATATGGAGATTCTAGAATATGAAAAATAAAAATTGAACTAATTGTCAACTAATAAAAACTTGTCACTAAAAAATCACCCAAAAATTTAGTGTGATGTGGGACTGTAGATCCTATTGATATGGGAAGGCCAAATATATATTTTATTTTAAATGGTTAGTATTCTATATTAGGAATAGGAATATATTACTTTGTCCTTGCTGGTAGGTTTGTAATGATAATGGTGGGAATAATTGGTGTAGGAAATAGATGATAATAGATGATTCTAGGTGGGATTTTAGAATTTTTATTTCCCAAATTTTATTCAACAAGAATAATTAATCAAATTATCATATAATTTATGATTTGTTAGTATTATGAAATAATATTGACTAATTATGAAGTCAATTTTTTTTATTTCACATGATTTTGATCTTAATGGTAAACTTTTTTATAAAGGAATAGTATTTTAAAAGGGATTATGTAATTCATTATGAGTACAATAGGTACCTTTATTTTACCTATCTGAACAATGTTATTTTATCAGGTTTTATCTGGGGATATACAAATCCTGGGAAATAAAGGAGATAAATAATCCC
The DNA here is from genome assembly GCA_963277665.1 of Viscum album. Taxonomy (NCBI): domain Eukaryota; kingdom Viridiplantae; phylum Streptophyta; class Magnoliopsida; order Santalales; family Viscaceae; genus Viscum; species Viscum album. The sequence continues at coordinate 987,669,149 of OY728163.1, read as the reverse complement.
TTCATCCGTAGATTCTATGAGAGGATCACTAGATGGTTCTAAAATATTATAGGGTGAATTATGTAAGGATCATAAGTTATAGAAAAATAAAGGGAATGTTATTATTCAAAACCACATCTATGAAGTATTTTTGTTTTTTATAAATGTGTAAGATGAGATAATTATAATAATTCATCAATTTAAAAATTTAAAATATACTAAAAATATTATAATATTGGACATTTATGGAAATATTTCATTAAACTTATCATAGAGGTTAGTGGATGAAACCCTACAAATTTATTGGTATCAACTTCTTTTTTATTTCAAAATACAATGAATTATGGACTTATTAGTTATTTTCCATCATTATTAGTTTATATTTATGTCTTATTATTTTATCAATTTTCTAATTTTGATAAAGAGTTTATTTTTTTACCATTATTGATGATTGAGTATTTTAATGCTTTTAAATTCCAATTAAGTAGTTTTCATTAATGATAAAATGGAAACATGATTCAACAATATATTATTATTATTTTGAGTAGGGATCATAGTGATGAAAATTTCGGTTTTATTCTATAAAATTATTATTATTTTAAGATGTGGTTATGGTACAAAATAATGGAAACTATTGTAGTGGGATAGTTTTACAATGGGATTAATGTTTCTGTATTAATCTAATTAGGATACTTTTATAGTTTATGGTGTTGAGTGCCTTATGTAATGTGATTAAAAATTAAGATTATGTGTGCGAAATAAATGAGTAATTAGTTGAAAGTGAATCCATATAAAAATCATTAGAGAATTCCAATGGTGATGTGTATTATATAAGTGCAATTTTATTTTCATGTAGGATTTAGTGGTTACATGTTAATGGATTAATTGAAAATTTTAAAAAAATGGTTGGAACTATAAAATAAATTTTTTTTAAACAAGTTTTAAATTTATTTTTCATGTTAATGAAAATAAAATATATTATATGTAAGGGAATACATATAATTTTCTTAAAGTAATGATAATTTCATATATTTTTAGTATTTTGTAAAGTAGTGCATTTAGAAATCTTCTGAATTATGTATTATAAAGTATATACCTAAGGTTTGTATGTAAATAAAATACTAGAAAATAGTGAATATAATTATTTATGTAATTTTTTATAGATATATGTGTGAATTATGTCTCAATATTAAGATTGGTACAATGATGATTATCTGGGAAAAATTTTAAAGAAAATAAGATTGACGGGAATTGTTTTATAATGACATAATTACATGGTGAGTTAATATATTTTAATTTTCATTATTAAAATTTAATTGAGAGTATTTTATTCTTAAAATAATATAACATTATCTGATATTTATTTTTTTTTCTAAATTATAAGTTCTTGGATCTGTTGGATCTTAAATAGAGACTATTAGGACACCATAGTGGCCTCACCAGAACTCCAATAAGCCAAGAAGATAAATTTCTTTATTATATGTCTCTATAGAATCCTGATAGAATGCAACTAAAGATGTGTTAAAGGGAAATCAAGATTCTAGTGGAATCCCAAAACTAAAACATTAAAATTAGTAAATTTGAATTATCTTACATTGATTTTTATACAACCCTTTAATGTTTTATTCTTCCATATTTACATTGAAATTAATGGTATTCACTGTTTTCTCCCTAAATATTAATATTATTATCTATTCAATAAATATTATATTACTGGGATGTTAAAAAATACATTAGTGGTTGTTGAACATGGTTTCTATGTTTGTGTTAAACACAAATATCTATATTTTTTCATTATTTTTTGTCCAAATTGGTCTAAAACCTAATATTAAATTATTTTTGATATATTCTCTTAAAACTATTTGATAATATAGTTTCAACATTTTATATATTTTTTACATTTATCTATTGAGTCAAGTTTTGTTAGATATAAATTTTTTCAATAATTTCATGATAAATTAATGTCTGTATAAGATTCAGGATATCAAACTCAGATTTATTTTACCCAAATATAAACTAATTATAACAAAAAAATTATAAATCAATAAGAGTTACCTATTATCAATATAATGAAAAATTTTATCATAAAAAATAAATTTTAGAATGAAAATATGATTTATGGTAATGTATTCTAAATTGTTAAAAATTGTACAACGAAAAATTACAAGTTTGATATAATAATTGAAGGTAAATTCTCTCAAATTATTTTAGATGGTTTTTTATATGATTATATTATAGTATATTAATTATTTCATTATTCATATAAAAAATATGGTTTCTTAAAAAAAATTATATTAAATAGAATTCCATATATTATTGTTTTAAAGGATTCATATATTTCAAAACAATATTTTATGAATTTTGTTATCATGTAAAATTTGATATGAATTGTGATTAAAAATGATAAAATTATATAGAAATAAGATAAATATATTTAAATAAGAATTATTTTATTAGACGTATGTCGTTATAGGATTTGGAAGATGCTTTTGATATGTTATTTATATCAGTTGATCTATCTTTGAATTCTCATTTGGGTTTCTCTATTGGAATTAATATAGTTCATTTATATTTATTGGACCCTCTTCAATTATATTTCTCTATTAATGTTTTTTCATGATATTTGTTTTCTATGTTATTTGTGAATGTGATCCAGGACCCTATATGATTAATTTTTTGGACCATGAGTATGAAATGATTTATAATCTATGATATTAGACCCATATCATCAGTCAATATTGATAAACATTGTGATATTATTATATGAAATTATAGTGAACATATTATTATTTATTATCAGAGACCTATGCGAGATGGTCCATAGATAATATACAAAAATTTTATATCATTTTAAATGTTAATAAAAAAACTATTAAAAATTTAAAACAAACTTATAAAATCAATGATATCGTATCTTTTGATATTATCTATATATCTATCTTATTTCACAATTTAAAATATAGTTTTTTAAAAAAAGATTCCCACAACATTCCAACATATGATTCAGTTGTATCATACACAACCATAGTTTTTCAATGAATTTTGTTATGTAATTATATTATCACTAGATACAAGTGATCTCATCATGAGGGATTCAATAGTTTAATATTTCCCTAAATGTATATAAATTACATAATCATACATTATATTTGATAACATAAAATAAAACATAATATTTTTTTGAGAACAATAATATTCCCTAATGAATATCATTTCATATCAATCATACAACACTTCCTAAAATCTAGGTGAATGGAAAAAAATTTAGAGTGTGAGATCAAGTGATTATTATGGGAAATAGTACAATGAAAGCTATTATAGAAAAAAATGGAATTAAGAATTTGGTAGAAATGTATAATGATAAAACAATTCCATATAAATAATCACATTACCTTGAAACTTATACATAATAATATAATTATTTTAATAATCACATGGTAAAAAAAACTGATTTACTAATGATTGAATTGATAATATTGGACATCTTGAAATTATTATCGATGCCTCATTCATCAACATCATATAGTAATGTGTATGGCATATATGAGATACCTAACAAATTTTTTCATAATAATTTCCAATTAATTAATGTAATATGTAATTATATTCCTCACTAATCCTGTAATAATACCAATTCATTCAACAATTGAATAAAAAATTCAACTTAATCAACACACATTAAAAATCAAGAACTATTTATACTTGAAGAAAAAATATAGAATGTCATTACATTCCATTTGAAAAAATGTTCATAATTTTCCCAAAGAAATATTATGGATCGTATATTTAGAGTATAACCTTCATAAACCAAACAATTCATCCCAAATTTTTTTCTTAGATGAAAATAATTTTGAATGATCACTCTAAAATTTATTGAGTAAAAAATATTTTTATTTTTAAATAACATATCTAAAATATTGTTTTATAAAAACATTTGTAAATGCATTTTATTTTAAATTAACCATGGAAAATTTTAAATCATTATTAAAATTATATAATGTTCATAATGGTTAAAAAATCATGTAGTTAGCGTTAAAACAAATATTATATTCGAATCTTCGGTAAAAAGTGTCACATCCATGAAATAAAATTAATATACCTTATATAAAATTCTATAAAAAGTTATAAATTGTTAAAAATTAATATAATTAATTATTTTATAATGTTAAAAATATCCATCATAAAATTTTAAAAATAATGTGGAAATGGAAAAAAATACATTGACATCCGAATATAAAAATGACTCTTTTCCTTAAAACATTATTTTCAACTATTGAGTACATAGAGAGTGGAAAATTTACAATAAAACTTATAATTAATATACATAAATATAGTTTGAGAAACTTTATGCGGATTATGATATAAATAGCATACAATTACCCAAATGAAGTCATAATCATAATCAATCCAGTATAAGGATGATATTGAAAAATAAACCCTTTCCACATTGTTAATGATTAGAACATAACTCCCATAAATAAAAATAACAAATTACTATTTATGTACCATGAATATAAAATTTATCATGATCTAATATAAAAGGGGAAATATATAAGACACATTAAGTAAATATGCTTTGAATATGTTTTTTTTTCTCTAGGAATCAAATTGATGTGACAACCCCTTACAAATATCAAAACATCGAAGCGATAATTAATAAATAAAGTGATTATGTGTAAAAAATGAAAATATTAACAAAAAATAGTGAATAAAATATAAAATAATCATAGGTCATTACATAGAAAATCATTTCATAAAGGTGACAATAAAGTATTAATATAACCCAATAAAATTAAATTGAGTTAAAACCCCTTACAAATAACAAAACATTAAAATGAGAATTAATAAACAGAGTGATTATATGTTAAAAATGTAATAGGGTATAAAATTTTAAATAAATCATAAAAAATATATATTTAATTCCACACATAATCTTGGATTAACATTTTCTATAATGAATAGATACAACCTAGTGAAAGGTAATTGAGTTAAGACTCCACTTACACAAGGTATAACTTTCTTCATATGTTCATTTATCCCCATGTATAATAAATATGAATTTTTTATACTTATATAAAATTACCATATACATACTTATAATACCATATATGTTAATATTATTACATATGATAACATGTTTACTAATAATTTTTTTATTAAAATAGTCTATTTTTTATTTAGTTGTTTTATTTTCAATTAAGTTTCGATTCAATTGAATTGGTCTTTGCATCTCTATATTGGTTCCATCAACATCATAATTTTAATAATGGTATAATTATCACATGTATTTATTATATACATATTTTATTCCTTATGGAAATTAGTATTCAAATAATGAATCACATTTCTTGGTGGAGGTGTTAGTCCCTACATACTCGTGAGAAAAGATATCAATTTTTAATTGGTTAATGGGTGAGATGGAAAATGATATATTATATTTAAAAATTTATTATTATTTCATAATTAAAATATATAAAAATTATTTCCCTCATAATAGACATTCACTAATGGTGGTGATGAAGTACAAAATACATAGCTTCATATAGTGGTAGTCTCTACGTACACCGGGATGATGATTCTGTTTCCTGTTTGACGAATTAAACATATAACTAAATCTTTAACCATATAAATAAAAATATATAATTATACATATTATATTAAAATTATTATATAATAATGTTTATCATAAAATTAATAGAGGTATTAGAAGAAATAAAATAAAAACACTCAGTTGAGATCTATACCTCTTTTTTTGGAAAACCTCTATTCGTTTAAACCATAATCCTTCCAAGGATGGTGTTTTGTTTAAAATATGAACTAGAAATAGTTTTGATATATTTTATGAAGTTATTTGATAAAGAATAGGATTATATATAATGGTCATGTAGTGTAAATAAGAGATATTATTTTGTGTCCATTTATAAGGTATTGAGAGGATACACTTGAGATTTTTGGTATAATTAATATATAAAAATTCCTTAATCAATCTGTTTAGATCCGTATTATAATATTTTAAAATAAGGGAAGTTATATGATTTAAATTTGGGAATAAGTTATTATTTATAAAAAAGAGTATTTATTTTTAACCATTATAATTTTAGTTTAACCCCCACCCCTATTAATCTATATTAACCATTACTGTAGTATTGAATTTTTACCATGGGTTCTAATCATAATAAAAAAAGTTCACTTATTGAAAAATTTGAAATTTTTATTCCAATTATGGAGTTAATTTTATTAAATTAAATTTATTTAATTTTAATATTAAAATTTAAAAACAACCCCATAAAAGATGATGAGAAACAGTTTTTAGAAAAATGATTTTTAAAAAAAATGAACATTTACAAAATACGGGTATATTGATGACTCTTATATAAATAATAATATTTTTAATAATTATATGAGACTAGTTATCATATATTAAAATTTTAAAAAATATATTTATATTTTTAAATTACATTATTTAATGAAAAAATTACAATTTTATAAAAATTGATATTTTCTTGTTTTAAATTAAAAAATATATATTTAGTGACATATAAAAAATGAATAATAATGTAATATTGACATGATAAATAAAAAATTAACTCCATTTTCTTAAAAAATATATATTTAATTTAGAAATTAATTATAATGTCTATGAAAAAAATACAATAAAATCCATTTTTAAACGAAAACCTATTTCTGAAACATAAAATGACATTTGTGAAAATTGACTAAATATTAATATTTAATTAATACATAAATTTAATATATACTAAATCATTATAAAAATTAACTATCATATGGATATTCATAAAAATGCCACCATTTTAATGGCTAGGTTGGAATAATGTCATTAAAATAATAATATTATTGAATATAAAAGTTTGCATAATGTTTGGTGTTGTGTATTAAGAAAGATATAGAGTATTGTATACTTTTAAACTAAATTTTCATTGAATTAAATTTTATTTATAGATAAGAGATGTGGACTTTTATCTGATACGCTATAATAAATATCACAATGGGGATGATTTTTGGAATGTAGAGTGTTCTACTATGAGCCTTTTCTACAGTGTGTTCATTATTTTTATTATAAATTGACAATGTTGTGTTACCTTAATGATGAGATGTTATAAGATATAATTTATGAGACCTCACGTAGAGTGAGAGGGTTGAGGTACATGATATGATAGGAGACCCCACCCTATGTAAGAGGTGGTGGTATGAGATGATGTAAGTTATGTGAGCTGAGAGTTAATCATGAGTGAGAGGGTAAATGTATATTATATTTTATGTAATGTGATGTTAGACCTATTCCAGACTAGAATATAGTGACATATGATATGGTACATGATGTGACATATGAAATCACTATGAATCATAAGGTCATGGTATGAGATATAGTATATAAAATAGAATAAGCCCAAACCTTGAGTGAGACGGTATTGGTTGATGATGTGATATAAGTCATCGAATGAGGGATCCCACTGAGCTAGTGGGTTACAATGTTTTATGGGATATTTCATCTATATATTGTTTATGAACATAACTTTATTAAAAATAAAATTTTCAAATTTGTTAACTTGTGTGCAGTATAGGATAAAATTATAATGAACCTTGTTTTTTACCATAAATAAAGACCATGTTCATTGGTTTTATCCACATGAATTAATGGATAATAATTTTTTTTATTTCGAATGTTAATTTTTAGAAAATGTGTGAAACCTCAAAGACCATAATGTTTGGTCATTTTTTAAGAAATAATTAAAAAAAATATTTATACACTCAAAAAATCTTATTATAATCAATCAGTAAATATAATTCACATTACACCTTAACATCTAGGTCTTCCTTGATAACATCTTCAAAATGATGGTCCAGTTATCCCAATTCTATTAAAATTCCCACAAATCGATCTTATTAACAGTGAATCATCAATAAAAAATGGATTATTTTTTTTATTAATACACAACCCTTTATCCTAATTAATATCAATATGAATATTTTTTTCAAATATTTGTTTAACATCATCCTTTCAATCATTGATATGTAGAAACCCTTCAAACATAACATATTTATAGTTGATAATAAGCTCTATAAATTGTTCTTTTTCAACTTCTACCATTATTTCCCTTCTATCATTAAAAGGAACTAATTCAAGGTAATCTAATCGATTATATATATCAAGCAGTTTGGGGGTGGATAACACTTTTAGCATCACCCACACATACAATATCCCTCATCACCTAATGTGAAAATTCTATATTTTCACCACCCTATGCTTAATACTTAGATACAATGACCTATTCAATTTGGATTACTTATTGGAGATTAATGTTCTTCTCATGAGCCTCCTCGGGCATAATGGGTTAAATTCAGGAACCTTTTTTCCTAAGATTTTTGAAATACCTTATCACCATGGGTTTAGGCACATAAAAATTATCATTACATAATTTGGATTTCTTCCTCTTAATCACTATGTGACTATCTGTGTCTTGGGTTCCCTTCACCCAATTATTCTCCATGGAATATAATATCTTATACCATACATTCTCATAAAATATTCATCTTACAAATGACTGGATAATTCATCACCAGTCACGTGATGACCCATATCACCTTCTAAGACATGTAGGGAATATGTTTCTTTATCAAATTCCACTAGATCATTCTAGTTTTAAGAACTATTAAACAATATTTTCTATGTCGGAATAACTGTCATCCATCCATTCTGGTCAGTTTTACTAACCATATGTTGGTTCATGATCATGAAATGACTATGAAAATTTGATAATTCTTGGGAGGACCACCGATCAAAGGATCCTTTATTAGGGTAATTTTTTATCCATTTATAGCATGGTTCAAAGGGAGATGAACTCATAAGAACACTAGAATAAATATCCTACCTTTTACACCCCCTCTATGTCACTATTTAAGTAAATAACGATGTATTGGTGGAGGGGTAGATCCATGTATCCCTGCTTCACTGGTGAAACCTAGTTCACTCCTTCAAAATTTCTCCCCAAACCATAAAATAGGTCTGAAATCATGGGGTCTAGTTTAACTTTTCTAGACACCGTCTCAAGAGGATCACATGCTACAAGTCCTGCATCCCATGGGATAGAATTAACATCTTTTTAATTAAGATCAGATATTAATAAAATAATATTACAGACTATACACAAACCTATATAATTTATATGGTAGTTATTCTATAGGTGACTCAATTGAGAACACAATACACAAAAATCAAACCAATTTTAGGATACCACTAGTTGATGAAAAATAATATCTTCCCCCACCTCGATCTATAAAGAGTCAATATGTGGCATGAAAAATTTAACAAATATAAAAATATGGGGAATAATTGGATAACATAATGATCTTGAATAATCATCAAAATACAAAAACATCCAGCATAGTTTCCCAATATTTGAAGAATTTGGAGATTTTGTAAGGGAAAGGGTAGTTTCAGAAAACATATCCAACTCTCTATTATGGGGGACCATGATCCTTGTGAAATTCATAACATGATGTCATGAGGAAGAACTGATATCTATCATAGTAGTTTTTCCTCTTAGACAATATAGATCCAAGGTCATCAACACTAAAGAATCAAAGAATGGGATGGAGGGGATCTAGAAATCTGATGATAGATTGATATTGTAGGGGATGTGGACTATTGAAAATTCTATAAAATGTGTTGAGGGATGTGTATTGTAGAGAAAAATAAGCTAAAAGGGAAAACCAATATAAAGATGATGCCTCCGAGAAAACCATGATGGAATATGGAAGGGAAAGGATCCCTTAATGAAGAGATGGTGTAATTGGGAAAATATGGATATAAGGGAATTTGTGGATAAGATGATGGTTAGTGAAGGGGATATGGAAACCAAAGTCTATGTTATTTTTAAAAGATGATGGTTAAAGGGAACGACCTTTATCACTACCTGAGGAGAATTTAGACACCATCTAAGGATCCATAAGGTTAACTCCACATCCATCATCGAAACCCAGACCAAGATAGACTATCATAAGGTATAAATGTAATTATTTGTTATATATCGTGGTAATGGAATTATGACTTATATAATAGTTAATATATATATATATATAAGAAAAAAACATCCCATTAAGAAATGAACCAAAATTGTTTAACTAAGAAAATAATTAAAAATATTTCTATGATTAAATTTTAGTTTATAAAATGCATATTGTAATGATTTTTTCCGTATCAGCTTGTTACAGTTCTTCTTTTGTTGTTTGAGAAAGCTCAAAAGAGGATAAAATAGGTTTATTGGTTGTTGGATAAGTATGTTTACTACAACATGTGGTTCATAATGTGTACCGGATTTGCATCATGACTCTAAAATTTTTTCTAGCCAGTGGTCTTATGGATTATATATAGAATAGTAGTATTATATGAAATTTATTTAGGATTTGAAACAAGAATTTAGTATTTGAGTTTCATTCAGTCCTGGACATAATAATTTTTAGTTGAGACTGATGTTTTTTTAGAATTCATTCCTTGTAAATAATTCATAGCTTGTAATCCACATACCATGTGGAATTAACATTATAAATACGAAATTATCAATATGAAACTAGTGAGTTTCAGTTTATTTATAAATATATTTCATAAAAAATTTATCTTATTTGGCCATTCCCCCTCTAGTTTTGAGAATTATACCTAGGTCTTTTTTGAGGTGTTTAAACCCACCTCCTCTTTCATGAACATTTGTATCTAATGGTTGTGTTTTGGATATATAAGGTAACTAAAAATTCAATACTTATGTTTTAATCAATTATTCATCAATTTTATATTGTAGAGATGTTATATTTGGTTTACGGTGTGTTGTGGGTTGTGTTTTAAAGATCAATTCAGGCCGTTTCGGTTTATATGTCTTTTTCTTTTGCAGTTAGGTTTTGTAGTCTTTTTCGCTTTCACCACATAGTGCACAAAAATATTGGAAAGATTATTAGATGTAATAGATCGATTTTCTCATAGGATTACATGATATGTGTAGGGTTATAATTTAAATTCATTACCTCAGTTCCCCAGATTCAGTGGATAATTATTTAAATTGTAACTACATACAAGTGATCACATCCCAAAGGAAATAATCATTTAGTAGTCATGTTAAAGTAGATAAACACATATATTAAAAATATATTTTAGAATAATAAATATAGACATTTTTTTAATTGAGATCACATTTATTCATTGTATCATATCCCTACATGTCAATCATAAAACATTTCTTGGAATCAACGGGAAAGGAAATATAATAAAGGGGTGATCTCCGATGCTCATTATGGGTAAGAGTACAATAGAGCCTATCATGAATACATAATACATAATTAATATGGAAAGGTAAATAATTTTAATACATCCATTTAATCAATATCATGAAAATGATTAATACAATGTTATAAGTAAATGATGATCAAATAGTATCATACAAACAATCTCAAGAGCTAGAAAAACTCCCATGGTTATCATTACAAAAAAAATCACATGAACATCAATAAATTAAATCATAATGATGGATTACATAATACAATACATGTGAGTCATACAGTTATGGACTTGTGCCATGACATCTAAATAACCATTATTACCTATTTCAAAAACAAAACTAGATTCACTCGTGAGACCAATTGATGAATCAAGGGGGTATTATGCCCCCCATCACATATTAAGTCCAATGGAATCCTCATTATAAAGGGGTGAAACATAATAAATTTAAAAATTTAAATTTAAAAATTATTAAATGAAATAGTAATAATTTACCTAATCAATAGAAATAATTATAATCATCTAGACTAATATGTTGAATGGCATCAGAATAATACATCACCAATAAAACTAATCATTAAATATTCACAAAATTAGTATGGATGGTATAATTAGAATATATAACTAATTTATCACATGTTAAAATGATTTTTGTTTTTTTTATCGATATAAAAACATTAAAAACTCGAATAAATATTATTATGAGGGAAATATCATTATTTACATTGAAAATAAAGTTCAAAAACTAAAAATTTCAAAAATAGTATGAATAAATTTTCTTTAAAATCAACCACATAAACATATAAAGGATTATTTGAAATAAATATTGGCCTTGATACTGGGATATTATATATGTTCTTATTACATTAAATCAAATATTCATTGGAAAGTTTATACGATAAGTCAACAAACTCCTTTATTGGAAAATGAAATGAAGATTCCTATTGAAAAAATTTGAAAAAATCCAAAAAGTATTTATATTTTTATTAATAAATAATTTGGAAAATTTTGAAAACATTTCTAAAAATATTTTTAGAAAACATGGTCATGAAAGAGAAAAATATTTTTGACTACAAAGAGAAATAAATATGGGGTTTCATAAAAAAAAATTTCCAATAATTTTTAATACCAAATTGTATAACAAAGGCACTATTACGTGAAAATCCCATGAATAAATAATGGAGAAGAAAATTACGTTTTTTATTTAGACTTGTAGAATAATACTTAATCGTCGTAAAATTATTCTTAAAAACCCCAATAAATGATGAGATTATAAAATAAACCATTTTAAAATTGTTGTCTCTTGAATTTTAAACCCCATGAAAAAAATATTTTCAAATTAAAAATTATATATTATTTATATAATGGTTTACATGATATAATATATCAATGGAAAAATATATATAGCACACAAAAGAACTATGTGGTGAATATGGCATACTTTTCATGGAAGTGAAAGTGATATGAGAAACCCTTAACTAAAATATGATTTCATTCATATGTTTACCAAAATACCATATAAAAAATTTGTATTTTTTATACATATATTATAGAATAATACTCATATATTTTATTCCATACGTGATTTAAATATAGTATTTTACGGCCTATTTATGAGTTCTTTTTTAAAATCTCTATTTGGGGGGATAATTGATCTGTTTTTCAAATATATTTTCATTTAATAGTTTTGGTTCTTTTATATGGATTATGATTAAATCATCCTCGCAATTTAAAAAAAATATATAAATACCATATATATTCATTTTATGTGTATTTAAAACAATCTATAAATGTTTATGACAGAAAACGCATTACACTGTTCATGATGATGGTAGGTCGTACATACACATGAACGATGCTTCCATTTTGTTGATGAATATAATGAATGGAAAATAAAAATTTATTAAAATTTTTAGAACCATTATTTTGTTATATATATAATCAATGTTAATCAAATTATTCTTTATTATAATCCATGTAAAAATAAAATGAAGAATACTGGACAATAAAACATGAAGGCGATAATCCACAAGTACACGTGAGAAATGTTTTTGTTTTCCAAAGGAATCTATGGTAAGAAATTATATGTTAAATTATATATGATGTACTATTTTTAGGTCATAAATATCAAATATATCTCATTAAACTTATTCATACTACATTCTATGTAGAGCATAAGGGAAACACAAATCACATCGCTTCGCGAGGCAGTAATCTGCCTTACACATGAAGAAACATTATAGTATCACCTAAAGAAATTTAATATAATAATTTATATGTTAAATAATATTTAAAAAAGTATGATAATGTCATAAATTTCATATACATATTATTATTCCATAATTATATCCATTATTGAATGGTGGGGATCAAAATAAATTAAATCATTTCACGGTGCGGTATTCCAACACAAAGACGATTGACAATTTCATTTACCATTTCTTGAAAGTGGAGATGTGTATAAGTGAATACATTAACATAATAATTTATATGTATGTATGAGTTAATAAATAAATTATATTATCAATGTTGAAGAGGGTTTGAATGATGTGAAATAATAAATAAAAAAATATGCACTTTAACAATTTTACCTCTTTCTATAAAAACCCATTAATGTATATAAAAAAATACATCTTATGAGGGTTTATTCATACAAATATGGCCTCTATGATGTTAATATAGAATTAAGGAATATATTTTGAATGGATTGGCCAATAAAAATTTCATTGGATACATGAAACAGGGAGGAGAGTGGGAGGGATTTTATAATTGGGGGAGAGGACATGCATAGAATCTTTTAAAATAATAATGTGTAACCATGTTTTTTCACATGTCAAAAAGCTCAAAATAGACCATTATCCTAAAATATATTGGTTAATACTAAAATATTTCCATAAAATGGGGTTTCAAATGTTTTTGGTCATTTTTAATCCCTATTTTTTTAGTTTATACCCCTGGTAAGCCTATTTCAACCCTAATTATGGTAAATATTTTATATTTGTTTTTTATTATTAATTATAACAAATAATTATTTTGATATAATTATATAATATCAAATTTTATTATTAAAATTTTTTAATAAATTTTTAAAAATTCAATTCATTGAATTGGTAGAGCTACAATTAAAATTAAACCCACACCTGAATTGAAGAAATGGTTTTTCCAAATAAAAACATTCAAAAGTTTAAAAATTATTTCTGTCATAAATAAATTTAAAATTGATTAAAATGTCCAAAATTGTGTAAAATATAATAAACTATAACCAAGTTTAATTTAATATAAATTTAAAAAAAATTAACATTATATATTATTTAAATATAAACATAATTTATAATAAAAATCGGTATTTTTTACTATACATAAAAAAACATTTATCTTTTCATATTATTATAAAAAGAATACCCAATAACAATTTTGACCTACATATTTCAGAAATAATACTTATTTTATAAAATAAATTATTTAATTTTTGTAAAAAAATTATTTTACATTATGTGTATAAAGCATGAATAAACCAACTTTTAGAAAAATATTGTTCTCATAAAACATTTCTTTTTAATTCTAATTGTCATATTTTTTTAATATTTAGATAACAGATATAATTATTTTTTACATATATAAACAATATAATTTTTATAATTTAGTTTTTCCTATTCTTACCCACAAACATAATGTCTAGTTTATAATTGTAACAGCCGAGACATTAATGAGAAAAATTTTGTTTCTATGTTATATAAATTATTAAAGGAATCTTTCACTACACACAATACTAGCTTGGCTTGCTTTACACGCAACCTTGGTCTTCCTTGATAGCATGTGTCGTACGCAATAACCAAGTTTCACTAAACAACGATATATTATAATATTAGCCGTTATGAATAGTATTAACTGAATTTTGAATTTTATATCATTTTAATTCATCTTATACATTTTCTAGAATGAGGTATGAAAACAAAATCTATTTTTGGATAAAAGATGTTACTTAAAAAAATGCAGTTTTACCGCCTTTTGATGGTGCACCCACATTAAATATAGTTTTTGACAAGTTTATAAGTTCAATTTGACAAAATAAAATTATTCATTAGAATCAAGATATAAAAATTTACTTTGGATAAATTTTTCATATTATTCTGATAACTTTCATATTTTAATGAATAGTAAAAACACGCTATATTTTAATTACAAACAACTTTTTTCATCACAATAATTTATATGGTAAAATTATGATATTGAATGTTTTTAAAGTAGAAATAGAATATATTTTTTACATTTAATATAATTTATGTTATTAGCATTAATTTTACATTGAATTCATTGGTAAAAACATGTCAATCTTTGGCAATGTTTTAACTTTTAAAACCTGTTTCCTTAACAACGGGATTAATTATAAATTATTTACTGCAACTTCTATGTTTCGAATTATGAAAAATGGATTCCATATTTGGAATCAGTGGGTCCAAATTATGTTAATAGGTTACTTTTGTTTGATATTATGAATGGTAACTAAAGCAATTTTATATTTAATAAGGTTAAAGATAAATAGGGTAATTCAAGTTTAAAAGAATATTATAATAATTCATAATTACCTTGACACTAGTCCTAACCTTATTGGATGAGTAGTTGCCGACCATGGGCATCTTTGGGACGATTTCGGGACCCCATTGAGCCACTTGGTAGTGACAATGACAATTTGGATTAATTAATTTAATGTAATGACAAAATTGACATGAACAAAAATCATTTAGTAATTAATTTTTTTAAGGTGTTATATAAATTATCTTATGAACTATAAATATTCATTGCAAAGCTAAAATGATTTCCTACATAATGATATTTTGTTTTATAATTTTTAGACCCCAAATAAATTAAATTATTTATGACACAATAATGATGAAGTATTTTCCTCATTAATAAATGATTTAAATAAATAAGATTATAATGTTTAAAAAATTTTCCAAAAAATGTCCAATTCTGATTGAATGATTTTATTTAGACTATTAGTCATCTTATAATCATCATTAATTATTTTTGGACCTTTTGAAACTGAAGATAAGTTGATAATAAAATAATTTTTCCACACTTTCCAAGGTCCCCCTCTCCTCCCTTAAAAAAGGGCACCTCCTCCATCTCTTCATCTCCCCAATTTGAGCCTTCATTCTCGGCCAAACCCTACCCATTACACTTCCACACTTCCTTATAAACCTACTAGAGGTACTAGTCTTATCAAAAGTCCAAATCTAGTGCCTTAAGAGAAAGTTTCAAGGAGTCACTTCAAGAAATAGGTAATACCTTCTGCCGTTTTATTCATCTTCCATTCTTCTTCTACTCCCACTTCTTTAGATGTATCATTATGAGGTAATAACATCAGTATCCCTCATATACTGCTATTTTATTATAAATATGAAACAACAATATTTCACCTCTTATCCATCCTACAGAAAATGAAATCACCGCGCGTGCGTACGGACGGAATACCGTCACCACGCCGTGGGGTAATCTGTTTTACACCACCACCTTACTTGGATGGGTATAATGGTGTAAAGAATAACTATATATGATTATTTTAAATTTATATTGATTCTAAAATAGTATACATACACTTCAATACAATTCAACGATCATGGGAATGATATCATCGCTCGTGCGTATGTACGGCCTACCATCTCCACTATGTGTTGCGACTCGTTCTATATGATCATCATTGAATAATGATTATATAAATAACATTATGAATGAATATGATATATATTACACTAATACAATTATTTAAATGATTTACCTATATCATATAATGAGGAATAAAAATTTATTCAACAAAACACTCATAAGAACAAAAAGTAATAAACACCCGAATAACAGGTAGTAATGAAATATTACTAATAAGAAGCTATGAATATGACCATATATGGTATCATAACAATGGATATGATTCTTTAATAAGTCAATTACTTTATTTAAATCATTATTCTGGAGGTTCGGACACGTACAAAGCATATCGGACCTGAGGTAAGGGAAAATATCACAATCTCTTTTTATCCGAGATTGTTTATACTTTGGTATTTACTGGGGTGTATTTTATCATCCACATCCATGTTTCGTCAATATTTAATATTATTTATATCCTCCTTCAATTGTTTAAATCCAATTTTACCCTTCGATGAGTTTTTAGTAAAAGATAAGATAGGAATCTTTTGTCATTTTTCATATGAGGAACTTTTTGACTTTTCTGACAAAAGTACGAGAAGAATTTTTTTTACTTATACGGCATGAATGTATTTTTAAAACATTATTTCTATGAATCTTCCTTTACATGTTTTCGGGATTATTTTTAGTCAAATTCTTTTATTTTAGTATTGTATAACATTTTAAGAAAGGAAAAGTCTTTTTGAAGTAGAAAGGATATTTTCCTCAAGAATGGAGTTCAAGTGTTTTATCAAAATTATTTTCCATATAAGATATTATAGGGTTTTGTTTCTATCCCTATTATTAAATTGATTTGATTATGTTGTGATGGGAATATTTTTATGAATTCCTTTGTCTTATATGAATCGTTTTATGATGTCATGATGATTAAGATTCCCATTTTTATTACATGGGTTATGCTATGATGTATGGTTTTTGATTTTTGGCACCCATAAGAATGGTATAATTATAAGATGGGTGGGACCAATATCTCCCTCCAATTAATTGGGTAAATATTATATATCACATGAGATAGACATGGCAAGAACGGTAGGTTAAATCGAATTAGTGAAACAGGACTAAAATGAGGAGTGAACTCGGTTCAGAAATGGACTTTGTCCACTAAGATAGTCTTGGCAATGTCTATTGACTAATAAGAAATGATTATCTATGATTATGTGTGTATTCCACAAAGTTTCATGTTTTAAGTTATGATTATTGGGATTAAATTTTACTACCATGATTTATCACATGTTATGAAATTATGATCTCTTTTGAAGGTTAAGTTTTAAAAAATGTTATGTTCTTAAGAATATGATGTGATTTATATTTCATTTGTTTACCCTTACTGAGCATTTGAGCTCACACTTTTGTATGTTTTAATTCCCCAGGTCAGGAAGAAGGTTATTAAGTAAGATATTCCAAAAGTGACTATAGATATGATGAAATAAATTGGAGACAGTGTAGATTCTTTATGAACTAGTTTTTTATGTTTCTCAGTTTCTAAAGACACTATTCATATACGGTCCTTTCATGGTTTTCTTATATGTTGTAATAAGTATGAATCAATTTTGAATTATTAACCATGTATGTAATTTATGGTTCGTTATAGTTGGTATCAGAGGAAAGGTATATTCAACCTTTGGAAACTAGGATGTGAAAGCCTTAGTAAAAAACCTAACGATATGACTAAGCATAGAACCCAATATTAGTGTATTGGAAATTGCCATGAACAGCCTATGATAAGAACTTAGGTGTAAAATTTTGTTCTTGATTATGCAGTTTTCTTTTTATAATTAGTGTTTCTCACACTATTCTTCTTTTTTTAGTCAATGGATAGAACCCAAAGGAACCGTGTTAATGTGGAATGCGATGTGCAATGCAATGATTGTCCCCCTAAGCAACCAAACGATATGAAAGATGGAATGAAAAATCTTGTAGCCATGCTCACACAAATTTCTTAGGCTATGAATCATGAAGGACTTCCAAATGATCAGAGTAGGGAGAAACATTCTGTTTAATCCTTCATGAGGCAGTGTCCACCTTCATTCAGCGGGTCTTCTGATCCATTAGTGGCTGAACAATGGATTAGTACCACTGAAAAGATATTTCCAGTGTATCGTTTGGAAGGTGATGATGATCAATGGTGGAATATTATCAAGAATACGAGGCAAAGAGATGAAATTGAGTCCATGGAATGGGAAAAGTTCAAGAAATTATTTTTCAATAAGTACTTACCTCATATTCTTAGAACAAAGATGGAGAAAGAGTTTCTTGAACTAAAGAAAAAGGATGATGAATATGTTGGTACCTATGAAGAAAATTTTACAAGACTTGCAAGGTATGCTTATGGTATTATTACCCAACCTGAGAGTAAGATCGATCGATTCTTTAGTGGCTTAAAACCATGTCTTCGAAGTGCATTAGCCATAAAGGACATCAATAGCTGTGAGGAAATTGTTCGATGTGCTCTCAAGGTTGAGATGGAGATTGGTGTAACCCATCAGTGAAATGGGTTTGATAGGAAGAGTAAAATGGAATTCAAAGGAAAATCTAAAGACCACACTGAAAAGAAGATGAGTTTTCCCTTATTCTCAATGTGTGGAAAGAAACATAGAGGAAATTGTCTTAAGGGGACAAGCTAATGTTATAAGTGTGGAAAAGAAGCTCATCGGGAAATTGAGTGTCAAAATAATGGGAATAAGATGTCTAATGATGCAAACAAAGGAAGGGATACCTAGAATGAACTTATTAAACTTCAATGTTTCAAGAGAAAGGGGATGGGGAATTATTCCAATCAATTCCCAAATCCAAGGGATTATGATGATGATCGACGTCAACAAACTCTTAAGGCCAAAGACAAAGGAATGTCACATGTAATTACTATCGGCGTTGTGGAGTACGACAACGAAGTGGTGAGAGGTACACATACTAACCACTATAAAGTAGCAAATGTTTTATTTGATTCTGGATCCATCCACACATTTTTTCTGAAGAATTCTCTAATGGAATCGCCGTATTAGCTCAGCAATTAGATGTTGAGTTGGTTGTGACAACACCTAATGGCACAATAGTCGCATCAAAAGTTTACAATTCTTCTTCGATTGAAGTTTGTGGGAATGTGCTTCATGAAAATCTTTTGATCCTTCTTATATTAGAATTTGATGTGATTCTTGGCATGGATGGGCTTTCTTTATATGGAGCTCATATCAATTTCCAAAGAAGGGAAGTCACATTTCATATTCCAGATCAATCTATGATCGTTTATCGATGCAAGGATGAACATAACCTTCCAATGGAAATTTCTTCTATCTTTTGGGACTTCATTCCACTAAATGAAGGTTATTTATCTCAAATGGTTGGAGAGAAACTCACGATTAAAAATATTCCCATTGTACTGGAGTTTGATGATGTCTTTCCGGAGGAATTACTGGGTCTTCCACCAAATCGTGAAGTTGAGTTTTCAATAGAACTCGTACCAAGTGATTTTCCTTTTTTAAAGACACCTTATAGAATGTCCCCAATTGAGTTGCAGGAATTGAAGAAGAAACTCCAAGAGAATATTGATAAAGGATTCTTAAGCCCTAGTGTGTCACCTTGGGGAGCACATGTTCTGTTTGTTAAGAATAAAGATGGATCAATGAGACTCTGCCTTAATTATAGAGAACTTAACTAGATAAATTTCAAGAACAAATATTCTCTCCCATGCCTTTATGACCTATTTGACCATCTATGCAGAGCTCAATACATTTCCAAGATTGATCTTCATTCAGGGTATCATCAATTAAGGGGGAAAAGGGAGGATATACCAAAGACGGATTTCCGTACAAGGTGTGGACACTATGAATTTATAGTGATGCCATTTGGTCTTACTAATTCCCCTGGTATCTTTATGGATCTGAAGAATAGAGTCTTTAGAGACTATCTTGATCAGTTTGTGGAAGTCATTATAGATGATATTCTTGTCTATTCAAAGAGCAAGGAAGAACATGACAATCACTTGATAATTTTATTAAAGACCCTAAGAAAGGAGAATATTTATGCCAAATTTAACAAGTGTGAATTTTGGATTCAAAAAGTTGAATTTTTGGGTCACATAATCTCAAAAGAGGGGATATCTGTGGATCCAGAAAAAAAAAAGTGGTTATCGAAAGATAGTCGAGACCAACAACAGTAACTCGGATCCGAAATTCTCTTAGTTTGGCTGGATATTATCGATGTTTTGTGAATGATTTTTCACGATTATCTAATCCACTCACCAAGTTGACTCGGAAAGGAGTTAAGTTTGTTTGGAAAGAGGAATGCGAAGAGAATTTCAAGGAGTTGAAAGGAAGGTTATCCAATGCACATGTGCTCACACTACCTTGCAGTGGAGAAAGGTTTGTGATCTACAGTGATGCATCCAAGAAGGGACTGGGATGTGTTCTCATGAAAAATGATATGGTGATAGCTTATGCCTCACGGCATTTGAAAATCCATGAGAAATATTACCCAACTCATGATTTGGAGTTAGCTGCGGTAATATTTGAAGCAAAGATTTGGAGGCATTATCTTTATGGAGAAAAGTGTGACATTTATACAGATCATAAAAGTTTAAAGTATATTTTCACACAAAAGGAGCTGAATATTCTCCATAGAAGATGGTTGGATCTGATTAAGGATTACGACTGCTCAATTCATTACCACCCTGGGAAAGAAAACAAGGTGGAAGATGCATTAAGTTGACAAGACCATGCTAGCTTATCCATGATGAGGACCACAAAAGATCTAATATTTAAGGATTTACAAAGGATGGATCTTGGAATTATAATTAAAGGGGAAAAATAGTATCTTTCTCAAATGAATGTTCAACCATCTATACATGTGAATATTAAAGAGGCGAAGAAAGAAGATGTTGAGTTACAAAAGAAGGTGGGAAATGTTCCTGAATTCAACCTTGATTATGATGGGATAATAAAGTTCAGGAATTGGGTTTGTGTTCCTCCCATCCTTGAATTAAAGAAGGAGCTACTGTATGAGGCTCATATTTCTTCATTATCTATTCATCCTGGAAGCACGAAGATGTATAAGGACCTAAAAGAGTACTTCTGGTGGGATGGCATGAAAAGAGATGTTGCTGAATATGTCTCTCGATTCTTGGTTTGTCAGCAAGTTAAAGCTGAGAGACAGAAGTCTAAGGGAATGTTACAACCATTACCCATACCCAAATGGAAATGGGAAAACATCACTATGGAATTTGTCACCGGAATTCCTAAAACATCCAAAGGCAATAATGATATCTGGGTTATAGTTGATCGTCTTACGAATTCGGCACACTTCATTGCTATTAGAGAAGGTTTGTATCCTGATCAACTTGCCAGGATATATGTAAAAGAAGTGGTAAGATTGTATGGAGTACCACTTTCCATTATATCTGATCAGGATACGAGGTTTACCTCAATGTTCTGGTGAAGTTTTCAGCATACTCTGGATAAAGAGTTGTGTTTCAGCACTGCTTATCATCCTCTGACAGACGGTCAGTCTGAGAGGTCAATTCAAACTTTGGAAGATATGTTGAGAGCATGCTCTATGGATTTCAGAGGTGGTTGGGATCAACACCTACCTTTGGTGGAATTTTCTTATAATAATAGTTTTCACTCAAGTATTCAGATGAATCCTTATGAATCTCTCTGTGGAATGAAATGCAGGACTCCAACTTTCTAGGATGAAGTTGGGGAAAGAAAGCTATTAGGACCTGATCTTGTTGATGAAATGGCAGAAAAGGTAATATATATTCAACAACACATAAGAGCAGCTCAAAGTAGAAAAAAAAGTTATGTCGAAAACCGAAGAAAGGACCTAGAGTTTAAAGTGGGTGATAAAGTGTTCTTATGAATATCTCCTTGGAAAAGAGTAATGAGATTTGGAAAGAAGGGAAAGTTGATCCCTAGATATATCGATCCTTTTGAAATTCCGGATCGTGTTGGGAAGGTAGCTTGCCGATTAGCACTTTCACCAAATCTCTCTCAAGTTCACAATGTGTTCCATGTATCTCTCCTGAGAAAGTACATACCTGATCATTCACATGTACTCAGCTCACAAGTTGTACCACTAGAACAAGATCATTATTATGAATAACAACTGATAGAGACTCTGGATCGTAGCGAAAAAGTCCTACGGAACAAGATCACTCGCTTGGTGAACGTTTTATGGAGGAACCACCAATTAAAAGAAGCTACATGGGAACTTTAGGATATGATGAGGGAGAGGTATCCTCATCTGTTTGTTACGAAGTGACGAATTTTGAGGGCGAAATTCATTTTAAAGGGGGTAGAAGGTAACACCCGAGAATTTTATGAGAAATATTTTGTTTTTATTTTATATAAATCATCAAAGTAATCTTTCACTACACACAACACTAGCTTGGCTTTCTTTACACGCAACCACGGCCTTCCTTGATAGCTTGCGTCGTACGCAATTACCGTGTTTCACAAAACAGCGATATATTATAATATTATCCGTTATGAATAGTATTAATTTAATTTTAAATTTTATAACATTTTAATTCACCTTATATATTTTCTAGAATGAGGTATGAAAACAAAATCAGTTTTTTTGATAAAAGAAGTATTTTTAAAAAATTGCAGTTTTACAGCCTTTTGATGGCGCACCCACATTAAATAAAGTTTTTGACAAGTTTATAAGATCAATTTGACAAAATAAAATTCTTCTTTAGAATCAAGATATAAAAATTTTCTTTGGATAAATTTTACATATTATTCTGATAACTTTTATATTTTAATGAATAGTATAAACACGCTATATTTTAATTAAAAACTACTTTTTTCATCCCAATACTTTATATGGATAAATTATGATATTTAATGTTTTTAATGTATAAATAGAATATATTTTTACCATTTAATATAATTTATATCATTAGCATTAATTTTACATTGAATTCATAGGTAAAAACATTTCAATATTTGGAAATGTTTTAACTTTTAAAACCTGTTTGCTTAACAACAAGATTAATTTTAAATTAATTACTGTAAGTTCGTTGTTTTGAATTTTGAAAAATGGATTCCATATTTGAAATCAGTGGGTTCAAATTATATTAATAGGTTACTTTTATTTTTTTTGATATTATGAATAGTAACTATGGTAATTTTTTATTTACTACGGTTAAAGGTAAATAGGGTAATTCAAGGTTAAAGGAATATTATAATAATTCATAATTACCTTGACACTTGTCCTAACCTTATTTTATGAGTAGTTGCCGACCATGGGCATCCTTGGATCGATTTTGGGACCCCATTGAGCCACTTGGTAGTGACAATTAAAATTTTGATTAATTAATTTACTGTAAAGACAAAATTGACATTAAAAAAATCTTTTAGTAATTAATTTTTATAAGGGGTTATATAAATTATATTTTCAACTATAAATATTAATTGTAAATCTAAAATTATTTCCTACATAATGATTTTTTTTTATAATTTTTAGACACCAAATAAATTAAATTATTTATGACACAATAATGATGAAGTATTTACCTCATTAATAAATGATTTAAATAAATAAGATTATAATGATTCAAATTTTTTCCAAAACATGTCCAATTCTGATTGGATGATTTTATTTAGACTTTGAGTCATCTTATCTACATCTTTAATGATTTTTGGACCTTTTGAAACCAATGATAAGTTTATAATAAAATAATATTTCCACACTTTCTAAAGGTTCCCCCCTCCTCCCTTATAAAAGGGCACCTCATCCCTCTCTTCCTCACACCAATTTGAGCCTTCAAGATCGGCCAAACCCTGAAAATTTCATTTCTCCACTTCCTTAGAAACCTACAAGTGGTACTGGTCTTATCAAAAGACCAACTCTAGTGCCTTAAGAGAAAGTTTCAAGGAGGCACTTCGAGAAAGAGGTAATACCTTCTACCGTTTTCTTCAAGTTCCATTCTTCTTCTACTCCCTTTTCATTAGTTGTTTCATTATGAGGTAATAACATCAGTATCCCTCATATAATTATATGTTATTATAAATATGAAAAAACCCTATTTCACCTCTTATTCATCTTATGAAAAACGAAATCACCGCGTGTGCGTACGTACGGAATACCGTCTTCACGCCATGGTGTAATCTGTTTTCGACCACCACCTTACATGGATGGGTATAATGGTATAAATAATAACAATATATTATTATTTTAAAGTGATATTTATTATTAAATAGTGTACATACACTTCAATACAATTCCATGATCTTGGGAACAATATCATCGCTCGTGTGTACGTACGGCCCACCGTCTCCACGATGTGATGCGACTCGTTCTATATGATCTTCATTTAATAATGATTATATAAATGAATTGAATGAATGAATATGATATATATTACACTAATACCATTCTGTAAATTATGTATCTATATCCTATAAAGAGGAATAATAATTTATTCGGCAAAACACGCATAATAACAAAAAGTAATAAACACCCGAATAACAAGTAGTAATGAAATATTACTAATAAGAAGCTAAGAATATGACCATATATGGTATCATAACAATGAATTTGATTCTATAATAAGTCAATGACATTATTTAAATCATTATACAGTATGTTCAGACACGTTCAAAGCATATCGGACCTAAGGTAAGGGAAAATATCACAATATCATTTTTATCCGAGATTGTTTATACTTTGGTTTTTACTGGGGTATATTTTATCATCCACATCCATGTTCCCTCAATATGTAATATTATTTATATCCTCCTGTAATTGTTTAAATCCAATTTTACCCTTCGGTGAGTTTTTAGTAAAAGATATGAAAGGAATCTTTTTTCGTTTTTCGTACGAGGTACTTTTTGACTTTTCCGAAAAAGTACGAGAAGAATGTTTTTTAACTTATACGGCATGAATGGATTATTAAAACATTATTTACAAGAAGATTGTTTTACAAGTTTTAACGTTTATTTTTAATAAACTTCTTTTAGTTTAGAATTTTATTACATGTTAAGAAAGGAAAAGTGTTTTTGAAGTAGAAAGGATATTTTCTCAAGAATGGAGTTCAAGTGTTTTATCAAAATTATTTTCCATCTAAGATAATATAGGGTTTTGTTTCTATACCTATTATTACATTGATTTGATTATGTTATGATGGAAATATTTTTATGAATTCCTTTATCTTATATGAAGTGTTTTAAGATGTCATGAAGTTTATGATTACCATTTTTATTACATGGTTTATGCTATGATATATGGTTTATGATTTTGTGGCACACATAAGAATGGTATCATTATAAGATGGGTGGGACCTATATCTCCCTCCAATTCATTGGGTACATATTTTATATCTCCTGAGATAGACATGGCTGGAACGGAAGGTTAAACCAGTTCAGTGAAACAGGACTGAAACGAGGAGTGAACTCGGTTCAGAAATGAACTTTCTCCACTAAGATAGTCTTGGCAATGAGTCTTGGCTAATAAGAAAGGATTATATTTGATTATGTGTGTATGCTACAAAGTTTCATGTTTTAAGTTATGGTTATTGGAATTACATTTCACTACCCTGATTTATCCCATGTTATGAAATTATGATCTCTTTTGAAGGTTAAGATTTCAATAATGATATGTTCTTATGAATATGATGTGATTGATATTTTTTTTGTTTACCCTTAATGAGAATTTGAGCTCACCCTTTTGTATGTTTTCTTTCCCCAGGTCAGGAAGAAGGTTATTAAGTAAGATATTCCAAAAGGGACAATAGATATGATGAAATAAATGGGTGACAGTGTAGATGCTTTATGAACTAGTTGTTTACGTTTCCCAGTTTCTAAAGACACTATACCTATACAGTCATTTCATTGTTTTGTTATATGTTGTAATAAGTATGCTTCAGTATTGAAGTATTAACCATTTATGTAATGTATGGGTTGTTATAATAATGATATTGTTTAAATAATAATATTTGAATAGAGTATCACATTTCATTTAAATATGGTGTTGCAGGAATCACAACCTGTTAATGAGATTGAACATATTTAAATATAAATAATTCAAAAGAAATGGGGGATTTATTCTCTTTTAATATTGGTGTTTACAGTCATATAATCAATTGAAAATTTTAATTTTTATAATCATTGTGTGGAAACTTCTATGACATTAAATAAATATTTTCCAAAATATTTCATCTTGATCATGATAGTAAATGGATAAAACATTGAGAATACCTTTTTTGGATACCCACATCATTAAAAGGGGTATTAAAAAATCCACATGAGAGGAGAAAAATAAATGTGATAAGGTTATCTAAAATTTCACATTACCTGGATTCGATGTAGGAAAACATTGGTGGGATATGAAAACATGTTCACGGAACAGAATACAAAAACACAATTATTAATTGATAGCGATTGAAAACATGGTCATGATAAAGTTATCCACAATAGGAATATAAATTGGTGATGAGTTAAAATTTAATGAATTCAACATAAATAAAAGTAATTATACAACATTTTTCATTCAATATATATTTTCCTAGAGTTAAGGGAAACTTTACTATCAAGACTGTAATCATTAAAAAATATAGTTGATATATTTATATTTCATAAGAAAATTTCATCATTTTATTCTATTTTGATCAATTTATACTACACTTTTAACTCCCTAAAATGAATATCAGAAAATCATTTTCATATTCCTAAATCACTAAAATTAAATATCAATTGATCATAAAAATATGGAAAATTAATTCCTCCTAACTCAAGGTGTATTAGAAGACCGGAATTGTTAGAATGTGTTATCCTGTAATGTCCCTGACGTAGAGGCCATAATAACTACAGCCTCAAGCCAAGTTGTCAAATGACCTCATGTTCTCCTTCCAATGTTCCAGAGGTTGAAGACTTTCAGAACGGGTCTCAATAGAAATATGGGGATACTATACCAACATATCCAAGTAAACACATAATAAAATTAACAACAATTGATGAAAATAACAAACAGAACAATACATGTATATCTTACAAAAAAACCAATAGGTAACCTTGTACTCATGTTGTAACAAAATATTGGGAATAATTTGCATTCTAAGAATTGATAGACTAAAAAAATAAAACTAATAAATGAATCTAAAACCAGAACCATGTACCATCCTGATCTTGACCTCCATGCTCAAACCCGTTATCCCAAGCACAACCAAACACCATGTATCAATCCTAAACAAGTAATTGATGATAAGTATCATCTTCTTGAGTACCCATGTTCCATGGATTCTTAACCAGGGTGTGAAATTAAATCACTAGGACACCCCTAATGGTGTCAAAAGAAAACAAAATATTGTGAAATGGAAAATAAATGTAACAAGTTCAAAAAATAAACATGTAATAAGGAAAAATATATTTAATTATCTTATAACAATTTACAAATTAAATTCACTAAAAATAGACCAATCCAAAAAACTATATCTACTAACATTGGATGTATTATTCAAGGCATAATGGTCACATACACATTTAACCATATGTGATTTGAAAAATAAAAACTAATCGCATACCCATTATTTATAATGATCATTTAATCCATTTTCATCATTACTAAAATATCATCACTTCTGATATCATCATTAATAAAAAAATATTCATCTCATATTACATGGGTTAGGTATTTAAATCATTTACACCATAGCCAATGTCATTCAATTACCATTTATAATGGAATAAACCAATTCCATGTCTCTCTATGGATAAATATATCACAACAAACACATAATCCTCACCTCTATGCCTCACTAAAGGTGGAATGAACCCATTGTGGTAATATAGCGTCATACCCTTTCTAACTAGTGAAATATGGGGTGAAGTTTAGAGCCTCCTTCTAACTTGAACCATGGGTGTAGAACTTCAGTTAATATGCCACACTACCAAGAAATGTGCACATCATTATTTATCCGTTAACCACACATGTATCATATCAGAACCAAACACAACCACTTAAAATATAAATCATAGTCAACAACAGTCATCATGGGAATAAATATTTTTCCATAACCCATTAACAAATTTCCATTTAAATTACCTTGTTGTTTTTCTTAATTCCAATTTCTTATGCCTATCACTTACAGAATATTCACTAATTCCCATACACTAAACCATTTTACTAATTCCGGCATTCTATTTGTTAACTCACTGATGCATTTCAATCGAAAATCAAAATCTATTTGGTACATTTACAATAATAACATGTAACCCATTTTTACACCGTGCCTAACTCCCACTTATAGTATATCATCAACTAATAAAATTCACCGATTAGTTCATTACATAATCATTATAACATGACAACATTATTTTTATTGGCCCTATCTCACTAGCATGAAGATTAATTCAATGATTAAGGTCCAAATAGACCATTAATACTATATCATGGTATATATAAAATAGAAAATAATTATTTGAAATCATAATGAATCTACCCTTTAAAAACATAGTTCTTCGTCATTGAAAACTAAAACATGACCAAAGGCATTCGTTTCTATTTAAACCATCCAAAACAATCATTAAAACATTTTCACAAAAAGGAAACCTCTCCCTCATTTCATTATCATTATAAATTTAATTAGAAAAATCCTTCTTAAAATTACCTTAAATTCAACACCTTTATTCAAAGAATTTAATACTCTCAATCATCATTTTCCTTCAACAGATCTACAATTATGTCAAATCCCCAAAACAAACAATTAAATCATTTCAAAAACATTAAACCATTTAAAAATAAAATATTGTAAATTGTATCAAACAATCCATTAAAATTACTTAAAATTAATTATATATTTACTACCCATTTTTTCACTTAATACTCATATCTCAAGGTTTGCTAATTTTACTCACTATTTTATAGGGTTCAAATTAGCCATTAGGGAGCCCGAGGTTCGTTCTCGCGTCATTAATGAATCCAAAAGGGATAGGGAAGGATTTTCCACTGCAATATATGGTCCCAATCAAAATCCATAACCGAAGGAATGGAAACATATCATGGAAACACATTGGAATAACCACATAAACATATATAACATCAAGACTGTGGAAAACTATTAAAGACCTCCTACCTTATGTATTTTGATGAACGCTTATTAATTTCTATCTTTGATTTCAAATCGAACCCCCACCAAATACAATACCTAATATCCAAATGAAAAGTGAAGTTATTAAGGATTCAGATGAAGATGAGGGATTATACATGCCCTATTCTATAAAATATAGCAAACGGGGAGTTAAAACACATGGATCTTAGATTCAATACAAACAATACTCCCAAATATGATGAATGGAAGGAAACCCATCCATGGAAAGAGAGGGAGTTGTTGGTTTGTAACCTTAAGTAGAGGGGGTCATGAGGGAGGAAAAATAGGGGTAGAAAGAAATAGATTTATAAGGTAAATATAGAATTTACAACTTTTTAACAAATACATGGTTTGGTCATGCAGTTTAAAAACTATGCTTTAGCTATATAACACTATCTATCCAAGAAGATATATTCCACATAGTTTCATGGGGCATCGACATGGTTTGGAAAAATATGTGGTTACCATGCACTACCCCTCTATCCAATATGGTTTCCATGCCACACGGTTTCCTAGTCCAGGGGAATGATTTGGAATTACAGAGCACCAACCAAGCACTATGTACAGTTTGGTCACTTTTCTCTACGTTTCATGTCTTGAGCCAAAGAAACTCACCTAAAACGTCTTAATCTCCATACAAACACTTCTCAACCAAAAACGAGAGCATAACTAAATTTTTCTACAAGGATATACCTTCACGAAATAAATTCATCTTTCAACCTCATCACCTTATATTGGATCATCCTCAATATGAACCTTTAATAATTTCCAATACCTCAAGACTAAAAAAGGTAAACCATGAAACCACCAATCAGAATTCACCTTTTATGTTTCTCCATGAACTCAGACATGTCAAAATAATTATTGGATGAATGAAATAGTCATTCCCTGATAACAATGTTATCAACAATATCTATAATCAAATTATAATACTATTTCAGGACTCATAAACCTCAACACATCATTACTATCACCTAAAACAAGGAATTTTCTAGTTAACACTTTTAGACCATCGCACAGAAGGATACTGACTAGGAACTATATTACACTAGGAGGGAAAACCTGAAAACTATTGGTTTGATCCTCTCCACATTTCATGCCCCACATCTCACAGATCCATACAATCATAGTCTATTCAAAACATTAATGTTGATCCAAGGCCGACATCAGTAGAAGAAATTACATGATTTTAACCATAGCTAATGTCATACCCTTGTGTTTCACACAAGGCCCAACATCCTAGATTCATTTTGGATATCTGAAAAGAATAACCCATAAAATTATCTTTATCTAGATATAAGCAATCGTTTACATTCAAGATAATTCTGATTACAAATATCTATTTACCGAGATGACTCTTACATGATTTAATTCTACATGAACCTCCATTCATGGAATTTACTAACAAACCCTCAAAAAAATATCAACTGAATTCATTATTCACAACTTTCCAAAACATCCAAACATCCATGAAAACACCATCCATCACTTTCATTCATCCATTTCATAAAAACCATTTCGATAAGACACCTACAATATCAATACTAATTCAAGGTTTGCATGGATATTTCGGGAAACCATTTTCCATTACTGAAATGTGCTTATCCTTCTAGTGTTAACAAGAGGGGGATTATAGACCACCACATCCACTCATTTTTTCCCAGCCATGTCAAGCCATCCCTGGTTGACTCTCTATTTCAAAGTCTATCTTCCTCTATTGCTTTTCTTCTAATTTACCTAACCATGACTATTTTTTCAATAAAATAATACCATGTAAAGACCTGTAAATTTCAAGGAAATTTTTTTTCTTAATTTTCTCTGGAATTTTACAAGAGTTATGTTTTTGACGGCACCTGATTCTGAGGCCCGGTGTGCCCAGAATCATTTTCCAAAGTTTGGCTCAGGTACGTTCAGTGAACGGACGACCGGGTTGTTTTTAACTTTTGAACTGGTGCTCGGAAACGAATTCTGAGGGCACCGATGGAATCACAGCGCTGGTTTTTGCTTAGAAACGCCTCTTCCGGAGTTGTGTTTGCTCGTTTGTGGTTTTTAATTTTTGGGCTTAAAGTTAAGAAATAAAATAATTGTACGAAAAACTTTATTTTATTTCACTTAAGCCACTTGGAATCCACTTGAAGCCACTTAAAGCGGCTTAAGATGAGTTGAAACGGATAGGGTATTATCCAAAAATATCCTACCCTCTTGGTAGGATATTTGTGAGGTGGGACCCGCACGAGCCCCACCGTATCATTTCCACTAAGTAATGCACCCGCGAAAACCCGTCATTATGAAAGTCAACTGACGCGTTTTATTAAATTCTTAATGCACTATTTAATTGGGTGGTTTTATTCGTTGAATTAAAAGGGCAGTTTCTTTGGTTGAATTAATTCTACGAATTAATGGGTCGTTACTTACCACTTTTTCATTTGTTGGCGAAATAATAAAATAAGACCAACGCCGACATTTGGAGGATTGCACGTTGAGAGGCTTTGACAGAATTCTTGTGCCTTAAAACTCCTTCGCGAAGAACGCGAAGAACGCGAAGAACGCAAAGAACGCGAAGAACGTCGTCACCCTCGGAGTTTGACGACGCTTCATCCGAGACGTTCTTCCCCGCCCGATCTCCGATCACCAACTGCTTGAGGTAAGAGATCTTGGGTTTCTTTCTAAACTTACTTGTTGTTTATAACAACACACGGATTTAATTATTTACAATTAAATCTGTTGTTCTTGAACATCAGAGTTCGTCGACGCGACACCCTTCCACAATGACGCGACGATCCCCTCCTTCTGTAACAATAAAATCCGCGAAGAACCCGCGTGCAACGACTTGACGAGGTAGGGGTTGTTGTGAATAATTATTTTATTCCCGTGATCGTTTCTTTTAAAATTGAAGAAACCAGACAATAAGAACAATTTTAATTCATTAAAATTGTTGTTTCATGTGTTGAATATATCTCCCGTTGTTTCGATCTAACGCGGATGGTGCGGGCCAAACGAACAAGACCCGACAACCCTCCGCCGTTCTTCGTGGTTGTGCGGATTTGGTTGGCAATGACAAAACGTAACACAAGGGAATTTTGATGATCCCATAGTGAAGAATGGAACCCGGGAGGGGAAACGGTGCAGACGAGAAAGAAAACGGACCACCGGAGCAACTCTGGTGGCCCACGGAAGCTGCCGGCGGCCGGAGGCGGCGGATGCCGCATCTGTTGATCCATCATGGCCCCGCGCGGGGCCACGGGACCTCCAACCCACGGGGACAGCGCCCCGCGGCTTCTTCCGTGCTCGGCCACTCGGCCGAGCCGAGCCAGGCCGGTCCGACTGGCCGGGCTGCGCCCTGGCTGGACCGGACCTGGTCGGGTCGACCCCGTTCGGCCGACCCAGGGGGGATCGGGCTGGGTCGCCCTGGGCCCGGACCCCCCGTCTTCGGACATTTTTCAGTCTCTTGCCCGTAACATGAACTACGGGCCTCCAAATGACGCGCCGTCAGTGGAAACACGATCCTTGGATCGATATGGTCGTTTCGGTATATCGCACTCAAGGTTTCAGAATACTTTGGGTTCAGCCGGGTTGGTTCGTACACAAAACCAACCGAGCCCTCGGAGCGGAAATGCTCATATCTTGAGCTACGGACGTACGATTGACGTGCCGTCAGCTTTGGTGGATTCCTCTAAGTGAGATGGATCCTTTGGCATACTCCGCCTGAGGTTTGGACACAGGTGGAGTACGGTCAGGTTGGTTTTCCCTTAAAAACCAACCGAGCCCCCGGGACGAAAAAGCCAATAACTCTCAGACCAGGTGTCTGATTGATGCGCCGTCTGTGACGTTGAGTTCCTGTTGACGATACAGAACTTTTGGATACATCAACTTCAGACTTTGTGTCAGTTGATGTATCAGCCTCTCGGCTCGTGGAGCGGACCCTCCTGAATGAGCTTGCTGTGTGCGGGAACCCTAGTGCTGGCTGCGACTTCGACGACTATGCAGAGATCCTCAGTGGACAGCGATGACGATTGTGTAGAGATTCTCAGTGGACTGCGACAACTACTGCACTCAGCGATCCTACATGGATCAGTGCTACAAATCATGTGTGGATTCGATCATGTGTGGGTCAGTGCTCAGCGGTTCTGTGTGACCCAGCACCTACAGGTCTTGTGTGGGCCCGATCATGTGTGGGTCTTTGCAGGGGTTAGTTACCTATTGATCCTGTGTGGGTTTGATCCTGTGTGGGTCATTGCGGGGGTTATTACCTTTCGATCCTTTGTGGGTCCGACAACTTAGATAGATCAGTGATCATCTCTATCATCATATGAAGATGTATACCTGTGTGAGCTGAATCCTGTGTTAGTCTCCTTTGTGGATTATGATGAACTATCCGGTGTGGATTTACTGTTTACTCTCCTTTGTGGATTGTGTTGAACTATCCTGTGTGGATTTACTGTTTACTCTCCTTTGTGGATTGCGTTGTGCTATCCTGTGTGGATTTACATTTTTCTTTCCTGTGTGGACTGGGTTGTGCTTGGGCTCGGATGTTGGAGCCGAACGGGAGTTGATGACTTAGGTTTATGTATGCGAATATACCTAAGTAGTGTCGGTTGTTACTTCGTGATTGCATCCTACCTTTTTGGTTTATCCTTTGTGGATTTCGGAAGACCTTCGGGGGTCTCGGGGTCCCTACTGACTACATTATACTCACCCCTGCATGGGCTATTCCCACACTATGTGGTGTTGGTTGCAGACGATGGATAGAGCTGATCGTGGTGGAGGCTTGTGGAGCAGGACGGTACCTGGAGGTGGACCACTGGGTGGGACGTACTCGGAGCAGTCAGGTGGACTGGAGGATCAGTAGAGGCTATCTGTACCCACCCTTCAGTTGGGACTTCCAGAGGACGTCTCGGCGCTGCGACTTTTCTTTTCAGTTGTTGTTTTCCCCTTTCAGTTGTACTTTACAGTTGGGCTTGTATTTCCTGCCCCTTTTACTTTCAGCACAGCTTGTTACAGTTTTCACTTAGTGTTTACTTTTCCTCTTGCTTACTCTATGGTGCTTGTTTACTTTTCAAAGGCAATGCCTTACCATTTTCCGGGATTTACGCCTCGGTGCTAGTTGCCATCCCTTGGCCTATGGAAGGCGGACTTGGGGTAGTCACGGCACGGGCCCCGAGGACGGGTCGTGACAAATTGGTATCAGAGGTGGTCAGTTCTACCGCAGACTCTGATATTTTCTCTCTGAGAAGCAATAGTGTTTAGCGTATTGGGTGTGGTTATCAGTTCAGGGAGTCCAGTGTTGGTGCGGCGGCCGACATATCCGTACACCAGGACCCTGACTTCTGATTTCCGACTTAATGGAAGAAAACATTGATTGCATGTGTGTTTCAAGTTTTCTTTGTGATTACTTGTGTTAGCTCACCAGGTATAATGTTCTGACCGTGGCGCACTTGTTTCCTTTTTAGGATGTCCCGACGATAGCAGCCAGCTAGGGTTCCGAGAGTAGAGCACATCGACAGCCCGCCGAGGGACGAGGCCTCGGTACAGGGCCAATTGACAGCGGAGGCACCAGCGGTACCTTTACCCGCCGAGCCCCCGATGCTTCCAGCACAGACCCCTGACGATGCAAGACGCCTCAGAGCTCTGCACGAGTTCCATTTCCAGCGACCACCCAGGTTTCTTGGGTAGATGGACCCCCAGGCAGCCGAGGACTGGCTGGAGGCGGTCATACGAGTTTTCAGGCTAGTGAGGACACTAGCAGACCTCGTGGTGATCCTCGCGGCGAGCCTACTGCACGCAGCAGCAGGACGACGGTGGAGCTTGATGCTCCAGGTGCACAATGAGGCCTCTCTCATCTGGACGGACTTCGAGAGCCTCTTCCGCTCAGAGTTCCTCGCAGACACCATCCGTGCGGTGCACATTCAAGAGCATCTTCAGCTGCGGCATGGCAGCTTGACGGTCGCCCAGTACACGGTGAGGTTCACTGATCTTTCTCGCTACTCGGCCGACATGGTACGGGACCCCTTCTTCCGAGACCGGACCTTCGAGCAGGGATTGAGACATGAGATCAGGGAATCACTGATCTCCCTCAGCATCCTAACCCAGGCAGGAGTACTGGAGCGAGCCCTTCTGATCAAGATCTTTCTGGATGAGTCCACAGCAAGACCTACCGCAGGGCGGTAGGTAGCAGAGTCTTCGGCAGCAGGTAGCCGACGGATGACTCATGGTTCCAGGAAGAGCAGACCCTCTCATAGACGACCTCATGACACTGGCTCAGCAGTGCGGGGCACACAGTGTAGAGCCAGTCTTTCGAGAGGCAGGCATTGCTATGCCTGCGGCGGGCAGGGCCACATGGCTCGTGACTGCCCGACCCTCCGTACCAAGGAGCAGCAGACGGTGGAGGGGCCACCTAGGCAGAGGCAGAGAGTCGACCGTGGAAGTCCGCACGGAGGAGGTAGACGAGGTAGAGGAGCTGGCCAAGCAGCATGTGATGGGCGATGCTTTGAGTCTCTGCCACCACCACCACCAGGAGGTCCGCCCCGACCACAGGGAGCTGGCGGGCAGAGACAGGCACAGCTCTAGGCAGCGGACTCCTACGACCATGGCGCGCCAGAGATGATTCAAGGTACGATCTGTGTCTATTAGAACCTTGCTGCAGTTCTTATAGACATAGGTGCGAGTCACTCTTTCATAACCGCTGCCCTTGTTCAGAGCTCTGAGATTCCGACAGAGCCGTTGCCTCGATCCTTATGGCTAGAAACCCCTACGGGAGCAGAACCGATTATTAATAACTGGTACCGGCAGTGTCAGCTTACTCTAGGAAGCGAGATCTTAGGCTGGGATCATCTTGTAGCGGCATCGAGGCCTTATGACGTCATCTTGGGCATGGATTGGTTATCTACAGTCCATGCTCAGATTGACTGTTTTAGGCGCAAGGTGCGATGTGTACGCACCGACGGGAGCTGGTTCACCTTCACCGGTGAGAAGGGAGCCTTTGCAGCATAGGAGGGACTCTCGCAGAGGAGGGGACAACCCATCACTCATCAGTTGGCTAGCCTCATCCTAGGATCATTGGACGTGCGGAGTCCTAGTTTTCCTGTAGTGGTGGATCAGTACGCGGACATCTTTCCCGATGACGTTCCAGGGCTACCTCCTCACAGAGAGGTAGACTTTTATATTGATATGTACCCCGGGACAGCCCCGATATCCACTCTAGCATATCGGATGGCCCCCGCTGAGCTTCGAGAGCTGCGGGTACAGTTGGAGGACTTGCAGGGAAAGGGGTTCATCTGACCCAGTGTTTCACCCTGGGCTTCCCCGATATTGTTTGCCAAGAAGGCAGACGGGAGCTTGCAACTATGTGTCGACTATCGTCACCTGAACTAGGTGACTGTGAGGAACAATTATCCACTACCGAGGATTGATGACCTCTTCGATCAGCTCAAGGGAGCACGGTGGTTCTCGAAGATAGACCTCAGGTCAGGATATCATCAGCTCAGAGTTCGAGACGAGGACGTGCAGAAGACGACCTTCAGGTGTCGGTATGGCCACTATGAGTTCTTGGTTATGCCATTCGGCATAACCAACACTCCAGAAGTGTTCATGAGCCTCATTAATAGGATCTTCCAGCCATACCTTGATCGATTTGTCATGGTCTTAATCGACGAAATTTTGGTGTACTCGACCACGGAGGAGGAGAACGCCTACCACTTGCGGGTTGTACTAGACACACTCCGAGAGCACCAGCATTATGGAAAGCTCTCGAAGTTCTAGTTCTGGTTACGTGAGGTCCACTTCTTGGGGCACGTCATTTTAGAGGCGGGAGTTTCTGTGGATCCTGCGAAGATCGAGGCAGTGCTAGCTTGGGAGCCACCCAGGAGCGTGATGGAGGTGCGGAGTTTCTTGGGTCTAGACGGATACTATCGAAGATTTGTGTCGGACTTCTCTAGAGTTGTGGCGCCACTCTCAGCTTTGAAAAATAAGGGGAAACCCTTTGTGTGGTCAGACAAATGTTAGCAGAGCTTCCAGGAGCTGAGACCGAGATTGACCAGCGCACCTATCTTGAGTTTGCCTGAGGAGGGAGTTGGATACATATTCTACTGTGATGCATCAGGGACCGGACTTGGATGTGTCCTGATGCAGGAGCGGGCCGTGATTGCCTATGGATCATGTTATTTGAGGCCGTATGAGCAGAACTACGCTACCCATGACCTGGAGTTAGCAGCAGTTCTCTTCGCTCTGAAGACATGGCGGCATTATCTGATGGGCGAGCACTTTACAGTCTTTTCCGGCCACCAGAGTCTCAGGTACATCTTCTCGCAGAAGGATCTGAACCTGAGACAGCAGCTATGGCTCGGGTTCCTCCAGGACTATGACTTTGAGATAGTCTATACTCCTGGGAAGGGGAACGTAGTAGCCGATGCCCTCAACAGGTGGACGGGCATTCAGCTACTTGAGGAGTCGACTGAGCAGCTAGCCGCCTTTCAGATATCCTTCGTGGATAGAGACGGAGAAGCCTTCCTTCAGTCTCTCACAGTCTCTCCTCTACTTCTATAGCGGGTCAGAGAGGCACATCGTGGGGATGCTGACTGTGAGACGCGGCGTGTACAGATAACCTCGAGACAGGCGCCTGATGGTTTCTCCCTTGGAGCAGAGCACGACGTCCTTTTCAGAGGACGTACCTTGGTTCCATTTTCTTTACAAGAGGAGATGCTGAGAGAGTTTCACACTTCTCCTTTGGTGGTACATCATGGAGTGGCGAAGATGTACCAGGATCTCAGACGACAGCTCTGGTGGCCGGGCATGAAGATGGTTGTGGCAGAGTTCGTTTCTCGATGTCTCACCTGCCCGCAGGTGATGAAAGAGCATCAGGTACCAGCAGGCTTGGTACAGCCCTTGGAGGTCCCAAAGTGGAAGTGGGATGGGATATCTATGGACTTCGTGACTGGACTTCCACGCACTTCCAGAGGTCACGACTCCATTTGGGTGATTTTTGACCGACTCACCAAGTTGGCACACTTCTTACCCATCCGAGAGCAGGGATCATTGGAGAGCTTGGGGCGTCTCTACGTTCAAGAGATTGTACGGCTTCACGGTGTGCCATCGTCTATCGTCTCCGATCGAGACGCTCGCTTTACTTCCCGACATTGGAAGGGGTTGCAGGAGGCGTTCGTGACACGGCTACGTCTGACCACCGCCTTTCACCCTCAGACGGATGGTCAGACGGAGAGGACCATTCTGACTCTCGAGGACATGCTCCGCGCATGTGGTCTCGACTTTGGTCGTAGCTGGGAGGACCACCTACCCTTGGCGGAGTTTGCGTACAACAACAGCTACCACTCCACTATCGGGATGGCACCATACGAGGTGTTGTAAGGCAGACCTTGCAGATCTCCTTTGTGCCGGACAGACCCTGGGGAGTCAACACTTGTGGGACCAGAGATGGTCCGGGCCACGACAGAGAAGGTCCAGGTCATCCAGGAGCGGATGAGGACAGCTCAGAGCCGGAAGAAGTCTTATGTTGATAGGAGGCGGAGGCCACTAGAGTTCGAGGATAGAGACCACGTCTTCTTGCGTGTCGCAACTCGACGTGGATTACGGAGATTTGGCCGAGGCGGCATGTTGTCTCCACGCTTCATCGGACTCTTCCAGGTCCTCAGCAGGATTGGGGAGGTGGCTTATCACCTGGCTCTACCACCTCAGTTGCACTGGGTGCACGACGTCTTCCCCGTATCTCAGCTGAGGAGATACGTGCACGACCCAACACATATCATTGACTATGGGGAGCTGGACGAGGATGATGGGGCGACTTTTGAGGAGGTCCCAGTGGAGATCTA
Source organism: Viscum album (assembly GCA_963277665.1). Taxonomy (NCBI): domain Eukaryota; kingdom Viridiplantae; phylum Streptophyta; class Magnoliopsida; order Santalales; family Viscaceae; genus Viscum; species Viscum album. The sequence continues at coordinate 987,629,278 of OY728163.1, read as the reverse complement.
GGATCGACAAGAGCGGATCCTACGTGGATGATCGATTCCTCTAGTTCACATCAGATGGTAGCACGGGTACCTCCAGGAGAGCACTTGGGAGCGGGAGGCTCAGATTCGTGCTCAGTACCAACATTTTATTCCATAGTTTATGATGTATCTTTATGAGGATGTAAAGCCCTGAGGTGGGAGTAATGTAAAGACCCGTAAATTTCAAGGAAATTTTTTTTCTTAATTTTCTTTGGATTTTACAAGAGCGCAGTTTCTGAAGGAACCTGATTCCGAGGCCCGGTGTGCCCGGAATCATTTTCCGAAGTTTGGCTCGGGTACGTTAAGTGTACAGATGAGTGGGTTTTTTCTAACTTTTGAACCGGTGCTCGGAATCGAATTCTGAGGGCACTGATGGAATCGCAAAACCGTTTTTTTCTTAGAAATGCCTCTTCCGGAGTTGCGTTTTCTCGGGTGTGGTTTTTAATTTTCGGGCTTAAAGATAAGAAATAAAATAATTGTACGAGAAACATTATTTTATTTCACATAAGCCACATGGAAGCCACTTGAAGCCACTAAAACCGGCATAAGCTGAGTTGAAATGGATAGGGTACTATCCAAAAATATTCTACCCTCTTGGTAGGATATTTGTGAGGTGGGACCCGCACGAGCCCCACCGTATCTTTTCCGCTAAGTAACACACCTGCGAAAACCCGTCATTATGAATGTCAACTGACGCGTTTTCTTAAATTCTTAACACACCATTTAATTGGGCGGTTTTATTCGTTGAATTAAATGGGCATTTTCTTTCATTGAATTAATTCTAAGAATTATTGGGTCGTTACTTACCTCCTTTTCGTTTGTTGGCGAAATAATAAAATAAGTCCAACACCGCCATTTGGAGGATTTCACGTTAAGAGGCTTTGACAGAATTCTTGTGCCTTCATCCTCCTTCATGAAGAACGTGAAGAATGCGAAGAACGCGAAGAACGCTGTCACCGTCGGAGTTTGACGACGCTTCATCCAAGACGTTCTTCCCCGCCCCGATTTCTGATCACCAACTGCTTGAGGTAAGAGATCTCGGGTTTCTTTTTAAACTTCCTTGTGGTTTATAAAAACACACGGATTTAATTATTTACAATTAAATTTGTTGTTCTTGAACCTCGGAGTTCGTCGACATGACACCCTTCTGCGACGACGCGAAGATCCCCTCCTTCCGCGATGATCAAATCCACGAAGAACCCGCGTGCAACGACTTGACGAGGTAGGGGTTGTTGTGAATAATTATTTTATTCCCATGATCGTTTCTTTTAAAAGTGAAGAACTCGGACAATAAGAACAATTTTAATTCATTAAAATTCTTTTTTCATGTGTTGAATATTTCTCCTGTTGTTTCTATCTAACGCAGAGGGTGCGGGCCAAATGAACACGGCGCGACAACCCTCCGTCATTCTTCGTGGTTGTGCGGATTTGGCGGGCGATGAAAAAATATGATGCAAGGGCATTTTGATGATCCCGTAGTGAATAACGGAACCCGGGAGGGGCAACGGCGCAGACTGAAAGGAAAACTGACCACCGGAGCAACTCTGGTGGCCCGCGGAAGCTGCCGGTGGCCAGAGGCGGCGGCTCCCCAGCGCGCCGCCGGACAGGGCCGCCGCGGCTGAAGCCACGGCGGTGGCGGCCTGCAGACCCGCGGTCGCGCGGGTCCGGCTCGCCAGCATGGGACGCAGTGGAAGCTGCGTCCGTTGACCCATCGCGGCCCCGTGAGGGGCCGCAACACCTCCAACCCGCGGGGACAGCGCCCCGCGGCTTCTGCCGCGCTCGGCCGCTCGGCTGAGCCGAGCCTGGCTGGTCCGACTGGTCGGGTCGTGCCTTGGCTGGACCGGACCGGTTCCAGCCGGGCCGGGTCGGCCCGGGCCCGGACCCCCCATCTTCGGACCGTTTTCGGTCTCTTGCCCGTAACATGAGCTACAGGCCTCCAAACAACGCGCCGTCAGTGGAAACGCGATACATGGATCGAGACGGTCGTTTCAGTATATCACACTCAAGGTTTCAGAATACTTTGGGTTCGGCCGGGTTGGTTCGTACACAAAACCAATCGGGCCCTCGGAGAGGAAACACTCATATCTTGAGCTACGGACGTCCGATTAAAGTGTCGTCAGCTTTGGTGGATTCCTCTAAGTGAGACAGATCTTTTGGCATACTTCGCCCGAGGTTTAGACGCAGGTGGCGTATGGTCAGGTTGGTTTTGCCTTAAAAACCAACCGTGCCCCCGAGACGAAAAATCCAATAACTCTCAGACCGGGCATCCGATTGACGCGTCGTCTGCGACGTTGAGTTCCTGTTGACGATACAGAACTTTTGGATACATAAAATTCGGACTTTGTGTCAGTTGACGTATCAGCTCTCAGCTCATGGAGCGGACCCTCCCGAACGAGCTTTCTGTGTGCGGGAACCCTAGTGCTGGCTGTGACTTCGACGACTATGCAGAGATCCTTAGTGGACTGCGATGACAACTGTGTAGAGATCCTCAGTGGACTGCGACGACTACTGCACTCAGTGATCCTACGTGGATCAGTGCTACATATCCTGTGTGGATCTGATCCTGTGTGGGTCAGCGCTCAGCGGTTCTGTGTGAGCCAGCGCCTACGGGTCCTGTGTGGGCCCGATCCTGTGTTGGTCTTTGCGGGGGTTAGTTACCTATTGATCCTGTGTGGGTCATTGCGGGGGTTAGTACCTTTCGATCCTTTGTGGGTCCGACGACTTAGATGGATCAGTGATCATCTCTATCGTCATACGAAGAAGTATACCTGTGTCAGCTGAATCCTATGTTACTCTCCTTTGTGGATTGTGTTGAACTATCCTGTGTGGATTTACTGTTTACTCTCCTTTGTGGGTTGTGTTGAACTATCCTGTGTGGATTTACTGTTTACTCTCCTTTGTGGATTGCATTGTGCTATCTTGTGTGGATTTACGTTTTGCTTTCCTGTGTGGACTGGGTTGTGCTTGGGCTCAGATGTTGGAGCCGAACTGGAGTTGATGACTTAGGTTTATCTATGGGAATATACCTAAGCAGTGTCGGTTGTTACTTCGTGATTGCATCCTTCCTTTGTGGTTTATCCTTTGTGGATTTCAGGAGACCTTCGGGTGTCTCGGGGTCCCTACTGAGTAGCTTATACTCACCCCTGCACGGGCTATGTCCGCACTAAGTTGTGTTGGTTGCAGACGACAGACAGCGCTGATCGTGGTGGAGGCTTGCAGAGCAGGACGGTACCTGGAGGTGGACCACTGGGCGGGACATACTCGGAGCAGTCAGGTGGACCCGAGGAACAGTAGAGGCAATCTGTACCCACCCTTCAGGTGGGACTTTCAGAGGACGGTTCGGCGCTGCGACTTTTATTTTCAATTGATGTTTTCCCATATAAGTTGTACTTTACAATTGGGCTTATATTTCCGGCACCTTTTACTTTCAGCACAGCTTGTTACAGTTTTCACTTAGTGTTTACTTTTCCCTTGCTTAATCCTTGGTGCTTGTTTACTTTTCAAAGGAAATGCCTTCACTTTTTCTGGGATTTACTCCTTGGTTCTAGTCGCCAGCCCCTGGCCTATGGAAGGCGGGCTTGGGGTAGTCACGGCACGGGCCCTGAGGACGGGTCGTGACATACCAAATTCATTTACATATACCTACTGAAGTCTTACCATAAATTAGAAAAAACATCATCATCATGACATTTGCTAATTTTAAACTGTTATCCTTCTCTTCAGCACCCCCAAACACATATCCGATATGACCACTCTGATTTAATTTATGACAGATCATGGTTGAATCCAATACTAATCCTGATTGATCATCACACCGAAAACCATCCCAAACATGAAACTCACAGGATTCCAATTAGATTCCTGATTCCACCATATCCACTCCACATCATTAACCACATAATCATGGAATAACATGATTCTCCCCAATTTAGGAGTATCAATCTCGCTACTTTCATCAATCCACTTCAATCAATGTGGTTCACTCCACAATCAAAAGATTAAGCATCAACATGGATGTGGTTTTTAGGCTTTTTCTAGGAAAAAATTAACGATCCCCACTAACCGTTCTAGGGTTCTATAAATGACACCCTTGGAAGTCGTTCAAACTCGGTCCATCCTAAGGACCCCTCCCATAACATATTGATGGTGTACTCCCACAACATATGACTTTAATACACTTACCACTCCCTATGAATATCCCAAAAGATTCCCACATCCTCATAAAACACACATAAACTACTAGGTGTAATTCTATAACTTTCCCAACAAACCTGATATGATGTCATGATATTAGGCATGATAGTTTCTTGCTAAAAGAAAACTAATAAGTCATCAATGAACACGAGTAAAAACTATCATCCACAGTCATCACCTTTTACCACGATGGTAACTAAATCTACCAAATACACTAGGATTCCATACCTCCTGGTGTCTTATCAATGTGATACCACCACAACCCGAACAGAAATCACAACCATGCTCAGTACCACCACACAACCCTTTACCAAGAAGTCATGACCCAAAATTCCATTTTCACAATTTTCATTACTCTACTCAAATTCTCCATGAATGTTAACATTGATCACATAAAATATTCCATGATCCATTCCACTGTTTCAAAACAATCCATTTTATCGCACTATTAGGGCCTCCCCACTTAGATTCCAGGGAAATCACCTACTATTACATCCAGTCAACTTGAACACATGTCCCAATAGAATAATGAATATCTATCATGTTCCCACCACATATTTCTCATTCGAATAACCAGTGTCCTTCACTCTCCTTCTACCAAACAAAAAACCAATCTATAACTCACATAGGCTATACATCACCCTGGATAAGCCTATGCGCCCGCTCAAAAAACCAATCACACTACCTGATTTACCAGCTCCATCAGACCAAAGAATTTTCTTGGGGATTTCAATGCATAACCATGCAATTTTACCAAATCCTGGTGGAACCCACTATTATTTGATTTTAAATATAAAGCATCCATATGTTCGTTACATTCCAATGGACCTAAAACACTAGGCAAAAATCCCTCATGGAAACCCTATATTTATCCAAGTTTTTAAATCATTTTCACAATTAATGTTGCCTATACCATTGACATTAAACTTTCTACTTAGCCATATAGGTTAATAATACACTGGAAAAAACTCTTTGTTTCCCATAAGAAAGGTTTGATACATCTACATATAATACATGCACCCTGATGAACTGACACCCAAAGTGATCTCTCTAACATATCATCCTCAAATGTCTAGTGATACCAAATTCTCAAACTGGAGACACACCAAACAAAGGTTACTTACTCCCTCTAATCCGAACACACCAATACATATGTAATTATCTATTCAAGGTGGTCGTCCTACCCAATTTTCAAAAAAATGAATCTAATGAAACAAAAAACCATTTACTCTAAGTCCCACAGTAAGTGTATTTGCTCCCATGCACTAGAGCCATGAACCGAACACCCACTCTATGGTCCAAAACACAACTCACAATTTTTTAATCCACAAGATTCACAACATTTACATTAACAAACATCATTACGCATCTTGAGGTCACAACATAACCATGGAAACTACAAGAAACATCCCATTAACCAAAACAACTAATCATCAAGATTAAACACCCCCAAACCCGAGGTCTCTAGACTAAGGCAATCTGATTACCAAATACACTTATCTATGGGGTCGACAACCAATACTAGGGATAACCACCATGGGTGACCATAAAGGGTTCTATTATTCTCCCTTTTTTTAATTTATTGTCCTCACTATCTAAACCCATTATTTCACTTTTCACATATTTCATTTTCCAAACCCAAAAATATACACATTCTAAAAACCAATTGTTATCTTGGTATTTTAGAAATTTCATCTATATACAAAATCTACCTTCAAAACATTTACAATTCAAAAACCGAAGAATTTCTCATTTCCAAATTTTTTTTAACTCTCTGTTTATCATTAAAAGATTTATTCAATTGATATTTCATACTAATTTGGTTCAGCGACATGTCATGCATAAGTCACTCAAAGGAAACACATAGATGTTATATCTATCATGTATGCCTAGAATGATAAATGAAGACATAATCCCCCGCGTTCCACAACAATAATGATATAAAACCCCATAAATAAATAAAATAATATACATATGAAGCACTTGATGAGGAAAAAACAATTAATCTTAAAATAACAAAACTAAACATCAATTCCCACCCCTGTAAACCAAGATTTTCCATCTTATGTTGGACTACAAGCCTTAAAAAATGATCTCATTACATAGCCATAAAAAGATCCTAGATTCATGTATATGATACCCCAAATATTAATACATTAATACCTACTATGATACCACTTTTAAAAATCCCCAACCCACAAGACACTATAACCAGGGCCCCTGAGTCAAGTCGTCACAAGACCTTAGTCGTGCCTCCCCGTACGCCAAAGGCAGTTGACTAGTAGTGAATGTATAAAGTGAAACCTAGGGAGACTATACCTTATTATTATAGTTAATTCACAATTGAAGTAACAAATAAAATAAAATAATCATAAATAGAAAAATGCATGGATGACTTGTAAAAAAACAATAAGTAACCAAGTATTCATGCTGTAACAAAATCTAGTGAATAATATAGAGGCCATTAAGTCATATTCGATAAGACAACACCAAAGCTGAAAAAATACAATATACATTGACCTAATTACCAACCTAGATCAGTCTTCCATGCTCCACCCTATCATCCCAAGCACTACAAAATAGCAGGTCCCTATCTGGAACCAGTACTTAAAAACAAGTAGAATATGTTTGGATACCCTTGTGTTATGGAGGCCTGAGTGGGGTGTGAGTAAAACTCAATTGAAAACCACAAATAGTTTCTAAAAAAATTGATATGATGCAAAAAGGTGTATTAAGGTTAAAAGATTAATAAATAAAAAAGTAAAAAAGAAAACATTTATTTAATGGTCTAATATTAATTTTTCCATTTTGTTCTAAAAACATTGACCAATAAATAAAACTAAATTAGGTCACCTTGAATGTATAATACAAGGAACAAGTTCCCCACACAAATTTAAACATATGGGATTTAACTAGTCATAACTAATCACATTATTATTAAATATAAAGGTGATTTATAAAAGTTTAATCATTATTTCCATTTCATCACTTAATCTATCTTAATGAACAAAATCATCTTCATATCATGTAACATGGGAAATGAATTTACATCAATTACATAAAATTAAAATCTAATAAACTAACATGCCAATGGAATAAACCATGTCCCTATATGACTAGGGATAAAAACTGTCACGACCCGTCCTTGGGGCCCGTGTCGTGACTACACCAAGCCCTCCTTCCATAGGTCAGGGGCTGGCGACTAGCACCATGGCGTAAATCCCCGAAAAAGGGAAGGCATTGCCTTTGTAAAGTAAACAAGCACCACAGAGTAAACAAGAGGAAAAGTAAACACTATGTAAAAACTGTAACAAGCTGTGCTGAAAGTAAAAGGGGCCAGAAATACAAGCCCAACTGTAAAGTACAACTAAAGGGAAAAAAATAACTGAAAAGGAAGGCCGCAGCGTCGAGCCGTCCTCTAGAAGTCCCACCTGAAGGGTGAGCACATATAGCCTCCACAGATCCTCGGTCCAGTCGTCCTCTCCGAATATGTCCCGCCCAGTGGTCCACCTCCAGGTACCGTCCTGCTCCGCAAGCCTCCAACACGATCAGCGCTGTCCTTCGTCTGCAACCAACACAACGAAGTGCGGGCATAGCCCGTGCAGGGGTGAGTATAAGCCACACAGTAGGGACCCCGAGACCCCCGAAGGTCTCCCGAAATACACAAAGGATAGATACAATCACGAAGTAACAACCGACACTGCTTAGGTATATGCCCATACATATACCTAAGTCATCAATTCCCGTTTGGCCCCAACATCTGAGCCCAAGCACAACCCAGTCCACACAGAAAAGCAAAACGTATACTCACATAGGTTAGTACAACACAATCCATGACAGAGAAGAAAAGTAATCCACATAGGATAGCTCAACACAATCCACAAAGGAAAGTAAACTGTAAATCCACACAGGATAGTTCAACACAATCCACAAAGAAGAGTAACACAGGATTCAGCTCACACAGGTATACTACTTTGTATGACGACAAAGATGATCACTGGTCCATCTAAGTCACCGGACCCACAAGGAATCGAAAGGTACTAACCCCCGCAATGACCCACACAGGATCAGACCCACACATGATCAATCGGTAACTAACCCCCGCAAAGACCCACACAGGATCGGTCCCACACAGGACCTGTAGGCGCTGGCTCACACAGAACCGCTGAGTGCTGACCCACACAGGATCGGATCCACACAGGATCTGTAGCACTGATCCACGTAGAATCGCTGAGTGCAGTAGTCGTCGCAGTCCACTGAGGATCTCTGCATAGTTGTCGTCGCAGTCCACTGAGGATCTCTGCATAGTCGTCGTCGCAGTCACAGTAGCATTCGCAGCCAGCACTAGGGTTCCCGCACACAGCAAGCTCGTTCGGGAGGGTCCGCTCCACGAGACGAGAGGATGATATATCAACTGACACAAGGTCCGAAGATGATGTATCCAAAAGTTCTGTATCGTCAATAGTAACTTCACGTCGCAGACAGCACGTCAATCGGACGCCCGGTCTGAGAGTTATTGGCTTTTTCGTCCTAGGGGCCCAGTTGGTTTTTAAGGCAAAACCAACCTGACCATACTCCACCTGCATCCAAACCTCGGGCGGAGTGATCCAAAATATCCGTCTCACTTAGAGTAATTCAACAAAGTCGACGGCACGTCAATCAGACATCCTAAGCTCAAGATATGAGCGTTTCCAGTCCGAGGGCCCGGTTGGTTTCGTGAACAAACCCACCCGGCCGAACCACAAGTACTCTGAAACCTTGAGTGTGATATACCAAAACGACCGTCTCGATCCAAGGATCGCATTGCCACTAACGACACGTCCTTAGGAGGCTCATAGCTCAAGTTACAGGAAAATGACCTAAACGGTCCGAAGATGGGGGGGTCTGGGCCCGGACCGACCCGGTCCAACCCCCTTTGGTCGGCCCGAACCGGGTCGTCCCGACCCGGGTCCGGGTCGGACCAGATTCGGCGTGGCCCGGTCCGGCCAGGGCACGACCCGGCCGGTCAGGCCGGCCCAGCTCGGCTCGACCGGGCGGCCGAGCGTGGAAGCTGCGGGGCGCTGCCCCCGCGGGAAGAAGGAGCCGCGGCCCACGTGGGGCTGCGCTGGAGTCAACGGACGCGGCTTTTGCCACGTCCCGTGTGTGCGCGGGTCCGCTGGCCACCGCCACCGCGGCGGTCCTGTCCGGCGGTGCACCGGGGTGCCGCCACCTTTGGCTGCCGACGCTGCCGCGCTGGCGACCCGCGCCGCCGGTGGCTTCCGCGAGCGTTTGGGGTTGCTCTGGTGTTCTGTTTTCCTTCCCGTCTATGCCGATGTTCCTCCCGGGTTTCGCTCTTCACTGTGGGATCACTAAATCGCCCTTACGTCATGTTTTTTCATCGCCCGCCAAATCCGCACAACAACGAAGAACTGTAGAGGGTTGTCAGGCCATGTTTGTTTGGCCCGCACCCTCCGCGTTAGGCGATAACAGTAGGGAAGAATAATCAACATATCAAACAATAATTTTAATAAATTAAATTTTTTCTTCTGAAATCGGGTTCTTTATTTTAAAATAAATGATCACGGGAATATAATTTATTTCACAACAAACCCCTACGTCGTCATGTCGTCGCACGCGCGTTCTTCGCGGAATTTATCATCGCGGAAGGTGGGGATCGTCGCGTCGTCACGGTATCTGGCGTTGCGTCGACGAACTCCGAGGACCAAGAAACAACAGATTTAATTTTAATAATTAAATCCATATTGAAGTTATAATCCACAAAGTAGTTTAAAGAACCGCAATCCCTCACCCCAACGGATGATCGAAGATTTTGTCGCGGAGGAAGGAACGTCGCGGAAGAGGAAACGTCAGCGTCGTGGCACACGACGTCACGTCGTCGATTTCTGAGGGCTCGGTATTCTTCACATTCTTCGCGAAGGAGGATAAATAATTCTTGGTTTCTTTCAAATCCTCTCAACGAACATTTTTCCAGAATTCGTGCATTGGTCTTATTTTATTAATACGCCAATCGATTGAAAACAGGTTAAGAAATGATTAAATTAATTCATTGAATTAATTAAACGAATAAAACTGCCCAATTAATTGGCTCGTTACGAATTTAACAAAACGCATCAGTTGACTTTCATAATGATGGGTTTTCGCGGGTGCGTTACTTAGCGGAAAAGAAACGGTGGAGCTCGTGCGGGCCCCACCTCTCAAATATCCTACCAAGGGGGTAGGATATTTTTGGATAGCACCCTATCCGCAAAAACTCAGTTTAAGTTGCTTTAAGTGGCTTTCAAGTGGTCTTACGTGAAATAAAATAAAGTTTGTCATACAAATTATTTTATTTCTTAACTTTAAGCCCCAAAAATTAAAAACCACACCCGAGAAAAGCCAACTCTTGAAGATGCGTTTCTAAGCAAATATCGGCGCTGCAATTCCATCGGTGCCCTCAGAATTCGATTCCGGGCACTGGTTCAAAAGTTAGAAAAAACCGCTCGTCCGTTCACTGAACGTACCCGAACCAAACTTCGGAAATTGATTCCGGGCACACCGGGCCTCGGAATCTGGTGCCGTCAGAAACTGTGTTCTTGTAAAATTCAAAGAAAATTAAGAAAAAAAATTCCTTGAAATTTACGGGTGTTTACATTACTCCCACCTCAGAGCTTTACATCCCCGTAAAGATACATCATAAACTAGGGAAACAAATGTGGGTACTGAGCACACATCTGAGCCTCCCACTCCCAAGTGCTCTCCTGGAGGTTTCTGTGCTGCCATCTGATGCGCACGAGAGGAATCGACTGTCCACATAGGACCTGATCTTTTCGATCCTCGATCTCCACTGGGAGCTCCGAAAAAGTCTCCCCATCATCGACGTACAACACCCCATAGTCAATGATATGCATCGGGTCGTGCACGTATCTCCTCAGCTGAGATACGTGGAAGACGTCGTGCACCCGGTGCAACTGAGGTGGTAGAGCAAGGCGATAAGCCACCTCCCCAATCTTGCTGAGGACCTGGAAGGGTTCGATGAAGCGTGGAGACAACTTTACGCCTCGGCCAAATCTCCGTAAACCACATCGAGGTGAGACCCACAAGAAGACGTGGTCGCCATCCTCGAACTCTAGTGGCCTCCGCCTCCTGTCAATATATGAACTCTGCCGGCTCTGAGCTGTCCTCATCTGCTCTTGGATGACCTGGACATTCTCTGTCATGGCCCAAACCATCTCTGGTCCCACAAGTGCTGACTCCCCAGGGTCTGTCCAGCACAAAGGAGATCTGCATGGTCTGTCGTACAACGCCTCTTATGGTGCCATCCCGATGGTGGAGTGGTAGCTGTTGTTGTACGCTAACTCCACCAACGGTAGGTGATCCTACAAGCTACGACCAAAGTCGAGGACACATGCGCGGAGCATGTCCTCGAGAGTCTGAATGGTCCTCTCCGTCTGACCATCCGTCTGAGGGTGAAAGGCGGTGCTCAGACGTAGCCGCGTCCCGAACACCTCCTGCAACCCCTTCCAAAGCCGGGAAGTAAAGCGAGAATCTCGATCGGAGACGATATATGATGGCACACCATGAAGCCATACAATCTCCTGAACGTAGAGACGCCCCATGCTCTCCATTGAGCCCTGCTCCTTGATGGGTAAGAAGTGCGTCGACTTGGTGAGTCGGTAGACAATCACCCAGATGGAGTCATGACATCTAGAAGTGCATGGAAGTCCAGTCACGAAGTCCATAGATATCTCATACCACTTCCACTCTGGGACCTCCAAGGGCTGTACCAAGCATGCTGGTACCTGATGCTCTGCCTTCACCTGCTGGCAGGTGAGGCATCGTGAAACGAACTCTGCCATAGCCTTCTTCATGCCCGGCCACCAGTGCTGTCGTCTGAGGTCCTGGTACTTCTTCGCCACTCCAGGATGTACCGCCAAAGGATAAGTGTGAAAATATCTCATCACCTCCTCCTGTAATGAAAATGGTACCAATGTAGGCCCTCTGAAAAGGACTTCGTGCTCTACTCTAAGGGAAAACCCATCAGGTTCATGTCCTAAGGATATCCATGCATGCCGCATCTCATAATCAGCGTCCCCACGCTGTACCTATCTGACCCACTGTAGAAGTGGAGGAGAGACTGTGAGAGACTGAAGGAGGGCTTCTCTATCCCTGTCCTTGAAGGATATCTGCAAGGAAGCTAGCTGCTCTGTCGCCTCCTCGAGTAGCTAAATGCCCATCCTCCTGCTGAGGGCATCGGCTACTATGTTCCCCTTTCCAGGAGTATACACTCTCTCAAAGTCATAGTCCTAGAGGATCTCGAGCCATCACCGCTGTCTCAGGTTCAGGTCCTTCTGCGAGAGGATGTACCTGAGACTCTGGTGGTCAGAAAAGACTGTAAAGCGCTCGCCCATCAGATAGTGACACCATGTCTTCAGAGCGAAGACAACTGCTGCTAACTCCAGGTCATGTGTGGCGTAGTTATGCTCATGCGGACTCAACTGTCGTGATCCATAAGCAATCACGGCCCACTCCTACATCAGGACACATACGAGTCCAGTCCCTCATGCATCGAAGTAGACTACATGTCCAACTCCCTCCTCAGGCAACCTCAAGATAGGTGCACTGGTCAATCTATGTCTCACCTCCTGGAAGCTCTGATGAAATCTGTCTGACCACAAAAAGGGTTTCCCCTTCTTCATCATATCTGAGAGTGGCCCCGCAACTCTGGAGAAGTCCGGCTCAAATCTCTGATAGTATCCAGCTAGTCCCAAGAAACTCCGCACCTCCGTCACGCTCCTGGGTGGCTACCAAGCTAGCACTGCTTCGATCTTCGTGGGATCCACCGCAACTCCCGCCTCAGAAATGACATTCCCTAAGAAGTGGACCACACATAACTAGAACTGGCACTTTGAGAGCTTTCAATAAAGCTGGTTCTCTCGGACTTTGTCTAGCACAACCCGCAAGTGGTACACGTGCTCCTCCTCCGTGGTCGAGTATACCAAAATGTTGTCGATGAAGACCACGACAAATCAATCGAGGTATGGCTGAAAGATCCTATTCATGAGGCTCATGAACACTGCAGGACCATTGGTTACACCGAAAGGCATAACCAAGAACTCATAGTGGTCATACCGACACCTGAAGGTTGTCTTCTGCACGTCCTCGTCTCGAACTCTGAGATGATGATAGCCTGACCTGAGGTCTATCTTCGAGAACCACCGTGCTCCCTAGAACTGATCAAAGAGGTCATCAATCCTCGGTAGTGGATACTTGTTCCTCACTGTCACCTGGTTCAGGTAACGATAGACGACACATAGTTGCAAACTCCCGTCCACCTTCTTGGCGAACAATATCGGGGAATCCCAGGGTGAAACACTAGGTAAGATGAACCCCTTGCGCTGCACGTCCTCCATCTATACCCGCAGCTCTCGAAGCTCAGCGGGGGCCATCTGATAAACTGGAGTGGATATCGGGGCTGTCCCGGCATACAGATCAATATAAAATTCTACCTCTCTGCGAGAAGGTAGCCCTGGAACGTCATCGGGAAAGACGTCCGTGTACTGATCCACCACTGTAGGAAAACTAGGACTTCGCATGTCAACTGCTCCAAGGATGAGGCTGGACAACTAAGGAGTGATGGGTTGTCCCCTCCTCTGCGAGAGTCCCTCCTATGCTGCAAAGGTTCCCTTCTCTCCGGTGAAGGTGAACCTACTCCCGTCGTTGCGCACACATCGCACCATGCGACTAAAACAGTCAATATGAGCATGGAATGTAGATATCCAATCCATTCCCAAGATGACGTCATAAGGCCTCGACGCCGCTACCCGAAGTTCCCAGCTGAAGCTCTCGCCTCCTAGAGTAATCTCACACTGCCAACACCAGTGCGTAATCGTCAAGTCTGCTCCCATAGGAGTCTCTAGCTGTAAGGATCGAGCCATCGGCTCTGTCGAAATATCCAAGCTCTGAACAAGGGCAGCGGTTTTGAAAGAGTGACTCTCTCCTGTGCCTATAAGAACTGCAGCAAGGGTGTAATAGACACAGATCGTACCTCGAATCATCTCAGGCGCGTCGTGGTCATAGGCCTCCGCTGCCTGAAGTTGTGCATGTCTCTGCCCGCCAGCTCCCGGTGGTCGGGGTGGCCCTCCTGGTGGAGGTGGGGGTAGAGCCTCAATGCGTCACCCACCACCAGCTGCTCGGCCAGCTCCTCTGCCTCGTCCGCCTCCTCCCTGCGGACCGCCACGGTTGACCCTCTGCCTCTGCCTGGGTGGTCCCTCCACCGTCTGCTGCTTCTCGGCACGACGGGTCGGGTAGTCACGAGCCATGTGGCCCTGCCCGCCGCATGCGTAGCACTGCCTGCCTCTCGAAAGACTGGCTCCGCTTTGTGTGCCCCGCACTGCTGAGCCAGTATCATGATGTCTTCTACGAGAGGGTCTGGTCTGCTGGGACCCCTGAGTCATCTGTCGGCTGCCTTCTGCGGAGGACTCTTCTATCTGCCGCCCTGCGGTGGGTCTCGCTGCTGAAGGGGACTCAGCAAGAAAGCTCTCAATCAGAAGGGCTCTCTCTAGCACTCCTTCCTGAGTCGGAATGATAAGGGAGATCAGCGATGCCCTGATCTCGTGTCTCAAACCCTACTCAAAGGTCCGGGCCCGAAAGAATGGGTCCCGTACCATGTCTTTCGAGTAGCGAGAAAGATCGGTAATCCTCGCCGCGTACTAGGCGACGGTCAAGCTACCCTGCCGCAGCTGAAAAAGCTCCTGGATGTGCACTGTACGGAGGGTGGCCGGGACGAACTGTGAGCGGAAGAGGCTCACAAAGTCCGTCCAGAGGAGAGATGCCTCGTCGTGCACCTGGAGCATCAAGCTCCACCGTCGGCCCGCTGCTGTGTACAGTAGGCTCACCGTGAGGATCACCATGAGGTCTGCTACTGTCCTCACTAGCCTGAAAACCCGTACGACCGCCTCCAGCTAGTCCTTGGCTATTTGGGGGTCCGTCTCCCCATGAAACCTAGGTGGTCGTTGGCACTGGAACTCGTGTAGTGCGCTGAGGCGACGTGAATCGTCAGTGGCTAGTGCTGGAAGCATCTGGGGCTCGGCGGGTAAAGGTACCGCTGGTGCCTCTGCTGTCAATGGGCCATGTACCGAGGCCTCGTCGCTCGACAGGCTGTCATCACTCTCTAATCTCGGAACCCTAGATGGCTGCCGTCGTGGGGCCATCCTGAAAAGGAAACAAGTGCTCCATGGTCAGAACAGTATACCTGGTGAGATGATACAAAGTAATCACAATGAAAACATTGAAACACACATGCAATCAATGTTTTCGTGCATTAAGTTGGAAATCAGAAGTCAGGGTCCTGGTTTACGGATACGTCAGCTACCACACCAACACTGGACTCCCTATACTGATAACCACACTCAACACGCTAAACATTATTTCTTCACATAGAAGAAAGATCAGAGTCTGCGGTAGAACTGACCACCTCTGATACCAATTTATCACGACCCGTCCTCGGGGCCCGTGCCGTGACTTCCCCAAGCCCGCCTTCCATAGGCCAGGGGCTGGCGACTAGCACCATTGCATAAATCCCCAAAAAAAGGGAATTCATTGACTTTGTAAAGTAAACAAGCACCAGAGAGTAAACAAGCGGAAAAGTAAACACTAAGTAAAAACTGTAACAAGTTGTGCTTAAAGTAAAAGGGGCCGGAAATACAAGCCCAACTGTAAAGTACAACTGAAGGGAAAAACAAAAAATGAGAAGGAAGGCCGCAGCGTCGAGCCGTCCTCTAGAAGTCCCACCTGAAAGGTGAGCATAGATAGCCTCCACAGCTCCTCGGTCCAGCTGTCCGCTCTGAGTATGTTTTGGCCGGTGGTCCACCTCCAGGTACCGTCCTGCTCCGCAAGCCTCCACCACGATCAGCGCTGTCTGTCGTCTGCAACCAACACAACAAAGTGCGGGCATAACCCATGCAGGGGTGAGTATAAGCCACTCAGTAGGGACCCCGAGACCCCCGAAGGTCTCCCAAAATCCACAAAGGATTGATACAATCATGAAGTAACAACCGACACTGCTTAGGTATATGCCCATACATATACCTAAGTCATCAATTCCCATTTGGTCCCAACATCCGAGCCCAAGCACAAACCAGTCCACATAAGAAGGAAGAACGTATACTCACACAGGATAGTACAACACAATCCACGAAGGAGAGCAAAAATAATCCACACAGGATAGTTCAACACAATCTACAAAGGAGAGTAACACAGGATTCAGCTCACATAGGTATACTTCTTTGTATGACGATAAAGATGTTCACTGATCCATCTAAGTCGCCGGACCCACAATGGATCGAAAGGTACTAACCCCCGCAATGACCCACACAGGATCGGACCCACACAGGATCAATCGGTAACTAACCCCCGCAAAGACCCACACAGGATCGGGCCCACACAGGACCTGTTGGCGCTGGCTCACACAGAACCGCTGAGCGTTGACCCACACAGGATCAGATCCACACAGGATCTGTAGCACTGATCCACATAGGATCGCTGAGTGCAGTAGTCGTCGCATTCCACTGAGGATCTCTGCACAGTCGTCGTCGCAGTCCATTGAGGATCTCTGCACAGTCGTCGTCACAGTCACAGTAGCAGTCGCAGCCAGCACTAGGGTTCCCGCACACAGCAAGCTCGTTCGGGAGGGTCCGCTCCACGAGCCGAGAGGCTGATACATCAACTGAAACAAACTCCTATGTTGATGTATCCAAAATTTCCGTATCGTCAATAGGAACTTCACGTCGCAGACGGCACGTCAATCGGACGCCAGGTCTGAGAGATATTGGCTTTTTCGTCTTAGGGGCCCGGTTGGTTTTTAAGGAAAAACCAACCCGACCATACTCCACCTACGTCCAAACCTCGGGAAGAGTGATCCAAATGATATGTCTCACTTAGAGGAATTCAACAAAGTCGACGGAACGTCAATCGGACGTCCGAAGCCCAAGATATGAGTGTTTCCGCTCTGAGGGCCCAGTTGGTTTCGTGTACGAACCAACCCGGCCAAACCCCAAGTACTCCAAAACCTTGAGTGCGATATACCGAAACGACCGTCTTGATCCAAGAATCGCATCTCCGTTGACGGCACAACGTTCGGAGGCCCGTAGCTCAAGTTTCGAGCAAAAGACCGAAACGGTCTGAAGACGAGGGGTCTGGGCCCGGACCGACCCGGCCCAACCCCCCAGGGTCGGCCCAAACCGGGTCATCCCGACCCGGATCCGAGTCGGACCTGGTTCGGCGTGGCCCGGTCTGGCCAGGGTGTGACCCGGCAGGTCGGGCCAGCCCGGCTCGGCTCGGCCGAGCGGCCGAGCGTGGAAGCCGCGGGGCGCTGCCCCCACGGGAAGAAGGAGTCGCAGCCCTCATGGGGTCGCGCTGGAGTCAACGGACGCGGCTTTTTCCGCTTCCCATGCTTGTGAGCTAGACCTGCACGGCCGCGAGTCTGCTGGCCACTACCGCCGTGGCTTCAGTCGCGGCGGCCCTGTCCGGCGACGCTCCGGGGCGTCGCCGTCTCCGGCCGCCGGCGCTGCCGGTGGCTTCCGCGGGCCACCAGAGTTGCTCCGGTAGTCCGTTTTCCTTCCCGTCTGCACCGTTGTTCCTCCCGAGTTGTGTTCTTCACTGCGGGATCATTAAATCACCCTTGCGTCACATTTTGTCATCGCCTGCCAAATCCGCACAACAACGAAGAACTGCGGAGGGTTGTTGGGCCGTGTTTGTTTGGGCCTCACCCTCCGCATTATGAGATAACAGTCGGGAAGAATAATCAACATATCAAACAACAATTTTAATAAATTAAAATTGTTCTTATGAAACCGGGTTCTTTATTTTAAAAGAAACGATCAAGGGAATATAATTTATTTCACAAAAAACCCTACCTCATCAAGTCGTCGCACGCGCGTTCTTCGCGGAATTGATCGTCGCGGAAGGTGGGGATCGTCCCGTCGTCGCGGTGTTTGGCATTGCGTCGACGAACTCCGAGAACCTAGAAACAATAGATATAATTTTAATAATTAAATCCACATTGAATTTATAATCCACAAAAAAGTTTAAAGAACCGCAATCCCTCACCACAACGGATGATCGAAGATTTTGTCGCGGAGGATGGAACGTTGCAGAAGAACGTCGCGGAAGAGGAAACGTCGGCATCGCGGCACACGGCGTCGCATCGTAGATTTCCGAGGGCTCGGTGTTCTTCGTGTTCTTCACGTTCTTCACGAAGGAGGATGAAGAATTCTTGGTTTCTGTCAAATCCTCTCAATGAACATTTTTCCAGAGGTCGTGTATTGGTCTTATTTTAGTAATACGCCAACGGATTGAAAACATGTTAAGAAACAATTATATTAATTAATAGAATTAATTCAACGAATAAAATTTCCCAATTAATTGGCTCGTTACAAATTTAAGAAAATGCGTCAGTTGACTTTCATAATGACGGGTTTTCGTTGGTGCGTTATTTAGCGGAAAAGAAACGGTGGGGCTCGTGCGGGCCCCACCTCTCAAATATCCTACCAAGGGGGTAGGATAATTTTTGATAGCACCCTATCCGCAACAACTCATTTTAAGTAGCTTTAAGTGGCTTTCAAGTGGCCTTAAGTGAAATAAAATAAAGTTTGTCATACAAATTATTTTATTTCTTAACTTTAAGCCCCAAAAATTAAAAACCACACCCTAGCAAATGCAACTCCGGAAGAGGCGTTTCTAAGAAAATACCGGCACCGCGATTCCATCGGTGCCCTCAGAATTTGATTTCGGGCACCTGTTCAAAAGTTAGAAAAACTCGCTTGTCCATTCACTGAACGTACCCGAGCCAAACTTTAGAAAATGATTCCGGGCACACCGGGCCTCAGAATCAGGTTCTGTCAGAAAATGTGTTCTTATAAAATTCCAAAGAAAATTAAGAAAAAAATTCCCTTGAAATTTACGGGTCTTTACAAACACGTAAAACAAACACATTATCCTCACCTCGATACCTTGTTTTAGGTGGAATGAAATAGTTATGGAATATGTCTTCGTACCCTTCCCCAACCCAAGCATTATGGGGTGCTATCTACAGACACATTCTAAATAAACCAATGGGAATAAAACCTTATTCAATAACATAAACTACCAATACATGAGAACGTGCTTATTTTTCCATTCACCACATATATATCTTATCACAACCAAACACAACCACTTCAAATAGAAATCATCATCCACAAATATCATCATGGGGATAAATATTATTCCATAACACATTACAAAATTAACCATTTCGTTGCCTTTAATTTTATTCAAATATTCATTTCTTATGGCTAACTCTTTTATCATATTCAGTAATTTATATACTTTAACCCATTTAACAAACTCAACCAATCTATACGTTACCTCACTTATGCATTGTAAATAAAAATCACCATCCATTGGGCACATTCTAACTAATCCCATTGAAAAAAAATTCACATCATTACTAATACCCCGTTATGTAACATAATCTACTAATCATATTCATCAGTTAGTTCATTTCATAATCATGCTAACATGAAAACACTATTTCCTTGGATCCAATCTTAATACCCCATAGATAAATTCAATTATTTAGGTCCCAATGAACCAATATGACAACATCATTTTATATAATACAATTCGAAATACTAATTACATAAAATATTTAATACACCCTTTAAAATAATGGGTCTTCCTTTTTAGAAACTAAAGCATTCCCAAAGTATTTATTTTTCATATCAACCATACAAAAAAACCATTGAACCATTTTCTCTAATCGGAAACCTCACCATAATTCCAATATATTTAAAAATATCATTACAAAATATCTTTTTAAAATTTAATTGATGTCAACAAATTCTTCTAAGTCATTTAATACATTCAAACATAATTTTCCTTATATAAATTTATAATCGTTTCAAAGCCACAAAGCATACCATCAAATAATTCCAAAACATTTAGACTATTCAAAAAATCCAAATTATATAATATTTCAATCAATAAACTAAACATTAACATGAAAAAATTACATATTTATCACCCATTCTATCTCATAATATTCCTATATCAAAGATTACTGATTTTAATCACCATTTACAGTGGTCCAACTTACTACTTGGGTAGCCCTTGGTCTAATTTCACATCATCGATGAACCCAATAGGGTCTCGGAAGGGTTTTACACCTCAATATAATGTACAATGCACATTTAATTACCAAATAAATGGAAAAAATTCTTGGAAACATGTTTTCATAACCACATACACAAATAGAACCTCAAGACTATAAGTAAAATCTTAAATACTGACATCCTCTTGTATGTTGATGAACACATTCTTAATCAATACCTTTTATTCAAACTCAAGAACCAACAAATCCCAAAACCAAAATTTAATTAAAAAAGTAAAATATTTTGTGATTTTGAATAGTATGAGGGATTCTACATGACCTAATCGGAAAAATATAGTAGATGAGAGTGTTATAATCACCCTTATCTATGATTCAAACCAAATCGCACTCCAAACTCCAAAGAATTGAAGGAAAACCATCAATGGAAGAACTTGGTTCTAATGGTTCCTATCCTATGGTAGAGTGGGTGAAATGAGAGAAAACATATGGGGAGAAAAAAATAGATTCAAAAGGTAAAAAGTGAATTTCCCACTTTTAAGGGATGCATGGTTTTTCCACATGATTAACAAACCATGCACCAATAATGTAACTCCTGTCATCCAAGAGAATCCATGCCACAAAGTTTGTTGGGGGATTATGCATGGTTTGCAAAATTGTATGGTAAACAGTTTCTAGACCTTTATCCAAAATGGTTCCCTTGTTTCATGACTTCTTGGTCCAAGTTAATGGTTTGGGATAACCTTGTTCCAACAATGTTCTATATAATTGTTTTTCACTTTTCTCCTCTTTTCATGTCCAGATCCCGCAA
This sequence comes from Viscum album, assembly GCA_963277665.1. Classification (NCBI taxonomy): domain Eukaryota; kingdom Viridiplantae; phylum Streptophyta; class Magnoliopsida; order Santalales; family Viscaceae; genus Viscum; species Viscum album. The sequence continues at coordinate 987,608,129 of OY728163.1, read as the reverse complement.
AAGACCCCCTAAAACTTCTCAAAAATACTATAACCACTTTATCAACTATAAAAGTGATCTCACAAAATATATAAATAAGTATGTACCTTCTTGAAGGATCAGGATCTTAAATTTCCAATAATACATTAATTTGTAAAATCTAATTAATAAACCCATGGTTTTAATTATTCAATTTCACAAATAGTTAACCGTATGACTCATCCAAAAATATCACTTTCCAAATTCAAATCCAAAAAAAATTATGTAAGGCCACTAAATTTCAAAATACTACATAAAAATTGATTCCACAAAAAACATAATGTGGTCCCTAAGGTCAATTAGAAAATATTTGAATACCTTGATCACCTTAAAACCATAAATAACATATTCATTCTTATAATTTTTTTTCTTCTTATTCATTAAATTAAATATAAAATTGTCAATTTTGATCCATAAGTCTGAAAATACAATAATATTTATTTATTATAACATAAACAATATACCCTCTCAAAAAATTTCATGTTTACCAAAACTATCTCATATATATAAATTTATCATTATTATCTCAACATCAAATATATATTTAGTTTTATCATTAATTAATCATTTATTTCCAAAAAAAATATACCTTTCACTGAATCACATTTCTCGGTACCCTTAATAATGTGTCATTAAATTATTATAGAAAGAAATTGTAATACAGTCCTTATATGTTTTGAAAATTTCATTGATAAAAGAATTTTACAAAATAATTATTGAATCTAAAAACACAATAAATGTAATAATTCTACATTACCTGTATCAATATATTAATCTTTACCTTCATCCCTTATCATCATTATAGATACATTCCATTAAATATTGTTGAATTAGTTTGTGTAGTGCACCATCTATGTACAATTGAATAATTGAACACTGGAAACTTGTTTCAATCCTATTTAATCAAAAGAAAGGTGGATTCTCTCTCCACACTTAAATAAAACTCTCATTATCATTATAAATCTTCTTAGGTGTTTCCTTCCAAAATTACCACATGTTAGAAATCTATATGTCCATTATTCTTTTTATCCATAATTTATTCAACCATCCCCTTATAATATTGTATCCCATTAAATCAATAAGACATGCAGAATTTTTTCTCAATATTTATTCCACATGATAATATATTCTCACAAGATGAGATGTTTTTGGAGAGAGGTGTACATTAACGAATTGTATTTAACACATAACCAAAATTATCAAAATTGATCTTGGGATTATATAAATTTTATATATAATGAGTTTATATCATTTACTGGTTGTCTTCATAGATTAAAACATTATCATGTTTTTTTAGACTCAGGATTTTTCAATCCATATCAACTCCTTGGTCCCAAGAGAAATACATTACTAAAAAATTTATTTAAAATCAATTGATTATATGTTTTATATATCATCATAATATTTACTATTTTGGATCAATAAAAATCATTCATATTCATCTCTTGATAATTTAATAACATCCTTAAATCATCAAACTTTCATTACATTCAAAATTTTGAAATATCTCTTCTATAGAAATTATCAATTCTTCATTTATAAATGGATTTTTATTCCCATTGAATGATTAAAGATTCTTATGCATAAAACAATCTAACGTCGGTTTCCCATTTTCTAGCTCAATAGTATTCTCTATATGGGAATTTTTTTTAATAACCTGATTTAACTTCACCAATATGGTTATAATTTGGTCAGTTCCAGTTGCAGCTCTATCTCTAACTTCATTATCATTACCGTGAGGTGAATCACTATATGGACTGGATGTATTGATATGGTTCCAATTCATTTTAATGCTCACCATTTATAAATAGTGTAATTCACTATATTTGATCATAATATTAGGAAACATAATTTATAATACCAAATCATAATAATTAATTATCATAATATGATTGTTTTAAGCATATGTAATATCGTAATCATAAAAATGGTTTCCTTGGAAATGTTACCAAATAAAAAAACATTTTCAAATAATTAATTATGTTGTATAATGAAAATTGGAACTATTCAAAGAATATCTCCCATAATATCAAATGAAGTGGGTATTATGACACAATTTTCTTGTAGCAGGTAATGTTTGTGTTAAGACCAATGCATGTTTTTTATGGTTATTACCCCTAAAGACATCTATTCCATTACAAAATACACATGAAGTATCTAGATAGTTATGTATTTCTAGGAATAGAACATAATATATTTATCACAAAAACTATAGGATGATATTATATACATATCCTAAAAGTATATCATAGCATCAAATTTCCAAATCTAGTCCTAATGGTTTATACTGAACATTCTCTAATACCAACTGTGAATACCTCAACTCTATTTTCCTAGATTCAGTGCTTAATTTCTTAAATACATACTATATATAATGTATCACAACCTAAAAAACATAATAGTTTAGTAGTTTTTATAAACTAGATACATACTTGAATTTTAAAAACATTTGAAAAAATAAAATATAACTAATTATTTAATTTGAGATAATATTTATTACTCATCGTTGGATGATATATATCAATCGTAAAGCATTTCCTGGAATTTATGGGAATGGAAAGATAATAAAGGGGAGAGATCAGTTGTTCTGTAAGGATATGTGTTAAATAAATTATATCATTACTACAAATGACACAATCAATATTATACAGTAATTAACTGAAATAAATTCTATTTAATCAACAAAATGAACATGAATAATAATATGGAAAGATTATATGACGATTAAATAATGTGAAACAAATAATCTCATGATATATAAAATTATCTTTGGATATTGTAATGAATAATATAATAACATAGAGATCTATAAATACATTAATAATGTTGGAATGCATAATTTTGGACAACTAAAACATACAATTGAGACATTATTCCAAGAAATATATGTAAATTTGTGAGCCCTAACCCAAATTGAATTTTGATTGTCTCATATGACCTATTAAAGCATTGAGGGTATAAAATGGTCCCCTATGATCAAATATTAATTCAAATGCATTCATCATATAAAATGGCTGAAACATAATCTACACATACATGTATATTCAAAACAAATTAACAAAATTTTAATACAGTCCGAAAATTATTAATAAATTACTATATTTTATAATATAGAAAATGATATCAAAATAGTATATCACCAAAAAAACATAACATAAACCTTATGGAGAAATTATATGTATGATATCATTAAATTTTATTCCAAATGTATTATATGGTAAAATGGGGTGGGGGGTCCTTGATGAATGGAAATACTATAAAAATTTGAACAACGAAATAATGGGGAAAATACTAATTTTTTACTTAGAAATGACTTTAAAAAACCATAAATTTTAAAAATACAATGATTTTTTAGTAAAAGTTAATTTTTTAATAATTTAACAGAATATTGATAGTAATAATCAGTCGTGATAGTGGGAAATTTTTTACAGTCTTATTACATCAAAATAAATATTCCATCTATATTTATATTTGAAAATCCAAAATTTTCAATGCTTGGAAAATAATTAGAAGATAAATTTTAATTTTTTTCAAATACAAAGAAATTTAAATTTTGGTAATAAATAAATTCATTAATTTTAAAAACTTTTTAGAAAACATTTTTATAAATCTTGATCAAGTAAGAGAGAAGGATTTTCAACTGAAAATGAAGAACATTTTTCTTATAATAAGATAATATTTATCATTAATTTTATGAACCAATGAGTGATAAAATGGTACTATAACATGAAAAATTTATTAATAACCTATTTATAATAATATTATTTAGTTTCACGAGAGATATATTTTAAAATTTCATCATCGGAAATTTAATCATAAACAAACCTGGTAAAAGAATATATAGTAATATAAAACATTAAAAATTTTATAGCTTCTAAATCAAAATCCCCATGAAAGAAATAATATAAAATGAAACATTAAATAACATTAACAAAAAAATATTAATTAGATAAAATATCAATGTGTAAGTATATTCACCACAAAAAATAACTTTTTGGTGAGTATGATATATGACTCATGGAAGTAAAAGTGAAACGAGAAAACCCTTATCTCAAATATGTTTTCCTTTGTAAATGTTTCTAACACCTATAAATTAAATAAATACTTATTTTATATTATATTAAGTTACTATAGTCATATATTTCATACCTTATAGTATATACTTATATTTTTTAATGACCCTTTTATTAATTGTTTTTGTTAAAAGCACTATTTTGGGTGATAATGACTTCATTTTTCATATATCTTTTGGTTCGGTCATTTAAGTCCTTCTATATTGATCATGGATAAATTATCTCAAAAGTTCTAAAAATGATATAAATATAATACATATGTTTTATATTTTTATTTATTGTAATATATTACTATTAATAATTGAAATTCATTACAATGCTCATAGAGACAGTAGGATGTGTGTACGCATGAACGCTGCATCCATTTTCATAATGTATGTCATTAAATGGAAATATATTAGTTAATTATAATTGAAATAAATATGTTTTGTATTTCATTGATATTTATCAAATAATTACATTAAAATACCATGTAATAATAAAATTAATATTATTACACATGATGACAAAGAGGTGGTAGTCAACAAGTACACATGAGCGACCTTATTGTTTTCCAATATATTGGATGGAAATAATTTATATGTGATGTTATATTTATAGAGGTATTTTTTCAAAAATATAGCATATTTTTCATTAAAAGTGTCATTAATACCTCTTATGTAATGCCTAATTGAAAAACAAATCAAATTTCTTCACAAGATGGTAGTGTGTCATACACACTGGTGACATTGTCATATCCCCCATAGAATGGAATGTAAGAAGGAATATGTGATTAATTAATTCAAAAATTTTATTAATGTCATAAATATCATGTAAATGTGTTATATGAATAATCATCTCAATCTTTTAATTTTTGTAATGGGAAATGAATTACATTGGGTCGTGAGGAGGTAATAAACCATCTTCCATTTGATGGATGCCGAAATGAATATAGGTTATGACACTATTAAAAAGAAATATCATTATATATTATAAAATAATTTTTATAATATTGAAATATGTTTTAAATGTGGAGGATGAAGAAATAAAACAAAAATTACTTGAAAAATATTACATCTTCTCTAGATTACCCCCTTAGGTTTATAGATTAATACTTTACAGAAGGGTCTACTAATAAAAATAATTACTATAGAATGTGTGGTGGAAAATTAATAATATATATTTTTTCATAATTCATTAATCCGAAGAGATTTTAAATTGTGAAGTGGGAGTAAATATTGTGGCCATTTAAATGTGGGGGAGCGAGCATACATGGAATTTCTCAAAAAAATAAAGTGTACCCACGTATTTTCATGAAATAGGGTCCCCAATGGTTCATTATCTAAAATAATTTGTTATAAGGTCTAAATATATCCATTAAATAGGTGTTTGACATGTTTTTGGTAATTTTTAGCCTTTATATTCATGTATAACCTATAATAAACCTTGTTTAACACTAAATGTGATAAATAATTTTTATGTTGTTTTACTATCCATTTTGGAAAAAAATAGCTTGAATATTTATATATTATAAATTACTAATATTCCAAAGATGGAATCCATTTTTAATAATTATTTTTATAGAAGTGGTATAATCCAACTTAAATGTAATCCTAAAGACACCTTCAAAAATAGTTTTTGCAAAAATAAAATTCAATTTTCTTGAATTTCATATGTAATATTTCATGATAAAATTGATTATAATTAACTAAATAATTTAAATTATATTATAATTAAAACAATTTCTCATTAAAAAAACTATAAATATAATTTGTGTTTGTAAATAATTTCAACTATAAGACAACTTTCAATAAAAATTAGTATTTTTTACTATTTGTAAAAAATTAATTTATCAAAAAAATATCAAAAATTCGCCCAAATATAATTTTATACATGTAGATTTAAAATAATTATTTTGTAATATAAATTTTTATAATTTTAAAAAAATTAATTTCAAATTATACACACAAATCATGGTTAAAACCCCTTTTAGAAAAAGACACTTTTCAATAATAAAATTTATTCATTAATTTTTTTAATTTTTAATCAATAGATAAAAATTTTATTTATTTTATACGTATATAAAAATTATATATTTCAAAATTTATTTATTCCAATTCATACCCGACAACTTAGTGTATAAATCACATGTTTAAATGATTATATTTTATTAGAGTATCATGTTCCGTTTATACTCGGTGTTGTATACATCAAAACTAATCAATGATAATGAATTTATTTACAACTAAATATATCATAAAGCATAAAGTTGTTACATTCCCTTCAAATATCAAGGTTTTGTGTCATATATTCAATAAAACATGATGTTCCTCTTTTAAAATCATATGGTGTTACATTAAGTTGTTATGTTTCCCTTTTGGTGGATAGTGTGGATATCAATCATAATGATAATTTATTAGAAGACCTGAAATTTATGGGTATGATGAGATAACATATTTTTTCACTATTTTAATATTTTTTTCAAAGAATAATATTCCATGTGGATTCCTAACGACAAATAATAGTTTTCGGGTTCCTTGTTTACATTTTAGAAGATATATGCTGAGACCTTGGTAGTTTTATTGTGTTATCACACACTGAATAAAATGATAAATAATTTATATATTTCTAATTAACTCTTTTCCCATTGAAAGTAGGTATTTTATTATACCCATAAAATATAATTAGGTAACGTGATACAATGCAATGAATAATGGTGTAAGATGGAGTATATTGTTATTCGATGTTATTTTGCATGTTGCATTGTGCTATGTGGATAGAGTGAGTTGTTTTTCAATGATGAAGGTGGTTGGATACACCATGTGATGAGTGGGGTTCTGTTTTTATGTGGTTTTTGGTTAAAATGTATGTTGTGTTGGAATTTGTGATATGTGTTGTGTAGTAGTTTTGGTGCAGAGTGGTTGGGGTTCGCATTGGAAATTATTTGTGGGTTTTTTATATGAATGTCATGTTTTTTGAGGTGGTTGGGATGTTTGACGTGTGGTTTCAATGGTGAGTTGGTATGAATAGTGTATCATGATGATGGTTGTGGATTCAAGGTGTTGTGGAGATAGTTTTTTAATATGGGCTAGTTGTTTTATGTTAAAGTTTTTTTATTCACTCGGTTATCCATTGGATAAATTTTGATACTGAAATGATATAATATTTGTGGGTAAATGAATAATTAATTGGATTATTGTTGATTTTTTCTCAATGGATTACATTATATTATTGGTTAATAAATGGGAAGTGTAAATAATAATTAAGTGGAATTGTTATTAAATGATGAATCATGTGGATTATATAGAATTTTGTGATGTGTTGCATATAGTGGTCACAATGGTTGTGATTATATATGTGTGGTAAGATTGTGGTGATGTGGTGTGTGATGATGTAGCTTATTAGAACCTATAGTTTAGTTAATTTTTTAAATATATATGTTTTATATTTATTCTATATCTATTAACTCCCCACCCTTGTTTTATATAATTACAAATTTTAAAAGGTTTTGTATTGGGTGTGTATTCCCCATTATCGGGGATGGTGGGGATAAGAATAGATGGATCCTGATCTTCCTCTTTCATTCTATAGCAGTGATTGCCCATGTCTTTTCAAGAATGATGTACAGTGCTATCCCAGGTGTCTTTCGGTGATATGTGGTGGTTGTGGATGTGATGGGATGTGATGTCTTAGGTGTCTATGGGGTGGGGTTTGTTGTTATTGAAATGGTATGTTCCTCAGACATCTGATGTTATGTTACCCAATCCTAGCACCTAAAAGTAAGATTTACAAGGATATGGAATGTATAGATGTATCAGAACCAATAGTAGAGATGTATGGTATGAGATGATATCTAATATGACATATAGTGATGTATTGTGGTATGAATTCAATGAAATGGAGCATGTGCAATTTAAAATTAAGTTTTGATGGCATCAAATCAATAGGGATTTAGTTACCAAGATTCTTGATTTAGTTATGATATCATTGTTGTATTATTATATAGGATGTGTGATTTTGTGATAGGTCCTTGATGATGATAGGTTCTAGGTAGTTTATGTATATTGGTTCTTGTTGGTACTATTGTTTTTTCACTAGCGTATTAGTATGTCATTTTCATATGCTCACTTGAGACCTTAGTTATATCCCTACTGAGTAAATATGTATGATCATCCTTTATGAAAAAAAATCCTAGTTTATATAATTACATTGGGTACCAATAAGGACAGTACTAGATTTGGTTGGAGATGATGTTAAGTCACTTCTATAGGAACTATCCTTTGGTACTTTATATTGGGATTCATTTATATGTATCGATTTATAATATTCATGTATTGATGGTTTGTTTTTAGATAAATTTATTTCATCTACTGGAGTTCCTAGGTGAATGTATATAATATCTACTAATCCTATTTTATTTATAGATGGAAATTTATTATATAAATATGGTTTTTATACCCTCGGTGAGCGTATTACACCTAGGGCCTACTGGAGTCGAGACATAGGGGTTATTATCACTCATACTTTATTACGATAACACTATAAAGAGGGGTTCATGACATAGTGGTGTCAAAATATTTGGATAATATTTATGATGAAATTTGTTTATAGTTTTATTAATATTTGTATAGGTTGGTAGTGCAACAATGATTTTAAATTTTGTTGTATGATATTGGCCATGGAGAGTGGATATGACATTGATTTTATCCCTCCTATGATCTAGTTCATATTCTCGAAGCTTATTGATCAACAACATGGGGTGAAGCATTATAAAGTGTAATCTATTAGGATAGGAACATTCGTTATTATATTTAATGTTTTTGTATCAATTGAATTGTATTGTGAAAATAAAATTAATAAATTAAATACACCATTAAAAAATTTAATGATACCTCTGTTATGTTTTCCCCTTTTCAAGAATGTATGTAATTCATCATAAAACTTTTTTTCGGAAAAACGATCTTCAGCCGGCTCATATGGTTGACCATTGGGGCTTCAATTAGGTAGATGAGGATGAGGCATGGAATCGAGTTTTTGGTGCCTTTTAGTGGTAGAGTTTTGTAAAGTACGAGGGGGGCCTCTCAAACATTGGGATAGAGTTTTGAATAAAGGAGTTTAAGATCAATTTTCATCTCATCCATGAATGAGCTTATTTTTGTGTGTCATTTTCTTTTATCGAGATGCAAGGAGCTGCACAATATTGGTGAAACTATTTCACAGTGTTTTCATGTAGGAAAATGTGTTATAAACCAAATTTAAAATGGAATTTCTGGAAGAGTTCCTATATTTGATGATGATAAAATCCATGTGTCATGAGATAATATCAATTTAGTAGGTGTTTATGAGTGTGTTAGATCTTTAGAAAAGTTTCAACATCCTCCAAAACCATTCTCTATTTTTTTCACATACGACGTCCATAGTATAATGTCTGGTAGAGGATTTACACTATGTGATCAGTTATGTGGTCACTCATTTTATGATTTCAGTGTAATTGAATGTATATAAGAAGTAATATTACATAAATAATTTGATTTGCATGATATTTGATCCCTATGAGAGATTCCCTCTGAATTTCTTGATGAGTTTGTCTTCAGGTATTAGGTCATGGGTGTCCAGGAAGATAAAGATCCCGTTAGAAGATAAATTACTATCTAATAATGATTTATATTTATTAAGGGAATGTGGATACTGTTTAATAACTGTCGTTTTAAAATTATTGTGTTATATGTTTTGAGTAAATTGGAACCATAATGACCAATACTTTAATTCCTAGGGAGTACTATATAATTTGCAGGATTAAGCCCCTTTCAATATTAATATAAGTTACCTCCATGGTAGTTGCAGTTGCACATACCAATGGAGAACATTTATAAGATGAGGGTAGCTAGTGGTGGAATAAGTAATCTTAATGTTGGCCCCAATTCATAGGGACAGAGCTAAGACATTATTTATTGAGGATGATAGTAGGGAGGTATAAGAGTTGGGTATGGTCATATGCATGTTCTAAAGCCAGTAGTTCCAAAATAGCGATGAGTTGTTTGAGGTTTTATTGGATTGTCATATATACATGTGTGTGTTTTTTTTATTAAGATAATTTTTATTCCACTATATCTTCCACATGGTTTGGGATTTATAATTTTATGAGGAGATGATTCATGTTCCCCTAGTTTTATCTATAATGGCTGGAGTTTGGGATTCACTATTTGACATGTGTTGGGGATGTATCTTTGTGATGGGACAACCCTAGTTGGTGAGAGACTTCATCCTATTAGAGATAATGACATAAAGTGTTCTCTGTGGATTGTATTGGATGGATTCCATGAGGTAAGTCATTGAATATTTAAGGAATAATGGTTGTTTTCCATTTTTAAGGTCCCTTGAGTGGTGTTCCTTTATAAGAGAGTTTATCAAATAGGTGGTAGGCCTATGAAGATTTCAGTTGGTATAAATTTTTATAGAAGATCATGTAATGAATGTTCCTAGGTTTGTTTTAGGAGTTTCAATAATTGTTCCAAAAAAATGTTACGTGAATACCGCATCAACAAGATTTAAAGTTCAAAATATAGTTTTAGTTAGCCACATATCCAATTTTGATAGCTTTATATCGGATAGTTCTAATGGAACTATGAGGGATGAGGTAATAGGTGGATGATCTGATGAAGAGGTGTATAATCCGACTTAATATGTTTCATCGGGAAAATATAGTGTTGTTCACTTATATTTCATATATTATTTTGTGTGTTTTTATATAATACCAAATTATGAAACATGTAATAGTCATGAAACCTTAACCTTTTTTGAGGATAAATAATATTTTGTACCAGGTGAGATGAGGTAGTTGGTTTTTGATGATTGATATGTGGTTTAGAAAACCCCAGTTGAGGGAAAAGGATGAAGATATCCCAAAGTCTTACCTCTCGTTAAAGTATGGGCACATTGAGTTTTTATTGATTTAGTTCAACATCATTACCATTTCATCCATGTTTATAGGTCTTATTAACTCTATTTTTCTTCAGTTCCAAGAATGGTTGATCATTGTATTCATTGATGATATCTAAATCTACTCAAAAATAGTGGATGAGCATATCGGACATCTCAGTTTGGTTTTGAAGGTCTTATGACACTGTTGATGCCAAAATTTAGAGAAGGTCCACATCATGAAGATAAAAGAGCAAAAAATGAATCTGGGATGGAAAGAGAATATTTCAGGGGCCAGAAGGCAGACACACGCAGGGTTCGGGGGACGTGTGCAAGCCGCCTTCCGGCGTGCATGATTTTGCATGCCTGGACCCTATTTCGTGCACAGGGCAACACCAAATGGTTGTTGGCACACCCAACCCAATTCCACACACAAGGCGATGTCAACTGGGCGTTTCCGCGCTTAGCACCACATCTACGCACAAGGCGACATCCAACGGGTGTTTGTGCGCCCTTCCTGATTCCGCGCACAAGGCAACGTCAATCGGGCATTTGTGCACCTGGTGCTGATTTCGTACACAAGGCGATGTCAAACGGGCATTTGTGCGCCTGACACACCTTCCATGTACAATGCGACGTCATAGGGATGTTTGTGCACTAGGACCCCTTTTAATTACCTAGGCTACGACGACCCCCACTTTGTGTGCCATGACCATTTGCGCACTGCCCTCGAGTACCTTGAATATAAAATGAAAAGTATCCTCATCCTTCAGGGACCATAATAGAAGATGAATCATATCTCTAACGTGTGAAAGCCACATCTTTCGCTAATGCACGTTCGCGACCACGCGAAAATTCCAATGGCCTTCAGGTATGGATTTTGTGCGATAGATTCCCTGAGGGGGCTCCATCAGAATTTGTTTCCCATGTCATTTGCAGGCAAGGGATCCGCTTTTGCGTGCAAGTTCTCTCTGTGTCAGACCGTTCTTGCATTCAACCTATCCATATTGCATGAAAAATTTCCATCTTGTGTGCATCCAGGCCGTTCTTGCACGCAAAACATCCTTCTTGTGCACAAACTTCTCCTCTTGTGCAGAACCCCTTCATCTTGTCTGAAACCAGTCCATATTGTGCGCAACACATCCCTCTTGTGTGCTACCCCTTCGTCTTGTGTGCGACCCTTGAATATTGCGTACATGCCTTCTATCATGACCCCATCCCATTCTCTTACTTTCACTCCACGTGTTACCCTCACTTTAAGAAAACCTATATGAGCCTCTCTTATGTGCAACACACATGTGTCACACACTCTCTTCCCATGCGAACCTTCAGGTTTGGACCGAGCAATTTCAATGTCCCTCGAGCAGTAATTTCCGTTTCTTTTCTTTGCCTCATGCTTCTTCGCATAGGCATGCTAATGACAATTACTTCTTCTCATAACCATGCTAATGTGGATACCCTAATGGATCACTTCATAACACCCCATCTCCACGATATTACTAAAGCCTTCCCTTCCCCAAGGGGTGGGAGGTATCATTTATGGATGGGGGTGTGGAGCTATCTCACTTTGTCTGAGCTGCTGGACGTTAAACTTCCATGCAACATCGTCCCCAATACATGATGTTAATCTTTGGACTTTCCCCATGCATCATACATGGGGTGCCCTAACTGAGTAATTTTCTATGCCCACAGGTCTCTACGAGAGTGAAATCATTCCTCACATGGTATGAGATTTTTTTTATTGGAGCAATGTTAGTCCGTGTTGATATGGAAACCACATTGGATTAAGAACCTATATTTTTTTGAAGGAGGAAGCACCCTTGTTCCTCCTATATTATTCCTTTACAAATGCCAGAAGAGAGATGGGCATTGGGACCATTGTTATATCATCCCTCTCCCAATGGTCTTTGTCTCCACCAGGGCTTCCACCTTGGAGTATGTCCCAATCTTCGTCACCCTAGGCTGTAGACCATGCGTAAGCCTTAGTTTCCACATTGGGGTTGTTAACCATGTGTAAGCCCCCATTACACCTCCCACGGATTCCCCTTCCATGACGTGATCATCAGATCCTTCCTCTGTCTTTTTTCTCAAACCGAGCCTGAGTCACGTGGGATTATAGTAAGCATCGACCATGACATCCTCTCTGGGCAATCGAGAGTGTAAGCCCCAACCTCCCTACCTAAACTATGAAGTAATTGATCCTTTCCAAGGAGAGGTATGTAGGAATCCCCCTGAGTTTCTATCCCACCACCCATTAGTCCTGACCACCTTCACGTTGGTTCCCACTCACCCTGAACTACGAGGTCATTTATCCATTCCAAAGTGAGGTACATAGGAAGAATCCCTTAGTTTCATTCCCACCACCCATTATTCCAGACCACCTTCATGTCAGTTCCCACTCACCCTGAACTACAAGGTCTTTTATCCTTGCCATGGTGAGGTACGTAGGAAGCCTTCCTAAGGTTCAATCCCACCACCCATTGGTCCCGAACACCTTCACATTAGTTCCCACTCACTACAAACTATGTGGACTTTAAACTATGCCAAGGAAAGATATGTAGGAAGCCTCCCTGAGGGTCAATCCCAACAACCATTGGTTACCCCCTCCCCCCTTCATGTTGGAACACATTCATCCTGCATGAAGATATACTGTATGCCCCCTTTTCATCATACATAACGTTATACTGTAACCACCATCCAGTGGTAAGCCGTTGTGATCCCCCATTTAGCAGTAACCTTTTGTCAAACCCATCCAGCGGTAACCCATTGTGACTCCCCATTCAGTGGTAAGACATTTTCAACCCCATCAAGCGGTAAGCCATTGTGAGCCCCTATTCAGTGGTAAGTCGTTTTCAATCCCATTTAGAGGTAAGCTGTTGTGGCTCCATATTCAGTGGTAATCCTTTTTCAACCCCATTCGGCCCCAAGCTGTTGAAGTCCCCAATCGACGGTAATCCATCATCAGATGAACTGCGTGGATTATGATTCCCTACCATGGGGATACGTAGGAAGACTCTTTGTGGTTCTATACGATCACTCATGAATAATCATGATCTACCACTTGATCCCATGTTTTCTGGGAAATAATGCCCCAACCTGGAGGTTATATTCCCTCTAGATCCCATCCACAATTCCATTCTCATGGGCTGCCTCCTCATGTTCCCCATTTCCTCACTTAAATACATGAACATTAAGTCCCTGCCACACGGATACGAAGGAGGTCTCTTAGGGACTGAAGCCCAACATCATTGTTTCCCTCAAGTCGACTCCATCTCAATCTCTGTTCACTTCATATAAATCTCCATCATCCATCCTGATTCTTACTCGGGATGCCATATACGAGTGAGATCATTCCAATTTACCTCTTAGCATTAGTGTTTTTTCCAAGGGTCACGCCCATCTAGTTCACTCTAGTCAGTGTTCCGATTAGTCCAATCTGTCTTCGCTAGATGCTAAACCTGCGGCATACCCTATGTCAAACATTGGAAGCTGAGGAAAACCTTAGATACATGCCTATGGAATATAATTCCCAACATTAGACGTGGGATTCCTTGGTCTTCCATGCCCTCGGTAAGCACTATAATAAGGAGAAGAAACCCATATGTGCCAGTGTTCCAGTGTCCAGATATGCTAGTGATGTCCATCATGACTACTCCCTCGACCGCAGGTTTCTTCCCTGGTCGGAACCCTTGAAATGTCCCGAAAGAAGCATTGTAACTAACTGGTGTCCAGGAAGAAATGACACTGGTAAGAGTTTCATGAACAACGTCTTATGTCTATAAGGGATCCCAAACTATAGGTGACGAGTTCTAAAGAGGAATATAAGGAAGGATGAACTGACATCCCATAATCCTATTTAGATCAAGGAGAAAACATACCTGAAAAAGGAATGGATGCCACCCACCTTTGGAAAGTGGGAATGCGGGGCAACACACAGCTTCCCCTTCCTCGACGAGACCGATGCGCGGGCCCCAACGAAAGCATCGGAAACCAAAATAGTGAACCCAACATGAATATATTCTCTTTAATGTAGAGATTAGTACCATTCGATGAATTAGTAGATCAGCATGTCACCGAATCCAGTTATCTGACGCCATGTCATGAAAAGAAAATATTGGGTCTGGTGAAGAACTCACTAGAAGATGGGGCATTCGATGTGTTGGACATCCCAGTCTACGATGTTGTCAGTGTGGATCCATATTACCAAATATGGATGAAGGAATGGCGTTGGGGCATTGGTCGTCTATTTTTTTCCTTTCATCACTAATGTGTTAATCTCTCTACATTGCAGGAACCAAGCTGCAATAAGAATTTTATCACTTCTCATCCACCGATGCAGGGGGAGGGGAAATTCCAACATGAGAGTCTCACGCGACACCACTGCCTTTGCAAAAACCACCACTTCTAAAAATTTCAGGCACCAACGCCCCATCTTTCGTTTTGAATTAATTCAGTGTAGGGTGATCAACGACCTCGTATTTCAGTATGAGGAGGAAGGGATAATCACGACTCGGAAGAAGGCCCACCAGGAACTAGAGGCATATGTGCCTCATTACAACTGCATCCCCCAAGGCCCGTGCAGGGAGCCACTACTCCCCACTCCAATGTACAATCGTTTCGAGAGCCTCTCCCTGGAACACCTCGATGACTCTCTCCCCTATGCCTATGAGGTAGGGGTGATTGGGCTATCCCGATCAGGATATCATTTCAGAGGCCCTTAAGGAGGGCTCCCACTAATCTGCATCATCTCCTCCATCTGGTCCAATGAGTTGAGGAGTAGGTAAGACATGTGCCTGAATCATTGGCCCCAATCCGGTTGACCCGACACCAGCATTGGACATAGGGCGAGGATGACACACACCAAGGGGTTTCAATGTCAGTAACTACTATGGCTCGAGCCACTGTTGACATATATCATCAACCCATTTTTTATGCTGAGTAGGCGGACTTGTATACCCAGCCCAGATTGAGTCCCCAACCACCCCACGGGAAAGCTGGGTCGACTCTCTTAGTCACTGATGCAGGTAATGTCTGTCACCATTACGGAGGCCCTCCCCGAACCACCACTAGGGAGAACACGGGTCTTCCCCACTTCCATGAATGGCATGGAGTTCAACCTCATGCTACCCTTGTTCTGAATGAAGTCCCTCCCTATGATAGTGACACTCATCATGGAATCCTCTCTCTTTCTCATTACATCATGTATGGATTCATTCCTCATAGCACATACCATCGGGGTGGGAACCTCTCACACCTAGTCAATCTCCAATATGGAGGGCCTCCCCATGTCCTCACAATAGCTCGCGAAGGTCCCCATTGCCTCAGCACTTAGAGGGGTGAAGGCCATCTTTCCTTCACCAGTACCCAGCACGAAGGTCCTCCCCATGTTCGGCTCAACCAGTTTAAGGACCTTCCTCGCACTGGTGTCATTATGGGAAAGAATCATAGAGGTCATACCCATGCTCTTATTGGCTCGAAAAGATTTCCCACCCTCTCCAGCACTTCCCACAGATGTCCTCCAAATGTCCCCTATGAGGTATGTATCAGTTCCCCTCACACCCCGACTTACTCAAGAGGGGGGGGGAATCCTCTCCTCCCCAGCATCAGTACAGCCGAAGGTCCTCCTCGGGCTGGAAATCTACGCTATCCTGAAGAACCATCTCGGGGATGGAGGGTGGGTCATCACTACCATAAAACGAGCACTGAGAAGATTTAGACTGATATCAAATCGGTTTGCTTCTCAAATTATGAAGTGGAATACAACTTAGTGATAGAACCCTCACCCAGATCATTTGTGTCATGGGTCGGGGCAGGAACAAGGTGCATCAGCCTAATACTACCAGAATGTGAGGTCCATCAGATTACCTCCTCCCTCTATAGGTGTATCCAAGAGGCTGAAAATATGGAAACTCCATAGGTTACGACTTTTCAATTGTCAGCATTATCATTAGAAGCACTCTCTACCTCAACTAGAGATCATAGAGAGTTGTTTTGGGGTTCAATGGTGGAAGAGCAGTAGCGTGGTCCACTTCCAGTATTCATATCCCCCACGTCGGAAACTATGATCATCATCACATCTAACCATGATGTGGTGGCTATGTCACTACAACTTTCACAATGGATAGCCTGAGATGTAGTGGTTTTTCTACTCACTCTTCGTATTCTCCATTGGCTAGCCTACTGTCACATCAGTCTTCTTCGGTACCACTACCCGTTCCTCAACCACCTACAATTGATGAGTGGGGAAATGAAGGGGCAGACCCTAAATACAAGACCATAAGATTATGGGATATCCTCATAGATGACCACTTCGGTGAGATGTTTTGGTAGGATGCAGTGCCAAAGTTTTTTTGTGCCAGAATCCCTCACCCAAGATCAAGTCGAGTGTTTCCGTCAAACCCTATGGGAATCTCATTTTCATATCCATCATCAGAATGTTGCCTACCCTTAAATCCAAGCACATTTCGAGGACATTGGAAAACAATTCTGTCTGGTTGATTTGGTTGCACTCCCTGTGACACAGTGCCCTGAGTCACTAGGTCATCGTAGGGTCATCCAACAATAGTGTGTTCAAAGATTCAGGGCACTCCATAGGATTATCAAAGAGGCTTCTCCCCATGTACAGATCCATGGATGGGGGTAGTATGATTCCCTCCTATTTAGTCTTATCCAGCGACAACCTGACATTCCAACTGAAATAGAGGATATGCCTCTAGGTAGAGTCAAGGTTAACATGGTGGACATAACGGATGGTGAGAACGAGCTAGATATTCATGGAGAAAACCTACCCCCTGAGGGATTCTCACACTTTTTGGATCTTCCATGATGGATTACTCATCAACAGAGGAGTCTATTGAGTCCTCTCGTGCCCAATGAGTCACTAGCCTTTATCATGAATTCCAACAAGGGATAGAAACTACTCGAAGTCCCCAAACCAACCTACATGTCTGGCTCAGTTCAGAAGGTGGAGGAAGTCCCTGAAAAAGCCTTGTGCACCAGCAGCTCGTGGAGAAAAAACAGATGGTCGACAACCTTCTGGCTAAAGACGTTGCTGGGCGATTACTGGACTGTGGTGATCCTAGGCTAGGGCGGTAGGGTTATGTATAACTTCCCCTCAGTGAATTTAATCCATGTGACCTTGATCACACTACCCATACAGACAAGTTTGAGTCCGGAACATACATCAAGATGGAACGGTATGTCACTCCCAATCCTACTGAATGGCGTGACAATACATAGGACCCAGCTTGGATTCCCCCAGCTATCCCATAAATCATTCCCAAAGCTTCTCCATGAGACAATGGGTCTGTTTACCAAGTGGAAGAACCCACCAATGCACTGGTGGTCGGGGATCACTGTTGAGATGAGAATCCCCACCCAGTGGATCCAATGGCAGCGCTCATTACTTATCTCGAGGAATTAGAAACACGACATGTGGCACTCTCGCTTGATGGAATTCCATATCCAGTGGGGGGGGGGGATGATATGCTAGAACACCCATGTTTTGGGAATCTCACCTTTTCCCCATTAATGAGACAGTAGACCCTCCATAGCACCTGACCCACTTTATCTCAAGGTGTGGCCCCATGTTGGGAACTCCAGCGCAGTACGGGGCCTCCAAGCTCCAATGTTTCATACAGACATTGGAAGGGCATGTGTTTGTCTAGTATCACCAGCTCCCCATCTGATTAGTAGCCGATTGGGAAGACCTCCATATGCAATTTCTCTACCAGTTCAGTTCAAGAACTTGGAAGATAAGCATCGTGGACCTCTTTAAGTACAATAAGAGGCCTGATGAATGCGTCACTGACATTGTGCCCCGATGGAAAAGACCCATGTATTCCCTTGACATGTCTATGAATCAGGAGAAACTGTTGAAGGTGTGTATATAGAATGCCTGGAATGATCTGGTCCCCTATCTGATAACCCATAATTATCCTGGGGGATTCCAATACTTCTCTAATAAGACCCATCACCTAGAAGAAGGCTTATAGAAAGCTACGAAGGCATGTATGTTGCCTCCTAAATCACTGTGAGAAGATATTCTGAGGCCGAGCCCACTGTAGTGGCCTAAATAGGGGTCCACAGGTGACTAGATTTATTACCAGTGGAGCCACCTCCACAGCCTCACTGAGGCCCTCCACGTCAGGCACAGCCACCGGCCCAACAATTCCCACCTCAGAATCAGTAGGTTCCCCCACACAATACGCCACCACCACCCAAGCAAGATAATCAAGTTTCACCACCTTGATAGGCTCCTCCAGCCCCTTTTCAAGTCAATCTCCAAGGTCCCCTTTCCATACAGGACAAACCAAAACTGCTCGTTCAATGAGGCACATGTCCTCAGTTACTTCCATAGTGCCAGGGAGCAGGTGATTCTACGTGTGTAGAATTCCAAAAGAGGGAAATGTCACTGATCACCCTAATTACCGCCCCTATGACTGGATCGTAGGGAACAGTCTCAAGAAATGCTATGTCTTTAATGACTAGATTCAAGACTTGGTAGTTAAAAACATATTTTATTTAGGCACATCTCCAACACAGGTGGCATGCATCTTCGTAAGGCTAGACAATAGTAGCGACAACGAAGGTGAGTGAAATCAAGTATTCAGTCAAAGGTCCCAGAAGTATTATGACTGGATGTCTCGTAAAATAGTAGTTCATGCCCATGGTATCATACCTACATGCTTGAATCAACCAAAGCCTTCAAAAGTCACAGCTACTACTACATCATCATCTCAGTCGTCCTCTTCCTAGAAGAGGAAACACTAGTGGTGTTATGGAAAGAAAAGTCCCTCACCAATGCCATCATCATCCTGTACTCTCAGTGACTTCATTCCTCAATGATGGTTATCCCTCATAGAATCTATCTAGTAGTGGACGACTCTTTGAGTAACAGTCAAGGGTACGCCTCGATTAATTCCATAGATCTAGTAAATCCCTGTGTGATTCATGACGATGAGAAGTGCCATGAAAATCCTCCCAATGTCCCCAGCCATCATCAGTATAGACGGAGCCACGACTATATGGGCTGTTGATGTTCCTCGGTCAGCAATTCTATCCTAGCTGTGCATGTTGCAGAAACCAGAAAATTGGCTAAGCGTAGAGCTCGGCACGCACATCCTTCTCATCTGGTGGCATCAGACCCACCTTCACCACCGTTTGTGTTACTGGATCAGGCATAGCCACCCCGAGAATGTTTTGACTAGCCACGCCATACTACAGGCCGGTCCCAGTCAACCGACCCTCATTCAGTAGCCACTCCAAAGGCTTAGACTAGTGATTAGTGGGAAATTCCTAGTACCAATCAGCCACCCGCCTAGTCGGCAGGGCCCACCATACCAGTGGTCCTAGAGCGACCTCCTGTAAGAAGAAGTTCACACCTAGCCTATAAGTACAATGTTCACAATCTCCTTTCCAACATTCTAGCAAGGATCTCATCCTTGAGGCTCTTCGCTTGTCATCAGATATGTGTGAGGCCCTAGCAGAGGCATTACAAAGCCCCCTCCAGTTTGAAACAGAGGTAGAAACCACATAAGACTTACATGCTAAGGCGGTCGAGAATGTTGAATGTCAGGCCATCATCTCATTCTCTAGAGAAGATGAATTCTCTCCCATAAAGGGGCACATTCTCCCACTATACATCAACAGCCAGTTCAAAGGCGTGGAGGTTCTTCACTATCTTGTAGACATGAGATCTGGAATTAACCTAATTCCGACTCGAACACTGTGAAAACTGGGATAGTTTGAAGATGATCTGAGTCCCTTTGGCCTAATAATCCATGGTAATGATAGGACGGAATTGACACTGGTCAAAAAGATCTTCTTGAAGACCTAGTTCAGTGGTCTACATAGCAGCACTAAATTTATGGTTGTCTCTCATGACGCTGCCTATAATGCATTGATGGGAAGGCCATGGCACCACCTTCATGTTGTAGTTCCCTCAACATACCACCAGTTCCTCAAGTACACCTTTAATGGTATAGTGGTCGTGATTCAATGTGATGTGTCTCCCATTACCTCTTGAGAATACCTTTACCTAGATGTCAAGTACTACCAGATCAAGGACAAGTAAATTCAGACTAATGAGGTTGAGCATGCAGCGACTACGATTGACCCATGAAGAGATCTAGATGATGCCTACATCTTTCTAATCCAACGATTGGAGGCTATGACCACAGACAATGGACAATGCTCAGTTGTTTCTAGGTCAAGGTGGGATCACATTCCCAGGCCTAAACAATGTCGTAAGATCACCCTGTACTCTTATACAAATCATGTTCATGTGATCCCGAACCCTCCTACTCCTATAAGGTATTAGAATGTCTGCCCCATGCCAATGACAATACATCATACTTTCCTGTTTGACCAGGATAGAATTAACTGACAAAGCTGACGTGCCACTATTTCTTTGATATCATCAAGATTAGACCCTTGGGCCGAAGACCAAATAGGATTTGATCAACAGCCTTTATCGTTATGGTCGCGATAGCACATGAGTCCCCTGATGTAGTGTCCAATGCCACTCAGCCTGGTACTAGCCTCCAATCAGGAGCTTCCGAATCAGAAGAGACTCCTCCTCTAGAGGATCCCCCCTCTATTTGTAAAGAAGATGATTTATAGGATGATCCCTCAATGTTTGAGGAGGGCATATCCACTAGAGTTGATTAGTTGGTATAGGTGATCCTCGGTAGCGAGGTAGACCCAAAACCCACATTGATTAGTTCTTCCATTCCCCTCTAGGAGCAACAGTAGTACATAGACTTCCTGAAACAACACCGGGATGTATTTTCCTGGAGTTATGATGAGATTCTAGGACTGGATCCTTATGAATGTTTTCCACCACCTCGGTCTCCCAGGAAATCATCACGGGTTCAAAAAGACTACCGTAATGATGCACCCTTCCCACATTGCCTTGGTTTATGCAGATGTTGATAATCTCATCAGATCCAATTTCGTTAAGGAGGTCCAGTATCCAAAATGGCTAGAAAATATTGTGCCAGTAAGGAAGAAGAACAGAAATATCAGATTCTATCGACTTCTGGGATCTAAACCCTCACTGTCCGAAGAATGATTTTCCCCTTCCTGTGATTGAATTGTTGATCGACGCTACAACTAGGTTCCAAGCCATCTCCTTCATGGATGGGTACTCCGGGTATAACCAGATCCCAATGGCCCCCAAAGATGAGGATTTCACAACCTTCAAGGTAGCACAAGGTACTTTTTGTTACTGAGTCTTTCCATTCGGTTTAACGAATGCGGGTTCCACCTTCCAATAGGCTACGCATCACATATTTAAGTTGATTCTTGGAACATTGTTGGAATTCTATGTGGAATATCTGATGGTTAAATCTCATCAGCATCAAGATCATCTCAATGACCTTGATAAAGTGTTTGGATTTCTTCTTTTCCCATCACCTGATGATGAACCCATTGAAGTGTGCCTTCGGTGTCGCCTCTGGAATGTTTCTCGTCTTCATTGTTAGATACAGGGGAATTGAGATAGACCTAGAGAGGATCATGTCCATTATCCAGATGTCTTCTTCGAGCAATATTCTGGAACATTAAGGCGTCAAAGGCCACTTATCCTACAAATGTTGATTCTTCGTGAATTTGGCGAGAAAGTGTTAGCCCTTTTCTCAGCTCATGAGGAAAGGAATAGTCTTTGAGTGGGATAAAGTGTTTTAGATATATGTTGAGGAGATTAGGCAGTATCTGCTCCAGCCTCTAGTCTTAATGCCACCCATATCCAAATATCCAATGATCCTTTACGTGGCCACCCGAGAGCGATCTCTCATCGCCCTTCTTACTCAGATGAATAATGAGAAGATAGAGAACAACATTTACTGCCTTATCCACGTGCTCCTTGATACAGATACTAGATACTACCCTATCAAAAATCACTGCCTTGCATTGGTATTCACAGTACAAACATTGCTACATTACTTGGAGCACGACAAGGTACAGTTGGGGTCCTGAGTAGACCCACTAATGTACATCTGGAACCACCCCATGTTGACATGAAATCTAGCTCGGTGTGTAGTGATTCTCTAGCAGTTTGACATTAGGTTTGTCCCTCAAAATTCTTTTAGAGGGAAAGCACTGGCATACTTCATTGATACCCATCTGCCTCTTGCGGACCAGTCCTTGGCCCTCGATTTCCCTGATGAAGTGATTCTGTTTGTGGACAATGCCATGTCATGCTGGAAAATGTACATTGATGGCGCTTCTTGCAGCCCCACCATTAGAATAATAAATAACCCTAGGATCAACAGATTAGGCCTGGGTATCATCTTCATTACCCTGACACAAGCCATCCTGTAATACTCATTCCTGTTGTCAGAATGCAACACCAATAATGAGGCAGAGTACCCAGCTCTCATCACGAGCCTTGAGCTAGCTCTCGGGATTGATATTCCCCATTTTAATGTGAAAGGGGACTCTGAACTAGTCATCAAGAATATCAACGATGACTAAGTCGTCAGAAATCCATAGATCATACCATTGGTGGACCACACTCTCTAGCTAATGGCGTAGTTTCTATCTTGGCTAGAAGTTACTCATGTTCCTCAATCATAGAATGGTTGATCGGACACCCTAGCTGGTCCTGCCGCATATTTGCAAAGCATGAGTAGGATGATCTGATTATCCACGTGGCACACTAGAGAGTCATTTCACTATCACTCCCGATGACGATGAGGACTTGAAGGTTGGTCACCATACCACTGGAGCCTCCACATCAGGACCCCAAGGTCCCCTAGATGTAGTGATTGAAGTGCCTCATAGATGGAGAGCCCCCTTAATTGAGTATCTGCGGAATGGTAATCTCCTAGAAGATCTAGTCGATCGTGAGAGAATCCTATGCCATGCATTACATTTTACCCTCTGAGATGGTCCTTGTTGTGAGAAAATCATTAAAAGTGTGGGTTTGATGGGGTTTTCTTGAATTTCATTCAAGGAGTTGAGATTTCCCAAGTCATGCATGAGGTTAATTCAATTTCCTGCAGGGCTCATTAGACTGGGCCAAAACTATCTCACTAGATCCAGAGACTGGGGTACTTTTGGGCCTCCCTGATCTGTGAATGCATCGAGTTCTCCAAAAGGTGTCAAACGTGACAGATTCATGCTAACTTCAAGCATCGGCCACCAGACCCTCTCCACTCCACCATGTACTCTTGTCCATTTGCGGTATGGGGATTTAATTTCATGGGACCATATCCACTGGCGACATCATTCCAGTGTAGGTTCATTCTAACTGATATGGATTTCTTCTCCATTTGGGAAGAGGTTTTTCAACTCAAGGAGGTCATGGCCTATTCCATCATTAACTTTTTGTGATCCAACATCAATTATTAATTTGGAGTCCTTCATACCATTCTCATCAATAATGACACAATCTTTTGGGCAGTAGAGATGAAAAAATAGTATGTTATGTACAACATCTGTTCTATCCACACATCTTGCTATCATGTGCAAGAAAATAGCCAGATTGAGGCATTAAACAAGACCATCTATATCATTCATCAAGAAGTTGTTGTTCAGAATAAGAACATTTTGCTGGACAAGCTCCCCAATGCCCTTTATACATTTTGGAAGACGACTCGTAATCCACCCAGGTGACCCCATATTCCATTGTGTATGGAACAGATGACATCATTCCCATCGTGATTCAATTTCCCTCACTACTCATGGCTATCTACGATCATCAATCCCCAGATAAAGTAGATGAGATCTATTTGGCCTAGTTGGAAGCTCTTGATGAGAACATGCTTCATGCCCTACACAATCTGGAAAGGCATCAGAACAAGGTAGCCAGATCATTCAACAAGAATTTTTGCCTCATATCCTTCTTTCATGGTGACTTGGTATTTTCCATGAGCGTACCAACGATACCTGGCAAGAAACAATCCATGTTGGAGCCCAAATGGGAAGGACCTCAAATAATTCACAAGGTCTACACTAATGGCACATACTCACTGGTTACCATGGATGGTGAGCATATAACTCCTCCAACCAATGCCATGTTCCTAAAGAAATACTTTTCTTGAGACAAGAGTCCCACATGAGCATAAACTGTATGGTCCGGCATGACCTCCAACAGTCCATTCCCGCAGAATATTAAACTATGCATCTTTCTGCATGACGTTAAATTACATCTCAAGAACTACATATGGCTTAATTACCAACCTCATGGGATACGTAATAACACGCAGACACTCCATCTTTATTCTATCCCCCGTTTTCCCCATTTTCTATCCCTTCCTAGGCATAGTTCTTTTGGAGGATCCCACAAGTCATCATATAGGCTTCTTTGTCCCCACCCATGTCAGGGTTACGATGATTGATCCAGATGACCTCCCTCGTTCTTCTAATCCTCCCGTGTCCTTACTTCTTGAAGTTAAACTACATGGCCCTTTTAGAACTATGTATTGCTTGATTCTCATCCTCATGGGATATGTAGGACCGCCCAGACATTTCATTTATAGTCCTATCCCCAAACATTAGGACCTCCCATTGGGACAAAACGCATAGTGTGGTGTCGGGTTTTCCCCCATTCATGTTGGGTTATTTCTCCATGCCACACATATCCCCTTGAGACATTGTTGCCTTCATTTACTATCTTTACCATGTGAACAGGCCCTATCATGCTTCATGTGACCCATCATTTAGGTTTTTATCACCTTATATATCCAAAAGGCCCCCCAAATAGTAAGGATGGTTGACTTAAGGGCCCTCCTACCATTACTTGATAATGTCCTTGATGATTTTGAGCGGAAAATTGATACAAGTCCCATGTTAAGAATATGGACAACTATCTATGCTCAATTGTTTTCCCAGAATAATATTCACACAAGGGTTGATATTGTGTTACGAACCTATTCAACAATTTTCCTCTATAATAATTTACACTTTGTGGTCTTCTATATGTACGGTGATTCTCCCTCTCTGTCCCATGCATATGACATTAAACTAGGCATATATGATATGAGATCTATGACCCTAAGCTAATATCACCTTCATCCTCACTTCGAGATGTTAAACTACAAGTTGTCTGTGACATTCTGTCCATGGACCAGCTTCAATCCCCTTGGGCTTTTTCTGCCCCTGGCCCAGGTTCTCACTTAGGGTTGTACAATATGGTGTGGGATTATGTCCTCACTCGCGTCGGGTTACTCAACCTTCCATAAAAATCCCTTGATGGGATAATGTAGCCTTATATTCATCATTACTTCATGATATTAAATTTCATGACACCCCCAGAACTATATATGGATTGATTCCCATCCTCATGGCATACATAAGACCACCCAAACGTCTAGTCTTTGGGTCCAACCCTATCTCTTAAAATCCTCCCCATCATTTTGGCCCCTTGTCCTGAGTTCTTCTAGAAGAGGGTTATAAGGTGTGGTATGGGATTTTATCCCCATTCACGTCAGGTTTATAATAACCATGATGCATACCTCTCTCTCTATCTCCTAAGAAGCGTCCAATCCCTTTCCACACTCTCATCTATTTGAGTTGGCTGACCTTAAGTCTGGTTCCTTTGACCTCTTCAGTGATTCACCAATTGGCACATGAGTACTCTGGTCTAAAACCTAGAGTATTAGACTCTACCTGAAAATGCTTTCACCAACTTTTCGGGCTTCGTGTTCCTCTTCATATGGGATTCCATTATCTTTCACATCTGAAGGGACCCCCAAATGGCATGGATTCTAGGCCAAAGAGATCTCATACCATTACAAGAAAACGTCCTCAAGGGTTTCAGACAGCAAATCGGTACAAGTCCCACATTACGAATATGTTCAACGGTCAATGCTCTTTTGTTATTCCCAGTTCAGGCCACAAGATATGGATGTTGTGTTTAGATCAAGGTCAACAGTTATCATCAATTGTCACACTGACCCCTTCAAGCCTTGAATGTTGGTTACAAGATGCAAATTATTTTCCACCCCATCATATCCAAATGGAATTTTGACACTCCTGGAACTATCTGTTAGTTCACAATTGTGCGTTCGGTGGACAAAGTCGTGGTAAGGCATCATTCAGGGCTCTAACCTGAAATCCCTTTGGCATGCATTTTGGGTATTGAAAAAAACCACTTATGTCATTGGTTTTTATATCGAGTTTGAATCACGTGGGTTTTGGAATTGTATTGAAGCCTGAACCTACTTGGTAGGATTCCGCTTCTCCCCGGTCCATGCTTTAAGACCTTTAACTAATATCTCTTTTAGAACTATGTACGACTTGATTCCCATTCCCATGGGATATGTAAGAATGCCTAGACATATTGTCTACAGGTCCAGCTCATGTTATAGTCATTTAAATCTTCTTTTCTTTCTTCTAGGCCCCTGCTCTTATAGTACTACGTGATGTGGCATGTGTGGGCTTACGACTTCGTTCACCTCAGTTTTACAATTTCCTCATCACGTACTCCCCTTTTAAGGAGATAGTCCATCCTATCTCATGCCTATGTCCTCTAACCATTTCCCCCCTAGGCCTGAGGATTCTTTCTTGGAATTGTGTGTTTTTTGATGTTGTAATATATCCACATTCATGTCGGGTATGCTTTATCACGTCGTGCACTCTCCCTATTGAACCTTATCTTTTGTGTATATGTCTGATCTATATGACTTTAAACTATGTTTCCTAGTCCAGCATGACTTTAAACTATTGCATCTATAATGCATGATGTTAAAATGCATGGGTGGTCCCATCACATGACCCCAAACTGTGACATTATCATCCTGGCCGCATGATGAAAAACATTACTACATCGTGGTGTCCTCATTCGAGGGGACATCATGTTTGGTATCAGTCACACACCATACCATTTTTCAATGCCTGAACATGGATTGATTCTTGTGGAGTTTCTTGTACATTCTATCCTAGGTCCATCTCTTCACAAAAAAACAACAACAACTCCATTCATCCAAAAGAAAAAATAAGATCTGTCAAATACCGCTTCTTTTGGTGCAAGGGCCAGACCCGCACAACCTTATTATATATGACACTAGTATCTTACAGGGCCACTCCTAGAAAAATATATGGCTTGATTCCAATTCTCATAGGATATGTATGAATGCTCGTGCACTTTGTCTCGTGTCCATCCTAACTTTCGTTTTCGGTCCCTCAACCTAAAACCTCTCTAAGGAGCACATGGTGATCTGGACTCCAAATCTACATTCACGTTAGGTTTTATAATTATCTCACCAGATATCTCCCACGTTCCCTACCATATCTGGTCTGATTTCTATAACCATAAACTAGGATCACTCTGCATCTTTACCACAACACGTTAAACTGCATGACATCTTCTAGAACTATGTATGGATTGATTCCCATATTCATGGGATACGTAGGATCGCCTCAACACATTGTCTCCGGGTCCAGCCACAGGAATCTAAAATCATGTCCTCTCTTTCAGACCCTCGGCGTGAAATATCTTGGGAACATGTAGTGTAGCGAGTACTTCATGGGTTCTCATTCACATTGTATTTTGATAAAGTCGCACCATGTGCCTCCCATGTCTTCTCCCAAGCTGGTCTAGGTTCTATGACCCTAAACTAAGATCTCTCTATGGGAACTGTGCGTCATGAATTTCTACTTTTTCACCCTGTACAGAGTCCATTAAGTCAGTTCCCCCTTAATGACCCATTCTAGGAGCATAATCTGGGAGCGTGCGACCCCAGGACCCATTTTCATGGAAAGGAACTCTACTCCCTCTATATGATACGTCTTAAAGTCATATTCAGATGCGTTTTGACAAAGATCCCAAAGTGTGGAATTCTCACAGGGATATTCTCCTGATTCCAAGACCAAGCTTCATGAGATGGTTATTGGGATCCCCATCCTCATCCACATCTAAAGGGACCCCCTTTATCGTCTGGTATCATGCCATATTGGCATACCCACTATCTTGGGCCAACATCCTTAAAGACCTCGGACAACATCTGCGACAGGTCCATTGTTTCGAACATGGTCAGCAGTCAACCCTCATTTGTATGTCCCCATATCAGGATAACATGAAACAGATACCATGTTTCGAACATGGTCAATAGTTATCCCTTGACATCATGCCACCATCGCTGTGGTCTAGATCTCGAGTGTCATGATTCACATATTTCCACTTCCTTATGTTCAAGTGGAATTGAAACATACTCGACTTTACCCCTTCCCACATATAGGTGCATTATATAGGCAGTTCAACATTGTTGGGGTGTAATTCACCTAACATCACATCTCCCCTATCATGTGCCTTTATGTTCCAGGAAATCCCCATCACTACTTCTTGTTTCCCACATAGAGCACGACTCATGTTGGATTAGTAGTTCTGGCGGGACGTTTACTGGAGCAGCCATGAAATGGATGCAGTCTTTCATCCTGCATGATGTTAATCTATTCCCACAGAACAATGTACAGCTTAATTCCTATATTAATGGGGTATATAGGAATTCCCGACCACTTTGCTTCTGGCCCAAACTAATTTTCACTTTTGGTCCCTTGACATAAAGGACTTCCATGGGTGATACGCGATGTGTTCCAGACTTCTTATATCCTTATTCGCATGAGGTTTATAGCTACCACACCACATACTCCCTTCTTTGGATCTTCCCAATCTTCCGTTGACTTTACCGTACAATGTTAAACTACGTTTCTATAACCTTTAGAAGTAGGTATGATCCCTGAACAAACCAATGCACCCACCCAATGTGTCCTTACCATGGTGGCATGATTTCAAGACTGTTGGACTCCATTTGAAAAACTCGTCATTCCACACACCACACTTTTCATTTCCTTTATTCAGAACCTCGTCCTATTCCACCCCTAATGGAACCCCCTAATAGTATGGATTCTCGTCCTATGGCTCGCTTACTATCTTGGGAAAACAATCTATAAGTCTAATGGATGGAATTTCGAGTCAAGCCCCGTGTTTCGAACATGGTCAGTGGTGGGCCCTCATTTGTTATCCACATTTCAGACTAACACAATGGAGATATTGTGTTTTGAACATGGCCAATAGTTATCCATCATTGTCATGACATCCATACAGTGTTCCAAATTTTGGGTATCGTGATTGACACCTCCCACTCCCCTATGTTCGGAATAATTTCAACTGCCTCTGGTGTTACCCCGCTTGAGCACTAGAGCACATTGGAAAAACGACACATCAATTGTTATGAGATCCTCATCCTCCAAACGGGCCTCCCCCTTTTTCATCCCAAAAATAGGAATTGGTTGTTCAATCCTCAGATGCTCGAAATTTGGTTAGCACTCCTACATTCACATGTATTAATAGTGCGTTCATCCATTGTTTCTCACATCAGGTATGACCCACATGAGTTTAGGAATGGGTTTCTATGTATTTCAGAAGTATGGTCAAAGTTCATTAAGATGAACAAGAAAATATTCCACTCATACAAACTATTCAGAGCTGGAAGTAGTAAAGATGGATAAGTTTAGGTGGGTTAGCCAAAACAGGGCCCTTAAAGATCAACATTTTGTATTGACTATTCGAATCCTCCCACCTTCTAACTTGTTGCCTCCAGCATCACTTCTCATTCCCTGAGATCATTCTCTTCAATAGAAGCAGTGGGGAATAACTCATTATCCCTAGCTTGTGCACATGATTGTTCAGTCTAGAGCTCAATCATCTGGATATTTGCCTATGTTGTATATTCCTGAGCATCCGTGAGTTGGGACTTCAATTGCTCAATGATCTAAGATTGGTTTTCAGTGAATGCCTCCTTTTCCATCGCTTGTTCCACAAGGGGTTGGACCTCCTTATCTACCTCCAGGAAGGCCCGAGTGTTCACAGAAGCCTCCTAGTATTGGGAAAAGTCTTAACACCGGTTGTCCTACCGTATCTTGTCCACTATGTAATCACAGATCATTACATGATAATGGAGAGTGTCTACCCCTTTATCATAGAGAAATCATATCCATGTTCGGAGTAACCCCGTCAGGCTTATCCATTATGCCAATGGTTGGCTGAGAAAGTGTATGATGCACTTACACACCTTGTGATGTGTCATATAGCTCTCCTCCACAATATCTGAGACAGAATCATAAATATCTTCATGGTCCATAGGCTTGTATTCGTGGAAAGCAGAAAGGAGTTCAGCAGTAGGTTCTTCTTCGAGAACCCCCTCATCATTGTCTACTTCACTCTCGATGGGCTGGAGGTCCCCCCCGGTAGCGTTACCATCCCTCATTTCAATATTTGGATCATCGAGTACCATGGTAGGGCCACCTAGAATGGTTTCTTCTCTAAAGGCTGATGCAACAGCTACCTGCCCAACTCCTTCAGATGTCCCAGATTTGATGGTTTGTTGTGCTTCCATCCTTGGGATCACTACATCAGGAATTAGTATCTTGATTTGCGGAAATCTCTAGAAAATAGGGGAAACACAGGGAGAAGACTTATAGGATCCAAGTGCGGCAGTGTCCAATGTTGGTGTCATGGTGGGGGATACCGCCATAAGGGAGACTTCGGCGCTTTTCAACTCAATCAATGGATTCAGCTCCTCATGAACAATAGGGATGGCGGGGGACTCTCCTTCTGGTCCAATATCGCCTAGTCCAGCTGAAATCGGAACCCCTCTCTACTCGGTCACGAGGAATGGCTCTAGAGGTTGCTCCCCAGTCTTCATAGGCATATTTGCACCCCATGTGGGGAAGGCTTCCAAGGGACCCTCGCCCATGTGTTCCTAAATAGGACAGGGTTTGGTTGATGGGATGAGATTATGAAAAGGTAAAGGCCAGTGGAGATAAGTTGAAAACCAAACCACGAGCTGTTCTACCAGTTTTACATTATAGCCGACAATTTCTCCGCACTCCCAGGAGCTCCACTGGTGAGAAGGAGCTTCTGAAGGCCCCTCGCCACCAAGTCCTTCAACATGGTCCTCCTACACTTCTTCATATCAATCATCTTCACATCCTCTTCTTCCTCATCCTCCTCCTTCTTCTCCTTCCACTACACCTTTATACTCGGATGGCATCCTTTCTTGGTCATGCTCCTGGCCGATCATTACTTTCACTAGAAGATGCAGTTATTCATACCTCCCCCATTGGCATGATTACATATCCATCGATTCCTAGTATGCATGCAGATGATGAAAGATTACCCTATCCAATATTTGGATGCGTCCTATGTTGAGAATATCGAGCTCGGTGAGTACCAACCTCTACCACAACTCTTCTGCGGATATGGATTGTCGTAGCATTCACCAAGAAGACCATAGAGAAGGGAATATATCATTGGTGGATGATGCCAGAAAGTACCTTAGTTTCTTTCCTAGGAGTACCCTAGCTGGGCCACGAGGCCGTATACGAGACCACCCTTCCCCCGAGGCTGGAGGCACATTATCGGCCTGCAAGTCCCCTACTGATGATGTACAGGCATGTGCCATGCTAGATTCCTAGCCCGTTCATTAACTCACATCCCCCACGACACCTCATCTACCTTCCTTCTCTTTGGTCTCATCACTAGCCACCTTGATCTTCTAGATGCATTTCCAAATAATTTCCTTGAGAGATGTTCTCGTCCACTATTCGGCATA
The DNA here is from genome assembly GCA_963277665.1 of Viscum album. Classification (NCBI taxonomy): domain Eukaryota; kingdom Viridiplantae; phylum Streptophyta; class Magnoliopsida; order Santalales; family Viscaceae; genus Viscum; species Viscum album. The sequence continues at coordinate 987,575,581 of OY728163.1, read as the reverse complement.
CTTTGATCATAGCACTGCACTAATATTGCTACGGGGAATTGTGATGATATCTCCCAAACCTTCCATCGTAACATAAGACATAGCTGGTAGAGAATACATGGATTTTGTTCTTCCCAAACCTCTGTTTATACTTTCATGGGCATTCGTTGCATGCACCCGAACTGCCTGGTGAACCTGGTCGGCACATACGGTTCGCAAAATATTTTTCCATCAATTTGGGCCACTATCACACCTTCCCGGATGCTCTACAGTTACTCCCTCTTCTCTAGTGGACCCCTCCCATCATCTACCATTTGTCCAACATGGGTTCGAAATGGGTTGAAGTCATAGTGGGTGTGGCTGCCGATCTTGAGCTTGATTCCCTCATCCCTGAGCATCAATGGGTGGATTCCAACAATATTCGAGAGGGATAGTCTCATACCATTACCAAGGGGTGAATGGAATTCGGGAAGTCATACCCACTATAGTGGGCTACGACCCAACTACGGAGAATCTGGAACGGCCCACATATCCTCCTGGGTGTACTTTCCCTCGAGATGCACCCTAGAATACTGTACAGCCTAGCCAACACTGGCACCCTTAGGTTAACCTTGTTCTTTGATTCTATAATATCATCCATCACTAACTTCCCTGGGTGGACTCCCATCCTCATGTACCTCACAGGAAAAAACCAACCACTCAATAATGCATCATGAAACCCAACATATCTCGCATTCAGGTCTCAACCATCATTAATGTCAAATCCCCATGATCAATACTCTCTTGTCTCCAAAATCTTCCAGTATGATCCCACATTTCCCTTCTAAGATGTGTTTGATCGTTTATTCCCTTCTCCTGACATCTTCATGGTCACATCCTGGGCCATGAAAAGTCTAAACCACCTTAAATAAGATATGTACTTCATGATATATTTTATTTTGAGCTCCTCTTTATCCCACTCCAGCAGGTTCCATGGCAGGATTGGTGGGTGTGTCTTATCCCCCCAGACATTCTTCATCAGGATGAAATCATCATACTGATACCCCTCAAAGTAGATTCCCCCGATACAATGGACATCCTAGAGGCTGATTCTAGGATCCCCATGGTGGAGGTGAAAACAATTAGTATCAATTGACTAGCGACTGAACAGCTCTGCTACTAAGTTCTGCTCTCGGTAGAAGTGGAAATAGTACATCCAAACAGCCTCAAAAGGCCCAATGGACCACAACTATAGCCCAAATTCCCCACATGTCTGACATACCCAGTATTCCCATGCCCAATCATTAGTATAGTTACCCCCGTATCTAAAATCTCATTCCTTCCAGCCCTTCGTCTCGTCAATAATTCTAGTTCTGAAAGTACTTGCATAAATATCGGGAGATTCCTCAATGAATGGATTGATTTTCAAAACTATCATGGTCTTATGATTTAGCACACATATATCTGTGTTCTACATTTCCCAACCAGGATGTTCATTCATTGTAATGTGGAGTTGCGGAAGACTATCCTTGTGTGTCACCAACGACTGCAGTGTGACCGTCTCAAAAATGGGCATTAGTACCTCTTCCAGAAGAACGATGTTCCATAGTGGTAGGATACTTCTCAGGACGTAATCCTTTTGAGCCTCTGTAAGCCTGCTGAAAAGCATTTGGTTATCACACACAACCCTCCACTCATGAAGAATCTGTGGGTTTGTGATCATTTTGGTTCTTCTTGCAGCAGTGGCAGCCTCCCTCTGGGCATCGGTCTGCTGAGCGACCGTTTTGGAAATCCAAAGGAATCAGTGAGAAAGAATGAAATTCAGTGCGAAAGAATGATGTTCGATGTCATTGAAGATGTTCAGTGTGCAAAACCTACACCAAGTGAAAGAATGTTGACTTTTGTGAAAATAATGAGACGGCGTGCAGAACCCAGAGTCCGTCATGGAATCATACGCGTGGATCGGGACAGTTTTCGTGCACAAGAGAAAAACCATTGTCTTGTAGATAAAGACAAAGTAGCTCCTAGGGGGATATTTATATAGTGCAGACGCACCTTCCATGCATGCACAACAAGATTGTGTGCGCAAAAATGCGTTTTTTCACACCCCCGAAGAGGATTCCCTATTTTTTCGGCGTACCCTCAGAATCTGACTTTCGAGGTCTCTTTCATATCCAATTCTGAGGGCGGAATTTGTGGCCGATAAAATTAGGAGAAGGACCACATCGGGCGGATAAAAGAGAAACAAATGAATCTAGGATGGCAAAAGAAGATTTTGGGGCCTGAAAGGCAGACACACACAAGATTCGTCGGACACATGAAAGCGGCCTTCTGGCATGCAAGATTTTGCATGCCCGACCCCCGTTTCGCACACATGGTGATGCCAAATAGGTGTTTTCACTCCTGGACCAATTCTGCGCACAAGGTGACATCAACTGGGCGTTTGCGTGCCCAACGCTGCTTCCACAAACAAGGAGACGTCAAATGGGAGTTTGTGCGCCTAGCCTGATTTTGGGCACAAGGCGACGTCAACCTGGAGTTTGTGTGCTCATTTCATCTTTCGTGCTCAAGGAAACGTCAAATAGGAAGTTGCGTTCCCTAACCCTCTTTTGCACACAAGGCAATTTCGAAGGGATGTTTGTGCACCCGGCTCCCTTTCAGTGCCCAAGGCGACGTCCACCGCCGCTTTGCGTGCCACGACCTTTTTCACGTCACCCCCGAGGACTTCGTCCATAAAACTAAAAGTATCCTCGCCCATCAGGGACCTTAACAGTAGATGAAGCGCCACTCAACTGCGTGAAAGCCACGTCTTCCGCAAGCACGTGAAAAAACCAATGGCCTTTAGGTATGGGATTTTTCGTGACAGATTCCCCAAGGGGGATCCTTTGTGAATTTCTTTTCATCCTATGTCATTAGCACGTAAGGGATACTCTTTTTGGTGCAAGTTCCCTCTGCATCAGACCTCTATTGCACACAAACCATCCATCTTGGACACAAACATTATGTCTTGCGCACTGTCGGTCCGTTCTTGTGTGCAACACATCCTTGCTCGCAAATTTCCCCTCGTGCGCGCAACCCCTTTGTCTTGCGCACAAATAGTCCAACTTGTGCGCAACCCTTCCCTCTTTCGTGCAACCCCTTAATCTTGCACATGACCCTTGCATATTGCACATATAACTTGATATCTTTCCCCGTACCATTCTCTTATGCGAACTCCATGAGTTTCCCTCGCCTTAAGGAACCCTATCTAATCCCCTCTTATGCACAACACACCTGCGTCACATGTGTTGTACATCTCGAACCTCTCGTTGTTTTATTTTCATGATCACAATCACTTTCATTTTTATCTAACATTGTGTTTTAAGTGTTTGTGTTGATAGGCATTTGATTGCCAAGAAGTTGACCAAGGAAGAGGCAGAAATGGACTGAAATTCAGTCCACCGGCCGACCGGTGGCTTCACCACCGGCCAGCCGGTGGCATCCAGACCAAACAGTGGAAGCTACTGCCTTCCCACCGGTCGACCGGTGGCTCTGCCACCGGTCGACCTGTGGCACCCAGCTCAAATAGTGTTTGCTACTGTCTTGCCACCGGTCGACCGGTGGAGCCTGGATCAAGACTCTTCTTCTCTATCAAGGCACCGGCCAGCCTTTGGAGATGTACCGGTCAGCCGGTGGCACCTGGACAAGAATCCTATGCCTTTTTGCAAACACCGGCCAGCCGGTGGGACTGTACCGGCCAGCCGGTGGAGCCAGTCAAACTAGCCGTTGGGCTTTTGACCAGCCTGTCCACTTGGCCTCCAACGGCTCCGAGGACCTCTCCAACGGCTCCGAAGACTCCCCAAGAGTTCCTAGCCTATAAATAAAGGCTGAGGAAGCCCCGGACACTAACTGGAACTTTTGTGAAGCCACAGTACATATTTTCCATCCTTGGCGTACCTCCGGCGGACTTCCTCAAGGGAACCCCAAAGAGCTCCAATCAATTTCCAATCCAAGGAGCACCTCAAGAAGCTTGGGAGAGCACGCTACATCAACTCCATCATACCATTGGCGCCCAAGTCTTCCTCAATACGGTTTTTATTGTTTTATTTCTTTTTGAGCTTTAAAATTGGGTTTGTGCCTACAAACCCCAAACTCTTTCCTCATCTCCCTTTCTTTGGGTTCTCACACCACCACTAAGGTGTGAAGAGGTTTTTCAAGCCTTTCCTTTTAAAGGGCTTGAGTTGTCGGTGAGCTAGCCTTCACCCGTTAAAAAGGCTAGTGGGTTATTGCTTAACCATTAAAAGCATTGGGTTCTTGCTTAACCAATAAAAGCAAGCTGTAATAGGTCCTAGTGCTACCTCAAAGCCTAGTGGGTTTCTTGCTATAACCATTGAAAAGCAAGCGGTAGGAATCTCTCAACGGTTGAGTTGGGAGCGGAGACGTAGGCCGGGTTTTGGCCGAACTCCGTTATCAATTTTGTGTGTCTTGCCTTCTTTATTTCCGCTGCATCTTTACTTTGATTTTTAAATTGTTAATCATTTTTTTTAAAAGGCAATTCACCCCCCTCTTGCCATCATTCAGTCCCCGTCCCGTTCTTCTCTCTCACGGGGTGTGTTTTTCTCCGACCCAACAACATGCACTCATCCCGTGCGGCCCTTCAGGTTTCCAGAAAGCAATTTCAAAATCCCTTGGTTGGCGCATTCCATTGGGTTGCTTAGTCTCATTCTTTTTCTTATAGGCACACTAACAGATATTGCTTCTTCGCATAGCACACTAATGTGGACCCCCGAGGGATAACTCCGTAACACCTCATCGTCATGGCATTATTGATGCATTCCATTCCCCAAGGGGTGTGAGGTATTAGTTTTGTAAGTCCTAGGGGTGTGGAGAGAGCCCACTTCGTCCATGATATAAGATGTTAAACTGCCAAGCTCCATCATCTCCAACATATGATGTTAAACAATGGCCTCACCTCGTGCATCATACACGGGGTGCCCCGTCTCGAACATTCTCTACACCCACTGGTCTCTACAGAAGTGAAATCATTCCACACATTGAATGAGATCCTATTTATTGGAGTGGTGTTGATTCACAGTGACTGGTAAAGAACCTCTGTAGAATCCCATAGCTTTTCTTGCAAGAGGAAGCACCCTTTCTCATCATATCTTCTTCCATGCCAAAGTTCAGAGGAGAGTTGGGCATCAGGACCTTCGTTATCTTGTCCCTCTCCCACATGGATTTTTTGCCACCTGGGCCCCCACCTTGGTGTATGTCCCAATCTCTATAAACCGAAGTTGGAGACCACGTGTAAGCCCCTTTTTCATCTTTGGGGCCATTAACCATGTGTAATCCCCCATTCCACCTCCCACGGACGCACCATCCGTGACCTGATCCTCAGGTCCTTTGTCCATCTTGTTTCTCATGCCGAGCATGAATCACATGGGATTAGAGTAATAATCGACCATGAAATAATATCTAGGTATCGTAGAGTGTAATCCCTAAACACCCACCCGGAACTATGAGGTCTTTGATCCTTGTCAATGAGAGGTACGTAGGAAGCCTCCGTGAGGTTCAAGCCCACCACCCATTGGTCTCGACCACCTTCACATCGGTTCCCACTCACCCTGAACTATGAGGTCTTTGATCCATGCCAATGTGATGTGTGTAGGAAGCCTTCCTAAGGTTGATGCCCACCACACAGTGGTCCCAACTACCTTAATGTCGGTTCCCACTCTCCCCGAACTACGAGGTCTTTGATCTTTTCCAAGTAGATGTACGTAGGAAGCCTACCTAAGGTTCAAGCCCACCACCCATTGGACCCGACCACCTTCATGTTAGTTCCCACTCACTACGAACTACATGGACTCTGATCCTTACCTAGGCAAGGTATGTAGGAATCCTCCGTGAGGTTCAAACCCAACAATCATTGTTTTCGGCCCCCTTCATATCGGACCTCCTTCGTCCCGCATGACTCTAAACTGTATTCCCCCTTTTCATCCTACATGACATTAAACTGTATCGACCATTATAAGAAAATGGCCATAAACATTTCATAATATTGAGTTAAATAAAGAATTCACATTGATAATATTCTCAGGTTTAGAGTTTTAGAGAATTAGGCCACAACTATTACATATGAACTTGAATATTACATATAGACACTACTACTCTATATCCGTTTTTTATAAAATATAAACTCTTAAAAAGAAACATGATCAGTTCTATGTTTTATATATCATGATGTTTCCTTGATCAAATACTTGTCCATGTTCCCCCTCATGTCCGGTGAAAAGAATTTAAAAAAATTGAGGTGAGAAAAAATATCAGTGTGCGATACACAAAGAATGAAAACTATTAGATTTTTTTAATAAAAAGAAATCAATGAATACATTATCATAAGTAATACTATAAACCTTTATGCAGCATTAAATACTCTTCACTGAATAAAAGCTCATATCTTACCCTTTTGTAACCAAAAGATTTCCATAAAACCCATATAAAGAACACATAACATATAAAGGTAACTTGGGACATAAACATACTTAAATGGAATAACCATACGATCAGCTTCCACACATTTCACTAAATGGAATATCCATACAGATGACTTTCATACCCAATGCATTAGAGGTTATAACGTAACCACTCATCCCAATTTATCAATGCACCACCCATCATTTGGTTTATCACGTAACCACCCGTCAAATTTCCAAGTACCATAATAAAATCATAACACATAAAATATTTTTAATATAAAAATTTCCCTAATAAAATTTCTAAATTTCAATTATAATATATCATTTCAAGATATTGACATCATCAATGCATAATCAAACCATTTTCAAAACCATTTAAAACATTTAATAAAGTGATTTTTGAATCAATGTTTCCTATACCACTTTGAAGATTTTAAAGGAATAAAAGTTATAAAACATTAATGTCCATATAAATAAATACTAAAAAACATTTTGAAAACATGGAAATTAATGAGAAATACTTAGAAGAATAAGTCTTTAATGTTTTTAAAATTATGTTTTAGTTATTGACTCTCGTAACACTTAAGAAAGACTTGACTAAACATAATTGAATAATATAATAAAAAACATTTAATATCATGAGAATAAGGATATTAATGATATAATATTCCAAAGGGCGGTATAAACACCATAGAAAATTTAATTGGAGCATATCAAAAATGACGTCTCATGGGAATGTAAATTGAGACGAAATCCCTTATAAAAATGGTATCCTTATATTATGAATATATAAATTACATAATTATGTGTGAAAAATAAGAATAAACAAAATACAAGTGAATATTAAGTGTGAAAAAATCAGTGTTCATTCACACATATTTATGACATGACATAATCATGAGGTATAAGTTTAACCCAAATAATTGAAATAGGGTTAAGAAGTTCCCTTACAAAAATTCGATAGCCTAACGATGTCACTTTAAAATTTAGAAAAATAATTCTATGAGATAGATAAGGCTATATCATCACATGGACATAATGTTTACATAATTTAGGATAAAGAATAACATATCCCAACATTAGAAGATGTAAATTAAAAGACATAACAAAAAGAAGTCTTTAAAAAAGAGGAGGGTGAACAGTTCCCTTACCAATTTGGTAACTTATGAAACATACAACTATGAAATAAGGAACATATAAATAAGATGTAAATACCCATAAATTAAAAAATATTACACAATTAATACAATCTTGGTCGGTACAAACACCACACAAAAGGAAATAGTTGAAAAAAGAGCATGAATCTCACGAGAATAAAAAGTGAGATGAAAATCCCTTACCACGTTGTAATCAATCGATTCGTATGAACAGAAGTTAATAACCACCAAATGGTTAATATAATAACATGAATATAAAAAGAATCATTATAATATATATCAAATTTTGTTGCAAAAGACACCACATCCAATAAATTAGTGGTGAACAATGGAAATCTCATGGAATTAAAAGTGAAATAAGAAACCCCTTACCTCGTGTCTGACATGACCCATTCGTTCTATAATCTCTATAATAATAAACTAAATTTAATTTACATTTTATTAAGAAATTTTCTCAATTATATAATTCCTTTTAAATAACATATTACAATGTTATAAATATTATGTAATCATTTATGTTAATAATGGTCGTTTTGTCTATATTTGGTACTTCATTCAAAACTGGACTTTTTATAACTACATGTTGTTCATGTGGTCAAAATTTAATTATATACATAATAATATCCATGATTTAGATATCAAATATATCATATATATCCAGTATATACATGTATTTATAATAGTACATAACATTTGGATATAGGAAATGAAATGCACCGTTCATGGAGATAGTAAGTCATACGTACGCATGAATGCTACTTGCATTTCTATTTCATATTGTAATGGATTGAAAACATAATGATAAATAAGTATGTTAAAATTTAAGTATTATATAATATATAATTTCATTAAATCTACCCTTTATATGTTCCACATAAGGAATGATGGAGTAATATCACTTTGTGGGGTGGTAGTCTGCACATCCTCAAATGAGATTATCGTATTTACCAGCTATGAAAACCATAAAGGTATAAAATAAATGAAATATAAAGAATAATAGAAACAATATAAATAAAATTTATATTATATATAAATATATTTCCATCATAATGGCCACCATGATAGGTGGTTGGAGATATTTTAACATTCATCATTTCGTGTGGTAGTAGTTCACCGTCCAGAGAAATAATATGTTCGTTACCCATCAGACGGAGGTGTTTATAAGTGTAGTTAAAATAAATCTCATTAAAACAACTTTTTATATTTATGATACTGGGTTTGTAATAAAATAAAAGAATAAAAAAAATTTGGATGTTGGATAATTAAAAATAAAATAAAACAAAAAAATTTAAGAGAAACTATTACCTTTAATTCGGGTATCACCCTTTGGTTTGAACCAAAAGAACTTTTTGGAGTTATTTATGACTATGTAAAGGCTTCTAGGAGTAAGAGAGGGATATTTAGAGTTTATTTGGGTAGGTTGTGGATGATACAAGGGTCTTAAGAGGTGTGATTAATGGGATAAAAGTGGTGTCCTTTTATAAGGCAGAGGAGGGGCTCTTTAGGAAAGTTTGAAACAATTATTTTATTATACACTTATCTTCCGTTTAAAAAGGTCCTAAACTAATTAAAGTCAAATATAATATTACTCATGTTAGAAATAAAATCATCCAATAATAATTGGACTGGTTTGGGATATTATTCTAGTATTTATAATCTTATATATTTAAATCATTTATTAATGAGGAAAATACTGCATCATTTTTGTGTCATGAATAATTTTATTTATATGATGTCTAAAAATTAAAAAAAATACCATGATGTATGAAATCATTTAATATTTCCAATTAATATTTATAGTCGATAATATAAGTTATATGACCCTATATAAAAAATAATTTATTAAAACATATTTGTTTATGTCATTTTTTGTCTTTACTTTAATTTAATTAATCTAATGTGTCATTATCACTCCCATGTGGCTACATGGGGTCAAAAAATCGACCAAATGATGTAAATGGTCGGTCATGACTCATAAAATAAGGATATAACCAGTGTTAAGGTAATTTTAAATTATTATGATATTATTTTTACCATGAATTATCATATTTACCTTTAATCGCGGTAAATAAAAGTCAAAAGTTACTATTAACTAAAAAAATATTTTTATCTTATTGGAAATTTTTTTACTTACTAATAAAATCCATTTATGTCATATTTTTGAAATTCAATTCACAGAAGCAGTAAAATTTCATTTAAAAGAAAATTTCAATTTTTAACTACTTAGTGGTTTCACTATTCATCAAAAATTGATGTTTTTCAGAAAAATACCCAAAATTGAGACTAATATATATTTGATATTATGAATTCAAAAAAACATCTATTTTACCAAATTAGAAACAAATAACTTAGATTAATTAATTTAAAATTAATTCTCGTTGTCAGAACAAAAGGCATGTTTTTAAGAAATATTAACTATCAAAAGATTGACACTTGTTTATGTCCAATTTAAATGTGAAATTAATTCCAATGACCACCATTAGATTAAATGGTAAAAATATAATCTAAATAAATTTTAAAACCAATTAAAACTATAATTTAACCATACAAATATATTAAATTAAAAGGCAGTTTTGAATTAAAATACAGTATTTTTTACTATTCATCAAAAAATAAATTTTATCAGAAAAATACCCAAATTTTTCGCAAAGTAAATTTTGATGTCCCGATTCAAAAAAAGTATTTTATTTTTTTCAAATAGAACATATAAAAGTGACCAAAACTATATTTAAAGAGTGTTCTCCATCAAAAGGTGGTAAATCAACCTTTTAAATTAAATATGGTTAAAATTAGATTGATTGACGTTTTATGCTTCTAACATTTATTTGATAAATGTGAAAACATTTAAAAAATATGTATAATCATATTGTAGTTAGTTCTATTCATTATCTCCAATAAAAGGTCTAGGATTTAATTACCATTAAAAAAATAATATATTATTATTTCTTAGTATTACTCAGCATTGCTTGCAACATAAGACTTCGGAGAAACCCATTTTTCTGATTCAAGTACACCCTTGAATATAAAATCCCCTTTAAAATAAAATAAATATTTAATTAAAAAATATTAAAAAATATGAAAATTTCAAATTATTTATTTTCCTGGGATGTTACATCCTTCCCCCTTTTAGAAATTGCGTCCTCGCAATTTTAAAATTGGACTTTGAATCTTCATTGAAAGTCCCACATCAGAAAAAGAGTAAATAAAAATATCACATTAAAAGAAAGAAAGATATGTACAATGGTCACCCGAGATAACCCATATGAGGATTTCATGAAAACATGGACATGGAAAAGAAACTAAGTGTCATGTTCTGATGCAGAGTGATAGAAAACATGATTAAGAGAATGTTAACAATAATAAAACCACTAATTTTTGATTGGTTAAACATTCATTGTTTTCCCAGTAGGAAAAGTAAACGAACAATGTTTTTTGTTTTAACTTCCTTCTCATAATGTTGATGAATTTATTTATGAGACTGACTACGGACATAAGGACACATACTTAATTTTCTTGTAGACTTTCATCCTTTACTAAATTTATACCACAAAATATTCTTTTCTCAAAAATATGAGTATTCAAGTTGACTTGGACACATCAAAAGCACAGAAATCATGTTCTAGAGAATAAAATAATCCAAATAATATGAACCATATATTACCCCTATCTTTATATATTAATCAAAAACAAAAATTTTTAGTACGAGATCAGATAATCCCTAAAAGGATAACCCTTTATAAAATGAAATACAACTCTAAATATCCAAAATCCCACAAAAGTACCCAAATATCATGAAAGACCATTCAATATAAAATTGTCCTTGAAATTCTTCCAAATAATCAAAACTAAAATTGAAACCCAAAACTCAGAAGGATTTAAATCACATAGTCTTCCATAGTAAATCTTAATATTTTTCTCCAAAAACATCAACTACTCTTAATGTCTCATACTGAAGTGTAATTAACATAATCATATATTCACTATGATAGGTAAATGATTTACATAAATAACCCAAATCACATTATTTTCACAATAAAAACATATATTCTTGAAATATAATATTTCAACCATTACACCACAAATTAATTACCAAGGTATATTATTTTCAATAAGCATATAGTGTTCCCAAAAGAGAGAATGTCTTCCAAAATAACCTTTGTCACTTAATCACCAAATCATTTTATTGTACTAAGGATTTCCAATTGATAAATCATATAATCCCAAATTAACTTTTTCTTGATCAATAAAATCATTTAACTAAAAGTAATTATTCAGACTAACCAGGGACATCACGTAGTCCATTGGTAGGTGATAAATCCCAACCACACTTTGGTTGTGCGTTCGATTCTCATAGCTTTGTCTGACGCAATGAGTTGTCGCATGGTCTGTGTGTTATCATTTTTAAAAAACTATAAAATTTCATAACATTCCAAAAAGGGAGAAAATTTCCTCAAAAATAATTGTATCATATTTTTTCCCCAAAGGTTATCTAATACCTTTCTTTTTGAACCCCAAAATGTAATAACAATTTATCACCGCTATAATAACTTTGACTCTTTCTATTATTCTAACCATTACAGTTATGCCCCTTATGATTAAATTACACCCTAACCTATAATGTTATATAAACCTACCAATGATACAAACTATAAGGACCCAGCCATAAACATTTCATAATATTGAGATAAATCAATAATTCACATTGAGGATCTTTTTAGGATTAGAGTTTTAGAGAATCAGGCCATAACTATTACATATCAATTTGAATATTAAAAGTATAAACTACTACTCAGTATCCATTTTTTCATAAAATATAAACTCTTAAAATGAAAAATATTTAGATCAATGTTTTAGACATCATTACATTTCCTTGATCACATCCTTGTCCCTATTCCTCTTCATGTCCTGTGAAAAACATTTCAAAAACATGGGGTGAGCATAAAGAAAAGTAAGGGATACACAAAGAATTAAAACTATTAGTTTTATAAAAACAATAATAAATCGATTAATACTTTATCATAAGTAGTACTTTTTACTATTATGAAGTATTAAATACTCTTCACTGAATAAAAGATCATTACTTACACTTTTGTAACCAAAATATTACCATAAAAACCATATAAAGAACACATAACATATAAAGGTAACATGGGACATAAACATACATAAATTTAATAACAATATGGCCGACTTCCACACATATCACTAAATGAAATATTCATATGGCCGACTTCCATACCAAATGCATTGGAGGTTATAACCTAACCACCCGTCTTGGTTTATCACGGCACCACCTGTTATTTTGTTTATCACGTAACCATCCGTCAAATGTCCAAGTACCATTATAAAATAATAACAGATAAAATATTGTAAATATAAACATTTCACAAATAACATATCCACATTGAAATTACAATATATCATTTCAATATATTGACACAATCAATGCTTAATCAATCCATTTTCAAAACCATTTCAAACATCTAATAAAGTGATTTGTGAATCAAAGTGTCTCATACCACTTTTAAGAATTTAATGGAATTAAAGTTTTAAAAAATTAATTTCCATATAAATAAATACTAAAAAAATTTGGAAAAAAGGACATTAATAATAAATGTTTAGAAGAATAATTCATTATAGATTTTAAAACGATGTGTTAGTTAAAGAGTCTCGTAACACTTAAGAAGCACTTGACAGTAAATAATGGAATAATAGAAAAAACTTAAAATATCATGAGAATAAGGATATTCATGGTATAATATTCCAAAGGGCTATATATACACCATATATAAGTTAATTGGTGCATAACAATAATGAAGTCTCAAGGGAATTTAAATTGAGATGAAATCCCTTATAAAGACGGTATCCTTAGATTAAGGGCAAATAAATTACATAATTATGTGTGAAACATAATAATACACTCAATATAAGTGGAAGTGTGAAACAATCTGAGTTTATTCACACATATTTATAACATGAAATAATCATGAAATATATGTTTATCCCAATGAATTGAAATTGGATTAAGAAATTCCCTTACAGAAATTTGACAGCCTAAGGACGTCACATTAAAATTCAGAAAAATTATTTAATGTGAGAGAAAATGGTATATAATCACTTGGGGAATAAAATTTACATCATTAAGGATATATAATAACATATCCCAACATTATTATATGTAAATTTAAAGACATAGCAAAAATAAGTCTTTAAAAAGGAGGAGGGTGAAAGGTTCCCTTAACGATTTGGTAACTTACAAAACATAAACCTATGAAATAAGGATCATGAAATTAAGATGTAAATTACTATAAATTGAAATATATTACACAATTAATACAATAATGGGCAGTACATACACCACACAAAAGTTAATAGTGGAAAATATAGCATGAATTTCATGGGAATAAAAAGTGAGATGAAATTATCTTACTGCGTTGTAATCAATCAAGTTGTATGACAAAAAGTTAATAACCACAAAATTTTTCATAGACTAACATGAATATAAATATAATAATGATAATATATATCAAATAGAAGTACATAATACAGCACATGTAATAATTTAGTGGTGAACAATGGAAATGTCACGGAATTAAAAGTGATATAAAAAACCCCTTACCTAATGTCTGACTTGACCCGTTCGTTATTTAATATCTTTAATAATAAACTAAAGATTATTTCTACAAGATTAAAAACATTTTTAATGTTTTAATTTCATTTAAATTTCTGAATATCATTTTATAAAAATTATGTAATCATTTATGTTAATAATGGTTGTTTTGTCAATATTTGGTACTTGAGTCAAAAAAGAACTTCTTATAATTACAAGTTGTTCATGCGGTAAAAATTTCATTATATCTAGAATAATATTCATGATTTATATATCATATATATCATATATATCCACTATATAAATTTATTTATAATTGTACATAACATTTGGAGATAAGAAATGAAATCCACTTTTTAGGGAGACGGTAAGTCGTACTTATGCATGAATGCTACTTCAATTTAAATTTCATATTGTAATGGAAGGGAGACTTAATGATACATAAGTATATTATAATTACAGTATAATATCTTATATAATTTAATTAAATCTACACTTTATACATTCCACATAAGGCATGAATGAGTCATATCACTTAGAGGGGACGATAGTCCCCACTTCCTCAAATGAGATTATCATACTTACCCACTATGGAAACCATAAAGGTATACTATAAATGAAAAATAAGGAAGCATAGAAACAATATAAATATAATATATAATATTTATAAATAAATTTCCATCATAATGGCCACCATGAGAGGAGGTTGGAGATATTTTAACAATCAACAGTTCATGAGGCAGTAGTTCGTCATCAACAGAAACAATATCTTCTTTACCCATTATATGGAGGATTGTGTAAGTGTAGATATAATCCTTCTCATAAAAAAAACTAGTATATTTTGGACACTATTTTATTTATAAAATAAAATAATAAAAAGTGTTTAGGGGTTTGGAGAAGTAAAATCAAACAGAAGAAGTTAAGATAAACTATTACCTTGAATTCAAGTAACTCCATTTGGTTTGAACCAAATGGACTTCATTAAGTGACTTCTTCCAAAAGTAAGGATTATATGAGGAATATTAGAATATTGATAGATTATTTGGGCATGTTATGGACGATTAAAGGGGCTTGAGAGGTGTGAGTAATGTGTTATAAGTTATGTCCTTTTATAATGGAGAGGAGGGGATCTTTAGGAATGTTTGAAACAATTATTTTATTATAAACTTATCATCGGTTTCAAAAGGTCCAAAACTCATTAAAGTCGCAGTAAAAATCACTCATGTTCGAAATAAAATCATCCAATAAGAATTGGACTGGTTTTGGATGTTTATTTAATATTTATAATCTTATTTATTTAAATCATTTATTAATGAGGTAAATAATGCATCATTTTTGTGTCATAAATAATTTTATTTATATGAAATTTAAAAATTATAAATAAATACCATGATGTAGTGAATCTTTATTATTTACAATGAATATTTATATTCGAAAATATATCTTTTATAACCCTATGTAATAATTAATTTACTAAAAGATATTTGTTTATGTCAATTTTGTCTTTACTTTAACTAAATTAATCTAAAGTGTCAATATCACTCCCAAGTGGCTCCATGGGGTCCCAAAATAGACCCAAGGATGACCAAGGTCGAACATGACTCATTCAATAAAGTTATAACAAGTGTTAAGTTAATTTTTTATTATTATGATATTAGTTTTTACCTTGAATTACCCTATTTACCTTTAATCGTGGTAATTAAAAGTCAAAAGTTATTACTCCCCAAAAAATATTTTCATCGTATTGAACAAAATTTTACTCAATAATCAGAAAATTATATGTAATATTTTATATTTTCAATTCACATAAGTAGTAATATATCATTTAAAAGAAAAAGTCAGTTTTTAACAACTACTTAGTGGTTTCACTATTCAGCAAAATTTGACGTTTTTCAGAAAAATACAAAAAATTCAGCATAAGATATATTTGATATTCATAATTCAAAAACGATGTCTATTTTACCAAATTTAAAACCTATAATTTGTATTAATTAATTTAAAATTACTTCCCGTTGTCAAAAAAAGGCGTTTTAAAAAAAAATATATTAACTATCAAAATATTAATACTTTTTTATCTCCATTTTCAAAGTGAAATTAATTACAACGACCACCATTGGATTAAATGGTAAAAATATAATACAATTACACTTTAAAACCAATTACAAATATAATCTAACCATTTAATGAACATAAATTAAAAGGTATTTTTGAATTAAAAAACAGTATTTCTCACTATGCATCAAAAAATAAATTTTATCAAAAAAATACCAAAATTTTACCCAAAGAGAAATATTATGTCCCGATTCAAAAGTAGAATTTTATTTTTTCCAATATAATATATAAAAGTGACCAAAACTAGATTTAAAGAGTGTTTTGTATCAAATGGTGGTAAATCAACCTTTTAAAGAAGATTATGCCTAAAATTAGATTCATTCAAATTTTAAGCATCCAACTTTTATTGGATAAATGTAAAAACATTTAACAAATATGTATAATCACATTATAGTTACTTCTATTCATTCCCACATATAAAACAGATAGGCATTAATTAACATTTAAAATAATAATATATTATTATTTTTAAGTATGACTCAACATTTTTTGCAAAATAAAACATTGTAGAAACCCATTGTTGTGTGTCAAGTATGTCCTTGAATATAACATACCCTTTAAAATAAAATTAATATTTACTTCAAAAATATTAATAATTAATAAAATCCTATATTCTTTATTTTCATGGGATGTTACAACCATCCAGCTGTAAGCCATTGTGACACCCCATTCCGCGGTAAGCCATCAATAGTGTAAATTTAGGTTATTCCAATGGTTTGAAACTATGGATATAAGCCCAAAAACTGTGGATATAGGTTATAGCCACGGTTCAACAGACCGTGGCTAGTATTGGCATGGATATAGGGAAAGAACTGTATCCATGGTTTCAACCCATGGCTAAAATTTTATAGCCATGGTTCAAACCGTGGCTAAAGCGATATAGCCATGGATTGAAACTGTGGATAAAGGCTTTATCCACGGTTTAAAACCCTAGAAAAATATTAAGACACATAAGACTTAT
Source organism: Viscum album (assembly GCA_963277665.1). Classification (NCBI taxonomy): domain Eukaryota; kingdom Viridiplantae; phylum Streptophyta; class Magnoliopsida; order Santalales; family Viscaceae; genus Viscum; species Viscum album. The sequence continues at coordinate 987,558,328 of OY728163.1, read as the reverse complement.
TTCCACAGTTCAAAACAGTGGTTATATGTCTTTATCCATAGTTTAGAATTGTGGTTGTAGGCCTATAGACACAGTTTAAAACTTTGGAAATAGGACCTCCCATTTCATAAAAAAAACCCCTTATAGCCACCCCTTGAGCACCCCCCTACACCCCATGCCCCCCTGGACAGCCCCCTTGCACCCCCTGCCCCCTGGACAGCCCCCATGCTCCCCCTGGAAATCCCCCATGCACCCCCTGTACAACCCCTTAGCCCCCTGGACGGCCCCCTTGCCCCCTGCACACCACCCCCCACCCTGGAAATCCCCCTTGCACACCCCTAGACAGCCCCTTGCACCCCCCTGCACCCACATTCCCCCACCCAGGATAGCCACCTTTCACCCCCATGTGCCACCATGGACATCCCCCTTGCACCCCCACCCCTAGAAAGCCCCGTTGCACCCCCCCCCCTAGGAAGACCCTTGCATCCCAATGCCCCACCTAGTACACCCCTCTTGCACCCCTTGTATAGCACCCTTTTCCCACCTAGACAACCACCTTGTCCCCTAGATAGCCCCCTTGCACCCCCGACCACCCCTGGACACCCCCTCCCTCCTAGACACCCCCCTGCACAACCATTCCCTCATGCACCACCCTCCTAGACACCCCCCTTGCACCCCCTGGACATCCCCATTATCCCCCCTGAACACCCCTAGCACCCCCCTCCCGTAGTATCCCACCCTTCTTGCACCCCTACCCCTGGAGTAGCCAACCCCTGGACAGCCCCCTTGCACCCCCACCCACCCCTACAGTAACCCCCCTGCGAATCCCCCATGGATTGCCCTTGACCCCCCTCCTGGATACCCCCATCCCATCTGGACACCCCCCCCCCTCCAGGACAACCCCATCCCTCTTGGATAGCCCCCCTCCCCATGGACCCCCCCTGAGATAGCCCCCTCCCTCCTGGACAGGACCCCCTGGATAGGACCAACCCTTCTAGACAGCACCCCATCCCTTATGGACACCCCTTGGATATCCCCTCCTCCCATACACCTCCTGAAAAAAAACCCTATAAAATATAGGGATATCCCTAAAATACATGTTCCAATGATATAAATAATCAAATGGTCAAAAATTATTTTCAGTGTGCACACACATTAATTCATTGAAAACCCCAAATGATTTCCAGTCAAACACGCAAGAACATAATGTATAGAAACTCTTTTCAGTAGGATAAGTGATAAATAAAGTGAACATTTAATATTAAAATCACCATGAAAACATTTTTTATATTACCACTCTACCCTCATTAATGAATATTTAACATATTTTCAACAAACAGATCATGAAATATAAATTTCACAATAAACATCATCATACATTAAAACTCAACACTCAGCAGGTTTTACCATAATTCAGAATATTTTCAGTAACCATCATAAACATATTCAGTTTAGTAACATCAGCAAGAAAATTATTCAATGGTTTAAGAACAAACACTCAACAAGTATAACATCCTAAAATCAATAATTTCAAAATACTTCCAATAAGCGGTAGCATGAATGAATTGTTCTATACAAGTAAAAAACTAAATTAAGTACTCCATGTGATGATATGATGCAGTTTTCTTCTTTAAAATGAGACAACCATCCTCTTATATTTTTCACTCAATCTGTATATTCTCATTGAAGTACCCAAAAAGAAACAAAATCGGCATCATATTCACATAACTCTATTCCTCATTTGATAATAATAAATAATCAAAAATGGGATTATAAATTACTGAGTTTCAAAGGGCATATTCAAGAAGACAACCCCTCCTTCCGGATAGACCCACCCCCTCCACCCCCTGGACAGCCCCCCATCCCTCCTGGACACCCGCCCCTCTCTAATAGACCCCTCCCCCTCCCCCTAAACTGCCCCCATCCCTCCTGGACACCCCGGGAAAACCCCCCACCCTAACAGATCCCCCGGGAAAACTTCATCCCTCATGGACTCCCCCACCCCCTAGAAAGTCCACCCCCCCCCACACGTGGAAACCTCCTTGGATAGTCCCCCCCATCCTTCTTGGACAGACCCCCCATGAAAGACCCCCTGGATAGCCCCCCATCCCTCCTAGACACCCCCACCCACTGGACATTAAATAATAAGAAATGACATTTGAAATTATTGAGTTTCAAAAAACATATTCAAGAAGAAACCCCTTCCTTCCCGGACAGACCCCCCCCCTCTCATAGACCCCCATGCCCCTCCCCCAATAGATAATCCCCCATCCCTCTAGGACAACTCCCCCATCCATCCAAAAAACCCCCACCCCTGAGAGACCCCCCTTCCCATCCCCCAAGAAAACCGTCCCATACCTCATATACACCCCCTAGAAAGTCCCCCCTGGACACCCCCCAGGACACCCCCCCCCCCTGACAGACCCCTTGGACATCCCCCCATCCCTCCTGGATAGCTCCCCATCCCCCCTGGATAGTCCCCCCTCCTAGACACCCCCACCCTCATAGCCTTTGGACGTTATCTATCCAGTCATAGTATTTCAGGGAATCCTATCCCAACCGAAAACCAAGAATGGATTCCCTACATAGACCCGAACGAGGTCCCTACCATTCAGACTGTCCAGTCCATTCTGTCTTTCAAAACATTGGTTGTTATACTTTATGTTATTTTTTTTAATATTTTAATCTTTAATTGTGAAGAAATCCAAAAAAAATATCCATAATGATTCTTATTTTATGTTTTTCAACTAAGAACACACAATTATCTCTAACTATCATAGGTTAGGTAAACTCTGGAAGATGCAAAGAGTTGTTGATCTCTCTACCCGCCTTTCTATCTTGATGTGCATGTAGAGATGACTTAGGTGAAGGCAAGGAGAAGGCAGTGGTTCGGGTACACTGTCACAACCTAAAAACTAGAAACAAGAAAGCATAAAAATACCGGAAGCAATGTAAAATTTGGAATACTTATAACAACAATGGATTTCGTTATGTACTTCAAACATAATTTCGACCTATAAAATGTAGTGATGCGTGTAAAGTGAAAGCAATTTAGGTAAGCTACTGAATAACTTGAGAAACCTACCAAGTCTTTCAGAATCCATTTTGTTCATCCAATTGATGTGAATGGCACCAAGGATAAAAGTGCCTATGAAATTGACATCTGCAAAGAATCCTCCCAAATGAACTTGATAAAGCTTAGGAGAATGGATATCAACATAGGTGTGACCCAAAAAATTGTCTAATGTCAAATGCTTCAGCAGAGGGAAGATGGGAATTAGAGATTATGATGCACGCTTCGATACCTCAACACGATCAAGATGAATGATCCTTAAACATATAAATACTACATACATTTTAGGCAGATACACCCAACAATTATATATCTCCATGTGCAACAATTCTCGACAAGAATACAGACCAGGAGGGAAACAATGCGAAGAAATCAAGGAACGATCATCAAACTCGATGTCTGGAATGGTTTCCCATCTGTACCTCCACTTTCTAGACAACATTTTCATCCTTGCTGCATCCTAGATTGGAAATAGTGATAGGATCTTTAATGTAATATGCCCATGTACGTTGTGGATTTTGTCTTGTTTCAAATCCATACCCAAAGAGGAAACAGAGGCTTGAATCATCTGCTATAAGGTCCAAATATTGTGTAAGATAAATAAATTTCAATTAAGAAAATTTGGGTCATTTAAAAATTTCATTTCCAACATGTGTTTTTCAAAGGTCAATAATTCCTAGATAAAGATATGGATATCTTGAAAATAAAGAATGAAATAAGTTTACTACTAGTATTTAAAGTGTGGAATGGACACAAAAAGAAGAATAATCATAGTAAAGATTCTGGTTACAAAAATGAAAAACAAACAGAGCTAGCTCCAGTCATTTAGGCATTGAAATGAAACCACTTCCTCTAAAAAACACAAAAATCTACTTATTGTAATCATTCTGGAAATACATTCACAGGAAGATTAATTTTTGACTATTTAATTGCATATTATGTTGTAGTATCATGAGAGTAGATGCATGGTATAATTTATGAATTTTTTTCTAGAGGACTCATAGTTTTGTATGCATATTATGGATAGTGATCTGACTCGAAATCGATGTCATTATTATTTATTTGAAATATCATGATAAAAAGGAAGTTTAAAATTGAATTTTATTTATAATTTGATGATATTATATAATGTTAAGAGTGAAATTTCAGTATTAATTGCTTCTTTTGTTTTAGATAATTTCAACGTACAAATTGCTTGTCTACCAAATTTATAGGGGAAAACCAGTTGGATTGTTCAATAAAATAAACTTGAATCGTTCCTTTTTCAAATGTTATGGAGATTGTTTTTAGTATTCCATGTGGGTAAAGATAACCATCAGCCTCATGAAACAGCAAGTCCAAGACTCATCATTATTTTGACTATTTCTAACCACATTTTCCATTTTCTTCATCAGATGCACATCACAACAGCCCCTGCTTTGTTTCTCGACCAGTTACTCACAATCAACATGTTATCAAAGAATGGTAGGGTGGTCTTCGGATAGACTTCACATTAAACCACATTAAAATTAGACTGAATTTTATTTGGAATGTACTAGAGTTGAACTAGATAGATTACCATAGAGAAAATTGTTCCACATGTTATTCTAATAGATGTAACGCCCCGACCCTAGTTACCTAGAGTCAGTGCATTATTACATAACATTGGCATGATCATAAGAAAGATCAAGTCTCGAAAGGCCGATTAGTTTAGTAGCCTTGGAATAACTAGATACATCCATAAATTTTTACATTACATCATAAAAAAAACATCTTGTCTTCATATCCCCTCATACTATCCCTGCAGGTCATTCATAAATTACTTCTTCATAATCCTGGGAAAAAAATAAAACATTGAAAGGGGTGAGCTCAGATGCTCAGTAAGGGTATCATTATAGCAGAAGCTTTCATAAATAAGCATAAACACTTAAGGCAATTTATAACTAAAACAAAAGCCTTTTAAACTTGAACTTCAGCATAAAATGGCAAAGGTAAAATGAAATAATGCCATTTACTTACTCACATGGATATTCTACTAGTCGAATGATCACATGCAATATCAATATCCACTTTCATAATGATGGAATGCATAATGCCAGACTGTCATAATCACATAGCCAAGGCCTCGTGCCAAGACTACAAATAAGATTTTGCCAAGGCCTTGTGCCAAGACACTAGTTTGTCTCATGAGACCTACCGATGCATCGAGGAGCTATAGCGGGCTCCACCCGTCACTTATTAAGTCCAATGAATTCCTCATATGAATAGGTTTAAACATAAAATAAACATTCGTATTAAAACTAGCACACGAAATGTCAATACTTTAACCACAAACCATGAATGGTATAAAAATAGAACATCCACAGTCAAACATAACTCATTTGATACAATATGGAAGATTGTATTGTATCACATTAACCTCAATCATGAATAATGAAGGATGTTGACATAGATGAAAATAATCATCAAAACTATTTGAGGGAAATATCCCCCTTTTCTTGAAATCATTTAAAAGTCACACTATTTGTCAAGAAGCCATTTAAAAATAGATTTTTTGAATCAAAGTGTCCCATACCACTTTGAAACTTTTAAAAGGAGTTTTAATTTTAAAACTTTAATGTCCATATAAATAAATCCTTAAAACCATTTTTAAAACATGGACATTAATGAGCAAGATATAGAAGAATAAGTCTTTAAAACATTTTAAAATGGTATTTTGGTTAGAGATTCTAACCAAAAGAGAGACACTTGAATACAAATATTTGAGGTAATCAAAAATTTGTAATATCATGAGAATAAATGGATTCATGATATACTATTTCAAAGTACATTATATACACCACATAAAAGTGATTTGGTGTATATCAACAAATAAGTCTCAGTTGAATGTAAATTGAGATGAAATCTCTCATAAAGGCCGTATCCTTAGGTTAAGGATAAATCAACGATATAATTATGTGTGAAAAAAATATAAATACACTAAATATGATTGAATATTCAGTGTAAAACAATCAAAGGATATTCACACATATTCTTGTAGAAACAACACCAACGAATTGGATGTTTAACTCAACAAATGGTGAAAGAGTTAAAATTACTCTTATCAAATTCATATTAATGACTTGAGAATTATCAATGGAGTGATTATGTGTATCAAAAGTATATCCACAGGAAGGGGAGTGGAAATTATGACATAATCAAATGAATAGTGATTCCACACATAATCTTGGAGTAACATAATCAATGAAATATGCGTAAAGCCGAATGAGTGGAAATTGAAATCTCAAATTCCCTTATCGATTTGGTAACTTACGAAACAAACAACCATGAAATAAGGATCATACCATGACTATGTTAATACCCATAAATTAAATTATATTACACAATGAATACAATCATGGGCAGTACACATACACCACATGTAATAATTAAGTGGTGAACAATGGAATTCTCACGAAATTAAGAGCGAGATAAGAAACTCCTTACCACGTTAATCAACTGAGTCATATGGCCAAAAGTTAATAACCACCAAATTATTTACAGAATAACATGAATATAAAGATAATCATGATAATATATATCAAATGGCAGTACACAATACACCACTTTCAATAATTTAGTGGCGAACAATGGAAATCTCACGGAATTGAAAGTGAGATAAGAAAATCCCTTACTTTGTACTTTTTCCTTGGTCGATGGTAGGTTTACCTCCTGTATAATGGTGAAATAATTGTTATTGAATAATACAAGAATCATTTACTTTAATATGATATCATATATGATCTTTTAACATTGATTTGTTAATAATATCTTAGAATTATCGTCATTTCGGGTGTTAACAGGTTCATTTTACTTTATATTCTTTGTTATGTGAGCCATATTCGTTATTAATGGGATGTATATTATTCATATCCAGAATGATATCAAGTCCTTAGATACTATTTTTAAATCATAAAATTATAATTATACTTGAATGGATATGATGGACAATGAATCTCATCGCGTTCGTGGAGACGGTAGTCCGTACGTACGCACGAACGCTACTTCCATTTAATTTTTCATTTTAAAAGTATTGAATCCAAATGATACATAGGTATATTATTATTCCAGTATAATATAATATTTTATATATGTTACTTAAGTTCATTAACACCATCCTTTATACGTTCCATGTGTGGTATGAACGAGTCATATCATTTTAAGGGGGCGGTAGTCCGCACTTCCTCAAATGAAATTATCGTATGTATATACAACATGAAACGAATAATAATATGAAATAAAATGGAATTACAGAAGCTTATATATAAAATATATATCATTAATATCATATTTAATTACAGTTCCATCATAATGGCCACCATGAGAGGCGGTAAGATGTATTTGAACAATCATCGTTTCGTGAGGCGTTAGTTTTCCATCCACAGAAACATTATGTTCATCATCCATTAGATGGAGTTGTGTGTATGTGTAGTTTTAATCCTTCTTATAACAACATCCTAGTATATTTTGGATACTGGTGTTGTTACAAAAGAAAGGAAATAAAAAGAGTTTGGGGGTTGGAGAAGCAAAATAAATGAAAATAATTTAAGAGAAATCGTTACCTTTAATTTAGGTAACTCACTTTGGTTGGAACCAAAGGACTTCTTGAAATGATTTCTGCCTAATGGGAAGCTTCAAGGAGGAGGAGAGGGATGTGGGGAGCTTATTTGGGCAGGGTTTGGACGAGCCAAGTGGCTTTAGAGGTGTGAGGAATGAGTTGAAGTGGTCTCCTTTTATAAGGGAGAGGAGGGGCTCTTTAGGAAAGAGTGAAAGTATTACTTTATAATATATTTATATTCGGTTTATAATGGTCCAAAAATCATTGAGGTCGAAGATAAGATGACTCATTTTCTAAATAACATCAACCAATAAGAATTGGACAGGTTTTAGATAATATATTAATCATTATAATCTTATTTATTTAAATGATTTATTAATGAGGTAAACATTGCATCATTATTGTGTCATTAATAATTTAAATTATCTGATGTCTAAAAATTATAAATAAAATATCATTATGTAGGAAATCTTTTTAGATTTATAATGAATATTTATAATCGAAAATCCAACATGTATAACCCTATGTAAAAATAGTTCTTTTAAAAGATGTAAGCTTATGCCATTTTTGTATTCATTTTAACTTAATTAAAATAATGTGTCATTATCACTTACAAGTGGATCAATGGGGTCCCAAAATTGACCCAAAGATGCCCATGGTCGACCATGTATCAACCAATAGGGTTAAGACACGTTTTAGGGTAATTTAGTATTATTATTATATTATTTTTTAACCCTTATTTACCGGATTTACCCTTAACCATGGTAAATAAAATATTTACCGCAGTAATTATTCAAAATGTCTAAAAATAAAAGTTACCTATTTACACAATTTGAACATCATGATTCCAAATATGGAATCCATTTTTCTAAATTCAAAACACAGAAGTGGCAGAAATTAATTTAAAATTAATTCCCGCTGTCAAAACAAAAAACCTGTTTTTAAGAGATAATAACTATCAAAAGATTGACACTTGTTTATGTTCGGTTTAATTGTAAAATTATGTCCAATTACCAAAATTATATTAAATGGTAAAAATATATTCTAAATATACTTTAAAACCACTCAAATTCATAATTTATCACTATTAATTATTTTGATTAAAAAAGTTGTTTTTAATTAAAATTTAGTAATTTTTACTATTCATCAAAATATGAAAGTTATCCGAAAAGTACCAAAATTTCACCTTAGGCTAAATTTGATATTCCGAATCCAAAAATGAAGTCCATTTTGAAATATAAAATAAATATAATTTCAAAAAATTAAGTATTACTATTCATAACGGCTAGTTTGATCGGTTGTGGTGTGTGTTAAAACTCGATGTTGCGTACAACACACACTACTGTTTTATTCAAAGGAAAGCGTACCGTGGAAGCTTGGGATGTTTTATTTTAAATTTTTTGATGTCCCCATTTAGTCAAAAAGTTTAAAATATTTTATTTAAAAAGGGTTCACTATTAAAAGTTGGTAAAACTACAATACTGAAGATGAATTTGTTCTTACATTATGTCTAAGAAACTCATAATATGGATTCTAAAATTATAAGGATTATATAAAGTTTAAAATTTAGTTAATACTATTCATAACCTTTTTTGAACGGCTTGTTTGGTAAGTCATGGTGCGCTTGAACTCGGTCTTGCGTGTAGTGCAAGTTATTGAATTATTTTGAAGAAATAACACACTATGAAATCTTGGGGTGTTACATTCTCCCCTCCTTCAATAAATTGCGTCCTCGCAATTTGAAATTGTTCTTCGAAAATAAAAGGTTGAAAATAGAAAATATATTTGTGGGAAAACCCACATCGGAAATTGGTTTACTAAAATTTAGTCTTAATATGAGGAAAAGAGAAATGAAAGGGTCACCACCAAATTATGATCTCGATTAGGAGAACATTGGTGGCAATTAGAGACATATAATTGGAGGAAAAACGTAAATATTTATAGGTAGTGGTTGAGGTCATAAATCACAAACATGTATAAAATTGAGGTCCTTAAACTCATAAATCTATGATGATTTGAAGTACCATCGGTTCAACAAAATATAGGGTATTGGGATCACACATTTTTGACATTTCAAAATATCTTAGTTGAAATCCCACATCGAAAAATGAATTAATGAGGCCTCTATTTAAAATAAAGAGTGGAAAGTATGAAGATTACCGAAAATAACACATACTAGGGTTCCATGTAGGAAAATATGGATATGGAGGAGAAATCTAACCATCAATTATCTGATGGAGAGTGGTAGAGAACATGGATATGAAAAGGCCAACAATCCCAAAGCCTTAAATTAGTGATGATTTAAGGTACCATCCAGGACAACATTTTTTTTAAAGTTACATTACATAAGGAAGAGGAATTCATTTATGATATTGACTAAGAACATTATGATATTTACTTAAATTTTAAGTAGATTTTCATTCTTTAATAAATTTCCACCACTAACTCAATTTTTTTTAAACGATGAGTATTCAAGAAGACTTGGTCACACTGGAAGAGCTAGAATAAACTTCTATAGAATCACATGATCCATGCAGGATAAACCATATATTTACATTTTCTTTGAAGATTAATCAAAACCAAAATGGTTAGTGAATGATCTAATGATCCCCAAAATGATATTCATTGAGATAAATATGCACTAATCTTAATTTCTAAAATTAAACCAACAATACCCCAAAGTTAAATAGATACCATTCAATAACCAATTGTCCTTAAAAATCCTTTAATATAATCCAAACTAATATTGAAACCCAAAACATAGAATAATTTGATTATGTAGTCTCCCATGTTACATTGTATCTCCAAATGACATCAAATACTCTTAAAGTCACATACTTAAAAGTAATTAACATCATCACATATTCTCTGTTATAGGTTAATCATTTCCATAAATAACCCAAATCACTATAAATCAACAATAAAAATGTAGATAAAAATCCACCATTACTCTACAAATGAAACCTCATTGTATTATATTTTCCTTGGGCATATAGTGTTCCTAACAAAACGAACATCTTCCAAAATAACATTTATCACTTAATCACCAAATCATTTTCCTATACCAAGGGTATTCATTTGATAAGACATAAGAACCCAAATCATCTTATTATTGATCAATAAAATCATTTAACAAAAAAAAAAGTCATACTAACCAGGGACTTCACGTAGTCCAGTGGTAGGCGATAAATCCCAATCGCACTTTGGTTGTGGGTTCAATTCCCACAGCTTTGTCCGACGCAACGGGTTGTCACACGGTCTACGTGTTGTCCTTTTTCAAAAACTATATTATATAATATTACCAAAATGAGATAAATTTTTCAAAATAACATAATTTAACCACAAATGTTATATCATACTTTGCATTTTCATCCCAAATTATAATAACATATCATTTTATCAAACCCCAATGATCATATTAAACCAAATGGTTATTTATACCTATATCCACAAGAGAAGAGACAATTATTCCTCAAATATCATTCTCACATGGCAAACTGAGGGGTTACAAATACAAGAGAAAATTATTCCAAAGTAAACCCATCAACAAGGAGTGCTAATACTTTTTAAATTTTTCTCCAACCATTTATTTCCACATAGCTTCTTCTTTGAGCAAGAAAATATCCTATAAAATAGGACATTCACTCGGGTAATGGCCAGGTCCCCTACATTTACGGAAAATGACTGTAAATGGACTCTTGGGACCATTTTTATCCTCTTCCATAGTACTCTTCATTTTTCTTCGGAAATTCTTCACTTTATGTCCTTCCTTCCCGCACGTAAAACATTTCATTGTCCCATTGAGACACTTTCCTGGGTGTCTCTTTCCACAATTCCTGCATTATGAAAATTGAGGTTTCTTTTCTCCATGGTCTCCATTGCTGGAGATCTTATCATTTATCACCTTTCTCTTCCTTGTTGAGTCTGGGAGTTGGTTAATATATATGTTGTTGATCATATTTTTGGAAAACTGATTTGGCATAAAGATGATATCTTTTACGCCTATCAACATTCCATTTTGTTGCTCATTTCCACCACCGTTCCCACCTTGTACATCATTCTCAAAGTCACTATGACTTCCTTGGAATCCAGCCATTGACTAAAACCAGAAAGCATTGTGTGAGTAATAGTAGTCGTAAAATCATTTAGAGATTAAAATGTCACCATATTCTCAATTTGAAACATATTAGGATTAACCAAGGTCATTTACTCTCATCTTATGTATATATTACATAAATCGGTTTGTAAAGAAAATGTAAATTAGCCTAAGCATATCCCCCGGGAGTGTCGTAACCAAGAGTGCAGCAAGGGCCGTTGTCGTGCACCAGTTCCCGTTCGAGTCTAGCTCAAAGCGGTGTTTTCGGGTTTTACCCCTAGGTACATCTGTGCCAGAGCCGCCTCTACCTGCTCGTATCCAGACAGGGATGTATTGCTCGGAAAACTCACAAAATCTCTACAATACCAAAATTCTAGGAAGTTCTTTTATACTAATCCTCAAAGTTCATCTTAGGTCTACGTGCTCTAATCAGAGTTTATCTAAATCTAGCTACCAAGGTTTGTACTAAACTTCCTCTGATACCAACTGTAACGCCCCGACCCTAGTTACCTAGAGTCGGTGCATTATTACATAACATTGGCATGATCATAAGAAAGATAAAGTCTCGAAAGACCGATTAGTTTAGTAGCCTTGGAATAACTAGATACATCCATAAATTTTTACATTACATCATAAAAAAAACATCTTGTCTTCATATCCCCTCATACTATCCCTGCAGGTCATTCATAAATTACTTCTTCATAATCCTGGGAAAAAAATAAAACATTGAAAGGGGTGAGCTCAGATGCTCAGTAAGGATAACATTATAGCAGAAGCTTTCATAAATAAGCATAAACACTTAAAGAAATTTATAACTAAAACAAAAGCCTTTTAAACTTGAACTTCAGCATAAAATGGAAAAGGTAAAATGAAATAATGCCATTTACTTACTCACATGGATATTATACTAGTCTAATGATCACATGCAATATCAATATCCACTTTCATAATGATGGAATGCATAATGCCAGACTATCATGACCACATAGCCAAGGCCTCGTGCCAGGACTACAAATAATATTTTGCCAAGGCCTTGTGCCAAGACACTAGTTTGTCTCATGAGACCTACCGATGCATCGAGGAGCTATAGCGGGCTCCACCCGTCACTTATTAAGTCCAATGCATTCCTCATATGAATAGGTTTAAACATAAAATAAACATTCGTATTAAAACTAGCACACGAAATGTCAATACTTTAACCACAAACCATGAGTGGTATAAAAATAGAACATCCACAGTCAAACATAACTCATTTGATACAATATGGAAGATTGTATTGTATCACATTAACCACAATCATGAATAATGAAGGATGTTGACATAGATGAAAATAATCATCAAAACTATTTGAGGGAAATATCCCCCTTTTCTTGAAATCATTTAAAAGTCACACTATTTGTCAAGAAGCCATTTAAAAATAGATTTTTTGAATCAAAGTGTCCCATAACACTTTGAAACTTTTAAAAGGAGTTTTAATTTTAAAACTTTAATGTCCATATAAATAAATCCTTAAAACCATTTTTAAAACATGGACATTAATGAGCAAGATATAGAAGAATAAGTCTTTAAAACATTTTAAAATGGTATTTTGGTTAGAGATTCTAACCAAAAGAGAGACACTTGAATACAAATATTTGAGGTAATCAAAAATTTGTAATATCATGAGAATAAATGGATTCATGATATACTATTTCAAAGTACATTATATACACCACATAAAAGTGATTTGGTGTATATCAACAAATAAGTCTCAGTTGAATGTAAATTGAGATGAAATCTCTCATAAAGGCCGTATCCTTAGGTTAAGGATAAATCAACGATATAATTATGTGTGAAAAAAAATATAAATACACTAAATATGATTGAATATTCAGTGTAAAACAATCAAAGGATATTCACACATATTCTTGTAGAAACAACACCAACGAATTGGATGTTTAACTCAACAAATGGTGAAAGAGTTAAAATTACTCTTATCAAATTCATATTAATGACTTGAGAATTATCAATGGAGTGATTATGTGTATCAAAAGTATATCCACAGGAAGGGGAGTGGAAATTATGACATAATCAAATGAATAGTGATTCCACACATAATCTTGGAGTAACATAATCAATGAAATATGCGTAAAGCCGAATGAGTGGAAATTGAAATCTCAAATTCCCTTATCGATTTGGTAACTTACGAAACAAAAAACCATGAAATAAGGATCATACCATGACTATTTTAATACCCATAAATTAAAGTATATTACACAATGAATACAATCATGGGAAGTACACATACACCACATGTAATAATTAAGTGGTGAACAATGGAATTCTCACGAAATTAAGAGCGAGATAAGAAACTCCTTACCACGTTAATCAACTGAGTCGTATGGCCAAAAGTTAATAACCACCAAATGATTTACAGAATAACATGAATATAAAGATAATCATGATAATATATATCAAATGGAAGTACACAATACACCACTTTCAATAATTTAGTGGCGAACAATGGAAATCTCACGGAATTGAAAGTGAGATAAGAAAATCCCTTACTTTGTACTTTTTCCTTGGTCGATGGTAGGTTTACCTCCTGTATAATGGTGAAATAATTGTTATTGAATAATACAAGAATCATTTACTTTAATATGATATCATATATGATCTTTTAACATTGATTTGTTAATAATATCTTAGAATTATCATCATTTCGGGTGTTAACGGGTTCATTTTACTTTATATTCTTTGTTATGTGAGCCATATTCGTTATTAATGGGATGTATATTATTCATATCCAGAATGATATCAATTCCTTAGATACTATTTTTAAATCATCAAATTATAATTATACTTGAATGGATATGATGGACAATGAATCTCATCGCGTTCGTGGAGACGGTAGTCCGTACGTACGCACGAACGCTACTTCCATTTAATTTTTCATTTTAAAAGTATTGAATCCAAATGATACATATGTATATTATTATTCCAGTATAATATAATATTTTATATATGTTACTTAAGTTCATTAACACCATCCTTTATACGTTCCATGTGCGGTATGAACGAGTCATATCATTTTAAGGGGGCGGTAGTCCGCACTTCCTCAAATGAAATTATCGTATGTATATACAACATGAAACGAATAATAATATGAAATAAAATGGAATTACAGAAGCTTATATATAAAATATATATCATTAATATCATATTTAATTACAGTTCCATCATAATGGCCACCATGAGAGGCGGTAAGATGTATTTGAACAATCATCGTTTCGTGAGGCGTTAGTTTGCCATCCACAGAAACATTATGTTCATCATCCATTAGATGGAGTTGTGTGTATGTGTAGTTTGAATCCTTCTTATAACAACATCCTAGTATATTTTGGATACTGGTGTTGTTACAAAAGAAAGGAAATAAAAAGAGTTTGGGGGTTGGAGAAGCAAAATAAATGAAAATAATTTAAGAGAAATCGTTACCTTTAATTTAGGTAACTCACTTTGGTTGGAACCAAAGGACTTCTTGAAATGCTTTCTGCCTAATGGGAAGCTTCAAGGAGGAGGAGAGGGATGTGGGGAGATTATTTGGGCAGGGTTTGGACGAGCCAAGTGGCTTTAGAGGTGTGAGGAATGAGTAGATGTGGTCTCCTTTTATAAGGGAGAGGAGGGTCTCTTTAGGAAAGAGTGAAAGTATTACTTTATAATATATTTATATTCGGTTTATAATGGTCCAAAAATCATTGAGGTCGAAGATAAGATGACTCATTTTCTAAATAACATCAACCAATAAGAATTGGACAGGTTTTAGATAATATATTAATCATTATAATCTTATTTATTTAAATGATTTATTAATGAGGTAAACATTGCATCATTATTGTGTCATTAATAATTTAAATTATCTGATGTCTAAAAATTATAAATAAAATATCATTATGTAGGAAATATTTTTAGATTTATAATGAATATTTATAATCGAAAATCCAACATGTATAACCCTATGTAAAAATTGTTCTTTTAAAAGATGTAAGGTTATGCCATTTTTGTATTCATTTAACTTAATTAAAATAAAATGTCATTATCACTTACAAGTGGATCAATGGGGTCACAAAATTGACCCAAAGATGCCCATGGTCGACCATGTATCAACCAATAGGGTTAAGACACGTTTTAGGGTAATTTAGTATTATTATAATATTAATTTTTAACCCTTATTTACCGGATTTACCCTTAACCATGGTAAATAAAATATTTACCGCAGTAATTATTCAAAATGTCTAAAAATAAAAGTTACCTATTTACACAATTTGAACATCCTGATTCCAAATATGGAATCCATTTTTCTAAATTCAAAACACAGAAGAGGCAGAAATTAATTTAAAATTAATTCCCACTGTCAAAACAAAAAACGCGTTTTTAAGAGATAATAACTATCAAAAGATTGACACTTGTTTATGTTCAGTTTAATTGTAAAATTATGTCCAATGACCAAAATTATATTAAATGGTAAAAATATATTCTAAATATACTTTAAAACCACTCAAATTCATAATTTATCACTATTAATTATTTTGATTAAAAAAGTTGTTTTTAATTAAAATTTAGTAATTTTTACTATTCATCAAAATATGAAAGTTATCCGAAAAGTACCAAAATTTCACCTTAGGCTAAATTTGATATTCCGAATCCAAAAATGAAGTCCATTTTGAAATATAAAATATATATAATTTCAAAAAATTAAGTATTACTATTCATAACGGCTAGTTTGATCGGTTGTGGTGTGTGTTAAAACTCGAAGTGGCGTACAACACACGCTACTGTTTTATTCAAAGGAAAGCGTGCCGTGGAAGCTTGGGATGTTTTATTTTAAATTTTTTGATGTCCCCATTTAGTCAAAAAGTTTAAAATATTTTATTTAAAAAGGGTTCACTATTAAAAGTTGGTAAAACTACAATACTGAAGATGAATTTGTTCTTACATTATGCCTAAGAAACTTATAATATGGATTCTAAAATTATAAGGATTATATAAAGTTTAAAATTTAGTTAATACTATTCATAGCCTTTTTTGAATGGCTTGTTTGGTAAGTCATGGTGCGCTTGAACTCGGTGTTGCGTGTAGTGCAAGTTATTGAATTATTTTGAAGAAATAACACACTATGAAATCTTGGGGTGTTACAATAGACATGTTGATCGAGCTGTTATCGATAAAAAATTCAAAGACTTGCATGAATCATGTAATTTTTTTTCATGTCTTGTGATAATTCGGAGTGTATTACGTAAGGGAAGTGGTTTGTGATTTAGAAAATGTTTGATTTTAGATAACAAAAAATATATGATACAAGGTAATGATTGGTTGTTATGTGTCTCTTATTATGGCCAAAGGTTTATGATGTGACCAATGATGTTTTCAAAAGGTGGTTTGAATCCTCCCACCCTTAGACAACCCCCCTAGATAGGCCCCCCTGCAGACACCCCCTGGACAGACCCCCCCCCCCCCCCCCCCCCCGCGGACATGACCCCCTGCAACACCCCTTCCCCCATGAAAAGCCCCCCCTCTACTCCACCCTGGACAGCCTCCCCCTAGACATACCCTAGACAAACCACCACACTGCAGACACGCCCCCCCCAAACAGACCCTCCCCCCAGATAGACCCCCCTAGACAGGACCCCCCCCGGTCAGACCCCCCAGACAGGACCCCCCCTGTATCACCCCTTCCCCCATGAAAAGTTCCGCCCTCCAATCCCCCCATTGCACAGCCCCCCCCCCCCCCACTACAGTGGTTCTCGCACGTGCATTCACATGGTGATAATCCAATGCTCTAATTAATGGCCCACTGCTCAAAAAAATACATGTTCTGATGGTTTAACAAAACTATCCACTGCTCAAATTAAATAAATCATCCACCTCTCAATAAGAGTACATGCAGTCTAAAAAATGAAGCACAACTCATATATAACATAGGTAAAAGAAAGTATTAACTGAAAAAAATGACCCACTGCTTGAAAATATATCGTTTCTCCAATCTTTCATGATGCTGTATTTCTCCAAAATCAAGAGTTTGTCCACCCTATCCCGTTGTATGTACGATTGAAACCCTGCATGAATATTTATTATACGTAATATATTGAAAACATTCATTTTTGGTATATATTATTGCATTAAAAGTGGATTAAACATGAATAAGAATCAAGGTTACAAAAAATTTAAATTTTAATTCATGGAAAAAAATATCACCAAATGTATGAATCAATTTAAGACAGGGTGCATATTTACAAATTACACTACGTGGATAGATATTAATTTAACCATAGAGGATATTTCATTTATTTATACATGGATAGACAATCTATATACATAGAGTGCACAAGAATATGCGATAATACAATAGCATTGATTGGAGTACACAAGCATAACCCTGGGAAGATAATATACTCTGTGTTCCACATGTAAACGCCATGTAATATAACAAGGATTACCATGTTAGTTTTAGATGGGGGAATTTATAGGTGTCCAGGAATGGTCACAAATCATGTGAAACTATGTAATCATTGTTTAAATTTATACGATACATAAAACCTATGAATATATTTATTTGAGACTAAGATTTATGCCTTTGAGTAGCTTATCCTAATTAGTTTTCCATGCATAACATAACGGAAGCGCTCATTTTTATATGTGTGGTAAATTATAGCATACATTGTCGGAACTCATTATATGTGCACGTGGTTCCTTTGTGTTGCATGAAATGGTGTTGCATTGATGGTGAGATCATGGTTGAAATATTATGGTTGTTAGATCCCACCAATAGTTCAATGAATAGTTTACATGGTGTGGCTTATAATGCATGGTAACAACATCCTGATAATTGAATTGGGATCACAGACACACGGTTATTCTTCATCTATAATAGTTAAAAAGATAAAATGATGGCAGTTTGATCAAATGGATCCATTTATTCAATTTGTGCTCACTATTATAAAGTGTTTTAGTAAGCTATTTTGAGTTAATAAAAAATTTTAAACCATATATAACTTCCCTGCATCCACCTGGACACCCCTCCCTCCTTCCCCCACCCCCTCACACCCCTTCCACCCCACCCCCTCCCACCCCTTCCACCCCCATGCACTCTCCCCCTGCCCCTTACACCCCCTTACCCCCTGCCCCCGGCACACCCCCTTCCCCATCCCCCCCTGCACACCCCTTGCACCCCTACCCCCTACACCCCCCCCGTCACCTGCACCACCCCCTGCACCAACACCCCTCCCCCCATCGCACCACCCCCCTGCACCAACACCCCCTGCCCCTACACTAGCACCCCCTGCCCCACCCCTCCCCCCTTTCACCCCCACCTTCCCCTAACACACCCCTCCCCCTGCACTTTGCACCCCACACAGCCCCCACCCCAGGAAGACCCCCTTCCCCTGCACACCCACTACCCCCATCCCCAGAACCACCCCCCTGCACACCCCCATCCCCCTAGCACCACCCCCTTGCACCAGCACCCCCCTACCCCACCCCCTCCCCCCTTTCACCCCCACCTGCCAAAAAATATCTTCCTTAAAATTGACCACAATTTAAAATGAATTATGACAACTCATTTCAAAATGAAACGAACATTGAAAAGAATCTCACTTCCTTAAACAAATACAAAATACATTTCATAAGGTAAAATTAAGACTTTACAAGAATAGAGTTTTAAAAAATATTAAAACCAGATTTGATAATCATGACCTTGTTTAAAATAAAATATCACTCAAACTTCATAAAGTTATCCTCTATTTTAAAAAAACCTCATGAATTTCATCATAAGACGAAAAAATTTCCATAAATCCAATTTCGTTTTAAATCATTTACAAAATTATATAGTGTAATCAAACACTTTCAAAGAATCATGGGAAAGTCATAACAAATCATAAAACATGTTTTTTTAATCTAAAACATCCACGAGTCACATTTTCAAAATAATAACAGAAAATATTTTAAATTAAAACACTTAATGAAATGAGTTTTCATTTTTAATAATTTTCCAATTTATGTTTTATCCTTTCTACTCTTGAAAAATCATACATGATATTCAAAATAAATTTTAAATAAGCCCCCAAAACTAGTTTTGGATTCAGAAAATTTCAAAAATGTACTTCTGTACAAAAAAATTAAAGCATCAAACATAATAAAACCATAATGTGGCATAACATACAAAATCCATTAGAATAACACCAAAAAATCACTAAAACATCCTTTGATTCATCTCCCATGGGGTAAATTTCCTTAAAATCCATTGGAAATCAAAATAGGTTTACAAAATAAATCCAAAATTGATGCAAAGTTGTGCATGACTTGGTCACATGGTTTGGGTAACCATACACCAATCATACAATAACATATAAATTTTTTTGGAGACCACACGCATAGGATCCATATATTTTTTCAAACAATGTGAGATGATGATGATGATACTTTGGTTCCTTCCTACTTTCATTCCAAATCATAATGAAATCCCCCAAAATATCTGATATACTCAATGGGATCTAATCATTGTTATCAAATTAATTAAAAACTGCAATCCAAATCAAAGATTGAAATAATAACTACCCATTGAAACTGACTTTTTGTTATGAAATGTGGTGATTAATATTCTACTCGTGACCTACCTATTGAGTCCTGATGAGGATCAAATATTCTTTATACTAATACAAAATCCAAATAATAAGAGGATCCTTTAATACCATTTTTTTAATGAACTGGCCCATATCAACCTGACATGTCACCAAACCCTGGATCTCCACAAGGCACAAATAATTTCTATGATTGTTGTTGGATGGTGACAAGTGTTAGGGTATAAAAGTATAACCATTAGTAATGGTTTCACCCTAAAAATATGAATAACCACATCAAGGACGCCTCCCATAAATCCAACATCAATCATCTATACCTCGGTCACTCATGCAAAAAATAAATAGTTTCAATATAAACGAAACAATAAAACATAGTATAATATTTTAGAAATAATAAAAGGTCATAAATCACATCATAACATCATCAAATAATCACATAATAAAGCAGAAAGAAGAATCCCAAGTATATAATAAACTAAAAAAATATATGGGCCAACAAGGATTCTATATAAACATCCAAAAATATGACCAAACCTGGATCACTACTAACTACCTTCATATGACCAAAAATTCCCCATACTAACCTATACCATCTATCATTAGACCAACTCGAACATTAACCAAGGTAAAAGGACAAAACATGGGCTCTTGAATGTAAACAAGAAATTTTCATACACCCATTGGTGTATGCACGGTGTGAACCAAACTGTTCCTAGTAGAATTTCACTAAGGAGTTTTTATAATTCCCTTGAAAATAAATTTTTTTATAGATAGTTTAAAATTTATGTAGTAAATAGGTTTTTCACAGGAGGGTGTAAAGAAAAAGTGTAACATGCAGTAAATTATTTTATAAAACATCTTCCATTTTCATTTTAAAACGAAATTCATTCAAACTAAAAAAAGGAGTTTCAAATACATTAAATGAGAACTTATACATCTTCTATTTTTTTCCAAATCCATATCTAAAAACCATATCTTTAAATCAAACATAATTTGTTTCTTTAATAATATAATTTCAAAACTATTTTTTAATTTAGTTTGAATATAAACTGAAACCATAACTGAAATGGAATATAGAAACATAAAATGCACTAATATATCAATGAGAAATTGATAATAAGAAATAATTGAAGTAATAGTAGGGATACAAATAAGTAATGGGATGAGATCCTCTAATCAATATTAAATGAATTATACACATTATGGGAAACTCATTACGCTCTCGAGTGGGTGATACTAGACATTGTTCATCATAATACTCATTGTGACCCTATGTGAAATAATATCATCCCATTCAGAATCCCCTTTTAGGTCTATCCACATATAAAATAGAACCCTGGTAGGGTTATAATCTCTTAGGGTACTATCCAGGTAACATACACTAAGCTAGCATCACATACCGCTAAAACTTCCATTATTTATCTAAGATACCATGATAAATCAATATAGAGGAGGTGGAAAATCAAAATAATAAAAAGAATTAATATAATATTATTTTAATTAAATCTCATCTAACCTCAAACTCCAACACCGTCATAAGAAATAATTACTTTCACTTCATCCATATCAAAAATAGAATACAACATTCCTCCTCGAGAGACACAATTCAAATCAGGAATAATAAAAATAAAGCGCATAATCGATTGTCTCATACTCATGGTAAAAATATCTTATGTAAAGTTAAAATATGCCTTTTCAGAAACCAACTAGGAATGACAAGTCATTTCAACCATTTAAAAACTAACTTTATAACCTTCTTTATAACTATTCTATGTGAAACCACACATAAAATCACTTGTAAAACCAACTACCTTTTCATTCAAGTTATTTTAAAATCCATTAAACGAATAATATTACAAAAAATCCTTGAAAATAATACCAATACCCAAATGGGTTCAAATACCTTTTTTATATAAATTGTTTTAAAACAAGACATATAGGAATTCCCAGAATCGATTGTGATTTAAACCAAATAATTAAAATTTAGAAAACAACTATAAAACCTTTATTCCGAGATAGAAAAACATTTATAAAACCTTTTAAACCCACTTTATCTATTAAATATTGATTTAATTTGATAAAAATTGTTTTAGAAAACACCAAGAACAAAATGACACAATAATTAATGTAAATACACAAAAATACCTACCTCAATCCAAGAATAACTGGTCATGAAAGAGATATTGATGGTGGAATTTCATGAAATGTAAAAAAAATTGTATAGCTTTGATACAACACATCTATGAATAACTGATTACAAAATAATGAACCCATAATTGTTCATAACAAGAAAAAGGATCACTGGGAGGGGGTTGGCTACATCAGAGGAGGTGGGGAGGCCCCCTAGGAGAAACATCTTCAGGGAGAGTTGAGGTGTCTTTAATTTGGTGGCAGTTTTGAGGGAGGAGGATCAGAGATGAGAGATCCGAGTGGGGTTTCCTCATTTGTTGGTAGGGAGGGGCATCGTCATGAGGGTCACCCTCACGGGGGACGCAGTGGCGAGGGGAACCGTCGGTGGAGGAGGATCGAGGAGAGGATAGGTCGCGATGGGAACCGTCGGGGAAGGAGGGTCGCGCACAGAGGGTATCAGTGAGGAGGGATCCGCCTTCAAGGTCAATGATTATTGGGGAAGAGAGTGTCAGAGGATATCTGAGGGTCACGCGCAAAGAGTCTTGGGGGGAAGGGAGGAGGAGCATGACGAATTTTATAGAAAAAAAGAGACAATTCATTTTAGCCATGCCTGATCACTCAATCGAGGCTATATCTTAAATTTCTAGTAGTGTGTTGTCAACCCCATATAGTAGTAAGCCATTGTGACCCCCAATTTAGTGGTAATACGCTGTCAACCCCATCTAGCAGTAAGTCTTTGTGACCCCCAGTCAAGAGTATGTCTTTGTCAACCCCATCCAGCTGTAAGCCATTGTGACCCCCTATTTAGTGGTAAGACATGTCAACCCCATTGGGTGGTAATCTGTTGAAGACCCCAATCGATGGTAAGTCATCGTAAGATGAACTACGTGGACTTTGAGTCACTGCCATGGGGATACATAGGAAGCCTCTTTGAGGTTCAAGCCAATCAATCATGACTCATCCAGATATACCTCTTGATACAATGTGTTATGAGATAATCATGCCCCAACATGGAGGTTATATTCTCTCTGAATCACAACCATGCATCTATTCTCACGAGCTTCCTCCTCGGGTGTCTCATCGCCTCACCGAACTATGTGGACTTTGATTCCCCATCACTGGGATACGTAGGAGGTCTCTTCGAGACTCAAGCCCAACATCACTATCACCCTCAAGTTCACTCCATATCATTATTCATCCACATCATTTAACTCTCCATCATCCATCCTAATTCTTACCTGGGCTGTCAAATCTCGATGAGATCATGCCAATTCACCTCCTAGTATTAATTTTTCTTACAGGGGGCACAACCATCTGGTCCACTCTAGTCAGTGTTTTGATAAGTCCGATTCATCTCCACTAGATGGTAAACCTATGGCATACCCTATGTTAAACACTATAAGCTGAGAAAAACCACAGTTACAAGCCTATGACATATAATTTCATGCATTCGACGTGGGATTCCTAAGGTTTCTACGCCCTCGAGAAGCCCTATAATAAGGGAAGAAAACCAGATGCGCCAGTGTTCCAGTGTCTAGACACACTAATGATATCCAACGTGAATACTCCCCCGACCATAGGTTACTTCCCTTACCAAAACCCTTTTGATGTACCGACAGAAGTAGTGTAATTAACTGATGTCCATAAAGACATGGAACTAGAAAGAGTTTTCTCAACAATGTCTTAAGTCTATAAGGGAGAACTTGACTAGGTGACAAGTTCAAAGGAGGAATACAGAGTAGGAAGAACTGACATCCCATCATCCCGTTTCGATCAAGGAGAAACCATTCCTGAACATGGAATGGATGCCACATGCCATTGGAATGTGGGAATGCAAGGAAACAAATAGTGTCACCGTCCTCGAACAGACGGACGTGCGCGCCCCATCGAAAGCGTCGGAAACAGACACCACCTCCATTATTAGTGGTCGACAATGTATATATTATTGATGTGAGGGTTGTGTTTATATATACATGTGGAGTATCATCAATGTGTGGAAATGGACCTATCAATGGTTGGGACATATTTTTTTGGGAAGGACAAAAGAAAATTTAATAGGTTCACACATTCCTTTGTTACATAGTAAACTATTTTATTTTCCCCTAGATTCTCTCAAAGTGTCTCCCCATATGTGATATTGACTATAAAAAACCATGTCATTGTGTTGAATGATTAGTTCTCTATAGTGTATGGTAACCTGAAAAAAATGTTCATTGGTTCTCAAGTACATTATATTTCTATGGATAGAGTATTGTTTGATGTTTTATAGGACATATTCTTTCTAGGTTTTTTATGTGGGTTGATACAATATAGGGTATTTATTGAAAGTTACCAACCATAATCCAAGTATTAACGAGGAGGTGGGGGTGAATCAAGGATATAATTTTCTTTTATGTTTCCATTATTTTGAAAAAATATATCTTATCCTATTAAGGATAAGTTTTCTTGATGAAAGAAAACATTAACCCATCCACATGAACACTTGAATTGGAAAGGATCACTAGTCAAAAATATATACCTATGTCCTTGTTATTGTTTGTAAAAAACACTTTAAAACACAATCCAACATAAAAGAATCCTTTTGTGTGGATACAACAAGTATGATATTCCCTTGCGCTTATGTAGCTCTATATTCTACTAAAAAGTGTATGACATTCAATTAGCTTGAAATAATGTAACTCAATTTGTGTAACATTTCAGTATACTTTGATCAGCTGCATCAAAAAATGTTACTATAATTCCTTGTTAAATTTCAAAAATATAATTATCAAAACATTTTGTGACTTTCTTATATAGTAGTAGGTAAGGATGTATTATGAACATTATAATGATATTCAGTCTGATACCCATTTCGATTCACTATTTTGATTTACCTGTCTAATTTCCCAATCCATAAAAGTGAGTATGTTAGAATACCAGAAAAAAAATCTGAAATATTTCTATTTCAGTTTGAAATTATCATCCTGAATTCACTGTCTCATTTGATAGAATAATTCCCAAAACAAATTTATCTATCTAGAAATATAACTCTATCAAAACACCACTGATAAAAATATAAAATAATTCTGTCATTGTGTGGAATCCTTGATACAAATTTAGAAACCAATAAACCAGTGCATTCTTAGAATCTCTGGATTTGATCTCCCTTATTCTTCTTATTCTATCTAGAAAAATAACTCAAGAATTCATTTTATAAAATCTCCCCATCTCTAGAATCATTCAGAAATAATTCTCTCTAGAACTATGAACAGTACTTCTGTAAAACAACTAAAAATTAATTCCCATTATCTATAGGTGTTCAAAAAGTTGTTTTGGAAAAATTTTTAAGAACATTCCAACATATAAAAGTTTCTCAAAAGACTGAATTTACATAAAAACTAGATTCCATATTTTAATTCTTTAATTCCTCATATATTTTCCCCAATACTATAAAACCTTCTCAAATATTCTTACAACATCAAACAAATTCGTAGATTCTAATCATACATAAGTTCAATTCCAATTCACATTCTACTTTTTTCATTAAAATGAAGAAATATGTATAATTACGGATTCATCCTTACATTTCTGTACACAATTTGAGTATATATAAAATTAATATCTTCTCACTATGATTATTGGAACCCACTAAAAACAAACTTCTCATTCTGATGTTCTTCTCTAAACGATATAAATAAATTAGTGAAACCATACTCCAATAAACATAGTGGAAACTTCTAAGTATTCATGCAATTCCTTGGGAAACCTTAGGATCGGCCTTAATATTCTATTAATATATTTTCTATTTGATCATAAAATATCATAGACATACTTTCAAATATAGTTCAAATAATTCTTCTTTTCTCCATTTCCTCATACTTATGATATTGCATCCAATAAGGTTATCAGTGTCAAGACATTCCTGATGAATCGGTCCTCAATTTCCTTTAACAACCAGGTTCTATTCTAGTATGACATTATTTATAAGATTGTAAGCATATTGAGAACCATCTTGCATTCTTTAACAACATAATAAGTTAAAAAATCAGGTCTTTATTTTCTCTTGACCCAATTTAAAAATAACCATCGATTAATCATGATGAAAATGGCTGAATAAATTATTTATATTTATCATGATTATTGATCTCTAACATTCATAAATTACTCCCAACAAACATAATATTTATTTATCCTTTTTATTAGTCCCAAAAAATCTTTATAAAAAACAATTTCCCTTTATTTAATCAATGTGACACCATTTCTGATAAACTAATATCAGTAGCTTGGGCATAAATAAATTCTTTATTTTCAAGATTACAATTAATGTCTACTTGTTTCTCCAAATATTGGAATATTTGGTCCAATAAGTCTTCCTGATAACTATAATATTAATATTCACAACTACTGAACAAAACTCACTATCCTTAAAATAAATCTGCCTCTGGTGCTGTCACACTGATGGACTGAGAACATAAAATTTTGTCTTCTGAATATTCAATCTTCTAAAAACATCAGCTTGTATCATGAAAACTTCATGGATTTTGACAAATATTGATATCACATTCATAATAATCTAACATTCATTGGGGATTCTTATGAATATTCTAAACATCCAAAAACATAATTATTTCTAACTGGTCCTTAATACAATTGTTACCACCACCTCTCCCACATTCCATCAATTTTATTACCTCATAAATTATATAGATTAAATATTATTTATGATAACTACAAGAACAAAAAAGCATTAATAGATTAATTATCATATCTAGGAAGGCTCTAAAACATTTTTCATTATGATCAGATATTTCATTTCCAAATCCAAGAAGAGTCTGACAAGTCTTTACATCAAAAAAATATCCTCACATACCATTAATTTTTTTTTCTTTTTGAGTATGATCGTCTCCTTATAATGGTGATTCTGATTTTTAATTTTTTCAAGGTAAAATATTTTATTTTATATTTCATAGAAAAATGAAACACTTTATGTATCAATATCATTCAACATTGAAAAAATTATCCAGACCAAATAGTCCCAACGATTTCCCCAATTTTATTTTGTTGTTATCCAAGGATCATAAATTACTAAAAATTGAAACCATATGCTTTGGATTACATATCATTAATTCAAAGACTACCAGAGCTAACTCAGTATAGGAATAAATAACTATTAACTTAAAAAAATGTTGTCATAAATTAGCGACCCATGAATCATTTTTTTCTCTTCTTCACAAATTTCTTAACTTATTCTACTTTCCGATAAATAAAATTTTCCCTTAACCACTCTAATAAAATTTCCAAATAGTTCACTCACTTTATTGTTGAATTTAAAACACATGAAAAACTCTTGCTACATACATTCTTCTTATAAAGGGTTAATAAATTTCATTGGATATATTACACCTGAAGGAAATATGAGAGAGGGGAAGAAAATACAGATGTCAACCTTGATGTGGAAGAGGTTAGACACCCATGTCCAACCTCAGTTTATAAAAATATTCCATTGGGAATAGTTTTGTGAAAACATTATAAAAATTTTGAGATGTATAAACATACTTCAGCTTCAATTCATTATTCACGAAATTTTCTATGTTGATTTCATATATAATGTTAATATAGTTTGTATAATAAATTTGTAATGGTTTTATTGAATGGTTGATAACACATTGATTAATAGAAAACAAGAGAAAGCATAAATTTTAATAAATATGTAATTATTAAAATTATGTCTTCACCCACTTACATTGAGTAGCATCTTGAGTGGAAGAATGATACTCATATTGATATGTTATAAGAGTTAATGAATTTTTTTCTTTGTATACCAACTCATACATTATTTCCCTTTAAATAAAACTCCACTAAATATGTATCTTCTACCATAAATATTTTTTTTCCAAATTAGTATATTAATACCCAAACGATTCAATAAATTCTTAGCTATCATACCTAATTAAATAATTATTTATAACTTTGATATATATGAGAATTATTTTTTCATGAAATAGATGTGAATCACTTAGAGAACTCTAGAATCTTTCACATAAGGTAACAACATAAATAATGTCGATTCTTGAGGTAGTGAAAAACAAACAAATCAAATAAACTTTCAAAAAACATTAGATTCAACTTTCATTCCATAACAATCATTACTAAATATGGTTTCTACTAAAATTTGTGCCTAAAAAGGTTTCAAAATTTTTATTACTAACTTTATAAGAATTTCATTATCATGCATTTATGGATAATGAAAAAATTGTTTCTTAATTTTTTATATTTATTACCCAAGTAAGTATTTCATTTCACCCATCATGGATTTCTGTAAAAAAAATTCAACTCTTAAAAAAATATTTCATAGGTTACTTTATTATTCCCCTTTAAGATAATGTCATCAACAAAAAAATTATAATAAAATAAAAAATCTTAACTTTCATTGATAAATATTTTACAATCAACTCTTCATTTTTTTGAAGACCATCTTCTATATGAATGTATCCATATTAAAATACCATTCCGTTGGATATATCTTTTTCCCAAATAAGCCTTTCTTTAACAACAACACATAAAATCTATACTTACTATCAAAAAATCAATATGTTTTTTATATATAACCCTCTCCACCAAGAACAAAATTAAAAATTATTACTTCATATTGAAATGAAAAAAAATTAATTAATTGTGCATCATTAAAAATAAATATTCTGACTATTTATAACCTTTCCATTGGAGAAAAAGTTTCATCAAGATAAATACCCTATATATATGAGTAACTTTTGTACACTAATATTTTTTTTTATTTCTTATCAGATTATATTCTTAAGTAATATTGTTCTAAAAGTCCCACTGTGTAGAAATAAATTTGTTTTCCATTTAAAATAGGTACGATTTCCCTTGAATCATTCTTTTCTATCTTATCTAGTAATTCATTCATATATTGAACCCCTTCCAGACTCTCTAATCCATCAGTCACATCATTCAACTCACTTTTGAATATATAGAATTATGGGTAACAACATTTTATTTATTATTTTTTAAACATTATGTTGTCGATGACCAATTATGTTTTGATCATAAACATTATTCTTTATGATGGGATTATATTGTTTATATTCTTCTTATTCACATGAAATAGATGAGTCTAATTTTTTTGAGTGGGATTACAATTTTTTGTATCCTTATCAAAATTATAAACAAAAAATGAATCACCATGTTCATCTTAGTTATCTACATAAATCTATTTATCTATATTTATTTTTTCAATAAAATTCACATTAACAGAGTAAACAGATCATCCTAACTCATTGATGAAACAAATTTATCATTTTCCTTCTGGAGAATAGCCCAGAAAAATTCCACATTAACCTCTCAATTTAAACATCCCAAGGATTCAACCTTTTTCATTATGATGCATGGAATCCAAAATATGCTTTAGTGTTTCAAAATTTTTGATTTATTATGAAACCCCATGATTTCATAGTGTATTACTTCTTCAAAATAATTCAATAACTTGCACTACACGCAACACAGAGTTCAAGCGCACCATGATTTACCAAACAAGCCGTTCAAAAGATGTTATGAATAATATTAATTAAATTTTGTACTTTATATAATCCATATAATTTTAGAATAAATATTATTAGTTTCTTAGACATAATGTAATAACAAATTCATTTTTTCAGATAAAAGAAGTATTTTTCAAAAAATTCCCTTTTACCAACTTTTAATAGCGAACCCTTTTTTAAATCCAATATTTAAAACATTGATATGTTAAATTTTACTAATAAATTTATTCTTTAGAATGGGGACATCAAAAATTTACCATGTAACACCCCAAGCATCAATGTTACGCTTCTCTTTGAATAATACTATAGCTTGTGTTGTATGCAACTTCGAGTTCTAACACACACTACAACCAATCAAACTAGCCGTTATGAACAGTAATACCTACTTTTTGAATATTATAAATTTTATATCTCAAAATGGACTTCATTTTTGGATTCGGAATATCAAAATTATCCTAGGGTAAAATTTTGGAGCTTTTCGGATAATATTTAAATTTTTGATGAATAGTGAAACTTACTAAATTTTAATTAAAAACAACTTTTTTAATATAAATCATTAATAGTGATAAATTTTGAATTTGGGTGGTTTTAAAGTATATATAGAATATATTTTTACCATTTAATACAATTTTGGTCATTGGACAGAATTTTACAATTAAACCGGATATAAACAAGTATCAATCTTTTGATAGTTATTATATCTTAAAAACACGCTTTTTGTTCTGACAGCAGGAATTAATTTTAAATTAATTTCTGCCAATTTTGTGTTTTGAATTTAGAAATTTGGATTCTATATTTTTTATCAGGATGCCAAAATTGTGTAAATAGGTAACTTTTATTTTTAGACATTTTGAAAAATTACTTCGGTAAATATTTTATTTACCATGGGTAAAGGGTAAATATGGTAAATAAGGGTTAACAAATAATATTATAATAATAATAAATTACCCTAAAACGTTTCCTAACCTTATTAGTGGATACATGTCCAACCATGGGCATCTTTGGGTCGATTTCGGGATCCCATGGAGTCACATGTATGTGATAGGGACACTTTTTATTAGTTAAGATAAAGTAAATACAAAAATGACATAAACTTATATCCTTTAGAAAAACAATTTTTAAATAGGGTTATATATGTTATATTTTTTATTATAAATATTAATTAGAAATTTAAAAATATTTCCTACATAATCATATTTTATTTATAATTATAGACATTGAATAATAAAAAATATATATGACACAATAATGATGCAGTATTTTCCTTATTAATGAAAGAATCAAATAATTGGTATTATAAATGTTGAAATTAATATTATTTGAAGGTTTTTATGATATAAATGAATTTTATTGCTTAATATTATATTATAGTATTTCTTAAATGAATTTTTTCCGAATTAACAAAGTTCTTAAGACTTTAACAAAAATCAATTACTGAATAGTGTCAAAATTCACATAAAAGAGTTTTTAAAACAAATATTATATTATTAATTGATATTAAATTCTTAAAAATATAAGGATAGTCCAAGATACTTATATCATGATAGGTATATCATTAATGGGCAACTTGGGGGTCTATTGGATGTATATTGTAATTTTATTAACTATATAATATAAAAATAGAAAGTTACATGGTAAGTGTCAAACTAATTAACTAAGAGTTAAAACTAAAAGATAAGGTTAATATAATGACCCAAACCTCTCTAAATTCAATTGGATGAGTGGTTTTAGACCCATACCCACATTGAACTTTAAATAATCCACTTTGTAGTCATTAGAATCCGAATATGAATTTATTATAAAATAATATTTCTAGCTTTTCCAAAGTTGCCCCTCACCCCTCTTATAAAAGGGAACTCCACCTTCTCACTAATTAACACATTCATAGCCTTTTGGATCGGCCATACCCTGCCCATATACTCTCTAAAATTCCCTAAATGCATCCTAGAGGCCTTAGTTTGATCAAAAATCCAACCTAAGGAGCCATTTTGATCAAATCAAAAGGAAGAACCCGAAGAAGTGGTAATGTTTTCACTACCCTCTTTCAAGATCCTTTATTCTTCAAACTCTTCATTCATTATTATTACCATTAAAAAATAATAACTCCATAATTTTATATATACTATGATGTTTTTATAAATATGGTATAACCATATTAGTTATTCTATCAACCCTTTAAAAGACATGTCACCATACGTGCGTACGTACGGCTTACCGTCTCCACGTCGTCGTGTGGTTGTTATTCAATAAATTATTATTTGGATGGGTATAATAATGATGTGTAATTAATGTAAATAATAAATATAACATGATAATGATTCTGTATATATGATATAAAATCCAATTATATTTTATTTTATTATCAAAAGAATGATATTGTCACTTGTGCGTACGTACGGACTACCGTCTCCACGAACACGATGTGATTCATTATCCATCGTATAAATTTAAGTATAATTATAATTTGATGATTTAAAAATAATGTTTAAGGACTTGATATCATTCTGGATATTAATACAGTACAACCTATCCATAACAAACATGACTTTTGTAACAAAACATGTACGAGTAAATTAACTCCCGAAACAATGATAATACTTTGATATTATTAACAATGTAATGTTAAAAGATCATATATGATATCATATTAATGTATATGATTCTTTTATAATTTAACAACAATTATTTCACCTTTATACTGGAGGTTAACCTACCCCCAACTCGGGAAAAGTACAAGATAAGGGCTTTTCATCTCACTCATTATTCCCTTGAGATTCATGCCATATTGCCACTATCACCTTTTGTGTGGTGTATTTACTTCCCATAATTGTATTATTTTTGTAATATAGATTAATTTATGTGTATTTACATATTCATTGTATGATACCTCTTTCATGGGTTGTATGCTTCATAAGCTTCCAAATTGGTAAGGGTTAATTTCACAATCTCTTTATTATCTGAGGTTTTTTTTACGTAAGTATCTACTGGGATATATTTATTATCCATGTCCATGTATTATGAAAGAGTTTTAAAAGGGATTATTTTAATGAAATTTTTTACTAAAACATAATTTCAAGATTTTTAAATATTTATTCTTCTATGTCTTCCTCATTAATGTCCATGTATTCAAAATGGTTTTTAAGGTTTTATTTATATGGAATTGAATGTTATTAAATGATAATTCCATTCAAAAGTTTCAAAGTGGTATGAGACAATTTGATTCAAAAATATATTTAAATGACTTCTTTTCTAAATTGTGT
This sequence comes from Viscum album, assembly GCA_963277665.1. NCBI lineage: Eukaryota > Viridiplantae > Streptophyta > Magnoliopsida > Santalales > Viscaceae > Viscum > Viscum album. Next base: position 987,525,064 of record OY728163.1, on the reverse strand, counting down.
TACTTCTAAATGTTTTCATGAAAAATGTGTATTTTTCTCAATGAGTTTTAAAAATCATTTCCATCCGTGTCAAGATCCTGTAATAGATTTTAAACTTTTTTTGAAGTTGATTTATCATGATACAAATCTCAAATAATGTGTTGAAGGTTTTGTGATATGTTTGACTATGGATGTGTTATTCTTATACCATTCATGATTTATGGGTAAAGTATTGACATTTCATATGTTAGTTTTAATTCGAATGTTTATGTTATATTTCATCCTCTTCATAAGATGAATGTGTTGGACTTGTATGTTCCTGGTTGGGGTCTAGTTAAAGAATACCCTCCGGGTTGGTGTCCAGTTATTAGAGGCACTCCGGGTTGGGTTCCAGTTATAGTTATCCCTTGGGTCTTGGCATGATGACTTGACATAGAAATTAAAGTTTTACATTATTCATTCCATAATTATGAAAGTGGTTAGTGATATTGCATATGATTATTCAACTAGTAAAATATCCATGTGAATAAGTAAATGTCATTACTTCATTTTATTTTTTCCATATTATGCTAAAGTTCAAGTTTAAAAGGCTTTTGTTTTAGTTATACATTTCCTTACATGTTTATTCTTATTTATGAATGTTTCCGTTGTATTTCTTAACTTTACTGAGCATTTGAGCTAACCCCTTTCCATGTTTTATTTTTTCCAGGATTCCAAGATGTGTATTGTAATCGATATTCAGGGGTAATCCAAGGGAATAATGGTGTATATAAAGACTATTTATGTTGTTTTGTATGTATTAAAGTGCAATGTAACATTCATGTATGTAATATATTTTCCAAGACTGTTAAACTAATCGGTCCTTCGGGACTTGATTCCTTGTAATCATGCCAATATATTAAAATAATGCACCGAATCTGGTTACC